>OY728140.1:135849036-138349036 GCA_963277665.1 Viscum album
CCATGGTCATCCACCATACTCCATCCTACACCCACTTTATCCCCATTTCAGTAATCACCCTTCTTTTCATTGTGAGTCCTGTAAGTTTGCAAAACATCATCGCACGTCTTATGTTCCTCATTTGGTTACATGTGCATATAAACCTTTTTATTTAGTCTATTCCAATGTATGGGGTCCCTGTGTGATCCCAAGTCAGTTAAAATTTTGTTATTATGTATCCTTTATTGATGATTTCTCTTTCATGACATGGATTTATTTACTTCATGATCATTTTGAGGTGCTTGATACTTTCCAGACTTTTTTACCATGAAATTCACACTTAGTTCTCCACACCGATTAAATGTATCTTATCAGACAAAGGATGTGAATATTTATCTTCTTCCCTTCAACAGTTTCTCAAGGATCATGGAGTCCTTCATCAAACATCCTGTCCCGATACTCATTAGAATAGAGTGTCCGAGGGTAAACATCATCATATTCTAGAGACTACTCATGCCCTATTATTTCACATGCAAATGAATCTTCATTTTTTGGTGGATTCTATTATTACCACTAACTATCATATAAATCATCTTCCTTCTTCTATCCTTTAGGGGGATACTCCATTTCAATCTCTATTCACCCACTACTACAAATACCCCTTTTATCAGCGCTAACCCCCCCTTTATCAACGCTAGAAAAGTGCTGTTAAATCCGGTGAAGATAACGGGGGGGGGTCCTATTTATCAGTGCTCCAAAAAGCACTGATAAAAGTTAAAAAAAATTTAAAAAAATTTAAAAAAAATAAAAAAAATAAAAAAATAATTTTTTTTTAAAAAAATTAAAAAAAATTAAAAAAATCCTGCCAATCGGGGGGGGGGGGGGGCTTTTATAGCGCTTGAGACCCCCCTTTTACAGTGATTTTCTGCCCCCCTCCAGGGCCCCCACACACCCCCTCCACCCTTTATCAGCGATATCTCTCATATTCCCCCATGCGCGCGCACCCCTGCCTCCACCAAGTTTTGAACTCGAGACCTCCCCCTGCGCGCCTAAGCCCTTACCACTCCTCTATTTTGATTTGTTTTACATTTCATGACATCTCTCTTTATATATATATTTAGTTATATTTATTCGTATAGTAATATATATTTATATTAATATATATATATATATATATTTATTCATATAGTAATATATATTTATATTAATATATATATATAGTTATATTAATATATATATAGTTATATTAATATATATATTTATAGTGATATTAATATATATATTTATAGTAATATTAATATATATATGTAGTTATATTAATATATATATATATATATAGTGAGATTAATATATATATATATATATATATAGTTAGATTAATATATAAGTATATAAATATTCATATATTTGTATTTTAAATAAAATGGATATTATTTATTATTTAGATAAAGCTAATATATTTTATATGTAAATATATTTTATTATTTATATTTATAATTAAATTTTTATGTGTGAATATATAAAAAATATGTATATATTGTTATATATTTGATTATAAATAGCAGTGCATTATAAAAAACGATAAAATTTCAAAGAAATAATATCAATATTAATGTAATACCTTGGAATAAATTCATTCCCCACCAAAAAAAGCCAATAATGCCCCCATAAATGAGGCTGAAAACCCAGAAAATGTTAAAAAATCGGGGTACCCTGACTAAAAACTCAGTTTTGAAGGCCTTCTGGGCCTTTTTTGGCCTTAAAAAAACCTTGACCAAGGTCTCCCTTGGGTCACAATGATTTAGAGCTCGTCGCAGGCTTCGATTTGATATGTGGTAGAGCTCAAACAGACACCCGGATCAAAAGTTATGACCGTTTGAAGTTCGAGTTGCGTTTTCAACATATTTTGGATCTTTTTTTAATTTTTTTTAAATTTTTTAGTCTTAAAATTGTTATTAAATGACTATTACTCCATAATAATTAGCAAATTATTAATTAAAAATATATTTTTTTTAATTTTTTTATAATCCATTCTCACTAAATATCTTATATATTAAGTGTAACTGTATATTTATACTTATCTAAAATATATTTAAATTTATATTTAAAAAATATGTATTATATTTATATCAATATAACTATATCTATATTTTTAAATATTAATATATTTTTTTAATGATTTTTTTTTGGAAGTAGACCCTTTATCAGCGCTTTTAAAAAAAGAGTTGATAAATACCCCCCTTTATCAGTGCTAACGAAAAAGTGCTGATAAAGGGGGGTACCTTTAACAACGCTAAAAAAAGCACCATTAAAGGAGGTACCTTTATTAGCGCTAAAAAAAAGGGCTGATAAAGGGGTACGTTTATCAGTGCTTTTTTTAGCGCTGATAAAGGTACCCCCCTTTATCAGCGCTTTTTCATTAGCGCTGATAAAAGTGTGGCGTAGGGAAAAAATGTTTTTGTTGTAGTGGCCTCTCTCCCTCCTCACCCTCTTCATCTTTGTGTGTTTGGGTGTCTTTGTTATTTTTGCGACACTCATTATTATTTATCTAAATTTCCCCCAAAATATCTCTATTGAATCTTCCTGGGTTACTCTCACACTCAGCATGGGTACTGCTATTTTTCTTCTAACACCATTATATCATCTCTACTGATGCCTCCTTTATTGATAAATCTCCTTTCTCTCCACCCTCTTCCCACCCCGATATCACTATTTATGATCACCTTCCTCTTACCATCCACCCACCCTTGCCTCCCTTATCCCACTCTGATGATTTCTTCTTTGGTTCTATTTACTCTCATCGACCATCAAACATGGCCCCCACCCAGATCGAGGACACCAACTCCTCAAATTCACTGGACGCTCTTTCTATGGGCATAGATGACTTGCCTTTTTAATTATGAAAGGGTACTCACTCTTGTAATAAAAATACAATATACACCACTTCCTATAAAGTCTTATCTACTCTGAAGACAATATCTATTCCTCACATGGTTTCTGAGGATAAATCTCACCCTGGTTGGCTTCAAGTAATGTAGGATGAATTATAGGCCTTAGAAGACAATCATACTTGGGATTTGGTCCCCCTTCCAATAGGTAAATAGGTTGTTTGAACCAAATAGATTTATACATCCTGTCTAAATAAAGATGTTACTATTCATCACCTTAAAGCTCATATTGTGGAAAAAGGATTTACCCAGACACATGGCATTGATTATTTTGATACATTATATCTGGTTTCTAAAATGGACCCTATTTTATTATCAATATCTCTTACAACTACTCATAATTGGAATCTTTATCAAATTGATGTCAAAAATGAATTTCTACATGGTTTTATTGATGAAGAAGTATATATGCAACAACCTTCTAGATTCCTTTCCTCAGGGGATGATTCTTTTGTCTATCAGCTTCATCAGTCTCTTTATGGGCTCAAGTAGTCTCCCAATGCATGATTTGGTAGATTTTGTACCGTCATCACTACATTTGGTCTATCTTAGAGCACGAAGGATCATACTTTTTTCTATCAAAAAACTTCCTATAGATGTATCCTTTTAGTTGTGTATGTGGATGATATCATTATTACTGGTAGTGATTCACATAACATTTCCCATCTCAAGGATTATCTTCAACACTAGTTTTATACCAAAGACATGGGTCTTTTGATATATTCTATTAGCATTGAAGTCTCCCATTCTCCAACCTGCATCTTTATTTCACAAAAAAAATATGTTTTGGATATCTTGTAGGATACTAGCTTTTCTTAGGCAACTATTGTCGACACTCCACTTGAACTAGGGGAACGATCCCTCCATGATTCCACTAACCCATATTCTCATACGGATAGGTATCTTCAACTTGTGAGAAAACTAAATTATCTTACAATGACTTGTTTGGACATTTATTGTGCTGTCATCAAGGTTAGAAAATTCATGGAACATACAATGAAATAATGACTAAAAATTAATTTTTTATTATAAAAATTAAGGTGGGAAAAAAATCACCAGAATAAAACAGAGGACCCTCATGGGGGGGGGATGGTGCAGGCCAAGGGCATCCCCTTGGGTAAAAATCTTATACTCCAAATGAAGCGAACCCAAACTATCATAGATTACCAGCTCCTCGTCTAGTCTCCCAATGCAAGTAAGTACGTTCACTAAAAAATTATCCTCCCTCCAACTATAATGGACAATCTATCCATGGTTGGTCTCCAAATAGCATCTTCTGATCAGGTAAATCAAATCCCATGGCGGCTCATAAATCCCCTGAACTTTTCTCACCAAGACTTCAGAGTCCGATTAAACCTCCAAAACTTGGAAACCAATGGGAAATTTTCCTTAACATTATCAAATACATTAAGAAAGACCCTACTCATGGTCTTCAGTATTCACATCATGATTATCTGGATATTGAGGCCTTCTGTGATGCTGACTACATTGACTGCTTATCTACCTGAAAGTCTACTTCTGGGTTTATTGTTTTTTTAGATGGTAACTTAATCTCCTAGAAAATCAAGAAACAAACTATCATCTCCAAATACAATGCTTAATATTAATACCATGTGATGGCTATGGTCACTATTGGAATTATTTGGATTCATCACATTCTTCATGAAATTGGTTTCCCACCATAGCCTTCTACTCATATTTGGTTTGATAATTTGGTGTCCATGAAGATTTCTTCTAATATAGTTTTCGATGAATGTACTAAGCATATTGATATTGACTATCACTTTATTTTCTATCAACTTGAGAAAAAATATTTCAGTTTTATCTACATTCCAACATCTCATCAGCTTGCCAACATATTCACCAAAGGTTTTCTGGGAGCTTGATTAGATTCTCTATACACCAAGATGGGAATCCGCGACATCAACGACCCATCTTGAGGGGGAGTGTTTGGTGGTGTATTCTATATTTATTTTTTAATGGGACTCTTCTACCAAGATATACCTGTTCTATCTTGAGGGGGAGTGTTATACCCATTTGAAGTGTATTTCCAAGTCCCACATCGGTTTCCTCCTACATGTATTTATTTTACTCTATTTATAAATTAAGGTATCCACCTCTCTTTGAGGTAGGAATTATACCATTCTATACTATTAACATGATGAATACTGGAAAGGAATTATCACATAAATGTATGCATAAGTAAATTCCAACATGTGATAATACATGTATAAAATAAATACATGATCTGATAATCCAAAGTAAAAAAGTAATATGGTTCTAGGGAACCAACTCCAATAGACTCCCACTTGTACTAGATCCAACTAATAACAACTCTCAACCTGATAGCTTTCACATGATTTTCTTCTTTTAATTGAGGTATGGATTTAGTCAATAGGTTTTTCAATTTTCTTCTATGGAAACTCTACTCATCATGACTTCACACCTTTGAGTAAAATCTATTAGTAGGTGATACTTATGAAGCATATGCTTTGTTCATTTATGTGACATAGGCTCCTTATCTAGAACCACTGATACAATATTATCACAATTAAAAGTAATAGGAGGGTTGATATGTAAAGGTAACCTAGATGATATGTAAGAGTAACTCTAGAGTTTCCCTGTATATGTAAATGCAACTTTTCAGTAAAGAAAACACGTAAAAGTAACTTATTTGTGCATAAGGGTTACCCTGTGATGTGAAATTTGGCCAAGTTTGAGCTTCCCCATGATATGTAAAGGTACCCAAGATACGTAAGGGTTGTTGTTTGGTAGTGGAATTTGGCTAAGTGTGGGAGTCACCCTATGATACATGAGGGTCATTTCTCTGATACTGAAGGGTCCTTCCTTGGTTTGGAAATTGGTCAAGTGTTGGGAGGACATGTAATATATATGGGTAAATCCTTGGAACGTAAAGGTAATTTGATGTGTAAAGGTCTAGAAAATGGTAAAGGAGTGATATTTGAGGGTAAAGTCCTTGATATGTAAGGGTAAAATCCTTGATATGTCAGGGTTCCATATGAAAGGGTCCATAGAAAGGGTCCCAGTGTTGCCAAAAATTGAGCGTGACAAACTTTTTCTATATTTTTATAAAATGATTTAATTAAGTATAAAAGGGATATTTAGGCCATTTTGGCCAGAATATAATGGGTGTGTCCTATATTTCTCTCTCATTCTTATTTTTGTCCCCAAGTTAGATATTCATTGATTCTTTTCATATTTTTGAATGATCTAAAGTAGGGAGTTGTCGCAAGTATGGATAAATATCCCTAAGTATGTATTACTGGTTTCTTAATTTCTTTGTTTTCTATCGGTTATTCCCTAAATCGGTATTTTTTCAAATCACCTGATTTCCTATGATTGATGTTGGATCGGTCAAAATTTATTGACGAGTGGAGTCCTGCTAACTATAGGTAGGTGGTGTCTAGCTATTTCATGTGTTATACACGTGTCTATGAATTGCATGATAAATGGGAATGGTGGGTCATGTGAGTGACTGAGGTATGAAACCACTTGTAGTTTTCTTTTTTCATATGCAATACCCAAGTGTAGTCTTGTGTATAAAATTATGAGTTCATCCTAGTATGCATTAGATTGTTTTGTGGTGTGGTTTGGGGGATGGTCATGATGTCATTTGTTGTAAGGAGGTGACTTATGAGATATTATGGTTGATGTGGTTCCTTGAGAATGTGATGGGTGTAATCCATGTGACTATGGATGATGTTCATCATTGAGAATGGGACGATGTGGTTTTCTAGTGTGATGCAAATGGTGTTGACCATTTCTGTGGGTGGTGATGTAGTTCTTCAGTGTGATGCAGATAGCATTGACCATTGTCGCAGGTGGTAATGTGGTTTGTCAGTGTGATGAGAATGGTGTTGACTATCTCCACGGTTAGCGATGGAGGTTTTCTAGTTTTGGTCATATGATGTTAGTGATGCCACTCACCGTGGGGGGATAAAGCTATTGGGGTCTTATACACATAGGATAGAGCCGATGAGGTGGTCTTGACCACTGGTTACTTGGTAGTTTTCTTTAAAATTAAGTGGCATAGGGTTGATGATGAAATGGTTCATCAATACAAAGGAGGATACACTATAGTTAGCCTCAGTTGGTGGTGTGTGAGACTAACAAATGGGAGTGGGATGCTCTCCATATATATGGGATATGTTGGGACCGATGGGTTGGGCTTGATAATGGATGGGTGTCACTGTTCCTTGGGTTTAATTATTTTGTTGATCCAATAGTTGGTAAAGGGTTTGAAAGACCATGGATATTGTGATATAGTTTGTGGTCATGTCATTGGGGCATTGTGTTTGAATATGAATAGTGATTCCATTTGATATGGAATTGGTTGTAAGGTTGATGGTACTTTTGGTAAGATAGACTATGAATGAATTATTCCACTCTAGCACTAACTGAGGTAGGTAAAGGCTCACTCGAGGATATTGAGAATGAGTGGAGCAAGTTGTGTGGTGATCCTTGGTTGATGTTTATTATGCTTTTCATACAATGGTATATATATGAATATTAGTTATGGAGATGTACTGAGATCATACTCACAACCCACACTATCCCTCTGAGATGTGTACAAACTTCATGTATTATGGCACAGGTAAGGGTAGGGACTTATCATCAGGTGTCTAGTGGATATGGGAGTGAAGATAGTGCACATGTTGGAAATTATGTTTTTGTAGATAGGTCAGGTGGTTCCCCAATTCTGGATCAGTTTTTTATCTTGGTACTTTTTTTCTTGTACATATGTCATTGACCTACAGGCGATCTTGGTTATTTATGTATGACTTTCATGGCATTGTATAAGTTTATTTTCTTATCTTATGCATGTTTTGTATTGTTGTTTACTTTTTTTAAAATTGATTCTTTTGTGTTGCATTGATATTATTATTATTTATCTCCAGATGATATAGTCTACCAATTATACCTATTAAACCCTCACTACTATTTGATAGTATCAAGTGTACAAAGAGGAACACTTAAGGTTTAGTGGAACTCTTATATGGTTATTGTAGAAGTGGGTTGGGATGTTACAAAGTGGTATCATAGTGATTCTTGTTTTTTATTTGGGATATGGTAGGTTGGGGACTTAGAAAATGTGTTCTGAAATATTTAAAAATGGAACTTGGGATGGATCTCATGTTGTGTACCTATCCAACACAAGTATGAACCAAAGTCCAAGTTATTAGGGAAATTGGGATTGTTGTTTTGGTCTTCATGATCACAGTTGAGTTATTTGATTTGGATAAATAGATATTTGATGTTATGGATTTATATTTTGAACTATTGGACCCGAGATGCAAAAGGTGGTATTCATGAATCATTTTAGGCATGTAGGATCACATGAAATGTGTGTGTCTGTTTGTGATTTTCATTTTAGTTCTGGAAAAGAAAGGGGTTTGGTTGTTTAAAGTGTCAGAAACAACCTATATAGTGATTTCCCATATAGATTCTTGGTGACATTCTACTCAACAAGGCCGATTATGTGATACTTGGTGTGAATAATTATGGGATATTTCATGTGTATGGTGTGTGTGGTGCCTGAACCTAATATGGATAAGCAAGGTTATGAGGCTAGATGGTATGGGACTTGGGTGCAGTAGGGAGTTGTAAGGAAAGTGGGTTGCGCTACCTGTTATAGCCTTTTCTATTTGCTCTATTTGGACTATTATGTATGTATTGAGCATGGTATTTGATTCTTAATGAGATTCCACCTAAATGGCCTTCATTAGAGCATTAAGATAGATTAGGTATGGTTCCACTGATGCATACACCAGATGAGTCCTCTGAAGAAAAAGTGAGAATGAACCACATATAGAGGTTTTGAGTCATGTAGGTTATCCACAACAGCTTGATGAACTATGAAAATGGTTGGATGACTAGATTAGTGTGAGACTAGTGTGAGTTATCCAGAGAATTGATCATAGATCTCAAGGATTTGAGCCATCTATGGCGTGTTTTACATGGTATTTGCAATCACAACATCCTACTTTTTTTTGGGGAGAGGGTGGACCCCAAGTACCGGAGTACTAAATTGAGTTAATAAAAATGATATTTGATCAGATTGAGATTCCAAAGGTGGAGGGTAAATCTGGCATCATATATGCTCATGGGACTAACCAAAATCTAGTGGGATGTGTAGGTATAGGTAGGTAGGAATGAAATATTATGTAGAGGCACTTTGAGAGGGTGTTCTTCAATAACTTCTTCCTTGAGATATTGAGGGTGGATAGATCCTGAGAGTTTATGCACCTGGTGTAAGGAGAGACTTTGATCATGGATTATGCCATGAGATTCATAGATTTGTTGTAGTTTTCATTGATTTTAGTGGGAGATGATATTGAAAAGGTTGCAACAATTCGAGAATGGTTTATGGCATTCTATCAAGATACTGGTAAACACAGTTTGACCTATGAAGTTCCCTTGCAATTTTTGAAGAGGTTGTATTTATATTCAACCATTTTTCTTGAGATTATGAAGATTGTTAAAGTTAGATTGAGTTTTTTGAGGTCCCTTGAGATGTACTGGTGTGGATGGAATAGGTTCTATTATTAAGTGAAATTTGGACTTGAAGAAAATGTCTAAGAGATCCGTGTAAACATGTTTTTATAAGGATTCATAAGCATGATGGCACATAAACATGATTTGTGAAAACATAATCCATGTAAACATGATGTGTGTAACCATCATTCAGTGCTCTATGTATACATCATCTATAAAAAGTCATGAGTTTTATAACCATCATTTACTCTATATATTCACGATTCTACCTTTGTGTATAGATGATCTATATTTGGGTAACCCTCATTCTTTAGAGAATTTTGAAAAAATATAAATATGAAAAAATATTCATAAGGAGAGAGTTTTAAAAAAACTAATGGATTAAGAAATATTCATGAAGATGTTTTTCATTGGAGATTATTAATAATATTTGGAATAAATATTCTAAGATATAGGGATAATGAATCTGATGATTCTTATATGTTGATCTTGTTGGATTAGTGTAGCCTGATCCATTTTGGATGTTGTTATGTTGAATGTTTGTGGTCTATGCTATGAACTAGGCCGCAACTCCATGGGTTGAGTTCCATGATGAGCTTGTTGGGGGTTTCAGGGGGCAACGTGCCCCTGCTCCATGGGTCGAAGGCCCCCAACCCAAATTTCAGGAGCACAATAGCAACTCTGACTGACTGTAGAAGAGATGACCGACCAACACTGACAGGTCAGTATAGCAATGAGGACTTTGGCACGACTACTATAGCAGTGTGGAATTTTAGAGATAGTAGTTATATAGCTCTGCATACTTCTAGACACTAACCACTATAGAAGCTTGGAATTGGGTATCTGTGACACTATAGTTATGTGGACTTTCATCCACCTCTTTCAGTAGCACAACAAACTTTCTGTGTGATTGGTGTAATAGTGTTTCATTATCCTTATTAGCCTATTTCAGGCTATGATTTCTATGTGCTGTAGAACCCTGAAACTCCATGTAATTTTTTACTCCTAACTATAGTGATATTTATACCTCTCCATGGATGTATGGATCATTTTATGAACCATATAAATCATTGTGTCCCATTTGTTTCTTTCTTCTATATTTTCTTCATCTTAAAACCTATTTCTGTCATTATGACTCTTGACAATTTTTTCAACAAATCTTCATGGATTCATCATCATGATCATTCATATAGATCATGGTTCAAGATGAGCTTAAATGAGTGCCAATCCAGGAGGAATATGATTCTTGAGAAATGTTCCATGACACACAAAAGAAGTGCCATGTCACAAGTTGGATGATCTCATGTACACTTGGAATATTTCAAAAGGGAATGAAGGTACATGTTTTATGGGAAGAAGAAGACCTATGATATTTCAAATATCACATGAAGGAAACAAACCAAGTCTTAATAAATGAGTTTGAATAAGATAACATCTCATTATCAAAGATCAGGGAGTTTATATAAAACTTATGGAAATAATTTTCAGAATATTCTATGAATATAAAGTTATAAGAAAAAAAAGAAAAGGAAGTTCATGAATTATGAGAGAGGTTGATACACTATTGTATAAAAGAGAGATAATTTGAGGAACATCAACCTGTGTTGAATTCTTATTTTTTGAAGAGTTCAAGGAAAGATGATTCTACTACCATTGATTAAAACACATGCTATTAGGGAGGAAGAAGACTAGTTCGAGCATGTATGATCTCATGCGTGATTTGTTTATTCTGATTTGGTGAGAGGAAGGTTTATTTGCTACCACTTCACTCCATTTTTTATGGAAGTCAAGAACCTTCTAGAATAAGATCTTGTATTTCATGTAGAAGTATCATGACAACCATTTAATATCTAATTCATTATAGAGTGAAGGAATCAACTTTTAAGAATAGGTGGTTCTTGTCTAAACAATGTCAAGAATTCAAGCAGTGGGAAGTGGATGATACCTACCCTTATGGGGAAATGGATTATACCTGCTCAAACCTTGTGCATCAATTTCATACATTTGTAATCATTTCCATTTTCTAGTGAAATATAATCCATGTACTTGGAAAAAATCAAACACAACAATTAGTAGGTGCTCACATTAAGGAATAACCTTTTAAAAATTATTATGTGTTGCTTATAATATTTATTTCTTGCATACAGGTGATAAAGAGGATTATGAGAGTAAGTAATGACATTAACCTGTCACAAGGGTTAAATTTTAAAAGAATAATTTGTAAAGGAAATAGGTACCACTAACCCCCCCAAGTAATACCCTCATAGGATCTAGGCACTATAGGTGGTATCAGACCCCCCAATATTCTACTATATAAGGTTTATTATGAAAAAATAGAGATCCATAAATAGCAGAGTTCCCTTTCTCAATGGAAATAACTTTCATGGTTTAAAGAATTGTATGATACCATATATGCTATCATAAGTCTAAGAAGTGATTGATTTTGTTATTGTGGGTTATCCACCGATTTCAAGAGATGGGGCTATGACATTTGATGACAAGTGGAATCTTGATATAGATGAAAAAAATGGAAATGCTATATTGTCATTTTGTTATACAAAATTCACACCAAACCTATGGGATTGTAGATATCTAAAGAGATGAAGGATAATCTATAAAAACTGTATGAAGGAAATTTCAATATCAAGGGTTCTAAGATACAAATATGGAGTGATAAATTTGAAGATATCAGAACAACTAAAGATGAGATTTTGGATGATTACATCACTAGGGAGAATGTGGTATTAAATCACATCAGAGGTTTTGGAGGGACCCTATAATTGTTAAAAAGTTAATGAGATACTTCCTAAATAGATTCGATCCTAAAATCTTTTCTATTGAAGATAGGGAAGATCTTTCACTGGATGAGCTACATAACACCCTTTTGAATTATGAAATGAGAAAAGCTATTATTTTAAAGAAAAATACTAAAGAAGAAATAATTTTCAAAGCATTGAACAAGATTAAGATTAAGGAAGATGAATATTTTGAGTCTCCAAGTGACTTAGATAAAGATGATGAGAGTGATGAGAATTACAAGAAAATCATGGCAATCATATCTAAAAAACAAAAAATGGATAAAGACAAATATAAAGGAAAGATTCTACTAAAATGTTTTAAATGTGGAGGAATTGGACATGTTATTGTGGACTATACTTTAAAAAAGAAACCTATAGAGTTAGATGATGAAGAAGAAGAAAAAAACCCGCAATGGAAGTTAAAAAGAGAATATTCTAAAAAATATAGAAAATTTGATGAAAAAAAATAAGACATTAAAAATGAAAAAGACAAGAATACTAATCAAATAGGAATAAGATAGATCTTCCTCAAGTGGTGAGTCATTGGAGGGATGTTCTAGAAAAGAAACCAACTTTATAGTTTATGTTGAAAGAAAAGAAGTCAGCTGCAATAATAGAGAATAAGGAGATGAAGCCTATATGATTTTCATGTTGAGGACAGAACTTGAAGTATGTCTTGAAAGAAATATTAGGCTCAAGAATGAAGTTAAAAATTTCATGAAAGTGGTTTTTAGGCTGAATAAAGTTGAATATGAGTTTCACAATAAGGAAAATGAGTACATTTAGGAAATCAAGATTCACAAGGTGAAAGTGGTTGAACCAAAAAAAGTTATAAAAGAATCAAATATGAAGATTATTACTCAAGAATAATAATTAATAAGTATGAATCAAGGTGTCTTAAGGATAAGAATACCCTTGAAAAAATGAATATTGATTATGAAAAGTTGTTGGATTAAAGGCTGAGTCATCTCAAATTGATCAGAAAAGTTGTAAAGTTGTATAGATAATCAGGTAATTCATGGAGTTATTAAATTTAAAAACATTAAATTTTTATAGGATCATATTGTAGGTTAAATGAGTAATTATAAGAAAACCTCAGTGGATAGAAACCATTAGAGAAAGTATACTACAGTTGAAGTAGTAAAGAGTAACCAAAAGAAGAAAGGTTCTTTAAAATCTATGAAAAAGAAGCCTAATTTTGTACCTAAAGGGAAAGTAGATTTTTAAAGGCAGACTAATTTTTTTATAGAAGATCCAACTTTATGGGGATAATGTTGGTATTTTAGAACTTATAGACACAAATATTATGTTTTTTGGTACAACATGTCTCTCCCTTGGAATCATAGAAAGCCTTAATTTAGAGGTAGCTTCTCAGATAATAGAAGAAACATACCTATTATGAGACAAATAAAAAAAGAAAAATTATATGTGATTCTTGGATAAAATAGGTTTAAAGGCTTGAGGATATTTCTAGAAGGTATTACTATAAATGTCACTATTAAAGCATGGGAAATTCCTAGGACTTGGTAGGTTTATTCCAGGTAGGCCAAACAAAGACCACCAAAATCAGTTCCCTCTTCACAGCTAGGTAATGACTCTATTGAGGGATAATTTCAGTGTCCACATGTAATGCCCCAACCTGAACCACTTGGTTTGAGCCGGAGAGTCCCATGACCTCATGCACATCTCCCTGCATGCAATAGGTTTCCGACTAGCAGTGAGGGTATGGACTCCATTATTGGGGAGAATATACCCTCACTATCATGTCATTGCAAAAATAAGTAAATAAAAAAAACTATAGTATCCTATGGAGTACATCCCGATACCACTTCCAAATCTATACTCTTTGGCTTAACGATCTACCATGGGCCCCTTTACCTTTCCTGGATCCCCATACATGAATTCTATGCATGCATAAAAATTCCCATATAGGGTGTGAGTAATAAAAGTCAGTAGGAAAATACCAATGTGTACTTAACCAAATGTTCACATGTATAACAGGTGTATGCCATGATAAAAATAAATGTTAAAATATAAATAAAAAACATACAATCATGTACTGAGAAGTCATATGCTAACCAAGCCACAACTGACCCCCCAGTCATACCTACTTCAACCTCATGATAGAAGGATAGTTATAGGATGTGTTAAGTGAGAAAGAACAAGCCACAAGTCTCATAATCACACCTCTCAGTAGTATCAAGGCATCAAGTTGGGTTAGTCCCCTAAACCGTTGTATCCCATCTCTGTCGTAGGCCAAGCCTTAAATCCATCATACTATGCCTTGGGTCTGGCCTCCAGGTCATCATGCCCGTAATGCCATTTCTTTGGTTCAGGCCTCTAGACCTTCATGTCCCTACCATATGCTCAATTACATCTTCTTATTTATCATAAGTTGTGTACAATCCCCCTCTAAGGGAAAATCATCACATGACATTCCACCTGCTCCGAGTACTAAGAAAAACCTTCAAAATCATGGTAACACACATAACAGGGTAGATTATACAAGAAAAAACATAAAATTTCATCATGATAAAATATTAGAAACTTAAAAAACATGTGATCAACATAAAAAATGGTCAAACAAGATATAAGCATACTCATGGAATCATGTAACATCAATGATTATCACAGTCTACACACACCCACACCCGCATACGATCATAATAAAGCAAGTTCAAACACTAGTGCAGAAAACGTTATTTACGTCGGTTATTTTTCATTTTTTACGTTGGTTTTTAGCCGACGTTAATACGGATGCCGTTATAAATAACTTTTTTACGTCGGTTATTTAAAAACCGATGTAAAAAACACAACATCGCGATGTTTATCACGTCGGTTAATTAATAACCGACGTGAAAAAACCGAGGGGGGGGGGGGGGGGTTATAACGTCAGTTATTATATAACCGCCGTGATAAACAGGGGGGGGTTATCACGTTGGTTATATAATAACCGACGTTATAAACCCGTGTGAGGGATTTTTATCATGTCAGTTATTAGATAACCGACGTGATAAACGCCTGGGAAATGGTTTATCACGTCAGTTATATAATAACTGATGTGCTAAACCAGTCTGGGGGGGGGGGGGTTATCACGTCAGTTATTTAATAACCGACGTGATAAACCATTTCCCAGGCCTTTTATCACATCATTAATTAAATAACCAACGTGATAAACCATTACATAGGTGTTTATCACTTTAGTTATTAAAAAAACCGATGTGATAAACCCTTCCTGATATCTTTATCACGTCGGTTATAAAATAACCGACGTGATAAACCCTTCCCGATTTCTTTATCACGTCAGTTATAAAATAACCGATGTGATAAACCATTTCCTAGGACTTTTATCATGTCGGTTATTAAATAACCGACGTGATAAACCATTCCATAGGTGTTTATCACGTCGGTTATTAAAAAAACCTCCGTGATAAACCCTTCCCGATTTCTTTATCACGTCGGTTATAAAATAACCGACGTGGAAGACAATTTTTTTTTAAAAATCGAATGCAGTCCTCTGCTCTCCCCCAGAAACAACCAGAAACCAAATCAAGAATTCATACCACAAAAACAGAAGTAGATCAAAACAAGAAATAACGCAAAATTAATCATTTACATTGATAACATATAAAACCTACCCCACTTGACAGCCCCCACCACACCCCTGGACTACCCCCGACCCCCTGGACAACCCCAAACACCCCAAGACAGCCCCAAACACCCTGGGAAAACCCCCCCACTAGACTCCCACCACCCCCTGAATAGCACCCCCTCACCCCACTTGACATCCCCCACCACACCCCTGGACTGCCCTCGACCCCCTGGACATCCCCAAACACCCCGGGACAACCCCCACACCCTCCTGAACAGCACCCCATCACCCCCTCACCCCACTTAACAGCCCCCACCACACCCATGGACTGCCCCGACCCCCTGGATATCCCCAAACACCCCGAGAAACCCCCCCCCCACCCTCATGTATACCCCCCACACCCTGGACAGCCCTCCCCCACCCCATTGGAGCCCCCACCACACCCCTGGACTGCCCCCCGACCCCCTGGATAGCCCCAAACACCCCTAGACAACCCCCCTCATGTATAACCCCCACCCCCTGGAAAACACTTCCACACCCCTGGACAACCCTCCCACAGCCCTGAAATAGACCAAAAAGTGACCGAAAACAAACTAGAACCCCCTCACCCCACTAGACTGCCCCCACCACACCCCTGGACACTCCCCCCCACACCCTTGGAGATCACCACCACCCCCTAGACATCCCCCCCACCCTCCTGTAGACCCCACCCCTGTACATCACTCCCACATCCCTGGACAACCCTCCCACACCTTTAAAACAGACCAAAAAGTTACAAAAAATAGACCAAAATCCCCTCAACCCACTAGACAACCCCCACCACACCCCTGGACTACCCCCCATCCCCATGGACACCCTGGACCCCCCACTGGACAACCCCCCCACCCCTGGAAACCCCCCTCACCCCACAAGACACCCCCACACCCCTGGACACCCCCTGGACAGCCTCCCACTCCCCTAGACAACCCTTCCACCCTCCTAGAAACTCTCCCACCCCCATGGACTTCCCCCCCACTCTCATGGACACCCATGAACCCCCACCCCACCGGACAACCCTCCCAGACCCCTGAACACCCCCACACCCTTGGAACCCCTCCCCCCCACACCAGAATCCATACCAGAAAAACCATCATAAGTAGACCAAAACAAGAAGTAGAGCAAAATTAAACATTCACATATATAACATTCAAAACTTACACTGTCAACTTCAAAAAAAAACTAAATCCAACCTAAATGACTACCAAATACACAATTACAATTACAATATTCAAAAATAAATTTTACATTACAAACAACTAAAATTAAATCAAACCTGTAAAATAATTTGACCACTCCACTTGTAAGTGTTTGATGTCTTCAGCAGTATAGGGTTGAGGGTCATCAAAAATCTACAAATGAAAAGGATAGTAGTTAACGTGTATAATGAATAAATCAAATTGAAATATTGTGGAAAAGTTTAAGAGGAAATCTTACCAGGTCAAAATTCACAACTATCCCAGTTGTTATTATTTCATACATAAATCTTAACATATAATATCCACATTCGATGACGCCTTGTTGTTCATGATAATTCTGTTTGAATGAGTGTAAATTCAATATATTATTTTTATGTAATAAATCAAAAAGTACAAATTATAAATGGATATTTACCTTCGCATTTACATATTTGATCTTTTCACTCCTTTTCTTTGTGTTTTTTCGAAAGTAGGCCCATTCCCTGTTAGAAAATAATATGAATGGGGTAAATTTAAAATTCATTATAATATATAAAAATATTGATAAATTGAAACTTAATTTTACAATATATTCTTAAAACTTTCCCGCACATCATCATGGACAGAGCATATCCAATAAAGTGCTTTCTCCCTTGGGCAAAAAACCCCTAACATCCAATGATCACTGATAAAAGGAAATTTAAGGTTAGTGTTTTTTTATGTTAAAAGATAATTAACTCTTTGAGAGATATGTGTTTCATAACTCTCACAAAAAGGCATCATCCAACATTGTGTGACTATATTCTTTTAAAGTCTTTCAGCAATATAAATCATTCTTTGTTCCTCATCCAATGCACATGCTTCAGGAGAAATCAATTGTGGGTCCATGAATCCATATACATCTGTCATCTCATTCCTCTCAAAAATTTTATAAAGATACCTAATACAAAACATACATAAGTATACATTTTTAATAAATATAACGTAGGGAAAAGGTGTTAAGACTTACATGGAAAAAATTTTCACCACATTGATGCCCAACTTATCTCCAGTAACAAGCTCCATGATATCAGTTTTCATAATCCCCACCCTTATTGCACGTCCACAAACATGAGATTCCATTGGAAAATCATAATGACCCACAAAAAAATTTGAATATCTTGACAATCTGTCAAGACTACTAGAATCTGTATCTGATGTCATAGACATTTGTCTTTGTTGTTGTCTATACAGTATTTCTTTACCTTTGAATTATTCCTATAAAAATAAATAGAAAAGTATATTAGTTTTCAAATGATAAAACAACTTTAATAAAAAAATAAAATAAAAGATATAACATTCATACCTCTATGGTAATCAGTCGAAGAAGTCTGGGTGGCCAAATTAAAAAATGGCCGATACTATGTCCAACTGTCGTCACCTCATCTGTAGGTAATGGTACTCGAGCTGATCTATCTATAATATCCTATATAGTGACCCTCTGATTCTCTACATCTAATTGTTGATGATGAACTTTATCTCCTATACAATATACCAAACCATATGCAACTATATGATGTTGAGGATCATCAACATACAACTCAAAATAAGTAGGAAGCTGCGGCGGAGGAGTAGGATAAAAAATGGGGTCCGCAGGCTGAGGTGGGGGAGTGGGAGCTACTGGCGGAGGTGGAGGATAAATAACGGGGTCTGCAGGGGGAGGTGGAGGAGTGGGAGCTGCAGTCTGAAATTGTCTTTGCATGTCTGTAAACATAGACTGTACTGACGATCTAATCTTTTCCTCCATCGTCACATTAATATTATGAACTTCAGCCTCTGAGGATTCTATTTTTTTATAAACCCCCTCATCATTAGAAGTTGAAGAACGTGGAAACACTTTTCTTATCGATACACCTGCCGAATATCCTCTTACATGACCAGGATGTTCGGGCTTTCCCAATGCTACAGATAAAATATCTTGCCTCCCAGTAGCTGTAAATGCCCCCTGTGAACTCTGCTCCTCAAGAGAGTCCTGTATTAATTAATTGAACATTTCTGTAATGATTGAAATTATATTAAGAAAATAGTTAACTTAAATAAATAAAATAGATATCTTACAATCCTATCAACTACAATTCTCAATTCTTCTGAAAGATATTTCCCTTTTTTTCCCTTCCAAGCTCTCTTACATTTTTCATATCTAGATGGAGGGGATGGAGGGGCCACCTCTCTAGAGCTTGAAGACTCAGCTCTTAGTTGTTGAAATTTTTCTGCCATCATTTGTTCTTCCAAAAATGCATACCCTCCCTGAGATAAACTATGAGGGTATACATTTTTAGATTGGATATCCTGATGAGCTTTCCTTTTTTTCTGTAAATTAAGAATAAGAAATCATTAATAAAACATTAATAAGATCATTTATATAAGAAAGCTTATAAAAGTTTACATTGCCCTTACCAAAAATGACTATTTTCTTCTACTTTCAAAAAACTGTCTCCATGTGTCTTCATTTATAAAAGGATATATATGACATGGATTTTCATGACTCATATGACCATAAATGAAATCAGATGAGAGGGTTGATTTGAAATCCCTCCATCTCCTAGCAGCCAACGACAAGCATTTCTTCCTGACTCCTCCAGTGTCAGGAATATCAAATTTCATCTGATAAAGAAGAGGTTAAACATATTATATATACTAGAAAAATTTAAATAATAGTAAAACAATAGCAAAAGATCTTACCAAAATCATCTCCCACAACTGAGATATTGTCACTTTATCCACACTTCTCCAGTCATCATACAAAATTCTTACTTTTCTCTTAGTCTGAGTTGATACAAAACTGTTAAAATATTTTTCATTTGGACCTCTAGGAATATCATCATCATCAAACTCAATGAGTATCCTCTGATCCTGCATACGAGCAAGTGATAATTTTGGTAAATGTGTGCACCCATGTTTACCAAACTTTGAAATCTTTATCGTAATAGGATCACATGAGGAAGATTGGGGAACATCAAGAGGAGCATGCGAATGTTCCTCCCCAGAGGTATGACCAATATGATCATCTCCAGAATCATGTGGTTGATCAACCGAATGATCTGTCATTATACTTCAAATAAAAAAAAACAAACATTATTTCACAAATATACAAATTCAAATATTTTAATACTACTGTAATAAAAAAATAGAAAAGTGTACTAAGTTACGTAATAGTAAACATTGGTAATATGGTAATCATGTTAAAAAATGGTAAAGATGGTAAAGATGGTCAAGATGGTAAACATGGTAAACATGGTAAACATGGTAAACATGGTAAACATGGTAAACATGGTAAACATGGTAAACATGGTAAACCTGGTAAACATGGTAAAGTAATTGTCACTGAACAAAAATAATAGATATATAATTTATTTAATGGTAAACATGATAAAGTAAACTAAACAAACTTAAAACAAACAAAAACTTATACTTATTTTGTTTTAATACATGTTTTAATAAAGAAAAAAATTACAATATCTAACATTTTATGAAAAAAATAAATGTAAACAAGAAATAAACATATGTTACCTGTAATTTTAGGAATGTAAAAATGGATTGTTTTCCCAAATTCCTTCATCGTGATCATTCCTTATGACACAAACCATGTCTTCAACATGCTCATCATTATGTTTTGTTAATCTTTCCATAGAAGTAGGGATCTCACATAAATCAACATCTTCATCAAGTTCATCCTCACCAACATATTGTTTTTTCCCTTGTAAAAAAACAGACCACTGCATATCTCATTGATCTACTACATAGAAAATTTGTTTTGCATGTGTTTCCATTATAAAAGAATCAGCCGTGTCTTCCAATCTATTCAGATTAACAAGTGTCATTTCAAATTCATCGTGTATGACATTGTTGTTACTGATAAACCATTTACAGTTAAAAATAGGAACTTTAATTTTAAAGTAATCAACCTCCCATATGTCTTCAATCACTCCATAATATGCACTTGATGCAGAAATTGGGTTTTTGTCCTTAGCACTTGAAAAATGCATTGATTCTGTAAACACCAATACACCACTATTCTGAACTGCACTTCTGTTGTCCTAAGCTTTCATATGAAATGTATAGCCATTAATGTCATAACCAGACCATGTTATCACATTTAAACATGGAACACCTACTATCCATTTTAATGTCTCTGATACATCTGATCTACCAAGAAAGGTCTTTTTAAACCATGAGAAAAAAGTTTTGTTGTGCTCATTCAAAATCCACATTTCTTTCTTCTTTAGATGAAATTGTTTCAACTCATTAATATGCAATGTGATATATGGTTGAGAATCAGCTATGTTATTCAAGATGTATGATTCTAACTTCTTCATCTGTTCAACTGACAATGATTTGACTTTCAAGACACGAATCCCCTTTCCCTCATTATTAACTTGTTCATAGCGAGATGGAGGCAAACCTATTTGTTGCGTCGCATCCAAGTAGCTCGTACAAAAATCTGCTATCTCCTCAGAAATATACTTTTCAATAATGGAGGCTTCAGGTCGATATGGATTTTTAACATACCCCTTTAATATTTTTATATACCTTTCAAAAGGATACATCCAATGAAGATATACAGGTCCACAAAGCTTTATTTCTCGAACCAGGTGAATTATTAAATGCACCATTATATCAAAAAAGGTTGGAGGAAAATACATTTCTAATTGACAAAGTATAAAATTTTATCCTTTTACAAAATGTTAAAAGCATTCACATCAATCGCCTTGTTACAAATTGAATTGAAAAAATAACACAACTTCATTATAGTATTTCTGACATAGATGGACAATATTCCACGCAATGCAACAGGTAGAATTTGTTGCATCATGACGTGACAATCATGTGATTTCATACCTATCAACTTCAAGTCCCTCAATGAGACAAAATTTTTTACATTTGAAGAATAACCTTGAGGCACTTTGATATCACGAATACACTAACAAAAGCTAATTTTATCCCTCTTAGATAATGTATGACAAGCCGGGGGAAGAAATGTTCGTCTTCCTTTAGGAGTGGGAGCTAACTCCAAACGTATTCCCATTGATAGTAAGTCTAATCTTGCATTCAACCCATCTTTTGTCTTTCCTTTAATATCTAACAATGTTCCAATCAAACAATCACAAATATTCTTCTCTACATGCATGACATCAATATTATGTTTAACTTCATGATACCTCCAATATGGTAGCTCAAAAAATATTGACCTTTTCTTCCAAATATATCTATCATTACCAGATTTCTATGTCTTTCCCAATGTCACATCAAGGTTTTTCACCCTCTCAAAATACAGATCAGGGGATAAAGGTTTTAGAGCAGTATCAAATTATTGTGAGCCATTTAATGCCTTTTTTAGTCTTCTATAAGGGTGATCCATAGGTAAAAACTTTTGATGACCTATGTACATTGTTTTCCTCCCATGATGCAATTGACAATATGAAGTCTGTTGTTCATAAATTGGACATGCTTTATGCCCTTTAACACTATTTCCAGACAAATTTCCATACGCTAGGAAGTCATTTATAGTGAAAAGAAGCACTGCATGCAGTTGAAAATATTCCATTTCATAAGAATCATACACCCTAATACGATCAATCCATAACAGTTTCAAATCATCAATAAACGGTGACAAGTAAACATCAATATCATTGCCGGGTTGCTTTGGACCAGTGATCATTATACTCAACATGACATATTTGCGCTTCATGCAAACTTCAGGATAGAGGTTGTAAATTACCAATAAAACAGGCCATGAACTATGTGTGCTACTGAGGGTTCGGTATGGATTCATTCCATCTGTGCACAACCCTAGTCTGAGATTTCTAATTTCATTTCCAAATGTAGAATACTGCGCATCAATTTTTTTCCATTGTGGACAATCAGCTGGATGACATATTTTTCCATCACATACCTGCTCATCAGCATGCCATCTTAACCTTTTTTCATCATGTGAATTAGCAAATAAACGTTTGAAATAATGAATTATAGGAAGATACCAAAATACCTTTGAAGGGATCTTTGTAATCTCTACATCAGCCTGTGATTTTTCTTTCACCTTATACCATGATGTCCCACATTTAGGACACTTTGACAGAAATTCATATTACTTCCTATATATAATTCAGTCATTCAGACAGGCATGTATTTTCTTGTATCCCAATCCCATCGGGCATAATATTTTCTTGGCCTTATAATGTGAATCTGGAAGATTGTTATTTTTTGGAAGAATGTCTCTCATCAATTGTAACAACTCTGTAAAACTTATATCACTCCATCCATGTTTCTCCTTCAGGTTAATCAATCTTAAAACCGCCGAAAAAACCGTAAAATCTGTACAACCAGGATATAATGGTTTTTCAGCATCACCATATAGACGCGCAACTGTCGGTTCTATCTCAATTTGTTCTGCTATAATATCACGAATCATTTCTTCAATTCCATCGGAGTTACCATCTTGCGAATCATCATCATCAGTGACATTCCATCTAGTTTCACCATGCCAAATCCAAGGGCTGTAACTCGGATTAAAACCATGAAAAATAAGATTATCTTTTATCTCTCTACTTTTCAACTTCTTCATATTCAAACATTTCAGGCATGGACAGAAAAAAATGTCACTACTTGGAACATTTCGTTTAGAAAATTCCAAAAAGGCATCAACAACTACCTCATATTCATTGCTCATTCAATGTGCCGTAATCCAAATTCGACTCATTATTACCTATAAAAAATATCAAAAATATATATTTTTAAGATAATAAAAATATATTTTTATATGAAAAAAATCATAATTTGAATGTAAAACAATTTTGAAATATAAAACAAATCTATGTGTATTTTAAAAAATATGCTTGAATATTATTTTAAAAACAAAATATAGTTAGATATAACAGTTTTAAATTCCATTGAATCAAAGAAAACCATGGGGCCTGCAATGGTTGATAGAAAATTGGAGAAAATGGAGTAAACCTGAGAATCAAATCAAATTTAAAATAAAAATTCAGATGGAGAAAATCACAATGTAAAACCAATCATCACGGCACAATCATCATTTCATAATATCATAAACCATGATGTAGTAGTCAATCCCAACTGACACTTATCCCCCACCCCCTTGGACACCTCATGGACACCACCACACCCTTGGACAGCCCCCACCCCTCCTGGACACCCCCACCCCCTGGATAGACCCCACCCCTCTAGAAAGCACCCCACCCCTCCTGGACACCACCCCACCCCCTACCCCCTTGGACACCCCCTGGACAACACCCCACCCCTCTAGACAGCACCCCCACCCCTCATGGACACCACCCCCACTCCCTACCCCCTTGGACACCCCCGAACACCCCCAACCCTCTGGACAACCCCCACCCCCTGGACAGCCCCCACCCCTCTAGACAACACCCCCACCCCTCCTGGACACCACCCCCACCCCTACCCCCTTGGACACCCCCCGGACACCCCCAACCCTCTAGACAGCCCCCACCCCCTGGACAACCCCCACCCCTTTAGAAAGCACCCCCACCCCTCCTGGACACCACCCCCACCCCCTACCCCCTTGGACACCCCCCTGGACACCCCTCAACCCTTTGGACAGCCCCCACCCCCTGGACAGCCCCCCACCCCTCTAGACAACACCCTACCCCTCATGGACACTGCCCCCCACCCCCTGGACACCCCCAACCCTCTGGATAGCCCCCACCCCTGGACATCCCCCACCCCTCTAGACAGCACCCCCACCCCTCCTAGTCACCACCCCCACCCCTACCCCCTTGGACACCCCCCTGGACACCCCCAACCCTCTGGATAGCCCCCACCCCCCGGACAACCCCCAAAACCCTCTGGACAGGCCCCCAACCCCTTGGACAACCCCCCACACCCACCTAACCCCTTGGACACCCCCTGGACACCCCCAACCCTCTGGACAGCCCCCCACCCCTGGACAAACCCCACCCCTCTAGACAGCACCCCCACCCCTCCTGGACACCACCGCCCACCCCTACCCCATTGGACACTCCCCTGGATAGCACCCCACCCCTCTAGACAGCACCCCCACCCCTCCTGGACACCACCCCCACCCCTACCCCCTTGGACACCCCCCGGACATCCCCCCGATCCTCTGGACAGCCCCCCCCCCCACTTGGACAGCCCCCCACCCCTCTAAAATGATCTATTGTGCAATGAATTAGTTTTTAATAGCATATGAATACTTATAATAGTCCACGAAAATAAGCGACGTAAATAGATTATGGAACAACAAAAAGTGATACCCAAAATAGAAACAACCAAGGATCCAAAAAAACACTCCACCATGAAAAACCATATATATAATTATAAAATAAATCACACTGGTACAAGAAATGGGTGTATCACAATGGTTTACATATAAATTGCAGTAATATAGGTGAATGAGATCATTAGTTGTCAATGACAACAAAAATTACCATCAATGTCGGGCATTCGCGAAACAAAAACAAACGAAATAGAAGTAGGTGAGGCTTACGTGAATATTGCGAGTCGATCTAATAGATATAGGGATAATAAATAAGATTATGATGGCAAAATGAGGTAAGAGGGTTCGAAATCGAAGAATCTTACCTAGTGTCACGACCCGTCCTCGGGGCCCGTGCCGTGACTACCCCAAGCCCGCCTTCCATAGGCCAGGGGCTGGCGACTAGCACCAAGGCGTAAAATCCCAGTAAACAGGGAAGGCATTGCCTTTATAAGTAACAACCACACAGAGTCAGCAAGCGGAAAGTAAAGTGCAGAAAAGTAAAGGGGGCCGGAAATACAAGCCCAACTGTAAAGTACAACTGAAAAGTAAAGTACAGCAACTGAAGAAAAGACGGCGGCCTCGTGTCGTCCACTGGCAATCCCACCTGAAGGGTGGGTACAGATAGCCTCCAAGCTCCTCGGGTCCCACGTCCGCTCCGTGCACGTCCCGACCAGTGGTCCACCTCCAGGTACCGTCCTGCTTCACGCCCCAACCGTGATCAGCGCTGTCCGTCGTCTGCAACCAACACAACAAGGTGCGGGCATAGCCCGTGCAGGGGTGAGTACAACTACTCAGTAAGGACCCCGAGACCCCCGAAGGTCTCCCGAAATCCACAAAGGATATAGCACAAAAGAAAGATGCAATCACGAAGTAACATCTGACTCGACTTAGGTATATGCCCATACATATACCTAGGTCCCCAATTCTAGCTCTGCTCACGAGCTCAAGAACAACTCAATCCACAAAGGAAAGCAAGACTCAAATCCACAAGGAGAGTTAACAGTAAATCCACGAAGGATAGTTCAACACAATCCACAAAGGAGAGTAACATAAGATTCAGCTCAACCAGGTATACTTTTTCAGATGACGTCAAAGACGATCACTGATCCGTCTAAGTCGTCGGACCCACGAAGGATCGATAGGTACTAACCCCCGCAGAAGACCCACACAGGATCGGGCTCACACAGAACCTGTAGGCAGTGGCTCACACAGAACCGGTAGTAAGGACCCACGTAGGATCGGGCTCACACAGAACCTGTAGGCACTGATCCACATGGGATCGCTGAGTGCAGTGGTCGACGCAGTCCACTGAGGATCTCTGCACAGTCGTCGCCGCAGTCCACGAAGGATCTCTGCTCTGCCGTCGTCGCAGTCCACGGAGGATCTCTGCTCTGCCGTCGTCGCAGTCCACGAAGGATCTCTGCTCTGCCGTCGAAGTCACAGCCAGCGCTAGGGTTCCCGCACAAAGCGAGCTCGTTTAGGAGGGTCCGCTCCACGAGCCGAGAGGCTGATACATCAACTGACACGTAGTCCGAAGTTGATGTATCCAAAAGTTCCGTATCGACAACAGGATCTCAACGCAACAGACGGCGCGTCAATCGGACGCCCGGTCTGAGAGTTATTGGCATTTTCATCCCAGGGGCCCGGTTGGTTTTTTTTTAGGGAAAAACCGACCCGACCGTACTCCGCCTGTATCCGATCCTCGGGCGGAGTATGCCAAAAGTTCCGTCTCACTTAGAGGAAACTACCACAGCTGACGGAACGTCGTTCGGACGTCCGTAGCTCAAGTTATGAGCGTTTCCGCTCCGAGGGCCCGGTTGGTTTCGTGTACGAACCAACCCGGCCGTACCCAAAGTCTTCCGAAACCTTGAGTATAATATACCGAAACGACCGTCTCGATCCAAGGATCGCGTAGCCGCTGACGGTTCGTCAATCGGAGGTCCCAGGCCCAAGATATGGGCGAAAGACCGAAGAGGGCCCGAAACGGGGGTTCTGGGCCCGGGGCGACCCGGCCCGAACCCCCCCTGGGGTCGGCCGAACCGGGTCGGCCCGACCCGGCCCGGCCCAGCTAGGCCGGGTCCGGTCCGGCCTGGGCGCGGCCCGGCCGACCGGACCGGCCGGCTCGGCTTCGGCCGAGCGGCCGAAGGGGCTGCCGCCGCGGGTCAAACCCGCGGCTTTGAGGGAAACGCGGCCCCCGCGGGGGGCCGCCTGTCACGCGGACGCGGCCGGGCCGCCGCGTCCGATTCCGGTTCCGCGCGGCCGCGGAACCGGCCGCCGCCGCCGCCGCGGCTTCAGCCGCGGCGGAAGATTTCCACGGCGGCGCGCCTGGCGCCGCCGCCTCCGGTCGCCGGCGCCGCCGCGCCGGCGACCCGCGCCGCCGCCTCCTTCCGCGGGCCGCCGGAGTTGCTCCGGTGGCCCGTTTTACCTCCCGTCTGCGCCATTGCTCCTCCCGGGGGCCGACCTTCACTGCGGGATCAACAGATCTCCCCTGCCGCGCGGTTCGTCGTCGTCCGCCATATCCGCACAACAAAAAAGATCGGCGGAGGGTTGCCGGGTCTTGTTCGTTAGACCCGCACCCTCCGCGTTAGTCATAAACGTCACCGGGAGGGAAAATCAACAACAATTTTAATTAAATTAAAATTGTCGGAGATTATGTTCTTTACTTAAAAAGAATAAACACGGGGAAAAAGATAAAACAATCCAACATCCCTTACCTTGTCGTCGTCGTCGGACGAGGGGTCGTCGCGGAATCGCTCGTCGCGGAGGAAGGAGATCGTCGCGTCGTCGCGGTATCCGGCGTCGCGTCGCCAATCTCCGGATCAAGAACAAACGGATTTAATTAATTAAATCCGTTGTTATTGAAATTTAAAAAAAGGGAGAAATAAAAGATTCGATTCTCACCTTTGTTGCCGATCGCACGTTCGCCGCGGAAGAAGAGGCACCGAAGAAGAAGAAGAAGAAGAAGGTCGCGGAAAAGTTGTCGACGTCGCGGATCGTGCGTCGTCGAATTCCGGTTCCGGCGTTCTTCGCGTTTTTCACGTTCTTCGCGTTCTTCGCGTTCTTCGCGGAGAGGGTGGAGGCTCAGAGGAATAGCAATCCTCCAAAATAGACAAGTTTGTCTATTTTATTATTTTGCCAACAAACGCAAAACGCGTAAGTAACGACCCACTCAATTCGTTGAATTAATTCAACGAATAAAACAGCCCATTTAATTCACGAAAGAAACAGCCCAATTAAATGGTCTGTTAAGAATTAAAGAAAACGCGTCGGTTGACTTTTCAGTTACTTTGACGGGTTTTCGCGGGTGCGTTACTTAGCGAAAGAAACGGCGGGGCTCGTGCGGGCCCCACCGCACAAATATCCTACCAAGGGGTAGGATATTTCTGGATAGTATCCTATCCAGTTCAACTCAGTTCAAGCCGCCTTTAAGTGACTTTAAGTGGCTTCCAAGCAGTTTAAGTGAAATAAAATAAAGTTGTCGCACAAACATTATTTTATTTCTGACTTAAGCCGCAAAATTTAAAAACCACGTCTGAGCAAACGCAACTCCGGAAGAGGCGTTTCTAAGCAAATACCGGCGCTGCGATTTCATCGGTGCCCTCAGAATTCGATTCCGGGCACCGGTTCAAAAGATAGAAAAACCCGCTCGTCCGTTCACTGAACGTACCCGAGCCAAACTTCGGAAATTGATTCCGGGCACACCGGGCCTCGGAATCAGGTGCCGTCTGAAGCTGCGCTCTTGTAAAATTCCAAAGAAAATTAAGAAAAAAATTTCCTTGAAATTTGCGGGTCTTTACATTACTCCCACCTCAGGGCTTTACGTCCCCGTAAAGATACATCAAAACTAGGGGAACAAATGGGGGTACTGAGCACGCATCTGAGCCTCCCGCTCCCAAGTGCTCTCTTGGAGGTTCCCGTGCTGCCATCTGATGCGCACAAGAGGAATCGACCGCCCACGTAGGACCCGCTCCTGTCGATCCTCGATCTCCACTGGGACCTCTGCAAAGGTCGCCCCATCGTCCACGTCCAGCTCCCCAAAGTCGATGATGTGCGTCGGGTCGTGCACGTATCTCCTCAGCTGAGACACGTGGAAGACGTCGTGCACCCGGTGCAACTGAGGTGGTAGAGCCAGGCGATAAGCCACCTCTCCTATCCTGCTGAGGACCTGGAAAGGCCCGATGAAGCGTGGAGACAACTTGCCGCCTCGGCCAAATCTCCGTAAACCACGTCGAGGTGAGACACGCAAAAAGACGTGGTCGCCATCCTCGAACTCTAGTGGCCTCCGCCTCCTGTCAGCATATGACTTCTGCCGGCTCTGAGCTGTCCTCATCCTCTCCTGGATGATCTGGACCTTCTCTGTCGTGGCTCGGACCATCTCTGGTCCCACGAGTGCTGACTCCCCAGGGTCTGTCCAGCACAACGGTGATCTGCAGGGTCTGCCGTACAACGCCTCGTATGGTGCCATCCCGATGGTGGAGTGGTAGCTGTTGTTGTACGCGAACTCCACCAAGGGTAGGTGGTCCTCCCAGCTGCGACCAAAGTCGAGGACACATGCACGGAGCATGTCCTCGAGTGTCTGTATGGTCCTCTCCGTCTGACCATCCGTCTGAGGGTGGAAGGCTGTGCTCAGATGGAGCCGCGTCCCGAACGCCTCCTGCAACCCCTTCCAGAGCCGGGAAGTGAAACGAGCATCTCGATCGGAGACGATAGATGATGGCACACCGTGAAGCCGTACGATCTCCTGGACGTAAAGACGTCCCAAGCTCTCCACTGAGCCCTGCTCTCTGATGGGTAAGAAGTGTGCCGACTTGGTGAGTCGGTCGACAATCACCCAAATGGAGTCGTGACCTCTGGAAGTACGTGGAAGTCCAGTCACGAAGTCCATAGATATGCTATCCCACTTCTCCCTTGGCGGTACATCCCGGAGTGGCGAAGATGTACCAGGACCTCAGACGACAGCACTGGTGGCCGGGACCTCACGCTCTTGGGTGGCTCCCAAGCTAGCACTGCCTCGATCTTCGCGGGATCCACTGCAACTCCCGCCTCAGAGATGACGTGCCCCAAGAAATGGACCTCACGTAACCAGAACTGGCATTTTGAGAGCTTGCCATAAAGCTGGTGCTCTCGGAGTGTGTCTAGCACAACTCGCAGATGGTAGGCATGCTCCTCCTCAGTCGTCGAGTATACCAAAATGTCGTCAATGAAGACAACGACAAATCGGTCGAGGTATGGCTAGAAGATCCTGTTCATGAGGCTCATGAACACTGCTGGAGCATTGGTTACGCCGAACGACATAACCAAGAACTCATAATGGCCATACCGACACCTGAAGGCCGTCTTCTGCACGTCCTCGTCTCGAACTCTGAGCTGATGATAGCCTGACCGGAGGTCTATCTTCGAGAACCACCGCGCTCCCTTGAGCTGATCGAAGAGGTCATCAATCCGTGGCAGCGGATACTTGTTCCTCACTGTCACCTGGTTCAGGCGACGATAGTCGACACACAGTCGCAAGCTCCCGTCCGCCTTCTTGGCGAACAAAATCGGGGAAGCCCAGGGTGAAACACTGGGTCGGATAAACCCCTTGCTCTGCAAGTCCTCCAACTGTACCCGCAGCTCTCGAAGCTCGGCGGGGGCCATCCGATATGCTGGAGAAGATATCGGGGCTGTCCCGGGGTACAAGTCGATGTAAAAGTCTACCTCTCTACGAGGAGGTAGCCCTGGAACGTCGTCGGGAAAGACGTCCACGTACTGGTCCACCACTGCAGGAAAAGCCGGACTCCGCACGTCCACTGCTCCTAGGATGAGGCTAGCCAACTGATGAGAGATGGGCTGCACTCTCCTCCGCGGAAGTCCATCCTGTGCTGCAAAGGTTCCCTTCTCGCCGGTGAAGGTAAACCTGCTCCCGTCGGTGCGAACACATCGCACCTTGCGCCTAAAACAGTCGATCTGGGCATGAACCGTGGATAGCCAATCCATGCCCAAGATGACGTCGTAAGGCCTCGACGCCGCTACAAGGAGATCCCAGCCGAAGCTCTCGCCTCCTAGAGTAAGCTCACACTGCCGGCACCAGTGCGTAATCGTCGAGTCTGCTCCCGTAGGAGTCTCTAGCCATAAGGATCGAGCCAACGGCTCAGTCGGAATCTCCGAGCTCCGAACAAGGGCAGAGGCTATGAAAGATTGACTCGCTCCTGTGTCTATAAGTACTGCAGCAAGGGTGGAATAGACACAGATCGTACCTCGAATCATCTCTGGCATGTCGGGGTCGTAGGCCTCCACTGCCTGGAGCTGGGCCTGTCCCTGCCCGCCAGCTCCCTGTGGTCGAGGTGGCCCTCCTGGTGGTGGTGGGGGTAGAGCCTGGAAGCGTCGCCCACCACCTGCTGCTCGTCCAGCTCCTCTGCCTCGTCCGCCTCCTCCCTGCGGACCGCCACGGTCGACCCTCTGCCTCTGCCTGGGTGGCCCCTCCACCGTCTGCTGCTCCTCTGATCGGCGAGTCGGGCAGTCACGAGCCATGTGACCCTGCCCGCCGCAAGAGTAGCACAGCCTGCCTCTCGAAAGGCTGGCACTCCGCTGTGTGCCTCGTACTGCTGAGCCGGTGTCCTGAGGCCGTCTGCGTGGGGGTCTGGTCTGCCTGGACCCGTGAGTCATCCGTCGGCTACCTGCTGCCGAAGACTCAGCTACCTGCCGCCCTGCGCTAGGTCTCGCCGCTGAAGAAGGCTCTGCCAGGAAGCTCTCGATCAGGAGGGCTCGCTCCAGTACTCCCGCCTGGGTCGGAATGCTGAGGGAGATCAGCGACGCCCGAATCTCCTGTCGCAAGCCCTGCTCGAAGGTCCGGGCCCGGAAGAAGGGGTCCCGTACCATGTCGGTCGAGTAGCGAGATAGGTCCGTGAACCTCGCCGCGTACTGAGCGACCGTCATGCTGCCCTGGCGCAGCTGGAGAAGCTCCTGGATGCGCACCGCTCGGAGGGTGGCCGGGACGAACTCAGAGCGGAAGAGGCTCTCGAAGTCCGTCCAGAGCAGGGATGCCTCATCGTGAACCTGGAGCATCAGGCTCCACCATCGTCCTGCCGCCGCCTGCAGGAGGCTCGCTGTGAGAATCACCATGAGATCCGCTGGTGTCCTCACTAGCCGAAAGATCCGTACCACCGCCTCTAGCCAGTCCTCGGCGGCCTGGGGGTCCGCCTCACCGCGAAACCTGGGCGGTCGCTGGCTCTGAAACTCATGCAGTGCCCTGAGGCGACGTGCATCGTCAGCGTCTGGTACTGGTAGCATCGGTGGCTCGGCGGGTAAAGCTACCGCCGGTGCCACAGCTGGCAAAGGGCCCTGCACCGAGGCCTCGTCGCTCGGTGGGCTGCCGTCGCGCCCTACACTCGGAACCCTAGCTGGCAGTCGTCGTGGGGCCATCCTGAAAAGGAGAACAAGAGCACCACAGTCAGAACAGTATACCTGGTGAGCTGGCACAAGTAATCACAAGGAAAACTTGAGACTTTCATAAAGCAGATCAGTATACCCGGTGAGCTGACACAAGTAATCACAAAGAAAAACTTGAAACATACACGCAATCAATGTTTTCATGCATTAAGTCGGAAATCAGGAGTCAGGGTCCTGGTGTACGGATACGTCGGCCGCCGCACCAACACTGGGCTCCCTGAACTGATAACCACACTCAATACACTAAACACTATTGCTTCACATAGAAAGAAAGGACGATCAGAGTCTGCGGTAGAACCGACCACCTCTGATACCAATTTGTCACGACCCGTCCTCGGGGCCCGTGCCGTGACTACCCCAAGCCCGCCTTCCATAGGCCAGGGGCTGGCGACTAGCACCAAGGCGTAAAATCCCAGTAAACAGGGAAGGCATTGCCTTTATAAGTAACAACCACACAGAGTCAGCAAGCGGAAAGTAAAGTGCAGAAAAGTAAAGGGGGCCGGAAATACAAGCCCAACTGTAAAGTACAACTGAAAAGTAAAGTACAGCAACTGAAGAAAAGACGGCGGCCTCGTGTCGTCCACTGGCAATCCCACCTGAAGGGTGGGTACAGATAGCCTCCAAGCTCCTCGGGTCCCACGTCCGCTCCGTGCACGTCCCGACCAGTGGTCCACCTCCAGGTACCGTCCTGCTTCACGCCCCAACCGTGATCAGCGCTGTCCGTCGTCTGCAACCAACACAACAAGGTGCGGGCATAGCCCGTGCAGGGGTGAGTACAACTACTCAGTAAGGACCCCGAGACCCCCGAAGGTCTCCCGAAATCCACAAAGGATATAGCACAAAAGAAAGATGCAATCACGAAGTAACATCTGACTCGACTTAGGTATATGCCCATACATATACCTAGGTCCCCAATTCTAGCTCTGCTCACGAGCTCAAGAACAACTCAATCCACAAAGGAAAGCAAGACTCAAATCCACAAGGAGAGTTAACAGTAAATCCACGAAGGATAGTTCAACACAATCCACAAAGGAGAGTAACATAAGATTCAGCTCAACCAGGTATACTTTTTCAGATGACGTCAAAGACGATCACTGATACGTCTAAGTCGTCGGACCCACGAAGGATCGATAGGTACTAACCCCCGCAGAAGACCCACACAGGATCGGGCTCACACAGAACCTGTAGGCCGTGGCTCACACAGAACCGGTAGTAAGGACCCACGTAGGATCGGGCTCACACAGAACCTGTAGGCACTGATCCACATGGGATCGCTGAGTGCAGTGGTCGACGCAGTCCACTGAGGATCTCTGCACAGTCGTCGCCGCAGTCCACGAAGGATCTCTGCTCTGCCGTCGTCGCAGTCCACGGAGGATCTCTGCTCTGCCGTCGTCGCAGTCCACGAAGGATCTCTGCTCTGCCGTCGAAGTCACAGCCAACGCTAGGGTTCCCGCACAAAGCGAGCTCGTTTAGGAGGGTCCGCTCCACGAGCCGAGAGGCTGATACATCAACTGACACGTAGTCCGAAGTTGATGTATCCAAAAGTTCCGTATCGACAACAGGATCTCAACGCAACAGACGGCGCGTCAATCGGACGCCCGGTCTGAGAGTTATTGGCATTTTCATCCCAGGGGCCCGGTTGGTTTTTTTTTAGGGAAAAACCGACCCGACCGTACTCCGCCTGTATCCGATCCTCGGGCGGAGTATGCCAAAAGTTCCGTCTCACTTAGAGGAAACTACCACAGCTGACGGAACGTCGTTCGGACGTCCGTAGCTCAAGTTATGAGCGTTTCCGCTCCGAGGGCCCGGTTGGTTTCGTGTACGAACCAACCCGGCCGTACCCAAAGTCTTCCGAAACCTTGAGTATAATATACCGAAACGACCGTCTCGATCCAAGGATCGCGTAGCCGCTGACGGTTCGTCAATCGGAGGTCCCAGGCCCAAGATATGGGCGAAAGACCGAAGAGGGCCCGAAACGGGGGTTCTGGGCCCGGGGCGACCCGGCCCGGCCCAGCTAGGCCGGGTCCGGTCCGGCCTGGGCGCGGCCCGGCCGACCGGACCGGCCGGCTCGGCTTCGGCCGAGCGGCCGAAGGGGCTGCTGCCGCGGGTCAAACCCGCGGCTTTGAGGGAAACGCGGCCCCCGCGGGGGGCCGCCTGTCACGCGGACGCGGCCGGGCCGCCGCGTCCGATTCCGGTTCCGCGCGGCCGCGGAACCGGCCGCCGCCGCCGCCGCGGCTTCAGCCGCGGCGGAAGATTTCCACGGCGGCGCGCCTGGCGCCGCCGCCTCCTTCCGCGGGCCGCCGGAGTTGCTCCGGTGGCCTGTTTTACCTCCCGTCTGCGCCATTGCTCCTCCCGGGGGCCGACCTTCACTGCGGGATCAACAGATCGCCCCTGCCGCGCGGTTCGTCGTCGTCCGCCATATCCGCACAACAAAAAAGATCGGCGGAGGGTTGCCGGGTCTTGTTCGTTAGACCCGCACCCTCCGCGTTAGTCATAAACGTCACCGGGAGGGAAAATCAACAACAATTTTAATTAAATTAAAATTGTCGGAGATTATGTTCTTTACTTAAAAAGAATAAACACGGGGAAAAAGATAAAACAATCCAACATCCCTTACCTTGTCGTCGTCGTCGGACGAGGGGTCGTCGCGGAATCGCTCGTCGCGGAGGAAGGAGATCGTCGCGTCGTCGCGGTATCCGGCGTCGCGTCGCCAATCTCCGGATCAAGAACAAACGGATTTAATTAATTAAATCCGTTGTTATTGAAATTTAAAAAAAGGGAGAAATAAAAGATTCGATTCTCACCTTTGTTGCCGATCGCACGTTCGCCGCGGAAGAAGAGGCACCGAAGAAGAAGAAGAAGAAGAAGGTCGCGGAAAAGTTGTCGACGTCGCGGATCGTGCGTCGTCGAATTCCGGTTCCGGCGTTCTTCGCGTTCTTCGCGTTCTTCGCGTTCTTCGCGTTCTTCGCGGAGAGGGTGGAGGCTCAGAGGAATAGCAATCCTCCAAAATAGACAAGTTTGTCTATTTTATTATTTTGCCAACAAACGCAAAACGCGTAAGTAACGACCCACTCAATTCGTTGAATTAATTCAACGAATAAAACAGCCCATTTAATTCACGAAAGAAACAGCCCAATTAAATGGTCTGTTAAGAATTAAAGAAAACGCGTCGGTTGACTTTTCAGTTACTTTGACGGGTTTTCGCGGGTGCGTTACTTAGCGAAAGAAACGGCGGGGCTCGTGCGGGCCCCACCGCACAAATATCCTACCAAGGGGTAGGATATTTCTGGATAGTATCCTATCCAGTTCAACTCAGTTCAAGCCGCCTTTAAGTGACTTTAAGTGGCTTCCAAGCAGTTTAAGTGAAATAAAATAAAGTTGTCGCACAAACTTTATTTTATTTCTGACTTAAGCCGCAAAATTTAAAAACCACGTCTGAGCAAACGCAACTCCGGAAGAGGCGTTTCTAAGCAAATACCGGCGCTGCGATTTCATCGGTGCCCTCAGAATTCGATTCCGGGCACCGGTTCAAAAGATAGAAAAACCCGCTCGTCCGTTCACTGAACGTACCCGAGCCAAACTTCGGAAATTGATTCCGGGCACACCGGGCCTCGGAATCAGGTGCCGTCTGAAGCTGCGCTCTTGTAAAATTCCAAAGAAAATTAAGAAAAAAATTTCCTTGAAATTTGCGGGTCTTTACACCTAGTTTAAACAAAAAAATCTCAAAACGTAAATATAGACTATCCGAAAAAAAACGAACAAAATAAAGTCGTGGGAGGCTTACCTGAGTGTTGCGAATTGAGATGAAAGATCCGAGGAGATTAAAGATGATAAACGATGATGGAAAAACTAGTTTAACGCAACGAGATCGATGAGTCGATTAGGGTTTACCGCGTGAGAGAGACGAGTCGCCGGACTGTCGATCGAAAAATCATAAATGACAATCCACGGGGCGTGTTAATTTTTTAAATGTTTTATAACATCAGTTATTTAATAACCGAAATTATAAAATGTTTTTATTACATTTATAATATCGGTTATTATAATAACCGACGTTATAAATGTATCAGATACAGATTTTTTTACGTCGGTTATAAAATAACCGACGTAAAAAATACATCAGAAATAACATTTTTTTATGTCGGTTATTTTATAACCGACGTAAAAAACCAACACGCGGATTTTTTTACGTCGGTTATTTTATAACCGACGTAAAAAAGGCCTCAAAAGCCGCTTTTTTTTACGTTGGTTATTTTATAACCAACGTAAAAAATTCGTAGATACCTCGTTTTTTACGTCGGTTATCAAATAACTGATGTAAAAAACACCGTGCTTTGGTTTTTTACGTCGGTTAATTTATAACCGACATAAAAAATGAACGCGCGTGAGTTTTAACGTCAGTTATTAAAATAAATGACGTTAAAAATTTACTCACCGCAATTTTTACATCGGTTATAAAATAACTGACATAAAAAACCACGTTTCATAGATTATCACGTCGGTTATATATAACTGAAGTAAAAAATGGTGATGTAAATAACGTTTTCTGCACTAGTGAAACAAGTGTGTCAACATAAGAATTATACCAGGGAAAAAAATGTATATGAGAGCCCTAAATAGTAAGGAACTTCCTACCTCAAGGTTGTTGGTGAATAACTCTAAGTTCTTCAAAGGATCAAAGACTGAACACCTCACACACCCATGAAAAAAGATCTCACACATCAAAAATATCTATTTCAATTTTGGTTCATCATGAAAGAAGTTTATAATAGAGTATCGAGAGAATTACAAGTCAAGAAGGTAATTCTAGAATCACATACCATAAAGAGTATGTTAACAGAATCAATTCTGAGGTATGTCAAAGGAAGGAATTCCAATTCACCAGATTCATTTTCGATCAAATAACGGATCATGAATTCATGTTGATTCTAGAATATGGGCTCGGGTCTGGACAATGATCATAAATCCATCATAAATTATTCAATAAAAAGGATATTAAAGATTAAAATCAAGAAGAAGATGATCTCATGATGATCATTCTAGATGACTTACTTAGAAGCATCACCATTCTTGAGAGTTTTATCTCTAATCAAGAGGAGTTGTCATTGAAACATCAAATATTCCACCAATATACTAAGGAGTCATCAATGAATTAAGGTTATATCATCATTCCATCATCATAAGAGGTTTAAGATGATGATCCTTAAACAATTACCAATATAACATTCATTATGGATAGTAGATCTCAATTCAATCAAGAAATGTTGTCAATAAGGTAGATCCATCACCGGTATATGAATAGAGGAAGAAAAAAATCATTGGGTATTCATGGAATTCATATATTTGACATAGATCCATGCACATATCTATAAGAAGAAGTATTTAGCATGGATCTAAAAAAAAAATCATTGATTAAGCATTGCCAGATCGTTCCAATAAAGGAGAGCCAAGGGGAGAAGAATGGGAGTGACAAGATTAAAGAGAGGTTTAAAATTAACGTTATGGTCATTAGGTTCATAATTAGACAATTAAAAGGGTAAAAAACATGTGGGATTATAATCCTGTGGGGTGTGTTAATTCCACCCTTGTACTAGGCACTCTGGCTACCCAGTGGGCCTCACTAGCGAGCCAATGTTCTTGGAAGAATGATAGTCATTTGTTCCACTGACTAATCAGTGGCTATTTTTCAGCTACCCCAAAGTTAATCGCTTCCTCCGATATTTCACCTTCAAAACCCATACCATCATCTAACCATTCCAAAACAGAGAACTCAAAGAGGATGGAGAATTTATAAACTTAACATCTCATACATTAAATCAAAAATGGATGTTAAAATTATACCCCACTAATGACTTCTCATACCTGAGAAGTATCTTCAAAGGTTCTACTCAAACAACTCAGGCCACTAAACTTGAACATCAACCTATCACTCCCATGTATCCTCTTAGATCCATCCATGATACCAGAGAACTAGAATAGTGATAACATCTTCCCTCAAAAGACTTTCTTGCTCTGATCTACGATTTTCAATGGGAACTCCTCGTATGATGCATCTAAATTTATCTAAAAATCCTCGCAATCAATTACATGTGTAGGATCAGGCGTGCACCTCCATAGTTGAGCCATATAAAACACATCGTGCACACCTCATTAGTGAGAAAGAAGATCTAGATGATACAACACTATCCTAACCCACTTGGTGATCTCAAAGGGTCTATCATAGTATGAAACTATATTCCCTTTCTTTCTCAAACATCAGTGGCTTAACTAAGGAGTCACTTAGAAAAAGTTGATCACCCAAAGAACTCCATAGGTCTCCTCCTGTGGTTATTATATGACTTCTATTGGATTTAGGATGTGATCAATCTCTTCTAAATTAGCTGCACTCTCTTATAGGTCACCTATACCATACTGGGCCCTATAATTGGTGCCTCACTAGCTTCATTCCAAGAGAACGGTGAACAAAATGGTATACCATAGAGATCCTCATAAGATTTCATCTAAATAAAATCCTGATAACAATTATTGTATGAGAAATCAACCAAGGCTAGGTGATCATCCCAAGATCTGCAAAAGTCTTGGGTGAAATCCTGAAACATATACTTCGGTATGCGAATCTTATGCTCAAATTTTCTATTTTTCTGGGGATGATATGTTGTACTCAATGTTAGCTAATCCCTAAGGCATTTTGTAATCCCTTCCAAAACCACAATGTAAAATGTGTGTCTCGTCTTGATACGATTCTAAATTTAACTCCATGTAAGTATATTATCTCATGGAAACACAACTTTCCTAGTTTTTCTATCGAGAAAGTCAAACAAATCGGTAAGAAATGGGTAAATTTAGTTAGTATATCGACAATCACCCAGATAGTATCACAAATACTCAAGGTCCTGGGTAACCCCATCAAAAATTCCATCACCACTTCCTCCCACTTCCACATGGGAACTAGAAGTGTCTGGAGTATTCCATAAGAACATTGTTTCTAAGACTTTATCCTCTGATAGGTATGGAATCAGGAAATGAATATAGTAATATCCCTCTTCACCCCTAGCTACTAGAACTATCTCATGAAGTCATGGTACATCTTTATCACACTAGTATGTACCACCCACTAAGAGGTATAAAAAGTATCTCATTAGCTCTTCCTTGATAGAAGTAGGGACTATAACTCTCTCTTGCACAAGGATAATATTTTCACTATCCAACAACCATATGGGTATTGAGTCACCAACTTTTATATTTTCCCATATCATAACACACTCAAGGTTGGTCTCCTATCCAACTGATCGTACCACAATTCACTGTGTAATTTTCACATTTACACCACTATGCTAAACTTGTTTTATATTGAAAATTATAAAAACAATGACAAGTTTTATTCTATGTTTGAATCATTTACTTTATTTTTATCAATGTTAAAAATGGAAATGTTACTTGTTTTGATGATTCCATTGTAGGAGGAGGTGATTTGGAGGGCCCATGATGATGTCCAAGAAAAATGGGCCAAACTGCGCAAGATCCATGCACACCAGTGGACTCATCCACACACTGATCCTAAACCGTGCTTCCAAATGGGCTTAAATTTTTTAGTATGGTCCAAAATTCATTGGTTTACATTTAATATGAAGAAACACAAGACTCATTCACCAATCGGTTTTCCCAACCGACCTGATCTGTCCATCACACTGCATCTGCATGAAGTCAAAAGTGGTGTGAAGTGATCTATCCATATCTCAGGATATAGGTGTCCAAATTGTGCCAAACTTTCGGTGGAGACATCCAAGAGGTGGTTATACAACTTTTTTATTTTATCCAAATCGAGATAAGTCTATTTGTAGGTTTAAACGCATGTAACAAATGGTTTTAAGAAATCTGTGTGCTCAAAACCACCTTCCCATTTTCCTATAAAATGGCACCTTGGGATCCCCATTTGTAAGTTCGGCTAGGAGGCAAATCTCTGGTATTTTATAAACCCAAATAAGTACTCTCATCATCCAAGGAGTTCTGGAGGCCCCTATCCTCATAGGAGAATCAAGGATGAAGAGGGAGTTCCATCCGAGCCTCCTCCTCCTCTCGATGACGAGCTAAACGGTGGACGATCATTTCGAGGGAGCTACACAAACTTGGGAGGGAGTTCCATAACATGTTATTCTACTGGTTTTGTATAAATTGTGTGTTTAATATTTCACTTATTTTTTTCTTGACATGATTCCCCCTGATTACATTTCATTTGATATAATTAGGTGGAACACTTTTTATTTCAACACCGATTGGGTTGAGATTTCAAGTGGGAATCTTGGGTTGTTCCGACTGGAAAACACAATAATCATATTTATCTCACACATACATAAGATTTAAGTATGCTTTGGTAGAAATATTATTCTATGTTTGATAACCAAATCTTGGAAACACGATTATTATGCCAAGGGGTGGTTTTTTAAGCATCATTTGAAGAGGCAAGAGGGGAGTCAAGATCTTGACAACCTTTAACCAAAGAATTAAACAAAACCATGTTAAATTTTAAGAACAATGAACTATACAAGATGTGTAGTGAACTTGAAATGATCTTCTTCTCTCATAATTATTAATAAACCACCTTTATTTATCAACTATTTAACTCTTTAATTAATTAATTTACTTAAATCTATTTTCAAACCCCCCCTCTTTTAGTAATTCTTATTAAAAATACTTACTCAAAACCTATCAAAGCTCCTCGAGAGATGAACTAAGGTCTTCACTAGACTATAAATCAATCTTAAAATAATAATAAATTTGACGTGTCATGATAGCACGATCAAATTTTGGCACCGTTTCCAGGGAGTAATTTGGTTTTAGTGTGTGTTTTTGATAATTTTCTTTGTAAATTTTGTGAATGATTGTATGTTTTATATTCTACCTTTACATTTATTTTTGTGTTATAATTTATTTCTTATGTAGGTTATGTGTATGACACATTCTACTCTGGGATACTTACAAAATTTTGAACCTGAACCAGAGGGGATCCTAAATCAGCGACCCCGAGATACACAAGAGGAACCATTAAAGGAGGACGCACAAAACATCAACACTCATCTTGATCATTCTTCTTATTCTTTGAAAACCCAGATTAAAACTGAAATTAACGTGAATAATATGGATGAAAAAAATCAAGCACTAAAATAACTAACCTACCCTGATGTTGATATCCAACCCACCTATATTCAATTACAAGGCGAGGCACCCAATTTTAAACTAAAATCCAGTTTAATTCATCTATTACCAAGATTCCATGGACTTCCTGGAGAGGATCCACACAAGCACTTAAAATAATTTCATGCTGTGTTCAAAATTAAAACCTACTAATGTCGATGAGGAACAAGTAAAGCTTAGAGCATTCCAATTTTCTTTATAAGACACTGTGAAAGATTGGTTGTACTATGTTAATTAACTAATAAGAGGTTAGGCAGACATGAAACACCTTTTTCTTGAAAAATATTTTCCAGCCTCTCGAAATAAAACAATAAGGAAAGAAATATGTGGTATAAGACAATATCAAGGGGAAACACTTCATGAATATTGGGAAATATTTAAAAGATTATGTTCAATTTGTCCACACCACCAAATAAGTGACCAAATTTTAATAAAATATTTTTATGAAGGTTTAATACCTATTTATAGAAATATTATTGATGCTGTCGTAGGTGGTGTACTAGTAGAAAAGAATCCAATTGCTATAAGGAACTTAATTGATAACATGGCACAAAACACTCAACAATTTGGTTCAAGGTCCAATGTACACATTCGAGGTGTCCATGAGGTGAAAAGTACTGAATTCAAGGAGAAGGTGGACACAAAGTTTGAGGAGGTAAGTACCCTTCTATGAAAAATTTCTCTCTCCCAAGGGAAATCTAAATCTCATCCTCCCATCCATTGTGGAATCTGATCTTCTGACACCCATTATTCTGACCAATACCCCCAATTGAGAGAAAATTCTGAGAGTTGTGAGGAAATCTTGTAACAGCCCAAGATTTTATAAAAAATATTCTTTTTAATTAATGTCTTGTGTTGTAAGCTACACCAAAAGGAGCTTGCACAACACGCATCCTTGACTTGCCTTGCATTACACGCAATCGCAACCTTCCTCGATAGCGTGTGTGGTACGTAATACTGAGTTTCACGAAACAATGATATGCTATTAAAATATTATTAAAACTAGCCGTTATGAATAGTAATAACCACTTTTTAAATTTTAGAAATTTTAAAATGGACTTCATTTTTGGATTCGGAGTATCGAATTTAGCCTAAGGTGAAATTTTGGTACTTTTCGGATAACTTTCATATTCTGATGAATAGTGAAAATTACTAAATTATAATTAAAAACAACTTTTTTAATCGAAATAATTAATAGTGATAAATCATTAATTTGAGTGGTTTTAAAGTATATTTAGAATATATTTTTACAATTTAATACAATGTTGGTCATTGGATGTAATTTCACATTTAAACTAGACATAAACAAGTGTCAATCTTTTGATAGATATTGTTTCTTAAAAACACGCTATTTGTTTTAACAGCGGGATTTAATTATAAAATTAATTAATGCAACTTTTATGTAATGAATTTGGTAAAATAGACTTCATTTTTGAATTCGGAATATGAAATATAGCTTGGGATGAAATTTTGGCACTGTTATGAAAAACATCAATTTTTGATGAATAGTGAAACTACTAAGTGGTAGTTAAAAAACTGAATTTTTCATAAAACTTAATTTTACCGCTTCTGTGAATGGAATTTAAAAAATCCGAGAGACACGGTTGATGTCAGTAAGTAAAATGTGGTTCAATGAGATGAAAATAATTTTTGGTAAATAGTAACTTTTTATTTTTTTTACCGCGGTTAATAGTAAATAGGGTAACTAAGGGTAAATATGATATTAATATTACCCTAACACATGTCCTAATTCTATTGGACAAGTGTAATTCGACCAAAAACAAACTTAGGAATAAAATATGACCATTTAGGCCCACTTGGATTAGATTAGGACATTTATTATTAATTTATTTAAAGAAGGGTTAAAATAGTTAAAATCAAAGTTTAATAAGTAAATCATTTTTAATATGGGGTTATACATAAGATAAATTCGATTGTAAATATTCATTAGAAAGATAAAAAGATTTCCTACATGATGGTATTTTATTTGTAATTTTTAGACATCAAATAATATAATTTATTTATGACACAAAGATGATGCAGTAATTATCTTATTAATGAAATATTGACATAATTGATAATATAAATACCAAAATAAATGTAATTTAAGACTTTTTATGAATTCCACTAATTTTCTAGGTTACTATGATATATTAGTGTTGATTTAATCAACTTGGTTCGAACATATAATTCTGTTATGACTTTCACAAAAATCATATATCAAATAGTGTCAAAATTGACACAAAATAGTTTTTAAATAAAATATTATATTATTAATTGTTATTTTATTCCTAAAAATCTAAGGTTCGGCCAAATGACTTAGATAAGGATATATATACTAATAATAAACAATTTGGGGTTAGTTTGACATGTTATAGTAAGTGTATTAACCATATAGTGAAAGAAAACAAAAAGACACGGTAAAAGTTAAATTATTTAACTTAGAGTTAAATCTAATTGATAAGGTTAAAATAAGAACCTAAACTTGTCTAAATCTTATTGGTTGATAGGATTTCGACCCATCCCCACTTTAGCTTCGAAATAAGACCCTTTGGAACCATTATAAACCGATTTTTACTTTAATATAAAATAATATTTTGAGATATTCATAAGGTGCCCCTCTCCTCCCTTATAAAAGGACACCTTCTCCCCCTCCTCCTCACACCAATTTGAGCACTCAAGCTCGGCCAACCCCTACCAAAATCTCTTCTCCACTTCCCTAGAAACATCCTAGAGGTTCTGGTCTTCCTCAAAGACCAATTTTAGTTCCCTAAGAGGAGGTCTCCAAAAGGCGCTTCAAAGAAGAGGAGGTTCGGACACTTACAAAGCAAGTCGGACCTAAGGTAAGGGAAATATCACAATCTCATTTTTATCCGAGATTGTTTATTCACAAGTATTTACTGGGGTGTATTTTATCATCCACATCCATGTTTCATCAATATGTAATATTATTTCCATCCACCTACAATTGTTTAAATCCATTTTTACCCTTCGGTGAGTTTATAGTAATATGTATGAAAGGAATCTTTTGTCGTTTTTCGTACGAGGTACTTTTTGACTTTTCCGACAAAAGTACGAAGAATGTGTTTTTTTTAACTTATACGGCATGAATGGATTTTTAAAACATTATTTCCAAGAAGATTCCTTTACAAGTTTTCAAGTTTATTTTTAATCATCTTTTTTTTTCATATGACATGTTATGAAAGGAAAAATGTTTTTGAAATAGAAAGGATATTTTCCTCAAGAATGGAGTTCAAGTATTTTATCAAAATTATTTTCCATCTAAGATAATAAAAGGGTTCTGTTTTTATCCCTATTATTACATTGGTTTGATTATGTTGTGATGGAAATATTTTTATGAATTCCTTTATCTTATATGAATTGATTTATGATGTCATGTTGTTTAAGAATCCCATTTTTATTACATGGGTTACGCTATGATTTATGATTTATGATTATGTGGCACACATAAGAAAGGATTCATTATAAGATGGGTGGGACCTATATCTCCCTCCAATGCATTGGGTAAAGATTTTATATCTCATGAGATAGACAGGGATGGAACGGTAGGTTATACCGGTTCAGTGAAACAGGACTGAAACGAGGGTTACTCGATTCAGAAAGGGACTTTGTCCACTAAGATAGTCTTGGCAATTAGTCTTGACTAACAAGAAATGATTCTCTATGATTATGTGTGTATGCCACAAAGTTTCATGTTTTAAGTTATGATTATTGGGATTACTTTTTCACTACCATGATTTATCCCATGATTATGAAATTATGCTCTCTTTTGCAGGTTATGATTTCCAAAATGTTATGTTCTTATGAATATGATGTGATTGATATTTATTTTGTTTACCCTTACTAAGCATTTGAGCTCACCCTTTTATGTTTTCTTTTCTCCAGGATATAAAGAAAGGTTTTAGGTAAAAAAGAAGAAGATCTTTATGGGAGATTTTGAAGATCTTTCACCATGATTAGAAGATTATAGTCCGAGTTTCCAAAGACACTAAACTATTACGGTCCTTGTGTGTGTGTTTTTGTAATGTACTAAGTATTCCGTAAAAGTAATGTAATGTCAATGTACGTCAAGATACGGGTCTCTACAGTTGGTATCAGAGGAAAGGTTTAGTCAACCTTTGGAAACTAGGATGCGAAAACGTTAGTGAGATCCCTAGAGATATTTCTAAGGTATGTCTAGGGATGTCTCTAAGGTTAAGTATACGTATAGGTTATAGTCCTAGAATTTCTCTAACGATCTTAGAATTTAACCTAATATGTTAGATATTGAGGGTACTACCCCTTTATTATGTTGTTTTCCCTAGCATGATTTTTGCCTCTCACACTATTCTTTTGGGGTTTTAGACGATGGCTGGAACCCGAAGGAACCGTGTTGATCAATGCAATGGACAATGCAATGATTGTCCCCCTGAGCAACCAAACGATATGGGAGCTGGAATGCAAAATCTTGTAGCCATTCTCACACAACTTTCTCAAGCTATGAATCATGCAGGACTTCCAAACGAGCAAAGGAAGGAGCAACATTCTGTTGAATCCTTCATGAGGCAGCGTCCGCCTTCTTTCAGTGGGTCTACTGATCCATTAGTTGCTGAACAATGGATTAGTACTACTGAAAAGATATTTTCAGTTCTTCAATGTTCTGAACATGATAAAGTCATCTTAGCAGTATATCGTTTGGAAGGTGAAGCTGATCAATGGTGGAATCTTATCAAGAATACGAGGCAAAGAGATGAAATTGATTCCATGGAATGGGATGAGTTCAAGAACTTGTTTTTCAGTAAGTACTTCCCTCGTATTCTTCGAACGAAGATGGAGAAGGAGTTTCTTGAACTAAAGCAAAAGGATGATGAATCTATTGGTATATACGAAGCGAATTTTACAAGACTTGCAAGGTATGCATCTGGCATTATCATCCAACCTGAAAGTAAAGTTGATCGATTTTTCAGTGGCTTAAAACCAAGTCTTCGAAGGGCATTAGCTATAAGAGACTTCAGTAGCTATGAAGAAATTGTGCGTTGTGCTATCAAGGTAGAAATGGAAGTTGGTGTTACATATCCATCTCATGGTTTTGACAAGAAACGAAAGATGGAGTTCAAGGAGAAATCTCAGAATAATGGTGAAAAGAAGATGAATGTTTCCTTATGAAAAAAGTGTGGAAAGAAGCATGGTGGAGATTGTCTTAAAGGGACTAGAAAATGTTTTAAGTGTGGAAAAGAAGGTCATCGAGCAGCTGAGTGTCGAAGTAATGGAAAAAGGGATTCTAATGAAGTGAATAAAGCAAACACTGTAGAGAACGCACAACCAACACTTCAATGCTTCAAGTGCAAGGAGATGGGACATTATGCCAATAAATGCCCTAATCCAAGGGTTAGTGATGATCGACATGAGCAACCGCTTAAGGAAAAGGACAAAGGGAAGTCACATGCGATCACTATTGGCAATGTTGAATATGACAACGATGTGGTGGAATGATTAAGTTTTTATGTAATGGGATTCCAAAATAATGTTGTATCATGGAATATTGGAATATTTATGTATTGGTCTAATGTGGTATTCAAAGTGATTATGCGCATAATGAAGGGAAAACGAGAAAATGAAATGTTTAACAGTATTCATGAGCTCATGATTGATATAAGGACTAAGTGATATCATGGTTTGAGTATATAGAATTTTGAGGATTTTGGTATGTGGAAAGTAACTGCATTCAAGTTTTCACTAAGGTTCAATGGGTATTCAAGAGAGTACAAGATTAAGGCCTTTGAATGTTTGGAATGTGTCCAACAAGATATATATTATGATATATGGGGATCAACGATGGTATTAAATCTCTGGTAATCGTTTTCACTATGTTATGAGAATGGACTGCAGTATTATGGATAGGACTAAAGATTGGAATGGATTATGTTGGACATAAGTTAGTATTGTTTAAGGATATAAGTTTTTTTGATATTATTTATGGGATGTTATAGTAATATAGTTTTAGAAAAAGGACAACCTGCAGGACGGACGACAGCCCATCGCTTTGGACAAGGCTGTGGGAATCGAACCCACAACCGAAGTGCAACTGGCCTTTATCGCCTACCACTGGCCTACAGGAAGTCCCTGTTTAGTAGAAACTAGTTTTATTATATTAAGCAGTATGATATATGAAGTATAAGCCCATTTTAGGAACTATATATGATTAATCTCACTATAGATCGACTTATGTATATAATTTTTGCTAACCTTTTGTTTGAGACAGATGGAATGACCCGTCATTCTATCACATGATCTGCTAACACTTCACGAATAACAAATTCAACTTCATTTATTTAAGAGATAAAGTGGAAATTGTTCTAGGCACGAACAATAGTGAGATTATACCAAAATAAAGAAAGTATTTATTCCAATTCAAATTTTCAACTTTAGGGAAATGATCTTGAAAACCAAAAATGTTGTCCTAGTGATCTTATACCTGATGAATCGGATGGTACCTTAGATCGTCACAAATTTATGGATTTTTGATTATTGGCTTTTCCATAGCCATTTTCTCTACCACTCTCCATCAGAACATGATGGTTAGATTTCTCTTCCATATCCATATTTTCACCTATGTGGAAACCCAATGATTAGTTTATTTGGGTAACCGTTACGTTTCATACTTTTGTTTTTAAAGATTGGTTTTGATATTCCTTTTTACGTTGTGGGTTTCTATTAAAGAAACTTTCAAATAGTAAACCATTTATAACCCCGACGAATTTCGAGGGCGAAATTCATTTTAAGGGGGGTAGAATGTAACAGCCCAAGATTTTATAAAAAATATTCTTTTTAATTAATGTCTTGTGTTGTACGCTACACCAAAAGGAGCTTGCACAACACGCATCCTTGACTTGCCTTGCATTACACGCAATCGAAACCTTCCTCGATAGCGTGTGTGGTACGTAATACTGAGTTTCACGAAACAATGATATGCTATTAAAATATTATTAAAACTAGCCGTTATGAATAGTAATAACCACTTTTTAAATTTTAGAAATTTTAAAATGGACTTCATTTTTGGATTCGGAGTATCGAATTTAGCCTAAGGTGAAATTTTGGTACTTTTCGGATAACTTTCATATTCTGATGAATAGTGAAAATTACTAAATTATAATTAAAAACAACTTTTTTAATAGAAATAATTAAGAGTGATAAATAATTAATTTGAGTGGTTTTAAAGTATATTTAGAATATATTTTTACAATTTAATACAATGTTGGTCATTGGATGTAATTTCACATTTAAACTAGACATAAACAAGTGTCAATCTTTTGATAGATATTGTTTCTTAAAAACACGCTATTTGTTTTAACAGCGGGATTTAATTATAAAATTAATTAATGCAAATTTTATGTAATGAATTTGGTAAAATAGACTTCATTTTTGAATTCGGAATATGAAATATAGCTTGGGATGAAATTTTGGCACTGTTCTGAAAAACATCAATTTTTGATGAATAGTGAAACTACTAAGTGGTTGTTAAAAAACTGATTTTTTCATAAAACTTAATTTTACCGCTTCTGTGAATGGAATTTAAAAAATTAGTGAGACACGGTTGATGTCAGTAAGTAAAATGTGGTTTAATGAGATGAAAATAATTTTTGGTGAATAGTAACTTTTTATTTTTTTTACCGCGGTTAATAGTAAATAGGGTAACTAAGGGTAAATATGATATTAATATTACCCTAACACATGTCCTAATTCTATTGGACAAGTGTAATTCGACCAAAAACAAACTTAGGAATAAAATATGACCATTTAGGCCCACTTGGATTAGATTAGGACATTTATTATTAATTTATTTAAAGAAGGGTTAAAATAGTTAAAATCAAAGTTTAATAAGTAAATCATTTTTAATATGGGGTTATACATAAAATAAATTCGATTGTAAATATTCATTAGAAAGATAAAAAGATTTCCTACATGATGGTATTTTATTTGTAATTTTTAGACATCAAATAATATAATTTATTTATGACACAAAGATGATGCAGTAATTATCTTATTAATGAAATATTGACATAATTGATAATATAAATACCAAAATAAATGTAATTTAAGACTTTTTATGAATTCCACTAATTTTCTAGGTTACTATGATATATTAGTGTTGATTTAATCAACTTGGTTCGAACATATAATTCTGTTATGACTTTCACAAAAATCATATATCAAATAGTGTCAAAATTGACACAAAATAGTTTTTAAATCAAATATTATATTATTAATTGTTATTTTATTCATAAAAATCTAAGGTTCGGCCAAATGACTTAGATAAGGATATATATACTAATAATAAACAATTTGGGGTTCGTTTGGCATGTTATAGTAAGTGTATTAACCATATAGTGAAAGAAAACAAAAAGACACGGTAAAAGTTAAATTATTTAACTTAGAGTTAAATCTAATTGATAAGGTTAAAATAAGAACCTAAACTTGTCTAAATCCTATTGGTTGATAGGATTTCGACCCATCCCCACTTTAGCTTCGAAATAATACCCTTTGGAACCATTATAAACCGATTTTTTACTTTAATATAAAATAATATTTTGAGATATTCCTAAGGTGCCCCTCTCCTCCCTTATAAAAGGACACCTCCTCCCCCTCCTCCTCACACCAATTTGAGCACTCAAGCTCGGCCAACCCCTGCCAAAATCTCTTCTCCACTTCCCTAGCAACATCCTAGAGGTTCTGGTCTTCCTCAAAGACCAATTTTAGTTCCCTAAGAGGAGGTCTCCAAAAGGCGCTTCAAAGAAGAGGAGGTTCAGACACTTACAAAGCAAGTCGGACCTAAGGTAAGGGAAATATCACAATCTCATTTTTATCCGAGATTTTTTATTCGCAAGTATTTACTGGGGTGTATTTTATCATCCACATCCATGTTTCTTCAATATGTAATATTATTTCCATCCACCTACAATTGTTTAAATCCATTTTTACCCTTCGGTGAGTTTTTAGTAATATGTATGAAAGGAATCTTTTGTCGTTTTTCGTACGAGGTACTTTTTGACTTTTCCGACAAAAGTACGAAGAATGTGTTTTTTTTAACTTATACGGCATGAATGGATTTTTAAAACATTATTTCCAAGAAGATTCCTTTACAAGTTTTCAAGTTTATTTTTAATCATCTTTTTTTTTTCATATGACATGTTATGGAAGGAAAAATGTTTTTGAAATAGAAAGGATATTTTCCTCAAGAATGGAGTTCAAGTATTTTATCAAAATTATTTTCCATCTAAGATAATAAAAGGGTTCTATTTTTATCCCTATTATTACATTGGTTTGATTATGTTGTGATGGAAATATTTTTATGAATTCCTTTATCTTATATGAATTGATTTATGATGTCATGTTGTTTAAGAATCCCATTTTTATTACATGGGTTACGCTATGATTTATGATTTATGATTATGTGGCACACATAAGAAAGGATTCATTATAAGATGGGTGGGACCTATATCTCCCTCCAATGCATTGGGTAAAGATTTTATATCTCATGAGATAGACAGGGCTGGAACGGTAGGTTATACCGGTTCAGTGAAACGGGACTGAAACGAGGGTTACTCGATTCAGAAAGGGACTTTGTCCACTAAGATAGTCTTGGCAATTAGTCTTGACTAACAAGAAATGATTCTCTATTATTATGTGTGTATTCCACAAAGTTTCATGTTTTAAGTTATGATTATTGGGATTACTTTTTCACTACCATGATTTATCCCATGATTATGAAATTATGCTCTCTTTTGCAGGTTATGATTTCCAAAATGTTATGTTCTTATGAATATGATGTGATTGATATTTATTTTGTTTACCCTTACTGAGCATTTGAGCTCACCCTTTTATGTTTTCTTTTCCCCAGGATATAAAGAAAGGTTTTAGGTAAAAAAAAAGGAAGATCTTTATGGGAGATTTTGAAGATCTTTCACCACGATTAGAAGATTATAGTCCGAGTTTCCAAAGACACTAAACTATTACGGTCCTTGTGTGTGTGTTTTTGTAATGTACTAAGTATTCTGCAAAAGTAATGTAATGTCAATGTACTTCAAGATACGGGTCTCTACAAATCTTCCCAAGACGCCCCTATAACCAACCCTTTAGGAAAGAACCATACTATCCATCCAAATCTGGGTGGAAAGAAAACCAAGATTATAGGCCAGGGGGTATTCAAACCAGCCTCATCAACCATGGAACCAACAAGGTCAGGGTAGTCATCCACCACCACCACCCAAAAATCCTCAACCACCCCAAAGTCCTTTCAAACCACCCCCTACAAAACCCGAGCCTAGCCGAGAATATATAATGAAACAAATGGCTGAAAACAATACTCAATTCCAAAAAACCACTTAGGTAACTATAAAAGACCTCAAAACCCAATTAGGACAACTAGTTAACTCAGTGGGTGAAATTCAAAGTCACGGTTCAGGTAAACTTCCCTCTCAACCAGTAGTTAACCATATAGATAAAGGAAATGTTAGTTCCATCACCCTTAGGAGTGGAAAGAAACTAGAAAGTAAAATGAATCCTCCATTAGATCCATCCCCTTTTGAGGAAACCTCCATCCCAACCATTAAAAATGTTCCAAATGTTGAAGAACCTTATCCAGAGAGAAGCCCTTCCAAAGGAAAGAGTGTGTACATTGATGAGTCACCTAGCCCAACCATTACTCTTACATTTCCTCAAAGGGCCACCCAACCAAGAAAACAAAAGGAAACTGAACTTGATAATGAAATATTATAAATTTTGAAGAAAGTGTAGGTTAACATCCCATTGATTGATGCTGTGAAGCAAATTATACGGTACACCAAGTTTCTAAAGTAGATGTGTACACACCGAATGAGACTTCGAGGTGATGAGAAAGTGAGCTTGGGGAGGAATGTTTCAGAATTGATAGAACCATCACTTCCCACCAAGCACAATGATCCTAGAACATTCTCAATTCTGTGCACCACAGGGGAGTATTATTTTTCTAATGCTATGCTTGATTTAGGTTCTTCTATAAATGTGATGCATCACTATATTTACTATAAATTATAGGTCGGGGAACTGAAGCCCACTGGAATTATTGTTCAACTGACTAACCGGAGTACTGCACACCCCTCTGGTGTGTTATAGGATGTTCTTGTGAGGGTTCAAAATTTAATTTTTCCTGCTGACTTTTATGTGCTTAAAATGGAGGATGATATAATGAATAGACATGCACCAATTATATTTGGGAGACCCTTCTTAAAAACCACAAAACCATAATTAATGTCCACAATGGTATATTATCTATGGAGTTTTGTGGTGACATTATCCACTTCAATATCCTTGATGCCATGAAGCACCCCTCATAAGAACATTACTCTCTCTCTGATAATTCTATAGATGTACTCCCTTCCCTTAAAAAAACTTTTTTTTATTACCATGATCCCCTTTCTAAGTTTTCTTCATTGATAGAAATGCTAGGAAATGATTCATGAAATGATTGTTGTATTAGTCTAGAAAAGTGTCATGCATGTTCATTGATTGATTATTTATTGAAAACTGAGGATCAAATGACCATAGATGATACTGCTAAGCTTTTAAAAGCTCATTCCTCTATTGAGGATGATACCATTGAGTAGTTAGATGAGATCAATGGCCTATAACTTTCACACACACTCCCATCAATCCAAAATCCACTTGAATTGGAACTGAAACAATTGCCTCAAGATTTAAAATATTCATATCTTGAGAATCGAAACAAGTTGTCTGTCATCATTGCTAGTTCACTTCCTCCTGAGCATGAATTGCGACTACTTGATCTTTTGAGGGAGTATAAATGAGCTTTGGGATGGAAACTTGATGACATTCCTAGTATTATCCCATCAATTTGTACACATCATATTTTATTAAATGATAAGTCTAAACCAGTGAGGCAGCCATAACATCGACTGAACCCAAACCTCCTAGAAGTTGTGAAAAACGAGGTAACAAAATTATTGGCTGCCGGAATCATTTACCCCATCTCTAACATCCAATGGGTCAGTTATATTCAAGTAGTTCCTAAAAAGACCGACTTTACAGTAATCAAAAATGAAAATAATGAATTGGTTCCAACTCGTGTGCATAATAGTTGGTGTGTCTGTATAGACTATCACTGACTAAACCAACACACTAAAAAGGACCATTTACATTTTCTATTAATTGACCAAATGCTAAAGAGGCTAGTGGGTAAGTCCCACTACTGTTTCCTTGATGGTTATTTTTGATACTTTCAGATCCATATTTCCCCCGAGGATCAGGAAAATACAACCTTCACTTGCCCCTTTGGCACATTTGCATATAGGAGGATTCCATTTGGTCTGTGCAATTCTCCGGGTACTTTCCAGCGATGCATGGTTAGTATTTTTTGGATTACCTGGAGAATTGCATTGAAGTTTTCATGGATGATTTCACTATTTATGGCTCCTCTTTTGATTAATGTTTGAGTAGTATTGGTCTAGTCCTACATCACTTTATTGAAAATAATCTTGTATTAAATTATGAGAAATGTCATTTCATGGTGCGACAAGTTATAGTTTTGGGGGATGTCATTTATGGGGATGGTATCCAAGTAGATAAATCAAAAGTGGATGTCGTTTCTTCCTTACCATTCCCCAAAAATGTATGGGATGTGTGGTCTTTCCTAGGTCATGCTGGATTTTACCATCGTTTCATTCGTGACTTTAGTAAAATTGCACTCCCCCTCTCCCGATTACTCTAAAAATAAAAGGAATTTGTTTTTGATAATGAATGTGAGGAAGATTTTAATAAGTTAAAATGGAGTCTTATGTCACCCCTGGTAATCCAACCACCTCGGTGGGATTTACTGTTTGAGCTCATGTGTGATTCCTCTAACTATGCAGTTGGGGCAGTCTTGTCACAAAGGATCGACCGAGCTCCACATGTCATAGCCTATGCCTCACGTACATTGGACCCTTCCCAAGAAAACTATGCCAAAACTACAAAATAATTTCTTTCTATTGTGTTTGCCTCAGATAAATTCAGGTCATATCTTTTAGGGTCCAAAGTCATTATGTTCTCAGACCATGCAGCCCTCCGATATCTCCTTAAGAAATCGGAAGCCAAACCACGTCTCATTCACTGGATGCTATTACTTTAGGAATTTAATCTAGAAATTAGAGATAAAAAAGGAGCAGAGAATGTGGTGACTGACTATATCAGTAGGATCTTACCATACTTGGAAATTGACTCATCCCCCTGTATTCCCATTAATGACATGTTTCCTGATGAGAAATTTTACCGAGTGAAATATGTTATTTCTTGGTATGCTGAAATTGTAAATTATTTGGTAGCATCTTTCATTCCTACTTATTTCAATAAAAACCAAGCCAGTTGTCTAAAACATGAGTCTCGTTGGTACATTTAGGATGACCCCTACCTCTGGCGCACATGTAGTGGTCAAGTCCTTAGGTGTTGTGTTCCTGATAGAAAGTTTCAATATATCCTTAGATTCTATCACACTCTTGCTTATGGAGGCCACTTTGGTCCCCAATGAACTACTCTAAAGGTTCTTGATTCTGGTCTCTTTTGGCCAACACTTTTTCGGGATGTCCATGATTTTTGAAAATATTTTCCTCATTGTCAAAGAATGGGGAATGTATCTAAAAGAAATGAAATTCCACAACAACCATTGCTCTTTGATGACATTTTTGATGTTTGGGGCATTGAAATTATGATTCCATTTCCCAATTACTTTGGAAACTTATACATTCTTCTGGTGGTCAATTATGTGTCAAAATGGGTAGAGGATCGAGCCACAATGATAGGTGATTCCAAAACAGTTGTGGAATTTTTGAGAACTCAGATCTTTTGTAGGTTTGGATTACCTAGGTTCATCATTAGTGACCAGGGTTCTCATTTATGAAACCGAACAATGCAATCACTTTTGTGTTGGTATGGGGTTGGTCATAGAGTGTCTACTACATATCACCAAGATACCAATGGTCAAGAAGAGGTGTCAAATAGAGAGGTAAAACAGATTCTTGAAAAAACGGTTCAACCCAATAGGAAATATTGGAGTCTTTGACTTGATGATTCATTATGGGACTACCGTACTAATTTCAAAACTCCCATTAGAATGTCACCCTATCATCTTGTGTTTGGAAAGAGTTTCCACCTACCTATTGAGATTGATCATCAGGCCTACTGGGCCATCAAACAATGCAATTCTAATCTTTATGGTGCAGTTTCTCAAAGGAAGTTACAGATTCAGGAGTTGGAGGAAATGAGAAGAGATGCATATGAAAACTCTAAGATTTATAAGGAGAAAACCAAGGCTGTCCATGACCGTCTAATACTTCATCGTCAGTTCCATATTGGGCAGAAGGTCCTAATTTATAATGAAAGGCTGAAGTTGCATCCAGGTAAGCTTCGTTCCCACTGGTTTGGCCCATACATTGTTATTATTGTATCTCCATTTGATGTTGTTCAGGTTTAAAATGAAGAAACCAAACAAAACTTCACTATCAATGGGAAGCAGCTGAAGCACTTCCACGAAGCCCTTCCAGAGTTCCAGATGGAGGAACTCCATGTTCAAGAAGCAACATACCAGTGAAACACACTAGGTTTTATCCTTCCTTCTCACATTCTCAATTATTACAGCGAGGACACTACACATTCTAGGTGTTGTGGGATAGGTACATTACTGGGTTAGTTAAGGATTTCCATTGTCTTTCTCCTTTTTTTCCCTTATTTATGGTATTTTCACTTTTCCCCATCTTTCTGGGTTCATTATAATTTCCATTTTCTTTCTCCTTTCTTATATTTTTTGCCTTCTTTATGTTATTTTAATTTTCCCCATAAAACATTTCAAAGTTCCATGATTCGGTGACCATAAAGGGGGGAAAGTAAAAATACCATAACGAAGGTGAAAAAAATATCTGTATGAATTTAACATCAGGGAGTGCTTTTTTAGTGAATTGGTTTTCTATCAATAATATAAATGGTTGTATCGCTGTGAAACAATTGAGATGATTGATTCCTCTTGTGTGAGTAATTTTTGGGAAAACTGTGTCACTAATATCTCCACACATTTTTTCACTAAACCACGAAGTTTGAATATTTATTACTCAATATAAGGTAAATATATGTTAGGTTCATATTTTTCATCTTTAAATGATATTTCCACACATTCGTTCCTTATCTGATCTGTTTCATTAATGTATCAGATTGACCTATGCGTGTGTAACTAATGTCCGACTGTTGTATGCCCTCAAAAAAATTGATTGGGTTATGTCTTGGGCAGGTCAAAAACCACTCCTCCTCAACATTTTATCTTGTTATAACTATTGAAATTAGTGTCATGATGAGATCAAACAAATATTGAGAGATGAGTGTGAGATTTGTTCCAAATTCAACTTATAAAAAAATAAAAAATAAATAAATGAGGGGAGTGATGAAATGTGAAACATATGGGGATATCTAGGTTGGGAGATTATGGGTTGACTTCTAAGAATGATTAAGTGAGTGGGTCTTGAAATATTATTACAAAGGATGTAGGACAAGTTCGGTGAAAAAAATCATTTAAAGCTGAATAATGTTAAAATAACATATATTTATTGGATATAAAGTGGAAAGAATAGCATGGAATGGTTTTCACACACACACATGGAGAGTTAGTGGAATGGTTGAATTTTGAATTCCTTGCTCATGTTGGTGTCATGAATCTCTTTTAATTTCATTGTGATATGATTTATGAGACATCTTTTTCCATTTTCACTAGGAAAAACTCCTTGGTGTGGTTCGTATATTGATCACATTAATTTAATGAATTAAAATTTCCTCAAATGTTAAATCTTTATGATGTTGGGAATATATATATGCATCATTTTATTTGGATATGTGACTTTTCCCAGGAGTGAAAATGTTTAGGTGTGGGGGTGTGATCGTACCACAATTCATTGTGTAATTTTCACCTTTACACCACTGTGCTAAACTTGTTTTATATTGAAAATTATAAAAAAATGACAAGTTTAATTCCATGTTTGAATCATTTAATTTTTGTTTATCACTGTTAAAAAGGGAAATGTTAATTGTTTTGATGATTCCATTGTAGGAGGAGGTGATTTGGAGGGCCCATGATGATGTCCAAGAAAAATGGGCCAAATTGTGCAAGATCCATGCACACCAGTGGACTCATCCGCGCACTGATCCTGAAATGTGCACCCAAATGGGCTGAAATTTTGTGGTATGGTCCAAAATGCATTGTTATACATTTCATATGAAAAAAACCAAGACTCATTTGGCCATCGGGTTTCCCAACCAACCTGATCTATCCAGCACACCGCATCTGCACAAAGTCAAAAGTGGTGTGCTGTGATCTGTCCATATCTCAGGATATAGGTGTCCAAATTTTTCCAAACTTTCTATGGAGACATCAAAGAGGTGGGGATACAACTTTTTTATTTTCTTCAAATCGAGATAAGGCGCTAAAATTACGTGACAAGTGGTTTTAATAAATCTGTGTTCTCAAAACCACCTTCCCATTTTCCTATAAAATGGCACATGGGATCCCCATTTGTAAGTTCGGCCAGGAGGCAAAGATCTGGTATTTTGGAGACCCAAATAATTACTCTCATAATCCAAGGAGTTATATAGGCCCTTATCCTCATAGGGGAATGAAGGATGAATAGAGAGTTCCATCCGAGCCTCCTCCTCCTCTCGATGGCAAGCTAAATGGTGGACTATCATTTCGAGGGAGCTACACAAACTTGGGAGGGAGTTCCAGCACATGTTCTTCTATCGGTTTTTTATAATTTTTGTGTTGAATATTTCAATTATTTTGTTTCTTTACATGCTTCCTCCTGATTACATTTCATTTGATATAATTAAGTGGAACACTTTTTATTTCAACACCGATTGGATTGAGATTTCAAGTGGGAATCTTGGGTTGTTGCAGTTGGAAAACACAATAATCCTATTTATCTCACACATACAAAAGATTTAAGTATGATTTGGTAGACCTATTATTCTATGTTTAATAACCAAATCTTGGAAACATGATTGTTGTGCCAAGGGGAGGGTTTTTAAGCATCATTTGAAGAGGCAAGAGGGGATTCAAGATCTTGACAACCTTTAACCAAAGAATTAAAAAAACCATGTTAAATTTTCAGAACAATGAACTATCCAAGATATTTAGTGAAATTGAAATGATCTTATTATCTCATAATTATTAATACACCACCATTATTTATCAACTATTTAAATCATTAATTAAGTAATTTACCTAAATTTGTTTTCAAAACCTCCCCCATCTTTTAGTAATTTATATTAAAAATACATACTAAAAACCTATAAACGATCCTAGAGAGACGACCTAGGGTCTTCCCTAGTCTATAAATCAATCTTAAAATCATAATCAATTTGATGTGTCATGACAGTGCGGTCACCAGCCTTTAACCGGTCTACCAAGGAATATGTGACCACCAACAGAGCACATGTCATTGATCTTTGGTCCTTAAAATAATTCATCCTCTAATCATCCAACAAACCCATCAGGTTTCACTGTTCCTCCTAAATTTGTTTAAAAAGATCCTAAGCTTCCTGTGTCTTATGGATAAGAGAATATAAAATGGTGTTGCCTTTATCAGGTGAATAAGTCATCACAAAGTTGAATGTCTATAGAAACTCTACCCAGATTCTTTGCCTCAAGTTCCAACCCACTGTGTGAAGATATAGCGAAGGAACTTCTGGTTAGTGTAGAAAAAAACATCACACTAAAGAGATAGTGTTACCAACAATTCAAATTATGGATCATGACTATCATCTCCAAGTCATGGGTAGGGTAGTTCCACTCATGAGGTCCCAGCTGGTGTGACCCATAAGCTACTAATCGCTCCCTCTACATTAGCAATGCTCCCAATATAACACCTGATACATTTCAATAAACAACATAACCAATACTTAGATCAAGAAGTATCGGCAATGGAACTATAGTCAACCTCCTCTATAACTTAAGAAAACATTCTTCACACTGGTCTGGCCACTGGAACTTCACTTTCTTCTTCATCAGTGTGGTCCTGGGTGCTTATAATTGAGAGAGGATAAAATGTCGGTAATATCCCACTAAACCCAGAAATCTCCCAATCTCAAACACATTCCAGGTATGTGTCTATATCATCACTACCACAACTTTCTCTAGGTCCATGTATATACCTATCTCAAACACCACATGCCCCACCTTCTGAATCCAAAAGTTACACCTCGATAGCTTGGCATAAAACCATTATGCTCGAAGTGTGCTTATGACTATCTCAAGATGCTTGACATGATGCTCTGGGGTCTGCGAGTAAAAGAGGATGTCGTTAATAAAAACGATGATGAATGAGTCAAGATACGGGTGAAATATTTTGTTCATAAGATTCATGAACACTGTCAACACATTCATAGGTATAAAAGATATCACCAAGCACTCATATATCCCATACCTACTTTGAAATGTTGTCTTCAATACATCCTTTAATAAATACCATTCCTATCTAATGTTTGAAAACCTAAAAGTACGGGACATCCTGGTATCTTTTTCTAAAAGGGGTATAAATGTCACATTTGATGGGTGGGGGAGTGGTTAGGCTAGATATGACCATGTGGGGGAATGGAGGTTGTTAAATAGTAAGGGATGAAGAGAGAATAAGGGAAGGAATTAGTTTATTAAAGATGCAGATGGAAAGCTTGGGCAATAGAGCAGTCTTTCGAGAACGCTTCTTATTCTTCTCCTCCTCCTCCTCCTCCTCCCCCTCTTTTATATTTTTCTTTTTTCTTATTATATTTTATTTCCCCTATAATTTTTCTACAGATATATTCATTTTATATATAAAGTAACCCTCTCTAAAGGGTTTGTTAAAGAAAAGGTCTTATCTTCCTATTGTATTGCACTGGTTAATAATCAATTGATAATGATTTTAGAGGAATTCAGAGCATGTTCAGGAGAAGTCGACAACTGTTAGACATAGGTGTGGAACATGAATTGGGAAATGAATATTGCAAGCATCATGCATGATAAAAATTTAGCTGCTTGAGGAGTGGAATTAATGGTATTCAATCGAAAGGATCCTAAGGGATAGATCACATGGGAAGAAATATATTTTTTCATCTAGAAAACTTAATAGGAATCTAAGTTTCTCATTGCTCAATAATTTAAAGCAATAATAATGGAGCGATTCAATGGGATGGAAACTCCAAACTACCTTTCTACATAACTTTATTCTTTAGGTATTTTGGTTTCCCTTGAAACTATTAATAAACTACCACATAATATTTTTAGTCCTTTATTTGTTGATAATAGTGAAACCCTCAGACCCATTTATTATACAATTGACATGGTTAATAGAAATTTCTTGGGCCCTGTAGTAGAATTTGGGAGCAACAACATGAAACAACCAGTAGTTTCTTCCATCATTAGTAAAAGGTCTCCTCCATAGGTTTCCAAGTTAGGTGAAGGAATTTCCCATACCAAAATAATTATTAAAGGTGATGTTATTGGTATCACTAGAAACATTTTTTCCAGTGAGAATCATTAAGTAATTGAGGAGGTAAAACATGCACATATAATGGAAGAAATACAGAGGGGCTAAAATATATTTGGTCTATGAAGTGGGAATAAGCATATGTGAGATTTCTCAGCAAGCATGTGTGGGTAGGGAACCTTATACCGGACCTCAACAACATCATTCTAACTTAGTATTATTGTTTGATTCTGCTTAAATCAAAAAATGTAGTGGCCTAAAACATTGGGCATGCACCACTAATTTATATTTTATGTATCAGTTACCTAATAAGAATACACATAACTTTTGGGAGGTTAAGACCCTTAAACATGATAAAGGGATAAAACAAGTGGGTTAGAGAAGAAAAAATCAACATTTGTGCCAAAAGACAGACTAATTAATACATGCTAATGTTGGAAACTTGGGAAATTCGGTGTGGATAGTTTCTGTATGGGATTGGGTGTTACATATTTTTAGAGTCTGTTGTCACACAACCATGCTGGATAAGACTCCTTTGTTAGGCATATCTTCCTACCATGGAAAACCCTTTGTTTTTCCTGTATTCTGCAGATGGTGAATGTGAAATGGAACTCATCAACAAAATAATTTTACTTCCCTCACTCTTGAGGGAAAGAATAATTTTAAAGGAGGTATGAATGATAAATACCATACCTACCCAATGTTGGACATCCTAGAAGCAAGGGACAACCTGGTATCTTTTTCTAGAAGGGATATAAATGTCACATTGGGGGGGGGGGTGAGTGGTTAGGCCAACTGTGCCCATATAGGGTGAAGGTAGGTTGTTAAATAAAGAGGGATGGAGAGAGAATAAGGGAGGGAATTAATCTATTAGAGATGCAGTTGGAAATCTTGGGCAGGAGAGAAGTCTTCTGAGTACACTTATTCTACTACTACTTCTTCTCTATATTTTCTGCTATTTTTTTCTTATGTTTCATTTTCTCTATAATTTCTCTAAAAATATATTTCCTTTATATAAAAAGTAACCCTATTTAATGGGGATGTTAGAGAAAAGGTCTTATCCTCCTCCTCTCTAAACTATAGTAGGTGATAGCCTGATTGAAGATCAATCTTGGAGAACCCCCAGACTCACATTAACTGATCAAAAAATATAATTGATATTTGTAAAAGGATATATGTTCTTCATCATCACTTGATTAATCTTCTATTAATATATTTATAGTCAAAGACTACCATCTTCCTTCTTGGTGAACATGATAGGTTCACCCCATTTGAAGTACTCATCCTGACAAATCCCTTCTTCTCCAAGTCCTCAAGCTGCACCTTGAGCTCCTTCAACTCAACCAATATTATAAAATAAGGGAATATTGAAATGTGTTGTGAACCCAAAATGATATCTATCTCAAATTGAAATACTCTATCAGGGAAAAGTCCTATGAAGTCATCTAGAAAGATTTCCAAATATAAATCCACAACAGGAGGAAAAGACAAGGGGTTTGTCACTAATCCTACTGAAATAGCCAAGCCCACTATTTGTTGTGTGATCATCCCGAGTTGAATAAACTCTAGAAAAACTATATATACTATATATTCCCATTCACTAGTTATCATGTATGTATCTCCATTTGATGAAGTAAATAATACTCATCTCTGATGGAAATCAACGTGAGATTAGAAGTTGGTCAAACAGTCCATGCCAAGAATCACATCGAAGTTCATAATCTCCAAAATCATGAAATTCCACCAGTATTAATAACCATAAATGACTATAAAACACTATGTTAATCACTGAAGATGGTCCAATTTTGTGTCCAAAAAATGTATCAAGGGAAATTAACTCAATGGATAACTTTATTGGTAAGTCAATTCTAGTAACCACTTGTGCAGATATGAAGGAATGGGAAGCACCATTATCAAACAAGGCAGTAGAAAAAGTAGAGGTGATAAAAACCATACTTAAAATAGTATATTAACTTTGAACACCATATTCTAGATTCTGATTCATTGCATAAACATAATCTATCCTATCTCTAAAACTATATCCTTGAGATGCATTACTAGTCTAAGTCGTCATTTGAGCCTACTTCTGAGGACCCTGATTGGATCCATGGTTCCTTGACCATGTATTACTCAATATCTAATGGAATTATAAATCAAATATCTATGAAAAAACTGTTAGATATGGCCCATATTTCTTCATTGGCTACACTTGATCTGAGGTGTCAAGAAGGTATAATGGTTGTGTTTGATCTTTCCATAGTTGAAGCATTGTGGGTCACCTCTTGAAGGAAATGAAGAAGTTGTACTCTACTCCACCTACATATCACTACCCTACCTCATTTATCTAGTCTTCCTCTTCCTACTACCAAAAAAAGAAGTCATCAAAGTGGTAGGAGGTATACCCACCTAAGCACTAAAGGATAAAAAAATACCAACTATTCAATCCTCACTCAGGTCCTTCTTGATGGTCAAGGCCTTGCGTAGAACCTATGGGTATGTCACTAAGTTGAAACTCTGTACCTACCATATGATGTCAGAATGAAGTCTGATCTCAAACTTTATGGTCTTTTGTGCCTCGTTTTCAGCCAAGAGTTGAGTAAAGTTGATAAGATCAGTGAAATAAGTGAAGTGTGCAGATTACATCATGGACACATATTGTAGCTCTATGAACTCATGCGTTATGTCTAGATTCATCATATCAAGAATTCCCAAAGAAAAGGTACTTGAATTTCTCTCAGGTGAGACCTTCACACCTCTTAACCTTTCCCATCACTCCCACCACATCCCAGTGGGTCCTTATAGCATGAACAATACTGGATTCACCTTTCAGTCCTCAGATGTCTCAATGAGGTCAAAGAAACCCTCAATGATGTCTATCCAGTCCTATAAAACCCATAGTCTACCAATGGCCTGAAAGTTTGGAGGATTCTAAAGCTACGAGTCTCTGGCGTAGTCAACCATGGACCTTGACTCCCCTTTTAGTCGGGTAATAATAAGTGTAAGGACTCCCAGTTGGAGTGGGCCTACTTCCTATTCTATCGGATCAAGTATGGGAGCAGGCTTTGCAGCAACCTCTTGCACAGTAGGTGGTGGAACAGGGGTGTCCTCCCTAGTAGGGGTACCCCAACCCATGCTAGCTGGCGGTCCCATTAGTCTTCTATGAGGAAGTATCTTCTATAACATGAAGGGAAACATTTATAAAATTCAAGATAGATCCAGTATAAGGGATCACACAAATTTTCTCCTAGGAGTATATCCATAACTCAAGGTATATCCCTCCTAGCACTAACTAGGGTCTCCATCCCTACACACTAGTCATAGTTATATATATAAACAAGAATAACAACATAATATGGTTCTACTAATTAATTTTAGCATATATATATCACAAAAAAGGCGAATAGAAATATTACACAACAAAGTACAATTCTATCCTGAACAACTAGCATGAATTAAGACATTAAATTTAAGAACCATATGAAAAAAAACAAGTATATATATGACATATGATCCTACATACCTAGTCATGATGCATAAACACACCCAAAATCCCATAAAATAGTAACAACAATCCCGTCAATGGTAACTCGGAGGTCTATTTCACATGAGCTGGCCAATCACATGGTAATTTCCATAATTGAGTCCAACAAAACCTATCTCATTTCAACTATTTCCTAGGTTGGTCAAAAAGAAAAGAAGGAAAACCTAGATCTGATACAATTTTATAACACCCTGACCCAGACCACCGAGCTTGAAATGGAGAGTCACATGACCTCATGCATGCCTCCCCACACACAAGAGGCCGATGACTAGCAGTGAGGGTATGAACGCCTTTAGTTAGGAGACTAAACCCTCAATATCATTTCCTTGAACAAATAATAATAAATAAAATACCATAAATTAGAGTAAATAGTGTGAAATAAATAATATCAATGTCTTACATATCATACAAAAAATGGGCTACCTTTGTGGAAAGAAAAACCAGAGTACGTATAGTGAAAGTAAATAAACAAATAAAACTATGGTATCCTCTATAGTACAACCTAGTACTACTCCTAGATCCATGATCCTTGGATCAACCATAATTTACAAGCCCCTTTCCCTTGTATGGATCCCTATATATGAAGTCAACATGCACATCAAAATGACCGTACAAGTTGTGAGAATAAAACCCAATAAAACATTACCAATGCATCCTTAACAAAATGTGTACATGTATAATAGGTACATTCCATGATAACAATAACTATAAAAACATGCATAAAAAACATACAATCATGTAACGAGTATTCGTGTTCTAACAAAGACACTACAAACCCTCGACTGTATCTGATTTGGATCCATTCTAGAAGGATAGTTGTAAGATGTGGTAATTGAACAAGAAAAATATATAAGGATCATAATCACATATCTCAGTAGTCTCAAGGTATTGAACAGGTTAGGCCCCCAGACCATCATATTCCAGCTCTGTCATGGGTTAGACCTCCAAGCCATCGTACCTCATCTATGCCTTGGGTCAGGTCTCTAGGCCGTCATGCCCCTAACGTCACTACCTCGGGTCAGGCCTTTAGACTGTTATGTCTCTACCCCATGCTCAATTCCAACTTCATCATTGTCACAAGTTATGTGCACTCCCCCTATAAGGGATAATCATCACACTATGGTCCACATATTCCAAGTACTAAGAACAACCTCCAAAAGCATGGTAACACACATAACAGAATGGATCATACAAGGAAGATCATAACATATTATCATGAGAAAATAGTTGTAACATACAAAAAATGTGATCAACATTAGACATGGTCAAATAAGAGACAATCATAATAATTTAATCATGTGTTATCAAGTGTATATGAGAACCCCAAATGGTATGGAATTTCATACCTCAAGGATGTTGAAAAGGAACTTCAAGGTTCTTCAAAGGATCAAAGACTGAACACATTGCACAACTATGGAGAATAAGATCACACATCAAGGATTCCAATTTTAGTTCTAGTTTATATAGAAATAGTTTTATAATGGATCCTCAAGATAATTCCAAGTCAATAAGGCCATTCTAGAATCACACACCATAAGGAGTCTATTAACAGAATAAATTTTGAGGTATGTATACAGAAAGAATGCCAATTCACTGGATTTGTTATCGATTGAAGAATGGATCATAAATTTGTGTCGATTCTAGAAGAGGATCTTGGGTCTAGCCAAAGATCATCAATAATCATCAAATTTTAAACAGAAAAGAGATTCAAGATGATAATCAAGAAGAAGAATATCCCATGATGATCATTCTAGATGACTTACCCAAAATCATCACTATTCTTGAGAGTCTATATTCAGTCAAGAGGAGTTGTCATTGACACATAAAATCTTCCACCAATTTATATGGAATCATCAATTGATTAAGTTTCTATAATCAATTATCCATCAAAAAGAGTTTTAGGAAGATGATTCTTAAACACTTACCCATAAAATGTTCATTGTTGATGGTAGATCTTGATTTGATCAAGAATCATCTTCAATACGGAAGATCTATCATAGATCTATGAAGAGAGGGAAAAAAATCATTGGATATTCATGGATTTTATTGATCTAACATAGATCAATACACATCTCTCAATTAGGAAGAAGGATTTGACATGGATCTCAAGAAAAGTCACTGATTAATCCTTGCTAGATAATTCCAACAAAGGAGATCTAAGGGTAGAAGAATTAGAGTGTCAAGATTAAATATAGAAGGTTTAAAATTCAAGATATGGACATCGGGTTTGGGATTGGTAAATTAAGGGGGTAAAAAATGTGTGGGATTAAAATCCAGTGGGGTGCATTAATTTCAACCTTAGACTATGCACACCAAATACTTGATGGGCCTCATCGGTGGGCTAGTGTGCCTGGAAGAATTACTAGCATTCCTCCTTGATCACCAGCTGGTTGGTGGGTTTTTTTCAGCCAGAAGACTCATTGGAACCCCACTATCTATCCAAAGGGTTGTACCAGCTAGCCAGTGGCTGTTTTTCAACCACCCTAAGGCCGAGCCCTTCCTCAAGTCTTCCACTTTCTAAATCCAAACCATTAGCCACCAAAATTCATCCTATAAACAACCCAAAATAGAGAACTAAAAGAGGAATGAGAATTTATAAACTTGAAATATCACACATTGAATCAAAATGTGAAAGTTACACCCCACTTGGTTTCTGTTAGGGAAATATTCCCTAGTCGGGTGCTTATAAGTAGAGGGGTCAGGGTGGGGGGGGATCATTATAATGGCTTATTATCATGATTGAGTTTGAGGTTGAGCTTCTCCTGAGGCACCTTATCTATAATTTCCCTTATTTGTAAACTATGTTGTGTTTCTTAAAATATAAAAAGGGGAATTCCTCCCCTACTCCAGTCCTCAGTCTCTATCATTGGTCCGACCTACCGGCCTTCCCCCTTTTTACAACCACCCATGGAGTCTCGCAACCAGACACACATCGACACTATGGAGAACCACATTAGAGACATGGATTATATCATCTAAAATTGAGATGAAATAATATAAAAAGACTTCCATGAGCAGGTAGCCTTCCATTCGTCAAGCACGCACCTAGTTTTCCACCTGGAGAAACTCCCACAATAGGACCCTACTACACCTTCCACCCCAAATGAACCTGGATACGATCCAGACTAGTATTACATAGAACACTAGGTCTAACTTTCCATATTTTATGGGACTGACCCATGTGGATGGATAACACACATAGAAATCTATTTCTACATCAATCACACACTGAAGGACACCAAGGTTCCACTTTCTCAGTTGTGTATGGTTGATGTTGTTATACATTGGTTCACTATTTTGGGTGAAGCACTTACTCAAATAAGTTTTCCAACCTTTACATATGAATTTATGTAACGATTTAGTATTCTTGATATTAAAAACCCATATGAGGAATTAACATCCCTCTAACAGATGGGTTTAGTCCATGACTATATTGAACAATTTGAATAACTGGCCTTATTGTTGCCCCATAAACTAGAGAAATAGTATGTGGGCTACTTTCTTCATGGATTATATGATGGAATTCATAGATGGGTGCTAATTCATAATCCTGATACTCAAATACACATAATGTTCCTCACTCACTATTTTGAGATCGAGTTTTCTAAATGAGTCGGCTTCCACAATCGCAGCTCCACCATGCACTTTGGGACCATTCTTGATTCTAATGGCTGGAAACAACCCTTTCTCCCTCCACCTCAACTACCAAATTGGACACCTAAATTTCTAGATAGAAACCCATGTCCACCCTACCGAAGTCGATTCTTATCACTGGTTGTGGGGTTCACTATCTCACCGCCCATGAGTGGGAGGAATTCTACAAGAATGATTTATATTTTTGTTGCAGTTCCCCTTTAAACCCAATACACAAATGCACTGACACCCAGGTCTGCATTGTTTAGGTCACATGCAATTAATTTCCTCCCACGACCACTACCAAGGAATCCCCGATAGGCATAGAGCATGAAGATAGGGAGACCCCTACTGAGCTCGCCTATCAAGTGTTAGGCCATCATGGGACCAACTCTTATTTCCAGGATCAGGGTGGAAAACACTCAACTTCAATGAAGGTCAAGGGAAAGTTAGGTGGCATTCCAGTACTGGCCCTCTTTGATAATGGAATCACACCAAATTTTATCACTCCCATGTCAGGAGAAACACTAGGGTTGGTGGTTCACGAAGCTCACAAACAACCAATTTAGTTGGTAATTGGCCATAGATTGTGGAATCTGGGGTTATAAAAACACATACAGTTAGATCCTAGCCAATATACTTGTTATATTGATGCTTATATCCTCAAAATTAGTAGTATTGATCTTATCTTGGGCGTTTATTGGGTGAAAACTCTTTATAAAGTTCAAATAAATTGACAAAAAATAAAAATGAAGTTTTAATCATAGTGATTCCACATATAATCTCTAGGGGAAAACCAACTAGATTATCTCCTCTCTCTATGAATCTTCTGCAGTATCAGCAACCCATCATGTATCAATCCCATGATAAAATGGAATTTCAATCGAATGTACTTCATCTGAGAATGAACTAATGAGTTATTTATAATATGTATAACACTCTGAATGTCATAGTGCAATAAAGTTTCCTCTCACTTTCTACCCATATCATCCAAGAAATTCTTCAGCCAAACCATCTCCTTTCAAACTTCTATCACAACAATGTATTCTACCTTTGTGGTGGATAAATCCACCACCTTCTACAGTTGATATATCTATCTCACTGTAGTTCCTCTATAGGTAAATACATAACCTGAGGTATTCCTTTTACCATCAACATCACCTCCGAGGTCATAATCCACACACCTCTATAATTAATTTCCTTTACCAAAGAATAGATATACTTCCTTGATTCCCTTCAGGTATCTCAGTATCCACTTCACAGCTTCCCAATGTTGCTTTCTAGGGTTTTCCATGTATATGTTCACAAATACTACTACATGAGCAATGTTAGGTCGAGTACAGACCATGACATACATCAGGCTTCCAATAGCTAATGTGTACGAAACATTTTCCATGTACTCATCCTCTTCTACTGTATTTGGTGATTTCTCCTTTGATAATTTGAAATGGTGCTCTAGGGGAATATAATATGGCTTTACTTATACCATACAAAATATTCTCAGAACCTTTCCAATCTTTATTCCCTAAATCTTGTCAGCTTCTCCAAGATCTTTCATCTCAAACTCCTCAACTGAATTCTCTTTTAGATCATAAATCCTCTGAATACATGATATTTTAATGAACATTTCATCCACATATAGAATAATTATAATGTATTCATCACCATAAAACTTAGCATATAAACACTGATCCATGACACATCGTTTGTGTTCATTTTTAGTCATAAATTAATCAAAAAATTTATTCCAATGCCTGGGTGCCTGCTTCAACCCATATAAGCTATTCTAATGTTTTCAAACTAGGTATACTAAAATCAAAATATCCATATGGATTCTGCATATAGATGTCCTCCTCCAAATATCTATAATGGAAATAAGTATTCACATCAATCTACTTAAGACACAAGTATTATTATGAAAAAATACCCAGAACCACCCAGATAGTGGTAATCTTCAAGATGGGTGATAAGATTTTAGTGAAATACACACCTTCCATCTATTGAAATCCTTTCACCACCATACTTTATTTGTACCTCCTCTTTCCGTCATATTCTTTCTTGACCCGGTATACCCACTTGTTCTATAATGTTTTATTTTCTTTTGGAAGATGTTCTAACTCCCGAGTGTTAATATCATGAAATGAGGAAATATCCTCCTTTATAGCTAGCCCCCACTTGCTAAACTCCTTCAACTGCATTTCCTATTCAAAAAATCATGGTTCTACACCTTTATTAAATAAAAAATAATTTAAGGGTGGTAAATACCTATGCACATGAATTCTTACCCTTGTTGATCTCATCAACTCTTCTTGAGAAGTAGGCTCTATTGGTTTTTTCATCACATGATCAGGCACACCTTCAAGATCCACTTGCTCATGGAACTCTGATTCTTTATTCCCATTATCAACTTTAACTACATGATTATACTTTTACATGTAAACTTCATTAAATACCACATTATAGATCCTAATTATCATCTTTTTGATGTCATATTAGAAGTAGTAACTGAACTCCTCAACACCATAGACAATAAAGAAACATGGTTTGGACTTAGAATCAATCTTGTCCTTTGCATCAACGTCAATATGTACATATGAAAAACAACCAAAGACTTGTAAATATGAGTCCTACCTCCTTATTAAACCATAGATCCTTGGGTATACATTCTCTCATCGGTTCATATGGACTCCTGTTGATGAGATATAATGTCATGTTCACTACATCATCCCAGAAAATTTTGGGTAACCCTAAGTGTATCTCATACTCTTGGCATGTTCATTCAATGTCTTATTCATCATCTCAATCACACCATTATGTTTTGGTGTACCTAGAATAGTATTCTCCCACCGAATTCCATTATTATAAAATAATTATTTAAACTCTTAACTTCCATACTCTCCACCATTGTCAGACCTCAGGCATTTCAGCTTTGTTCCCAACTCATTATTCACCATGGTTTTCCACTTCTGAAACACCTTAAATACATCATATTTTATTTTTAGAAAGTAAAATCTTACCTTCCTAGTTGAGTCATCAATAAAGGTCACATAATATCATGACCCTCCATGGGAATGTATTGGTGAAGGCCCCCAAACATCAGTGTAAACCAGGTTTAGATTCCCAGCCTTTAGTGTTCTGTCTCCTCTTGAAAAAGAAACCTTCTTATGATTTACAAATATCCAATATTCATATTGGACAACATCCACTAACTTTATCTTTTATAATAATAATTTTTGTTTCCAACACCTTCATTCCCTGCTCAATCATGTGGCCTAGCCTGTAGTGCCATAATTGATAATCTCTGACAACATTTATTGATGAAACCATGTCCATGAAAGTTTTTTTCATGTTGTAAATGGTACCATTATTTAATCCCTAAGCTATGAACATAGATCCTTTGTTGATATTTAATGCACCATCAGTGAATATGGTATTAAAACCTGCATCATCATGTTTTTTGATAGAAATAATATTTCTTCTTAAACAATGGATATGCCTCTCATTTTCTAGAACTAGTAAAATACCACTGTAGGACTTCATCCATGCATTACTCTTCCCCATGATATTCAAGGGTTCATAATCAACAAGATGTACCTTGAAATTTTTTCCTAAAACATAATTGTTTAGGAAACCCTTCTCTGAAGTGGAATGGAAATATTCCCTAGATTCTAAAATCCAACCCTCCATAGGGCTATCCATGATCAGAAGTAGTACATCATCAATTCCTTCATCCACCATGTTTTTTGTATTGGTTTTAGGTTCCTTTCATTTTTCTCTACACTCCTTGACATGTCCTTTCTTCCCATAAATCCAGTAGGTAGGACCAACCCCTTTGCCTTGTCTTAGCTCTTTCCTCTTGACTTTGATCATCCTCTATAATTATCTCACTATGCATATCTTCCTCTTCCTTCTGCATTCAAAGTAGAACCAGATAATCTACCTAATTCTCTTCTTATAATATCCTCACTAAGGATTAGATCCTGCACATCCTTTAGAACTAGCTTCTTATTTTTTGAAGAACTGCTCATGACTATTACAGTTGCTTCCAAACTATTAGGTAATGAAGATAGTAAAACCATTGCACATACCTCTTTGTGAAGCACAATTCTCACCGATGTCAGCTGACTTATGATGGTGTTGAATTTATTAACGTGATCTATAATAATCCTTCCTTCAATTTTTTTAGATTGAACAATTGGAACATCAGCTACACCTTATTCGATACAAAAGGCTTCTCATACATATTTGTGATAGATTTCATCATCCCCTCCATCGAATTCTCCTCTTGAATGTATAATGCCACATTTTTTTTCCAATATAAGGCATATAACACCCAAAAAATATCGATTTAGCAGCTCCCACTCTTCTTTCTCCATAGTCATCAGTTTTACACCCAGAAGAGGCAAGTGCAGCTTCTTCTGGTATAAATAGTCTTCAATCTACATCCTCCATCAACTGAAGTCAGTTCCATAAAAGTGATAAATATTCACCTTGGATTATTCTATATCTATAATTCAATCCAAGAATTCCAAAATCTACATCTGATACCATTTATCACAGAAAATCGAGGAGTCACAACGATAGAGGTTTGCAGATGAAGAAATGACAAAAAGAAAATAAGAAGAAGATAAACACAAACAAAAAAATTTACATGGTGCTTGAATAATCCCTATGTCCATGGAGAGGAAAAAGCACTTCACTAAAATTGGGAGCATAATTACAGGGAGATCTCAGAGTTTCTAACACACATAAACCCTAGCTTGAATGATCTAATAAAGATGATGAAGTACTGTTCCACCAACCAAACAGTAAGTCCATTGTACTATAGTGAACAGTGGATAGAAGTCCCCACTACTACAGTGCTATAGCCACCCAAGTCCAAGATGCTAAAATGGGTGGGGGAAATAAGTCTGTGGAGATACAATATCACTACCTCCAAATTCCAAGCTACTACAGTAATATGCCAAAATCCCCACTGCTACAGTGTCCTGTTAGTATCATCAGGTCAGCTTTGCTACAATTAGTCAGAGGTGCTACAGTCACCCCAAATTTGGTCCTCTATCATTCATCCCAACAACATCCAAAACAAATTGATCTATAATAATCCAACACCTGTATTATCTGTTCTGACTAGCTGTTGGTCTGTGGGTAATAATCTATACTCAGAAGTACCTATGTACATAGTGATTTTAGCAACCCATGCCAAAAACATGACGTGAAAGGAGCATACCTATCATAAATGATAGTACAAGGAACCCCATGTAGGTGTATAATGTCATGAAAATACAGTCTTCCAAGATCATCCACTAAGAATGTCCCCCAAATTGTAAGAAAATGGATGACCTTCATCAGCCTATCCATGACTACCCAAACCGCGTTTCTACCTTGAGGAGACCTCACCAAACCAGTCACAAAATACATAGTGACATCATCCCATTTCCATTTCAGGATCAGTAACAGCTATAAAAATCTAGTAGGTCACTAGTGCTCCACCTTTACCTACTAACAGGTGGAACACCTAGTGATAAAACTTGTGATCTGATGTTTTATTCCAGGCCACCAATACTAGAGACACATGTCTCAGTACATCTTAGAAATCATTAGGTGTACTTCCCACTATGAAACACGTGATTCTCATATCAGTTCCTCTTACATGTCTATAGGAACCTAGAAACACTCATGAAAAATCATGATCTCATCTTTATTGATATACCAACCCAGTGGTGGATTTTCACCCACAACACTCTCTCTTAGGACTAAGCCCTTGGGGTCAGAGAACTGCCTCCTCTTCACTCTATCAAAAAATGATGAGGTTACTGCTAAGTCCATAAGTAAAGGCTACTCTAACTATCCTAAACCTCTAGATGCATCTCAGAAAGAAGATCCACCAACCTATATTCATCACTGGCTTCCTAAACAACTTGCATCTGAGCCTTCCAACTCGTAGCATCAGCAACTGTGTTGCCCTTTCGAGGCATATAGGCAATCTCAAAGTTGAAGTACTGAAGGTATTCGACCCACCTTCTCTATATGAGGTTCAAGTCACACTATGTTAAGATATATTTGATTCTTTTGTGGTCTATAAACACCACATAACACTCTCTTAATAAGTAATGCCTCCAATAACACAAGGCATGAATGGTAGCTTCTAGATCAATATCATGCATTGAGTAATTCCTCTCATGAGACCTCAACCAATGAGACCCATATGAAACAACTTGATACTACCATATCATAACCATCCCCAACCCAATACTTGATCCATCAAAAAAAATTATATAACCTCTTTCCAGCTCTAGAAGAATCATAATCAACACTGAAGTCAATCTTTATTTCAACTCCTAAAAAGCCTTCTCGCATGTTTCGAACCACAAGAACCTCACAATCTTCTTAGTAAAGCTAGTAATAGGTGATGCAAGGCATTATAAGTCCTATATAAAGTGTCTATAATAGTTATGTATCCCTAAGAAACTCTATATGTCAATGATGTTTTTGGGCTACTGGAAAGAAACAACAGTGATCACCTTCTCTAGGTCAATTGATACTCATGTCTCTGAGATAATGTGACCCTAAAAGTGAACTTTATCAATATAGAAGTAGAATTTAGTGATCTTATCATATGAATGGTTCTCTATCAATGTATTTAATACATTCTCAAGATGTTTGGCATGGTCATGTTGAGTATGTGAATACATCAATATATCTCCCACGAATACTACCACAAACGAATCCAGATATGGGTGGAAAAACCGCTTCATCAAGTCCATAAAAAACATAGGAGAATTATTAAGAATGAAAAACATTATAAATTTTGTATGAAGCATATATAATAACTAGATATCCCCAAGAAAATCTGCATGTCAAAGATTTTTTGGGCTATTAGAAAGAAACAAAAATGCTCACCTTCTCTGGGTCAATTGATACTCCTGTCTCTAAGATAATGTCACCCAAAAAGTGAACTTTGTTGATCCAGAAGGAGAATTTAGTGATCTTAGAATATAACTGGTTCTATCTTAGTGTATTCAATATGACCTCAATATGTTTGGAATGGTCTTGTTGAGCATGTGAATACAATAGGATATTATCCATGAAGACTACCACAACTGAATCTAGATATGGGTGGAAAACTCGATTCATCAAATCCATAAAAACTACAAGCACATTTGTAAGATCAAAAAACATGACCATATAATCATATAAACCATACCAACTTCAGAAATTTTTACGTGGTATATTTAAAGGTCATACTCATACATGATGGTAGTCTGAACTCAAATTGATCTTGGTGAAAACCCTTGCTCCTCAGAGTTAGTTAAAGAGGGTATTGATACAAGATAGTGGATACTAGTTCTTAATCGTAATTTGTTTCAACCAACAATAATCCAAAAAAATTATGATGGTACTATCCACTTTCTTGGCTAAAAATATAGGTGAACCCCATGGTGAAGTGTTGGGTTATATAAAACCCCTAGCCTCCAAATCCTCAAGTTTCCTCTTGAGGTCCTGCAACATAGTAATAACCATCCTATAATGAGGAATAAACACCGATGCAGCTCCTAGAACCAGATCAATAAAAAACTCTACCTCTCTCGGGAGGTAGTCCAGAAAATTCATCAGGAAATATGTCTCTGAATTGAAAAACTACTGAAGGAAAATCAGCTTGATGTACTCCATGATCATTTAGAAAAAGGATATAAATCTAGATTGTCACTCCACACAGTCCATGATGCTCTGGTCCAACTTGGCTTGCCTGGACATCCCATTCACCATTAAGTATATAACTACCACCCTCTGGTTATTTAAATGACACCCTCTAGTGATATAAATTCACATAGGCAGGTCAAGGAACCAACCGGTTCATCGTGAGAATGATGTTGAAACCATCCATCTTGAGGATGAAGAGGTTCCATAGAAAATGATGGCACCTATCTCAAGGGAGAACTCATTACACTAGCGTATACTCTCAGAATGTATACTCGAAGGAGTATCAAGGGTCATCACCCCACCAAAGTACATAATTTAAAGTCTACGAAATTCCACAATTTTCATAGATATGAATGAATGCAAAGCACCGGTGCTGAATAAGTCAGAAACTAAAGTAGAGGCTACTGGAATAGTATCTCAAACTGTAGAGGGTCTAGTGATATGCTCCTCTGGTAAAGGCTACACTGGATAGATATGGCCAGATCTGTGGTACTAAGATACAGCCTAACTTCACTAAGTAGGTTTTTCATCCTAGAACTTTATATCTGAAGCCTGGATACCTCGTCCATGACCACCTCCCTTACACAAATGACCAGTAGCACTCTAGATGACTTCCTAGAAAGGTATTACTGATCTCTCTCCTGAAGGCAGATATGATATGGGTCCCCACCCACTAATCATATATGGGAAGTTCCTATAAAAATGCTAAATATGACACAATGTTCTGCATCCTCAACACTCAATAGGGTATTTGAGACACTGAGGCTTCTTATACCCTAGATTTCTACACTGGTGAAAAACCACATAACTATCAGTGGGTTTCATATGACTTCCTCTTCCCCCATGTGTAGACTCAAAGTGATGTTTTCAGTCATTAGTCAAACTAATTACCTATCTCTCCACACCATCAACTTCCCTCAAATTCTACTCGGTGATGAGGTTTTGGTTCACTATTTTTGAAATAGTGGTCAATCAAAAGACATTCACCTAAGATCAGATGAATTATATGATCCCATCCTCAAAACATATCATGGTTTCCAACCCCTCACCATCAAGAGTCAGTGAAAAACACTGGATCTCTATAAACCAAGAAGAATATTTCATCACAGGTCTCCCTTCATGGTATAGGTGATGTACAAATCATAAGAAATCCAAGAGACACTTCATACAACCAACTATTGAGGTTGGGTCATAGTCTAGTTATTTGCTACAAGTCAGGGGTCCCAGTACACTGTTTCAATAGAAATTTATATAGGAAAACACCCTTTAAGTTTCAATTGGGATCCTCATTTAAGGGTAATTGTTTTATTTCAGAATTTAAATTCATTTAACTTCATAACCATTTAATATAGCAATATTTTTAAATGGTTAAATTATATAGATCACCATTTACAATTTATAAAGGCCCATACAATTTATAAATTGAAATATGACATCCATTTAATCACAACCATAAACATGTTCCATCCCATGCAACCAATGATCCATGACTCAACACTCCATAATTGACTACTCAAGGTGTCAGTATAAAGTTATGCAGTGAAAAACTATTAGGTTGATGCATTCACTTTAAGTAACTAATTATGTTTCTCATTCCCCTAAAAGAAACATTATAACAATTCCATATACATAATAGTAAAGTAACTCATAAAAACCATAGGAAATACAAGCAATGAGATGCATCTATATGGAATGACATAATGCATGACATGTGAATATCTACATGCCTATGATGATGCATGAGTCAAAAATTCATTTTCATTTTGATCCAAGGGTAAAATGTAATCCACACTCATAATAATAATAATAAATATCACATATCATGCACATCACCCACATCATAGGCTACCATCTAGCAGTGAGGTTCTGTGAAGAAATAGTGGGGAGACTATACCCTCTTATGTAAGAGCATCACAATGATATAATCGATGACATGACCAACAGATTCATAATAAGAAAGAAGAAACAATAGAGAATAGAGAATAGTTAAATCATCCAGTCACATAAATTAAAGGTAGAAACCCAAACCAGTGTCATATACAAAATTATGTCATGTTTGTATGCTATAAAAAATGGGAAATATGGGAATACATGGAATAAGGCGGATACAACATGCTATAATAAAAATACAAAAAGGTAAAAAACTATCACCAATGGCATCACGAGAATGAGATCAATCATATTCTCCTATACTCTATCCTAATAATGAGACTCAAGCATCAAAATTTGGGTGCTTCCCTTTGTCCATAGCTAAAATCATGAAGTCTGTTTGGGTACTATCAGCTGTACGAACAAGGTGTGAGATATAATCAGTAGGCCACCACCAATGGTGTCTAGAACTATCCATCCAATGGATATAATATGAGAAATTTGGAGATATAGTAATGGTAAAATAGTAATGTAAACTATAAGGGGTCGATTCTGGTTTCTGAAGGACACCGGGATGACACTACCTTCTTCGGCTCGTAACGAGAAACCTCTGAACATATGTTACGGTGAACATATACATATATATGTATATGCAAGTATGTATATATATGCACTATATATGTAATGATGTTTATATCCATATATATAGATATGTAGTGCTATCTAGGACCCAAGGCATAACTCAGGTGTACATGTCTAGTCACTAGAGTCTCATAAGGTAGTATGGGATGCCATTCCCAAGTATCATAAATCATAAGGGTCACCATGCCCAAGTATCACAGGTAAATGGGACACCAGACCCAAGTATGATATCAGAATGGATACCAAAACTGAGTATCATAGAAAAAAATACACATTCTCATGGGAGGACCATGATTCGATCCTTCAGATGCAGTCCAGCCAGCAGATTTAGTCTGACCAACAGAAGTGGGAGGAGAAATGGGCTCATCACTGGCGCGAAGAGGAAGAATTTTGTAAAACAAAGATACTATGGATTCATCACCAGGAGAAGTTGCAACAACGTGAGCCTGTATTTAAGTTCCTTATGCCATGAAGGTGTATAACCAAAAAGAATCAGTTTAGTTCTATCGGACATTGGGAGGGGGGTGACACTTGTTCAATTGGTGCTGACTATGGGGGAATTCATCTCACTTTCACAGGTAGTGCATCTACTTCCACTGATGACCGCACAGTAGGAGACACACTCCATCTCCATATAGTATGCCACTAGAGATGTCACCGGTGGACCAGGAAAGCTGGTGGAAAATGAGAAATGGGATGTAGTTTTCACAGCCCCTATTACTAGCAACATAAAAACTACATCACCTACTCCTCGTCTATTACAGTTTATTGGGTGATCAACAGAGATACTAAAGACAACATACTTATTTATATAGAGAATTGAAGAAACAAAATAGGGTTCCCCTACTTTCACATGTTTTGGGTTCTAAACTACTAATTTGATCATGTTCCTTGACATGCAGTCCACAACTTTGGGTGATCTGGCAGTGAAGTAGCGTGATGAGGTGACATTGCTTGGCTAAGAATCAACGATGGAATTATGGCCCACCTATAGAGTGGTACATCATGAAGCTCTGGGGTTACACTATTGGAAGTAAAGGAAACAACACAGAGATGAGGTGGATGTAGGAACACCTATATTAGTAATTGAAATCAAGGGGAAACCAGATGAAGTGACACCAAAAGTATCATCTTATGTTGCGACAGTTTAGGAACACACCATGGGGGTGGTCGCACATTTTCTTATCCATACACAAGACTCACAAACCATAGAGTAGCACATGATGCTCCCTCAGACTCATTTAGTGGGAATCATAGTCCTTTAACTAGGGAACACTAGGAAACACATGAGGAACATGGTGAATCATGAGCCATCGCACCAAAAGGATCATCATCTAAAACCACTAGTAGACCTTTTGCAGATTTCACATCATCTAGGGAGGAATATTTGGATGATCGCATGGAATGTCTATATTGAACGGGGCTCGACCCAAGATGACTACTATGACCAGTGCAGGGGACATGAGCCAAGGAGCATTTCAAAAAGTGAATGGACCACCTTGAATGTGACCCGAAAAATGAATCATGCAACGAGCAACAACAACTAATAGGAAAAGATGATTTTCAAAGGTGGGATAATGTTAGGTACCCTGGATGGTAGGCTATTTGGGGTGGTTAGGGATAAATATAATATTCTAAGGAAATGAATTTGGGGCCCCCATAGTTGTTAGGGATAACTCTTATAATAAGGGAACAAATGGCTTGAGAAGGTAGGAGGAGAGAAGATTGTTTTCATCGACTGAAGGGTTTGGAGTCGGTTGTTTCTTGGGAAGGAGTTCCCTGGGGGGGGGGGGGTCTCTCAATTATTTTTCTTCTTCCATCCATACCCTTCCTTATCCTCCTGTGTTTCTATTTCCAATTATAGTTCTTTTCATTTAACTCCTAAATATACAAAATAGTCTGTTCATAGAGGGCTAGAACTTATCAACCCCTCCCTTTTATAACAACTTGTCTCAACCAATTATTCCCTTTTGGATCCCACTAAAGATTATCCTATAACCAATTCCAAAAATCATGTGCCCCACAACTAGTAGCCCCTTGTATAAAGCCTTTTCCCCCTTTTAGAAGATGTTATCCAAGCTATTTAGGCCTCTATCAGGCTTGGGAGGGATCACTCCTGAGTGACCTATCCATCTTCGTCCTCCTCCCATATGTATTGTATGCTCTTATATTTCTATATACAAAGTAGTCATCCCTCTGTTCTCTATTAAAGTGGAACTCCCATTTTCAGTACTTGGCAGACGTCTTACATATTTTATGTGACCATAACTTCTTTAAAAATAAAAAGAAATTCTCCTTTTCCCATCTCAAAATTGGATATCTGGGCCACACCATCTCATAGGCAAGGATGGATATGAATCCTGCTAAAATCCAATAAATTTTGGACAAGCCTACATCATTAACTTTCAAGGGTGTATTTATCTTTCTAAGCCCCATAGGATACTACTAGAAATTCATCAAAGGTTATGGAATCATTTCCCATCCCCTCATGGAACTCACTTGAAAGAAGGGATCCCATTGTATTGATGTTGCACACAAACCCTTCGAACTCTTAAAACATATTCTTACTAATACCATTTTCTCACACTCATAGACTTATCTCAAGTCTTTGAGGTATAGTGTGATGCTTTAGAATGAGGAGTGGGTGTGGTCCACAGGAAACACCACAGACCCATTACATTCTTTAGTAATGCTCTGAATAAATGAAATTTGTCTAAGTTTGCGTATGATAAAGAGATCATGGATTTGGTGTTGGACATACAATATTGGAGACCATACCTATTGGGAATGCCTTTTATAATATTCGCTGACCAAAGGAGCCTAGAATTCTTATTGTAACAATGAATTTCTAACCCAAATCATCAATGTTGGATTGAAATTTTTTTGGGATACTAGTTCAAAGTAAAATATAATCTTGAGAGAGCAAATTCAGTTGTTAATGATCTCTTCCAAAGAGGACCACTTAAAGCTTCACCTTTGTGAGTCTTTATCAGTCTAGCATGAATTATTTAACTTGGTGGTGGGTATGGGTGTCCAAAATGACCTGAACCCATCCCAAATGTGTGGGGTTGGGTTAAAAAAGCTATATTCACAAGTTGGGTTGCTTTGGGTTAACCCATGGTTAGGTTGGTTCAGGTCATGAGTTGAAAAAAATGATCCAAACTGACCCAACCAATTCTATGGACCACCCCCTATGCCTTCTACGATCTTACCTCTTATGAGTGTCTCCTTACCACTTGTCATCATGCTTCATTGTCCTTTCTATCACCTCCCAACCCAAAAAAACCAACCTAAATGATGCTATTGTCGCCTCTATGCTCACACCTCCCACCATTACTACCACCTAATGTTGAGGCCCCCACCAATAGTTTCAACTACTCTAACATCATCAATGTTGTGTCATCCCCCTTTCCTACGTCATCCATGCCATTGCTTGACCACCCGTTCCGTCACTAACACACATATACCACCCTTACTATTGCTTCCACATCACCCCAATCACCTAGTTCATCATGGATGGCCCCACCATCTGGATCATGCTCCTCCTCTTCCCGCTCGACCACCACTCCATTGACCCCAAGGCCCTATCCCTTGCCACTATCTTCCTCCTCCACTACCTCCACTGCACCTATGTCTACCCCCTCCACCTATGTCTTGGCCTCAAACTCTCTCTCTATCATGACCAAGGCCCCATATCCTCCAAATACTACCCTATCCTCATCACCTTATTGGCCTTCACCTTCAACCTCCTCAACGACTACCTAATGGTTAGATGGGCATCCCACTACATCAATCCCACCACCAAACACCACTTTTGGGATGGATTCATTTCCAAGATAGGGGTGTTCCTGGAATGGTGAGGAAGACTAAGTGGGATAAGGAGATTTCATCATGGATGTATTTATTAGGGAGTATTTTTTTCCATAATCCGATCAACCCGACCCAACCCAATCCGATCCGAGATGGTTTGGGTCAAGTCAGGCCCAAAATAAAAATCATCCCTAACCTAAACTGACCTATTTTGATTTGGTCAGGTCTAAAAAATCCCCAAAACTAGCCCAAACCAATCCATGGACACCCTAAAGGGTGGGTGTCCAGATCCCTATCTCAATAATATTACACATCTGTTGGGAAACAATCCCTCAAGGTAACATTGCAGCATTTTTAGGTTGGTTGTGTTTGTTGAAAAAGAAGGTTTCCATGGTGAATTGTCAAGTTCTAGTGATTTTGTTGAAAATACATGTTTACAAAGAACCATGACAAAGGAATGGAAGATTTGGAGGCAGTACAAAAAGAGCAGTACAAGGTGGCGCCGTTTTGCAATGTTTTCCAAATTTTTGGGGTCCAAAATTTGGAGTTTGGTGAGCATCGCGAAAAGTGGATATCCTTGAAGATATTATTTAAATATGGAAAATGCATGAGTTTTGAGAAGATAAACTTCATGGATTGGATTTTGCGAAGACCAGAAAAATGATGGCGGTGATTCTTCGTGATTACGTCAAGATTCGTGAATGGCAGAGGTTGAAGTGCATCGCGGTGGTTAAGGTCTTTGTGAGGGATCTTTGCGGTGAAGGCATGAAGGAATTGACAGGATTCTTCGTGATTATGACGAGCTTCGTGATTGGAAAATTGCTGTGGTGCTTCACGATTTTGAGTGAATTTCAGTGGGAACTTCAAAGATCCGCGATTTGAGATGACGTGGCATTGACTTAGTGCGGAAGGTTCGATGGTCAGTGGAATCGCCTATAAATAGTCTTCGACCCCCTCGGGAGAAGTAGAGAGAATTTTTAGAGAAAATATTTTGATCTCAGTTCGTGAAGGTAGTTCGTGAAGGCAGAGTACTTCGTGAAAGAAGATCTTCTCGGCAGCTAATCTAGCTCCGCAAAAGTTGCGAGCTCCATGTTGTCTTAGTGAGCTTCACGAGGAAAGTTGCTCTGCAACGACTTGATCTTTGTGAGAGTTATTCATGAGAGTGATTCGCGAGAGTGCTTTGTAAAAGTTCTTTGTGAAAAGGAAGAAGCTTCACGAAGGCTTGTTTGAGATTTGCAAAATTGGGAGCCTCGTGAAGTAGGGTGCTTTGCGAAGGTATTTCCAAAGGAATTTCCCAGTGTATAGGGGAAAAGGGGGTATTCATCAGTGGATGAAATTTTGACATCAATAGAGAATCTACATATAGTGGAGGATGCATTCATTAGTGGTAATGAAGATACCTACAAGTCTATAAACTGTGAGTGGATCTTCTAAAGAAGTAGTGAGCTCACTTCAGTTGAGAGAGCAATGAGTTCTCAAATTGTGAGTGGTTGTAAACTAGGAGGGACAGTGAGTCCACTTCGAACTTGTAAACAACAGTGTGATTATAGTGGAATTGGTACATCATCACACTGCCGGTGTATGCTCCTTGGACGTAGCCTAGTGAGGGTGAACCAAGTAAAAATTTCTGTGTCCTGTGCATGCTTTAAGGTTTGTTCATACTCTGCATCAGGAAGAAGAGAGAAGAGGGTTTTGTCTAATAGCAAAACAAGATCAAAATGGGAATTCGTTTTAATCTTTCATACCCTGATTCACCCCCCCTCTCAGGGTATCTAGCCTAGTTGACCTAACAATTGGTATCATAGTGAAAGGTTAATATCAATATTTCTATCTCAAATAGAGGTCACTAATCATAAAGGGATTCTGATCTTTGACGGAAACAATTTCCAGCTATGGAAGAATCAGATGCAACACTACTTCCGATCATTAGGAATGAATGTGTTCACAGTAGCAATGCATGTCATAACAACTGATATTACTAGTGTTGCATTATCAGAAGCTGAGCATAGAGAGTTGGATACTGATTCCAAAGGAATTAATGCCTTAGGGGGAGCCCTATCCAATCCTATCTATACAAAGGTGATGTCATGCAAAACATCACATTCCATGTGGGAAAATATATTGAATATATATGAAGGGGATACAAAGGTCGGAGAGGCAAAGATGCAAGTGTTGTGGAACAAGTTTGCAGATATGAGAATGAACCCGAATGAGTCTGTTGATGCATTTTCGACAGGGTAAATGTTGTAGTGGAAGACATGTGAGGTCTTAGAGAAATTAATGAAGACATAAATATTGTAAAGCGCATCTTGAGGAAACTTCCACCTCGGTTCAATCTAAAAGTTTCTTTTTTGGAAGATAAAGACCCGAAAGAGCTAACATTGGATAACCTTCACAACACCCTTGTTTTATATGAAATGAGAAATGATGATAATGAGGTTGTGGAAAAGGGGAAATCCAAAGAGGTGCCATTCAAGGCCATGAAGAAGCTCACCATTAAAGACTCTCAGGAAGAAGAAGAGATAGATGAGGTGATTTCATTCATATCCTCAAACCTTCAAAGTGGAAAAGGAAAGTTTAAAGGGAAACGTACACTTGCTTGTTTTCGATGTGGAAAGGTTGGACTTCTTGCAGCAAGGTTCCCCAAAAAGTTCCAAGAAGATGATGATGTCGATGAAGTCGAAATTCCTAAGAAGAATTCATCAGCCTATGGGAAAATCAAGAAACAGTTCAAGAGAAATTTCTTTAAGAAGAAAAATATACTTTCAAATGAATGCAACAGTTCATATGAGTTTGAGGCTGAGGAGGTTAAAGAAATATAAAACTACAAAGATCGTTGATAAAATGCTATGGTGGCAGTTGTCCGTAGTTCTCAGGATAAGAATTAAACCAAAGGTGATGACGAAGAAGAAGAAGTTGAAGGAAGAATAGATATGCAAGCCAAGTTAGAGGTTTCTCTTGAGGAGATAGATGTTTGGAGAGACAAAACAAAGAATGCTAACAAAGTTGTTCGTGATAAAAAACTCTATATGCAGCAGCAACAAGAAGAGAAGTTTGAGTTGATGGAAGAAATTGAGAAACTCAAGTCATAAACACCAGAGAACTTAGAATCAATTAGTGAGTATAAAATCAAGATTGAAGAATAGAAAAGGGAGATCGATGGCTTGAAAAACACAAGGAACGATCATATTAATCATATCGAATATCTTAAAGAAGAAGTTGTCGGTCTGCATAGAAAAGTTAAAGACCAGAAAAAACCTTTGATTCCCAACACATTCTTGGGAAAGAAGGTAATTTTAAAGACTGAAAAGATGAAAGAGGAGACTAGTAGTTCAACAAAAAATAAGCATCAACTATGTTCAGATGCTAAGACTGATGGGGGGCTTGATCGAAAAAAAAAGCTGTGAAAATTGAGGTCAGACCGCAAGCACCCACTCCGAGATTGAAGGTTGATTTGGGCATAAGGAAGAATCAGAATATTCAGATATCCCAAGGGGAAACTCGTAGTGTAGAAGTCACACAAAGGAATGCACCTCATATCAGGTGTTATTGTTGTGTAAATATGGGTCATTCACAATATGTGTGTTCCATAGCCAAGAGATATTGAAGGGCATAAGAACAAAGGTGGCAGCAAAATAGAGAACGATTCTTCATAACATATTTATAAGGACACTATTTTTAGTGCAGAGGATTTGGGCACATTTCTAGGTATTGTACTTAGACCATACAAAGGAATGTGCCAAAGGAAAATCAAAATGTTCACAAGCAGCAGATCAATAAACCAACATGTGAGTTGAAAATGCAAAACAGATTTGTAGCTTTTCAAGATGAAGCTATTCCATCATACTTTGATAAAGAAGAAAAGTTTCAATCCATGCCGAGTGTTAAAGAAAAAATATGGACCAAGAAGAAAAAGGATGAGAAGGCAGTGGTGGTATAAATTTCCCTTAAAGCATCAGATAGTTCTGGTGTGTGGATGACAGTGGTTTCACATATCATATGACAGGTAATAAGGATCTTGTCATAGGCATAAAATATGACAAAGAAGTAGTTTTAAAGTTTGGAAACGATGAAGGCCTAAAGATTATTGGCTCAAGAAAGGCCAAATTTGGGGGCAAAGATATGAGACATGCAGACGTATTAGTTGTAGAAGGCCTCAGTCACAATTTGCTAAGCGTCCATTAGCTATGTGACTCAGGAAATTCTATAAGGTTTACTAAGAAGATGTGTATCGTAAAAGGAAGAGATGGGGCGGTGGTTCTATAGGGAAAAATAACAAAGGTAAATCTCTACCTGGTTAGTGGAGAAGAAGATATGTGTTTTCTGTCCAGAGAAGAAGAAAAAAAGATGTGGCATAAACGACTTGGTCATCTATTCCAACCATCCCTGGAAGATCTGGTAAAGTGTGATGCAGCAAGAGACCTCCCTAAGATATCACATGATCGTACTCACACGTGTGATGCATGCCAACAAGGGAATATCGTCATAAATATGTATAAGGCAAAGGAAAAGAAGTCAACAAGAGTGATCTAATTGGTGTATGCTGATGTTTGTGGTCCTATCACACCAAGAGTAATTGACGGAAAGAGGTACTATGTTCTTTTCATTGATGACTATAGCAGAATGAAATGGGTATTTGTTATTTCCCATAAGTCAGATGTGTTCATCTTCTTAAAATAGTACCAAAGGGAGTGTGAAAGGATGCTTGGACAGAAAATTTTGAAGCTTCGTACTGACAATGGTACGAAATTCACGAACAATCAGGTGGAAGGATATCTCGAGAAACATGGGATAATGAATCAAGTTTCCTCAGTAATAACTCCCCAAAATAATGGAGTGGTTGAAAGGAGAAATCAGATCATCAATAATATGGCTAGAATGATTCTCATTGAAAAATACCTATAAGAGAAATTCTGGAAGGAAGCAGTTTTGACATCGGTCCACATTTCTAACAGGACTTTGTTCTGTCTGAAGGAAGGAAAGACTCCGTACAAGATGTGGTATGGAAAGAAGCCAATGGTGAAATACTTTAGAATATTTAGAAGTAAGTTATTTATCCTCAATAAGGAAAAACATAGGAAATATGAGTCACAAGGAGATGAAGGGATATTCCTTGGCTACTCAGGAAAAAGTAAGGCATATAAATGCTTTAACAAAAGGCTGGGAAAAGTAGTTGAGAGAAATGATGTCACTGTAGTAGAGAATTAAGAGATCATTCAAAAGCGTAGTGAACAATTTTTTGATGAGAGTGATGAGGAAGAAAGCAACGCAGGGGGCACAGAAGTAGATGATGTTGATTCAGAAGAAGATGTTGATGATGAGCATGAGGAAGTAAAATCTGTATCTGCACAAAAGCTAAGGAGTCAAGCTGAAATTGATAGGCAGAATATCATTGGTGATCAATCAGCTCTAGTTTAGACAAGAATAATGAAATCACTACAGCAGACATCTTTACTATAATAGGTTGAGATGACATGCTTCACTGATGCAGCTAAAGATGAAAACTGGATTCAGGCAATGAATGAAGAGCTAGATCAGATTGAGAAGAATCAGACGTGAGAGATTGTTTTGATGCCAAAAGATAATAATTTCATCGAGACTAAATGGGTATATCTCAACAAGATGAATGAAGATGACACAGTGATTCAGAACAACGTATGACTAGTGTACAAGGGGTATTCCCAGATAGAGGGAATAGATGTTGATGAGACATTTTCCCCGGTTGCGAGACTAGAGACAATCAAATTATTTCTTTCCATTGTAGTGCAACGGAAGTTCAAAGTTTTCTAGATGGATGTCAAATCTGCATTTTTGAATGGGGTTCTGGAAGAAGAGGTGTATATTGAGCATCCGGTTGGTTTTCTCATTCATGAGGATGAGAACAAGTTTTACAGACTGAAGAAGGCGTTGTATGGGCTGAAACAAGCACCAAGAGAATGGTACTCAAGGCTTGATAAGTACTTGAAGAAGCTTGGATTCCATAATGGGGGAGTTGATTACAATCTCTATTTCAACAACAATAGTAATCAAAGGATGATGGTCCTGGTTTATGTCGACGACATAATATTTGGTGGATCAGATGAATCTCAGTGCATACAGTTTTCCAAATTCATGAAAAGTGAGTTTGAAATGTCAATGATTGGAGATCTAACATTTTTCCTTAGTCTAAAGGTGACACAATGAAGGAATGGAAAATTCATTTATCAATCAAAATATGCCAAGGATGTTTTGAAAAGATTTGGAATGGAAAATTACAAGGAGATAAAGACTCTGGTTGCTACCCGGATGAAATTATTGAAAGATGATAATGGAAAGGTAGTTAATATCACATAATATAGGAATATTATTGGGAGTTTACTGTACCTTACAGCGACAAGACCTGATATTGTTTTTGCCACCTGCGAAGTAGCACGGTATCAAAGCAATCCCAAGGAAAGCCACATGCTTTCAGTGAAAATAATACTTCGGTATATCAAGGAAACGATGGAATTTGGCTTGATGTATAATGGAAAATCTCATACAGAGTTATTGGGATATACTGATGCATATTGGGCCGGTTCAGCAGATGATAGGAAATCAATGTTAGGAGGTGCATTCTATCTTGGTGGACTATGTATTGCTTGGCTAAGCAAGAAGCACAATTGCATCTCATTAAGCACTGCAGAAGCTGAGTATATTATAGCCACTCAAGCTTGCGCACAATTATTGTGGATGAATCAGCAGCTTGATGATATGTTCATTAAAGTGGAGTCTCTGATCGGAATCCAGTGCGATAACTCAAGTGCTATCAATCTCAGCAAAAATCAAGTCCATCACTCAAGGAAAAATCACATTGAGAAAAAATATTATTTTATCAAGGAGAATGTTGAGCAAGGAATCGTGAATTTGGAGTATGTGCCTACAGAGCTACAGGTTGCTGACATCCTGACAAAGGCCTTACCTAAGGAAGATTTTGAGAGGCATCGACTGGCTCTGGGAGTTCAGTCGACTCCCCGCACTTGAAAAAGTGTGGTTTTGGAAAACCCCTCTCTCCCCGAGTATGATGTGTTTTTCCCTAATGCACTAATATGAATTTTTACCCTATTACACACCACAAAGGAGTTCTCTTTGGGTTTGTTGACAAAGGGGGAGAAAACAATGATTGTTCAAGGGGGATACATTGTGGCTATTTGATAAATCGTAAAAGACATGGGGAGAAGCTAACAGGTGGAGCAGCGAGATAGGGGGAGAGCAATGAAATAGGGGGAGTATTTTAAATTTGACGATGCTAAAATTTATTGATCAAAGATTAGATATCATGATAGATAAGGATCGTGATAAAATCATATGATTGATATTGGAATGGTGTGATAAGGGTTCCAGCGATCAACAATTGGTATCAGTTTTATAATTGGTATCCGATTGGTATCAACAATTGGTATCAGTTTGGAAATTGGTATCAGTTGAGTGTCAATAGTTGGTGGCACAAATGAAGTGCTTCATTGATGAACTTTTCATACTACTCTTGCTTCTCACGATGAGCATTGCTCATGTGGGCTTAGAGTATGTGGTGAGTGAATCTCTGGTTTCTATCTGAATTGAAAGAGGCAAATGGTGGTATATGATGGAAGGATACTCAGTGAGGTATCAACATGCAGAAAATAATTCTGAGAAGAGTTTTGAAGAGTTGTCAACAAACCCAAATGGGTAGATTGTTGGGAAAAAATCTCTCAAGGTAACATTGCAACATTTTTAGGTTGGTTGTGTTTGTTGACAAAGAAGGTTTCCATGGAGAATTTTGAAGTTCCAGTGATGTTGTTGACAATCCATGTTGACAAAGAACCATGACAAAGGAATAAAAGATCTGGAGGCGGTACAAAAAGAGCAGTACAAGGTGGCGCCGTTTTGCAGTGTTTGCCAAATTTTTGGGGTTCGAAATTTGGAGTTTGGTGAGTATCGTGAAAATTAGATATCCTTGAAGATATTATTTAAATATGGAAAAGGCATGATTTTTTCAAAGATAGGATTCATGTATTGGATTTTGCGAAGACCCAAAAAATGATGGTGGTGATTCTTCGTGATTACTTCAAGCTTCTTGAATGACAGAGGTTGAAGTGCATCGCAAAGGTGAATGGATTTGTGAGGGATCTTTGTGGTGAAGGCGTGAAGGAATTGACAGGATACTCCGTGATTATGATGAGCTCCGCGATTGGAAAATTTCCGTGGTGCTTTGCGATTTTGAGAGAATTTCGGAGGGAACTTCGGAGCTTCGCGATTTGAGATGACGTGGCATTGACTTCATGCGGAAGGTTCGAGGGTCGGTGGAATCACCTATAAATAGGCCTCGACCCCCTTGGGATAAGTAGAGAGAATTTTCAGAGAAAATATTTTTCTCTCGGTTCGTGAAGGTAGTTCGCGAAGGCAGAGTGCTTCACAAAAGAAGAGCTTCACGGCAGCTAATCTAGCTCCATGAAAGTTGAAAGCTCCTCTTTGTCTCAATGAGATTCGTGAGGGAAGTTACTCTGCGTTGAATTGTGCTTCGCGAGAGTGCTTCGCGAAAGTGCTTTGCGAAAAGGTAGGAGCTTCGCGAAGGCTTGTTTAAGCTTCACGAAATTGGGAGCCTCGTGAAGTAGGGTGCTTTGCGAAGGTATTTCCAAATGAATTGCCAAGTGTATAGGGGAAAAGGGGGTATTCATCAGTGGATAAAATCTGGACATCAATAGAGCATCTACATATAGTGGAGTATGCATTCATTAGTGGTAATGAAGTGACCTACAAGTCTATAAATTGTGAGTGGATCTTCTGAAGAAGTAGTGATCTCACTTCAGATGAGAGAGCAGTGAGTTCTCAAACTGTTAGTGGTTTTAAACTAGGAGGGACGATGAGTCCACTTCAAACTTGTAAAAAGTAATGCGCTTATAGTGGAATTGGTACATCAGCACACTGCCGGTGTATGCTCCTTGGACGTATCCCAGTGAGGGTGAACTAAGTAAAAATTGTTGTGTCCTATACATGCTTTAAGGTTTTTTCATACTCTGCATCAGGAAGGAGAGAGAAGATGGTTTTGTATAACAGCAAAACAAGATCAAAAGGGGCAGTCATTTTAATCTATCATACCCTGATTCACCCCCCTCTCAGGGTATCTAGCCTAGTGGACTTAACAACATCATCTACAGTCTGGAAGTACTTCCCCCAAAGCCTTTTCTTTATCATATAAAAAATTATTGTGTAAGGATAGGTTAGTGATACCGGATACCACCCAATGGATTCAAAAACTACTATTAGAATTTCATGCATCCCCTCAGGGTGTAATCCAGGATACTATCACATTTAAAGAAAACCGACTACAAATTTTTATTGGGTGGGAATGAGACAACATACCCTGAACTATGTTTAGCAATTTAAAATTTGTCAACAATACAAGTATTAAACCTTGTCACCATATGGGATATTTCAGCCCTTCAAAATTTAGGAAGCATTATGGGAGGATCTTTCAACACATTTTATCACCGGGCTACCAAAATCAAAGGGATATGTTGTAATCCTTGTGTTAGTGGACTGACTTTCTAAATATCCTACTTTATCTCCCTCCAACAGCCTTTTATAACTAAAGGGGTGGTCGAGGTCTTCATGATATATATGTTCCGACTTTGTGTCATCCCAAAATAAATTTTAATGATTTTGGAACTCTTCTTATGAGTCACTTTGGGACCAAGGTTTTCCAATTGCATGATACTAAGCTTAAAATGGGTTTTGCATACCATCCTTAAAGGGATGTCCAAACAGAAGTTTTCTGATAAAGGACAAAGATCTGAATTCTTATATATAGGGTAATAGAAGAAAAAATATAGACAAGAGTAAGAAGATAAATGTAGATTACACTTCGATATTATTCACTCTCACCTAAGCCTAACAACCAAATCCCAAGCTAGAAACCGAAGTCCCAATAGTATAATCCCTCTATACCTCCACTCTCTCCCCCTCACTCCATCTTATTATAACAACTCCCCCTCTATGTGGGTACAAACACCCCAATAGATTACAATATTCCCCATATTCCCTTCTAATAGACCAACCACCCTTACATAGACACTTTTACCTCTAAAGAGGACCACCCCCAAGGACCTCAGGCTCTATCACTCACTGCCTCTTGGAAACAAATATTGTCCCCAAGATTGTATGATGGGAACCAGATCCCCTAGTCTTGGTCTTCTTCTATGACCCATTAAGCTCCTCCACCTTTCATGATCTCTTCATTTTCTCTTAGTAGGACCACCTGAAGTTTGGGATCAACACACCGATGTAGGGGCTAAAAGGTTTCCCAGACCCAAAATACAAGTCCTTGCTCTACTAGTCCTCCCATTCTTAGATCATTGGGTACTGAAATTCACACCCATCAATAGGTTTCTAGTTCGGATCCTCTTATTAAAATCCAATCCCAATAGCCTCCCCTAATTTGACCGGTTGGGAAGTGGTTCTGTTTAATAGATGTGTCTCTAAACGGTTAGATGGATGTTATGGTTCAACTTTATGTACCCAATGAGAATTCCACAAACCGTTTCCATGACATTGGGTGACCACGATTCCCATGAAGGAAATCTCTACATGTTTAGCTAAGAACATCACTTATAGAAGAGTCTCGGGGTTGTGGATGCGGACCCAACTACGAATGTATTCTTGGAGTTCATTCAAGAAATACCCAATGTGTTGTGGCTCAGGTTATAAGGGTATAAAAGACTCCATATATTTGAATTTCTCAATATAGTCCTACTCTATTCTTTTTTATCGTTGGGATACCAACTCTTCATATGGGTTCTAAATGTAGAGTTTACTAAATCCTTATCAAATCAGCTTAAAATACCGACCATGCTAAATTTGTGAGGTTTTCTTTGATGATGGTGAACTAATGTATCACAATCCCCAAATATGAATTTGTGAGAGTAAATTTTTTTCATCATATAGAGTGTGGTTGATATAGAAAATTAGATTAGAGCATGTGATGAAACCCCTTTTATTCATGCTAGTGAAAATTGGGAGCTCCACCCATCAAGTAGGAGATTGCTTCCTTGAGAAAATGTATGAAGTTAACCCATTTATGTCAGCATCCATATTGATTATTATAACCTGAATATGTGCACATGAGGAAGAGATCCCCATCATGAGAGAAAGACATGCCTCATCTAGCTAAGGATTCTTATCCAGGTAGTGGACTAAGTCAGAGACAGTCTTGGTGAGTTTAGTGATGTCATGCACCTAGGCTTATAAGAAGAAAACATGCTCTTGTATCTAGGTATCCGGAAAAGAATCAAGCTAATCTAGTCACTAGAGGACTTTAACCAAGCACATTAGCTTTAGAGTCTTCATCATGTTATCAGCCCCACAGTGAAATTTCTGGTGGGGTGGAGGTATCCTAGAAATACGCAGTGTGATGAAATGTGATCAATAGTGTAGGACTTGTACCCCACAATGCACATTCGAGAAGATACAACATTATTCACATCAAGTCATATGCTTCTCCTCTGGTCATGAGTTAGCAGCTTCCAAGTCCTCCAAATGAGTCATGGAAAAGTGAACCTCCTCTGATTGAGTGCAGCCAAAACGTGCCTTCATCGAATGATTTCTTGGAAAACATGACTCCTTTGAACAAAAGATGGAAAACCATTGTGTTCAATTTGAAGAAAAGCTATAGCATGTGTACTCTTTATCAGGAAGGCCGTTTGATGTGATCCATGTGAATCTCCTCTAAATGCTAGCCATAAATGCACGTCACCTCCAATCGAGTATTGGTAAAGCAAACCAATGGAAGGTCAAATCAATTGATAAATAAGAGAGGGACAAATTCTTGTATATAGAGTAATCAGAGCATAAATACTGGTGAGATGAAGAAGATGAATGAAGAAAACACTTCGAGAGTTGTGCTCACACCCAGGCCTAATAGCTAAATCCTACTCTAGAGGCCGAAGTCCCAAAATAATAATCCCTTCATGTCTCCACTCCCTCCCCCTCAATCCTTCTTATAAATCCCTCCCCAAAAAATCACACTATTTCCCATATTACCCTCTAATAGAGTAACCTCCCATATATAGACACTTTTACCCCTAAATAGGACCCACAAGAACTCGGGCGCTATCATGGTCAACTGGTGTTTAGAAAATTACCTCATATGTTTTTCTGGGGAGTAACTGAAAGAGTGTTAGTTTTGGTTACCTTGGACCAAATTTTGTTATAACACCACTTGACATGTTTCTAATAACTCCACCCCACTTTTGAGGTGGTGTATGGGTGAAAACAACCAACCATTTTTACCTTCCTACCCCATGAGGTATGGGTGGAGCCAGTGGCATAGGCTTTACTGGACCATGATGAAGCCCTCCAGAAACTTAAACACCACATGTCCTTCACCCAACATTACATGAAGAAACATGAAGATAAAAAACAATGAGACCTTTCTTTCCAAGTGGGGGACCAATTATTCTTGAAATTTTATTCTCATTTCTAACAAATAGTCACTCACTGTATAAATCATAATCTTTTTATCAGGTTTTATGACCCATTTATAGTGCTTCAAAGGATTGTCCTTGTGTTCAATTAGCTATATTACCCTTGCAGCACGAATTTATCTATTTTTCAATGTGTCCAAACTCAAAAAGGCTATTGGCACTCAGCCTTGGCATTTTGGTCCTCCAATCCACCCTGACGAGGACTCTACAACTGCACCAAAGTATAAGAAATTATTTTCCCCACTGTGGAGGATCAAACGAAGTATAAAGGGGAGAGTCAGCCAAATGAACCTCCCCATAACCCCCTTTCCCCTAAAAATTGAAGGGGTATGACTGGAATAATTACCAGACTTCCCCCATTAAAAAAATGGGCAAGGGAACTTAAATGACATTGCCATAGGGTAACGACACATGGCCCCCTATTGTAGCATGGAGTAGGGCTCCACAACACAACCCACCATGGGGGAAGCCCTCAAGGGACACCTCCTCTAGGGTTACGGTGTAGGCCTCCCCTCCAGGCCGTGCTTCAGTATGGCCTCTAGGCTCTGATGCAGCTGACCCCCAAATGTAATGCTGACCCTGCAAACCTTTTCCCACTATAGCGTATCCCCTCGGGGCCACCCCATATCCTTCCTCAATCAATCCAGGTCTACACTACAATGTGGCCCCTTGGTTGCAGCATGACCACCCATAAAGGGGAAAACACCCAACCCTGAGGGCCTCCCCTCTACAGTGTGCCCCTTAAGGCAACACCACAGGGTGCCCACCTGGGGGAGCCCCACCATGATGCAAGCTACCCACTACGGCGTGGTCCCCCAACCTTCACTTGTACGAAAACATGTACGCAGCTCCCCCATGATGTATCCCTGAGGGCTACAACATTTCCTTCTTCCCCGAGCCTTATGCACAATCTTATGAAACACCCACCATGGAACAACCCTTGGGTTGTAGTGTGGACTTTTTCAATTTTTGAAAATTATCAAATGTCCCTAGACCATGCCATGTTGAAATACCCGGGATTGCGGCATGGCCTGCACCCTACAGCTTCAAACAGATCCTAGGTCACTTCGACCCTTCTCCAATGCTCGCTTGAGCACCCAAACCACCAAATGGGCCTCATTCCACATTAAAAAACATCTCTTTGAGATGTATAAATGATCAAATTTATGATCTAAACCCTGACTCACCAAACAAACCCTACTTCAGGATCAAAATTCAAACTTCCTTCAAAATGTATGACAACAAAAACAACAAACAAGTCTTAAACCCAATTAAATAGGGTTGTATACATGGATCAAACATCATCAATTAGATATATTTAAGACCATATTTTCATTAAAACAATTTAGAAGAAGATAATATTAAATGATTTGTTTAAGAGTCCTTTTAAATCTATGTATATCTTTTTTAATAAGTGAATTAGTCATTATGCTTACCCTATTAACAGGTACATCCCTAGGTCTTCTTCTAACATATCAAAACCATCTTTATATAGTCTTAGTCATGTTCTCTTTAACTAGAGTAACTCCAATTTTCTCTTGAATAAATTCATTTATAATCCTATCCATCTTAGTATGTCATCATGTCCATCTTAACCTTTTTATTTTCACTACCTTTTTTTGTTCAAGATATCCTGTCAAAGGAAAACACTCACAACCATATAGAATAGTTGGACTAATAACAATCCTATAAAATTTACCCTTCAATTTCAAAGTAATTTTATGACCACGAATTACCCTAGAATCGTTTCTCTATTTTATCCATTCAGTTTGAATCCTATGAGAGACATATGCATAAATATCTCCATCACATTGTAAAAATAGACCTAAATATAAAAAACGGTCAACTTTTTAAATAACACCATCTCTCAATCTCACATTCATAACATCACTAGACAATAATTTAGTAAAACAACTGTTTCGGTGCGGATGTGCGTCGGGTTACGCTGTTCCGCCAGGACGCGTTCGCGCGTGCACCCGTCAACCCGAGGGGATGGGCGCGCTGCTTGTGGTCCCGCAGTCCCGCTTTCCAAGGGCGGGCGGCATTCGTCCCTTATTCAGGGGCGTCTGCTCCTTGATCGAAACCGGGATGATGGGATGTCGGCTCCTCCTTCCTTGGACGTCTCCTCGGAACTCGTCGCCTAATCCGGGTCTCCCTCATAGACTTAAGAATGTTCGTGAATCTCGTTCCCGGCGCCATATCTTCATGGACACCGGTTAATTACGCTGCTTCCGCCCGGACGCTCCAAGGGGTCTGGGCAGGGCAGCAACCTGCGGTGAGAAGGCCGGGTGGCTCTGGGTGCTGGGGGCGTGTCGTAACACTGCGGCTTTGCACATCTGTCTTCCGTCCCTAATAGGGCTTCTCGAAGGCATGATGGCCTGAGGCATCCCGTACTAGGTGCGGGGAACTGTGTCACCTGAGGTTTTCCTCAGCTTCCCGTGTTTAACACGGGGTATGCCGCGAGTTTAACGTCCAGCGGGGACGACATCGGACCGATCAACACGAAAAGTGGATCAGATGACAGAACCCCTTGCGGGGAACCTCCGACGCTGGGGCCAGCACATGGGCGGCTTCCCAAGTAACGTGGAGTGGAGTGAAGTGGCATGACCCCACCGGGATGTGGCGGCTCGGGTAAGGATCAGGATGGATGATGGAGTGAAGAGCTTGGACCCCAGAGGGGCTTCCTACGTACCGCGCGTTAACACGGATCAAAGTCAACGTAGTTCGGGCATACAGTTTAACGTCATGCTGGACGTCGGCAAGCCGACTCACGAAGAGGTCTAGGCCGCCGGGCGGAGGATTGAACCGAACCACCTCGCACGGAGGGGGATGGAACGGCCGGGTGGATCACAGTTTCACGTCATGCTGGACGATAAAAGGGGAAATGGAAAAAGGGGGGCTGTGGGGAGGCACCGTGGAGATACACACGGGCAGTCTCCCATAGGGGCGGATTCATAGGTGAATCAACGCAAGCGTGAACCCTGGAGGGGTCCACTGATGGACGAACCGACGTAAATACGACCGGGACGACCAGGTGGCGGGCTTGGACCTCAGGGAGGCTTCCTACGTACCCTGTATAGAAGACAGGGATCAAAGTCCACGTAGTTCATTCTGTCAGGACTTACGCACTTGGGGCAGCCCGGATGCCGCAAAACTCAGTTGGAAGGGACTTGGACCGAAAGCAGAAGACACCTCGATCCCAGTCAGACCCTCTACTGGCTTCGGCAGTGGGGAGGCGCAATGGAGATACACATGTGCAGCCTCCCACGAGAAACTAGGGGTTTGTAATACCCTGCCCCCGTAGGGAAAAGCCACTCCCATTAAATCGTCCCTAAAGAGGGGCAATCCCGACATCCCTGCAGAGACGAGCGGGTGGGGGCCACATCCAAACCGGGGGGACCCTGCGTGCGGAGCACGGGATCAGGATGCGGACGGTTTAGCGTCTTGCCAGACGAAGTACAGTTTAACGTCATGTGTTGAGGACGAAGCGGACGGTTTAACGTCTTGCCGGACGAAGTACAGTTTAACGTCATGTGTTGAGGACGAAGCGGACGGTTTAACGTCTTGCCGGACGAAGTACAGTTTAACGTCATGTGTTGAGGACGAAGCACTTGGCAGTTTAACGTCTTGCAGCGCGGACGATGGGGGCTAGGCAGTTTAACGTCGTGCAGCTTGGACGGATATGCAGTTTAACGTCATGCTGGACGTATGCGCAGTTTAACGTCATGCGGGACGAATGCGCAGTTTAACGTCATGCAGGACGAATGTGCAGTTTAACGTCATGCTGGGCATAGGTTGCCGGACGATGGGTGCATGTCACTTCGCACGAACCTGGAGGGCCGCACGGGAAGACAACGCACGGTGCGGGCACCCGGGATGAGAATCATCGGGTGCCACACAGGCGGGTACCCTTAGGAGGTCAACGGGGACGACCCTGGCAGATTGCGCGCAAAAAGGAAGCTTTGCGCGCAATACTGCGGGCCGGCGCGCAATCGGGGCGGCTGGCGCGCAATTGGGCCAGCGCCTTGCGCGCGGATGCTTGAGCATGCTCACACCGGGCTTCGGATAGCGCGCGGGGGCAACGGCTCATTCTTTAACGAATGGCCACTTGAAAGAAGGGGGGGTGCGCGCAATCGGGCCGGATTGCGCGCACCCCGGGGCAATTGCGCGCAAGCGGGTTCTTTTGCGCGCAAAGGCCTGAGGGTGAGTTTGTATTCAAATGAAAGGAGCCAGCGAGGATTGCGCGCGAAGGCGGACCCCGAGGCTTTCTTGCGCGAAAGAAAGGAGGTTACCTGAAGTTCGTCATTGCGCGCGGAAGGGGTTGAATTGCGCGCACGAGAGACGTTTCGACTTCCAGCAACCTTTGAAACGTTGGGGGTCGCCTTATATTTATAGGCAACCCCGGGCGCGGAATCCAGGGTGCGAGCGCGAAATTCTTCTCGCGGGCGCGGAATCGGGCACGGCGCGCAAGGGAGTCGCGCGGACCCGCGGCGCGCAAAATTGCGCGCCGGGCCGGCGCATTGCGCGCATCCCGGGGGTTTTGCGCGCGGAACATCACCTTTGCGCGCGGGCCTCTGAAATTCCGCGCAAGGCCTCCGGGCCCTCCGAAACGTTCTTCCGACTCCAAATATCACCTCGCTTTCTGCATCCGGAGCTTCGTTTGGGAACAACGGACTTTTCCGGCGTCTACAAAAGCCCCCCTCGGAATCTGATCGACGAGAGGTCGCAACGATCGGGTTCCGAGGGAGACGCCGGAATGCCGAAGTCCTGGGCAACGCGGGACTGTGGCGCGCAAAAATGGGTGTCGGGCGCGAAAGCGGCCGATGCGGTCGCGCAAAGCCTTTTCCGCGCAGCGCGGACCACGGCCTCGCCTATAAATAGGGGCACTGGGTCCCTCCGTGCCGTACACTGGCCTTCCGCGCGATAAGCCTTTTTGCTCTTGTGACCGAAATTGCCTTTTCCGGCGCGGAATTCGCTCGCTCGTCGCGCAAAACCGTCCGGACTTCGCTCTGTTTTTGCGCGAATACCCGGGATTTTTCGCGAAGGACTTCCCGATTGCGCGCCGTCCACTAGGATTGCGCGCCGCCTCTGAAACTTTTCCACCAGCCTCGTCCGATCCCGCACGCTTCATCCCTTAACCCGCACGACTCCCGAATCTTCCGAGATGGCCGCGCACAGAGGAAATGAAGGGGATGCCGCCACTCGCAGAGCCGAGATGGCGGCGAACGAGGAGGTTTACGGAGCCAAGGAGATTGTTTCTAACAATCAATCCTTGTTCGACTTACTAACGCCGGCCCAGAAGACATATCCACTGTCGGACAACCTGCCGCTCTGGAACTTCGGCATCCTAGATGAGGTTCCGGTGCCAGGGTTCGAGATTGATGCGCCGCGGACCTGGGTGACCCGGGAGGACGAGCTTCTCCGCTATAACATCACCAACAATGGGCATCCTGCCAGGGAGACCAGACACTTGGATGTCTATGTCCTGAACCCGAGGACGCGAACCATTGATGGGGGTGAGCCTACTGCGGAGAATTCTCCAGCCCTCTACTCGAGCATATATCGCCAGAGCGTCACGGACGACACCAAGGGCTGGCTGAAGGACTGGGACTTGCGATCTGGGGGCAACTTTACCAGTGAATGGGCCTGGGCGTTCTGGGTACGCCACACTTGCGATCACTTCGCAGAGGAGCTGCGGTACATCGGCCTGTTCGAGGCGGTGTGGACGTCGCAGTTCCACTTCTACCAGCAGTCTGAGCTCGGGCCGGAGCTGTTCACTCGCTGGTCCCCGGATACCAACACCTTCCATCTTCACCATGGGGAGGTCGGCATCGGTCTCTGGGACATCCACTGCATCGGAGGTATCCCGCTGGAGGGCTACCAGTACGATGAGTTCCTGCCACCGAAGAACATCTGGGAGGACAGGTCACAGACTCCCATTCTGACCTGGCATCTTCTTGACCTGGCTACGCAGCGGCTCGGGATCCAAGATTTCCAGAAGGACATAGCCTACAAGGATTGGTTCGGCCAGTTCCTGGAGCATGACCCGGCGGTCAAGATGCCAGGCAGGGGAAAGCGGTGCCCGACCGCAGCTCAGAGGAGCCGGAACGGGTCGTACTGGCGGGTCCTGGAGACGGGCGATTACCGCTCATGGGGGTACCGCGTCATCGAGGCCCGGGACCCGAACGTCCGGTACGCGGCGTTCCTGGCCGCCTTTCTGAGCGGGTGGCTCCTTCCAGTGCGGGATGCGAGGATGGGCGTCCGCCCGGCGACGCTGGCGATGGCGGGCGCCATGGCTGCCAATAAGAGGTACAACCTCGGGGTCCCAGTACTGGCGAGGCTGTATGCCATTCTGGGACGCATCTCACGAGGGGGGTCGCCACGAAGGATCTGTGGGCCCTTTCAGTTCTTCCACGGCTGGGTGGCTGCTCACCTTGGTGGGTATACATTCCCAAATGCCATCAGTCCTCCGGGCAACGGCCTGCGACCCTCCCTGCTGAACATTGCGGGGGTCGCTCCGATGACCCTCAGTGAGGAGGGCGTGAGGGTTCGGATTGGCAATCATGCCAATTTCAACTTCAGCCCGTTCCCCACTCCTGTCGGCCAGATGATCGACAACGGACAGGGCCCGCTGGAGCAGCATGAATATTTCCTGAACATGCGGGGCGGGGTGCTCGTGGCTCGGATCGACGGGAAGGTGATCTGCGAGCCTTACGTGCCGACCCGGTTCGCCAGGCAGTTCGGGTGCCTTCAACGGATGCCGAAGAGGGTATTCACTGCTGTTCGGGAGGAGACGAACCCTTGCGTCCTTCGCCAGATGTGGCTGATGTTCGTCGCCTTCGGCTCTGGCGACGTCATCACTCTCCCTCCTACCGGGATCGGCGCAGGCTTGGCAACCGAGTACGCCGAACACTGGGCCATCGCGTACCCTGAGGGGCTCTTGCGGAAGCTAGTTCGGCGGCTCGAGGCTACCCGTGCGGAGACCGGGCGTCAAGGAAGGAGGCGAGGCGCCGCCACACGGGGGAGAACGGAGGCGCGCCAAACAGCGGGGCCGGCGCGAGCAGGGACTTCGGCGGCGGGCGCATCGCAGGCTGCCGCCACGACCTCGGCGCCCAGAGAGGGGGCGCATGCGTCGGTCGGGGAGCGGCCCGGGAAGCAGGTGAGGCGTCTGCTCGAACCCTCCCACGATGCGGTCTTCCCGGCGCTGTGGTCGGCCTGGATGACCCTGCGGCAGTCACTGGGGACCGACGTCATCTGGCGAAAGATACTCAGAGAAGGAATCTATCTGCCAGAGGTCGGGCGCCTCCAGATCACCGACAGGGTGGACTTCAACCGGCAATATGCATATCTGACGGCCATGGACGAGTACGCGCGCCAACGTGGTCAGCGTGCGGAGCCATCCCTTCTGGTGAAGGTGATGCTCGGTCTCGAGCCCGCTCCAGAACAGATGCCGCCGGGAGAAGATGACAGTAGCGACTCCGAGGAGGAGGAGGAGACGGGGGAGGATGAAGGCTCCGAGGGAAGGTCCCATCGGGGGAGCCCACGGGAGAGTGGCGAGGTGGCCGGCTCTGACAACGTTGATGTCACTGAGCTCCTCGAGGTCCGCTTCTATCCCTACTCAACTTGCTTCATCCATTCTCTTATGCAGTTTCTAACCCGTTTCTCCATCCTTCTCAGGAGCACACGGATGTCGGTCAGGCGTCCTCAACAGGAGTAGGAGAGGCGCCAGCAGGACCAGGCGGGGGCCAGGCACCCATTATCGAACTGTCAAGCGCTAAGGGGTCCCCTGCTGCAACTGTTCCTGCGGCGACCGGGGTAGCGGAAGATGACGCTCCGAACTCCCGTAAGTCTCCCTACTTTACTGCTGGTGCTTGCCATTGACGATCCGTGACTAACCATGGCATGCCCCGCGTAGTGATCTCAACATTGGAGGCTCGTCGGGTTGCCGAACCCGGGCCATCTACGAGTGGACCAGTGGTGGACATGCCGCCTGCTCCGGAACAGACCTTCCAAACCGAGCCGGCCCCACCAACTGCTGATCAAGGGGCTCCGGACATCGGCGGTGCTGACATCGGAGAGAGGTTGGGGGCTGACGAGGGTGTCAGCGCCGCTGGGGAGAGAGAAGAAGGTTGCCCGGATGTTGGGGAACCTATCCCTCGTGAGGACCTCCCAGGGGCGGACCCTGCAGCAGACCTGCTGGCTGCCTTCCCTGCTTACCGGCCTGACGACCCCGAGGAGATGGATGACTCGGACGCGGAGGCGGTCGAGGATAGCCGGGTAACGCGACGCAGGGGGTGGAAGTGCATCCAGCGCTTCCTCAAGCGAGACCCATCGGAATGGCTGGGGCGCATGGGATCACTTCAGACCTGGCTGCGCTTCCTGTGTGCCGGGGGAGCTGATGCTCAACGCCTTCATCTGACGGTCCGTGATTTCATGGCCGAGAAGATGCGCGAGAGCCGCCGGCGTGCCGACGTCGCACAAAGTCGGGACATGTCGGAGAGCACGCAGGCGCTCATCGCGGCAGAGCAGGAAGTCCGGCGCCTCGAAGGGCAGGCGGCAGAGAAGGAGGCCTTCGTCGCAGCATGTACCGAGCTTGTGGAGCAACTATCGGCACAACTGATCGACGCTCAGGTACAGCTGACGGAGGCGGGCCAACAGATGGTCACACTCCAAGTCGAGCGGGAGCGTGCACAGGCCAGGATCGACGAACTGCGTGCTGCGACCGCCGATGAGGAGAGGGCACGCAGAGAACGAGAAGTAGCCCTGGAGGCCGCCAGCCAAAGGGTAGCGGCATTAGAAAGACTTATCCAGCACGCTAATCCTTAGGGGCTTTGTTTTTTGCCATTCCTAGAACATTTTGCTTCCGTCACTCAATATTTCGATCCATTTGCATGAATCAATATATTTATCTGCGTCTTTTGGCATACTCAACCACAAATTGTCTCGCGGGAGTGTTAACCAAGCTTCAGGCATCCGTAATGGGGCCTGGATTTCTAAAGAAAAGAGGGAGGTCATTCCTAAGAAAGGAGACCTCAAGCCTAATCAATGTATCATCCCCCCAACTTATTCCAACACACGAGCGGGACAATGCTAGGGGCGTTGAGATTTTATCCGAACATAGGGAAATGAGAAAGGGTGAATCGCGTGTCCCGAATCCGGACATCCACAACGGTCGGCCTTCCAGGAAATGCCCAAGACGGTAGGCGGACAGTGGATCGACCATAACAACTGCAATAGACGAACCGAAAAAGGCCATCATTCATATTGCAGGAGGCGGACCACATGTCATCATGAATACCGCTTTGGGGTTCCTTCAGACACAAGGGTGGAAAATCCAGATCAACAGGGCATGCAAAGCGTGGGGCGAAGTGACGATTTGTTCGGACAGAATCCAACGCTCTCAAAATTGCGCCACCGTGGGGAAATCGTATTAGGTAGATGCACTAATCCGGCCGTGAGTCACCTCAATTCTCAGACAGCACCTCTCTGACGAGGAAACCGTCGCTTCCCATCATTGCGATGGGGCATCCCGAGCTGAATCGGGGAGAATATCACAACTGCACCACTCTACCCGAAGTCAGGCCAGACGGCCGGCGACGAGGAGGGGCGGGACTTAACGATCCCTGAGGCTGGACCCGAGTTGGAATGCCCGGGCGTTCCTACGTACTCCATCAGGCTGGAGATCAAGCCACACGTAGTTCTGAGAGTGCAGTTTTAACGTCATGCAGGACGTAGGACCCCATTTGGGGAGATCTTAGTTTAAGGTCGTAGAGCTCGGACCATGGGGCTAGATCTTAGTTTAAGGTCTTAGAACTCGGACCATAGGGCTGGAGGATCTTAGTTTAAGGTCTTAGAGCTCGGACCATAGGGCTAGAGGATCTTAGTTTAAGGTCTTAGAGCTCGGACCATAAGGGCTAGATCTTAGTTTAAGGTCTTAGAGCTCGGACCATAAGGGGAGATCTTAGTTTAAGGTCTTAGAGCTCGGACCATAAAGAGAGATCTTAGTTTAAGGTCTTAGAGCTCGGACCATAAGGGGAGATCTTAGTTTAAGGTCTTAGAGCTCGGACCATAACGGGAGATCTTAGTTTAAGGTCTTAGAGCTCGGACCATAAGGAGAGATCTTAGTTTAAGGTCTTAGAGCTCGGACCATAAGGAGAGATCTTAGTTTAAGGTCTTAGAGCTCGGACCATAAGGAGAGATCTTAGTTTAAGGTCTTAGAGCTCGGACCATAAGGAGAGATCTTAGTTTAAGGTCTTAGAGCTCGGACCATAAGGGGAGATCTTAGTTTAAGGTCTTAGAGCTCGGACCATAAGGAGAGATCTTAGTTTAAGGTCTTAGAGCTCGGACCATTAAGGGGAGATCTTAGTTTAAGGTCTTAGAGCTCGGACCATGAGGGGGGATCTTAGTTTAAGGTCTTAGAGCTCGGACCATAAAGACTCAAAGCACGCCACATCGTGGTCATATCCCCTGGATATGCGAAGATGCACTGAGGGATAGTGTCAAGAGTGTCGAGGTTTCGCCTGGTCAGAATGGGGGGTGGAAAATGTGAATCATGCGGCCATTCACTCAAGGACTGGGGGCACCGGTGTAACGATATGGGAGTACTGCTGACCGTGGCGGAAAAGCAGCATCAATATCGCACTAACCGTTGGTGGAATGAGGCAGCAAACGAGCATCGACCGCTCAATCGCATGATTCATATCGATTTGCTGCCCGAGGCCATTGGGGGTACCGGCCCGAGTCGGTGGGAGAGCACTGAGGCATTGTGTCCGAACCGTTCACGGGGGCTCCACCCAGGGCGTAGACGATGGGTCCGAATGAAAGGGAGCACGAAGCCTGAAAAGTGGAGGAAACCTGACCAAGCGGATCCTGACCCTCCTGGCAATAAACCAGAGTACTCTTGACACCGGTGGACCACGGCAAGGGGTCGGGGAACATGCCTTGAGGGTGACCTGAAGGCGGCGGATTCCCCAGAGAAGGGGGAATCTCTAAGAGGTGGGGGGCTGGACCCGAAGTTTCAAACATCCGGGCGTTCCTACGTATCCCATAAGGATGGGAATCAAGCCGCACGTAGTTCTTGAAGCGCGGTGCAACACAATCGGGCACCAGCGCGGGGAAGAGTGCGGGTCTGACCCTCGCACACAAAAGGAGCGGCATTTGATATTTCTTGTTTGTCCTTAAAGATGAATGGTTTTTCTTTGTGCGGCGACATGCCCGTGATTGAGAAATCTCTGGCGTCGCCACAATAATCAAGCCATGGAAGGCATTGATGAATGGCGTGGTCATTAACCAGCGCCCAACATGAGTGTCCCCTGAGGAGGACATCACGATGCAGTGCCGTTTCTCGTCGGGCGGCCAAGACGATCACAGTTTACGGTCGTGTGGTAGGACCAGACAACACAGTTTAAGGTCGTGTGGTTCGGACCATGGAGGAATCCGCTTATTGCGGTACGGCGGACACGACGGAGGTGGGAACATACCCAGCCCTGCGGTCACGCACGATTCCAGGAGAAGAGTCTTGGGATAGGGGTCTGCATATGTCCATCACCCGAGGGGCAGAGATGCTAGCCTCCAGATATACTGGGCCCAGAACGCAATTGTTCGGGCGACTCCCTCCTCCTTATGGGGACGAGGGTCCAGCTACGCATGGCCCTTAGGGAGGATATCTGCATATATCCTTGGTGCTCAGATCATGGGAGCCTCGAACGACATCATTACCCTGGTTGGTCTGCCTAACGTGTAGAGGCGTACCGGAGGTCAGTATGAAGAGAGTGTCAAGATTCCACTACAACGCACAAAGGCGGAGTGTGATGAGGACTGCGCAACCAATGTTCAGAGCCTGAGAGAGCTGACATGGCGATCAAGGACGTTGCTGACGCATTCGCAACACAACATCCGATCGCGTCAGCCTAAGACGGGGCAAGAAAACGAGCATCAACCGCTCAATCGCAGGATTCATATCGATTTGCGGCCCAAGACCCACCGGTAAATCGACCCGGAGCGGTGGGAGAGCACTGAGGCATCGTACCCAAACCGCTAACGAGGATCCCTTTGAGTGAAGGCTCGAACAAGAGGAAGCGCGGGGCCTGACAAGCAACACAGGACTTGTCGGGATTGAATCTGACACTACGAGTCATAGACCAAAGCACCCAAAACATGTTAACAGATCTCCGGAAAGGGTCGGAGGACTCACCCTGAGAGCAACCGAAGGGGGGCAGGTCCCCGTGATCAACCAAGAGACGGGGCTGGACCTGAGACACAAGCGTCCAGGCGGTCCTACGTATCCCATAAGGATGGGAATCAAGCCATACGTAGTTCTGGAAAGGCAGTTTAACGTCATGCAGGACGATGAGGGGTGTGAGGTAGTCCCACACACGGGGGAGGCGTACGGCGCGGCCAGTAGACCGACGTGAATGAGGACATAATCCCCCGCTCACGCGATACGCCTCGCACAAAAAGGAGGGGAACTGGGGCCAGAGGCCCAACGCGGGATAGAGATTCCCGGGAAATGGGGCTGGGCCTGAAACATGAATGTCCAGGCGGTCCTACGTATCCCATAAGGATGGGAATCAAGCCATACGTAGTTCTTGAAGTGCAGTTTAACGTCATGCAGGACGATGAGGAAAAAAGAAGGGGGGAGCAGAAGGCATCCCCAAACGTGGGGGGGGGGGCGTACAGCGTGACGAGCAAACCGACGTGAATGAGGGCATAGCCCCACACTCACACCATACGCCGCACACCCGGGGGAAACTGGGCCAAGGGCCCGAGATGGGATGGAAATTCCCGAAGGATGGGGCTGGGCCTGAAACACGAGGGTTCAGGCGGTCCTACGTATCCCATAAGGATGGGAATCAAGCCGCACGTAGTTCTTGAGTGGCAGTTTTACGTCATGCAGGACGAATGCTGAACAGTTTAACGTCTTGTAGCTCGGACGTAGTGCAGTTTAGCGTCATGCGGGACGAAGTGCAGTTTAGCGTCATGCAGGACGAAGTGCAGTTTAGCGTCATGCAGGACGAAGTGCAGTTTAGCGTCATGCAGGACGAAGTGCAGTTTAGCGTCATGCAGGACGAAGTGCAGTTTAGTGTCATGCAGGACGAAGTGCAGTTTAGCGTCATGCAGGACGAAGTGCAGTTTAGCGTCATGCAGGACGAAGTGCAGTTTAGCGTCATGCAGGACGAAGTGCAGTTTAGCGTCATGCAGGACGAAGTGCAGTTTAGCGTCATGCAGGACGACGTGCAGTTTAGCGTCATGCAGGACGAACGGACACTCAGGCAAAGTATTGCTTGAGGAACCTAGCGTTGGTGGGAGGAGTGACACGCTCACCATCCATAGTCGCTAGGGAGTACGCGCCATTGGGATAGACCTTGTGGACAACAAAAGGTCCCTCCCACTTGGGCTCCAACTTGGGCGGCTTCCTGCCGGGGATCATCGGTGCTCTTAGAGCTAGCACTAGATCACCCTGCAGGAAGGAGCGGAGGCGAACCTTCTTATTGAAAGCTCGAGCCATTCTGCTTTGATGCCTCTCCAAGTTGTGCAAAGCGCGAAGTCTATTCTCATCCAGTGCTTCCAACTCGACTAGACGGGCTTCAGCAACTCTGTCCGGCGCTTGCTGGTCGTAGACCGCAGTGCGCAAGGACGGTAACTGGATCTCGATGGGCAGGACGGCCTCAGCTCCATACACCAGGGAATAAGGGGTCATCTGGGTGGAATTGCGAGCCGTCGTCCGATAAGCCCAGAGGGCGTTGGGGAGCTTGTCCGGCCAACTCTTCTTGTTCTGACCAACCATCTTTTGCAGAATGTTAGAGAGGGTTTTGTTAAACGCCTCGATCTGTCCATTCGCCTGCGCATGATAGCGAGATGTATGGTTCGAGCGGATGTTATACTTGGCGTACAACTTCTTCAACTCGGCTGCTCGGAAATTGGTTCCGTTATCCGTGAGGATAGCGTGAGGCACTCCAAATCGATAGATGATGTTGGAGGTCACGAAGTCAGCGATCGAACAGGATTTGACCTCTCTGAGCGGAATCGCTTCTGCCCATTTGGAGAAGAAGTCCGTGGCGGTCAGAATGAACCGGCACTGGCGAGCTGTCGCCGGCGGGTAAGGTCCCACAACGTCCAGTCCCCAGACTGCAAAGGGCCAGGAATACCTTGTGGTATGGAGAGGCTCCGGCGGCCGATGCACAAAGTTCGCATGAACCTGGCACGCATGGCACCTCCTGGCGTACTCGATGCAGTCATGGATCATAGAGGGCCAGAAGTATCCCAACCTCCGAATCTGGTGGGACAACTTCGGCCCAGTCTGGTGGGCGCCACATGAACCAGCATGAACCTCTTGCATGACTCGTGGGATCTCGACTCCCTGAAGGCAACGGAGGAGAACACCATCAAACCCGCGCTTGTAGAGGATCTGCTCCAGACCGGGACTGCTCTGGAGGACAAACTGCGATGCGCGGCGTCGAACTCGCTCGCGCTCGGCCCGATCTGGCGGAAGAATGCCATGTTGGAGGTACTCAACCAAAGGCGTCCTCCAATCACGGGCTGATTCGACTGCTATATCTGGGGTACTCGGGGCTCCGGGCATAGGGGCAACCGTGGTGAGGTTACTTACCAACGGGCCGCGATCTTCTTCCGGGATAACGGGAGCGATGAGCCTGCGGCGCGTCACGCGGACGATCAGGTTGTCCTGTTCAGGTTCCGCAAGTGACGCAGCCAGGCTGGCCAAAGCATCTGCTCGACCGTTCTGCGACCGGGGAACATGGACAATTTCCGGCCGAGAAGGGAACCGGGCCATCAGAAGAAGGGTGCACTCCAACAATGGCACAAGTTCCGGCTTCCTGACAACGTAGTCGCCATTGATCTGCTTAACGACCAGCTCGGAGTCCCCTTTCACACACAGATGGGGCACGTCGATCTCGAGAGCTAACTCGAGGCCGGTGATGAGGGCATGATATTCCGCCTCATTGTTGGTACAGCCCTCTGACAACAGGAAAGAGTATGGCAGCACGGCTCGCTCCGGGGTAATGAAGACGATGCCCAAGCCCACTCTATTGAGCTTAGGATTATCGAGTCTTCTACCGGTGGGGCTCCGGGAGGCACCGTCAAAGTGCATCTGCCAGCATGGATCGGCTCGATCAATCGAGAGAATGGTCTCATCAGGAAAGCCTAGATCCAGCGGCTGATCCGCGGAGGTCGGGTGAGCGGTCAGAAAGTCTGCCAACGCTTGCCCTTTGATGGACTTCTGAGACACATACCTGATGTCGAACTGCTGGAGAATCACAGCCCACCGCGCGAGACGGCCAGTCAACATAGGTCGGCTCAGGATATATTTCAACGGGTCTACCCGAGAAACCAACTGTACCTCATGGTGCTGCAAGTAGTGTCGTAATTTCTGTACGGCAAATACGAGCGCCAGGCAGCTCTTCTCGATGGGGGAATACCTAACTTCCGCATCGAGGAGCATGCGACTGAGGTAATAGAGGCTATTCTCTGTTCCCTCGTTGTTCTTCTGGGCGAGAAGGGCACCCAGGGACCGTTCCAGGGCGGTCACATAAAGGACCAGCGGCTTTCCGGATACGGGCGGCATCAGGACCGGAGGTTGAAGCAGGTACTGCTTGATTTCCTCGAAAGCGGTCTGACACTCTTTATCCCATACATAGGTGGCACCTTTCTTCATAAGCCGAGAAAAGGGCTTACACTTGCCGGCCAGATTCGCGATGAATCGGCGTATATAGGCTAAGTGGCCTTGGAACCCTTGCAGTTCCCGGACGGTACCCGGGGGAGGCATCTGGCTAATCGCCCTGATTTTCTCTGGGTCGATCTCAATACCCCGGTATCTTACCACAAATCCAAGGAACTTTCCGGAGGTGACCCCAAAGGCACACTTCAACGGGTTCATCTTCAGGCAGCGAGACCGGAGGAAGCTGAACACTTTCTCAAGATCTTTGAGATGGTCCTGACGCTGGCGCGATTTGACAACCAAGTCGTCGACGTAGCATTCCACCAGTGTGCTGAGGATTGGCTTGAATATGCGGTGCATCGCCCGTTGATAGGTGGCACCTGCATTCTTCAGGCCGAAGGGCATGACCCGGTAGAAAAAGGTACCTTGGGGGGCCCTGAAGGCAGTGAACTCCTCATCCTCAGGGGCCATCCGAATTTGGTTGTATCCGGAGTATCCATCCATAAAGGAGAGGGCTTGGAACCCTGCCGTGGCATCAATCAACAGCTCTGTCACTAGAAGGGGAAAATCATCCTTCGGACAGTGGCGGTTGAGATCGCGGAAGTCGATGCAGACTCTAATCTGCCCGTTCTTCTTCCTGACCGGCACAATGTTGGCCAGCCATTTGGGGTACTGAACTTCCCTTACGAAGTTGGCTTTGATAAGCTTGTCAACTTCGGCCTCAACCATGGCACCATGGGATGGGTGCATCTTCCTGGGAGGCTGCTTGAACCCGCGATGGTTCGCCGGGAGACCAAGGCGGTGGACGGCTACCTGAGGATCTAGCCCCGGCATCTCGTCATAGCCCCAAGCGAACACATCACGGTGCTGCCTGAGAAAGTCCACGTACTGCTGCCGCTCCTCAGAGGGCATGGCGGCACTAACCAACGTGGGTCTTGGATCGGCCTCGGTTCCAAGGTTCACCTGTATTAACTCATCGACCGTGGCGGGGACGCCCTCCTCAAAGGCTGGGGGTGCGTCTTCCATACCCTCTCCGCTCGGGGAGGGATCGTCCACGGGAGAGACTGCGTTGGAAACTGCATTGGGGCTACCAGATCCTGCTGGGCCACTGGTGCTGGCGCGGGCGGTCGCGGCCGTCTCATCAGGAGACTCGCGGACCGTCAAGACCATGGCGACGTCCAACCGGTGAATCGGGAGGACGTAAGCGTCATCCAGACCTGCCCAGGGATCGCTCGCAACAGCGACAGGCTCAACCTCACCTGCCAGGATCTGCTTATCCTTGCTCTTGTAATAGTCCGCGTCCAGATAACGGGCTTCACATGAGGCAAAAGGAGAGGCATCTCCTTGAAGCACGCCTACTCGACCATTAAGGGAGTATTTGAGGCATTGGTGGTATGACGAGGGAACCGCCGCGTGAAGGTGAAGCCATGGCCTGCCCATCAATGCGTTATACGCAGTGTCCTGAGAGACTACCATGAATTCGGTGTTGGCAACCAAGTCACCGAACTGGGTCTTCAAACGTATCTTGCCGACCGGGGTTTGCTCGGTGCGGTCGTACCCCTGGATCCTGAGGTCGGAGGGAATCAAGTCATCCTCAGACAACCCCAATCTCCGGAGCGTCCGAGTTGGAATCAGGTTAATCCCGGACCCCGTGTCGACAAGACAACGCCGGACTTCAAGGCCATTGAACTGGCCAGTGACATACAGCGGACGAATGTGTCCCTGTATAGGAGGGTCTTCATCCTTACCAGAGAACGAGATAACTGCCTGACATTCGGCGTCCTCGATCGTTTCGGCGTGAAAGGCCTCTGCAGCCGCAACCTCTGTCTCAAACTGGAGGGGGCTCTTCAGGGCTTCAGCGAGTGCCTCGCGCATCTCAGATGACATGCGCAGAGCCTCAAGGATGGAGAGCCTTGCTGGGATGTCGGCCAAGTGCTTCAGGACATCATACTTTTTGGCCAAGCGCGAGCTCCTGGTTGCAGGAGGTTGCTCTGCGGTTGGTGGCATGACGGGCCTTACCGGTTGGATCGGCGGCCGACTGGTACTTGGCGCATCTCGCTGTTCACTGGTCGCAGTCCGGGAAATGGTCACCGTACTGGAGTCAGGAGGCCGGGATGGACCCGTGGCAGGGCGGAGCTGGTCGCGACGCGGCTGAGGCGGTTCTGCCTGGTCCCACACCACAAACAGCGGCGGAGGCGAATCCGTCATCCCCGAATGGGGGGGCGGCGCACGTTGTGCTCGGTTTTGAGCCTGCTGCCTAGTCTCAGTGGCGTGCACGGCCTGGCCGGAGGTACCGACGGCTGTGCCCCGGCGACTCCTGCTGCTGCGGTTCTTCCGACGGTGGCGACGACCGGGGACGCTAGGGAGGTCCACCTGGTGTTCTTCAACGTCGAGAACCGAAAAGGGATTTACCAGCTCGACGGTGTTAACCGAAGCGTACCCAATACCGTCATCGGACGAATCATCCATCACCGGGCGGATCCGAGGAGGGACCCCCATCTCCGGGGGCATGAAATCGCCGAGAGTACGGGATAGTGGCGGAACTGGCGGGGCGCGCTCTTCCTTCTTGCGCTGCCGCCGTTTGCTCCTCTTGGAGGAGGCAGACTGGGACGACGATGCCGAAGCAGCACCCGCAGGTTCTGGGGGCTCGGGCTGATTCAAGCGCGCACGGATGATTCCATGGGCGCGAATGGTCGTCTTGCGGGCCATCCAGTTATTGTACTTCTGGGATCCGCGGTTGGAGACCAGCTGCCATTCTTCCTCATCGCCCCCATCGTCATCTGATCCCACGAACACGCCCGCTACCTGTGCTGGAACTGGGCCCAACCTGATTACATTGTTGTTAATCTGGTCTTGGAGCCAGTCCTTAAACACATAGCACCGCTGGATGGTGTGCCCCAGGGCCCGATGGTAGGGGCAGTAGCGGGGGTTATCTGTGAGATGTGCCTCCTCTGGCTTCCAACACTCAGGCAGTCGCACAATCCTCTGCTCCAGGGCGCTCCGGAAATAACCGGGGACCTGATCCTCATGGAATGAGTACGTCAGGTGTCGCGGGCCCCTGGGAGCGCGGTCTTGACGAGGGGCTGGAGGGGCCTGCCGAGGAGGTGGACCCTGATTATCTCGCCTAGGTTGTGGCGGTACATTACGCGGAGGGGCCGGCCGGTTCTGAGGCTGCCGTTGCTGGGCCGGGAACTGAGCCCGTGGAGGCGGATTCCTGTGAGGCTGTGGAGCTGGCCTCACCGGCAGCAGCTCCAACGGCCTGGGAGCCTCTATCTGGGCCACAGCAGCGGGCTCAGCCCTGCTGGCTCTCCTTGCAGGAATCATAGGAGGCAGCGGGTGTGCCTGGCTGGCCTGTTGCAGGGCTTCCTCAAGACGTTGAGCTTTGTCTGAGAAGTCCCTGAACCCTCCGGGGTAATTCTGAGTAATCAGGGAAGGGACCAGCTCGGTCTTGACGTTCCCGACGCACATTGTCAGCAACTTCTCCTGAGTCAATGGCATGTCAAGGGAATACGTGAGACCCTTCCATCGGGCGACGAAGTCCGCGACTCGCTCATCAGGCCTCTGCTTGCACTTGAAGAGGTCTGCGATACTCGTCTTCCGGGTCGTGGAACTGAACTGGTAGAGGAACTGTCTACGGAGGTCCTCCCAGCTGGTTACCGACCCGACGGGGAGCTGGCTGTACCAGACAAATGTTGGCCCTTCCAGTGTCTGAACAAAGCAGCGAAGCTTAGCGGCCTCCTGCTGCGCCGGAGTCCCCAACATAGGCCCGCACCTCGAGTTGAAGTGGGCTAAATGCTGTGGCGGATCTCCAGTCCCGTTGAAGGGGGCGAAAGTGGGATTCCCGAATCCCGGAGGCGCCGACATGTCATCCACCCATGCTGGGTAGGGCTTGCCGTCCGGTGGGATCGCCACCTGCCGAGTCTCCAAGGCTTCCAAGCGGGCAATGAGTGCCGCCATCGGATCATCCGGACATGGGTTCCAGTCCTGGCGAGGATCTCTAACCACGAGCGCATTGCATGGCCCTTCAATCGGGTCGTCGACCGGGTCGTCGAACTCGGCAGCTCGTGGGATGGCGGGCGGAGCGGCCCTTGGGGCAGCGGGAGGAATCCGAGCGGGATCTCTCAGGTAGTCACGCCGCTCGGGAGGGTGTGGCGAAACATACCGCGCCCTCTTGCCGTAGGCAATGGCCTCTCTCCTGTCGGCGAACACGGCGTAATCACGGTTGCCCGGGAGAGTCTCGTCGAGGTGCGGTTGTTCCGGTCCCTGTTGTCCTGGCCTGGGATCACCGTAGTCAGGCCGCCGTTCTGCAGCGCGCTCGGCGAGGAGCTGGTCAACCAGCCTCTTCTGTTCGGCGAGCTGCTGACGTAGCGTAGCCTTCTCGGGATCCTCCTCTGCCCTCTGCATGGAGGCAGATGGGTCGGCGGGCTTTATAGCCTCGCTGTGCTCTTTTCCTTTGCTGACGTTTCGGCTTAACGTCAGTGCTTCAGTGGGTGCGGGGAGCCCCAGGAGGTTCCTCTGATGACGAGTAACTCTCACTGATGGGTCTGACGACGGCTTGTCTTCGGGGGGGAAGCCCCCGTCGAGAAGTTCCAAGTCGTTCCCCTCTCCCGACAGGTCAGCCATATTGACCGTTCCTGTCCCTGGGGATATACCCTCAGGGCCACCCAGCGAATCGGGCTGTCGGCGGATCACACTGAAGCGTAGGGCAGCGTACTGCCCCCATCCACGGATATACACGTGGGGAGTGGCTTCCTCGATAACTTTGCGGAGTACTTGAAAACACTCAACGCATCGTTGTTGGAGGGCCTCGTGGTGCCCAAATGACCCGGGGTGCCGGACCGCGGGGAGCGTGGCCAGGTCAATTTGACGGCACTGCTCACCAATATCCTCCAGGTGTAGTTGACTCCCGGGGTATGGCATTTGTAGGCAGTGAAGACGGGAGTGAGTCTCCCGGAGAGTTCGGCGGAAGCATTCGAACTCACCCGGGGTGAGTGATTCGGGTGCATCAAAGCCCGGTCCTGCGACTGGCCAAAACTTCTCAGGGAAGTGGCCCTCTGCAAGGATGGTCCAGAAGCTCCACGACTCAAACTCGGGACCCAGATCTCCTCGGTCCTCTTCAATGGCTGGGAATGGACGGGGAACCAGCAGTGGTGCCGAGGCGGGCCGTCGGGCCGACGGGCTGGCCGGCGGCGAATACGGCGAGCAGGCCGATTGGCCTCCATATCCCGGGCCTCCCCCTGAGGGTGGCGGTGCCCCAGCTACCACATCACGATAGGACGGGCCGGCGAGCGAACATCCTGCCGTAGCATCGGTGCTCGCCGAGGGTGCACTAGATCGAGGTTCGACCGCCGGTCCCCAGATAAAGTCTCCGGCTTCTCCGATCGAGGCGGAAGGCACTTCCGGAGGGGCCGGTACCAACCGCAAGCTTGATCCTTGGGGGTCTATCAGGCCCTCGTTACTCCGGATATACCTTCGGAGAGAAGCGGGGATCACATCGATCTCGCTCTCGGGGAGCACGAGGCTGACGTGCCGCATTCCTACCCCTGCCCTTGACTGGCGGGATTGGGGAAGGGGCTCTGTCGCCGAATCGTACTCCGCCTCTGAGTCAGAGAAGCAAACCGGTCGGATCTCTGTCCGGAACTCCGTAACATTCTTCCCTCGGCGTCGACGCCTTGCCTTCCTGCCCCTGGGTGGTTCTTCGGGGCAGGGCTGATCTCTGCCCTGGCGTCCTCCGGCCGCACTGGTGCTGGGGCCAAGAGGACTGGAAACCAAGGTGCGAGGGGCACCGGGACAGATATCAAAGGGGACGCGGGGAGAGATGATTCCGGGCGGGCCTCCGGGCCGAGATCGGGAGGTGGGATGACCCATGCCTCTTGGATCATCCACACGGAGTAGACCCTGTTGGTGAATAGCGCTACCGCGAGGTGGTCCGCGGTGGCTACTGCCTGTACCAGCAACCGGGAGAGTCAACCCAACCTGCCTCTGGGGCGGTCGGGGCCTCGATCCGGGTCGGGCATAGAAGTTCCCCTGCTCAGGATGCGCAGGGGCCTGGCGACTGGAGCCAGCAGTGGCTCGGGCCAGTGCGGCCGCTGTTGCTAGAGCCCCAAGGTGGGCATCCTCTTCCGCTCGTGCCCGACGTTGGCGTCGAGACAGACGAGTCGGGATGAGCGGCGCGGGCAGGTGGAGAGCCCGCTCTTCGACTGGAGAGGCCTGGCGGCGGTGTCGCCGTGGCCTGGCGGGAGTCCTTACCGTAGATCCCTGGAGCGAATCCCGGATAGGGTGATCCCGGGCCTCTTCCACCTCATCCGCGTAGGGAAGGGAACTGTCAGAGCGCTCCGGGGATAAGCTCCCGAAGCGGTTGGACGTTGAGGTAGGCAGCGGTGCCTCCCCGCGCGGCCCTCGGGGGCGGCGGTGGTGGCGAGGCGCAGCCTCCTCGAGGTCTAGGCGAGCCATTTCCCTAGTGGGGATGACTCCCTCTTCCTCGTATCTCCGCACCAGGGTGTTGATCACCCTTCTCTGGATGACCTCCGCGGGGGAGAGAGGGCGTGGTCGTCCCGCAATTGCGGCTGCTGGGACGGCTGCGGAACGGGCGGGACCGCGCGGAGTAGCCGCGTCGGTGTTTCCCCTGTCCCTGCGCCAGTGGGCGGGTGGCGATCGGGCACTGGATCGGGCGACCTGATTTCTGAAAGCAGGGAGAAAGACCCATTAACACTGACAGGAAAAAGGAATCGACAACCAACCATTAGCGCCACGACGCCTTCCGTGGGGGGAACCCAGGCCCTCGACGTTGCGAGACGGAGTGCCCGATGTCCCTTCCCCAGCCCCTGGCGGGTAAGACTGAATGCTTGGCCGGGCAACACGCCGGTCTTCCAACACCTCTGAAAGCCATCGGTCTTCGTATCGAGGAGAAGAGATTCACGTCGGGTTCACCATTTTTCTGTTTCGGTGCGGATGTGCGTCGGGTTACGCTGTTCCGCCAGGACGCGTTCGCGCGTGCACCCGTCAACCCGAGGGGATGGGCGCGCTGCTTGTGGTCCCGCAGTCCCGCTTTCCAAGGGCGGGCGGCATTCGTCCCTTATTCAGGGGCGTCTGCTCCTTGATCGAAACCGGGATGATGGGATGTCGGCTCCTCCTTCCTTGGACGTCTCCTCGGAACTCGTCGCCTAATCCGGGTCTCCCTCATAGACTTAAGAATGTTTGTGAATCTCGTTCCCGACGCCATATCTTCATGGACACCGGTTAATTACGCTGCTTCCGCCCGGACGCTCCAAGGGGTCTGGGCAGGGCAGCAACCTGCGGTGAGAAGGCCGGGTGGCTCTGGGTGCTGGGGGCGTGTCGTAACACTGCGGCTTTGCACATCTGTCTTCCGTCCCTAATAGGGCTTCTCGAAGGCATGATGGCCTGAGGCATCCCGTACTAGGTGCGGGGAACTGTGTCACCTGAGGTTTTCCTCAGCTTCCCGTGTTTAACACGGGGTATGCCGCGAGTTTAACGTCCAGCGGGGACGGCATCAGACCGATCAACACGAAAAGTGGATCAGATGACAGAACCCCTTGCGGGGAACCTCCGACGCTGGGGCCAGCACATGGGCGGCTTCCCAAGTAACGTGGAGTGGAGTGAAGTGGCATGACCCCACCGGGATGTGGCGGCCCGGGTAAGGATCAGGATGGATGATGGAGTGAAGAGCTTGGACCCCAGAGGGGCTTCCTACGTACCGCGCGTTAACACGGATCAAAGTCAACGTAGTTCGGGCATACAGTTTAACGTCATGCTGGACGTCGGCAAGCCGACTCACGAAGAGGTCTAGGCCGCCGGGCGGAGGATTGAACCGAACCACCTCGCACGGAGGGGGATGGAACGGCCGGGTGGATCACAGTTTCACGTCATGCTGGACGATAAAAGGGGAAATGGAAAAAGGGGGGCTGTGGGGAGGCACCGTGGAGATACACACGGGCAGTCTCCCACAGGGGCGGATTCATAGGTGAATCAACGCAAGCGTGAACCCTGGAGGGGTCCACTGATGGACGAACCGACGTAAATACGACCGGGACGACCAGGTGGCGGGCTTGGACCTCAGGGAGGCTTCCTACGTACCCTGTATAGAAGACAGGGATCAAAGTCCACGTAGTTCATTCTGTCAGGACTTACGCACTTGGGGCAGCCCGGATGCCGCAAAACTCAGTTGGAAGGGACTTGGACCGAAAGCAGAAGACACCTCGATCCCAGTCAGACCCTCTATTGGCTTCGGCAGTGGGGAGGCGCAATGGAGATACACATGTGCAGCCTCCCACGAGAAACTAGGGGTTTGTAATACCCTGCCCCCGTAGGGAAAAGCCACTCCCATTAAATCGTCCCTAAAGAGGGGCAATCCCGACATCCCTGCAGAGACGAGCGGGTGGGGGCCACATCCAAACCGGGGGGACCCTGCGTGCGGAGCACGGGATCAGGTTGCGGACGGTTTAGCGTCTTGCCAGACGAAGTACAGTTTAACGTCATGTGTTGAGGACGAAGCGGACGGTTTAACGTCTTGCCGGACGAAGTACAGTTTAACGTCATGTGTTGAGGACGAAGCGGACGGTTTAACGTCTTGCCGGACGAAGTACAGTTTAACGTCATGTGTTGAGGACGAAGCACTTGGCAGTTTAACGTCTTGCAGCGCGGACGATGGGGGCTAGGCAGTTTAACGTCGTGCAGCTTGGACGGATATGCAGTTTAACGTCATGCTGGACGTATGCGCAGTTTAACGTCATGCGGGACGAATGCGCAGTTTAACGTCATGCAGGACGAATGTGCAGTTTAACGTCATGCTGGGCATAGGTTTCCGGACGATGGGTGCATGTCACTTCGCACGAACCTGGAGGGCCGCACGGGAAGACAACGCACGGTGCGGGCACCCGGGATGAGAATCATCGGGTGCCACACAGGCGGGTACCCTTAGGAGGTCAACGGGGACGACCCTGGCAGATTGCGCGCAAAAAGGAAGCTTTGCGCGCAATACTGCGGGCCGGCGCGCAATCGGGGCGGCTGGCGTGCAATTGGGCCAGCGCCTTGCGCGCGGATGCTTGAGAATGCTCACACCGGGCTTCGGATAGCGCGCGGGGGCAACGGCTCATTCTTTAACGAATGGCCACTTGAAAGAAGGGGGGGTGCGCGCAATCGGGCCGGATTGCGCGCACCCCGGGGCAATTGCGCGCAAGCGGGTTCTTTTGCGCGCAAAGGCCTGAGGGTGAGTTTGTATTCAAATGAAAGGAGCCAGCGGGGATTGCGCGCGAAGGCGGACCCCGAGGCTTTCTTGCGCGAAAGAAAGGAGGTTACCTGAAGTTCGTCATTGCGCGCGGAAGGGGTTGAATTGCGCGCACGAGAGACGTTTCGACTTCCAGCAACCTTTGAAACGTTGGGGGTCGCCTTATATTTATAGGCAACCACGGGCGCGGAATCCAGGGTGCGAGCGCGAAATTCTTCTCGCGGGCGCGGAATCGGGCACGGCGCGCAAGGGAGTCGCGCGGACCCGCGGCGCGCAAAATTGCGCGCCGGGCCGGCGCATTGCGCGCATCCCGGGGGTTTTGCGCGCGGAACATCACCTTTGCGCGCGGGCCTCTGAAATTCCGCGCAAGGCCTCCGGGCCCTCCGAAACGTTCTTCCGACTCCAAATATCACCTCGCTTTCTGCATCCGGAGCTTCGTTTGGGAACAACGGACTTTTCCGGCGTCTACAACAACACTCCATATATTTATTATCCCCATTAAGATGGAAATATTTTGATTATAAATTCTCACTTCAAAGCTCTAACTTTAAATTAATAGTTTCTTTGGATTCTGTAATAAGAACTATATCATCTGCAAAAAGAATGTAATTAGTTATCTCATATTGAATATGTTTTTCAAGTTCATATAAGACTAAATAAAAAAGGTGTGGTCTTAAATTCAAACCTTGATTCAATCCTACTGAGATATCAAAGTCTATAGTGTCACCTACTGGAGTTCTAAATCGAGTTAAACTCCATTTATACTTGTCTTGGATGGTTTTGATATATTATTCACTCATTTTATTTCAAGATATTTCCATAAAACCTAAGGATGATAAAAAACCTCCCAAAACGAACTGAAATGCTGGGTTTTTTCTTAAAGTTTGGTTTGTGGTGTGGATTGAATATACTATTGTGGTTTGTTATTCGGTTTAGGTGCCAAACCAAACCAAACCTATTTAAAAAAACATCATTTTATATTTTTTTATCATCACAACCAATGCATTGATTCCATCATCTAGAACCTCTTTCAAATTTTATTTTCAATCACCATTAACAAACAAATCTCTAATTGACTTCTCCCAAAAATGCTAGGTTTCACCTGTCAACGCATCACCACACCACCTAGATCATAATACCTTAAATTGTAATTTATCATGAGACCGTCCAATGCCCACACAAAATTTTGAACCCAAATCCTGGTATAATTCCATGGTAAGATCACCAAATTCCTACTCTGGTCATAATGCTCTCACACCGAGCACTGATGCACAACTAATCTAACTTACTCCCAGATCATACCATAATCACCCTTATCTTGATATCAATGTACCTAATCTACCCACCACCACATATGAACCTTGAATATGGTATTTACTAAGGAACTAGACAAAATTGGATCTCCCCGTACACTTGTATCAAGGTCTTCCTCGACTATCCACAAAATGGTCTCACCGCACCCATGACCCATCTAATACAAGAGTCATACGCCCATGACTAATGAGATGTTTCCTGACATATGAGTATCATTATCATCACTCCACTAAATCAAAACTCGATCTTTTTGGTGCACACTTCATCCATTACTAAACACAATGGTCGGACATGGACACCCTGCTCGTACCCGAGTGCCAACACTAAACACCAATGCCACATGTTCTTAGCTTACTAGGAACATAATCCTCGAAGTTCAACAATCTTGTGATGACCCACTCATTATCATTGGCTTGAGATTACAACAAGTAATTACTTGGCCTTAAGCGACATCCCCAAGATGTAAAAGGATGGCAATAAATGCCTAAGGGTTTCAAATACAAATGGGGAATGATTTAACCTTTAGTAAATAAACCAAGAAACTAAAAACCCATAGCCAAACCATTTACTAAATGATGTATGAACAAAATAAAGACAACTAAACAACTTCATGTATCTCAAAACCACATAAAAGTGTGCTACAACAGAAGACCAAAAAAGTATCAAAGTACACAATGGATAAACAAATAAAAACTCTCAAGATACCTTGAGACTCCATGATCCACAATCACCGATCAACCCAAGTATCATGAGGTAGTGCTAAAAATGTGGGAAACGTTACCTTTGATGCTGCCCTGGAAGATAGCATCTAAAAAATCACCAAAGTGCCAAAGCAGGGGTGAATATAAAACTCAGTAGGTTTTCACCAATGAATTCCCTACTCACACCACTAGGATGGAAAAGTCATCCACGTTTATATAAAATAGTTTATATAAAATGATTTACCAATGCAGTTTGTAACCAAATATAAACAAGTTCCAAAACCCATTTACAACCAAGTGAAAAAAAAACTAAATGAAACCAATTTACAGAAAGTTATTTTTCTAGAAAAATAAATAATCAAAGCTTAAAACAAATTCTTATTATCATTTGGCATACCCATTCCATAGTTCCCAACAAACCCACACATGCATGCTTTGTTTGACAGTTCCATAATCATGAGTGGTCTCTTGTCCCATTACCTAGTGTCCTAATGAAACATGCCCCTAATCCAAGGTCACTTACTTATACCCCAATGGCACTCTTCCCTTATTAAGGGACTATTAAGCATGAACTCACACCAACACCATTTATGCCAAATATTTCCATTTCCAAAACAAACCACTTCAATAAAACTAAACTTTAATTGAAAACCAAAGCACAACCAATTTCAAAGAAACATTTAATTTCAATAAAACATTACATTTTATTGAAAACATCCAATCCAATTCATGTTCCAACAATATAGAAAAATACCCTTTTAAAATCCATATTTTAAAACCAAGAGCAAAAGAACTTTACTCAAACACCCAATTTTCCAAATTTCACAACCATCGCTCAAAAAGGTTTCCAACAAGTGTTCAACAAAAAACAATAAATTCAACACCACACATTGAATTATAAAGAATTCAAATAAGTTATACTAAGTGTAGTTGAGAAATAAGCCTCCAACCTCATAGGTTTTGATGAAAACCCAAACGAACGAAGAATGCACAAGAAAACCGGGTCGGTTTTCCAAGAACCCACATTAGATCTATTCTCCTAGAAAGATAAAGAAAAAATATCATCATATTTGGAATCCAAAAACCTATATATACCCATAAAGGGTGTATATCTAAGAAACCAAGAGAAGAGGAGAAGTAGATCTAAGTAGATCTAAGAAACTAATCAAGAAGGAACAATCACATACCTTAAGAATACTGCTTCGATTCAGCAAGGAAAGCCTTCAGATCAACTCCAAAACACTTGGGAGAGGTTCTCCTACCTTCAAGGAAGAGAAATCCTGAGTTATGGTCGCTTAGATGCAAAAACGAGCCACTTAGAGGCAAAAAGATGCGAGATCCTCTCTTTTAGGATCTCACTTAAACCATCTGTATGGTTAGTTCGCACGGTTAGACAAACCGTGTGCTAACCATGTGCTAGATACAACCTAGGAAGACCCTCACATTACTTCCTTGCATGGTATCCCTAACCATGTTCCAACCATGCTGGAGTTACTACCTCAAGAGGACCATTGCTCACGGTTTGGCTACACGGTTAGTCAAATCGTGCGCCGCCCGTGCGACTTCCATTTTGCCCCCAAACCACTTCTAAAGTTCTCTAAACTCTCCAATCCATCACCCTTAAACATTATAACCATAAAAATAATTCATGTAAGGTTTACATACCAAAAACCGAGGGTACTACATTCTCCCCACCATTGGTCTTTCCATCCTCAGAAAGTAGAAAACCCTCACCCATCTAAAAGAGTTCTGACCATTGCTCTTTCATCTCCTTCCCACGTTCCCAAGTCTCTTCCTGAATCTGACCATGCTTCCATAAAAGCCGCACTAAACCGATGATCTTTCCATATAAGAGTTTCTCTTTCCTATTCGCAATCTGTACCGGGATATGTATCAATGAAGCATACAACTCTAGTTCAACGTGATCCCATTTGATCACATGGCCAGGATCAGGATGATACTTTTTAAATGAGATACATGGAACACATTATGCACAGAACTGAACCATGGTGGTAATGCTAACTAATATGACACCTCTCCAACCCATTCCAGTATCTCAAAAGGTCCAATGTATCTAGAAGATAACTTACCCTGCTTCCTGAAATGATGATGTCCAAGTCTTGGAGAGATCCTCAAGAATACATGATCACTCAAGAAAAATGACAAAGACCTTCAACGGTGATACACATAATATTTCTGATGACTCTAAGCCATCTCCATCCTCTTTCTGATTAACTAAATCTTCTCCATTGTTTCTTGTACAAGGTTCAGCCCAACTAGTGAAGTCTCACCCATTTCCACCCAACACAGTGGAGAACGACAAAGATGCCCATACAATGCTTCAAAAATATCCATGTGTATTGAGTCCTGATAACTGTTATTGTATGAGAACTCCACTAAGGGTATATGATCCTCTCATGAGCCACCGAAATACATTACACAATACCACAACAAGTCTTCCAACATTTGTATCGTCCACTCAGATTTACCATCCGTCCGAGGATGATACACTGTGCTCATAGTCAACTAAGTCCCAATAGCTTACTGTAAGGATTTCCATAAATGAGACGTGAACCTCAGATCTCTATCTGAGACTATTAAAACTGGTACTCCATTCCTCTTTACCACTTATTGGATATAGAATTTTGATAGATCCTCCACCATATGAGTTTCACGAATTTGAATGAAATGTCCCAACTTGGTAAGACAATCCACTATAAACCAAATGGAATCGTGTTTCCAAACCTTTCTTGGAAGACCAATAACAAAATCCATCGCTATCTACTCCCATTTCCACATTGGGATAGGTAAAGACTGCAATATACCCATTGGTCTCTGATGTTTGGCTTTAACCTGCTGACAAGTTAAGCATCGTGATACAAACTCATCCACCTTTCTTTTCATGATGCTCCACTAAAACCGCGCCTTCAACGCCTTATACATATTTTGTGTACCTAGATGTACAAACCATCTCAAATGGTGGTAAGCATGAAGTATTTGTTATTGAAAATCCATAGGTACAACCATTAGATCTCTAAAACACAAAATTGAACTCCCATCAAGTTTCCAGCCTTCAATGGTCTCCCCACAATTGAGTTTTGAACTCATAACCAACATTCTTCATCATATGTTTGTGCCTCTTTGATCAAATTTACCAAATCAGGAGTAAAAATAAAGTCGCAACATCACCTCGGTCTTCACATTCCACATGCATGTTGGCTAGGACCGACATCAACTGCCATTCATCTGAAGATTCTTTCGCTAACTGAGCATATGACTTTCTTCTCTCTGAATCTTCCACTGAATTCCCCTTTCCTGGTGTATGCATCAAGTCAAGATCAAACATATTTAGATACTCTATCCACCTCATTTGCCTCAGATTCAAATATCGCTATGAGAAAATGTGTTTCAAACTTTGTTGGTTTGTGAACATAGTAAATTTCTCACCAAAGAGATAATGTCTCCATGTTTTCAAAGCATGGACAACTGCAACTAACTCCAAATCGTGTGTTGGGTAATTCTTCTCATGAAACCTCAACTGCCTTGAACCATAAGCAACCACATGGTATCCTTGCATGAGAACACAACCCAACCCTGATCCCGAAGCATCATAGCACACCACATACCCCTGTCCTAATTCTGAACAAATCAAGATAGGTGCCAATGTAAGACGACCATTTAGTTCTTGGAAAGATTTCTGGTATTCCTCTGTCCATTGGAATTGAGCATTATTATTTTTTAGAGTAGTCATTGGAAAAGATAGTCATGAGAAATCACACACAAAGCATCGGTAGTAACCATCTAGACTAATAAAACTTCATATCTTGAAGAAAATCTTTAGTGGTTTCTATGAGATACCATATTATATATTTTCAGGATCAATAGAAACCTTTTTCATAAATGACATGGCCAAGGAAACGTACTTCCTATATCCAAAAAGCACACTTTGATAATTTGGAATATAAATGATGATCTCTCAAGATTTTTAACACTATTTCTAGGTGTTCCTCATGGTCATCCATTGTCTTTTAATACACCAAGATGTTGTCCACAAACACCACAACAAAAGAATCTAGATATTTCTGAAATATCCGACTCATCAAAGCCATGAAGACCACTGGTGCATTCGTTAGACCGAAAGTTATGACTACATATTCATAGTGGCCATATATGCTTTTGAAAGCTGTCTTTGGAATATCTTCCTTCCGAACTTGTAATTGGTGATATCTTGATCGCAAGTCAATCTTATAGAATCACTGATCTCCCCTTAATTGATCGAACATATCATCAATGAATGGAAGTGGATATCTATTCTTTATTGTAACTTGGTTAAGCTTGCGATAATCAACAAACAACCTAATATTTCTATCTGCCTTCTTTATAAAAAAACGATTTCTTCCCATAGAGACATACTTAGTCAAATAAAACCCTTGATTTTTAGCTCCTCCAACTACACTTTCAATTCCTGTAACTCTGTTGGTTTCATCCTATAATATGGAAGAAAAATGGGACTAGTCCCTGGAAGGAGATCAATTGTAAACTCCACTTCCCTTATAGGTGGTATCCATGAGAAGTTATTGGGAAATACATCTGAAAATTGATCCACAATAGTTGGAAAGCTAATTTCCTCTATCTCTTCCATTGATGCCAAAGTCAACGCGGTCAATTGATAAGAGATTGTTCCAACTATCAGTGCCAAACAACTCTTTTCCCCTTTCTTTAACATAATTTCTCATATGAAGAGATGTTCGATGCTGTCCTCGGTCATGAAACTCACTGTTCTCCTATAACAGTCGATGTGAGCCTTAAATGTTGGCAACCAATCCATACCTAGGATTATATCATAGACATCCATGTACAATATAGATAAGTACCATTCTAGCTCACTGCCATCAACAATTATAGCACATGCTCAACACACAAAGGCTTGACATTCTCTTTCACAAAAATGAGTTTGGAGTTTTAAAACAGAAGGCATTATTTCCAAATTTAAACATTTAAAATCAACAACATGAGATGAAATGAAAGAATTCAATGCATCAGTATCAAAGAGCACTTGCACAAGGGTAGAATTCAAAAGAATCGTACCTCTCAACGTAGATGATCCAACTTGATCATCGACAATCATCTGCTCAACTCCATACAATTGGTTCATCGCTGTACTATTCTACTTATTGCCTTGTTGAAACTTCCTTGTTTGAGGAGTCATGGTATTTCTAGAATCACCATGGATAACTCTGCTCTACTGACGAGACTGATTCTGTTGTCCTCTCCCTGTCGAAGCATACGATGCTTGCGATGCCTGATAAGTGTCTTGAGCACCTGACCTTAGAGCACTGCGACAATAGTGCTAGAGATTAACCATCTTATTGTAGTTATGGCATGATCTAGGTTGTGTTGTACACTCTTGATTTATGTGTTCAAGAGAACCACATTGAAAGAAACCTGATTTGGTCTGGGGTAATGGAGGAAGGTTCACTGATCCAACCGTATGGTTCTAATTTCCACTCCCACCTTAGAAATAGGCGTCCTTTTTTTCACTTACTCCCAGCATTTGAGTTCCCACCATTCCCTGTGGGTATCATCATACCTCTTTACCTAGATACCAAGATATCACGTTTAGCTACAATCAATATGTTCACTATCTCTGTATAATTTGTAATATAGAGCACCACAATCTTCAATCAAATCTCCTGTCTTAGCCCCGATTCAAAGATGCGTACCTTCAAAGATGCACTTACTGTGACTTCTGGTGCAAAGAGAACTAAATTCATGAATTTAGCTGCATACTCTGTGATAGAGAGACTCTCTTATTTCAGGCTAAATAAGTCCATCATTTTCTGGATCTTGAACATGTGAGGACAAAATTGTTTATTGAACAATTCTTCAAAATCCTCCCATGTAAGGCCTTCATCCAATTTATCCTGTACCACTAAATCCCACCACTGGTGTGCAAGATATATGAGCATATACGTCAACATATTGATCTTTAGCTCTACCAGTGTGCCGATGAAGTCGAAAATATGATTCATCATACTCATCCATACGTCCGCCTTCTCAGGTTCAAAATCACCCTGGAAGTTAGGTGGATTCTGGTTCATGAATTGAATGGTATGATCCACATGTCTTGGATTATTCCCATGGTTTCCCATATCCATATCTTGAAATGCCTGGAAAATAATCTGAACCAGCTCTTGGTTCACCTGTGGTTCAGGTGTAACCACATTCTCTAAAGCTTCTTCGGGTTGGTTTTGATGATGCCTACCAGGTGCCATTTTCTAAACCAACTACAAACTCCATCAATCTCACTCTCTAGCAACTGATGGATTAACATTTAAAATTTTATCACATCAAATATCACAACATTGTTTTCCAAAACAACCTTTTTCCCATGTTCAACCATTTTTTAAAAACATTTAACCTTCTTTTTGAAAATTCAACCATTCCCAAAATACCATAAGCATTACCTTTTTCAAAATATTTCATTTTGAACAATTTCATACTTTTTCAAAAAATCAACACTTTTTTTTCACAATATGAATCATTCCTCGAAATGATGTATGCACTCCTAGTGGGAATTCATTCCTCTACAATGCATGTCATGCTCGTCTCATTGGATAAACCCATGATAATGATATTCCTAAATCCTGGAAGTGTCTCCAAACACTTATGTACCCAACTCCCTGGTAACTTGAAGTTCAGTATAAAAGGGTTAGCTACGTCCTTTTATGCTATACATTTCAAGTTTCGACAATCCTACTCCTGTCTAAGATTTCAACCCAAGAATAGACAAGAAGTAATTTCAAATCCAAGACCAAGAACATTGATGACCACTTGTTAGGAAAGGAATGGACAATATAGTAACATTTATAACTCAAAGGAAGGACCAGATTGATACCATTTGTAATGACCCGCTCATTCTCATTGTCTTGAGAGAAAAATGAGTCATTACTTGGACTTAAGTGACATACCCAAGATGTCAAAGGCTAGAAATAAATGTTGAAGGGTTTCAAATATAAGTGGGGGATGATTTACCCTTTAGGAAATAAACCAATAAACCAACAAACCATAGCCAAACCATTCACTAAATTATGTATGAACAAAAGAAAGACAACTAAAAAACTTCATGTATCTCAAAACCACATTAAAGTGTGCTACAACGGAAGACCAAACAAGTACCAAAGTACATAGTGGATAAAAAACTAAAAACTCTCAAGAGACCATGAGACTCCATGCTCCATGATCTCCAAGCTCCACAATCACCAAACAACCCAAGTATCATGAGGTAGTGCTAAAAATGTGGGAAACATTACATTTTCCCCTGTCCCAGAAGATAGCATCTGCAAAAGTACCAAAGTTCCAAAGCAGGGGTGAGTATAAAACTCAGTAGGTTTTCCCCAATGAATTCCATACTCACACCACTAGGATAGAAAATTTAGCCACATTTATATAAAATAGTTTATATAAAATAATATACCAAAGTAGTCTGTAACCAAATATAAACAAGTTCCAAAACCCATTTACAACCAAGTGAAAACAAACTAAATGAAACCAATTTACAAAAAGTTATTTTTCCTGAAAAATAACTAATCAAAGCTTAAAAAAATTTATTATTATCATTTGGTATACCCATTCCATATTTCACAACACACCCACACATGCATGCTTCATTTGACAGTTCCATACTCATGAGCGGTCTCTTGTACCATTACCTTGTGTCCCAATGACACACGCCCCCAATCCAGGGTTACGTCTCTTGTACCCCAATGGTACTCATACCTTATTAAGGGACTACTAATCATGAACTCACACCAACACCATTTATGCCAAATATTTCCATTTCCAACACAAACCACTTCAATAAAATCGAACTTTTATTGAAAACCAAAGAACAAAAAAGTTCAAAATAACATTTAATTTCAATAAAACATTCCATTTAATTAAAAACATAAAATTAAATTCATGTTCCAATAGTCCAGAAAAATCCCATTTTTAAAATCCATATTCTAAAACCAAGAGTGAAAACACTTTACTCAAACACCCAATTTTCCAGATTTCACAACAATCACTCAAAAAGGTTTCCAACAAGTGTTAAATAACCAAATCACAATCAATTAAACACCACAAATTAAATTTTAAATCATTCCAATCAGTTCTAATAAGTTGAGTCGAGAAATAATTCTCTTACCTTAAAGGTTTTGATGAAAACCCCAATGAACGAAGAATGCACAAGAAAACCGAGTCGATTTTCCAAGAACCTGCCTTATATCTATTCTCCTAGAAAGATCAAGAAAAAATATAATCATATTTGGAATCCAAACACCTAGATCTACCCATAATAAGCGTAGATCTAAGAAACCAATAGAAGAGTAGAATTAGATCTAAGTAGATCTAAGAAACCGATCAAGAATGAAGAGGAACGATCACATACCTCTATAATCTGGCTTCGATTCACCAAGAAAAGCCTTCAGATAGACTCCAAAATGCTTGGGAGAGGTTTTCCTACCTTCAAGGAAGTGAAATCACGAGTTATGGACACTTAGGAGCAAAAAAGATCCGCTTAGAGGCAAAAATGTGTGAGATCCACTTTTTTAGGATCTCACTTAAACCATCTGCACGGTTAGTTCACGCGGTTAGATAAACCGTGCACTAACCGTGCATTATCTACTGCCTAGAAAGACCCTCTCACAACTTCCTCACATAGTATCCTTAACTGTGCTGGAGCTACTACCTCAAGAGGACCATTTTTCATGGTTTGGTTACATAGTTAGTCAAACCGTGCGCCGCTTGCGTGACTTCCATTTTTCCCCAAAACCACTTCCAAAGTTCTCCCAAATCTCCCATCCATCACCATTAAACTTTATAACCATAAAATAATTAAAGTAAGGGTTACATAATAGAAAATGGGGGTACTAAAAAACCACTCCCAGTGTGGATCACATCCTCCAATAGCCATTGGTGAGGTCCCCACAATATGGCCTCTCTTACACTCCTCCTCAAGCACCAACCCTAATGGCTCCATCACCACTCTCTCCCATCCTATCAATTTCTAACAAAGATCAAAACTACAAGACAATATGAACCTAAGTATCTCATCACCATACTATTATAACATCACTATTTGGGTTTATCCACAACCCAAAAAATTCTCAATGGACCCGTACACAACCTGCTCGTCAATTGGTAACTCAACTGAGCACCATGCTTCCCTAGTTCACACCTGCCCATGCACACTGAGACTTTTCCCGAAAAATCCACACCAATTCTCACTATCCTCATCAAGGCAGAGTGAACCTCTAAAGAACCCTCTCATAGGTTAGTGTACTCTATCTACCCCAACCTTTCCTAAACCCAATGACCCACTCTCCCATAGAACCCGATTACACAACCTAACCCACGCTCCCATGAGTCATGTTCTATCTAAACTAAGTTCACACGCCTAAACCACTGACCATGTCTCACTACATGTCAGAAACATCCAACATCCTGAGGCCTCTATTGGAATTTCTTTATTTTAATGCTCAAAAATCATGTTTATTATGTTTCTAATGAGTTTATTGTTTTATGATAGCATTTTACTTTATAAGGAAATTTGATGAAAATCTAGTTGAGTGTTGGAATGAGTCATTGATAGTTCAAAATGACTCCCCAAAAGATATGAATCACTGCCAAAATGAGTCACCGTTAGTTCAAATGTCTCACCACTAAAATGTCTCACCACCAGACTTAAGATACCGCCAGCCTAAGTCACTGCCATCTTGAGTGATTGTTAGTTAAAATAAATCACTGACACACTGAGTCACCACTAGAATTAACTCACCAATAGTTCAAATGAGTCACCGTAAGACCGATTCACCACCAAATTGAGTTACCATAAGACCTGAATCACTGTTAGTTCAAATGAGTCACTGCTATACCGAGTCACTACTATACCAACTCATCACCAAAGATGTCTTTCTACCAGAATGTCTTGCCTCCAGGGATGTATTACCACTAGAAGTGCCGCTATTGTTGTTCTACCTATTTTGAATTAAATTCTTCAACGATTATATTAATTAAATTAATTCTAAATGTTATTTTATGATTATTTTCTTAACCATTACAGGGATGCATTAAAGACAATGTTATATCTCATTATGAGGATCCATAAGATCTGGATGATTATTATTAAATGGGTGCATGAGGTGCCATATATTCTTAGAAGAATACTCATGTATGTTAAGTGAAAAAAGTGAGAATTCATGATCAAGTGGTGTGCGACTTGTTGAATACTGGAAGGATCATTATAAGAGATTACACACTGCATTCCTCTTGAATTTAATTTGTGTAATATTAGAACTCATTGAAGATCAAGATCCTTTACTAAAAAAATAAAATAGAACCTTTTTGATACTTTGTTTTACTGCTACTTTCAAAGAAACAACTCGAGCTCCTCACCAAGCCACATATGAGGACACTCAATAATCTGAAGTGCTACAGGCCGAGCAACATTACCTTTTCTATATCTTATTTCTTGATCCTTCTTTTTTTTGCTTTTACATTTGAGCAGTGTGTTGTTTTCTCTATTTATCAACACACACTGACTCCTGTGATAAAACTGGAGAATATAAGATATTATATTCTATATCTTTTCATATGCTTACCCATGGTGTTTGTGGAAGATGTTTTTGTGTGTCCTGAGTTGTTTTCTTCCCATGTATAACTATGGAAGTGGCATTTGAGTCTGAATAACTTGTAAGCTATTGTTTTTATACCAGATCGAGGTTGTGGATTAGATTATAGTTATATAATCTTCTTGAAAAAAGGTGATTTCCTAGTGGAGGTGATTAGTTCTTGACTTTATATTGAACTCGTTAATTTATTTTGCTGTGTGGTTTAGTTTTTTTCTTCATTTCAAATATTTGACTACATTTTTTTTAAATTGAGAAAAAAATAATACCTTGATAGTAAACCTTAACTAGTGTTATTGTAAGGATTTTTTTGAGTAAATTGATTTCAAAAGTTAAAGTAATCGTTCATAATTTTTTAACTGAGCAGTAATCAAGATTTGAGAAAAATTTTAAAAGAACAAACTTATATCAGAATACTCTTTTGATTAACTGGTAATTTTTATTTTAATTAGGGGATTTTTTTAAACTTATTTTGAACAAAAAATTTATTAGGTACTCAATTCACCCCCTTCTTGAGTTACTCACTCCGACAACATCTCATAGTGCCAAGCCAGCTGCACGATCACCCGCCATACGAGTGTCATTCCAAGCTACAGACATCCAACCACCCTCTCACTGCACTATACTGATAGAGGAAGCGCCGATAAAGGACCCTTTTATCAGTGATAAAAGAAAGCGCTGATAAAGACCCCTTTTATCAGTGCTTTGTTTTAGTGCTGATAAAAGGTGTCTTTATCAGTGCTTTTTGGAGCACTAATAAAGGGGACCCCCCTTTATCTTCGCTGGCTTTAACAGAACTTTTCTAACGCTGATAAAAGAGGATTTTTAGCGCTGATAAAAGGGGTATTTGTAGTAGTGAACACTACTAATTTGGATCAAGTAGTTACACGGGTACCCTTGTGAGGGTTGAGAAAAGGAACACAGATGCCTTGCACTTGGTATTGAGGTTGGGTGAGAGGTAAAGATTGCTTGGATACCTGACAAGGGTACCCACGTAACTTCTTGATCCAAATTAGTAGTGTTCACTACTACAAATACCCCTTTTATCAGTGCTAAAAATCCCCTTTTATCAGCGCTAGAAAAGTGCTATTAAAGTCGAAGAAGATAAAGCGGGGGGGGGGGGGGGGGGTCCCCTTTATCAGCGCTCCAAAAAGCGCTGATAAAGACACCTTTTATCAGTGCTAAAAAAAGAGCTGATAAAAGGGGTCTTTTATCAGTGCTGATAAAAGGGTCCTTTATCAGCGCTTTCTTTTTAGCACTGATAAAGGTTAAAAAAATAAAAATAATAAAAATAAAAAATAAAATAAAATATTTTTTTTAAAAAAAATCCTACCAACTGGGGGGGCTTTTATAGTGCTTGAGCCCCCCTTTTACAATGCTTTTCCTCCCCCTCCAGCACCCCCATGCATCCCCTCCACCCTTTATCAGCGCTAGCTCCCATATTCCCCCATGCGCGTGCGCCCCTGCCTCCACCAAGTTTTGAACTCAAGACCTCCCCCCTGCGCGCCTAAGCCCTTACCACTCCTCTATTTTGATTTTTTTTACATTTCATGATATCTCTCTCTCTCTATATATATTTAGTTATATTTATTAATATAGTAATATATATTTATATTAATATATATATAGTTATATTAATATATATATCTCTCTCTCTATATATATATATTTAGTTATATTTATTCATATAGTAATATATATTTATATTAATATATATATAGTTATATTAATATATATATAGTTATATTAATATATATATTTATAGTGATATTAATATATATATATAGTGATATTAATATATATATTTATAGTAATATTAATATATATATGTAGTTATATTAATATATATATATATAGTTATATTAATATATATATATAGTTAGATTAATATATAGGTATATAAATATTCATATATTTTTATTTTAAATAAAATGGATATTAGTTATTATGTAGAAAAAGATAATATTTTTTTTTGTTAATGCCTCAGTCAAGGACCAAAGCACCATTTATTAATAAAAGAAGCAAAAGTTTACATGAGTCGAAAGGATGGGATCTTATTACAATCTCTTTTAAATCAGCTGGCAGCGCATCCAGCCAAGTCATGCTCTAGTGAACACATTTGTTGGCAAGGGCATCAGCAACAACATTCACTTCACAGAAGACATGTGTGGAAATGTAGTCAATTTCCTGTAGCGAATTCAGGCAATTCATCCAAAGCGTAGTGAGTGGACAGGCGAGATGAATGACTCCATTCCAAATGGATTGAACAATGGTGGTAGAATCACTTTCAATCCAAAGTTTTCTCCATCCTCTTTGCAGTGAAAAATCAACAGTATGGATGAATCCTAGCATCTCTGCTTTAAGGGATGAGACAATCCCACACCCACTATAAAAGCAACCCTGACACTGGTCAGCAGAATCTCTAAAAATGGCCCCACAGCTGGCAGGTCTAGGATTGCCTTTTGAGGCACTGTCGACGTTCACTTTAATCTAACCCGGCATCAGAGGTTTCCAGAAAACTTCAAAGGGGTTCCTGGTCTTTGGGAAAATACCCAGGACACAGATACATCTGATAATCTCAAAGTCTCCAATATAATTGCTGCAACAGTCTTTTTGAATTGAGGCAACTTCATGTATCGCAATGAGAATTCTAGATTTTCCTGCATTGAGACTGAATGAGTGATTATTATGGATAAGATCATTTATTACGTACCAGATTTCATGCAGGAGTTCTGCCACTGCTGCAAGAAAAATGTTTTTAACTTGCTGAGAGGCTTCATGTTTAGTAAATTTCTTCAAAATCAAACAAATCAGGTCAGATAAGGACCATGAGAAATTAAATAACTCAAAAATGTAGTTCCATAAAGCCGAGGCCATAGCACAAGACAAAAATAGATGATCAGAATCCTCCCTGTGATGATTACACAAATGAAATTTAGAGCATAGTTGAATGACAAAGGCTTGAAGGCGAGTTTTAGTGGGAAATCTGTTGTGAGCAATGCGCCAAATAAGGGTGAACCTAGAGGGTCTGATCCAAGTCTTATTGGAGGTTCTCACCCATTGATAATTAGGTTCATTTCCATAGAAATTGTGCATGTAGAAGTTTTTCGAGTCAATGATGCCATTAGGAGTAGGTTCCCAAACAAGGAAGTCCCCAGAATTAGAGAAAGTGTAATTCTCAATGATCTGAGCAATGTTGTTAGGAAGTTCATTCCTATAAATCTGCATAACATCTTTAATAGTATGGCTGGTATCTTCAGGAGTGTTATTAGGTGGCGGCAAGGATATCAAAGGATTACCCATCCAGTTGTCACACCAGAAATTAATGTTGGAGTCAGCGCTGACCATCCATCTAGTGTTAGCCATAATCTTCTGATATGAGTTTCTAATAGAGGGCCAGATCGAGGAGTTAATGAAATTAAAATTTCCTTTTAAAAGTTTATTTAGAAATCTATGTTTAAAAAAATCAGAGGCTTTAGAGTTGCCATTAATGAGACGCCAAGTGAATCTCGCTTGCAAGGCATCGTTAAACAATTTTAAGTTTTTGATGCCAATGCCTCTATTATCAAGAGATTTACAGAAAGTCTTCCATGGGATGGTGACAAGTTTCCTTTCAAAGATACTTCTCGTCCAAATGAAATTTTTTATATAGGTATTAATTTTCTTGAAAGTACCTGTGGGACATTTATAAATCATGAGGGAGTAAACCAACTTTGAGACAATGGTTGATTTGACAAGACAGATTCTACCAGCCATGGAAAGGGATTTCCATTTCCAAGTAGAGATTTGATTGATAATTTGATCGGTGATATTAGATAAATAAAAGGATTTAGGACGTCCCCAGAAAAGGGGTACACCTAAGTAAGTGAAGGGAAAGAAAACTTCTTTAATTCCAAGGTTACTGGTGATAGTAGTTTTCCTTATAACAAGGAAGTTTTTTCCGAAGAAAATATGAGATTTGTTCCAGGAAATGGTTTGGCCAGAAATGTTCTCATAATGTGAGATAGCTTTCTTAAGACATTGAATGTTTCTTTGATCTACTTTTAGAAACAAGATAATATCATCAGCGTAGAGGAGGTGAGTGGGGACATTGAGGTTTTTAACAGCTTTAATGGGTTTAAGTTTATTTTGATCGACCTGATTATGAATGAGTCTGCTAAATTAATCTTCCTCAATAACAAACAGAATGGATGAAAGGGGATATCCCTTTCTAACACCTTTAGAACATTTGAAGAAACCGCGAGGGGTTCCATTTATCAAGATGGAAATGATAGCATATTGAAATAAATCCTTGATTCTCTTGATAAAAATCTCATGAAAACCATAGTTTTTCAAGACTCTAAATATAAAGCCCCAATCAATGGTATTAAAATCTTTTCTAATATCAAGTTTAATGGCAACAAAACCCCCTCTATTTTTTTTATTAAGGGTGTTGGTACATTCTGAGGCAAGACAAATACAGTCTTGGATGGACCTGCTTTTGATGAAGCCAAACTAATTCCATGAAACAATTTTTTGAAAATCGGGACCAATCTGTTGGAAATGATTTTGGTAATGATCTTGTAGAGGGTATTGATAAGAGAAATCGGTCTAAATTGATGAATTTCAGAAGCATTTTCAACCTTAGGTATTAAGATAAGGAATTGAGCATTGATACCCTGAGGGAGAGATCCGTGAGTGAAAAAGGACCTTACCAGTTTACAAACATCTGAACGAAGGATGTCCCATTGTTTTTGAAAGAAACCATTGTTAAAACTATTCGGTCCAGGGGCACTATCTGGATTTAAACTAAAGACAGTGTCTTTAATTTCATGCTCCAATGGAATAGATAAGAGAGAGTCATTGTCTTTCTCATCCACCATTAAGGGAATAATATTGGGATTGAGATCAATGTTGATCTCAGGGCCGTTGAAAATGTCATTAAAGTAAGAGACAACATGATCCGAGATGGACTCTTCTGAATCAATGATCAAGTCATTGTGAATCAGTTTGGTAAGAGGACTATTGGATTTTCTGGTTCTTTGTAGAGAGTTATAAAACTTAGTATTTCTATCCCCATAAGCCATACATTTAGTCTTAAACATTTGTTTTTGAATGTTATCCTTAAAGGTGAGTAAAGTGTTTAGCTTAATAGCCGTATTGACCTCCAGTTGAGGGTTAAGGCTAAAATCAGAGTTGGTGCTACACGTTTGTATTTGATTAAGCTCATCTTCAAGAGAGGTGATGTCAGAATCCATTTGAAAGATCTTGGTTTTACAACAGCCTTTGAGGGTATGTTTTAAGATTTTCAGTTTGAAAATATAGGCAAAAGAGTCATGATGATGATTCATATAATTACAAGTGTTATTAATAAAAGTGACACATTCAGGGTCTAAAGAACAAGCATTTTTGAATTTAAAAGGAAGGGGAATTCTGCGTTCATTAGAAAGGGAGCTGAGTAATATGGGATAATGGTCAGAATTGAGTCTGGGTAGCATTATACTAGAGACATTATCCCAAATGTCTAGGGCCTTCATGTTAACAAAGGCCCTATCTAGCATACTAGCAACTGTTTTATTATAATGTCTTCTATACCAAGTATATTTCTCTCCAGTAAGGTTAACTTCAAAGAGATTACAATCTTCAATAGAAGATCTAAATTCTCTTGTGGATATAGAAATATGTGAGGGTCCAATTTTTTTTAGTGGGACTAAGAATAACATTGAAGTCTCTAGTAATCACCCACGGATCTTGAATAGAGTTAGCCATGTCAAGAAGATCATGCCAAAGATTCCTTCTTTGCTGATACCTATTGTTGGCATAAACTATCGTGCAAAAGATGTGCTGATCATTCCAGATAAAATCACAGGTGAAATGTTGTTCAGAAGTTTTAAAAACATTGATGTTTTGAAGGGAATTGTGATAAAATATCCACATAGAGTCCGTCAGAGGACCATTTTTGCAGGATCCTAGGAAATTGTAATGAAGAGATCCAAGTCTCATGAAATTAGAATTGAAGTTGAATTTGGGTTCAGAGATGGAAAACAGCTGAGGTTTATGAGTGTTTAAGAGCCTCCTAAGAGTTGTGAAGGTGTCATTGTTGGAAATTCCTTGACAGTTCCAAAATAGGAGATTAATTATTACTTATGTTTTGGGTTAGAACCCCATTTTTTGGACTTCCCAGAATCCTTCTTCCTCTTAGATCTTCTAACATGAGGGGGGAAGTAGATTTAGATTTGTTCTCAATTAATTTGACATTGGAAGTTGAGGAGTTAACCTTAGAAGGCTCAACAGTAGAAACCGAATCAGAAATAGTAAGAGTTATAGGTTGGGTAGAACAGTTCTGAGAGTGTTTTGAATCTGTTTCATGAACAGGAGGTTCTATTGATGTTGGGCCAGTATTAGTAGTTAAGGAGAAAGGAAAAATTTCAGAAGGAACAACATTAGGTTGTTGTGCTTCAGTTGAGCCCGGAGCAGATTTGTGTTTAGGAGAAAGATGTTTAGGGGATTTAGCCAAGGGAGTGGGAGAGTCATCCAAAATTTTCTTTCTAGGGAGAGAAGCAGGAGTAAATAGGTGGATCTCTCTAGAGACAGGGTCTTGCTGCCCCAAAGGAGGTGTGGATACCTCACTTTGGGGGTAACCGTATGAAAGTAAGACATGAATGGATTTATCAGTATAGGAGGAGTTAGGAACATGCAAATCAGAGAGTAATTCAATAGGAGCAGTGTTTACATTTGCCTCAATCTGCATGTTTGAAGCAGAATATACAGCCTGATCAATCATTTTAGATTTTTTAGGGACAGTGATATGGGTTTTATCAGCAGTATCATGAATATCAGAAAGAGTTTTAGTAGGAACAGTGTTGAGGTTCTCGTTGATATGCATGTCAGAAACATAATTTTTAATCTGAGCAGTCATATTAGAGTTTACATAGGCAGTGGCAATGATTTTATCAGCAGAATCATGCAGAGTATTAAGTGTGTTACCTTGGTCTGATGTTTTTTCCATGTTACCAAGAAAATCAGTGGAGTCATCTCGAGTGTAGAGCTCCTCTTGCTGGATCCCTGGAACTTTCAGTGTTTTGAAATCTGTCCCAGCCCCATCCAGAATAGAGGCAGTGCCATAATTATCAATGTTCCTGCAAGAGGTCACCTTCAAAGCAGAGGCATTATGTGAAGAATCATTAGAAGTCAAAAGGGGGAATATGGGGGGCTTATTGCTATCAAGAGTAGTTCCATTATCCTGCAGGTTATTAGAAGTTTCAGCCACCATGTTTTCTTCTTCTTCCATTATTTTTCCCCATGATTTCCCCTCAAGGGAGGAAAAGTTATTAGACTTCATGACCCATACATCATGCTTCTTATTAGGGAGGTCAGTTTTCTCCATCATAGATTTTCCTTTCTTATTATGTTTGATTTCTTTCCAATCATTTTTAATAGGGGGGTCAACTTGCTTTCTAACCACTCTACAGTTAGCAAGATTGTGCCCTATCAGTTTTCAAACCTCACAAAAAGGAGGTTTCCTTTCATATTATATCCTGATATCAGTTCTATAGTTGGTAGCATTTATGTTTATGACCAAAGGCAGTTCTGAAGCTAAGTTCACCTCAACCATGATTCTAGAAAAAAGTCCAAGGTCTCCATTCAAAGTTATATGATCAATTTTAATGGGAGAACCTATATAGGAGGCTATGTCATTTAAGATCTTAGGGTTCCAAAAGAACCAGTTAAGACCATGAATTCAGATCCAGACTTGTGCCATAGAATTTCTATGCGTGTGAGGATTAAAAGAGACATCCCAATCAAAAATTATATGGAGGTACGGTTTAAGATGTATATTACCTAATCTCCAAACCTGTTTCAGTTGCTCCTGAGAGTTGAGGAGTATGTGATAATAGACTTTGCCGATGGGGATCATCTTCCATTTGGACGAATCCCAGCAATGTGCAATTCTGTTTTTGAGATCTGTTAGAGACCAGGGTCGGTCACCTGTGTTGTAAGCGACACGACCAAGAACCGAGTATTTTCACAATGATTCCATTTGCTTTAGCGATTCTAGATCTGCATCAACGGAGCATCCACCATCCTCTAGCTTTTTGAAGAGTGGAGGTCTGTGCTCCTTCAAGCTACTGAGATCCGAGCCTTGAAGTGCATCACGGAAGGAGACATGTAATGTTCGAAGTGGAACCTCAAGATTTCCCACTTCGATTTTGGATGATCCAGCATCTAGGGTCACCGGAGTAGCCAAGGGGGTGGATTCCCATAGCGGATCAAAACCAACCATCAATGAAGATTAGAATGCCACTAAAAGGTTATATGGGAAAACACCATATAAGTTGTTACTGATATTTTAAACAACTGAACCTACGTGTCAAATACGATTCATGAACATATGCCTCTTGCCAATAGTCTAAGAGCCAAAAAACCACAATAACAACCACCGATAAATGCATCATATTCAATAAACATGTCAACCATAACAACACAAACCAAGAACAAAAATCTCATACAACAACGAAAAAAAAAGCTCTAATACCACTTTGTAACACACCAGCCCATAACGCCCATCTGAGTCAGAGTGTCTAGTGACCTCAGGTGCACCTCCCCATATGTTAGAGGCTTCTAACTAGAGGCAATGGAAAAATCCATACAATTAGGAGACTATGCTCTCTAATCAGTGTCATACAACGAAAAAATAACCAAAATATCCAGATCATAATCAGAGTATGTAGAAATAAACAAACAAAATATTATATCACATGGAATATAACATACAGGCACACAATCATACAAAACATACACTAATCACCCACTAGTCCGATCCCATATACAAAGAAACAAAATACACACAACAACCCTACTGTCATCCCCTGGCCTCAACAACCCTATCTCACTATATCTGTCAAGTTGTCCCAACTCAATCCACTGCGCATCCTATGTTGAACTTGAAAGTAGACATATGGTCTGCACATGTACTAGGGTGCCTATATAGGATGTGAGAAATACATCTCAGTTAGTTCTAGCCAAGTGCCCTTAGTATACACCATCATATACATGTATGCGTGAGGAAAGTAAACATGTCACACAAGAACGTCAAACATCATGTGCTAACCAGGCCACTATGACTCCCTATGCATTAGGTCATCACATGTTAACCGGGCCACCACGACACCCAATTATACAAGTTTTTTCACCATGTTGAAATCCCATTGTTGCCTTGATTCGTGCCATTGAACTTGTACTGTAACCCAGTCGTACCCGAATTCTGAAGGTGGGTATCGTCCAATACCTCAACATCTTACAAAATCATGGACCTTGATGAATTTACATGACCCCTATCCATGTAATTGATAACTCCTGCCTCCTATGATAGTGATATCTACATTTTGAGCTAAGCGCATGGCTTGCAATCAGGTCGATGGGTCATGAATGAGAACCCAACTTTGAAAGTCTTCACCTAGGCTATGTATAAAATAACCAACATATTGGGCCCCAGGTTGGTGGGTTAGCAAGGATTCTAGATACTTAAACTGCTCAATATATTCTTGGACTAGTCTCTACTGCTAGAGGGTTGTAAGAACTTCATGGGGATTTGAATTTAGAAGCTGTTGAAACATTCAATCAATGATAAGCTGAAATTGTATATACATTTTGGATTCATTTAATTAAATATTTTTCATGATCTATTTGATAATGCACTGGGTATATGTTGAATTTTTCATAGAATAGGTATCCAAGATTCTAAAGGAACATCTATAAAAAATTATGAAAAAGAACATTACACGTTGTGAAACACATAAATGACGTGTATGAATCATTCAAAAGATGTCTAAAGTCATGAAGCGTAAGTCATGAATAAATTTCAAGTCATGAAATAATACACGACATGAATCTTAAATACACATCTTGTAAATTTTATGGACACTTACCGCTTAAAGTTCAAGTCGTGAGAAGAATCATGTTGTGAGTTCCTATTACATGTTGTGAAATGAGTCACATCTTCAAATCTTGGAGATTCAGGCTGAGAAAGGTGCCAGATCCAAAATGCATGGAGAAAACAATGGATCATGATTACACGATGTGAGAAGTTTACACATTGTGTAAATTCCCTTCTATTTATTTCTAGAGTGCGGAAAACCGCACATAACTTTTCAGGGAAACATTTTTCTTTCTTTCTCTCTCATTTTACTCCCTTTATTTCTCTCCCAAATCAACTTTAGAGAACTCCTTTTACTGTTTTGATTTAATCCAAGTGTCTTTGATCATCCTTTAAGTGTTATTCATCTCTTTTATCAATTACTGTTCTGTTGTTCGTTTTCCATTGTTGTCCACTTGACAGCGGATTCACACCCCATTATTTCTTGTTTACTCTTTCAAGTAAGTGTTTGGATGGTTTATTACTTTTTTTGATTGATAACTTCTTGATTATTAAACACTCAATTAAAATCCTTCTTATTTAAACTATTTCATTAATCTACCAAGCATGTCTACAATTACTTCTTTAATCTTGATTAATACCGTCATGAGCGGCTAAACCTCTTAGGGTAAGGGTCGAGAGTATGGGTTTTTCTGAACATAATGAATCTTTAAATCAAAATTTAGTAATCCTAAGGCTAGAAATCATGTTAAATAATAACTATTTACTCAATTATTTTAGGCAACCTTGACCATGGGAAGTTTAAATGAATGAACCTAACCTAATTGGAGTTGAGAAGACTATAACCATTATCCTGTGATACTTTCTTCCATAGAATCTAGGCTTAATGCATCTAGGTTGTTAGCTATACTCAGACTAAGGAATAGTTTTATCTTAAATAGATCAAGTTGGTTGGACTATAATCAACTAGTTCTCTATGAACCTCTTCATAACCTAAGCCTTAGGACTATCCCAATTTACGATCAAGATTATCCTTTTTACCAGAAACCTTGAAATTGAACCTGATCCATATATTCTTCCTGAATCTTAAAATAAACTCAATAGAGTTAATTAAATCCCAAACCTAGATCAATTCACGAGGACTCCTACATAAAGGGTTCTAAGTCACTGGTTCCTTGTTTGCCACTCTTTCCCCATGGGTTCAACCTTGCACTATCACTATACTATTCCACCATAGAACATTTAGTTTGAAAAAAAAGAAGTTCTAATATGATCACTACCCACATGAAGTAACCAACGTGTGCGAGCGTGTGAAATTTTGGCACTATTTTCGAGGAACTATTGTTCTTAGGCACAAGAACCACCAATATGAACCTGGGATTGCCTCACCCATCCCCCTTTATCTTTTCTTTCTTTATTATTTTTTTGTATGCCACCGCATCCTTTATAATCTCAGCATAGTTCATGATTCAAGGACTCATGACTCGTTCAAGGAGCCTCGACACTCAAGAACCGCTTACCCTATTTTCTAAAATCGAAAGGTACTTCTATGCATTCCACAATTCAAGTATAGAAGATTTTAATAATCCTAAAGGTCCCACTGCACCCAACATGAAATATGTACCACCTGCACTGCATGAAGATCAACCCCTACAATTGGAGCACACCATCATGGATTAGGAATTTCCGTCTATCAATGGCACCACAACCAACATTGTGAGCCCTACTGTCCTAGTGCATACCTTTTAAATAACACCTAAACTCATCAGATTGATCTAGAATACCAGTTAGTTTAGTGGATTATAGAGTTAATATCCTCACAATCACACCTCTAACTTCTTGGAAGCATGCGATACCTTTCATAAATAGAGAGCATCCTCAAATGAAATTAGATTACAAGTGTTCCCATTTTCATTGCATGATAGTTACAAGGATCGGCTAAATATTCAAGCTCCTGAGTCGATCATGACTTGGGATGATCTAGACAAGAAGTTCCTAGATAAATACTTTCCCCTAAGATGAACCTAGAAACTACACAATTAAATTTAAAATTTTAATCAAGAATATGGAGAGTCCGCATGGGAGGCCTGGGATTTCTTTAAGGAACTCACTCAAAAGTTACCACACCATGGACTTGATGTGTGGATTTAGCTACATACCTTTGACCAAGTTCTCCAACCTGATGCTCTCACAGTGGTAGATGATGCTGTTGATGGCGGTCTAATGATGAAAACACTAGAAGTAGGACAAGAACTTCTAGATGAGGTCTCTCACAATGCTAGTCTATGGTAGAACAATCATGGAATTCCTTGGTGTGGAATCCACCAAGTTAAAGAAAAAAATAATCTAACTATACAAGTAGAGACCCTGACTAAGAAGATGGAATCCTTTTAGCTACCTTCATCACCATCACCCCCTCTTGCTCCTGTAATGGAGATTCAATCCTACAAAATGTGCAACGACCTGCACTTATACCAAGAATATATAGAATAAGTATAAGAACAAAAAAACCAAGATTGTAATTACGTTAATTAAAATAAAAAAACAACAATACTAGTAACCAAAACAGTACTAACAATAGAGGTCGACTCAGTATCCACAAAATAATAATAAAGGGTTATATCAACAGAGAAGTAGCCAAGCACCACCTAAGATCCAAGGAAAACCTAGATACCTTACTATGAATCCTGTTCCTTGACCACCTTAATAAGTACCCCAACAACCCTTTCCTCCTAGAGGCCATTTTTTTTCAAACAAATCCAAAAATACCACCACAACCATCCATGTCCCTACAATAAAATTTGCATAACTTTCTTAAAACCTTTATTCAAAAGGTAAACTGGAGGATGAACACCCAAGAGATAGAAATATAGAATCAAAGGGCATCCCTTTAAAACCTCAAACACTAAATGGGTCAAATCTAAAAGACCTTATCATATAGATTACCAGATACAATGCCTAGTAATATTGAAACCTACCCGAAGGAGGAAGCCAAGGCCATGATACTAAGGAGAAGGAAAGTTATGGATTTACAGAAACCTTGTAGAGGAGAATAGAAGAATCCCATTGAACCCAAAAAACATGAAATAGTCATTAAATATAACAAAACTTATATTTATTACACATTAATAAATGATTTAATTACATAAAATTACACTTAATACAACCTGAAAGATTGATAAGTCTAGTGTCTTTGGGAATTAGGTATATTGCATTACAACTTTAAACATGAATTACAACATCTTTATTAGAAACTTATTTAACATGCCTCATCTTAAAACTACATTGAATAACCTAGGGAAATACATAAGAAATGGGTGAGACATAAAGCCCAGTAAGGGAATAAAAATGGTATAACATGAAGATAATAATACATGTTAGACAAGGAATATCAATGAGGCATAAAGAAACATGAATAATAAGGCATGGTATAACATGATAATCATAACATGGGAATTGTGGAAACAACTTAAAACAATGCATCATAGGTTAAGGATAAACCGCTAAGACTTCATGGTGGAAAAAGTACCATAAAGGAATTAGGTACACCATTGTCCCAACATGACGTATCATGATACTAAGCATTACCCAATGCATTGTAGTGCTATATAATTTCGGGCGCACCTGTCACTTTCATTTCATTCTTATGATTAAGTGTGCCACATAGATTATAAAACATGGATTCATTCATCATCATAATTTATTCCATGATCAAGTAGTGTGTAATACATAAATGTAAGTAACTAATAAAAAGGTACATGTTTATAAAATTTAACACCCTTGATAGGAAATGGGCACGACATTCCCTACACAATTGGTTTAGCATGAAAAATCATGGGGAAAATTCGGCAGCATAACAACGTCCCATAAAAATTCATAAAATGGGTTAATGAGAGAGAAATGGGTATCTCATCATTTGGACATGAATTAGACAATAATAGTGACATGGAAGGACATTTCCACACATTTATAATTAAAAAATAAGGCATACGATAATAAATAATCTTGAATAAAAAGAGAAAGGAAATGCAGCTTACGAAATTTTGACATGGTAATGGGTGTGAATAGGAGAGATTAATGAGAGGGAAAGGAGACTATAATCTTTTAGAAATAATAAGGGTAGTATATATGAGGTGAAAAAACATTCGCCATCATTATTAACTGAAAATAAAATGGAATAAAAAGATAAATAAACTTGGATAAAGATGAGAAATGAAAGAACCCTTACTTGAATGTGTAGCTCAAAAAGCTTGAAAATGGATTTCTTGAGAGCTTGGGGAACCTTGGGAGGATTCTTGACAGTATAGGGAAGAGTAAGGACATGATACAAGGTTTTTTAGTGAATATAAGTGGGATCTTGGGTGGGTTTATATAGGAAATGAGAGGGGAATTCTTTAACATTTAGGTTTTGGACTTTAGAAAATAAAATATTTCAAACCACGAACCTTCCCATGGTTTTTGACCATGATTTTTTCCAAAGTGGAGAGGTTTTAATTATTTTATTAGGAAAAGGTACAATAATATTAAAATATTACTCTTTCTTATGTGGAGGTGAGTCACTATTTTAAAGAAATGAATTTAAAATCAAAAAATATATTATATATTTTGGAGGATTCAGAAAGGATTAATAAAACTAATCAAGTAAACTTAAAATCAAATTATTTTAAGGGGAAAACATATATTTGGATGAGGATACCAATTATAGTATTTATTACACCATTTTGGGTCAGTATGATGTCATAAAACACACCGTATATTTATACGGTATTTAATTTTTACCCGAAAATTCGACTCTCAGAAAATTATGAAAAATTCACTATTAGATAAATTTGAGGTTATGATTCCAAAAATAATATTTATTCTATCTAAATAATTTTCTAAATATGTTCATTTTCACTTTTAAAATATGATTCAACATTTATTGAAAAATATTGGGTTTATTGACAATAATAGTTTTTGAACCCTTATAAAAAGTACATTTCACTTCATAAAAATTATTTGACCATTTATAATCAATAAAAATTATTTAAAAATAAAATTTTATTAAATTATTTTTTATTTAAAAAATCCATTAATTCATCAAAATAATTCCATTAATTAAATTTTAATATTACCCAAAAATACAATTTGTGTTTAATTAAATCAAAATCAAAATCATTTATAAATTAACAATAAAAAATAAAAATAAATTAATTATTCTATACAATATAAATATTTATATTATTAAGTTATTGATACATATCCCTTTATTACACCGGCGTATTCCCTAATAGTAAGGTGCACGACGATGAGACTTTCATGGGGCCGTTCAACGAACTTGGTTTGAGCCGTGATCTCGATGAGCTTGAAATTCTCCTGTATATGGTTTCACTCATGCTTAAGTTGTTTCATATCTTATCGATCTTGGTCAAGGGAAATTACTAGTGATTCTATCTCCCTTATAATATATGATAAATGATCTTCATAAGGTATAATCCTACTAGATGAGGCCATCACTTCCTTTGTTTGTGTCAATTGGATTTGTTAAAGCCCTGTATTTATATTAATCACATGAGCACTATTTAATTAATATATTAAAAATGATAATATTATTTATGATATTTTAAATCCAAATATATAACCAAGTAAGTGAATGTGTTTTATATAACCATATTACATAATAATACATTTAATTGAATCACAAAGTGAAACTTCATTTATAACCGTTCAGGTCATTAAAATCTCCCCCCTTGAGAAATTTTACCCTTGAAATTTTTATTCCCTCCCTTAAAATAGATGAGGATAATTTATTTTCATCACTTCCTCCAGTTTCCACATTATTTCTTCAAAATTTTAGTTTCTCCACAACACTTTGAAAATTTACATTGTCTTATTTCATAAAACTTTGTCTCTATGATCTAAGATGTTCACTGACTGCTCCTTATAGAAAATATCATTCTCCAATGATACCACCTATGGATTGAGTACATGTGAGGGGCCAGGTATGTACTTCCTCAAGAGAGATACATGAAATATATCATAAAATTGAGATATTTTAGGTGGGAGTTTAAGTCGATAGGCCACCCCCAGATGCGATCAAGGATCTCAAAGGTGCTGATGTATGTTGGAATAATCTTTACATTTTTACCAAATATCATCAATTTTGTCCATGGAGATATATAGAGAAATACCATGTCTCTAAAATTAAACTCTAGGTCTCATCAATGATTTTCAGCATAAATATTTTTTCAACTTTGAGCAGCCTTGACGTGCTGCCGAATGGTCTTAACCTTTTCAACCATTTACTCAACTATTTCAAGACCTAACAGTTTTCATTCCACAACTCGATCACAACATGCAGGTGCCCTGCACCTCTTCCCATAAAGTGATTCATAGGTAGCCATTTATATGCTCATGTGGAAACAGTTCTTGTAAGATAACGCAACCAGAGGAAGATGTTGATCCCATCCTCTTTTGAAGTCCATTGAGAATGATCTCAACATTTCATCAAGTTTCTGGATAGTACGATCATATTTTTCATCAGTTTGAGGTTGATAATCCGTACTGAAGTTAAACTTAGTATTAAAAGCATGATTGAGACTCTTCCAGACCTTAGAGGTGAATCTTGGATGTCGATCAAATATAATCAATAGTGGTACTCTATGCAGCCTGACCACTTCCCTAATGTATATCTGTGCAAGTAGATCCAATGAGAATTCCTCTTATATCACAATGAAGTGTTCAATCTTTGTAAGATGATCCAATACAACCTATATATAATTATTACCTCTTGATATATTTGGAAGATCATTGAAAAAGTCCATGGTGATGTTTTCCCATTTCCATTTAGGTATGGGTAATGGTTGCGTCATGCCCTTGGATTTTTTCCTTTCTGCTTTCACTTACCGATATACAATACATCTTGATGTATATTATATGATCTCCTTCTTCATATTTTCCCACCAATAGTGTTCTCAAAGATCTTGATACATCTTTTTTCTTATTGGGTGGATGGAGAAGGTTGAGCTATGTGCATCATCCAACAAATCCTTCTTTAACTTAGGATTTGATGGTACACATAGTCTTGACCCAAATCTCACAACACCTTCATCATTAACATTAAACTCTGAGGATTTACCTTTCCTTATAGATTTCAGTTTCTTCTAAATTACCACATCAACTTTTTACCATCCTTTAACCTCTCCATAAGAGACGGTTGAACAATAATTTGTGAAAGGATTGATGATGTTTCTTCCTTTATGATTCCAATGTCCATCATTTACAAATATAAGAAGACTGAATCCCTCTCAATTATCATCAATGATAGAATTTCCATATCCTTTTTACTTAGATCATTTGACACTTTACTCACTTTACCAAGATGGTAGCAGATTGAGTAGTCATATTATTTGTTTAGATTTAACCATCTTCATTTCCACATATTCATCTCTTTCTGTGTGAATATATACTTGATAATTTTGTGATCCGTATATATTTCATACTTCTCCCCAAAGATATAATCCTGTCAAATTTTTAAACAAAAAGTCACTACATCCAACTCCAGATCATGTGTTGGGTAGTTCTATTCATGAACTTTCAACTACCTTGAAGCATATGCAATGAATTTTTAATTTTTCATCAACACACAACCCAAACCCTTCTTCAAAGCATCACTGAATACCGCAAAATATCTCCACTTGTGGGTAGTGTGAGCATAGGTTTAATGATAAGACTTATTTTCAAATCCTTGAATATTTATTATCATTCATCATTACAAGAAAACTTGACTCCCTACCGAGTTATTTTGGTGAGAGGGTTTGAAAATTGTGAGTAATTTATCAAGAATTAGCGATAATACCCAACTAACCCAAGGAAACTATGGATATATGTCACAGATGTTGGCCTCGACCATCCTTCGATTGCTTTTATTTTCAAAGGGTCTATAGATATCCCTTTGCCTGTATTTATATTCCTCAATAAAGAGACTTACTTTATCTAGAACTCACATTTGTTGTACTTGGAATACTGATTTTTCTTTCTCAAGGTCTTTATCATAGTATTCAAATGCTCATCACGCTCCTCTTTACTTTTTGAGTATATTAGAATATCATCTATAAAGACTAACACAAAATTTTCAAGGTAATCTATATAGACTGTATTCATCAAGTCCATAAAGATTTTTGGAGCATTAGTCAGTCTGAAAGGCATCACTATGAACTCATAGTGCCCATACCTTGTATGAAAAGTAGTCTTGGGGATATCCTCCTTCTTCACCCTAACTTGGTAATATCCTAACCATAGATCCACCTTGTATAAGTATTGTGCTCCACATAGCTAATCGAACAAGTCATAAATTTGAGGCATAAGATACTTTTTCATTATCATGATCTTATTGAGCTCAATATAATCAATGCAAAGGCGCATTGAACCATCATTCTTCTTGATGAAGAGGACTGGTGAACCCCATGGTGAAGCACTTGGGCATATGAAACCTTTTTCTAGATTATCCTGTAGTTGTTTCTTCAGCTCCTCAAGTTTCATAATATCCATTCTATACAGATTCTTGGATAATGGTAATTCCCCAGGTATAAGATCAAATGAAAATTAAACATCTTGGCTAGGAGTAAGATCAAGAAATTCCTTGGGAAACACATCAGCGAATTCCCTTACAATGGGAATGTCTTCAAGGATGATTATTTCCTTATACTAAATCATTTGAGCTAGATATTCTTTTTTATAGGGCAATAATATATTTCTTGAGATGATGGTGCTAAAGAATATTCATCCTCATCTATGCACTTGTACATGATCAGGGGTCAATTCGCAATACAGAGAGTGATTTCCTTCTTGTAGAAATTTATATTGGATCTATATAAGGAAATACCATTGATGACCAAAATTACATCAAATTCCACCAATGATAGTATGACAAGGTTTTCTAGGAAATTCATCCCACAAACATTGATAGGGGAGGAGTTATATACTTGGGATGCAACAATTTCCCCATTTTCCATTTTCATAAACATCTCTACTTCCATGATTTGTGGTAGTGTTTGAATAGTTCTAATAAACCTTCATGATATGAAGGAATGTGTAGAAATAGAATAAAAAATTATGTTTGCTATTCTTGAATAAATAACTAACATACCTGTCACCACTTAATTGTTGGGATTCACTTATGCGATAGTGATAGAAAAAGCTCACCCTTACTACCTTGGATATTATTGGCTATCTCCAAAAACCCTTGTCTTAGTGCATTGGTTTCAAAAGTGACCTGGTTCTTTACAGTTGTAGCAATGAAAAATACACTAAGGGTCAACCAGAGCACTCCTTTCCTCCATCGTAGTAGCGGGTTTCTCCTATCAGAAATCACCGGCTAGGTTCCCTTCCTTCCCAAACTTAAAGCATTTCCTCACCCCCTTTAGGAAATTTATAGGGTACTTCTTTCCACACCTTTGACAAGTGGGATGTTTAAATTTATTGGCACTATTAGATCTCTCTATCAGACCGCCAAAATTGATCTCCACTTTCTGCTTCTTATCCCTGTGATACCCTTGAGATTCATTGATCTTTATTTCAATTTTAAGGGAACATTGAAAAATTTCCTCATAGATATCAAAGTCACAGATCTCCAAGTCTTTCCATAGGCTAGGTTTTATCCCAATAAAGAATAATTCAACCTTTAATTTGGGGGTAATGACAAATCCAGAGGTGTACCATGAAAGTATTGTGAAGTTTTCCTTATACACACCAATAGATTCATCATCTTTTTTCTTGAGGGAAAGGAAATACCTTTCCATTTTAAGATGAAGAGTGTGATAAAAATATTTATTGAAAAACATTTTCTAGAAATACTTCCACACCATTGCTTCAATATCTTCCTCAAGATTCATATTTTTGATCAATGTCCACCATTGATCAGATTCACCCTCCATATGATAAACCAGAAGAACATTATCTAGTTTAGATAATTTAATTATGGAGAATGTCTTATCAATGGAGTTGATCCATTGTTTGGTGACTAAGAGATCAGATGATTCATTGAAAGTAGGAGGTCTTTGTCGCATGAAGCACTCGATTGAAAATTTTTATCTTTTAGGGGGATTTGGATGCTCCTCCTGATCTAGATTTCTATTCAAAACCTAATTCAGTTGAGATAGTATCATCATGAAGTGTGCGGTTTCTACTCCCATCAGGATATAAATCTCACTGGGAGCAGTCATCACATTTCTCTTCACATTGATTATTTACCTAATTCCTTCTATTTATGGCCATTGGCTAGAATAAAGGAAAATTAATTATGAGTATATTTAACTTTTAAACACAAAAATGGGAATTTAATAACATTAAAGGAATAAATTATCACTTATATGTATTTCTTTAACTTATGGATTTATAGGCTTCAATATTTTTTATTCATGATCTATTTAATAACATATACTCTTATGGACATTTTTTTACTCCTTTAATAATTTATCGTAATGAGATTATGAATTACCAAAGTATACCCCCTAGGAGTGTCAAACCAGGTTCACAGTAAGGCCTGTTGTCATATACTAGGTCACCCGAGTCAGGCCTAGAACACCTTGTCGGAGTTGTTACTCCTAGGTATATATGTTTCATAACCACGTACACTTGTAGTATCTAGGCAAGGTTGTATTTTCTTTATAAAACACTTAATATATACTAACCAAAATTTAGGGATGTTTTCTTATACTTAGTCTTATTCATAAGGCTTTCTCTAGAGTTTTCTAATCATAATCCCAAAAAATAACTAAACTTTTCTTCTGATACCGACTATAACAACCCTTATCTTTATTACAAATTAATACATGATTTAATTAAATAAAATTAAAATTAATACAAACCTAAATAAAAAAACGTCTAGTGTATTTTGTAATTAGGTACATTTCATTACAACTTTATACATGAATTATAACATCTTTATTGAAAACTTATTTAACATGTTTGATCTTAAAACTACACTGGATAACTTGGGGAAATACATAATAAAGGGGAAATCCATAAATCCCAGTAAGGTAATAAACATGAAATAACATGAATATAATAATACATGTTAGATAAGGAATATAAATGAGGCATAAAGAAATATGAATAATAAGGCATGATATATCATGATAATCATAACATGGGAAATGTACCAACAACTTAAAACACTGCATCATAGGTCAAGGCTAAACCGCCAATACTTCATTGCATAAAAAGTACCATAAAGGAATCAGGTACAACCCTATCTCAACATAATGTATCATGAAACTAAACATTACCCAATGTATTGGAGTGCTATATAATTTTGGGCTCACCCATCACTTTCATTTAATTCTCATGCTTAAGTGTGCCACATATATCACAAAACAAGGATTCATTCATCATCATAATTTATTCCACGATCAAGGAGTGTAGAATAAATACATGTAAGTACCCAATAAAAAGGTATATGTGCATAAAAGTGAACACCCTTGATAGAAAATTGGTATGACATTCACTATATAATTTGTTTGGTATGGAAAATCGTGTTGAAATTTCAGCAGCATAACAACATCACATAAAAATTAATAAAATGGGATGATGTGAGAGATATAAATCTCTCATCACTTGTAAATGAATTGTATAGTAATAGGGATATGGAAGGACATTTCCACACACATATAATTAGAAAAATAAGACATATGATAATAAATAATCTTGAATACAAAGAGAAAGGAAAAGATGCTTATGAAATTTCGGTATGGTAACATGTATGCATGGGAGGAATTAATGAGATAGAAAGAAGTTTTTCATCATTTATACATAATAAGGGTATTATGGAGGAGGTGAAAAAACATACCCCATCATTATTAACTGAAAATAAAAGGGCATAACAAGATAAAGAAACTCGGATAAAGAAGAGAAAGGAAAGAACCCTTACTTAAATGTGTGGCTCCAAAAGACTGGAAAAGAGATTCTCGAGAGCTTGGGAGGATTTTAGAGAGGGGAGGTCAGAGTAATGATGCACTACAAGGATTTTGAGGGAAGATAAGTGTGGAATCCTGCCTTTTTATAGCATAAACTTTCATTACATTATACAAAACTGAGGATCTTTAAGGTTTAGTGTCTTGGAAACCAGGAACATAATACATGAAAACAACATAAAATATTCTTATTAAACACTTGAAAGGCTTCTCCTTAAGTTCATACTAGGTTCATTACTGAATCTCATAACCTGGGGACATACATCAAAATAAAGGGTGAGCAGAAGGCCCAGTAAGGGAAACAATAGAAGCATTTTACATGTGAACTTGAGATACTTCAATAAGGTCATGAAAAGAACTTTGAGGCATGAGAAAGAAATCATGAGGCATATCATAATGAAAATAACATTTTTAATAACTTAAAGATGTGGCTAAAACATTTAATATTTACAATCATTTCTGTTTCACCAAGGTCCATCCCCAAGGTGTCATTAAAAATTACCAAGGTTATTCACCAAGGCGTTGTTAAAAATAGTCATCTCTAGAGATTAAGTCTTTACCCAATGCATTGGAGCGCTATCAGGGTGCACCCTTGACATGTATTTATTATCATTTGATCCACATATATCATCATAAATCATTTCATAAACAACCCATATAGCATAAAAGTAATGGGTTTCATTTCATAATCATAACGTTTTAAAAACTGCTTTAAAGACATGATCTTTGTGTCACTTTAAAACCCACAGAAAAGGAAGGTGGGTCTCATGTATGTAAATCCCAAAATTTAAAATAGAACATTTTGGTATATATTTTAATACCCATATAGAAGAGATATATTTTAGTATTAACTTAATAAAATAAAAGAACTTTAGAAAAAGAGAGAGACATTTTGAGACGGAAATTCTGCAGCATAACAACTATGTTTCGGGGTTTTAGAAAACATTGAAAAGAGAGGGGACATGGGTCAAACATTCATAAATGACCCATAAAACAGTAGAGGGACAGAATATGAAGGATATATGAACATGGTAATGAAATTTTAAAGATATACCATATGAAATGAAGAACATGAAAGGAAGACAAAAATAGGATTTCTCTTATGAAAATCCCACAGCCTAACGGCGTCACTTAAGCTTCAACCAAAAATGAATTGACAAGATCAAATAGGGTCTCTAATAATATGAAAATAAGAGTTCAGTATGATAGATATAGATATCATACCCCAACATAATAAAAAGTAACTTGAAAGACTTGACATGAAAGTAGAACTTTGAAAAAGAAAAGGGTGAAAGAATCCCCTTAAAAATTCGGCAGCCTAACGACGCCACTTAAACATTCTTAAAACGAATTGATGAGAGCAAGAGGGGGTCTGTCATAATATGAACATGAAAAGAGAAGTAATATGAATATAAAATAACATCCTCCAACATAAGAACATGGAGCATAAAAGTAATGACATAAAATATATTGCTTGAAAAGAAAGAGAGAGGTCGGATCCCTTACCTTAAACGTAACTCTTAAAACTCAAAGGTTGGGACCTTGAGAGGCTTGAGGGAACCATGGGAGGACTACTTGGGAGGTAATGAGACCAGAAATTTGTTGAGGATGGTTTTAGAGTCGAATGTATGAGAGTATGTCTTGCTATTTATAGGGAAAGTGAGGGGACAAGGCATTAATGGCCAAGGGACACCTCATTGGTGGTTTTGGAAAAACCATGGGCTTGCCCTTGGTATTTGACCATGGTATTGGCCACTTGGGACACCTCACACAATAATTAATCCCCTTTAATCGACCATCCCTTAAAATATCTCATGAAATCATCATGAAACAGTTATGATGTCATTTACCATACCGAAACCCTAAAACTACATTTTTACTGTTCACTGAAAATTCATCTTTCTCAGAAAAATCCCAAAAAATTACCATAACATAATATCGATGATCTGAGTTCAAAAAGTAAAGTTCATTTTATAAAAATAATTTTCTAAATATTTTTAATTAAATTTTTAAATAAAAAACACTATTCACCTGAAAAAAACTAATACTTGATTAATAATTTATGAAACCATTATTTAACCATTTTATTGAATCACATTACTTAATCAAGGTGTCTAAATTATATTAAAACATTTTTTAAGTGAGATTACTAATCCATTTGGTCACATTACTAATCCTAAGCATAAAATCACTATTCATAATTTACTATTCATCAAAAATTAAGTTGATCTTATTAGACTCCAAATTCATTACTGAACACTTTTTCAGAAGACCATTTTTTGAAAATCATTACACATCATTAATTATTTAAGGTTTACATAAATATTTTAAAATATCCTTTTTTTAAAATTCATCAATAAAATACATCCTAAAGTTATCCGGATATTTGAAATTTTACAAACATCACTAAAGGAATAAATCTCAATTTATTCATCCCAAAGGATTACACAAAGAAGCTATGGTCTCGTCACATAGCCCCTTATAACACCAACATATGACCTAAGTGTAAGGTGTGCTATGGTGAGAGAATATGAGGGAGGCTCAGATAAAATTTCCCTAGTAGTAATCTCTACTAACTTGAACTTCTCCCGCAGGCCTTTCCGTTCAAGCTTGACATGCTAGAGTTCGGCTTGGGCTTGGTCCAAAGTGAATCCCAAAGATGCCACCTCCTTCCCAAGCTCTAATAAGTGGGCTTCATAAGGTTCGAGTCTACTGGATGCAGCCATCGACTACTCTTTCTGCATTAACCATTAATATCTCTATTAAATCGTTAATAGTAAGTTAATATACTATTTAAAAAGTTTGGGTCGTTACATTCTTCCCCCTTAAGAAATTTTGTCCTCGAAATTTTATACTTGAGGCCTAGTCGAAAAGGTGAGGGTACTTTTGCTTCATTCTTTCCTTAGGCTCCCAAGTCGATTCTTCAAACTTATGATTCCTCCACAACACTTTCACAAGATGGGTATTCTTGTTTCGTAGGAACTTGTCTCTACGGTCTAAGATATCCACTGGCTGCTCCTCATAAGAGAGGTCATGTTCCAATTGTACCACCTCTGGGTTCAGTACATGCGAAGGGTCGGGTATGTACTTCCTCAAGAGAGATACATGGAAGACATCATGAACTTGAGCTAGGTTCGGTGGAAGTGCTAGTCGATAGGCTACTTCTCCTATGTGATCAAGGATTTCATAGGGGCTAATGTACCTAGGGCTGAGCTTCCCTTTCTTCCCAAACCACATGACTCTCTTCCATGGAGAAATTCAAAGGAAGACTTTGTCGCCAACACCAAACTCCAAGTCCCTTCGATGGTTGTCAGCATAGCTCTTCTGCCGACTCTGAGCAGCCTTTATGTGTTGTTGGATGGCATGAACCTGTTCTGTCATCTCTTGCACAAGATCAGGCCCAAGAAGCTTTCTCTCACCAGTTTCATCCCAACAAGTAGGAGTTCTACATCACTTTCCATACAGAGCTTCATAGGGTGCCATCTGAATACTCGAATGGAAGCTGTTGTTATAGGAGAACTCAACTAATGGGAGGTTTTGATCCCATACACCTTCAAATTCCATTGAGCATAATCTCAGCATGTCTTCGAGTGTCTGAATAGTCCTTTCAGATTGGCCATCAGTTTGGGGATGATAGGCCGTACTAAAATTCAATTCAGTATTCAGAGCATGTTTAAGACTTCTCCAGAATTTTGATGTGAATCTTGGATCACGATCAGACACGATGGATAGTAGTACCCCATTCAGCCTTACCACTTCCTTTACGTATATCATGGCAAGTTGATCCAGAGAGAAATCTTCCCGAATAGAGATAAAATGGGCGGTCTTGGTGAGACGGTCCACAATAACCCATACCGCATTGTTTCCTTTGGATGTTTTTAGGAGAACAGTTACAAAGTCCATAGTGATATTATCCCACTTCCATACTGGTATGGGTAGCGGTTGTAATACCCCCGTAGGAAGTTGTCATTTTTCCTTTACTTGTTGACACACCAGGCACCTTGTAGTGTAATCAGCAATCTCCCTCTTCATGTTATCCCACCAATAATGACCACGAAGGTCTCTATACATTTTAGTGCTTCCCAGATGTATAGAGAAAGTAGAGCTATGAGCTTCATCCATAAGTTCTTTCTTTATCTCTGGAATAGATGGAACACATAGTCTTGTATGAAATTTCAATACACCTTCTTGATCAATATTGAAATCAGGGAACTTCCCATCCTTTACAGCCTCAAACTTCTCCTACAGCAAATGATCTTCTTTTTGAGCCTTCTTGATATTCTCTAGTAATGAAGGTTGAGAAATCATTTGGGATAAGGTTGATGATGTCCCTTCACTTACAATTACCATGTCCAGTTTTACTAGATCTTTAATCAAGGGATCTCCTAGGATCCTCATTGTTTCCAGAACAACAGGATCTTTCCTGATTAATGCATCTGCGACTTTGTTTGCTCTTCCAGGGTGATAATGAATTGAATAATCATAGTCTTTAATAAGCTCCAACCATCTCCTTTGTCTCATGTTCAATTCTTTCTGTGTGAAAATATACTTTAAACTTTGGTGGTCGGTGTATATATCACATTTCTCCCCATAAAGGTAGTGCATCCATATCTTTAGAGAAAAAACAACTGCCGCTAGCTCTAGATCATGCATAGGATAATTCTTCTCATGAATCTTCAATTGTCGAGATGCATAAGCAATTACCTTTTCATTTTGCATGAGGATGCACCCAATCCCTTTCAGAGATGCATCGCTAAAAATAACGAATCCTTCTCTGATAGAGGGTAGTGTTAACATAGGTGCAGTAACCAATCTCTTCTTCATCTCTTGGAAACTTTCCTCACATTCCTTTGTCTAGATTAACTTAACCCCTTTTCGATTCAACTTGGTTAGCGGATTAGAAAGCCGTGAAAAGTTTTTCACAAACCTCCTATAATATCCCGCTAAAACAAGGAAACTACGAATCTCAGTTACTGTTGTGGGTTGAGACCACTCCTCCACAACCATTGTCTTTGCAGGGTCAACTAAGATTCCTTCATTGGTTACGATGTGCCCCAAGAAAGCCACTTGTTGTAACCAAAACTCACATTTGCTGAACTTTCCAAAGAGCCTCTCCTTCCACAGATTTTTCAAAATAACCCTCAGATGATCTTCATGCTCCTCACGACTTTTTGAATATATAAAAATATCATCAATAAAAACTACCACAAAGTTATCAAGGTAGTCCTTAAATACTCTATTCATCAAATCCATGAAAATAGCATGAGCATTAGTCAAGCCGAAGGGCATAATAGTAAACTCATAATGCCCATATATTGATCAGAAGGAAGTCTTTGGAATATCTTCCTTCTTCACCCTCAGTTGATGATAACCAGAATGAATGTTAATCTTGGAGAAGAATTGAGCCCCACTAAGATGGTCAAATAAATCATCAATTCTTGGAAGAGGGTATATGTTCTTCACTGTGATCCCGTTCAGTTCTCTATAATCAATGCATAGACGCATTGATCCATCCTTCTTCTTCACAAAGAGAACTGGTGCTCCCCAAGGAGAAACACTCGGTCAGATAAACCCCTTCTCCAACAAGCCTTGGAGTTGTTTCTTTAACTCTTCTAGCTCCACATTTTTCATTCTATACGGGGTCTTTGATATCGGTTGAGACCCAGGTACGAGTTCAATGGAGAACTCTACCTCTTTTTCTGGGGGAGGGCCAGGTAACTTCTCAGGAAATACATCCATGTATTCCTGAACAATCAGAACATCTTCTATTTGTATACTCCATTTTCCTTCTTCATCATCACCGATTAACTCCATAAAGAAAGATATAAGAGGTGCTTCTAGATAGGGATCATTTCGGGATATCTCTCCTTGGAAGATAATTGTAGGTCGTTAATTAAAGACTACTGAGATTTCCTTACTTCTGCATTTTATCTTAGCATTATACTTTGAGAGCCAGTCCATCCCTAGTATAACGTCGAATTCTAACATGGGAATGACTACTAGATTTGCGATACGATTGTGCTCACTAAAGTAAACACTAGAGTCTCTAAACACTGTTGATGCATGGATAATCCCACTTGGAGTCTTGACTGACAATTCTACCTCAATCAGTTCAAGGATTGATTCTATATTCTTTGAAAACTTGGAGAAAATAAAGGAATGCGTAGAACCAAAATCAAACAAAGTACTTGCTAGTTTTGAGAGGAGAATAAGAGTACCTGCTACCACGTCGTTCAGAACTTCAACTTCAGTTGTTGTGATAGCAAAAGAACGAACTTGATCCCTTGGACTTTGTTGAGGTTGATGGTGATTCCCCTCCACTTCCCTCAGAATTGGACAGTGATTAGCAAAGTGCCCAAGCTGACCACACTTGAAGCATTTGACTTTGGGTAGGGCCGGAACCATCTTTCCTCTATCGTCAGTGTTGGGGAGTTGAGGCTTCACCTCACTATGACAATTCCAAGAAACATGGCCTCCTCTTCCACACCTGTAGCACTTGCCACTTCCAATCAAGCAGTGCCCCGGATGCTTCTTCCCACATTTATTGCATGTGGTAAGTTGCATTTGTTTTCCACCTCTTCCCTGATCAAAAGTCTTCTCTAAACCGGGCTCCAATGATCTCTTCTTGTCATTTGATTTATGAGACCACTGTGTCTCACCAAAATCTATCTTGACTTTCATTTCACTCCGCACGATCTCCTCATAGCTATCGTAGTCCCGGTTGGCTAGATTCTTCCACAGATGAGGTCTCAGTCCACTGAAAAATCTATCAAACTTACCACTTGGATCCATGAAAAAGCTAGAGGTACATCGTGAAAGTCGGGTGAAGTTCATCTCATAGCTTCTGACAGATTCGTTCTCCTTCTACTTCAGCTCGAGAAACTCTTTCTCCATTCTCGTTCTCATGGAATGAGGGAAATACTTATTAAAGAATATTCCAAGGAACTCATCCCACTCCATAGCTTCCATCTCTCCTCTAGGCTTCGTGTTTTTGACCAGTGACCACCACTAATCAGCTTCTCCCTCTAGGCGGTAAACAGAAAGGGTGAATTTTTCTTGTTCCAAACAACGGAGTACAGAAAAGATCTTTTCAATGGAGCTTATCCATTGTTCCGCAACCAATGGGTAAGTAGATCCACTGAATGTTGGTGGCTGTTGATGCATGAAGGACTCAACAGAGTGTTGTTCCCTTCGTGGTGAGGTCAGCCTCTCAGCTTTATTCAAGTTATTACTCATAACTTGAGTCAGTTGGTTCATCATTCGCATGGATGTTTCCATTCCGGCTTCCATCGGAGGGCCGTCAGCACATGGTGCATTGCAGTCACCATCTGCACGGTTCCTCTTATTTCCCACCATTTTCTAAAAGGATAAAACCTTAGTGACAAACTTATTTCATTAATGAATCTTTTAACTAAGACTTCATGCTTAGACAATTACATTTCTCTATAATTCCTTCACAATGATTCATAAAAATATTGTGATTAACCAAACATATCCCCCGGGAGTGTCATAACCAAGAGTGCAGCAAGGTCCATTATCGTGCACCAGTTCCCGTTCGATTCTAGCTCAAAACGGTGTTTTTGGGTTTTACCCCTATGTACATCTGTGCCAGAACCGCCTCTACCTGCTCGTATCCAGACAGAGATGTATTTTTTTGATAAACCACTTACTCAATACTTACCAAAATACAAGGAAGTATTCCTATATTTAAACTTTTCTATAGGGTTCTTCATAAAGTTTTTATATCCTAATTTCCAAAAATAACTAAACCATCTTTTGATACCAACTGTGGCATCCCGCCTTTTTATAACATAAACTTTCATTACATTACACAAAACTGAGGATCTTTAAGGTTTAGTGTCTTGGAAACCAGGAACATAATAAATGAAAACAAAACAAAACATTATTATTAAACACTTGAAAGGCTTCTCCTTAAGTTCATCCTAGGTTCATTACTGCATCTCATAACCTGGGGACATACATCAAAAGAAAGGGTGAGCAGAAGGCCCAGTAAGGGAAACAAGAGAAGCATTTTACATGTGAACTTGAGATACTTCAATAAGGTCATGAAAAGAAATTTGAGGCATGAGAGAGAAATCATGAGGCATATCATAATGAAAATAACATTTTTAATAACTTGAAGATGTGGATACAACATTTAATATTGAAAATCATTTCTGTTTCACCAAGGTCCATCCCCAAGGTGTCATTAAAAATTACCAAGGTTATTCACCAAGGCGTCGTTAAAAATAGTCATCTCTAGAGATTAAGTCTTTACCCAATACATTGGAGCGCTATCAGGGTGAACCCTTGACATGTATTTATTATCATGTGAGCCACATATATCATCATCAATCATTTCATAAACAACCCATATAGCATAAAAGGAATGAGTTTCATTTCATAATCAAAACGTTTTAAAAACTGCTTTAAAGACATGATCTTTGTGTCACTTTAAAACCCACAGAAAAGGAAGGTGGGTCTCATGTATGTAAATAAAAGAATTTAAAATAGAAAATTTTGGTATATATGTGAATACCAATATAGAATAGAGATATTTGAGTATTCACTTAATAAAATAAAAGAACTTTTGAAAAAGAGAGAGACATTTTGAGACGGAAATTCTGCAGCATAACAACTATGTTTCGGGGTTTTAGAAAACATTGAAAAGAGAGGGGACATGGGTCAAACATTCATAAATGACCCATAAAACAGTAGAGGGACATAATATTAAGGATATATGAACATGTTAATGAAATTTTAAATACATACCATATGAAATGAAGAACATGAAAGGAAGACAAAAATAATATTTCTCTTATGAAAATCCCGCAGCCTAACGGCGTCACTTAAGCTTCAACCAAAAATGAATTGACAAGATCAAATAGGGTCTCTCATCATATGAAAATAAGAGTTCAGTATTATAGATATATAGATCATACCCCAACATAATAAAAAGTAACTTTAAAGACTTGACATGAAAGTAGAACTTTGAAAAAGAAAAGGGTGAAAGAATCCCCTTAAAAATTCGGCAGCCTAACGGCGCCACTTAAACATTATTAAAAAGAATTGATGAGAGAAAGAGGGGGTATCTCATCATATGAACATGAAAAGGTAAGTAATATGAATATAAAAGAACATCATCCAAAATAAGAACATGGAGCATAAAAGGAATGACATAAAAGAGATTGCTTGAAAAGAAAGAGAGAGGTCGGATCCCTTACCTTAAACGTAACTCTTAAAACTCAAAGGTTGGGACCTTGAGAGGCTTGAGGGAACCTTGGTAGGACTCCTTTGGAGTTAAGGAGACCATAACTTAGTTGAGGATGGTTTTGGAGTCGAATGGATGAGAGGATGTCTTGGTATTTATAGGGAAAGTGAGGGGACAAGACATTAATGGCCAAGAGACACCTCATTGGTGGTTTTGGAAAAACCATGGGCTTGCCCATGGTATTGGCCACTTGGGACACCTCACACAATAATTCATCCCCTTTAGTCGACCATCCCTTAAAATATCTCATGACATCATCATGACACCGTTATGATGTCATTTAACATACCGAAACCCTAAAACTGCATTTTTACTATTCACCGAAAATTCATCTCTCAGAAAAATCCCAAAAAATTACCATAACATAATATCGATGCTCTGAGTTCAAAAATAAAGTCCATTTTATAAAAATAATTTTATAAATAATTTTAATTAAAATTTTAAATAAAAACACTATTCACCCGAAAAAAACTAATACTTGATTAATAATTTATGAAACCGTTATTTAACCATTTTATTGAATCACATTACTTAATCAAGGTGTCTAAATTATATTAAAACTTTCTTTAAGTGAGATTACTAATCCATTTGGTCACATTACTAATCCTAAGCGTAAAATCACTATTCATAATTTACTATTCATCAAAAATTAAATTGATCTTATTAGACTCCAAATTCTTTACTGAACACTTTTGCAGAAGGCCATTTTTTGAAAATCATTACACATAATTAATTATTTAAGGTTTACATAAATATTTTAAAATATCCTTTTTTCAAAATTCATTAATAAAATACATCCTAAAGTTATCCGGACATTTGAAATTTCACAAACATCACTAAAGGAAGAAATCTCAATTTATTCATCCCAAAGGATTACACAAAGAAGCTACGGTCTCGTCACATAGCCCCTTATAACACCAGCATATGACCTAAGTGTAAGGTGTGCTATGGTGAGAGAATCTGAGGGAGGCTCAGATAACATTTCCCTAGTAGTAATCTCTACTAACTTGAACTTCTCACGCAGGCATTTCCGTTCAAGCTTAACATGCTAGAGTTCAGCTTGGGCTTGGTCCAAAGCGAAGCCCAAAGATGTCACCTCCTTCCCAAGATCTGATAAGTGGGCTTCATAAGGTTCGAGTCTACTGGATGAAGCCATCGACTCCTCTTTCTGCATTAACCATTAACATCTCTATTAAATCGTTAAGAGTAAGTTAATATACTATTTAAAAAGTTTGGGTCGTTACAATAAGTTGGATCTTGGGTTGGTTTATATAGTAAATGAGAGGGGAATTATTTAACATTTAGGTTTTGGACTCTACAAAATAAAATATTTCAAACCACAGACCTTACCATGTTTTTTACCCATGGTTTTTGCCAAAGTGAAGAGTTTTTAATTATTTAATTATGAAAAGGACTGATAATATTAAAATATTACCCTTTATTATGTGGAGGTAATTCACTCTTTTAAAGAAATGATTTTAAAATCATAAAATATATTATATATTTTGAAGAATTTATAAAAGCTTAATAAAATTAATCAAGTAAACTTAAAATCACATTATTTTGAGGGGAAAACATAGATTTTTCCAAGTATACCCATTATAGTATTTATTATATCATTTTCAGGTCATTATGATGTCATAAAACACACTGTATATTTATACGGTATTTAATTTTTACCTGAAAATTTGACTGTCTCATAAAATTATGAAAAATTCACAATTATAAAATTTCGATGTTCTGATTAAAATAATAATATATATTATATTTAAATAATTTTCTAAATATTTTAATTTTTTACTTTTAAAATAACGTTCCATATTTATTGAAAATTGTCGGGTTTATTGACAATAACAGTTTTTGAACCCTTATAAAAAGTACATTTCACTTCATAAAAATTATATGACATTTATAATTAATAAAAATCATTTAATAAATTTTTTTTAAAATACTATTTATTTTAAAAATTCATTAATTCATCAAAATAAATCCTTAAATTGAATTTGAATATTACCCAAAAAATAAAATTTGTGTTTAATTAAATCAAAATCAAAATCATTTATAAAGTAATAATAGAAAATGAAAATAAATTCATTATTATATACAATATATATTTATATTATTAAGGTCTTGATACATATCCCTTTATTACACTGACATACTCCCTAAGACTAATGTGCGTGACATTGAGACTTTCATGGGGCCATTCAACGAACATAGTTTGGGCCGTGATCTTGATGAGCTTGAACCTCTCCCATAAACAGTTTTGATCATGCTTAAGTTGTTGGATCTTAGCTTGGGATTGGTCAAGGGAAAATTCCCATTTTTCTATCTCCCTCATAAGATCCTATAAATGGGCTTCATAGGTTACAATCCTACAGGATGAGGCCATCACTTCTTTTGTTTAGGTCAATTGGATTTGTTAAAGCCCTGTATTTATATTAATTATGTGATAACTGTTTATTTGATATATTAACAATGGTAATATTATTAATGGTATTTTAAATCCAAATATATAACCAAGTAGGTTCATGTGTTTTCTATAACCATATTACATAATAATACATTTAATTAAGTCACAAAGGGAAACTTCATTTATAATAGTTCAGGTCATTACATTAAAGGGGATGATGATGAGAGTGAGAATAAAACAGAGCATGAGGAAAATATAGAATCATCACCACCTAAAAGATTCAAATCTTGAAAAACCTAAAGTAGATGTTTATGTTGCACCACTAGCTTAAAAACCATCTCTCCCCTTCCCATAAAGAATGAGGTAAGGAAAAATTGAAGGGCAGTATAAGAAATTTTTGGAAATGTTCAAGAAATTACATATCAACATTCCTTTTACTGAAGCTATTTCCCAAATGCATACCTTTGAAAGATTTATCAAGGAACCTCTCTCCAAAAATAGGAATATGGAATAATTTGGAGTCATTTACTTAAATTAATAATACTCTACCATTATTCAGCATAAGATTTTACTAAATATGAGATACCCTGGGACTTTCTCGATTCCTTTCACTATAGAAGAATGCAAATTTGGGAGAGCCTTTTGAGACTTAGGATCCAACATTAGCCTCATGAAAACGAGTGTATTATATAATATAGGACTCTTGGAACTAAATATGATTAAAGTGGTAATTCAATTAGCTGATCGATTCATAAAGTATCCTTGAGGTCCTGTTGAGGACGTTCTAGTAAAAATCGGAAAATTCATTTTTCCCGGAGACTTCCTCATTTTGGATATGGAAGAAGAAGGAGATGTTCTAATTATCCTAGTCAAACAATTTTTAGCCACTGGGAAGGTATTGATTTATATGAATCAAGGGAGAATTATATTCAGAGTAGGTAATGAACAAGTTGTGTTCGATCTAGTGAAATCTATAAAAAACCCGATGATTCTTTTGAAATCGAATATCTATTTCTCAGAGAAGGTAGAAATGACTACATGGAGACTAAAGATGGGAGTGATGAGTTTTCCCCTACTGAAAAGGAGGAATATGTATTTGAGGAAGTAAAATACATAGAACCTCTAACAAGGGACACTATCCCACCATTCATACCCTCATTCATCTAGCCGCTGATGCTGGAGCTGAAAACAATCCTAAGAAACCTCAACTATTCATTTCTAGAGGCTACAGTTGTAGTACCAGTCATTATCAAATCTGAGATGACATAGAAAAAATAGGACAAGTTAATCAAATTCCTACAAATACATAAGAATTAAATTTCTTGGGGAGTGGCTGATATCAAAGGAATTATCCCTACAAACTTACTTATAAAATTTTTCTAGAAAAAGGTGAAAAACCCAAATACCATCCCCATATGTGACTCACACCACCAATGAAAAAGATAGTTAAGAAAGAAGTACTGAAACTCCTAGATACTGTAATATTTTTTCAAACTATGATAGTGAGTGGGTGAGTCTGAGATAGGTCATTCCAATGAAAGGCAACCTTACAGTTGTAAAGAATGAGGAAGATGGACTGATCTTGACTCGCACAATCACTAGATGGAATGTATGCATGGATTAAAAAAATTTAAACATTATGACCTAAAATGATCATTTACCCTTACATTTCATGGATAAAATGACAGAGAGACTAGAATGACACAAATTATAATGTTTAATAGATAGATATTCATGATAAAATAAAATTATAGTTGATCCAAATGATTACTCCAAAACTACATTCACATGTCCATTCGGTACCTTCTCCTATAGACACATGTCATTCATTATTTGTAATGTATCGAAGGACTTCCAAAGGAATATGAAACACATATTTCATGATATGGTGGAGAAATTCTTGGAAATATTTATTGATTAATTTTCAGTTTATGGGAGATTTTTCAAGGTATGCCTAAGAAATTTAGAATTTGTTCTGCAACTTTATGAAGAAATGTGCTTGGATTTAAACGAGAAAAAATGTCACTTTATGGTCCAAGTAGGAATAGTCCCCAGATGTAGAATTTCAAAACATGGCATGGAAGTTAATCCAACAATGATCAAAGTAATCAGGGGCTTACCTAAGTCCTCAATTGTAAAAGGCATAAGAAGTTTTCTAGGACATGTAGGTCTCAACCACCGCTTCATAAAAGATTTTACAAAATTATCCTACCCTATGATACACCTGTTAGAAAAGGATACTCCATTACATTTCACTGAAGATAGTTGGTAGTTATTCAACATTTTAAATAATTTCCTGGCGGCTGGTCCCATTATTATTTCACCAAACTGGGATAAAGAATTTGAATTGATGTGCGATGCTAGTGAATTTTCTTTGGGCGCTGTCTTAGAAAAACGAGTTAGCCACATATTCTTTCCCATTTAATATTCCATCCACACCTTGAATGATGCTCAGGTAAACTACAAAACTAAAGAGAAGGAACTTTTATCAATTGTCTATTCTTTTGAATTTTTTTGATTATACCAGGTTTTATTCAAGGTGTTTGTTTACACTGACCATGTTTCCCTTAAATATTTTTTGAGAAAAATGTTTCCAAACCAAGATTGATATGGTGGATCCTACTGCTAAAATAATTTGATATCTTCATAAAGGACACTAAGGGGACTGAAAACGTCATTGTTGACCATCTATCTTGACTCTCACTTCTCGTTATTGAGGATGTTGATAATCTGGACATAGAGGTTGACTTCCCCGATGAAACTTTTTTCAGACTAGACATAAAGGCATGACTGTGGTTTTCCAACATTTAAAACTATCTCTCCATGTGATCACTTTAACCATACCTCACATACTATCAATGGATGAAATTTTTGGTCAAAGCCTCACACTACTACTAGGATGAGCTGCTACTTTTCAAGCACTGTGTTGATGAACTAATGTGGCGCTGTATCCCAGAGGATGAGATAAAAATTGTGTTAGACATGGTCACATATCACCAATTAGAGGTAATCATGGACTAGAATTCACAGTATCCAAAATCCTACAAATTGGACTCTTTTGTCCCACACTCCATCAAGATGCAAGAAACTTCTTCTAGAGTTGTGATCGATGCCACCAAATTGGCACCATCGGGAAGAGAAATGAAATCCACCAAAACCCAATCATAGAAGTTGAAATATTAGACTTATGGGGAATATATTTTATGGGGACATTCCATAATTCATATGAAAAAATCTATGTCATGGTTGGCATTGACTATGTCTCGAAATGGGTTAAAGGGGAAGCTACTATTCATGATACATAAAAATTAGTGATGAACATTTTAAAGTAAAATATCTTTTTAAGATTCAGATTCCCCCGATCACTCATTAGTGATTAGGGAACACATTTTACCAATAATGTTATCAAAGGATTAATAGAGAAGTAAAGAACTAGGTATAACATATGAACTCCCTACCACCTGCAAAAAATGGACAAGTTGAATTGTCAAATAGGGGAATCAAAAAAATCTTGGAGAAGACTGTAAACACAATTCAAAATGATTTGAGCCTCAAGTTAGATGATTCACTCTGAGCATACCTCATGGCATACAAAACACCTATCAAAAACACTCCATTATGATTAGTTTATGGAAATCCATTCCATTTACCAATGAAATTAGAGCATTAATAATTTTGAGTGATTAAGAAATTGAATCTGGATTCTCAAAAAGATGGGGAAGTTAGGATGTTGTAATTGGATTAACTGGAGGAAATAAGAAAGTATTACTATGAGAACACCAAGATTTATAAAGAAAAAACCAAGAAGTGGCACAATCAGTGCATAGTGTGATGAATCTTCACACTAGGGAATAAAGTCTTGTAATTCAATTCACGATTGGATGTATTTCTTAGAAAGATAAAATCTAGATGGTTAGAACCCTTTGTGGTCATACAAGTATTCCTTTATAGGACCATCTATATTTAGAAAGTATGTGAACCACCCTTAAAAGTTAATTCTAAATTATTAAAAATTTATCAAGAACCATTCTGCAAGGGATGTTTCATCTATTAAGATTCATCTGAGCACCAACAAGTGAAGATATCAATGTTAAATGAAGTTTTGCATAGGAGGAAACCCATAATAGGTCAACTTAGGCTAATATAGGATAGAGTAGAGGTTAGGAAAACCCTAGGCATTATAAAATCAAAGAATATAGGTATTGGGTTACAAAATGGAAAAAATAAAAATTTACACATCATGTAATCCAATACATTATGTGTATGGTTCATGACCCATTAAAATCACATTTTTTTTGAATTACACATTGTGTAATTTTATACGACATAAAATTCTATCAATTTTATAAATTTCATGAACCTAGGGTCCATAATGTTCGATCCCCCAACCCATTTTTCCCTTTCCCTCTCCCATCGTACACACCTGCATGCCCCACTCCTGCATGAACCACCTACCTCATTGTACGAAATCCCTCACTGATCATACTCCTTCATAGTTAATCATATTCATCCTACCATCTTTATTGAGTCCTAAATAGACTAAAAAAAGACTGTGAAAACTCCCTATACAGATAACACACCCGATCATGATGAATCATCTTTGACCAAGTGCTGGAAGGATCTTACACCTCCATCACCTTCCGCTTCTCCCTGATCAAGATCTACTGATACCTCCATAACCCCTTCGGTCACTGAGGAATCTTTTTAGACCTCCAGTGGGTCATAGGACATAGTGTGACCCCATATGAACCCCATCCTGCACCTGTCCAACTCCAAGCACCTGGTCGCACTGGTCCATTTGTAGTAAAATCCTATGCGATCCAACAAGATGTTGGATATGGGCATCCTCAACCATATGCACATATTCTAGGAGGTCCTCCACCTCCTTGACTGCCTACACATCACCCCCATTATTGACTTCTATAGGGATACCTTTTGAGATTTTTATCTTGAGTTTCTGGCTACCCTCGATCTGACCATTAGTGACATCTAATTTCAGCTAGGTGGTAGACCCCATAAGCTCTCCTTCCCCAAGTTTGGAATTGGGATAGGTCTTTATTCTACCGAATTCATCACCTACCTGATGTTTTCATCTCTTTTTCTTTAATTGATCACTTTTCACATAACACATCTTTGGAGGAGGATTTCTTGGGACCCTCAGAGCATCTACGATCCTCATATTATGAAATCCACTCAGCTATGAGGCCCTATGCTCTGGATTCTTCATCAAGCATTTACCCATGCCTAGTTTTATCATACATAAGATCATGAGATAATGATTAAATTGTAGGTAATCATCCTCACCATTTCCATGGGTGGTCCTACAGTCAACATGGCATCTCAGTCCACATTTTATTTCAGGTCACTTGGAAAGTGGAATAAAGTCACTCGATGGGTGGATCCTTCATCACTCATCTAGCCTGACATCTCAGTGTCATCGATGCTGCCCTTCCCCTCACATCTCTTGAACCAATGGATTCAATTTAATTCCTTCTTCTTCAAAAAATAAAGCTCATGAAGAAAGAAGATGATGTCTATCAATGGGTGTCGGGATTCATTGAGGGTGATGACAAGGCACTAGGTGACCATGTTGCTGACCCCGCCCCTGCTCCTACCTCTACTAACCTATACCTTTCTACTACCACATCCATCTTTTCCCATACCTCCACCACCACCATGCCCCAACCCATGACCACACCCATTACTTCCCCTAACACTACCCATATACCTTCTCCACCCATTACTACATTTCCCACTCCACCACACACCCCATCTTACTTAGCAGATCTCTAGGCTATGCTCCTTTGCATCCTAAACAGTCTGCACCAGATTTCCCACCACTTGGGCATCCTCTTCACATATTTTTCCCTTTTTACTACCCCTCCACCACCACTAGCCACCACAGCCTCTCATCCACCAGCCTCTGCTAGACCTTCATCTATATCCATTCCCCCACCTCTTCCACCCCAGCTGACCTATACTCTAAACTTATAGACCCTGCTATCTAGTAAGAGTTTTTGATAGAGCAGGCCCGATGGGGAAAGGGACAAAAACTTCCTCCATCCACTGATATTTTGTTCATTGACCCAGCCTCCAAACACACAAACACCATTAAGATTAGGACCTCACCTCCACCATCATTTTTGATAGATGCTAGCACCATAAAATCCACTACATTAGCTGATCCCCCAACCCTTCCTCCATATATTATATCAATAAGACGATCTAGCTATATGAACCCTCTATTCAATAGAGGACTCAAGATGAACATCTCAATGATTTTGATTATTCTTAGTACATACCAGTCCCCTCCCCCATTTTTATGCACTATTTGGGTGATCAATTTTTATAGTTCTCATATTACATTTCTCTCTGATGTATCACTATTATATATATATACATGGGATACAATTTTTCATTTAGTATTGCATGGATTATTTTTCATTTCATTATTTTATTACATTAGCCATGTCTAGCTCAAATGATTCTTCCATGGTCATCGATGCGCTTGTTTCTCAACCATATTCCTTCATAATTTGGATGACTCAACATCTAGATGAAATCGAGCACTAGCTTGATGAGATTTCACTGAAGATCCATACTCAACAGTTATCACCACCACAAGTAGAAAAAATTCTTTTCTTACCAAACTAGATTCATGCACAATACTCTCCTAAGGTGGTTAACCCTACAAAGCATCCACATGAGCTCGATGACACAACTACCAGTTCCTGTAAGAGGAAGCGGGCTTATGAGCAGTTAGAAAAACCTTGATTGATCTTTTTCCTATTTTTATGTATGATGAAGTATTTCTTAGAGCTTCCTAGGAGGAAAACCATATTTTATTTCTTTTATTTATTTTTAGTCTTGTACTTAGGAAATTTCATTTTTATTTTCCATATAATTTTTAATCATAAATCACTTGGAACTTTATTTTACCCATATATATGCACGTATCTACTCTATTTAATATTTCTATTCACTATGTGTACCTACCCATTTAAATGATACCATAATATTTAAACCTAATGAGCTAATGTTTCATCTAGTGCATCTTTTTCCTTTAAAACACATTATACAAGTTGCCAAAATTTCAAATCAAGACCCACCAAATTTCCCCATGGCATGACACTCATACAGGGAGCTCTAGATTCTCTAAATTCAATTTCAAGTTTCCATTTCATTTTTTATTTATTAAAGAAATTATAACTCTCCCATGATAATTTCTAGGATAATGTGGACATTGTCTCATTTTAAGTGTTTAAGAGTCTTTCTTGTGTTTTACTGTCAATACACTTGGATTATTTCTTGTTTTCATCTATCTAGGAGAAATGTTTCACTAAAATCATGATTTAAACCTAAAAACTCATTGCACCCATTTAAATAAAATAAAATGTTAGGTTGTAAATTATTAAAATCCATGTTTTTATCATGTTTATATTTTTATCATAATTACTGAGTTTAGTAATTTAATTAAAATTCCAAATTTTTGAAATTAATTTTGATTGCCTTATTACTTGATTTTATACCCTGAGTGATTGCTAATTTTTTCTTGTATACTCCCATTATCGAGAGGATTTTGGACCCACAATTTCATATTCTTGTCTAAGCCTATTTCTTGACAGACAAATGTGGCATGTAAACCTACCAGGACTTTCATTGAGATCTTATTGAGGCTATGAATAAACCTATATAATTTTAATATGATTGAGGCAATATTTTTTGAGCTAATTTTTCCTGAGACACACATTACATTTTTTCTTATTTATCATGTAGTTTTCATGAATGAACTATTTAGGACACAATCATTTCAAGCTGATTATTCCTTCCTACCCTACTCTTGGTATTATACATGATTATCCTTTGAAAAAACATGATGGAATTTTCAGCTGATGGACATGGGATATATTTATTGAGGAGATGATCTATGGAATTTTTACCTTACTAATATTATATGATCCATGGCTCCTTTTAGTATTTTATGCATACCCAATTCCTCTAAAAATAAAAATAAAAAGAAAAAGAAAAAGAAAAATATGTTGGGCTGTGTATTAGAAAGGTAAAAAATCATAATTTTCGGACTGATGAATCCTTTTATAGATAATATGTGGTTACAGTTAGATGTGAGATCTGACCTAATAATGAATTTTAAAAAATAAATAAAATAAAAAGAAAAATAATGGAACATGGTACATTTTTGATACATACTTGATATACTCATAGATCTACTTGAGCTATTTGGCGCATGGACACCATTTGATCTTGAAGGAGCCACTCCATTGCACTGTTCCCACTTATCATGCATTATACTTTAGAGCTTACCCTCCTTCTGAGTTTATTTTTCAATTTCTACCCACCTTCCCTCAACCCCAGATTCATTTGAACCTTTTTGATGAATCCCACATGATTTATTTTGTATTTGTCTTTATGAAGTAAATATGATAGAATTAATCCAATCCTATGGTTAGGATCATATATTCAAGGTATGAGCATAACTGCAGTTACATTTTACCCTGAGTGATGATAGAAAATTCATTGTGAGGTAAATTTAAAAATGGGTATAGAATTTAAGAAATAATTATGAAATTATAATTAAAAGATTTATAATCTGAATGAAAAATTGAACTATGAGGAATGAATGATTATAATGTAGGGTTGATTCTAGAGGACTAACCCTTTTTTCTTACACTTAGTTTTATTTTCTCACTTATAATGCATGTTTATTATTTTAAAAAAATTGTTTCTTTTGGAATCATTGTTGAGATTCTTTTTTCTTGAGGACAAGAAATTGTTCAAGTGTGGGAGAATTTGATAAGATGAAATTGCATATACCATTTGGATTTATAAAATTAAAGATATTTCATGATTTATTCAATAATGAAGTGGGTATATGTTGAATTTTTTAGAGAATATGTATCCAATATTCTAAAGGAAAAGCTATAAAAATGGTTAGAAAAGAACTTTACATGTTGTGAAACACATAAACAATGTGTAATCATAATTCATAGAATGTCTAAAGCCATGAATAAATTTCAAGTCATGAGATAATACATGATGTGAATCTTCAATACACGCCGTTTAAATTTGAAGGAAAATTCCCTCTTAAAGTTCAATTCATTAGAAGAATCATGTCGTGAGTTCCTAGTACACATTGTGAAATGAGTCACATCTTTGAATCTTGAAGATTAAAGTAGAGGAAGGCTCCAAATCCAAAATATGTGGAGAAAACCATGGATCAGGATTACACGACATGAGAAGTTTACATATCATTTAAATTACCATCTATTTATTCTCAAAGCATGGACAGTTGCACATAAATTTTCGAGGAAACATTTTTATTTATTTATCTATAATTTTCTTCCTTTATTTCTCCCCTAACTCAACTTTATACAACTCCTTTTACTATTTTTATATGATCCAAGTTTTTTTGATCAAACTATAATAATTATTTATCTCTTTAATTTCTATTTACCATTCTGTCATTCATTTTCCATTTTTTCCACTCAACAACATATTCATACACTGTTATTTCTTATTTAATATTTCAAGTAAGTTTTTACATGGTTTATTACTTATTTGGATTGTGAACTTATTTATTCTTAAACCCTCGACTACAAACTATCTTATTTCAATTGTTTCATTAATATACCAAACATGTTTGCAATTACTTCTTTTATCTTGATTAATATCATCATGAGTGGCTAAACATCTATGGGTAAGGGTCAAGATTAAGGGTTGTTATAAACTTAATGAATATTTAAAACAAAACTTGGTAACCCTAAGGAAAGTAATCAGGTTAAACAATAACCTCTCTTCAATTATTTTAAGAAAACTTGACCATGGGAAGTTTAAATGAATGAACCTGACCTTATTGGAGTTGAGTAGGCTATGAATATTAGCCTGTGATGCTTTATGACATTAGAATCTAGGATTAATTCATGAGGACTCCTACATAAAGGGTTTGAAGTCACTAGTACCTTATCTAACACTCTTTCCCCATGGGATCGACCCCGTACTATCACTATACTATGCTATTGTAGCAAGTGTAGTTTGGGATAAAAAGAAATTCTAATATGATTTCCATATGAATGAATTAAACGATGCATGCGATCATGTCAATAATATCCCCTTTGATCATTTCTCAATAAAAATTTGGGTGTATCTCAATCAGAATTGTAAACTAGTGAGTAGAGATACCCTCCATACTTAACTGATCCCGGGCGATTTTCTCAGCTTTGGTGGTATGGTGAATATGAAAATACATATCAGTATGCATGATCCAACCTTTGGGATCCATGCCAACAAAATCAATAATCTCCACCCATCAATCGGGAAACTACTACCCGAATCCAATGTGGAAAGTTGGTGTAGCTACACCACTATCTGTGTGGAGTGCAGGGGGTTTGTATGACTATTGTGCATATAAGGAAGAGACATTCCTTACCAAAGTTGGACACTGATTTTTTGGAAGGTTGGACCAAATATTAATTACTTTTACAAAAAAAGAATAAGAACATGAGATCATATAGTATAAAGGAGGAATGATAGGGGAGGAAGAGAAGAAATCAAGAGGCATTATAACTCCTGTCCAAGCCGCATAGTCCGTTTCCCAAGCCCACGACTGATCTATTTAATAGTCCAACAAACAATATATTGTTAAAGTTCGTGAACTAGGACCAACTAATGGTACTTTGACTACATGTATATTCTATGTATTGAATATTAATTAAATACCTTATTACATATTGTTCACTGTTCTACATGGATTTAATGTAATGATGTCCTAGAGTATCTGTCATATTGATAAGGTCATTACAGTTCCCCACTATGATGAGAAGATTGAAGTGCTATAAAAATATTCTTAATATATTTCTATGGTTGGATAACGTACTATGACGAGACACATAGTATTTATATTGTCTGGTGTGAGTGATCGTAAGTGGATGAGTCTTCTTCTCATGAAGTTTTCACTTGGTAATCTCCAAGATGGGAGATTTTGAGAACATACCCACCAGTAAGAAATACACATGTTTTGGTGTCATTGGATATTCTTATATTCGAGCATGTGTAATGGTCCTTAGACTTTAATATTATAATTAATGTACGTCATGAATCACACACATAGATTTGCTGATAAAAACTTTCACACCATATGTTGGCGGGAAGTAGGGTACATTGGGTGTATCACGATTGACATGTAATTAATGGATAAGTTGAGGAAGGATTTGTCCCTTCCATCTTTATAGAAGTTGATATCTCATCCATTTGATTGGAATAAAACCATCATATTAAATTGCATGATCATGGTGTAACGATGTGTAAATTACTGATAATCAAAGAAAGACATATCGATTAAATAGTTTGATGACATCATCGTGAAACCTGCTTGATGAAATATTATGAGAAATGGATTATATTACACAATGAGAATTCATACGTGTTTATCTACAATGTTAAATTAAGTTCTTTCTCTTTGGTGTCTTTATCTGTTGCTAGACAATAATCTTAGACTTTAGGCAAGTCTGCCTAATGCCAATAAGATAGAATCCTAGAGGGTCGCACACTAAGTGTTTCTGTTGATCTCAATTAAAATATATTTGAGTTTAATTGATTGAATAAATATTATTCTCAAGTCCTAGGAATATTTTTTCAAGTTATATTGATCACATAAATTAACTAAATATTTATTCACCAGCATGTTAAAAAAATATTTATTTAATTTATTGAATATTTAATAAATATTTATTTGCTGGTATGTGAATGAAATATTTATTTATGAATAAAATTTTATTCAATTTTTCAATAAATTCAAGGGGTGTTCGAATGGACCAAGATCGTATTCTGTGAAAAATATTAATTAACAAGGTGATAAAATAATATTTTTTATTGCACATGTTAGAGTGCACTATAAAATAATAATAATATTATTATTATTATGTGACATGGGGTTTATTAAAGGTAATAAATGTTATTTAATGGATGAAAAGAAATTAAATAAAATTTTAACCTAAATTAAAACTCTATAAATTGACGGCTATGTCTATTATGTAGAGTATCCAAAATTGAGAATAATGAATTGTTGAGTAGAATAAAGTCACTCTTGAATCCTCCTTCTCTCTCCCTCTCAAGAATGAGAAGTGCAAGATAGATTTATTCAAGATTGAAGAATGAGTGATCATGAATGAAAAACACAAGGCATTCGACTCACCATGATAGCACCAAGAGATCGAGTAGTTTTTCTCGGAGATCATAAGAGCACGTGTGGATCACCGCTGGAGGAATTTAATCATTGGATCTCCACAATGTAATGAAGGTAATCAGGAAGGGTATTTTTGGATGAACAACAATCACCAACAAAGAAAGTCCCTAAGACCAAGTATTTATTTATTAAAATATTAAATAAATTAATTATAAATTTGACATACAAGATCCTTGCTCTCAGTTTCAGGTAACAATTATTAAAAGAAATTTTAATATATCGCCACAACAGCATGCTTCAATTGCACCCAAAACCAACATATATTCCCTAACTCCCTTAATCACCCCCTTATTAAACAAAAAATTTCCTAACCCACACGTGGGTCCAAAACCTTCTCCTTAACAAATAAAAAAATCTCCCCATAAAGACCCTTTTACCCCTTATTACCCACCAGGATCATACATGGTTTCTATCAGTCTTCCTTATTCTTATGGCGATAATGAAGGTACAAAAAATAGTTTTGATCATTCAAACACACAAAAAACCCAAATATTTCAAAAAAATGGAGGCCCACGTGAAGAAAATATAGGATATAATAATAAATGAAAAACAATTCATAGAAAAAGGGTGGTGGATTTCAGAAAGTGGTGGAAAGGGTCAAGAACTTCAAACAATGTTTTCTTCTCCTTTAAAGAGTCTGTTTCCGACGATTTTCACCGGGGCGCGTGCGCGCATCCGTTCCGTCCACGGAGGAGGACGCACAGCGCTTTGTTGCCCCGCATTCCCGCTTTCCAAAGGCAGGCGACATTCGCTCCTTATTCAGGGACGTCTGCTCCTTGATCGAAACGGGATGATGGGATATCGGTTCTTCCTCCTGTGGATTCCTCCTCAGAACTCGTCACCTAGTCCGGGTCTCCCTCATAGATTTAATACATAGTTCGTGAAACTCTTCCCAGTGCCATGTTTCCATGGGCGCCGGTTAATTACACTGCTTCTGTCAGGACATTCCAAAGGGTCCAGTCAGGGCAGCAACCTTCAGTCGGGGGAGTAGTCACGTTGAGGCATCAGTAGTGTGTCTGGATGCTGGGGAACCTAGCATGTCTGTCTGTTATCCCTGGTCACAGGGCTTCTCAAGGTCGTGGAAGCCCGAGGCATCCCACATCGAGCGCGGGGAATTATATGTCATAGACACATATCTGAGGTTTTCCTCATCTTCTCGTGTTTAACACAGGGTATGCCGCGAGTTTAACGTCTAGTGGAGACGGATCAACCCAACCAGAACATTAGCTAGGATAGATCGGATTGAGGGATCCTCCTTGAAGGGATGTCGATACCGGGGCCAGCCCATGGGCAGCTGTGAACAAGAGCGTACCGACATGGTCTCACTGGGATATGACGGTCCGAGCGAGAATTAGGATGGGCTGTAGGTGGATGAATGAAGTAGAAGGGGAATGAAATGGGACCATCGCAGGGGCGACAGTGAGGTTGGGCTTGAACCTTGAAGAGGCTTCCTACGTATCCCCGTGGCAGGGAATCAAAGTCTGCGTAGTTGGGATGGTGCCGGTAAACCGACGTGAAGGTGGACCTTGGCCCGATGAATGTCGTCAGTGAACCAATGTGAAGGTGGACCTTGGTCCGATGGGCATTGTCAGCGTACCGACGTGAAGGTGGACCTTGGTCCAATGAGTGGTGGGCTTGAGCCTCTGGAAGGCTTCCTACGTACCATGCCTTGACATGGATCAAAGACCCTGTAGTTCAAAGGGTTTCATCGGTGATCTGATGTGAAAGTAGACCCGTGGGTCCATTAATGGTGGGATTGAACCTTGGTAAGGTTTCCTACGTACCATGCCTTGACATGGATCAAAGTCCTCGTAGTTCAAAGGATTGATGGAATATAGTTTAACATCATGCGGGACGGTAGTGAACCCTGACATGAATAAACGGCGGGCAGTGGGTGTCGGTGAACTGACGTAAGTGAGGGACCTTGGTCCAATGGGAAATGGGCCTGAAAATGGGGGCCTGGCACACCGCCTAGGAGACGTTTTGGGCCGATGATTGTTGGGCTTGAACCTCAGGGAGGCTTCCTACGTACCATGCCTTGACACGGATCAAAGTCCTCGTAGTTCAGATTGGGGAATACAGTTTAACGTCATGCAGGACGGGGGTGAACCGACGTAAATGAGGTCGGGATGACCAGATGGTGGGTTAGTCACAGCGGCTTGCCGTCAGACTGGAATTGCAGTTTAACGTCGTGCTAGACGTAGGTAGAACACGACGTGAATTGGATGATGGGTGAGATTGAACCTCGTGGAGGCTTCCTACGTACCACGCCTTGACATGGATCAAAGACCTCGTAGTTCAAATGGGGCTTTGTCGGCAGACCGACGTGAAAGTGGACCTTGGTCCAATGGGTGGTGGGTTTGAACCTTTGGAAGGTTTCCTACGTACCATGCCTTGACATGGATCAAAGACCTCGTAGTTCAGGTGGGAATGGGTGTGCAGTTTAATGTCATGCGGGAAAAAAGGAGGCATATAGTTTAACGTCATGCTAGACGAGGGTATGCAGTTTAACGTCATACAGGACGGGGCGTGCAGTTTAACATCATGCGGGACGGGGCGTGCAGTTTAACGTCATGATGGACAAAGACATACTGTTTAACGTCATGCTGGATGAGGGCGAAACTCGACGTGAATGAACGACCGAGAAATGTGTGGCTTGAACCTCATGGAGGCTTCCTACGTACCATGCCTTGACACGGATCAAAGTCCTCGTAGTTCTCTAGATGGGTCGCAATGGCTTGCCATTGGACCGGAATGCAGTTTAACGTCATGCTGGACGGGAATGAGACCCGACATGAATAAATGATGGGTGGGCTTGAACCTCATGGAGGCTTCCTACGTACCATGCCTTGACATGGATCAAAGTCCTCGTAGTTCGTTAAGGGTGGGGGTCAGGGTCGGTGCTCACTCTAATCCCACGTGAGTCATGCTCGGTGTGAGAAACAAGAGGTTGCAAGGACCTGACGATCACGTCGCGAAAGATGCGTCCGTGAGAAGCGAAGAGGGGCTTACGCGTTAGGCGGCCCATGGTGCTAGGACTTACTCCAGGATGGAGGCCCTAAGTGCGACAAAGCGCGGGAAATATGGACCTTGGTCCAATGATGGGAGGTGCCTCGTTCCCTATCACGCCCTCCACTGACCTTGGTAGTGGGGAAGTACGGAGATGCAGAGGTGCAACCATCCGTTGGGGAACTAGGGTCACCCTTCTCCTACGAACATACGCCACTCCGATAAGGAGAATATCATCCCTTGTGGATGGGTGATTCCATTCCCATGGAGACGAGTGGTGTAAAAAATGTTCGAGCTGGGGGGACCCTTCGTGAGGGAGACGAGGTTGGGTCACAGTTTAACGTCATGTGTTGAGGACGTGGTGCTTGGCAGTTTAACGTCCTGCAACTCAGACGAGATGGGTTCACTCCACACCCCTAGGACTTACATAACCGGTACCCTCTGGTCCTTGGGGAAGGGAAGGTACCAGTAAGGCCATGGTTAAGGGGGGTTGTGGAACGAACCATCAAGAGGTCCATGTTAGCGTGGCTATGCGAAGAAGCAATAGTCGTTAGCGTGCCTATGTGAAGAAGCATTAGGCGAATCAATGCTATGGGTGGTATTGTCCATGGGACTTTGAAATCACATTGTGCAAACCTGGAGGATCGCACTGGAAGAGGAATCACTAAGAAAAGGAGTGTGCTTCGCGAAGCGGAGTGCCTTGGCCTTAGCATGGGGCATAAGTGTGAGTGGAAGGTGCTTCGCGAAGTGGAACAGTGTTCGTGAAGCACTGCCTCGCGAAGAAGTGGTGCCTCGCGAAGCAGGGTCCTGCGAAGCAGTGTGCTTCACGATGTGTAGCGATCCTGCCTTAGCATAGGGATCACTAGCATGGGTTGGGTGTTTCGCGAATCATAAACGCTCCGCGGCTTCCCGGGTTCCCTTGGGAATCCCCTTCCTTCGTGAATTCCCTTGAACTTCGCGAAGGGCATCCCTCTCAGAAGAGGGGCTCAAAACGAGACAAGGCAGAGGCGTCTCGCGAAGTAGAAGTACCTCACAGAGCTCATGATTCCCGGGGCAAAGGGTGCTTCACGATTCGGGAGAGGAGAAGCCGAAAGGTCGGATTGTCCCTCCTGGGGACTCAGGGGGAGTCCAGTATTTATAGGGAAGGGGAGCCGCAAATCAGAACTCGCGCGCCGCCTCCGGTGCTTCGCGGCGCGCTCGCGAACGTCAACGTCATCCGCATAGAATTACCGCCTCCGGAGCTTCGCGACGGCTCGCGAAGGTCAAATGGGTTCGCGGAGCATTACCGCCTCTGGAGCTTCGCAGCGGCTCGCGAACGTCAAATGTGTTCGTGGAGCATTACCGCCTCCAGAGCTTCGTGAGGCCGCGATGTTCGGGGCGCTTCGCGGCGGGGCTTCGCGTGGGTGATCCGCGTTGGTGCTTCGCGAGGCAGCGCGCCATCCGTCTTTTTCGTTCCTTTCTTTTGTGCAATATTTTGGCGCCAACAGAGTCAAACATCCTTCTTCCTTCAATAGAGGCATAAAAGGTCAGGATATTTCTCAACACATTAAAGGGGATTATATTGTGAGGGAGTTCCAACAGACAATAATTAGTTCATCGAGGGATTTATCATATTTTACATAGCTTTAATGGTATGATTTTTAAAAAAATGATATTCGCCAATGATGACCCATCCAAGAACCAACTGGCCGGAATCATTATCTTGAAAAATACCATGATTCTACAGAGTTGGTATATCCAACTTAGAAGTCCTGATAGGAAAGCAATCTCACTTCTGAAGTAGAATTAGGAGGGGTTCTAGGATTGTAAGATCATTTGGTCCTATGATCCACTCACAATTTTGGCAACCATGGTTACAAATTACATATAGTTTGTGAAGATAATATTAGATGTGTTAAATGGAATATGTTTTGTGCTAAAGAAAAAATGTTTTGTGCTGATAAGAAATTTTTCTTGAGTTCTTATCACAAAGGATATTTAATCATTCAATATAGAGAAGATTAGTATATTTATAATAAGGGATATCATGCTATGGGTATTGGATGAATATTGTAGTTTGGTATTTCTATTAGTAGAAACACATTTTAGTGAACATGTTAGAAGTATTATGGAACCATTGTGAGTTTTATCCAATTATATGCATCTAATAGGTCCAATATTTCTACAGGTAGTTACAATTATAGTGAACATAACTATTTTTTACTGAATGTAGGTTGATGCTATAAATAGAGATTTTATTTTAACTGAACACATCATTTTCTAAGTATACTGGCCACATTTGAAAATGAAGCATGAAATTATTAAATTTTGTAGTTTTGGGATAATATCTCATGTTATTTAGAGAAGTACTATAAATTTTTTTTATGATGAAGATCATGGGATCCTAATCAAGAAATGTGGGATCATGGTCAAGAAACATGGGATTGTGGAAGTGTCTTCCTATATGATTCTGACTCAACTTAAATTGAGACAATTGAAAAGATATGACAATGTCATGGATACAAAAACTTTTTCACATGGATGAATCTAGTGATTTGATTATCTTTCAAGATTTTAAAAATTTTAAAATGTAGAGGAGATTATTCAGAGGTTGTGTTGAAGAGTATCGATAACTATGAAATGTTGAATATCTAGGAGAGTGGGATCATAGAATAGGAGAACCACATGAGCAATGAGATCTTTTATTGGAATAAGTGAAGGCAAAGTATTATGATATAAAGATTATCTTTTTGAGAAAATGGCTTTCTATTTGGCTATATTTTAAATATTTCTTGATCTGAAAAAAGAAAGTTATATATTGTTGCAATAATGAAACGTTTTTATTGAATTTATTCCTTTATATTTAGTGGCATCTTATATCATTGATAGAGTTCATGAGAACCTAATATTGTTGGGAGATTGCATTAATTTAGTGAAAAATTCAAGTTGAAACACTTACCACATTGTTGTGAATATTTTATACTTGAGTTCAATGATAATCCCCACTCGATCATAACATTATTATGATGATAGAAGAATGTGTGATCATGATTAATTTTAGGTCATTCAAAGGATGTAGTCACTAGTGATGATCGATAAAGATTGTAAATATTGATATACTCTTTGTTCTTATATTTGTTGTGATTTTTTTCATCATCACATTACATTATGTGTGATGAAGATTGGAGAAGTTTTAAGCATAATACAAGTTGTACACTTTAAGGGATGATTTTGATAAAAATCCTAAAATTTTAACCAGAAAGGCATTTAGTGGTTCACCTAGTCCCACCCTCTCAGTGAAACACTAGGACCTCTACACCATAGAGAATTTACATAGATTGGTGGACAACCCTACCATCCATTTATTTGGTTCCAACCACCACCCCAAATGTTTCCATCCATTTCTTTGGTTTGGAACTATTAGGTCCACTCTGTTAGATACTCTAAGGGGGGAGGGGGGTGAATAAGGGTATGATAGATTAAAACAACTGCACCTATTGATCTTGTTTTGATGTTAAGAAAAACTCTCTTTTTCTTTCCTGCAACAAAGTAAAAATAGAAATTAAATCATGAACATGACACAACAATTTTTACTTGGTTCACCCTCACTGGGATACTTTCAAGGAGAATACACTAACGATGTGCCGATATTCCACATCCAAAAAAAAAACGCACTTCTGTTTACAATGTTCGGAGTGGACTCACTATCCCTCCAGGTTTACAACCACTCAAAATATGAAAGCTCACTACTCTCTCAACTGAAGTGTGATCACTGATTCTTCAGAAGATCAACTCACAGTTTATAGAATTGTAGGTCTCTTCATTATCACGGATAAATTTTGCATCCCTAACTATTGATAGATGCTCTATTGAAGTTCAACTTTCACCCGTAGATGAATCTCACTTTTCCATAGAATTGAAGTGGGAAACCTTAAATTTTATGCACAACCCTTACTGCGACTTGCGCATAATTCCCTTACCTTGCGCAAAAAATATATCTTTTTGCACGCAATCCCAACTATACTTTTTTTTTCAATCTCAACAATTCAGAAAAACCTTCATTTTATGTGAAATGTAAACTTTTACGTACAACACCAATTTTTACACGCAACACCAATTTTTTTGCACAACTTCCTTTGTATATTTTTTACGCGCACCAAAGCTCAGATCTTCTCTAAGTCTTGAGGGATTGTTCAAATGAGGGGGTCACTTCATATTTATAGAAAAAATAAACCCTGCATGAAAAACCATCCTTGATCATGTAATCCTCTTCGAGCAGGAAAAACAAATCTTCCTTACAACACTATATTTCGTGCACTGCTCCAATATTTCGTGCACCTCATGCCTTTGCCAATTTTCAAGATTCTGATATCGAAACACCTCTTGCATGAAAAAAATCCATTCCTCTATTTTGTGCACCACTCTAACAATCCATGCACATTTCTTTTCCAAAAATACATCTATCCATTTTTCAATTTTTAGGCCAAAAAATTTGGCAAACACTGGAAAATGACACCACCTTGAATCTGCTCTTTTTTGTACCGCCTCCAGACCATCCATTCCTTTGTCGAGGTTCTTCTATCAATCATGGATTGTCAACAACATCCATTAAACCCTAAAAATCACTATGGATTCCCCCTTTGACAACAAACTGAACTTAGAAACTGACCTTTTCAATAAATAAAACATCAAGGCCCACTTTGTCAACAAACACAACCAACCCAAAAATGCTTCAATGATGCCTTGAGGGATTTTTAACCAACAATATCTCCCTTTAGGTTTGTTGAAAACTCTTTCATAAAATGATACCATGTTTTTGCTTTAGCCACCATTCACCTTTTGTGATTCTGATAGCGATCAAGGATTCACTCAACACATACTCTAAGCCCACATGAGCAATGATCGGTGTGAGAAAAAAGAGTAAATAAAAATTTAATCAATGCATCACTTCATTTATGACATCAATTGTTGATACCAAACTGATACCAATTGCTGATTGCTGGAAACCTTATGATACCATTCCAACACCACTTATGATTTTATCATGATCCTCAGTTACCGTGATATATATTCTTTGATCGATCACTTCTAGCATCGTTAGATTTAAAACTCCCCCTATCTGCTTATAGCTTCAACTCCTTTTCAACTGCAATTCATCTTCAACATTGTTTCTTATGTTGTTCTAGCTAAGATCTGGCTGATCACTTCTAACACCAAATACTCTCATCATGGTTATCACCCTATTATCTTCTTCACCTATCTTAATAAACTCCCCCTATCTTGTTGCACCATATATTAGCTTTTCCTCAGGTCTTTGAGAAAGACATTGTCTCCCTTCATTAGTCATAGTTTCTCCCCCTTTGGGAGTCACTCTTTCTCCCCCTTTGTCAACGAACCCGAAGGCCACTCCTTTGTGATTTTAAATAGAGTGGAGAACACAAATTAGCACAGTAAGGAAAAAACACCATTCCTCAGGGAGAGGGGGATCCACATAGACACTTTTTCAAGTGCGGGGAAACGAATGGACTCATAGAGCCAGTAGATGTCTCTCAAAAGCTTCCTTGGGTAGGGACTTTTTCAGAATGTCTACAACCTGTAGTTCTATAGGAAAATACTCCAAATTCACAATTCCTTGATCAAATTTCACTTTTATAAAATGATACTTTATCTCAAGGTGCTTTGTCCTGGAATAATGGATGAAATTTTTGATGAGATTTATAGCACTTGAGTTATCACATTGGATTCTGATCGGAGACTTCACTTCAACTACCATATCATCAACCTACTGCTTCATCTACAATAAATTTGTGCATTCTTGAGTGTCAACAATATACTTATCTTTTGTAGTGATCAATGAAATGAAATCTTGCTTCTTTATAAGACAAGAAATACACAAACCTCCAAGATAGAAAGCACCTCATGGCGTTGATTTCCTGTCATCTGCTAAACTGGCCCAATATGAATCAGTATATCCCAATAACTCAGACTGAGATTTGTCATTATATATCAAGAAAAATTCCACCGTTCCCTTGATACACTGAAGTATTCTTTTCAATGCAATCATGTGGATTTCATTGGGATAACTTTAATATCATGCTGCTTAGAATGTGGAAAAAACAATATCAGGTATCCTCACTGTTATGAACAATAAACTGCCAATAATCTACCTCTATTCTATGATATTAACTGACTTTTGATCACCATCTTTTGATAATTTCATCTGGGTGGAAACCAGAGTCTTCATAGCCTTAGAGTTTTCCATTCCAAATCTTCTTAGAACCTCCTTGGAATATTTGGATTGAGAAATAAAAGTTACATTCCTTCCTTGTGACACCTGTAAACAAAGGAAAAATGTCATCTCTCCATTCATTGACATTTCAAACTCAATTTTCATGAATTTGAAAAAATGTCTACCCTGAGATTCATCTGATCCGCCAAATATTATGTCATCAACATAAACCAGCACCATCATCCTTTGATTAATTTCATTATGGAAATAGAGATTATAATCAACCCCACCATGCTGAAAACCAATCTTCTTCAAATACTGATCAAGCCTTGAGTACCATTCTCTTGGTTCTTGTTTTAGCCCACATAATGCCTTCTTCAACCAACAAACCTTGTTCTCATCCTCATGAATGAGAAAACCATATGGCTGCTCGATATAAACTTATTCCTCCAGAACCCCATTCAAGAATGCAGATTTGACATCCATCTAGAACACTTTGAACTTCTATTTCACTACAATGGCTAGGAATAATATGATTCTCTCTAGCCTTGAAACTGATGCTAATTTCTCATCGACATCTATTCCCTCTATCTGGGAGTATCCTTTTCACACTAGTCGTGCTTTGTTTCTAATCACTATGCCATCTTCATTCATCTTATTGTGATAGACCCATTTAGTCCTAATGATATTTGTATCTTCTGGCCTTGAAACAATCTCCCACAGCTAATTCTTCTCAATCTAGTCTAGTTATTCATTCATCGCCTGAACCTAGTTTTTATCTCCAGCTGCATCAACAAAACATTTAGGTTCAACTTGAGATAAAAGGGATGTCTGCTATAGTGACTTCATTCTTCTTGTCTGAACTGGTTCTTTCTGATCACCAATGATATTATACCTATAAATTTCAGCTCAAATCTTTGCCTTCTTTGTATATACAGACTTAACTTCTTCTTTTTCATCATCATAATATTCTTCTGAGTCCGTATCTACTACTTCTACGCCCCCTGTGTTACTTTCCTATTCATCACTTTCATCAAGAAATTTTTCACTGTGATGTTGATTATTCTCTTCATTTTCCATAATAGTGACATAATTTCTCTCAACTACCTTTCCTAGCCTCTTGTTAAAGCATTTTTATTCTTTGATTTTTCTTGAGTAGCCAAGGAATATTCTCTCATCTCTACGTGACTCAAATTTCCTATGTTTCTCCTTATTGAGAATAAAGCACTTACTTCCAAAGATTTGAAAGTATTTCACTATTTTATTCTTTCCATACCACATATCATACAAATTCTTTCCTTCCTTTATACACAACAGAGCTCTGTTGGAAATATAGACTGATGTCAACACTACCTCCTTCTAGAAATTCTCTGGTAGGTCTTTTTCTATAAGCATCATTCTGACCATATTGTTGATGATCCGATTTCTCCTTTAAACCACTCCATTATGTTGGGGAGTTATCACTAAATAAACTTGATTCCTTATCCCATGTTTCTCGAGATAGTCTTCCACCTGACTATCTTTGAATTCTGTACCATTGTCATTAAGAAACTTTAGAATTTTCTGTCCAAGCATCATTTCGCACTCCCTCCGGTACTGCTTTAAGCAGCTAAACACATCAAACGTATGGGCAATAACAAATACCCATTCCATTATACTATATTCATTAATGAAAAGAATTTAGTACCTATTTCTGTCAGTTTCTCTTAGTGTGATAGGCCCACAAACATCAACATGAACCAATTTGAGAACTCTTGTTGACTTCTTTTCCTTTTCCTTATACATCTTTATGATGAGATTCTCTTGTTGTCATGAATCACATGTATGAGTACGATCCCATGATATCTTAGGGAGGTATTTAGATGCATCAAACTTAACCAAATCTTTCAGGGATGGCTGACATAGATGACAAAGTCGTTTATGCCACAACTTTTTTTTCTTACTCTCTGGATAAAAAAACATATCTTCTTGTCCACTTACAAGATAGAGATTCTACTTTGTTATTTTTCCATATAGGATAACTATACCATCTCTTACCTTGATGACACATGTTTTCTTGGTAAACTGTATTGAATTCCCTGAGTCACATAGTTGACTGACACTAAGAAAATTATGACTGAAACCTTCTACAACCAAGACATCAACACATATTATTTCTTTTCCCCAAACCTAGCCTTTCCCGATCCAATTATCTTCAGGCCTTCATCATTTCCAAACTTGAAAATTATTTCTTTGTCATATTTTATAACTTTAAACAGATCCTTATTGCCTGTCATGTGAGATGTGCAACCACTATCAAAGATCTATACACCAGAACAGTCTGATACTTTAAGGTCAATTTCAGCAACCACTACCTTTTCTTCTCTCTTCTTCTTATTCCCTATTTTTTTATTCACACTCGGCATTGATTGAGACTTCTGATATTTCTTAGAGTATGATGGACTGAATTCATTTTACAAAGCTACAAATATATTTTTCATTTTCAAATCACCTCTTGGTTTATTGATCTACTGCTTGTGAAAATTTTGATTCTACTTTGGCACATTTCTCTATATGGTCGATGTGAAGTATCTAGCCATGCACCCAAATACTCCACACCAAAAACAATTTCCTTCAAAATATGTTCTAGATAATTGTTCTCTATTTGGATACCACCTCTGTTCTGGTGCCCTTTGGTATCTCCTATCTATAGAACACACATTCTGTGAGTATCCCATCTTTCCACAGCAGTAACACCTGATGAAGGGTGTATTCATGCATGTCACTTTTTTACTGCCAGTTGTCTCTTGTGTTGTTTGAATTTACTGATTTTTCTTTGTACCCACATCAATTTTCATCCTTGAAACGGGCGCTTACGGTCTAAATTAGACCCTGACTGCTTTCTGTTTTTGATCAACCCCCAAATCATCCTTAACATTTGAGCTCGATTGCTGCTTTCTTCCTGCTGAACAACCAGGATCCTCATTCATCTTTTTAGTCTTCTGAATGATCTTCTTTCCCAATAAAATGGTGGGAATCACAAGTTTTTCTTGGTCCTTAACTTTTTGTTGCATATCGACAACTTCCTCTTCAATCTCTTTGATATGATTAACGTGAACCTTCACTGTGTTATTCAAGCCATCGATCTTCATTTTCTATTCTTTAACATTGATTTTATACTGACTAACCGATTATGATTCCTCTGGTGTTGATGTCTTGAGTTTCTCAATTTCTTCCATCAACTCAGACTTCTCTTCTTCTTATTGATGCATATAAAGTTTGGCATAATGAACTACTTTGTTGGATTTCTTTGTTTTGTCTCTCCAAACATCTATCTCTTTAAGAGAAGCCTCTAAATCAACTTGCATATCAACTCTTCCTTCAACTTCATCTTCATCATCAATGTTAGTTTCTTCCTTTTTCTGAGTACTAAAGACAACTAACACCATATAATTTTCTCCACAATCTTTACAGTTCTCTATCTCTTTAACCTCCTCAACCTCAAACTCAACTAAAATGTCACATTCTTGTGAAAGAAGATTCTTTTTCTTAAAAAAATTTCTCTTGAACTATTTCTTTCCTTTTACATAGGCTGAATACTTCTTCTTGGGAATTTCAATTTCATCATACTCATCTTCTTGGAACTTATTGAGGAACCTTGCTGCAAGATTACCAACTTTTCCACATCTAAAGCAAGCAAGTTGAAGTTTCCCTTTGAACTTTCCTTTTCTTATTTGAATATTCAAAGAAAGGAATAACATCACCTTGTTTGTCTCTTCTTCTTCCTGATAATCTTCAGCGGTGAGCTTCTTTATGGCCTTGAATTCCACCTCTTTAGATTTCCCCTTTTCTACAGCATCGTTGTCGTCATTTCTCATTTCATATACAACAAGGGTGATGTGAAAGTTATCCAATGTCTGCTCTTTTGGGTCTTTATCTTCCAAAATTTAGACTTTCGGATTGAACTGAGGTGGAAGTTTCCTCAGGATGTGCTTCAAAATCTTTATGTCTTCAATGACTTCACCAAGACCACGCATGTCTTCCACTACAATATTTACCCTGTCAAAGAATGCATCAAAAAAATCATTCGGGTTCATTCTCGAATCTTCATATTTCTTCCACATAACTTGGAACTTTTCCTCTCTGACCTTTGTATCTCCTTTATATATATTCAATAGATTTTGCCACATGTAATGTAATATTTTTCATGACATCACCTTCGTATAGATAGCATTGGATAGGGCTCCCCCTAAAGCATTGATTCACTTGGCATTAGCATCCAATTCTCTTCGCTCGACTTCCAACAATTCACCACTGTTAATATCAGCTATTATACCATGCATTTTTGCTGCGAACACATCCATTCCAAAAGACCAGAAGTAGTGTTGCATCCGATTCTTCCATAACTGAAAACTTTTCCCGTCGAAGATCGAAATCCCTTTATGATTGGTGAACTCTATTTGAGTGAGAACCACTGATATTAACCTTTCTCTCTGATACCAATTGTTAGTTCCACTATGTTATATACCCTGAGGGGGGGGGGGGGGTGAATTAGGCTATGAAAGATTAAAACAACTGCCCCTATTGATCTTGTTTTTCTATTAAGAAAAACTATAATCTCTATATTTCCTATAGAAAAGTATAAATAGAAATTAAATCCTGAATAGGATTTTTTTACTTGGTTCACCCTCACTGGGATACTTCCAAGGATCATACACTGGTGATGTGCTGATGTACCAAATTCACTAAAAACGCACTACTGTTTAAAATGTTTGGAGTGGACTCACTGTCCCTCCTAGTTTACAACCACTCAAAATATGAAAGCTCACTGATCTCCCAACTGAAGTGTGCTCACTAATTATTCAGTAGATCAACTCAAATTTTATAGACTTGTAGGTGTCTTCATTATCATAGATGAATTATGTATTCTTAACTATTGATAGATGCTCTATTGAAGTACAAATTTCACCCGCAGATGAATCTCACTTTGACACAGAATTTAACTGGGCAACCTCAAATTTTACGCGCATCCTTTACCGCACCTTGAAAATAATTATCTTTCCTTGCACACAAAATATCTCCTTTTGCGTGTAATCCAAAATCCACTTTTCTTTCAACCTTAACAATTTTTTGAAACCATCATTTTACACGCAATGCAAACTTTTACGCACAAAACCAATTTTTATGCGCAACACCAAATTTTTCGTGCAACTTCCTTTGCGTATTTTTTACGTGCACCAAAGCTCAGATCTTCTCTAAGTATTGAGATATTTTTTGAATGAGGGGGTTACTTCATATTTATAGGAAAAATTGACCCTGCACGAAAAACCCTCCTTGAGCATGTAATCCTCTTCGAGCTCAAAAAACACATCTTCTGTGCAACACCGTACTTTGCACACTGCTCCAATATTTCACACACCTCATGCCTTTGCCAATTTTCAAACTTCTGATCTCGAAACACCTATTTCAGGAAAAACACCATTCCTCTATTTCATGCACCAATATAAAATTTCACACACCTTCCTTTTCCAAAAAAAACATCTCTCTATATTCTGATTTTTAGGCCCACAAATTTGGCAAACACTAGAAAACAATGCTACCCTGAATCTTCTCTTTTTTTACCACCTCCAGATCATCAATTACTTTATAGAGGTTCTTCTATAAATCATGGATTATCAAAAACATCCCTTGAACCTTGAAAATCACTAGGTATTCCCCCTTTTTCAAAAAAATAAACTTAGAAACCCACATTGTCAACAAAAAAACTTGGAGGCCCGCTTTGTCAACAAACACAACCAACCCAAAAATGCTTTAATAATGCCTTGAAGGATTTTTCCCAACAGGCACCATCCCTGCTTTCCAACCTACTCACATGTTGGTGACACCTCCTTTATCTCATTACAATGACAATAAAATACATTACCTTATAAAATAATTCCATGTTCTCCTCTACAACTCATTATTTTTATTTTTAAGGTCTCTAAAATGAGATACAAAAGCACCGATGCCCCCTACAATATTTTTCATCTCAAAGATACAAAATAGTACAAAATGATGAATTAGGTGAAACTATAAATTTATGTGTGGGGTAGGAATTGAATACAAATATTCAACCTCAGATGGTTTACTTCCCCACTCCGGTTTTTTTATCCCCGCAATATCTGTAATTTCACATAGAAATGTATAGTTAAAATATGGATAAAATAAATCCTAAGAAAATTGAATAAAAAACCATTAGGGTTTGTTATTTTTCTAAGATCTGGACCTAAGGAGGCCTTGTTTAATCTATCCAAGACTCTATTTTTTTGAATGTATTCCAACTATAATAATAAATAATAATGAAATGATTATACATGTTTTATTATCAGGAAGAAAAGGGATCCTCTGGGTGCACCCAATAAAGGGTGGCATGAAAAAATAAGGGCGAGGACAAAAATTAAGATTCAAGAATCTATACCATTCATTGAGTGATAGAAGAACTGTTAAAATCCATGTAAACCACACAACATATGATCCTATAATAGTTTGGGTGAGTGCTGCTCTACTTGTTCAATGAAAAATTCTTTGAGAGATGGAAGCTAGAGGCTGGGCCTACTAGAAGAGGTGTCTTCGAAAAACGAAAGGAAGGGGGCGAGTTAGAGGGGAACGAAATAATCAATGGTAGAAAAATGATGTTCCAAAAGGACGATAAGTCGAACAAACCTTTTTTGGGAAAAATTCAATTGGGAGATGAAGTTGGTTTTCAATTTCATCTCCAATGAAAAAAATGGAATGTAGTTTTCAAGTGAACTAGCACATGTAATCTCATAATTACATTTAAACAAAAGAATTATATATATATATATAAATAAGGTTATTTGGGGTATAATTACATTTAAACACACACAAACCACACACACATGTCAAAAAGGAAAGACATATCCCCCCCAAAGGGATATCCCACCCATAAAACCTTATTTTATTTAGTATATGTCTCATAGGCCCAGTGGGCATGAAGCACATTACATGGCCTGAAAGACTAGTGTAGGGTCATGCCTACATCATCCTTAATAAGTCATAATAACATATTTTTTTGTGGAATATAATGAATATAATTCATAAAAGTGAAATAGGTAGTGGAGTTATAATAAATAAATAAAACCAACTTAATGAATTACTGTTATTTTTTCCCAAAAAAGTTGAATTATCTAGACAGTGGATGACCGTGATGTCTCTTTCATGAAAGTAATTAGTTTTTCATCAAAATAAACATATTGTGTGCAATTCATTCTAACACCTATGAAAATATTTAAAATTTATTCTATGAAAAAATATCTTTGTGTTATTAGCTAATTGATGTGGATGGAAACACCATTGTTTGAAAGAGTCACTTGGAAGCTCCCATCGACATCTCACTAGAAAAAATATAGGTAGTTACTTCTTATTCTCATGTATAATTTTTCACCTTGTTCTAATTTTTTTTGATATGTACATATATATGATCGGTATGTATATGTGTGTGCAGATGCTTGTATATATGTATATTTATAATAACCTTTCATATTATGGTACAAGTTACACTCTCTTGATATTATTTTTCAAAATTTTCATAACTTGACATCTATGAAGTTTTTTTATGAAATCATTAAAAACAATAAATAAATGAAAATTAATAAAATCAAAAAAAAAAATAATAAGATTTGAATAACATGATATCAACACATGTTTTTTGAATATGAATGTCGAGAACAAATAACAACACATTAATCATATTGATGAAATTCATAACAAAATATTCAAATACAAAATATTGATATTGTCAATTGAAATATACATAATAGAACATGAGTTTTGCATAAGTATATGAGTATGCACAATTGTGTTGATTAAAATGAAAATACATTTGAAACACTGTAATTTTAGTAATGAATACATATTCAAAATTGTTCACATATTCACAACTATATGAGTTATTATATATGTACAATTTTATACAACTGGACAATATACCTTCACGAACTTTTCTAATAAAATAAAGAGAAAATTTGAAATGTGTATACGTGGTGAGGTTATTTTTTGGGGATTGAAATAGAAATAAGAAAAAAATTAAATTTTTTCTATAAGAGAATTATTTGAGAGCATACGACATAAAAGAACCTAAATAAGCATTCACACTTATTATTGTTGGTATAAATATGAGTAATTATGATATATCCTAAACTATTAATAAGAAAGAAACTAGGAATGTAATAAGAATACCTTCACATGTCACAACATCCCAAAATAATATTTTATATGTCGTGAATCCCAATAAAATATTCTACAATGATCCAAAGGAGTCACACATGGAGGATACTAAAATAATACTCTGGAATTTCAAGGTAATACTTGACTCTTTGTTGTTTTGTGGAATATAAGAATAAAATTATATTTATTATGAAGGAAATATTGGTGAAAAAAAATCAACTCTAAGACAAATAGTTCCGATTAGAAGGAAGAATGTGAGCTACAATTGTAAGAAATAAATATAGAGACTTCAATAATTGATGTAGTGGGATATGTAACTACAAATCATGCCCATAATAAAATGATATAGATACAAGAAGAAATTTATGATTTAATAGAGAACGTGATTTCACCTTTGAGAATTGGTTTTACCTATAAAAGTATAATCAATTTGACCAAAAACCCTTCACAATACTCAAGATCCAAACAAATTGACATCAAATATCATTTAATCAAAGAGAAGATTTCATGTGGAGTGGTGATACATTAGTATATATTTATAAATGTAAATATTTAAAAAAACCTATCAAGGCATTATAAAAGAAAAAAATTAGTTATCTAGGTTGGTGATGAGATTTCAACCTAACCAACTAAATAACTAAGGCACATCGATAATACCCCTTCCCTTTCTGTTTGATTTATGATTGGAAAAAAAGTTGTGTATTAAACTTATGATATATTGGGGATTTATATTGAATATTCTAGGGGTCATATAATTTATAGAGGAGATGAAATAAATAGGTTCATCAATTTTGTGTAGATATTTAATAGACGACATATATTAATGATTAATATCTTATACTTCCTATAATGAATTACCTCAAGTAGAATTATCATTGATTAATTAGTGTATTTAGGTTATGATTTGAATCTTATGTCAATTGGTGCATATTTTTTGAGAGAAAGAATTATTCTGTAATTAGTTTCAATTTTTAATTTGTATTAATTAATTTGAATCATTGAAGAGATAAAAATATAAGTTTACAAGACCCCATTCCCCACCCTCTATTTTAATCACTGAATTAATTTGTAAAAAGAAGGCGATGACTCAAACCCAGACTGAGTATTGATTTTTAAGAACCATGTAACATTTTGATGCAAAATGAAAAGGTTGTGTATTTGTTTATAGAATGCTATGTAACAATGATTTTTTATTTGAAATGTATGTGTAACATTGAATTGGTGTTGTGTAACGATTATCTAAAGATATTTAAGTGTTATATTGAAGTTGTGTAATAGTCATTCTGAAGTTGAAAGATTTTAATAAAAGTTGAGATAATGTTGTGTAAATGTGAACTAATAATTCAATAGGCTATGCATGTGTGATTAGGATTCATAAGTGTGAATGATAAATTTGAAAGTTTTTGTGGGATTAAACTTAATAGGTAAAATTAAATTTCATACTTTCATTTTTTCACACTTATTTTTCACCAGTTTCATTTATTCAATATACTAAATATATATTAAGGATTATAGGGTCATTTTTTTGATTATTTTAATGAAAATAAAAATTAAATGGAATCAAATTTCATGGATATTTCTATTGATTTTATGTATTTAAATAAGGATATGTTTATACAGATTCTTTTCGTAATTCAAATAATACATTGAATATGAATTTATGGATTTTTTCCAAATATGTAGTTAAAATAGATCTTATAATTAAAATAATTTTAAATGAATCATCTACATAATTACTTAAGGAGATATTTATTGGAATAAAATAGGTTATTTTTGTGTAATATGTGAAACTTTCCAAATAATTTGAGAGTCTCTAAGGAGTTTTTTTTGTTTTCGCATGAAGATAAATAATGATTGGTGAACATTTACTAAAGAAAAATATTTGAAGGCTTGTGATTAATATTTTTCAAGAATTTTATGATCGAAATTTATTAATGAATGAATTGATAAATCATTACAAGAACACGATATATTATTTAAGTTATGCAATATTGAATAATAAAGGAGTCATTTTTTTATGAATCGCTTATTTTTTTAATCCATAAGGATTCTTTTAATTATGATGAGATACCATGATCTCAAGGGATTATAGTAAAAATTTCAATAATTTTATGATATGAGTCATAAAATTTGTGTCATTAATCTTACCATGCACAACAAAGGATGTATTCTTCTAAATTGGGAGATGAATCTTATAAAAACTAGGTTTCCTGCTCTGATTGATGATTTATGTGCATACAATGTAAATTTTGAAACAAGTTACAAAGAGATACATTTAGTTGTTGGGTCTAATGAAACTTCCAATAAACCACTAAAAGTTATGACTATGGAACTTACAAGGTGGAATAAAGTACAAAAAAATAACCCATGAAATCAATGCATCAGAACTTTGAATACAACCACACCTAAGTCACCGCACTAAATCGTGAACATCCAAAAACCTCAAACAAAAAACTTATAAAAGAAAAATATTAAAGGAAAAAAAGGTAGAATAACAACACAATTTTCACATGCTCTATACATGAGTCCTAATCTATAGGGGTAATGATGCAACATCTTTTGTAATGTCCTATATCTTGGAATGGGTCAAAAACTCTAAAGGAATTTGAATTTTTGTTTGGTGGATGAGCCTAATCTTAAATTGATATTCATAATTCAATTTTGACAGTTGGAGTACAATAAAATTGTATATTTAGATGATTTTTAAGTCCTGAGGGGTGTCTCGGGTGTTTGGTTGTGTTTCGATAGCATCGGGATTTCGAAGCATGGTTTTTGTAAAGATAAAGAAATTAACATGGTTAGTGCACAATTAGTGGAAACTGTGTGGCTAAAAAATGAATCCTATTTTGTTAAGAATATGTTTTGGTTAACTGTGTGAGGTGGAATAGATAACCATGAAAACCACTACATTAAATTGCAGGTGTATCACATGGTTGGTGCATATTTTCTTCTAACCACATGCCTAATTGTGTGAGGGGTGAAACAATTGGACAATATCTATATACAGGCTATGAATAGTTTTTCAAATTGTGTGCCTAGCCATGCGAGGATGTGTTCCATATTGATAGTGATGAATCACTATTAGTGCATGATTTTTCGAACCATGTGGCCAAACCATGCACCCCTTTAAAAAGGGGTGAAATTACAATTTTTCTCCTTCCGCCTTTAAACCTTAATCCACCTTTATACTTCTCCTTTTCATGCACAATATCCCCATTCGAGATCCCCTTTGGTTCTTCCTCTAGGCTAGGATGGATCTCCTTTTTAAAGCATCTGAGTTGACCATTATACATCATATTGAATAGCCAATGGTAAGTCTATGATTTCTCTTCCTTATTTTCATTGTTTATATTATTGCATTGGATGCTATTTCCATGAAAGATTATATTCCCTCTTTTTAGGGTTTTTTCATTTATTATAATTTCTCTCAGTCTATCTCGAATAAAATCTTGATAATGGAATAATGAAGTTTCCTAATCACAAGGTAGGTGGTTTATGTATTATACTTTAAAGTCTCATAGTTTTATAAAATAATGTTGATGCGTCACATGTCAGATTCTCCATATGCCACTCTAAAAATGTGCAACTCTTAAATTTAATTGCCTAAACTATGATCTAGAGACTTTATGAGGCCCATTGATATTATTATAGGATGATACCTAATTATGAACCACCCCATGGGTGTGTCACTTATATGAACTTGAAGATGGATGTGAGTAACTATCCAAAACACCGCTAAGTATGTTTATCCCAACTCTTAAGATATGAATCATTAAATGAATTGGCTGAATTTCAATCATGAATTTATTCTTACTTAGTCCATGTTAAATTACAACACATGGCTTGAAATAAAAAAGGGTTTGAGTAGGATGTAAGACACACATAATTAAGTGTTTATTATGGCCATGTTTCCCACGTACCCTAATACCCCTTTAAGGAATGTTGGATTATTTATTGAGAAAGGATAACTAGATGAACTTAATAAATGGTAGGTGTTATAGACACATACACTTGGACCTTATTAATTACGATTAAAGTGATTAATGGAGTAAGTTAAATGAGTTATAATGATTTGATAAATGGAATGTCTAATCACATGGTCCTTCTTACTTATTGAATTGAATTGATAAGTTAAATTAATCGTGATGAATGGTTAGATGGAATGTATAATTTCATGGACCCCTTTTTATCACTTGGAAGTGATTTGATTAAATTATTTGTTTAGTGATGTATTGTGATTTGATATAGAATTTACCATGGACTATGTTTAATTACTAAATGGAGTGAACCTATTAATTTTATCATTCCTTGAGTGATACTTGGGTTCCTTATATGGGAATCATTGGATAGTTTCATAGGTTAAATGAAACCATATTACACATTCAGAGATACTTGTATTCTAAATATAAAATGAATTAGATGAGCTATAAGTTGATTGAATTTTGACGTGAACTGAGAGATACCTAAATTGATTATACAGAATGAATCATAGGCTGCATGATATGACGTAATCCTTTAGCGATACTTGGATTCCTTATACAGAATTCCATGGATGGGCTCATAGGCTGCATGATGTGATATAATCCTTGAGCAATACTTGGATTCCTTATACAGAATGACTTGGATGGGATTATAGTTTAAATGATATTATGTTATACCATGGGTGACACTTGGGGGTTCCAATGTAGAATGCCTTGGATGGGCTCACAAGTCAGATGCTATTATTTTATGCTTGATTTCTATTAGTTTACCCTCAACTACTAAACCTTAAATGTTATGAAACATGTAGATACTTTTATAATCATCATTATATAGGGATTCCTTGTGTTATCCTTGGGTCCCACATGACTAGTTTTATACATGGATGACTGAGATTATAGTCATAGGTCCTATTTTATTTCCTACTTCACTGCTTATGAGTGTATTTATAGAATGCTAACTATCTAGAGATATTCTGACTTAGGCTGAAGTATGTATGGTCAACTAGGTATATTTGTGGAACCTGAGACTGACTTGATTACTGCATTATTTATTATATATTCACACTACTTTATTTTATACTCATATACTGGATTACATTGGATATAATTGGTGGTGGCTTACTGAGTTTATCTCAAACGAAGTTTAGGCTATTGTTTGGTACCTGGACAGATCTCTTGGTTTCAGGTTAGGACCCAAAATTGTGATTCTTTACGGTTGACCATTTTTGGGCCACAATATGACTAGGAGATGGGGTCCAAGAATGTACTCAGGATTACTATAGGATTTGGGTTATTTATTTATTTATTTATTTGTTAGTATAGAATTGTACTGTGTATGTATACCTGCTGCATTGCTTACTTGTATTTATGACCCAATAAGATCTTGTGTGGATGTTTATTTGATACTGTCTTGGTTATCTTATATGATTACTACTGCTATTTCATTATATATATTCCATTTCATTTATTTATAATTTATTCCACTGTATTCATTACTGATTTATAAGGTATAGTCTTCCCATTGTACCTCTTTTAGGATCTCACTACTAGTCGAAAACCTCTAGTATACAGGGAGGCATTCTTGAGGCCATGTAGTAAACTGTCTTGGGGTACCGTTTTAGTGTCTCTCATAATGGGATGTTACAAGTTGTATCAGAGGTTTTTTTCCTTGTATTACTATTTGGGGCTTGGGGAAAGGATACTAGGAATGTTTTGACACTTGGTAACTAGCTTGTGTTAGGGTCCATCCAACCCATGTATGGGGAAAAGATCAAGTTTTTAGGGGTGGGATCATTCTTGTTGTTGATATTACAGTTGATTAATATTTCACCTCAAGTGATTGGTGTAATTTTCTCACTGATTAATAATTTATGAAATTCACAGTATTTTACCCATGGCTTGGTATAGAAAGAAATTATTGTTTATGCATCATTGTAGAAACTTGGGGATTTATATGTCATGCATATTCCATGCCATGTTTATTTTATTGCTTTCATTACCTATTTTATATGATATGTGCTTGGACTGCTATAATTGAACTGTGATAAAATTTTTGCAGATAAAATGAGAAAAATAATTGGTTATTAAGGTGTCTACATCAACCTTAACAATGTTTTCATGTATAACTTAATGGTAGAACATTAACTAACAAATTGTGATATGTTTAATCCATGTAACTACAGTTACATGGTATAAAACATTACATGATTTAGGTTACATAGATTCCAATTGAAATTTATAAATATTGTAATTCTATAAATTGTGAATGGAGATCCATCTAATTGAATCATTATATTTGACATGTTACATTTTTTATACCAAATATAAGGTATGGTTATAGTTATATGAATTCTAATAGTAACTTATAAAGAGTATTCATTTATAACATGGGAATTATAATTCATCAAACTAGTCCATTGTATAAATATAAAAGTTATTAAAATATAACTCATGAAATTATTCAGTTTCTTATGGATCTTAGACTTGACTCAACCTAAGTAGCTCAGTCATGGTGTTTTATGCTTATGAGATAAATTGGACTCAAACCAAGTAGATTGATCTTGGAATGATATGCTTATATGATAAACCCACTAACCATATAGTTAATCTTGAATATATCAAATACTATTAGGTTTCACTTAAATAGACCCAATTTGGAATAATGAGACCCTCATAGGTCACCTTTATCTTTATATTTCTTGGTAGTTAACCCCATGGGGGTATGATTGTGATAAATATGAGATGTTTATTTAAAGTGTCAGCAACCACTTATACGAAATTATATATAAATGTATAGTGGTATCTTGTTGAACTGATCCTCTCAAAAGGATAAATGAGTTTTTGTCTTCTTTTGATATTTATTTATGTCAGGAATTAGTTAATTAAAATGATATTTACAACCTAAAGAGTGATTTCCTCTATAGCTTGTGAGTGACATTTTATTTAGCTGAGATAGTTATGAGAATTTATGGATAAATAAACAAGGTTTAAAAGGAAATTATGATATAATTTTTCGATAACATTGCATGACGTCAGCTAAATAAAGTGATTAGTATAGTTTTCCTTTATAACTGGTACTTGATATCCCTTATATATGAGATGCTTTAAATTTTGTAATAAAAAATAATCGATTAAATTCATTAAAGTGAAATTGTTTATAGGTTTTTATAGCATGGTACCTCATATAGGGGTCAGTTTTAAATGTTTCCTTGAGAGTTTCCTTGAACGGGAACATGTGAATTTCCTATAAGTTTCTTCTTCCATTTCCTAAACCTAAATGATAGGAAGTAGATCCTAGATACCTTTTAAGAGTGAATATAGTTTAAAGGTTGATGCCTTATATAAAAAAGAGGTGTTAGTTTGTTGTGGAAGCACCCTAGGGTGTAAAATCTTTGTTAAATGTTTATAAAAAGTTTCATATGTAAGGTGTCATTCAGGTACTGTTTATCTTAAGTATGACTCTTAGTGATGAAACAACACCACAGGTAGATGGGTGGTTGTTCTATAATCTTATCCTTGTGAAGGATGTGAGCATCATGTAATGCTTCAGTTTAGTGGGTTAGACATGCCTCGAACATGGTCAACAATTTTAATGGTTGTGTGACCTTTCTTACTTTTTAATGGAGTATGACTCCAGATTCATTATCTTGTTAATAGTCATATGGATAACATAGATCTAGGTTGATCCATGTGTATGATATCATATTATAGGAATGTGTAGTGACTATTACACTGTTTTGATAGTGCAGTAGCATGCATTATTACACACAGTGCCCGTCGAGCGAGGAAGTGATTCGTTAAACTGTATAAGTTTGAGTGATAAGGTCTCATAATACTCTAAACTAAGTGGTTTCATGATTTCCTAGAAAGAGTCGTGAGTACCTGAAGGCTACATTCAAAGGTCAACTCTGGAGTAGAGTGACTTTTGTGTTAAGACCTTGTCATGAGTATATTATCCTTGGGTTAGAAGGATGAGTTATCCTAGTGATTTAGGATGACATTGTAAAAATTATTGGGTGTGATAACATTACTAATCTAGATTCATTTTTATTTTATGCCTAATGCTTATGACATACATGAACATGAATTGGGTTGATCTTCACACTTGTGTCTAAGAGTAAACCTATTTTAGCATACTTATAAGTGGATAGTTTATCTCTCATTTCATGTTGGTGATTGATATAAGCGCATTAACCATTTCTAGGAACCACATTCATTGGAGATAGAGTGCGTTACATGGGATAAGTTCCATTTTTGACAACTATGATACTCCTAATGTAGTGATTATCACATTGGTTGTGGGAATAATCCCCTTCCAAGTAGAGGGAACATAACCATAACAGACTAATTAAAAGTGTTCAGAAAAATTTATAGAAGTCAGTGAGATGTAAGATTTGATATTTCAAGTCTTGGGCATGATGAAGATTTTTAATATTTAGATGTAATTTTAAATTGAGTTTCGATGCTAGATTCAGGCTCGAGATGGATAAGCGATCTGGGAGTTTGAAAATTTGGTAGCACGTCTATTCTTGCATGGAAGCATGACTATGAGGTGGTTTGTTGAGTACCTAAACATTGATGAATAATAATAGCTAGAGTTTGAATTTGGTGGTTGTTCTTGAATGATCACAATTACATTGGGATCTTAGGCACCGTGATAGATCCCTTAATTAAAACATCGACTGTTAAGATGAATGTCTCTTAAACAGGCCAACCTGGAGTGGATTGACTGGATCTTCAGTAATCAATTTTTAAGGTCAGTTAAGATTACCTTATATACATCATGTTAAATACTAATTGTTAATTTCAAGGAAAATATATCTTATTTTGATGGGGTGTGTCTTGGGAGATCTATACATGCTTATCAATTGAATTTTCGACGAATGATGTGATATTCATATCTATGGATCATGAATGGGTAATGTTTAGCATCTTGATGTACTCCTAGTTTAGTGGAAATCATTCCTAATACCCTAACATCATTCTATGTATGCTTAGAAATCATCAACTATACACTGAAATAAATATTTAAAACTAATGCCTTTTTGGTTAAACAGATGGACTCCTTGGGAGTTATGTTCAAGGATAGATATAAATAAAACCTTATAGTGTGGACTCCCACCATCTCTTATTGGAGGGTAACTATCAAATAAGTACTGGACCAATCATTTAATAGTCATATATATTTTTGAGTTCCTTTATGTGAAACAATATACAATTGGTTTTCTCGATAAATACCAGACATGGGATTAAGAGATGCTGGATAATCTTTTGGTTGTTTTATGCTTGACTATGATCATGTACCTAAATCTCTATATAGGTGTGGTTTTTCCTAAGTGACACTTGTGTTCCTGAGTAGGAATAACATAGAAAAACTCAGAGACACCAGATGATTCTTTGACTTTACCGCCAGTTGAGATACCACCATGAGGCTCAGTCAATGTGTCTGATATATGGACATCTAGACTATGTACCAAAGTTTCAATCATAAAATCTGAAGTATAGACTGCCTTGTATGATATTCTTAAAGTCTAGTAGTTGATACAAAGGTTACCCCAGACCTATGGTTGGACTTAGTTGATGGTTAGAGTGTGACGATCCTAGGATGATAGATCAGTATGGCACTGGTGTTCGTGCAATGATATGGTAATGAAAACGAGAAAGAAATGGTTCAGTTAGGAGATTTCATGAGGAATCAGTTATGATATTCAGTGAGAGCGCTCAAGTTCAGTGTAAAGTTCATCTAGGGATTATCAAGGAAAAGTTAGTGCGACCTGGTTAAACGTAGTCAATTTAAATTTTACCATTTTATCAAATTATAAACCATACTAAGAGTGTCAATAAGATAATAAGGATGGTACTCGATAGGCAATTACGATGGTGTAAGTACTATGACTTAGAATTTGATGTTTAAAGTTAGAACCAATGGCGAGAAGCACCATTGGACAGTTGATAAAAGAGATGATGATGTAATCTGGTCTTGAATTAGTCAGGCTTGAGTAAGAACCGTCCTAGAATTTTGTTAGCGATTGTGATCTTTGGTTATTGTTTTAATGGATTAAATATTGTATGCTTAAAATTACTCTTAGAGGAACATTGGAAATTTAGAAATGCAACACCTATGTTTGATCAGAAACTCATAACCCAAGTAGGTTAGGTGATGTTTTTTTATCACCCAAATACTTCTTGTGGATTAGAACTTCTAAGGTAGGGAGGTTGTAATTCTCCACATCTTAGAATGGGTCAAAAAATCTAAAGGAATTTTCATTTTCATTTGGTGGATGGGATGAATCTTAAATTGATATTCAGAATGTAATTATAAGATTTGGATCACTCTAAACATATTGTTTTAGATGTGGTTTAAGTATTGAGAGGTATCTCAAGTGTTTGGTTGATTTTCAGGAGCATCGGGTTTTTGAATCCTGGTTTTTGGAAAGGAAAGGAAAGGTGCATGGTTAGTAATAACCATGAAACTCAATAATATGACCAATTTTGTTAGGGTTCATGATTTGGTTAACTGTGTGAGGTGTCCCAAATAACTGTGCAAACCTCTTCAATAAACTGTAGGTGTATCACATGATTTCTTATAACCATGAACCTAAACATGTGAGAGGGTAAAGCACTTGGACAATATCTTCTCAAGGGCTATGCATGGTTTTTTAAATTGTGTTCCTAGACATGAAATCCCAAGTTCCATATGGACAATGCTATCACACATTTAGCACACAATTTTTTGAATCGTGCATCCAAACCGTACACCCCTTTAAAAAGGGGTGAAATTCTAATTTCACCCTACCTCTTTTAAACATTAATCCAAATTTTCCTCCTCCTTTCCATGTTCATCAACCCCATTAAATCTCTCCTTTAGTTCCTCCTCTAGGCTAGGATAGATCTTCTTTATACAAGGTCTGATTCAATTGATGTTCATTATGTTGGATAACCAATGGTAAGTCTATGATTTATCTTTCTTCTTTTCTTCATTTATCTTATCATATTAGATTCTATTTCTATGCGATCTTATATTCTCTATTTATAGGAAGTTTATCATTTATTTTTACTTATCTCTCTATAGATTTAATAAAATCCCAATAAAAGACGAGTGAAGCTTCTTAAGCAGGTAGGTGGTCTATGGATTATCCCTTAAAGTCTCATCACTTTAGAAAATGTCGTCATTTTGTCATGTGATGGATTTTATGTGCACCACTCCTAAAACATGTAAATCTTAAATTTAATTGCCTAGACTATGATATAGATCCCTTATGAGGACCATTGATATTGTGAGAGGATAAAACCTAAATACTAACCCCCCATGGGCATGTCACTTATATAACCTTGATGAAGAATGTTATTAATTAGCCAAAACACCACTAATTGTGTTTGGACTAATTTTTAAAATAAGAATCATTAAATGAATTGATCAAATTTCTCTTAGGAATGTATTCTTACTTGGGACATGTTAAATTATGATGTATTCCTGATAATAAAATGGGGTTTGTGGGGGATGTAAGACTCACATAGTTAAGTTTTTATTATGGCCATGTTTCCCATACAGACTAATACCCCTATATGGTATGTTGACTTATTTATTTAGAAACCATAAATGGAAAAACTTAATAAATGGTAGGTGTTATGGAAATACACACTTTTACCTTATTAATTATGATTAAAGTGATTAATGGATTAAGTTTAATGAGTTATAATTAATTGACAAATGTATTGTCTATTCACATGGACCTTCTTACTTCTTGAAGTGAATTGATAAATTAAATGAATCATGATGAATGGTTATGTGGAATGTAAACTCGCATAAACCCCTTTTTATCACTTGGAAGTGATTTTATTAAATTATTGGTTTAACGATGGATTATGATTTGGCAAGAAATTTCCCATGTCCTATGTATAATTACTAAATGTAGTGAACCTATTTATTTTCTTAGGCCTTGAGAGATACTTTAGTTCTTTATATGGGGTTCCTTGTATGGGCTTATAGGTTAAATGAAATTATATTAATCCCTGAGTGACACTTGGATTCCTAATATGGAATGCCTTGGAAAATCTCTAGGTTTATTGAATTATGATGTTCCTTGAGCAATACCTGTATTCCTTATATGGAATGACTCAGATGGGCTCATAGGTTTCATGATGTGACATACACCTTAAGTGATACTTGTATTCCTTATATAGAATTCCATGTATGGGATCATAGTTTGCATGATGTGATATACGCCATGAGTGATACCTATATTCCTTATACATAATTCCTTGGATGGGCTCAAAGGTTAAATGAGATTATGTTATGCCTTGGGAATCACTTGGGTTTTGATAAAAAATGTCTTGGATAGACTCATAGGTCAGATGATATTATTTTATAATTTATTAATAATTAGTTTATATTTGAATGATAGACCTTTAATGTTATGAAACCTATATAGACTTTTATGATCATCATTATATAGGGGTGACTTGTGTTCTCCTTGAGTCCCATATGACTAGTGTTATACATGGATGCTTAGTCTTATAGCCATGGGTCCTATTTTCTTTCCTACTTCACTAATCTCAAGTGTATTTATAGAATGATAACTATTTAGAGATATTTTGACTTAGTCCAAAGTAGGTATGATCCATAACGACATGAACTTTTAAATAAAATTCCCTTTGTGGTTCAATTAAATTCCCTATTATGTATTATGGTTATAGAAAACACATGAAATTATTTGGATTTATTATATCCTATTATATTTAAAAGACCGTTAAGAATCATAACCATTGATAATACCACCATTGAATAGTGATCATATTATTAGTATAAATATAGGGTTTTGATAAATATGTTTGACATAGAAAAAGGAAGTGATGACCTCAACTAGTAGGATCGTACCCTATGAATCCCATTTATAAGAGATTATGAGGGATATAACATCACTGGAATTTTCCCTTGACCCAGAACAAACCGAGATCTAATAACTAAAGCATGAGAGAAACCGTTTATGAGAGAAGTTTAATCTCATCAAGATCATGACCCAAACCATGTATGCCCAACCATCCCAAGAAAATCTCGCCATCACTCACCTTAATCTTAAGGAATTTTCTAGTTTAATAAAGGGATATGTATCAATACACTAAGAATATTAATATATATATTTTATTTAAAATATAATAATAATTATATTTACATCTTATTATTTTTAGTTTATCAATGATTTTTATTTTGATTTGATAAAACACAAATTATATTTTTGGGTAATATGTAAATTCAATTAAGAAATTCCTTTTGTTGAATTAATTATTTTTTTAAATAAATGATATTTTAATAAAATATTATTATTAAATAATATTTATTAATTATATTTGATAATATAATTATGTCAAAAATATTTTTTGTAAGGGTTCAAAAACTGTTATTGTCATAAAAACCCATTTTTATCAATAAACATCGATTATTATTTTAAAAGTGAAAACTCACATATTTAGAGAATTATTTAAATAAAATAAATATTATTTTTGGAATAAAATCATTCAAATTATCCAATGGTGATTTTTTCATAATTTGGTAAGACAATCAGATTTTCGGGTAAAAATTAAATATGGTATAAACATACGATGTGTATTATAACATCATAATAAACAAAAAGTGATGTAATAAATTTTATTAAGTGTATACACGACCAAGTATATGTTTAAAATTTAAAATAATGTGATTTTTAGGTCATTTTATTAATTTTATAAATCTTTTATGAATCCTCCAAAACCTATACTATGTTTTAAGATTTTAAATCAAATATTTATAAACATGACTCACTTCCACATCACCAAGGGTAATATTTTAATAATCTCAGAACTTTTCCTTATAAAATAATGAAAACCAATCTCATTTTTAAGAAACCATGTAAATAAACCATGAAAAATTTTGTGGTTTTGATTACTTTATTATATAGAGTCCAAAACCTAGGTTTGTGAAATAATAAAGAAATCTCCTATATTTTCCTATATAAACCCACCCAATATCCCATTCCTCTTCACTAAGAAACCTTGTATAATGTAATTAATATAACCTTACCTATTTATATCCCTCCTAATGTTCCCTCAATCTCTCAAGAAGCTCCTCCCAAGCTTTTGGAATCACCCTCTCAAGGTAAGGGATCCTTTCCTTCTCCTCTTTATTCAAGCATATTATTCATTATATGCCTTTTATTTCCAATTACAAATATTGGGATATGATTTTAAAAATCCATAATAATGTAAATTTTATTTCCAAATGATGAAATACCCCCTTCACTCTCATCAAAACATTTTATGAGTCTTTAATTACTTCCATTATGTTATCAAAATTTCACTGCAATTTTTCCATGCCAAACCATTTTATTGTGAATACCATCGATATTTATATTCAAGGATATTCACCTAGACATACCTATATTAATTTTATTTGGTAATTAAATTTATTTATTCCACACTCCTTTAACTTTGAATTAAATATGATAAAATATGATCCTATGTTGAATGATTAATGTGGAACACTTATGCATGTACCTGATATGAAAATGACGGGTGAACCTGAAATTATATAGCAATATAATGAATTGGGTAATGTTTTAGTCTCATGGTATGTAATTAAATTGATTAGGGAGTGAAACTAATCTATCAAGGGACCTTTTACACCATGTTATGATTTCATGGATGTTATCCTTGACCTATGTTTATGATTTCATGTTTGAAGTTGTTTCCACTTTCCCATGTTGCATTTATGTTATCATGTTATTTCATGTATCTTTGTTCATGTTTATTATTATCACCATTTTCATGTCCCATTTAATTTCTTATTTTCTAACATGTAATAATTTCTTCATGTTATTTTATGCTCATTCCCTTACTGGGCTTTATAGCTCACCCATTTCTTATGTATGTCCCCAAGTTATACCTTGTAGTTTTAAGTAAGATAGAATATTATGAGAATGTTAAGGATGTTTTCAATAATGATGATGTAATCTCTATTTTAAGTTGTTATGTGATGTACCTAATTACCCAAATACACTATAATTATTGATCTTTCAGGTTGTATTATGTGTCATCTTATGTAATAAATGATGAATTAATGTGAAATAAAGACAAGGATTTTCATAGTTGGTATCAAAGGAAAATTTTGGGATTAGGATCAGAAAACTCTATTGAAACCCTTATGGATAATACTAAACATAAGAAAAAACACCTAATGTTTGGTAAAGTATTGATTAAGTGGTTTCCAAGTAAACACATACCTGTCTGGATACTATAAGTGGATGTGGATCTGGAATATATACACTGTCACGACCCGTCCCACGAGGCCCGTGCCATGACTACCCCAAGCCCGCCTTCCATAGGCCAAGGGTTGGTTACTAGCACCATAAAGGCATATCCCTTAATGGAAAATCATTTCCTTTAAACCTATACAAACACGGAAATCCAAGAGCACAACAAGAGGCAACCACGAAGTAAACTGCTATAGTAAAAAGTGTTTTGAAAGTAAAGGGGCCGGAATACAAGCCTAACTGAAAAGTAAAAGTACAACTAAAAAGTAAAAATACAACTGGTAAGTGAAAAAAAGCTCATGTATTGTCAACTGAGGATCCTAACTGAAGGGTAGGTATGACTCACGATCAGTAGCCACTAAAACATGTCACGTCAAAGGTCCACCTCCGAGCACCATCTAGTCCTAGCTCCTTCATCCTTGATCAAGGCTGTAATTTGTTTTCAATAGACACAAAAAGGTGCGGGCGTAGCCCGTGAAGGGGTGAGTATAATGATACTCAGTAGAGACCTCGAGACCCTCATAGGTCTCTCAGAGTTCCACAAAGGACAAACCACAAAGCAAGACCTCCATCTCAAAGCATGAAGCGATAGACATCATCTCTACTTAGGTATATGCCCATACATATACCTAAGTTATCAAGATATAATCATCACATACATGAAATAATAATACCACAAAGGTAACACCACTAAGGTACAAGTACCACTTAGGTAACACCATGAATATAGAAGTACCACATAGGTAACACAACAAAGACAACACCACAAAGGTATAAGTACCACACATGTAACACCACGAAGATATCACCACGAAGGTAAAAGTACCACACATGTATCACCACAAAGATATCACCATGAAGGTAAAATTACCACACATGTATAACCATGAAGGTAAAATTACCACACAGGTATCACCAAAAAGGTAAAAGACTCAGATCACACTGGGTATTGGTGAAGTATAGAAGTACAGATGTTCCGTTGCGAAGCTGGATCATCTTATTCTATCAAGAGATACAGCTGCTGACCATATGGAGTCTGACCCACATAGGATCAATAGGTACTAACCCCCTCAATGATCCACACAGGATCTAACCCGACTGGAGTCGATAGGTACTAACCCCCGCAATGACCCACACATGATCTAACCCACACATGATCAGTATGCGCTGACCCACACAGGATCGCTGAGCGATAACCCACACAAGATCTGACCCAAATAGGATAGGTATGCGCTGAACCACACAGGATTGCTGAGCACTGACCCACATAGGATCTGACCCACACATGATCGGTGCTGACCCACAAAGGATCACTCGGTACTAACCTCCGTATGATATGTCTCCAACCTCCACCTCACTGCCAGCCACTGGATTCCCGCTCATAGTACGCTTGATTTCAGAAGAACTAATACTCAAGCCATTTTTTGTACCTCAAACAATACGAATATCCATGAAGAATAATTCCAAAGTACCGCTATTTCATAAGGATTCCAACACGACACACGACGCATCAATCAGACACCCGGTCTGTGACTTATAAGCATTTTAGTTTTGAGGGCCCGATTGGATTCAGATTCGATCCAACCCGAATGTACTCCAATATTTATCCAAAACTCAAGTGGAGTATACCAAAATAGACTAATTTCCAAATGGGATTCCAATTCCACTGACGATGTGTCGAACGGACACTCGGTTCGTTAGTTACATACATTTCTTTATTCGGGGACCGATTAGGTCGGGACCCCATCTGACTCAGTCCGACTGGCCTGACACAATGGGCCCTGGGGCCTACCTAACCCTGCTCGGGTTCGACCCACTAAGGATCAGCCCAGTTCACTAGGATTGGCCCATCGAGGTCAACCCAGTTCAGTTTATGGGCCCAAGCCGCTGTTGGCCCGACCTGTCGGGTGGGGATCGACCCACCTACGTCGGCCCACTGGGCCACGGGTCTAGCCCATCCCACTGGGTAGGTCTGGTTCATTGGGAGGGTCCATCCTGGTCCGTCAAAAGGGGGACCGGTCATCCCAGTTGGCCCCACGGGTGCAGGACCATTTCGGCCAGCCGGTGGGGCGTTGACCCACCGCAAATACCGGTCAGCCATTTCAGATGACCGGGGGTCCGCCAACCTGGCACAACATGAGGGCCACACCGTTCTCTACCTTTCCACGTCTTTGAGCTCTAGCCTCCTCTAGCGGTGTACGATGATGTGTCGTTCCACCTTCCTCCGCGGCCAGAAAGTGTTGGCCGCCGCTGCCCACCGCGGCTACATGCCGTGACCCCCTTGTTTGGCGGCGTGCGACGACACGACACCACCTCCTTCATGGCCATCCAAGCCAGCTGCCATCTCCACCTGCTGCGGCTACAGCCACAACCTTCTTCACTAGTGGCGCACGACGGCACGCCACTATCTCCTCCATGGCCGGTCATTGCCGGCCGCTGGCATCACCTGCAGTCCCAGGTTTCGTCCCACCCAAACATGGCTCGCAAAGGATATGTAAACTTCCAACAAAAAGGGCAGAGGGTCCAGGCCTTGTTCGTTTGGCCCGTGCCCTCCATGTTAGCTTGATAGCAAGGGGGTGGTAAAAGATTTTTCAAATCTTGAAGTTAAACAAGAAATAAACCCTACCTCAAGTTTTTTGGAGAGCCTCCGCTCTTTGAGGAAAAGTCGGTGTTCATTGTCCCCACAACAAGCCACCAACGATGCCACTCAAGCGTCGTTCTTTGGGTCAGGGTTTGGTGTCACTCGTCACTGTTCACTGGAACCGGATCCTTCCTCCAAGTGTTGGGAATCACAAAACTTTACCAGAGCTTTGTTGTTTGTTGATTTCATGCTAATACCTCCCCCCCAAGCTCCATATAAATAAGAGGTGGGGAGGGTAAGTAACGATCGTGAAATTTATGGGGGTTAATTTAATAGGAACCTTCCTAACTTCCAATGTCGCTGTTACTTAGGATTTGAAGGATCAAGACATTTAATGGCTTGACACATCACTGGTCCCACACTAACGCTTGTCTGTTGGAGGAAAAGAAAGAAATAAATAAAATAACAAAGTTATTTTATTATTATTTTAAAAAGTCCCAAAATATAACCTTTTCTATAGACTTACTGCGGTCGAAGTAAAGCCTACCTTAAGTGAATCCTGACACTATGGATTCAATGGTGCCCCCATATTTTTAATCCGAGCACCGGTTCAAAAGATAGAAAATGCCGCCCATGCGTTTATTGAACGTACCTTAAAAAAAGTTCAAAAATTCCTTCCAGGAACACTGGGCCTCAGAATCACACACCATCAATTTTTGAAGACTCCTAATAATTACATATAATTAAAAAAAAATTCATGGAAAATAAACGTCTTTATATTCTCCCAACCTTAGGGATTTTCATCCCCAAAATCCACAACATAGACTAAAGAAACAAATGGGGGTACTGAGCATGAATCTGAGCCTCCCGCTCCCATGGGCTCTCATGGAGGTTCCCGTGCTACCAAAAAACACACACCAGAGGTATCAATCACCCACAAAGGACCCACTCCTATCGATCCTCAATCTCCATTGGAACCTCCGTAAACGTTTCCCAATCATCAAAGTATAGCTTTCCATGGTCGATGACATGATATGGGTCAGGCACATATCTCCTCAGTTGGTATATGTGGAAGACATCATGTACCCTCTCCAACTGCGGTGGTAGTACCAAGCGGTATGTCACCTCGCCTATCCTCCAAAGTATCAGAAATGGTTCGATATACCTCAGTGATAACTTTCCACCTCAGCCAAATATCTGTAAACCTCATTGAGGTGAGACCATAGAAAGATGTTGTCTCCCTACTCAAACTCCAAAGGTCTCTGTCTCCTATCATCATAATACTTATGTCTTCTCTGTGCAGTCTTCATCCACTCCGGGATGATCTGCAACTTCTCAGTAGTAGCCCGTACTAACTCTGGACCCATAAGTACAGACTCCCCTAGGTCTATCCAGCATAGAGGTGATCTGAAAGGTCGACCATATAATGCCTCAAATGGTTCTATAACGATGGTGGAGTGATATATTTTGTTGTATACGAACTCCACCAAGGGAAATTAATCCTCCCAATTGCGGCAAAAATCTAGGATGCAAGCACAAAGCATGTCCTCCAGTGTCTAAATGGTCTTCTCTGTCTGACCATCCATCTATGGATGAACTGTGATGCTCAAATGTAGCTGAGTCCCAAACTCCTCTTATAATCCCTTCCATAACTGGGATGTAAAATGTGCTCCATGGTCATAGACGATCATCGATGGCACCCCATGAAGTCGTACAATCTCCTGTACGTAGAGGCGTCCCAAGCCCTCTACTGATCCCTACTCTTGGATGGGTAGAAAGTGGGCCTACTTGGTGAGTTGGTCAATGATCACCCAGATGGAATCATGTCCCCTGGACGTATGTGGAATCCCTGTCACAAAGTCCATGGAGATACCATCCCACTTCCACTCTGGCACCTCTAGTGGCTGCGCTAAGCCTGTTGGAACCTGATTCTTGGCTTTCACTTGCTGACAAGTGAGGCATCGTGAAACAAACTCTGATACTGCCTTCTTCATCCCTGGACACTAGTACTGATGCCAGAGATCCTGATACATCTTCTCTACACCAGGATATACCACCAGAGGGTACATATGGAACTCCCTCAACACCTCATCCCATAGCGCCACTGGTACCATGGTGCATCCTCTAAAGAGGATGATGTGCTCTCCACCTTCAAAAAATCCATCAAGTGCCTGTTCTATGGATATCTGAGCGCATCGTGCCTCACAGTCAATGTCCCCAAGCTGTGACTCTCGAACTCGTTGAATAAGTGGGGGAGTGACATTCATAGACTGGAGGTAAGCTGCTCCATCTCTATCCCCAAAGGATATCTGCAACGTGGCTAGCTACTCTATCGCCTCACTCAACAACTGTAGACCAGACCTCCTGCTTGAGTGCGTCTGCCACTACATTCCCCTTAATAGGAGTATATATTATCTCAAAGTCATAGACCTAGAGGAACTCTATCCATCTTCACTATCTCAGGTTCATGTCCTTCTATGCGAAGATATACTTGAGACTCTTTTGATCAGAGTAGACTATAAAATGTTTGCCCAACAAGTAATGTCACCACATCTTCAAGGCAAAGACCACTACTGCTAACTCCAGGTCATAGGTAGTGTAGTTATGCTCATGTTGTCTCAGCTGCTGAGAGCCATACGTGATCACTGCTCTCTCCTGCATTAGGAAACATCCAAGTTCGGACCCTAATGCATCATAGTATACTATATACCGAACAACCTCTTCTGGTAACCTCAAGATGGGGGCACTCATTAGTCTCTACCTCAACTCCTGAAATCTCTGCTATTATCTCTCCGTCCACATGAATGGTTTTCCATTCTTCATCAATGATGACAAGGGTGCCGCAACTCTAGAAAATTCAGGTACAAATATCCAGTAGTACTCAGCTAACCCTAGGAAACTCTACACCATGGTCACACTCATGGGTGGCTCCCAAGCTAGCACAACCTCTATCTTTTCCAAATCTACTGCAACTTCAGCCTCTGAGATAACATATCCCAGAAATTGAAGCTCTCGTATCCAAAATTGGCACTTCGAGAGCTTACCATAAAGCTTGTGCTCTCAGAGTGTATCCAGAACTATCTGAAAATGATAAGCATGCTCCTCCTCCATCATTGAGTACACCAATATGTCGTCGATGAAGACCACAAAAAATCGATCGAGGTATGGATGGAAGATCCTGTTCATGATTCCCATGAACATTTCACAGGCTTTGGTCACACCAAAAGTCATAACCAAGAAATTATAGTGGCCATACCAACATCTGAAGGCCATCTTCTGCACATCATCATCTCATACCCTGAGCTGATGATAGCCTGATCTGAGGTCTATCTTCCAAAACCATCAAGCTCCCTTCAGCTGATCGAAAAGATCATAAATCCTCAGAAGTGGGTACTTGTTCTTCACGGTTACCTGGTTAAGGTGTCGATAGTCCACACAGAGACTGAAACTCCCATATACCTTCTTGGAAAACAAAATCGGGGCTGCCCATGGAGAAACAATAGGCCTTATGAACCCATCTGTATGCAAGTCATCCAAATGTACCTGTAACTCATGAAGCTCCATGGGAGCCATCCGATATGTTGGTGTAGATATCAGTGTTGTCCTGGGATACAGGTCGATGTAAAAGTCCACCTCTCTGTGAGGAGGTAGTCCTAGAACATCATCTAGGAAGACATCATCATACTGGTCCACCATTACAAGATAGCTCAGACTCTCAACATCAACTGCTCTGAGGGTAAGGCTAGCCAACTGATGAGTGATCGAATGCACCATCCTCTGAGTAAGTCCATCCTGTGATACAAAGGTTACATTCTCACCGGTGAAGGAAAACCTAGTCCCATCCTCATAGACACACCACACTTTGCGCCTAATACAGTCAATATGAGCATGGATAGTGTATAACCATTCCATACCTAAGATGATGTCGTAAGGCCTCGACGCTGCTACTAGGAGATCCCAGCCGAATCTCTCGCCTCCTATAGTAATCTCACATTACTGGCATCTGTGTTTAATTATAGAATCTTCTCCCGTAGGATTCTCTAGCCGTAAGGATCGAGCCAACGACTCCATTGAAATCTCCGAGCTCTAAACAAGGGCCTTGGTAATAAAAGAGTGAAAGGAACATGTGTCTATAAGTACTGAAGCTAGGGTGAAATAGACATAAATCGTACCTCTAATCATCTTCGGAGTGACATGGTCATAGGCCTCATCTACCTGAAGCTGAGCTCATCCCTATCCATCTTCTACCTGTGGTCGGGTTGGACCACCTGGAGGTAGTGGCGGTAGAACCTCGAATCACCATCCACCGCCTGCAGCACGACCATCTCCTCTTCCACGTTCGCCACCCTGCTGACCTCCTCGCTCAAACCACTTCCTCTACCAAGATAGTCCCTCAACTATCTTCTGGTTGTCGGTATGGCGTGTTGGGTAGTGGTGAGCCATATGACCCTACTCGCCGCACGAGTAGCACCGCGTGATCCTCAACTGTCCTCCTCTTTCCCGTGATCCCCTCACCACCGATCCTATATCCTGAGGTCTCTCACTAGAAGGTCTGGCATGCTTGGGCCCCTGATTCATCCATCTACTAACTTCTTCAAATAACTCCACTACCTGACTTTTAGTGGTGGCTCTCACTATCTGTGCCTGCTCAGCTAGGAAGATCTTCACCAAAAGCGCTCACTCTAGCACCCCAGCCTGCGTCAGAATGCTGAACGATACCATCGATGATCTGATCTCCCGTAATAAACCCTTATTAAAGTTCCGGGACCTGAATAAAGGGTCCCATATAATGTTAGTGGAGTAGTGGGAGAGATCAGTGAACCTCACCGAGTACTGGGCCACAATCATGCTGCCCTGCTGTAAGTGAAAAAACTCCTGTATACACACTGAGCATAGAGTCTTAGGGATGAACTCTACCCTGAAAAGGCCCTCAAAGTTTGCCCAGGTGAGATTCACATCATCATGTAACTGGAGTGTTAGACTCCACCATCTCCCAGATTCTCTCTAGAAGAGACTGGAAGCTAGGATCACCATCAGATCAGCTGGTGTCCCAACTAAGTGAAAAACTCTAGCCACAGCCTCCAGCCAGTCCTCTGTCACCTGCGGATTTGTCTTACCTCGGAACCTCAGAGCACTATTCCACTGAAACTCATGCAATGTTCTCAGTCGAAATTCACCCTCTGCTAGTGGGGATGGTGGCATCTTCTGCCCAATGGTTTGTGGTGCTACTGGTACACCACCCGAAGGTGCTAACACCGTAAGAGGTCCCTACACCGAGGCCTCATTGCTTAGTGGGCTATCGTCGTGTGCTCTCTTGAGAATACTGGCTGGATGTCTACATGGAGGCATCTTGAAAGGAAACAAGTGTTCTATGTTCAATAAGTTATACTTGGTGAGATCAATCAAATAAATCAAAATGAAAAAACTTTTCAAAAACACACGCAATCAGTGTTTTCATGCACCGAGTCAGAAATCAGAATTTAGGGTCCTGGTGTATGGATATGTTGGCCACCACACCAACACTAGATTCCCCAAACTGAAAACCACACTCATAACACTCAACACTATTTCCAAATAGAAAAGATCAGAGTCCTAGTTCTTCAGTAGAACCAACTCCTCAGATACCACATTGTCATGACCCATCCACTAGGGCCCATGCCGTGACTACCCCAAGCCCACCTTCTATAGGCCAGGGGCTGGAAACTAGCACCAGAAAGGAATATACCTTAATGGGAATGAATTTCCTTTAAACCTATACAAACATTGAAATCCAAGGGCACAACAAGAGGCAACCACGAAATAAACTGTTGTAGTAAAAAGTGTGCTGAAAGTAAAGGGGACGGAATACAATTCCAATTGAAAAGTACAAGTACAACTAAAAAGTACATATATAACTCGTAATTGAAGAAAAGCTCTTGGATCATCCACCGAGGATCCTACCTAAAGGGCAGGTACAACTCATGATCAGTAGTCACCGCATCACATCACGTCAAAGGTCCACCTACGAGCACCGTCCAGTCCTAGCTCTATCAGCCTCGATCAATACTGTATATCGTCTGCACAAGACACAACAAGGTGCAGGCGTATCCCGTGAAGGGGTGAGCATAACGATACTCAGTAGGGACCCCGAGACCCCCGTAGGTCTCCCATAATTCCATAAAGGAAAAACCACAAAGCAAGACTTCTATCTCAAAGCACAAAGCGATAGGCATCATCTCTACTTAGGTATATGCCCATACATATACCTAAGTTATCAAGATATACTCATCCAATACATGAGGGAGGAGTACCAAAAAGGTAACACCACGAAGTTAGAAGTACCACGCAAGTAACACCATGAAGATAGAAGTACCACACATGTAACACCACAAAGACAACACCACGAAGGTAGAAGTACCACACAAGTGACATTATGAAGATATCACCACAAAGGTAAATGTTCCACACATGTATCACCATGAAGATATCACCACTAAGGTAAAAGTACCACACAGATATCACCACGAAGGTAAAAGTACCACACAGGTATCACCACGAAGGTAAAAGATTTAGCTCACACCAAGTATTAGTGAATTATAGAAGTAAAGATGTTCAGTCACGAAGCTGGATCATATTATTCTGTCAATAGGTACTGCTACTGACCATAAAGATTCTGACCCACATAGGATAGATAGGTAATAACCCCCGCAATGAACCACACAAAATCCGACCCGCCCAGAGTCAATATGTACTAACCTCTGCAAGGACCCACACAAAATCTCACCCAGACAAGATTAGTATGCACTGACCCACACAGGATCGCTGAGCGCTGACCCACACAGGATCTGACTAACATAGGATCGGTATGTGCTGACCCACATAGGATTTTTGAGCACTGACCCACACAGGATTTGACCCACATAGGATCGGTGCTGACCCACACAATATTGCTGGGTAATAACCTCCGTATGACCTGTCTCGAACCCCCCTCACTGCCAGCCACTAGATTCCCGCTCATAGTATGCTTGATTCCAAGAGAACCACACCTCAATCCATTCTTCATACCTTAACCACCAAAAATATCCACAAATAAGTATAACAAAGTACCGCCATGTTGTAAGGGTTCCAACGTGACAGACATCGCGTCAATCGGACACCCAGTCTGTGACTTATAAGCATTTTAGTTTCGAGGGTCCGGTTGGATTCAGATTCGATCCAACCCAGTTGTACTCCAATATTTATCCATAAATCAAGTGGAATATACCAAAACAGACCACTTCCCAAAATGTATACCAATTCCACTGATGGTGTGTCGAATGGACACTCAGTTTGTCAGTTACTGGCGTTTCTTTATTCGGGGACCGGTTGGGTTGGGACTCGGTCCGACTCGATCAGAATGGTCCGAAACAACGGGTCCCATGGCCTAATTGACCCTACTCGGGTCTGGCCTGCTAAGGGTTGTCCTTATTCACTCAGTCTGAGCCACCAGGGTCAGCCCTATTTGGTTCACGGACCCGAGCAGAGGTTGGCCTAGCCCATCAGGTGGGACTCGGCCCACCCACATTGGACCACTGGGATGCAGGTCCAGCCCGACCCACTGGGTGGGTCCGATTCGCTGGGCAGGTCCGACCCAGTCAGCCGGCCCATGTCTGGCCCAGTCCTCCAGAAGGCGAACCAGTCTTCCCAGCTGGCCTCGCGGGTGCAGGGGCGTTTCGTCTAGCTGGTGGGGTGCTGCCCCACCGCAAATACTAGTCGGCCGTTTTGGCCGACCGGGGGTCTGCCAACCTGGCGCGGTGCGAGGGATGCACCGTTCTCCACCTGCCACAACTTCGAGTCGTGACCTCCTCCAGCGGCACGCGATGCCATGCTTCTCCGCCTTCCTCCGCGGCTGGCCAGTGCCGGCCGCTGCTTCCCACCACAACTACATGCCACAACTCCATTGTTTGGTGGTGTGAGACGGTGCGCCGCCACCTCCTTCATGACTTGACGATCCGACCACTGTCACCACCTGCCGCAGCTGCGGCCACAACATTCTTCTCCGGCAGCGCACGACGACGCGCCAGTATCTCCTCCGCGGCCAGTTGTCGCTGGCCGCCGCTGTCACCTACCGTCCCAAGTTTCGTCCTACCCAAACATTGCTCGCGATGGACATGTAAACTTCCAACAAAAGGGCAGAGTGTTCGGGCCTTGTTCATTTGGCCTGCGCCCTCTGAGCTAGCTTGATAGCAAGAGGGTGGTAAAAGATTTATCAACTCTCTAAATTAAACAAGAAATAAACCCTACCTCAAGTTCTTTGGAGAGCCTCCATGCATTGAAGAAAAGTCAGCGTTCATCATCCCCGCAACAAGCCACCAATGACGCCTCTCAAGCATCGTTCTTCGGTTCAAGTATCAGTGTCGCTCGTCACCATTCGATGGAACTGGATCTATCCCCCAAGTGTTTGGTGTCGCAGAACTTTACCAGAGCTTCGTCACTTGGTGAATCCGTTCCAATACCTCCCCCAAGCTCTATATAAATAGGAGGGGGGAGGGTAAGTAACAATCGTGGAATTTATGGGGGTCTGTTTAATATGAACCTTCATAAATTCCAATGATGTTGTTACTTAGTATTTTAAGGGTCAATCCATTTAATGGCTTGAAACGTCACTAGTCCCACACTACCACTTGTCCATTGGAGGAAAAGAAAGAAATAAATAAAATAACAAAGTAATTTTATTATTCATTTTAAAAGTCCCAAATTCTAACTTTTTCTCCAGACTTACTGCAGTCGAAGTAAAGCCTCCCTTAAGAAAATCCCGGTGCTATAGATTCAACGGTGCACCTGGATTTTTAATCCAAGCACCGGTTCAAAAGATAGAAAACACCACTCATGCGTTTACTAAACGTACCTTAAAAAAAGTTCAGAAATTCATTCCGGGCACACCAGGCCTCAGAATCATGCACCGTCAATTTTTGCAGACTCGTAATAATTCCATATAATTAAAAAAAATTACATGGAAAATTTGGGTATTTACATGCACCTAGGGGTAAAACCCAAAAACACTACATTGAGATAGACTCGATCATGTCCTAGTGAATGAAAATAGGCATTCACTACTAGAAAACTAGTCTATAGACACATACCTATAGATATGGTTTTAAAAAACCACCGCTATAGGTATTTATATCAAGGCTATAACCACAATTTTATATAAAACAATGGTTATAAGATATATTTTCGAAGTCTATATCCACGATTTAGTGAAACTATGGTTATAAAGTATTTTTTCGATAGCTATAGCCATTTTTTTGTAAAACTGTGGATATAGAGTCTTTCTCCAAGAGATATGGACACAGTTTGTGTAAAACTATGGCTATAGAGTCTTTTTCCAAGGGCTATAGCCATGGTTTGTGTAAAACTGTGGATATAGAGTTTTTTTTCAAGGGCTATAGCCACGGTTTGTGTAAAACTGTGGCTATATAAGTTTTTTTGAGGGCTATAGACATGGTTTTTATAAACCATGGCTATAGAGTAATTTTTCAATTTTCTATAGCCACAGTTTCTTAAAACCGTGGTTATAGGTCTCCCTCCCTTGCATGGGAAAAATTTAACCAGATAAAAAAGAGTGGGAAGGGATATAGCCACAATTTAAATACTATAGCCATAGTTTTTAATTATATATATATATATATATATACCCTAAGTCTTTAGTGGTGTAGTGGTTAGGCATCTGGTGTACATAGAGGAGGTACAAAAATCAAAACTGGCTAGGGGCATATTATCTTTGGGTTATAGACACAATTTACTTAGGTTATAGCCACTGTTGTCCACCCTAGTAATAGACTCTATTTCCATGATTGAAAACCTTGGCTATATCCCAACTTCCATGATGGAAAACTACGATATCTATTTCCATGGTGGAAAACTGTGGAAAAATCCTAGAGAACCGTGGATATAGATTTTAGCTATAGCCATGACAATATGTGCCACGAATAGTTGGAATCGTGGATATTGATTATTGCCATAGTTTTGACCCCTATAGTCATGATTTTAGGATGTGGATATAGCCAAAATTTCTTCTTGTGATTATTTCACACCTGGTTAGACACTCTTGAGGAATATTCTTTGGTAAATTTACAAGCTCATTACGAACCATTATGAAGGGAACAAAAAAATGCCAATAAGATTTTATGTTAGAAAATGTACAATGGACAACATAGATTAAAGCCTATAAGTTCATAACTCAAGGAAATAAATTTCATTTATAAGTTATGATATTAATTTTATTGGATTCCCATTAATGTTTTTAATAGTTTAAAAATATTCATCCTTAATTTTCCCTTTAATCAAGCCAATGGATGGAAATAAGAGGAATTTAGTAAACAACCAATGTGAAGGAAAATGTGATGAATGCCCAAATGAGATGCCCAAAACAATAAGATTAGTAATAATGAACTTTATGATGATACTATATCAATTTAATTAAGTTCTAAATTGAAACCTGAATCAAGAAGAACACCCAAATCCCCCTATGAAAGAATAAACTACAATTGAGTCCTTTATGTGACAAAGGACACTTAATTTATATGGATTATAATATCCCTTAATCACAAAAAATGGATCATATCCATTGAGAAGATATTCTACATCCTTCAATGTTCTGAGAAAGGGAAGGTTATACTGGCTGTTTGTTGTATGGAGGAATAAATTGATTAGTGGTGGATATTGATTAGGAATACAAAGCCTGAGGAAGAGATCAAAGTGATGGGATGGAAGAATTTATGGAAAATGTTTTAAAAAAATATATTTTCTTCTCACTCTCTGACTTAAAATGGAATGGTATTTCCTTTCCCTCAAGAAAAAGGATGATGAATCCATTGGGGCATATGGGGAAAACTTCCCAAGACTTGCACTATACACCTCTTAATTTGTCATTACCCTGAGTGAAAAGTTGATAGATTCTTTGGTGGGATAAAACTGAGCCTATGAAAATCCCTGGTGATTCAATCATTTGATAGATATGATGAAATTGTCTGATGTGCCCTTAAAGTTGAAATAGAGATAAAAAAACCTCAAGGGTATCATGGGGATAAGAAGTGGAATGTGGAGATTAATTCTGATGATGTGATGGAGAAATAAAATGGTGGTAATAAATTTCAATATCCCACTTTTCAAAATTGTGGAAAGAATCACCCTAGAAATTTTCTAAAGGGGATGAGGAAATTATTTAGGTGTATGAAGGAAGGGAACCTAGCTAGTGATTTCTGATAAGATAAACCCACCAATTTAACAGAATAGAATAATGATCTAGTCAACCATATTCCTTTTTTATAATGTTTCAACTGCAATGAACATGGAAAATTTTCAAACCAATGAACTAAGCCAATGGTGGTCAGATAAAATCAGTGCCAACAACTTCCAAGGAAGAAAGGGAGATCATATGTCATCACAATCGCTAATATGGATCCCAAAAATGAAGTGGTGACAAATATGATAGTTATTCATTCAAGAGTATTGATTGCAAATTTTGATTATAGAATTATCCATTCCTTTATATCACACAAGTTTAGTATAAATATTCAAATACCACCACAAATCATGGAAGTAGAGTTTTCAGTGAAAATGAAAAATGGTTCAATTATTTCATCCCAAGTATATTACTCCCCAAGTAAAAATTTGTGGTATGAACTTCCCAAAAAACCTTATGATACTCCCTTTAGTGGAATTTAATGAAATTATAGTTATGGATTGGATTTCCTTACATATAGACAACATAAATTTCCACAAGAAGGAAATCACTCTCCATATCTCAAATCATCCCCTGATTCTATACTAGTGAAAGGAGTAGGATGAATCTTCTTTAGAAAAAACATCTCAAGAATGGAAATTATTTCCATATGAGAAATCATATATAGCTCAGATGATTAAATTTAAGGAAAAGATCATCCTTGAAGACATTCCCATTGTGAGGGAATATGTTGAAGTTTTTCTCAAGGAATTACCTGGTCTTACACCTAGTCGAGAGGTTGAATTTTTAATCGATCTTATACTTGGTTATTTTTCTATATCCAAAGATCCTTATAGAATGGATTTTGTGGAACTTGAGGATATAAAGAAACAAATATATTTTAATTTGGATAGAGGGTTCATACACCCAAGTGCTTCACCATGGGGTGCACCAATCCTCTTCATTAAGAAGAAGGATTGGTCAATGTGCCTTTGCATTGATTTTCATGTGCTAAATAAGATCACGATTAAAAAAATATATCCTCTAATATATATTGATGTCTTGTTCGATTGGATATGAAGAGGACAATACTTCTCTAAGGTGGATCTTCAGTTGGGGTGTTATCAAGTAAGGGTGAAGAAGGAGAATATCCCCAAGAGTCCTTTTTATACAAGGTATAGGCACTATGAGTTCATAGTGATGCCATTCTGATGCAATAATTCTCTAGAAATATTCATAGACTTGATGAATAGAGTATTTAGAGATTACCTTGACAAATTTGTGGCAGTATTTATAGAAAATATTTTAATTTAATTCAAAATAAATTAGGAGAATAAGGAGCATACGAGAACTTTGCTAAAGGCCTTATGAAGGTAGAATATTTATGAAAAATACATCAAATGTGAGTTATGGTTCAAGAAAGTCTCATTATTAGTGAATATTATCATAAGTAACAGGATATATATGGAACCTTCAAAGATAGAAGCAATTAAAGGATGGACAAGGACAACATCTATGATAGAAATATACAGTTTCCTTGGATTATCTAGGTATTATCATCAATTTGTGAGAAATTTCTCATGATTTTCCAACCCTCTAACCAAGATAACTCAGAAGGGAGTCAAGTTTGTTTGGAATAATGAATGTGAATAGTTCTTAAAGGGTTTTAATGGAGGTTTATCACTACACCTATAATTATGCTACCCATAAGTGGGGAACTCTTTGTGGTATACAATGATGTTTCGAAGAAGGGCTTGGGATGTATGTTAATGAAGAATGAAAAAGTGATAGCATATGCCTCAAGGAAATTGAAAGTCCATGAATAGAACCACACAACACATGACCTAGAGTTGGAGATTGTAACACCACATGATTTCATAGTATGTTATCTCTTTAAATTAATTTAATATCTTATATTGCATGTAACACTGACTTGGATTGCGTTATACACATGATTGAGTTTCTGTGAAACAACACATTAGTATTATAATTATTTAAACGATATATTTGTTTATCAATTAAATATTGTAATATGAATAGTAAAAAATAAATTTTAAATGTTATTTAATATTTTTACATAAATAAAACATATTTATAATGAAATTTATAAGTTTTGTTAAAATTGTTATATATTTAGAAAATCTATTTTCTTAAAAGAACTACTTTTTTATGTCATTTTTTGAAAAATAATAAAATTAATTCTAGACACTCCTAAAAAATTGAATTTGATAAAATAGAATTCATTTTTGAATTCTTAATATCAAAATTAGATTAGGGTGAATTTTTGGTATTTTTCTAAAAAAATTCAAATTTTAATGAATAGTTAAAAATACTGCATAGTACATAAAAACCGACTTTTTCATTTTAATAATTATTTTTAATTAAAATTTATCTTAAAGTAAAAACATATAAATAATACATATATTAACCCAATTTAATTCATTTGAGTCATTTTATAATATAATTATATATAAAAATTCATTGAAAGTTTTTTAACATCTTTTTACCCACCTTCTAGACACATTTGCAAATTAGCATAAAACGTAATTTTACCGCTTTTGTGAAATGAATTTTGAAAATCCAACATAAATGGTTGTAATCAATAAATAAAATATGGTTCAATAGGATCAAAATAATTTTTTTGAATAGTAACTTTTGAATTTTATTTACCACGGTTAAAGGTAAATAGGGCAATTAAAGGTAAAAATAATATTATAATAATATAAAATTACCCCAAAACATGTCATAATTTTATTAGATAGTTATATTTCTACCAAAATCAACATTATGACACATATATGATACTTTTTAATCCACATGTGTCATATTAGTAAATTTATTATATTTTATTTAAAGAAGTGTTAAAACTGTCAAATTCAAAATTTAATAACTAAACCATTTTTAATATAGGGTTATACATAGGATGAATTATACTATAAATATTCATTATAAAGATAAAAATATTTACTACATCAAGGTATTTTATAAATAATTTTTATACATTAAATAAGTAAATTTATTTATGACATAATGATGATACAGTGATTACCTTATTAATGAATGATTAAAAAAAATGATGTTAGAAATATTAAAATAAATGAAAATTGGAACTTTTGATGCCAAAAACTAATTTTATAGGTGACTATGACATGTTAGGAGTTAATCAATGTATTTTTTTAAAAGAATCAAGTTTTTATGACTTTAAAAAAAATCAAGTATTAAATAGTAACAAAATTGCCATAAATGATATTTTAAAATAAATACTAATTTATTAAATAATATAAAATTCATAAAAATCCAAGTTTCTGCCAACTAAATTTTATAGTGTTAAAACATTATAAATGATCCACTTTAGTTTCGTTTGGAAACTTATATTAACTATATTAACCTTGTAGTATAAAAATACAACAAGGCATGGTAAGAGTTAAACTATTTAACTAAGGGTTAAATCTAAAAGATAAGGCTAACATGATAAAATAAACATGTCTAAAACCTATTTTTTGAAAGGATTTAGACACATACACATATTATCCTATAAATAAATCAATATGGATTTATTATAAACTGAAAAGTATTGGATAATAAATTAATATTTCAACATTTTTCCTAAAGTTCCCCTCACCTCTCTTATAAAAGGGCACACCCCCTTTTTTTTAATTCACACCTCCAATGCCATTTGGCTCAGACAACCCCTGTACAAATATCCTACCAAATACCATAAATTAAACCCAGAGGCCTTAATTTGAGCATATATCCAACATAAGGAGCCCTTTTGTTCAAATTAAAAGGAAACACACGAAGAATACCATTCATTGCGATATTCAGTGGAGGCAGGAGGCTTTGGTCTTCACGATATTCAGGATACCATTCATTTCCTATAGGACCATCTCGCCTGGGAAGTTATTGTATGGGAATCGTTGTGGGTGAAATTCTTCAAAGCGCGATACCCAGGGAATGAAGAAAGGGGTCTCTACAGTTCCACGAGGTTGGCTAGGCACATGTTTCCTCTTATTGAAACGTTGTCAGGCCATGCAAGATGGATCATCAGGGATGGGAAGATCAGCTTTTGGGACACTAACTAGTGTGGGGAAATCCTTGGTTACCCTAACTGTCCTTTTCTAGACATCACATTCAGCAATGCATGTGAGGAGTTTGACTTGATTAACACTTATTTGAACGTTAACCAAATGACTGTGTTCGAAAACATCGTCATGAGCGAGGAACCTGATAGGTGTTGCTTCACAGACACCAGTTCGGGCAGGTTTAGTTCGAAAGGCTACAGGAGTATCTCTCAGACCGAAGATGCAACAAATTCTTGGGCTTCGGCCTCCTGGTGTAATGAGATCCATATTAGAATGAATTTCTTACTCTGGAGAATCAGGAACATGGCGTTACCTACGAAGGATAATACCCAGCGTCGGGGCAATGCTTTGGCCTCTAAATGCGTTTGTTGTAATAATCACTCCTTAGAGTCGGCGAAACACCTGTTATTTCAAAGCCATTAGGCCCTTAATCTTTGGTCCCTGTTTACGCAAAATCCATGTAGAAATGACGGTGAGATCTCGCTACAAGAATACTTGGAGAACTGGTTTTCTGGCTCGGGAACTTTAGGCCATGAGAGGATGGTTAGAACGATAATTATTGCGGCTATTTATTGGGTGCTTTGGGAGGCTCGTAATCAGGTTCGGAGGGGATCCAGTCGATTTTTCTTGTTTCTCCAGGCTAGCATCAAAACTCTCATTTTTGAACTTTTCTCTCTCATCAAAGGAGGATCGACGTTAGCTGCGATTTGCAACCTGCTCAATCGCCCCTACATCCTAGGCAGGGGGTCTGATCAGTGGGTGAAATAGTGTCCACCGGTTATGGGTTTCAAGATTAATATTGATGGTTCCTGCATGGAGGGTATCATGAGGGGGGGAGGAGTGCTGCGTGATTATTCTGGTTCGGTCCTCATCACTTTTAGTGCTTTTTATGGCATGGGAAACTCCTTGAGCACGAAGATACATGCACTCGCATCCGGTCTTATGGTTTGTAGGCGGGGTAAGATGGAGGTGTCCGAGATCGAGTCGGACTCAGAACTCCTTGTGAAGGCCATGAAAGGGAATAATGGGTTTCCTTGGGAGCTCTCTTATCTCATCATGAGATGCAAGAACGAAACCTCACAAGGAAGACTTATTCACCAAAGTTGGAGGGAGAAAAACTTTGCGGCCGATTCCCTCGCTCACTTAGGTAGGTAGGACGAGACTCTCATTATTTATGATTCCCTTAATTCTCTTCCCCCGGAATGTGCTTCTGTAGTCCAAGGGGATGCTCTTGGCCTTCAACATTTTCAACCCCCTTGAGGGGATGTTGCATTTTCCTTGTCCTTTCTACTTTGAATAAAAAAATATATTACTACTACTACTATGTTGTTTCCATAATAAAATAATAAATAAAGTAAATTATACATTCTGAGATGTTATTATAAATATGGTACAACTATATTCCTTATTCTATCAATCCTATGAATGAAAAAGTCACCATGCGTGCATACGTATGACTTACCGTCTTCACGCCATGGTGTAATTTGTTATTCCACACTATATTATTTGGATGCATATAATGATGAGTATTATGTATATAAATAACAAAAATACCATTATAATGTTTCTGTATAATTAATATACCATCCAATTCCACACCTTTTAATCATTAAGGAAATGATATCATCGCTCGTGCGTACATACGACTTACCATCTCCACGACGCGATGAGATTCATTTCTGTGTTCACCATTCAACAATGATTATAAAAATATATATTATTAATAAGTATGTAATATATGACATGATAATTCTACTAGAAAAATATATTTATGTATTTACATATATTTCATTCATTTACTTCCATTCAATATGATATGAAAATGGAAACAATGTTCATCCATACGTACGACCTACCATCTCCATGAATAGTGTATTCAATTTTATATATCTATCTATTATATATATTTATATTATGAATATATATGATATATAAATCATATTATATATTCTGTAAGTAATTAAATCATGATCTAAGTAATATGATCAAGAATAACAAGTCAAAACACGTACGATAAACAAAGCGATATTAGCCGAAATCTTGCATTAACTTGAAATTATTAATAAATGGGTAATATAAAGTCATAAAAGAATCATATATGATATCATAAATATTATTATTATTCTAATATAAGTTAATAGTATGTTTAAAAACATTATACAAGAGTCTTGGACACATACGAAGAGTATCGACCCTATGGTAAGGGTTAATTCCTCAATCTCATTATTATCTGAGATTGTTTATGTGTAAGTATTTATTGGGACATATTTTTCATCCATATACATGTTTCATATTTTTTTTAAAAGTAATATTTTAAGGTTTTAGGGAAAATACTCTTTAACTAGATCATCATTTTAAATTTTTTAAAGATTTATTTTTCTAAATCTATTTAATTAATTTCCTTGTTTTCAAAATAATTTTAAGGATTTATTTATATAGACATGATTGTTTTAGATTGTTAATTATTTTCAAAAGTTTCAAAGTGTTATGAGAAACTTTGATTCAAGAATATATTTTAAATTACTTCCTTGATAAATTGGGTGACTTTTAAATGATTCCACAAAAAAGTGGATATTTCTCTCAAAGCGTTTTACTAATCATTTTCAATTATGTCAACATCCTTTACTGGGTATTATTCTTGATTGAGGTTGATTTATTATAATACAATATTCCATATTGTATTGAATGAGTTAAGATATGTTAGACTATAGATGTTCTTTTTTATACCATTCACGATTTATGGTTAAATTATTGACATTTCATATGCTAGTTTTAATATGAATGATTATGTTATGTTTTACCCTTTTCATATGATGAATACATTGGACTTAGTAATTGATGGGTGGGGCCCACTATAACCCCTTGATGTATTGGTAGGTTTAATTAGACAAAATAGTGTCATGAAATAGGGCCTTGAAATAATTCAGTGAATGGTCTTCGCACAAGGCCTTGACAATGTAGTTATTATATCCAGAATTATGCATTCCCTCGTTATGAAATTAGTTATTACATATGATTATTCGACTAGTATAATATTAATGTGCATGTTTAAATGGTAATGTTTGATTTATTTTTTCCATATCATGTCCAAGTTTATGTTTTAAAAGGCTTATGTTTTTATTATACATCTTGCCTTAAAAGTTTATAGCTTCCGCTGAATTATTTACCCTTACTGAGCATCTAAGCTCACCTCTTTCTTATGTTTTATTTTCCCAGGATACCAAGAAGTGTATTATGTTTGATATGTAGGGTTAAGCTAGGGGAATAATAGCATTATCAAAGGATTATTTATGTTGTGTTGTATGTTATAAAGTGTAATGTATCATTCATGTATGTAATATATTTTATAAGACTGCTAAACTGATTGGTCCTTCGAGACTTGATTCCTTGTAATCAGTCCAATGTATTCAAATAATGCATCGGATCTGGGTAAATGGGGTCGGGGCATTACAGTTGGTATCAGAGAAAGTTTAAAAATAACTTTGGGAACTAGATTTAGAAAGCTATGATTTGAGAACATTACCCTAAGATAGAATTTGAGGAATAATATAAAATAACATCCTAGAATCTTTGTAATGTAGAGATTTTGTGATTTTTCCAAGAAATATATCTCTTTTTGGATACTACAAGTGGAAGTGGTCCTGGAACATATGTATCTAGGAGTAAAAACTCTCACAAGGTGTTCCAAGCCTAACTCGGGGTAACATGGTATATGACAATGGGCCTTACTACACACCTAGTTTGACACTCCCAGGGGATATGATTAGGATACTTCACGTTTTCATTACAAACCATTATGAAGGATTTATAATAAAATATTTCGACAAAGAAACCATTTTTTATGATTATGAGATTGGATATGAATAAATTTTTCAATATATGTAACGTGTTTCACTAGTTTTGGGATTATGCATTATTTAATCTAGTATATGCCACTTTATAGAAATGGAGCCTAGCAGAAGGAATGATAACCCAACCAATGCACACGATCCAAAGAGTAAGAAGGATCATGTCTTTCATGGTCTTAATCCAATATTTAGAAGGTAAATAATCTCTTAAGCATTCTCATCATATAAAGAAATGATGTCACATGATAGTAAGATAAGTAAAGAATATCCTAGGTATTATTAATTCAGAGGGAAGTATGAGAATAAAAGATGCTGTAAAAAACATGGATAAAGAGAAAAAGGGGAAGAAGGATTTTCCAAGATGTGATAACTGTGGAAAGAATCACTCTGGGAAGTTCTTGAAAGGACTGGGTGTCTGTTATAAGTATGAAGAAAAGGGTCATCAGGATAAAGAATGAAAAGGGACAAAAGAAAAGACTAATATTCAGTGTTTTAACTATAGTTAAATGGTGCATTATGAAAATAAATTTCCTAAGCATCAAGAAAATATAGCTCAAAAGAATCAAAGGGATCATGGTCAAGCATAAGATGTTACTACAGTAAAAGTGGAATAATTAATGTATTAGTGTTTCTTGATTTTATAATTATGTCATTTGAGTGTTGTATCAATGATGTACTGGTTATATGAATTATGGAAATAAATAAGGATTGTACTGCAGTGTTATTTCATTGAGGATTTACGATTGTATGTTACAAATAAAAGTGACTCAATAGAAAGTTAAACCTTTTGGAAAATACGTGGTTGAGGGAAAGATAAACCTTAATATGGCCTGGATACTGAGGTAGTGATTTTGGAATAATAGATGATTGATTTGGATAAATTATATTAGATATTCTTAACTACCTTGGAACTAATTAATTGTTTGTTTATTCCATCATTTTTGGAGTTGACAACATTTTTGGGTTTAAGGAGTATATACAGTATTCTATAAGGAATAAGGGAATATGAATGTATTCAACAAGGGTTTTTGGAAATTCAGGGTGCTACCATGTTTTAAGATAATACATGATGAAGGTATTCACATGTTATGATATGGAAAAATGATAACTTCATTATGTTTACCTCCCATATAATTTTTTGGACTGTGAGTTTGGACACAAGTATTTTGGATAAGTCTAAAGGTTGTAATGGAGTAAGTTGAGCACTTGATATTTTGTTTGAGGTTAAAGTATAATTTATTGGATACATTGACCAAAACTTTTGGATTTTATTAAACATAAAGAGGATTAAGGAAATACTTGAGTACCTTATGATTTATTAAATGCACTTCAGGCATAAAAAAATCATTTTTGAACATTAATCCTATTGTAAGGGTTGAAGTGAAAATAGATTTAAGCACAATGAAATGATAATATTATGATTATGACAGGTAATGAAATCAAGTATATTTTCTTGAGTTCTTATGTTGATAGTAAATTAATCCATCCTCTTAAAAAAAATATCTAAAAAAATGTGTGATTCTAATACCTTATGCTTTATTGTAATGATGATACTTTAAATCATTATAGATTTATGGCTTTGAGACCCTCAAATTTCCATTTATAGTTCACTTGTTTGTGATTGATAACCTCAATCACTCCCTATAAATATTTATGTTTTTCCTCCAATTATGTGTCTCTAATTTCCACTAATGTTCTCCTATTTGAAATTGACGTGGCTCTATTTTTGCATAGTTTTGTCACATCTTTTTACTTGATTTTTAATGATCTAATTAATTATTTAATCACTTTATGCTAAATATCTGTACTTTTGTATTTTTATAATTAAATTTTTCAAATATTCATTTTTATAACAATTTATGTAATTATGGAACCTTAAATAATTAATTTATTCTTTATTTGTTTTTGATATAACTAATTTTCAATTTGTCTACTTAATCTTTATCTGTTTATTATTAATAATTATTGAGTTTGTTAAATAATTTTCTTTTAATTCTCAAAGTTTACTCATCCGGTAACTTAGTTACCACTTTCCAGACTACTGATAGCTAAGCTACCGATAGCAGGGTTACATTTTCTCTACCGGTAGCCAGGTTACCGGTACTATCTAATAGTGACATGCTTTATTTTTGCTTACCGGTAGCCTATTTTGAGATGTAACGGTGACCTTGTTTATATCGGTAACCTTTTTCACTGCTATTCTTTCCTACCGGTAGATCTCATTTAAGTATAACGATAGACTTTAATTTTAACTATCGGTGAACCTTTAATTTTATAAATACCGGTGAGTATTATGGTTGGTTAAGTTAATTCTTCTTGTCTTTTTAATAAGTTAATTTTTGTTTTAAACAATTATTTAATCATTGTAATTTTATTTAATTAAGTTATATTTTATTTAAATATTTTATCTATTATTTTTGATTCATTAGAATAGGTTATCATTGCTAATTGATTTGTTTAAACATCCTGCTAGTCATGTAAGTATATAGTATGCGTTTTTAATTAAATAAATTTGTTCGCTTTAAATTTTATGTGTTCAAATAGTTAATTAATTAATTAATTAAGAGTTTTTTAAACATTAAATTTATTATTTTATGCATGAAGATTATTTATTAAGTCACAAAATTTTGTTTTAGTCTACCGGTGAGGTAGACGAGCGCTAGCGGTGACCCTTTGCTCTAACAGTGACCCCTTTGCTGTATCGGTGACTTTCTGCTTTGAGTACCAGTAACTTTTTTCTCACTGTTACAACCTATTCTATCTGTAGCCAGGCTACCGATCCACGCCTCACTGTTTCTCCGCTGTATCGGTGACCTTTCTTTTACCGGTGACCTTGTCACCGTTACCTTTTCCTAACTCTAATTCCATTGATATAGTTTAGTTATTAATTTAATTTTATTTTCATCCATTAATATAAATTGACTTAAATAACATAATAATTTAATTATTTGTTTAAAAGATTTATGATTAGTTGTTAATATAATGTAACGTTTATTATCAGTGCTATCTAATTAATTAATTTATTTTGTAGTTTTAAACTTTTAAAATAAATTAGTTTTTAAGCAGTTTAACATCTTTTTCCAATTAATTATTTTAATTCTGTTGTTCAAATTCATTCTTTAGTTTTGTATTATTTAATCTTTATAATAAATTAATTAGTTAATAATTTAGTTTGTTTTAGATTTGTTGAAATTCTATTTGTTTTAAATAAATTAATGATTTAACCATTTAATTATTAGTTTAATTAATTATTTATTTGAGTTGTAGTTCAATAAATTTTTGTGGTGGTGTTTCGTGTTTTTTCAGCTACCGGTTGATGACCTCACCGTCAGCCCTTCCCTATTTTTCCTCACCGATACACCTCCCACCTCACTGTTAGCCATATTTATTTTTATCGGTTACCCTGTGCGAATTCCTTTTGCACCCTATCAGTAGCTCTTTTCTCCTCACTGTTACCTCACCCTCACCGATAGAATTTTCCCCCCTTGTCTCACCGTTAATTTATTTCCTCTGCCTCACTGTTATAGCTCCCTCACCGATACACTCTTTTTCCTCACTTCCACACAATCCTCAATGATATCCTGCGCGCACCCCTTTTTTCTTCCTCACCGTTACAGCCCTGCTTTCCTCACTGATTTATTTTTATCACCGATACACCTCCAGCCTTCATCCTCACTGTTAGTGCTTCTTTCCCAACCTCATCGGTTTGCTGCTGATGCTGCTGATCTGCCAGAGTAGGAGCTCGAGCTGCTGTTTGGAAGGCAGAGCCGGGTGCTGATGAAGACGCTGTTGCCCCTACTGTGTGCCACTGCTTCGAGGAGAGCCACTGCGTTGCTGGTCCGCGAGCAGAGGTCGCACCATCTGCTTGAGCCGGGCCGCCATGGGTGTTCCATGGTGAAACCGACGCTTAGGAGGATGATGAAGCTGCTGCTGGAGCAAGGGCGCCGTGCCGCGCTACTGTGTGAAGGGGAGGTGCAGGGAGGTCTGCCGTCGAGCCGTTACTGCTGCTGTCCGCTGCCGCACTGCTAGGTGCAAGGAGCTCCATCCGAGGAGATCCACCGCCCTGCTTGGAGAAGAGAAGAACCACCATGTTCCAATGGACCGCTTCATCACCATCTGATGCGGTGCTGCGTTGCTGATGACTGGGTTTCCGCCGCAAAGAGGACCCACAGAGTAGGAGCCCGTCGCTGAAGGGGTAATTGTCGCCGCTGAGTAGAGTGCCGCTTGAGCCGCTACGGGTGTTGTCACCATTTCCAAGCACCTCTATTATCTTCCATAGGAGAAGACTCCTCCTGTGCGCCGCGAGTTTGCTGTGGAGGAAACTGCATCACCGCACCGCTTCCCTGTTTGGAGAAGAAGACCTCCCCCTTCCTGCTGTGCAGCGTGGAAATGGGGGGAGGAAAATGAGATAACCAAAAAGAAAAGAAAAATATATAATAAAAATAATAATAAACAATAAAGATAATAATAAAATTATAATTAAAGTAAAGTTAAAAGACAAAGAAAAAAAATTAAAAGTTTAAGCAAAGTAAACTTTTAAAAGTCAAATAATATAATTTTATTCATAAAAGTAATGGTTTAAAACAATTATAATTTTAATAAATAGATAAATTGTAAACTAAAATGTGAAAATAAATTAATAATAAGTATTAACAATTAATTAATACACGATTACTAGTATAAATATATAATTAAGAATAATTATAAATAAACTATAAAATATACTTATTAATTTAAATATATTTAGAACTTAAGTAATAATTTTAATAACTAAATTAAAATTAACTAACTAATTAATTAATCTATAAATTTAATTTCTTTAATAGTAATACTTAAGTTAGTAATACAATCTAAAATATTTTCTTAATTATTTATTTATTTATGTTCTTAATTTTTAATAACTTAGTTTTAAAATTGATTTAATTAATAACTTAGTATTTATATTTATTAACCTAATTAAGTTAATAACTTTATTTAATTAAATTATGTTTTAACATAATAATATTTAGTGGATAATTGTATAAATAATATAAAATTAAATAAATTATCAATTTACTTTAGTTAACTATTAACGAGTTAAAATAACACTTAACTTTAAAATTAACCATTTTTCATTCTTTATGTTCATTTTATCTATTTTTTATTTTCTAACTTTGAAGGTTCATTCAAAGGACTTAAACGTGTCCAGGTGTATGAAACTAACTTAGCGGGAGTTAGTTACAAGGTAAATTCTAGCATGACGTGCTTGTTGAAAAAAAAAACGCACATTTTGCAGTGCGTGGGTGAAGAACTTTGAAGTCGGTGGAGGATGTTGCAGTGACATGTAGCAGATGACATAAGATACTTAAGCAGAGCAAGAATCATATTCTGGGGAGGCATTCATTCACTTGAGGACTCTCGTTCATTCCACGAACACACTAGATTTGAGAGGGAATTCCTAGGAACAACACCGGAGCAGAGCAGAAGACCCAGGAGCCAGGAGGCAGAGCTGAGCTAGGGGAGTTCTTCTTCCCTCTGACCATAACTCTTGTACTATGTTTCTTGGTTTTATTCACTGATTTAGACAATATGATCATAGGTTGAACTTTTTTAGCTCAGTAATTTTAAAACCTTCTGGTTATGATCTTTAAATCTTCATTTTCTTATCTTTTTACAAAATTAGAATCAGTTGGCGAGACTGATTCTGTTTCTAATATTTTGATCATTGACACTTCAATGTTTACAATTTCAAACTTCAATATCGACTAGCGAGGTTGATATTGAATTATTTTTTTTCAAATCTTTAACAACATAGACTTTGGAAATTTATGGCGAGTTCATTTCCAAATGTTATCTTTTAGAAACTTCTTACAGATCAATTATGTTTTGGTGTGGTGAACTATGAGACTTAATCATCTATCTGTTGAGTTTCTTGGCGTGGGAAATTCTTCAGTATTTCCTGAAGTGTGGTTCGATTATAAGATATTTAGAGAACATCCATTCAAACCAGTAGTTTGGAATTACTGAGTACTTTGTTGATCGTTATTCATTGTCTTGATTCTTAATATTAGTATAATTTATTTCTCTAGTATATCATACATGGTATAAACTTTAGTTTCTTTGATTAAAAAATTTAACGTTTCCTTATCCTGTTTCCAATTTATCAATAAAAAAAATATAAACTGTAAGAAGATGTACTCGCTTCACTACTGACAACAGTAGAGTTTAATAAAATTAAAACCTTAAGAATCTCTCATCTGCCTTCTCTATGGATCGAGCCTGCACTACTATACTTGTGTAGGTTAATAAATGTAATTTTGAGGGCTGTGAAGACCTCCAACCAGTTAAAAATTTGGCGCCATTTCCGGGGAAGGCACGCACTGAGTGTCTAGGGTTTGAAAAAAAGTAAAAATCATATAAAAAAATCATATAAAAAATCTGATTTAAAAAAAACTTCTTTGAACTGTATCTACTTCTTTATTTTTCCATTAAAATCTGCTTCACTGTGAACAGTTGTGTGTTTAATCTCACCTGGTTTCAGTTTAAAAATGGATTTTAATGAAAACTGGAATCAACCGGGGCCACATTGTGTTTGTTGTGGAGATTATGGACATACTACCTGGCAGTGTGTTTATAACCAGCTACAACAGTACCATCACTTTGAAGAGAATGAGAAAAAATTTGAATTTAGTCCTGAAAACCTTGCTAAAATTGACCTGATTGATTCTAAACTAGATTCTAGGGTGGAACTAATTAATAATTGGTTAACTAAAACCCATGAAATTCAACTTAAAGATTCTCAAGAGTGATATCAAAGACTAAAAATATTAGAAACCATGCTCTTGGAATTACAACAAAGGGTTAAATAATAAGAAGAATTTGAAGAAAAAGAAAAAAAAAGTGTTTACAAAAGATTTGAAAATCAAATTGAAGAAGAAAGTGATAGTGAAACTGGACAAGAAAACATTCTCTTTGAAAAATATGATTCTGCTGAACCAAATCTAGAAATAACCAGCTCACTAAATCAAGAAAATAACATTAAAAATCCCAAAAAGAGAGTTAATGGTTTTGAGTTGGACAATTCTGAAGATTAATTAAAACAGATTGAAAATGAATGTCCAGTTCTCTTCATAATTCTTACATTTTAGAAAAATCACTATTTTAGAAGCTTTGAGAATGAAGTCATTCGGGTAGAAGAGATTCTTGAAACTGAAAATTTGAATGTTAAAAAATCTTCACCAAAAATTTCTGAAATTCTGAACATTGAGTTTTGTTGGTCGGAGTGGTTTACTCAAGAGGGGGGGTGAATTGAGTACCAATTAAAATTTCTGTATTTAAAAACACTATCTTAAAGACCCCCAAATAAAATAATAAATTAAACTATAGTGAATTTATATTAAAGTAGAGGTTCTGTCAGATTCTCAAGGGATTGATTAATTCCCAGTTAATCAACACAGGAGTGTGTGATTATCTTTTGAAACTAACTTACTAATCTACACTTACCATAAACACTTGCTAGTTTAATTATCAAAGTAACTTTAAAAACAGTATTGGTTTTAAAGTGATTAGCAGCGGAATAAAACTTTTAAAGAGATGGAACAACAAATGTAACCAAGAGGTTCAGTCTCAAGCCGAGACTTAGTCCTCTCAAAAGTTTATATAAAAGTGATCCACACCCTGGATCGGGGTTCAACAGTTTACAACTGTCCAGGTCCAAGACCTCTACCACTGTTCTTCGTGGGAAACAGTACAACAACAACCAGCTGTCCAGGTCACACACGACCTCTACCACTGTTCTTCGTGGGAAAGAAAGAATGAAAGAGTTTGGTAAGGATTTAAAAATCCTCCAGTTTAAGTACAGGAGACAGTGTATGTGTTAGATATAGAAGATAACACACACTGCTCGAAAAGTATAATAATAAATCACAGAACAAGAGATGTAGAGTTTAGAAATGGTTCTGGTGATTTCAGTGTAGCTCTGGACTCCTTTGGATTCGATCAGAAGTGAATCTGAGTCCTCTTCTCGTTTCTGTTTGAGAAACAGAGTGTCGTATGCTCCAGGTTCACAGACGGTGAAAATGTAGTGGTTGAAGTTCTTCAGTGCTCTTCTTATATGCACAGAACACTTCTCGAGTATGCTTGATTGTCTATGAGCTTCTCTATGTTCTTGATGGAACTGGTTTTTCTCTTCTTGATTCTTCTCGTTCTTGTGTTTCTGGTATCTTTCATCCACCACACACTTCTCTTTTTTTATTCTTGTTGTATCTTGGGCAGTGTAGTCTTCTCGTATTTATCTCACGGGCAACAGGGGACAGGAAAGATTTCCTTTCTGCAGGTACGAGGTACAGGTTCCTGACATCCGACAACCTTTATCAGATATTTGACAAATCATTAAAATGTACATGATATGACCGTTGGATAGATTAAATATAGGAAATAAAGAAATTCAAACAGTGAGTCGAGTGATCGGTAGGTAATCAGCATCAGTAGCTTGGACATCGGTAGCTTGAACATCGGTAGCTCAATTTCATTAGTTGCTTTGACTCTATCGGTGGCTCTATGCGTCGATTGGTATATTCTTGTATCGATGACTTTGTTTATCGGTAGCTCCATGCGTCGGTAGCTCCATGCGTCGGTAGCTCCATGCGTCGGTAGCTCCATGCGTCGGTAGCTCTATGCGTCGGTAGCTGTGAGTCTGTCAGTAGCTTCGTCCATCGGTGACTCTTATTCCTTCAGTAGCTATTTATACTTACACCGGTAGCTCTATGTTTGTATCGGTAGCTGTCTGTAAGTCAGTAGCTTACACTTATAAGTACATCGGTAGCTCTGTGTTAAGTATATCGGTGACTCTGTCTGTCGGTAGACTAAGTCTATCGGTAGACTGGGTACCGGTAGCTCTTTATCAGTAGCTATAGGCAGATTACTTATCTGTTTTATGCAGAACACATCCGATTGTGTTAGAATCAATTTATAACTTGTATGAACATGGATAAATGAGGATTAACATATTACAAATACTATTTTAAAAATTATTATTGGTTTGATCACAGATTTGAAAGAATTAAAGTATAGATCAATGATACTTAAAAATATCATAGAGAATGAAAACATAATTGGGATTTTCAACACATATGAATACATGATTGAGATTATCAAAATAGGTGAGGTCAACAATCTCCCCCTTTTTGATAATCACAATTTATGATATGGGCATTTAACATAGTGAAAATATAATAGTAAAGAGTATAATATTGAATTCAATTTTCTCAGAGAAAACAGCATCATAGATAATAGAAATAGTATGATATAGACATAAGTTATCAGAGGTAACAATCATAAGGTACCGAAGGTAAAAAGAAACATAATAATATCAGAGATAAAATTGAAAAGAAGGTTATTTTTCTCCATTGAAAATATTTCTCATTCTCTCATTTTGTTCTCCCCCTCTTATTGTTCTCCCCCTTATTATTCTCATTATTATCATTTTGTTCATTTTGTTCTCCCCCTTTGTGATAATCAAAAAGTGGGAAAGCATATATAGAAGACAAATAAAACATGAGAAGTAAAAGGAGTTCTTCTGTATTAGAGTAGTCAAAAAGTACAGAAACAGAATACAAATGAATTCCTATCAAAAATCCTGGCCACTGGATCAATCCACATATTCCACGTGAGATTTTCCTTTGGGATCAGAAGAAGGTTCGGATGGTGAGGATGCAGGTGAAGGTTTTGGAATGCCAAAAAGGATCAAAGGAGGCTGAGCTATTGACACAGAGTCAGGCCTGTAGGTTGAAGATCTTTGGGTGATCATTGGTGTGAGGCTTCGAATAGCTTGAGCAGGAGTCAGCTGGACTGTGGAAGCAGCTGAGGCAGAAGCAGGCAAAGCAGGAGGTATGATGACTGGTCTGGAATCAACATGCAAGAAGGGCAGCAACAGATTTCGAAAATCCATAATAATTCCTCCTCCTCTTTCCATAGCAGAGATGAAATCATCTTTGTTCTCCATGAATTTCTCCAAGGCAGGAGTCAATTGTCTTAGTTTGCTCACTTGTTCTCTAAAATCTTGAGTTACTGGAGGGAGCTTCATGTTTTCCAACATCAGCTTGAAGTGGTGTTCGAGTTGATGCTTGGTGAAAATTCTGGTGATGTAGTAGTCCACTTTGCTCTTTATGGCTTCCTGAGAGGCAGAGGATTCTCTCATATAATCTTGAACAATCTTCATTATTTCTCTAGCAGAATCTCTTGTAGAAAGCACCACTCGGCTCAACTCTGATGAGTCCACAGAGCCACTGGTTGAAATAGAACCAATCTCTTCCTTCAACATTGCTCGAACTTGATTCAGGTCAACTAATAGTTTGGATGTGAGAGGGCCAAGAGAGAAGGAAACAGTTTCTTTGAAACTCTTAGACAAACCACTGATTAGGCTTTTAACTTGAGAGTCTTGTAATTGAACGTGATCCTTCACTGAGGTTTTGAAACGTTCAAACACCGAGACAAAATGGCTTACTACACTCTTCACATAAGCTAGGTCCTTGTCAGCTTGAGACTTGGAGATCATATAAGAGTCTAAAGCAACAACTGTTGCCTTGAGAGCTTCAAGATCTGCTTCGATTCTAGAAGACTGAGTCTGACACTCTTTCACTTCTTCCATAAGCTCAGACACAAAAGAAGATAAATTACAAGCCAGAGATAGCTCGAAGGATCTCTCTAACATTTTCATTTCTTCATTAAAGCTTTTCTTCATCTCAACAACTGATACACTGAATGATTCTTTCAGCTCATTCTTCATGGATTCAAGATCAGATTTAGAGACAAAATCATTAGGGACAACTGCAGCAGATCCCTTTACTGAGGCCAAACTGATTACAGAATCAGTCATTATTGAATTAATTGAGGATGAAAGGGAGGTTTCCATTAACTTCACTTCTTCAACAAAACTGGTTTTGAGGTCCTCTTTCAGCTTATTCAGATCATGAAATCTGACCACATCATCTGGAAACAACTCAGAAGCAAGATCATAATTGGTCTTCGGTCTATTCATAGACATCTCATTATCAGAATCCGGATAATCCAATCCACAGACTATAAACCCTGGGTCTTCTACCCAGTCTCCAAGCTCAACAGCTACTGTAACATTTCTAAGAACAGATTGATGCTCCCCCTCAATGGGTGCATTCTCATGTATCACAACAGTATTCAGTGCTGGATTCTCTTCATCAGAATCTTCTACTACAAGTTCCATCGGTGCAGCATCTAGAAGATCTTCTGATACAGGTACAACTTCTTCTGTATCTTTTTCTACTTCAGCAGCAGGAATAGCTGAGTTTCCAATCAAGGGACTCATACTTAAACTACCAGAAGCAGGCGATTCAGATACATTCTCCTTTTCCTCTTCTTCTTGGTGAGGTACAGACTGGTCTTCCTCATAAGTAGACAAAATTTCCTCTACCTTTCCTTTCCTAGAATAAACCAATTCTGCAACAGGACTTGGGGGCAAGTATGGATCTCCTCCAACATCCATGGGAGTTTCTTCTTCTTCTTCTTCTTCTGTTTCATCACTATAAACAGGTTCCTCTTCATCAGGTCTCAGACTCGGATCTCTCATATCCTTTGGTCTTGAGGGATGATCCACAGGATTAAACCTATCATATATCTTCTGATCATCACTGACCCATTCTCCCTTACATGGGTTCCAGTTAATTTTCATGTACTTACAAACAGTCGAGGTGATGCAGAAATTATTCTTGACTACAAATGTCTCATCCTAAGACTCAGCTATTCCTTTCACTTTTATCATCACTGAAATCAGCTTGGCAAAGAATAAAGCATTAGTCTTTGACTTTGGTCTAATCATGTCTTCCATTTGAAGCATTAACAATATGCACAAATTGATTTTTACACCATGTCTTAGAAAATGAAGAAGATAGATATCTTGATATCTTAGATTTGCAAAATCTCCTCGCCTCGGTATCAACATATGCTGAACAAACTTGAAGAGCAGTCGATTCTCTCCATCCATTTTAGTAGCAACCACTTTCCTTTGATTTCCATTACCAGTCAGCTCTTGTAAGGCAGTTTCATAATCAAAGATGTCACTGCTAGGTGGCATTGCTCTTGATACATACCCAGAGACACCTTCATGTGGTACTTTCAAACACTCAGCCCACTCTACTGAAGAAAAAGACATCTCTTTTCCATTTAAAAAAGAGCTTACCCGATTCTCATTTTCAGATTTCTCGAAGGTTAAAAACTCGTAGAACTGTTTTACCAACTTCGGGTAGTATGGGCCATTGTTATTCGAGAAAAAATCCACCCATTTCTGGTCCTCCAGAATCTCGAGTACTAACGATTTGCTAGGCAGTAGCCATTCCACGCACAGTTCCTTCTCGATTACTATGTCTCTATTCTGCAAGTGAGGATTCACTGGTCGCCTTCCCGATCTAGTTCCGACTTCACTAGCACTGGCTTTATGCTGTGTCTTCTGCTTCTTAGCGTTTGGTTCTACACTTTCATCTCTGACGATAGGAAGCTTAGTTTTTGCCATCGCGGGTTTAGGGTTCTTGGTCGATTTGGGAGCAAAGGTTCGAAGGTGAGAGATTTTGAGCTCGGTGAGGTAAGAAGTGGGTTAGACTTAGTTTTATCATTTAGGAATTCCAAATAAACGACTAAAATAGAGTAAGATAAAATAAAATAAAACGATTCACATTCTTGGCGGCAGACAGATGTTTTAAAAAAACATTGCATCAGTGTGAGTTAATCATCGGTGAGAAAAACAAATCGGTGAGAATTGTACATCGGTGAGAATTTCCACATCGGTGAGAATTTCACATCTGTGAGATTTTCCACATCGGTGAGGATTTCACATCAGTGAGGATTTCACATCGGTGAGAATTTTACATCGGTGAGAATTTCACATCGGTGAGAATTTCACATCGGTGAGAATTTCACATCGGTGAGAATTTCCACATCGGTGAGAATTTCACATCGGTGAGAATTTTCACATCGGTGAGGATTTTCACATCGGTGAGAATTTCACATCAGTGATTAAACATTCCCAATTCGTGTCTTATGTAACTTAGCCTATCCGAACTTAAAGGTTTAGTGAAAATATCAGCCAATTGATGTTCAGTGCCAATAAATTCAAGAGAAATATCACCTTTTTGATAGTGATCTCTTAGGAAATGGTGTCTTACATATATGTGTTTGGTTCTAGAGTGAGATACAGGATTCTTAGAGATGTTTATTGCACTCGTGTTATCACAGTTGATTGAAACATGTTTAAGAACATATCCATAGTCCAAAAGAGTGTGCTTCATCCACAGAATTTGTGCACAACAACTACCAGCAGCTATATATTCTGCTTCGGCAGTAGATAATGCAACTGAGTTCTGTTTCTTACTACACCAAGAAACTAAGGATTTTCCAAGCAAATGACATGTTCCTGATGTGCTTTTTCTATCTAACTTACAACCAGCAAAGTCAGCATCTGAATAACTCATTAACTCAAAGGATTGTCCTTTTGGGTAAAACAAACCTAAGTTAACCGTGTGTTTGAGATATTTAAAAATTCTTTTAACAGCAAGAAAATGAGATTCTTTTGGATTAGCTTGAAATCTAGCAGACATACACACACTAAACATAATATCAGGTCGACTAGCAGTAAGATAAAGTAAACTACCAATCATACCTCTGTAATTTGTTTGATCAACTGGTTTCCCAGTTTCATCTGCGTCCAATTTACAGGTAGTACTCATAGGAGTTTCACTTTCCTTGATACTATCCAGACCAAAACGTTTTAAAAGATCCTTTGTATATTTACTTTGATTCAAAATAATACCATTTTCATTTTGAAATACTTGAAATCCAAGAAAGTACTTAAGTTCTCCCATTAAGCTCATTTCAAATTCATTTTGCATACTTTTTGAAAAATCAGTACATAAAGAGTGTTTAGAAGATCCAAAAATAATATCATTAACATATATTTGTACAACTAAAACATCTTTAGAAATTCTTTTAATGAAAAGAGTTGGATCAGCAATCCCTTTAGTAAAACCTTTTGAAATAAGGAAATTGCTAAGTCTATCATACCAAGCTCTTGTAGCTTGTTTTAAACCATACAAAGCTTTAGAAAGTTTAAAAACTTGATTTGGAAAATGGGGGTTAGTAAATCCAGGTGGTTGTTCTACAAAAACATCTTCAATTATAAAACCATTTAGAAATGCACTTTTTACATCCATTTGATATAACTTGAAATCCAGATGTGCAGCATATGCAAGTAAGATCCTAATGGCTTCTAGTCTAGCTACAGGTGCAAAATTTCTTCATAGTCTATACCTTCTTCTTGACTATATCCTTGTGCAACTAGTCTAGCTTTGTTTCTAACTATATTTCCAGATTCATCTACTTTATTTCTAAAAACCCATTTTGTGCCTATTGTCAAAGTGTCCTTAGGTCTGTCAACTAATTCCCAGACATTGTTTCTTTCAAACTGATTTAATTCTTCCTGCATAGCTATTACCCAGAATTCATCATTGATAGCATCATTGATATTTTTGGGTTCTAGCTGTGAAAGAAAAGCTTGATGTTCAACCTGGTTTCTTAGAGAAGCTCTAGTTTGTGTTCCTCTATCAAGATTACCAACAACAGCTTCTAAAGGATGATTCTTTAGAATCCTCGTTGATCTGGTAAAGGTTGGACTAGAAATTTCAGGTTCATCTATAGGTTCGGGTTCAACAGAAGCAGATTCTGGAAAAAGTCCAGAACTGGATGTTTTGATAACAGGTTCTTTAGATTTATCATTAAGGTCCAGAATAGACAAATCTTCTTCAAGATTCTCAAGAGAGGTTTTAGGCTCATGTGGATCAGTTTCATCAAACTTGATGTGAACAGATTCTTCCACACATTTAGTTTTCTTATTGAATACTCTATAGGCTTTACTTGAAATAGAGTAACCCAGAAAAATTCCTTCATCACTTTTGGAAGCAAACTTATCCAGATTATCTTTAGTATTCAGAATAAATACTTTGCAACCAAAAACTTTAAAGTAATTAACCTTAGGCTTTCTATTGTTCCACAATTCATAAGGGGTTTTCTTAAGAACATGTCTAATTAAGACTCTATTAATAACATAACAAGATGTATTTACAGCTTCAGCCCAAAAATAAATAGGCAGGTCATATTCATTGAGCATGGTTCTAGCAATTTCTTGAAGGGTTCAGTTTCTTCTTTCTACTAAACCATTCTGTTGGGGTGTTCTAGGAGCAGAAAAGTTATGAGTATAGCCATTGTGTGAGCAATAAGATTCAAAATCTTGATTTTCAAACTCACGACCATGATCACTACTCAAAGTTGTAATCTTAAGTCCACTAAGGTTCTCTACAGATTTAGAGTATTTAACAAAAGAAGAACAAGCTTCACTTTTGTGAGCTAGAAAATATACCCAAGTATATCGAGAAAAATCATCTACAAGAACATAAACATAGTGCTTCCCATTTAAACTAGAAACTCTTGATGGTCCAAAAAAATCCATGTGAACCAATTCAAGTGGTTGAGAAGTCGAAACTTCTTTCTTTGATTTAAAAGAAACTTTGTGTTGTTTTCCCTTTTGACAGGGGTTACACACTCTATCATTTGGGAATTCTAATTTAGGTAGGTCTCTAACTAGGTTTTTTCTAGAGAGTTTTCTAAGTGAGTGAATGTTGCAATGTCCCAATCTTCTGTGCCATAGCCAAGATTCTTTATGAAAAGCATTCAAACAAGTAATATTCTGCTTAGCTAAAGAATTCAGATTAACAGCATAAACATTTTCATTTCTTAAGGCAGAAAATACCAAAACATTCTTAGAATTAAAAACTTTGCAAGAATCATTTTCAAATTTAACATGAAAACCATCATCACATAACTGAGAAATACTTAATAAATTGTATTTAAGGCCATCAACAAATAAAACTTTAGAAATCAAAATTGAATCAGTGTTACCAATCTGGCCTAGGCCGATGATTTTTCCTTTAGAGTTGTCACCAAAGGTGACAAAGCCTCCATCAACTTTTATTAAACTCTTAAAACAAGAGAAGTCTCCTGACATATGTCTTGAACATCCACTATCCAAATACCAGGTCTCTTTACAGGAGCTCTTTAAGCAAGTTCCCTACAAAACAGATTTAGATGAGAGATAATTTTGGTACCCAGATTTTCTTAGGTCCAGACAGGTTAGCCAATAACACTTTAGGTACCCATATTTGTCTAATGGGTCTCATATAATTTGTAGAATTGACATGATTTGAAAGATAAACTTTATTAGATCCGTAGCTATGTATATAACTGGTTGAAGCATATGAAGTTCCAGAATTACCTTCATTCTGTCCAGATTTAGAAATGAATCTAGTTTTGGAAAATTTCCTTTGTCCAGGTTGGTATCCTATACCAGAAGTATATTTAGGTGCTATTTGCTTTCCTAGCATCTGTGTTAGTGTATTTTTGCCATTGGTGAACTTCTCTAAGTCTTTCCTGAGTTGCTCATTAGATAGTTTCAGTTCAGTGTTTTCTTTTAACAGTTGAGCATTTTTCTCTTTTTCAATAGTGAGTTCGGTTTTAACTGTAGTGGTGAGAGCATGCTGTTTCTTTAATGACTTGTATTTATCCTTAAGTTCAATACATGTCTCTTCCAGCATATCACAGTACTCAAACAATTCATTTTTAGACATTGTTCCAGAATCAGAATCAGATTCTGCATTATCTCCAGAGTAATAATTTAAAGCAGGAGTTTCTGATGTTACCTCAGAAGTGTTTTCCATAAAACACATGTTGGATCGATTCCTTTCAGAGTCTGTGGATTCAGCTTCACTTGTGCTATCTTCTGAAGCACTCCAAGTAGCCTTCATGGCTTTCTTAAACTTATTTTCCTTATATTCATATTTCTTTTTATACTTCATCTTTGGACATTCGGCTTTAATGTGTCCTTTTCTCTTGCACTCATAGCAGACAACATCATCTGATTTTTCATTCTTCTTCCAATCCTTTTTCCATTTACCTTGGTGATCATACTTACCCTTATAATTTGTTTTTCTGAAGAACTTATTTTTCCTATAAAATTTCTTAAATCTTCTAGCAATGTGAGCCATCTCAGCATCACTGTCAGAATCACTTTCACTGTCTTCACAACTTAAACTTTCAACTACAGCTTGAAGCTTTTCTTTGTCCTTATTCTTTGAAGTTGAAGATTTGAAAGCGACAAACTTTCTTGGAGGTTCATTTTCTTCCTCTTTATTCACTTTAAGCTCTTCTTCATACATCATCAGCTTGCCAATTAGTTCCTTGACAGGTAGAGCAGCAATGTCACATGATTCTCTGATTGAGACAGATGTGCCTCTCCATCTATCAGGTAGACATCTCAAAATTCTCATAATTTGTTCCTTCGATGAGACATCCTTTTCCAGCGAGATCATTGTATTGACAATTTAATTGAACCTGAGATACATGTCAGAAATGGGTTCGTCAGGCTTCATTTTAAAATTATCATACTTGATAGTATAAGTGTTCAATCTCATTTCTTTAACATTCGTTGTTCCTTCATGAGAAACAGCTAAGGTATCCCAAATTTCATATGCAGTTTTACAAGAAGAAATTCTATTAAACTCTTCATCTCGTAGAGCACAGTACAAGGCATTCATAGCTTTACAGTTGTTATTGTAAGAAGTCTTTATAGGTTCATTCCAAGTAGATCTAGCAGTAGTGGGAATTTTGTATTCTGATTCAATAGCAGTCCAAATATCAAAACCTATACTTTCTAGATGAATTTTCATTTTCAGTTTCCACTGAGCATAATTAGTTCCATTGAAGAAAGGTGGCCGGTTAGTAGCAGCACCCTCAAGTCTATTGTCCATGATGAGAAAATTTTAAAGAGATAAAAATTTAGATATAACAGAAATTTTAAGAACTTTAAAATACAACTAAAATCACAGTTCAAAAGCAGAGTACTTTTAGAAATTATTTTCAATCCTCTGATACCAAGTGTTGGTCAGAGTGGTTTACTCAAGAGGGGGCTGAATTGAGTACCAATTAAAATTTCTTTATTTAAAAACACTATCTTAAAGACCCCCAAATAAAATAATAAATTAAACTGTAGTGAATTTATATTAAAGTAGAGGTTCTGTCAGATTCTCAAGGGATTGATTAATTCCCAGTTAATCAACACAAGAGTGTGTGATTATCTTTTGAAACTAACTTACTAATCTACACTTACCATAAACACTTGCTAGTTTAATTATCAAAGTAACTTTAAAAACAGTATTGGTTTTAAAGTGATTAGCAGCGGAATAAAACTTTGAAAGAGATGGCACAACAAATGTAACCAAGAGGTTCAGTCTCAAGCCGAGACTTAGTCCTCTCAAAAGTTTATATAAAAGTGATCCACACACTGGATCGGGGTTCAACAGTTTACAACTGTCCAGGTCCAAGACCTCTACCACTGTTCTTCGTGGGAAACAGTACAACAGCAACCAGCTGTCCAGGTCACACACGACCTCTACCACTGTTCTTCATGGGAAAGAAAGAATGAAAGAGTTTGGTAAGGATTTAAAAATCCTCCAGTTTAAGTACAGGAGACAGTGTATGTGTTAGATACAGCAGATAACACACACTGCTCGAAAAGTATAATAATAAATCACAGAACAAGAGATGTAGAGTTTAGAAATGGTTCTGGTGATTTCAGTGTAGCTCTGGACTCCTTTGGATTCAATCAGAAGTGAATCTGAGTCCTCTTCTCATTTCTGTTTGAGAAACAGAGTGTCGTATGCTCCAGGTTCATAGACGGTGAAAATGTAGTGGTTGAAGTTCTTCAGTGCTCTTCTTATATGCATAGAACACTTCTCAAGTATGCTTGATTGTCTATGAGCTTCTCTGTGTTCTTGATGGAACTGGTTTTGCTCTTCTTGATTCTTCTCGTTCTTGTGTTTCTGGTATCTTTCATCCACCACACACTTCTCTTTTTTATTCTTGTTGTATCTTGGGCAGTGTAGTCTTCTCGTATTTATCTCACGGGCAACATGGGACAGGAAAGATTTCCTTTCTGCAGGTACGAGGTACGGGTTCCTGACATCCGACAACTTTTATCAGATATTTGACAAATCATTAAAATGTACATGATATGACCGTTGGATAGATTAAATATAGGAAATAAAGAAATTCAAACAGTGAGTCGAGTGATCGGTAGGTAATCAGCATCGGTAGCTTGGACATCGGTAGCTTGAACATCGGTAGCTCAATTTCATTAGTTGCTTTGACTCTATCGGTGGCTCTATGCGTCGGTTGGTATATGCTTGTATCGGTGACTTTGTTTATCGGTAGCTCCATGCGTCGGTAGCTCCATGCGTCGGTAGCTCCATGCGTCGGTAGCTCCATGCGTCGGTAGCTCCATGCGTCAATAGCTCCATGCGTCGGTAGCTCCATGCGTCGGTAGCTCCATGCGTCGGTAGCTCCATGCGTCGGTAGCTGTGAGTCTGTCAGTAGCTTCGTCCATCGGTGACTCTTATTCCATCGGTAGCTATTTATACTTACACTGGTAGCTCTATGTTTGTATCGGTAGCTGTCTGTAAGTCAGTAGCTTACACTTATAAGTACATCGGTAGCTCTGTGTTAAGTATATCGGTGACTCTGTCTGTCGGTAGACTAAGTCTATCGGTAGACTGGGTACCGGTAGCTCTTTATCAGTAGCTATAGGCAGATTACTTATCTGTTTTATGCAGAACACATCCGATTGTGTTAGAATCAATTTATAACTTGTATGAACATGGATAAATGAGGATTAACATATTCCAAAGACTATTTTAAAAATTATTATTGGTTTGATCACAGATTTGAAAGAATTAAAGTATAGATCAATGATACTTAAAAATATCATAGAGAATGAAAACATAATTGGGATTTTCAACACATATGAATACATGATTGAGATTATCAAAACAGGTGAGTTCAACAAGCTTGAACTTGATATTGGGTATAGTCTGGATGAGAACATTAAACTGGAAATCACAGAATCTGAAATATTTGAACCACAATTGAAAACTTCTCTTCCATGTTTTGAAACTGTAAACCCAATAATCTCTGAAATGATGTTGGATGATTTATAGGATGAGGGAACGATGTTTGAATAAATTTTAAATGATGAGATTTCATCTCCCTGTTCTCAGATTAATTGTTTGATTCAAACTGAGTGTATTAAACTGGAAAATAGTGTTGATATACATGGGATTAAATTTTTAAATTTGATCAATCTTGAACATGACTTTATTGAAGTTGAATTGAACATTACTCCCCCTGATTTGAACTTCCTGGAACACACTACAGACCTTGTTTTAGAAAATGAGCCTTTTGAATTTGAACATGAAAAAGTGGTCGAACACACATTAGATGATGGTTGCAGAACAGATTTGATAGAAGTAGTAGATGTTCAATGTGAGTTAACAGATGAGGATCTTTTGGAATATATTTACAACATTGTTAAACCTGAATATGTTTGTGATAAAAAAAATTATCTTCCTTTCCTATCACTTCCATCCTCACCTGTGAAGGGTGCGAAGCCTTTTAATGATACTGATAGTAGTCCAGAGGGAGAATCAATCTTGAGTTCCATTTTTCATAACTCTTTTCATCACTCTATTTAATTCCCTCTTAAACCTGCTAATCATAATTTACCCATTTGCACCCTTTAATGTGAATCCATTAATGATGAAGCTGATAGAGATATCCATGAGAATAATGCCAAATCCTTTTAAGAACCTAGTTATATGTTGTCCCTTCATGTGAACTCAAATCTTGATAATTCTAAACTTATTCTGGAAGTGGACTACACTATACCCACTACTGTCAAAGGGTGCTACTTAGGGGTTATTTTAGGTTATGAGAATTTAGTTTTTGTCTGCTTAAGTTTTGGTTCCTACAAATTTCATCTTTATGTTAAAAATATTTGGGCCAAACACATGTGGTGGTTCCTATTAAGGAAACCACATCCACCTAGTGACTATTGTTAGTTTCCAAGTGAGTCTGGCTGGGGACTATAAACCTAACGCTTCATGGGAGGCAACCCATGGTCTTTGTTTTGTTAATAAATAAATTTTTTAATTAAATAAAGTATAACTAAAGACTTTAGAATCAGTGCTTCATGGGAGTCAACCCATGCTCTTTCTTTGTTTTCATTTTTGTACTGTTTAGTGTTGAATAAAGTGCTGCTTGTTGTCTTTTGTATGTTATGTCTCTTCTGGATTTTTGTTCTTGGTTTACATGTTATTTGTCTCTAGGATTATGCTACTGTGTCATTTAAGGAGTGGAATTCCCATATTGGAGGGAAATTGAAAAATATATTCATGGAAGTACTCAATTTATAATTGCTGCATTTCATTTTTCTGCTTATTAATGCTTTAGATAAAAAATTCTGCTCCTATTTTTGCTAAAATAAAATTTTTCTTAAAAAAATTCTGCTTGTATTGGAATTCTACTACATATTTGCTGAAAATTTGCTGCATAAATTGTATAGATCGAGAATTAATTTTGGGGGAGGGGGGACAAAGTTGGGTTTTAAGTGTGGGGGAGGGGATCAATTATAGACTTGCTAAACTGTGCTTTAATTGAAAGCTCATCAATTCCCACTACAACTTCAAACTTTTTGTAAAAAGTGGTTAAATGTTTTCAAAATTCTAGCATAATTTTAGGATTTAAACTGTACTCAATTGGGTATTTCCTTAGGATAAGTTTCTTGCTGGTAGTTAAGAACTGCTTTGAGTCTAAAATTAAGGAGGTAGGATGATTAATGAGTGGTCTTGCTTGGTGGTTTGTTGGAAATTTGATTTAGGGTCTACTTATAGAAGTGATTTGGTTTATATGTTTACGGAGTTATGGTCATAACCCTTGGAACTGGAAGTTTGATTCTGATTCTAAGGGCCTCATTATTTTCTTTTAATTATTAAAAGTAATTGATTTAATGAGACAATGTAAATGATTTTTGATATAAATATTTTGAAACTGGTGTAATTTGGGCATCTGGGATCCCACGGTGAGTCTCTGAGACCCTAGATGTTGGGTGCGTTTCTGTTAACTAAAAGACCTCTGTACACTATGAATAAGTGCATATTGTACAATGCTTAGCACAATTATACATGGCTTGGGATAAAAAAATAAAGTATCTAGGGTAAAAAATGAGCTCATTAAGGTGAGGGGAATGATGAACGCCAGATGAAGAAGGGATCAATTGGTTTATATGAGAATCATTTAGGTTGTGTCATTGAGGTGATTCACAAAAAATAATAATTATTTTTGGAACCGAGGCAAAAAAGTCAAAATGCAGAGTTCCATGGTTAAGCTCTTAATTCCATTGATATTTTATCTCCTGTCATTCTTGGATTTAGAACCTGAGATTGTATTGAAGTTAATCACCAAGTTGTATCACATACGAGGCATGACATATTCTTTGATGGATAGTCTTTGTGTTCTTAATTTTCCTCAAGTATTTGTTTTAGGCAAGATTCATATGAGTAATTCATTTTCCAAAAGCATGCTGTTATGTTTTGTTCTCTGTTTTTCAGTGATGGACATGTTATAGTGTGATCTTTATCATAAATACATTTTACTGTTTTTCAAGAATAATAAAACATGGGATTGTTTGAGGACAAACAATGCTCAAGTGTGGGGGAATTTTATATGGCTCTATTTTTGCATAGTTTTTTCACATCTTTTTACTTGATTTCTAATAATCTAATTAATTATTTAATCACTTTATGCTAAACATTTGTATTTTTGTATTTTTATAATTAAATTTTTTAAATATTCATTTTTTATAACAATTTATGTAATTATGGACCCTTAAATAATTAATTTATTCTTTATTTGTTTTTGATATAACTAATTTTCAATTTGTCTCCTCAATATTTATCTGTTTATTATTAATAATTATTGAGTTTGCTAAATAATTTACTTTTAATTTTAAAAGTTTACTCATCCGGTAACTTAGTTACCGCTTGCCAGACTATAGGTAGCTAAGCTACCGATAACAGGGTTAGATTTGCTCTACCAGTAGCCAGGTTACCGGTACTGTCTAACGGTGACCTGCTTTCTTTTGTCTTACCGGTAGCCTGTTTTGAGATGTAACGGTGACCTTGTTTTTACCGGTAACCTTTTTCACCACTATTCTTTCCTATCGGTAGATCTCATTTAAGTATAACGGTAGCCTTTAATTTTAGCTATCGGTGAACCTTTAATTTTATAAATACCGATGAGTATTAAGGTTGGTTAAGTTAATTCTACTTGTCTTTTTAATAAGTTAATTTTTATTTTAAACAATTATTTAATAATTATAATTTTATTTAATTAAATTAGATTTTATTTAAATATTTTATCTATTATTTTGGATTCATTAGAATAGGTTAGAATTTCTAATTAATTTGTTTAGACATCATGCTAGTCATGTAGGTATATAGTATGTGTTTTTAATTAAATAAATTAGTTTGCCTTTAATTTTATGTGTTCAAATAGTTAATTAATTAATTAATTAAGAGTTTTTTAAACATTAAATTTATTATTTTATGCATGAATATTATTTATTAAGTCACCAAATTTTGTTTTAGTCTACCTGTGGGGTAGACGAGCGCTAGCGGTGACCCTTTGCTCTAATGGTGACCCCTTTGCTCTATCGGTGACTTTCTTCTTTGAGTACCAGTAACTTTTTTCTCACCATTACAGCCTCTTATATCGGTAGCCAGGCTACCGATCTACGCCGCGCTGTTGCTCCGCTGTATCAGTGACCTTGTCACAGTTACCTTTTCCTAACTCTAATTGCATTGATATAGTTTAGTTATTAATTTAATTTTATTTTCATCCATTAATATAAATTAACTTCAATAACTTAATAGTTTAATTATCTGTTTAAAATATTTATGATTAGTTGTTAATATAATGTAACGTTTATTATCAGTTCTATCTAATTAATTAATTGATTTTGTAGTTTTAAACTTTTAAAATAATTTAGGTTTTAAGTAGTTTAACTTCTTTTTTCAATTAATTATTTTAATTCTGTTGTTTAAATTCATTCTTTAGTTTTGTATTATTTAATATTTCTAATAAATTAATTAGTTAATAATTTAGTTTGTTTTAGATTTGTTGAAATTCTATTTGTTTTAAATAAATTAATGATTTAACCATTTAATTATTAGTTTAATTATTTATTTATTTGAGTTTTAGTTCAATTAACGTTTGTGGTGGTGTTTCGTGTTTTTGCAGCTACCGGTTGATGACATCACCATTAACCCTTCTTTATTTTTCCTCACCGATACACCTCCCGCTTCACTGTTGGCCTTATTTATTTTTATCGGTCAGCCTGTGCGCATTCCTTTTGCACCCTATCGGTATATCTTTTCTCCTCACTGTTACCTCACCGTCACCGATAGAAATTTTCCCCCTTGTCTCAACGTTAATTTATTTCCTCTTCCTCACTGTTATAGCTCCCTCACCGATACACTCCTCTTTTCCTCACTGCCACACAATCCTCACTGATATCCTGCGCGCACCCCTTTTTTCTTCCTCACCGTTACATCCCTACTTTCCTCACTAATTTCTTTTTCTCACCGATACACCTCCAGCCTTCATCCTCACTGTTAGTTATTCTTTCCCAACCTCACCGGTTCGCTGCTGATGCCGCTGATCTTCCAGAGTAGGAGCTTGAGCTGCTGTTTGGAAGGCCGAGTCGGGTGCTGATGAAGACGCCGCTGCCCGTGCAGTACGCTGCTGCTTTGAGGAGATCCACTGCATTGCTGGTCCACAAATTGAGGTCATGCCATCTACTTGAGTTGGGCCACCATGGGTGTTCACTGGTGAAACCGACGATTAGGAGGAGGATGAAGCTATTGCTGGAGCAAGGGTGTCACGTCGTGCTGCTGTGTGAAGCGGAGGTGCAGGGAGGTCTGCCGTCGAGCCGCTGTTGATGCTGTCCACTGCCACACTACTAGGTGCAAGGAGCTCCAGCAGAGGAGAGCCGCCACCCTGCTTGGAGAAGAGGAGAACCACCGGGTGCAAATGGACTATTGCATCACCATCCGATGCGGTGCTGCGTTGCTGATGACTGGGTTTTTGCTGCAAAGAGGACCCGCATAGTAGGTGTCCGCCGCGGAAGGGGTAGTTGCCACTGCTGAGCAGAGTACCACTTGATCCTCTATGGGTGTTGTCATCGTTTCCGAGCATCTCTATTCACTGCCGTAGGTGAAGGCTCCTCCTGTGCGCCGCGGGTTTGCTGTGGAGGAAACCGCACCGCCGCACTGCCACACCACTTCCCAGTTTGGAGAAGAAGACCTCCCCCTTCCTGCTATGCAGTGTGGAAATGGGGGGAGGAAAATGAGATAACCAAAAAGAAAAAAAAATATAATAAAAATAATAATAAACAATAAAGATAATAATAAAATTATAATTAAAGTAAAATTAAAAGAAAAAGAAAAAAAAGTAAAAGTTTAAGCAAAGTAAACTTTTAAAAGTCAAATAATATAATTTAATTCATAAAAGTAATGATTTAATGCAATTATAATTTTAATAAATAGATAAATTGTAAACTAAAATATAAAACTAAATTAATAATAAGTATTAACAATTAATTAATACAAAATTAATAGTATAAATATATAATTAAGAATAATTATAAATAAACTATAAAATATACTTATTAATTTAAATATATTTAAAACTTAAGTAATAATTTTAATTACTAAATTAAAATTAACTAATTAATTAATTAATCCAACAATTTAATTTATTTAATAGTAATAATTAAGTTATTAATACAATCTAAAATATTTTCTTAATTATTTATTTATTAATGTTCTTAATTTTTAATAACTTAGTTTAAAAATTGATTTAATTAATATCTTAGTATTTATTTTTATTAACCTAATTAAGTTAATAACTTTCTTTAATTAATTTATGTTTTACCATAGTAATATTTAGTGGATAATTGTATAAATAATATAAAAGTAAATAAATTATCAATTTACTTTAGTTAACTATTAACGAGTTAAAATAACACTTAACTTTAAAATTAACCATTTTTCATTATTTATGTTTGTTTTATTTATTTTTTCTTTTCTAACTTTTTAGGTTCATTCAAAGGACTTAAACGTGTCCAGGTTCATGAAACTAACTCATTGGGAGTTAGTTACAAGGGAAATTCTAGCACGACTTGCTTGTTGCGAAAAAACGCACATTTTGCAGTGCGTGGGTGAAGAACTTTGAAGTCTGTGGAGGATGTTGCAGTGATGTGTTGCAGATGACAGAAGATACTTAAGCAGAGAAAGAAGTATATTTTGGGGAGGCATTCATTCACTTGAGGACTCTCATTCATTCCACAAACACACCAGCTTCGAGAGGGAATTCCTAGGAATAACACCAGAGCAGAGCAGAAGACCAAGGAGCCAGGAGGCAGAGCTGAGCTAGGGGAGTTCTTCTTCCCTATGTCCATAACTCTTGTACTATGTTTCTTGGTTGTATTCACTGATTTAGACAATATTATCATAGGTTGAACTTTCTTAGCTCAATAATTTTAAAACCTCCTGGTTATGATCTTTAAATATTCATTTGCTTATCTTTTTACGAAATTAGAATCAGTTGGCGAGACTGATTTTGTTTCTAATATTTTGATCGTTCACACTTCAATGTTTACAATTTCAAACTTCAATATCGACTGGCAAGGTTGATATTGAATGCTTTTTTTTCAAATCTTTAACAACTTAGACTTTGGAAATTTATGGCGAGTTCATTTCCAAATGTTATCTTTTAGAAACTTCTTGCATATCAATTAAGTTTTGGTGCGGTGAACTACGAGACTTAATCATCTACCTGTTGAGTTTCCTAGCGAGGGAAATTCTTCAGTATTTCATGAAGTGTGATTCGATTGTAAGATACGTAGAGAAAATCCATTCAAACAAGTATTTTGGAATTCCTGAGTACTTTGTTGATCGTTGTTCCTTGTCTTGCTGCTTAATATTAGTATATTGTATTTCTCTAGTATATCATACTTGGTATAAAATTTAGTTTCTTTGATTAAAAAATTAACATTTCCTCAGCCTGTTTCCAATTCATCAATAAATAAAAAAAAATATAAAACGTAACAACATATCCTCACTTCACTGCTGACAATAGTGGAGTTTAATAAATTAAAACCTTGAGAATCTCTCATCTGCCTTCTCTGTGGATCGACTCTGCACTACTATACTAGTGTAAGTTAATAAATGCAATTTTGAGGTCTGTGATGACCTCCGGCCTATTCAGAAATCTTAATTTGGTGGTGACTTATTTGTTTCCATTTCCCTCTTATTAAGACTAAATTTTATTAACCCTATTTCTGATGTGGGTTTTCTACAAAGGTATTTTCTATTTTTAACCTTTTATTTTTGAATAACAATTTCAAATTGTGAGGATGCAATTTATTGAAGGAGTGGAGAATGTAACACCCAATTATTTCATAGTATGTTATCTCTTTAAAGTAATTTAATATCTTATATTTCATGCAACACCGACTTGGCTTGCGTTATACGCAAGATTTCATTTCTATAAAACAACACATTAATATTATAATTATTTAAATGATATTTTTATTTATCAATTAAATATTGTAATATGAATAGTAAAATATAAATTTTAAATCTTATTTATAATGTTTTCACTTAAATAAAACATATTTATAATGAAATTTATAAGTTTTGTTAAAATAGTTATATATTTAGAAAAACTGTTTTCTTAAAAGAACTCCTTTTTATGTCCTTTTATGAACAATAACAAAATTAATTTTAGAAACTTAAAAATTTAATTTGGTAAAATAGACTTGATATTTGAATTTGGAATATCAAAATTATCTTACGGTGAATTTAGGGTATTTTTCTAGAAACATTCAATTTTTGATGAATAGTGAAAAATACTACATAGTACATAGAAATCGACTTTTTAATTAAAATAATTATTTTTAATTAAAATTTATATTAAAGTAAAAATAGACACATAATACATATATTAACACAATTTAATTCATTTTATTTATTTTATAATATAATTAGATATAAAAATTCATTGAACTTTTTTTAACACCTTTTTACCCACCTTCTAGGCATATTTGCAAATTAACATAAAACGTAATTTTACCGCTTTTATGAAATGAATTTAGAAAATCCAATATACATGGTTGTCATCAATAAGAAAAATTTGGTTCAATAGGATCAAAATAATTTTTGGTGAATAGTAGCTTTTGAATTTTATTTACCACGGTTAAAGGTAAATAGGGTAATTAAAGGTAAAAATAATATTATAAAAATATAAAATTAACCTCACATGTCCTAATTCTATTGGATAAGTATATTTCTACCAAAATCAACATTATGAAAAAATATGATCCTTTTTAATCTACATGTGCAAGATTAGGATATTTATTATATTTTATTTAAGGAAGAGTTAAAACTGTCAAATTCAAATTTTAATAACTACACCATTTTTAATATAGGTTTATACATAAGATAAATTCGACTGTAAAAATTAATTATAAAGATAAAAATATTTCCTACATCATGGTATTTTATTTATAATTTTTAGACATTAAATAATTAAATTTATTAATGACACAATAATGATGCAGTGATTACCTTATTAATGAATGATTAAAATAAATGATTTTAGAAATATTAAAATAAATTAAAATTGTAACTTTTTATACCAACCACTATTTTTATAGGTGAGTATGACATGTTATGATTTTATCATTGTATTTTTTTTTGAAGGAATGAAGTTTTTAGGACTTTAAAAAAAATCAAGTATTAAATAGTAACAAAATTGACATAAATGATATTTTAAAATAAATACTATTTTATTAAGTAATATAAAAGTCATAAAAATCTAAGGTTCTTCTAAATAAATTTTATAGTGTTAAAATTTCATAAATGATCCACTTTAGGTTAGTTTGGAAACTTATAGTAACTATATTGACCTTGTAGTATAGAAATACAGGAAGACATGGTAAGAGTTAAACTATTTAACTAATGGTCAAATATAAAAGATAAGGTTAATATGATGACCTAAACATGTATGAAACATATATTTTGAGATTATTTAGACCCATACTAATCTTATCCTATAAATAAATCAATTTTGAGCTATTAAAAACTGAAAATTATTTTATAATAAATTAATATTTCAACAATTTTCCTAAAATGCCCCTCACCTCTCTTCTAAAAGGGCACATCCTTTTTTTAATTCACACCCACAAAGACATTTTTCTCAGCCAAAACCTATCCAAATATCCTCCCAACTACCCTAAATTTAACCTAGAGGCCTTACTTTGAGCATAAATCCAACCTAAGAAGCCTTTTTTTCAAATCAAAAGGAAACACCCGAAGAAGAGGTAATTATTTTATCACCTCTTTCGAAGTTATTTTCTTATTCTACTCACTCTTTCTCTGTTGTTTCCATACTAAAATAATAAATCCTATAACTTATACATTCTAATACATTATTATAAATTTGGGGAAACCATATTCTCTATTCTATTCGTCCTATGAATGATAAAGTCACCATGCGTGCGTACCTACGACTTACTGTCTCCATACCGTGGTGTAATTTTTTATTCAACCCTATGTTATTTGGATAGATATAATGATGAGTATTATGTATATAAATAATGATAATTACGTGATAACATTTCTATATAATTAATATACAATCCAATTTCACACCTTTAAATCATTAAAAAAATGATATCGTCGCTCGTGTGTACGTACGACTTACCATCTCCACGACGCAGTGAGATTCACTTCCACGTTCACCATTCTAGGATGATTATAAAAATATATATTATTAATAAGTATGTAATATATGACAAAATAATGCTACTAGAAAAATATATTTACGTATTTATATATATTTAAATCACTTACTTCAATTCAATACGATATGAAAATGGAAACATCATTCATGCATACGTACAACCTACCGTCTCCATGAACGGTATATTCAGTAAGAACTCAGATCTTCTTTTAAAGTATGTTTTCCTTCTTCTGGTCATTTATGAGAAAAAGGGGAATTTCTAGAAATTTTTTAAGTACACGCCATGTACTCGGCTACTGAGGGTAGACGTGTGCTGGTCATGTAGCGGCCATGCACACGACCATGTGGGGGTGACCTGAAGGCTGCCTAAAGAAGAGTATGAAAATGACCAGTACACACTGTATACTTCCAAAGTATATACCGTGTATTTTCTTTTTTTCATTAAACATACTGGGGTCACATCTAATCTCCAGAAAGGTCTTCTTCTAGGTTTCGTTCGGCCGAGAGCTCCTGTATGACCGCAATATTCCTCTGAGCCCTCGACCAAGCATCCGATCTCCGATTCAACCACTGTCGATTGTGTTGGGATGGCCTCGGTAAGCTCTATCTTCTTCTTGACCTTCGTTTCCCAATTGATCTTATTTCTCAAGTTATACTCTGTTGAATTTTTTAGACATTTTTGTAGATCTTCAGCATTCTAAGGAGATTCAAGCCCTGAGACTTGAGTATATTGATCTCCCAAAGCCGAGGTAGGTGGTTTTTTCCTTTCTATTGAAATTATTTGAGTTATATGTGCAAAAAAGGAAAATACCCATGAATGGGGTATTAAGTGTTTACAGTTTTATCCTCATTGTTTTCCTGCTATACTTGTATGCTTGAGTTGATGATAACTGATGTGAATAGGGTTAATTGCTATGCTTTGAATGTTTTTTCCCATGAATGATTGCCTTGGTTGACCATTGGGTATAGTTTGCCTCTTAGGCTGCTGTTTACTTTCCCATGCCAAGTTGTAGGATGGTGTTATTGTTCTGATATGCTGATATACTAAGACTGCTAGCTAAGTAGTCTTGAGGTTTACTTTGGCCGATACACGTTTCTATACTTGGTTGACTTACACAGGGCCGTGAGAACTTGGTGTATAGACCATAGGGATAATGGATGTAAGGGCTTCTCCAGAGTGTTTATTTTACTTACAATGCAAGACCATAGGGGTAATTGACGTAAGTGATTCCTCAGAGAGTCTGTAGATCGTCAACGCGGGCCACATCGGGAATAGATGTTGAGTGCTTCCCCAAAGCGCCTTTAGTTACCAATACGAGACTATAGGAGGAATTGACGTTGAGTGCTTCCTCAGAGAGTCTATGATTAAGATGAACCAGAGGGGTTAGACTGAGTGTACTGCCTAGAGGGTTACTTGTGTTACTAGGTAGGACTAGAGGGGATAGGCTGTGAGGACTTCCCAGAGGGTTACCTTTTTGTGTTTACCTGCTTTGCTGAGCTTTTTCTTGATATATGATACTGAATGAATTGAAACTGTGAATTGTTTACATTGGGTACTTCCTTGTTTACTTCATTTATTTTCTTGCTACCTGACATATATTCACTGACTGTTAGGAATAGATCTCGTGGTGGTTGCCTACTGGGATTTAGTCTCACACCCTATTTGGGCCATGCTTTTGGACCCAAACAGATTATATTACTATAGGTATAGATAAGGGCATGCACCCTTCTACTTCAGGTACTTGATTTGCTGTGGAGTTGGAGAGCATGAGACCAAGCTATGGCTTGCGATGCTGAGGAGTTGTTACTTGCTTTCTTTTGTACTTGGGTTTAGTACTTTTGTATTCTATCATTGTGATTTGTTTGGATGTTTTACTAGACATATGTATCATGCATCATTCATATATATATGTGTGCTCCAGTTTATTATTTTCTAGTCTTCTTCTATTTACTTTTGTATGGATTATTCCTGCTTCCACTTCTGCTATTTGTTTTACTTCCATTGTGTTACTCTTCTAATGAGGGCATAGTTTCCCCACTATCACACCCAAGGCCATCGCTACTAGTCGGAAACCTCTGATGTTCGGGGAAATTCACTTGAGACCATGTGACCAACTGGGTATGGGGCGCCTCTGGGTGGATTTTGGAACCGGGACGTTACAAAGTGGTATCAGAGGAATTTTTTTTCTTGACTTACTATTTGGAGCCTATAGTTAGGGATAGGACATAATTGGTACTTGGTAATAATCTGTGCCCAGGAGTAGCTAACCCGTGTACAGGGAAAATCCAATCTACCTTGTTTATTGCAATTTTTCTGGTTTTTCAAGTTTACGGTTGATTTTATTTTCACCGTTAGGTGAATCACATATATTGTGATAGTATTGTTGACATTATTCGGGTTCTATTTCTATTGCAACCCAATTAGATGAGGATATTCCATCTCATGCATCATTTATGCACTTGCTAGAAATCACATGTCATGCATTCTTGTCATGCCATATAGGGTGATTAGCGATTGCATGTAGTTTTGATAGATGTTGTGCTAGAGATGCATACTGTTGTGATAGTTGCCTTGATAAAATACATGCTGTTTGATAGGGTATCGTTTGTGTAAGGTTTTTCTTGAATGGATGCCAAACTTTAGTTATTGAGGTGTTATGGGCCCTCATGGACTGGAATTTGGTGGATCATTGCATTGTTATCCTTGTATATGACATGAATAAGATTCCAAGATTTGATTCATGGGGAGTATGGGCCCTCATGAATCGGAATTTGGCACTTAAATGATCATTTTGGTGTTTTTATGGGATCCAGAGTAGTTTCTGAGGCTTACTATCTGGAAAAACCCAAAATACACGCCGTTTAGTTTTGAATGCATGCCATGTGTTCTTCTATTTAGGAAGAAACTATTTTTCTTAAGTACATGCCGTGTACTGTATGTACACGCCATGTAGTCCCTAACCGTGTCTTAGACTGTGTGGCTGGGGACATGATGTTTGGAATCTTTGGTAAGACACACCATGTAGAGGATGCACACACCATGTCATAGAACTATGTAATCGACCGTGTCACTAACAACACGGCTCGGCAAAATATTCTTAGTACACGCCGTGTTCATCTAGAACACTCCGTGTGGTGTAACCTAGTTACCTGACCATGTAACTAACAACACGGGTCAGTGTTATCCTTTCTCGTACACGCAGTGTCCACCTGGAACACGCCGTGTAGTGTGATCCGTGTAACCAACCATGTATCTAACAACACAGGTTGGTGAGGTTCACCTAGTACACACCTTGTTTAGCACTAACACGCCGTGTAGTCTTGTTATAAGGAGAGCTGTGTGGCTTAGCCGTGTAGAAGGACTCGGGAAGGGGAAGAGGATTCAAGTATATGTTGTGTGTTAGGTGAACACGCCGCCTGTATGGGGTGTTCCATGACTAGTTGTGGTAGGAGTACACGCCCATGTTAATGGATGAAGGGAACACATTGTGTAGGGGTTATACATGCCGTGTAGTCATGTTTTGGAAAAAAACTTGAAAGCTTTTCTTATCCTATTCCCTTCTTACGCTTTTATTTTTTATTCCTTGATAATCTTGATCTAAGGTGTGCGTTTGAACTTGTAGAGTCATGCCACCGAGACGTCCTCCGGTTATACACCGGTTGCATGGTAGTGATCAGACAACAGATATGTCTGATTAGGGAGTACATGGAGATCCTCCCATTGTGCTAGTCTTGGCACCAGCCATTATACCGAACATAGGTGCTGATGCAAAGATCAAGTAAGGCTTCATGAGTATGATGAAAACCATTCAGGGAGCACTGCCTCTTGCCCCGTCGATGGAAGAATTGATGCGGGTCTTTCAGTAGCAGCATCCTCCCACTTTCTCTGGAGATGGAGTACCCTAGGCAGCAGAGTCATGTCTAGAAGCCATGATGATGATATTTGAGAATCTAGAGATGCCTACAGAGTGTTGGAGTTGGTGGCCTAGAACCAACTACTTGGTACTTTATTCATTAATAAAAGACTTATCACATCTTGATTGTTCTTCTGCGTGACAATGCATGTGATAATGTCCTAAGGACATTTGTTGCATTAAAGGGTCATAGCGGATCCCTGTTATGATGAGAACCAGGAAGTTCCATAACACTATTCTTAAATATATGTTATATGGCCGGATGATGTTATTTGAGGGACACAAATAATAAAGGCCATTAGGGGTGAGGACTCATAAAACTTTGAGGCACCTTCTCATGGTGTGCTCCCTTGGTAATATCCAGGAGGATATAATGAGAACAAGACCCGCCAGTAAGAAATACACATTTCATAGTGTCATTGGATGTTCTTATCTGTGGACGTGTGTATTGGTCCTTAGACTTTAAGATTATTATTAATGGGTATTACAACTTGCGCACTTAGATGTATTGACGAAAACTGTGACAACGCACTGTTCGCAGTGAGGTAGGATACGTTGGGTGCATCACGAGTAATACTGCATTAATAGATAATGTGAGAAAGGATTTGTCCCTTAAATTCCATAACGGAAGTAGATATCTCAAGCCATTTTATGGAATTGATCTTGCCTAAATAAATCCATGGGAATGGTAAGGTATGGGCGAGTTCAATTCTGGAAATTCAAAGAAAGAATGATCGAGCACATGCGTTGATGGCACTAGCATGCAACCCGCTTGATTAGAGATATCATGACAAAGGGATTATATTACACGGTAAGCATTAGTATGAGGTGACACATCATTGCGGTGTTAACTTCTTTCTCTATGGGTGACTTGGCGTGTTTCTAGATGATAACCTTGGAATTTAGGAAGGCTCTACCTAATGCCACTGAGAAAGAGGCCTAGAGGGTCACACACTAAGTGTGTCCATGTATCTCAGTTAAATATTAATTTAACAAGTTAAATAAAGATTATTCCCGAATGTGGTTTAATAATTATTTAAGGATGCCTAATCGCATTTATTTCAACACTAGTTATTCGAGAGAATATATTGTGGATGAAATAATATTTATTAGTGAATGATGCAGTTATATTTATTTAATAAATAAATAACTATTACTCAAGGTCTAATAAATTTGGTGGAGGAAATAAAGAAAAGTGAAAAATAAAAGTACACGCCGTGTATATTTAATATACACGCCATGTAGTTTTATGGAAAACAAGTACACGCCATGTATTAATGATTACATGACATGTAGATTTCCAGTCAGGATTTTGAGGATATAATATTGTTTTATTAAATGATATTACATATAATCAGTGTGGGCGCATGTCAAGGAATTAATAATTTGACATGGGGGTTTCAATAAGAGTTAATGAAATAAATGAAATGCATAACGCGTTTATTTATTGTCATAACTCTGTAAACCTAAAACCTAATTATAAATATCCTCACAACCCCCACACTTTTCATCAATCATTGTGCACAAAAATTCTGGAGAATTATTTCAAGGCCGAAAGAACTCCTTCCTCCAAGAACGCTCTCAAGACCGAGAGACCAAGACGATCGAAGGCGGACATCGCAAGGGAAGGTTCTTCCACGCTAGCACCCGGAGATCCCTTCGACGATGTCCGAAGATACGTGGCACACGTGTGTATCACCGCTAGAGGAATCCTACACTTGGACTCTACGACGCAACGACGGATCACAAGATCGTGATCAGAGACATCAACGAAGAAAGAATTCCACCAAGGTAATTCTTGTGAATTTATTAAATTAATTATAACCAACATATGATGATCCTATCTCTATGGTTGTGAGATTACCTATTAAGTTTTTTGTTCCTTGTTCTATTCTGAAGATTTGACATTTTACATCGTGACAAATCTCGGATTGAATGCTGTTTAACATTAAAATTAAAATTGGGAAAACCCACCAATGCGCTTCCGCTGCACCCGAAACCTACAAGTGGTATAAGAGGGGTCATATCGTTGATTATAATTATTTAGTTTTTCATTGATGTTTTACACATTTAATAATTTAGTTGTTTGATTTCAAGTTTAATCATTCTGGAAATATGAATCTTGAGATCTGTTCCTCCTCCCTCGTTTCTCGTTCACCTCACAGAAACGAATTTTTTCTTTTAATTTTGATTAAAATAAAATAGAGGAACTCATTCGGAGGAGCCAAACGTTTCTGTCCGTACAACACCAGAATACACGGTATGTATTCAGAAGTACACGCCGTGTAGTCTAGGTTCAATGAATTGACTGATCCTCCAAATCAGGCCGTGTATTGGAGTATACCTATGTAATTTATGACACAGTGTGTTGACCAGGAACAAGTGGCACATGGTTTCTAGATTACACGCCGTGTGGTCCAACTGAACACGACGTGTATTCCCTTCTGGTTTGGGTTGGACCGTGTACCCTGTACATGGCTTGCATGGTTGGAAACCGTGTAACACAGAAACTACACGGCGTGTGTCCCACTGTACACGCAGTGTATTCTGAAACTTTCTGAAGTACATTAACACACCCTGTCCCTAGGCGTGTACTTCGGATGGACGGTGAAGAAAAGTACACCCCGTGTAGTCGGAACTACACTCCATGTACTCACCCAAATTACGCAGATTTTTTAAAATTTATTATTATATTATACAAACCCTTGAGACGTGTACCATAGTGCAAGCATAAAGATGAGGCACAACACGTGATAGGTTATATATATATATGCTTAATTTAACATCTGCGTAATAAATGGGAATTCACCAGGTTTCCTCAAAGGTACAAGTTATGTACAAAGATAATTTTAAATAAATTTATTTGTTTAAAATTATGATGGATGAGAATCTCAAGGGAGTTTAGAAAAGGGTTTAAGATAAAAATATTGATTAATTAAAGATAATTAATCGATTTGAGCGTGATTTATCTTAAACAAGAACGATTAAAGAATTTAATTCTAGTTTTACTTATGCGTAAATATCGTTGCATGTATGGATTATCATGAGCTAGACCGAGACCTTTGTATGTGAATGGTTTATTTTAAGTAATTTATTTAAATTAAATTTGTTGGCCTGTGAGCCATCTCCTCATTAATATGTATGGCCTGCGTGCCCAAGGATTCTTTTATGTAAAACCCCCTTTTTTCCCCTCACCTACATGTGAGATAAATGCATATGTAATGGATGGAGCTCCCAAGCTAGTGGAGGCGGCTCAAGTCAGGAGCCAAGGTGAAACCAATCCAAGGAGATACAAAGGTGGACAGGTGGAAAGCTGTAAACACGAACCCACAAGGTTTAAGGTGTTTTCTCCCCTAGGTTTTGGGTTAGTTTATCAACCGCTAGATAAACTAACCAATAGAACAAGCTCATGACCGTACCATTTATTTTATTTCAGTCAGATGCATGGTTTATTTATTGTGGATGTGTTGTCACGATCACACAATTAATAAATTAAACAAGCATGCAAGATGGAACTAAAATAAAATCGGCTTATGTGTAAATATTATCTTAGACATGGATAATCACTTTAGTATATCCCACTTAATATTAAGAAGCATGTAATCAAAGATAATAAATTTGAAATTTACGTATAAGGATAAAATCCCTCAAAGAAATATTAAGTCGGTATAGCCTTCCATAATCTTGGTTAGAATCGAACCATAGTTCAAAGTGCTTGACCAACCCTAGTTGGGATGCTTTCAATTATTGGGGAGTTCTAATTCAAGGTTTTGGGTTGACTTAACTTGGTTGTCATCAAGAGTTGACTTCCACAGCAGGACTTGGTGTGGCCAAGAGGCAAAGGTTGAGGAAATCCAAAATAAAAGGATTTCAGGATTGGGGAGTCCACTCAGCGGATCAAGGAGCCGCGAGTTAATGCAGTTGGAATTTGAAATGCCTACCTAAAACCCTTAAAGTTTCTTGACCAACCCTAGTTGGGGTAATGCGAAGGGAAATATGGATCCTTGCCACTAGAATATTCAGGAAACAGAATATTCTGAAGTCAATGGTGAGGGCTATTGGATTTTGATAAAATAGTGGGAGACTAATAAGTATTAATTAATTTATTTGTCTCAGTTTTGTAATAAAGTACTAAACCTTTGCTCATCTTAATTTTTAGAAATGGAAAGAAAATGACTTCAAAAATATCATTGTGAACCATACTCAAGAAGGAAAACCTTCTCACTCGCACCAATTTCCAAGAGTGGCATTGGCGTTTACGCATCATCCATCACCATGAGAGGAAATTGTATGTGCTGGAAGAGCCTGTTCCAGTTGCGCCTAGATCGGAAATTCTTCCCTTAACTCACCAGGTAGATAAGGACATGGGGCGTGACAAACCCACAGTCCTTATGGTGAATAAGAGGAAGGAAAAGGAAAAGGGTCCAAAGACTTATAAACAGTCTGAATCCCCCGAACACCATCCCTCCAAGAAGGGGAAGATCCATAGGCAGGGCAAGGAATGTGAGCTAGTGTGTTTTTCATGTGGAAAGCAAGGCAAATGGAAGAGGAACTACACCCAGAAGCGTTGGGATGCTAAAGGTGCATTCATTATCGAGTTTAATATTTCTATTTCTACACATTTGGTATTAGATACAGATTGTGGGGCTCACATCTGTATTCAAATATAGGAACCAAGTAGATTTAGAAATATTGCCAGATGAGAGGTGGATCTTTGAGCTGCCAATGATGCAAGGATGGATGCATTGGCTATTGGCGATTAACACCTCTCATTTCCAACTGGCATGATTTTGGTTTTACAAAACTATTATTATGTTCCTAGTGTTACCAAGAACATAATTTATGTATCATTTTTGGATATGGATGGATTTATTTTCAAGTTTGGAAATAAGGGTTGTCTCTTTTATAAGAACAACATATTTTATATTATGGGACATTTAAATAATGGTTTGTATGTATTAAATTACAAAAACCAAGTGTTGGAAATCGATAAAGAAACAAACTCACATGACTTATACATCAACCAGTCGTGGAATCACCGTCTCAGTCATGTGAACAAGTAGTGTTTGAAAAAGCTCTGCCAAGATGGCTATTTAGACTCTACTGAGATAAAACCACTTGATAGATGTCATGATTGTTTACAAAAAAAAATGACCAAGCCACCTTTTGGTGGATAGGGTGAAAGGGCCACAGAGCTTCTAGGATTGGTACACACGGATGTGTGTGGACCATTTCCAGTAGAAGCTAGAGGTGGATATTCTTACTTCATTACTTTTACTGATGATTTGAGTAGATATGGCTATGTCTACTTAATGAGGTATAAGTCAGAGCCCTTAGAAAAAATTAAGGAATTCAAGAATGAAGTAGAGAATCATCTTGGTAAGAAGATAAAGAAACTTCGATCGAATCGAGGTGGAGAATATCTGAACCAAGAGTTCATCGATCTTCTACGGGAGTCTGGGATTCTATCTAATCTCACTCCTCCTTATACACCACAGTTGAACGGTGTTAGTGAAAGGAGGAACCACACCTTGTTGGACATGGTGAGGTCGATGATGAGTCATGCAGATCTTCCATTATCCTTTTGGGGATATGCATTACACACTGCAGCATACACATTAAACCAAGTACCAACTAAGGCGGAAAATGGAATTACCTCCGAGTTATGGAATGGAAAGAAACCCATTTTGTCTCACACACATGTATGGGGATGCGAGGCATTTGTTAAGACCTTCTCGGGAAAAAACTAGCACCCCTGGGCACGAAGTGTATCTTTATAGGATATCCCAAGGAAACTAAAGGATATTACATATATAACCCTCAAGACAAGAAAGTGACTGTCGTCATACAATCCGTCTTTCTTGAGAGGGAGCACAACCTCAAAAAGGATAGTGGGAGCAAGATTGACTTCGATGAAGTTGATGCTCAAGATACACATGAGTTGGTACATGAAAAAGTTCCACAGGTCCCTGTGGAAGAGGTTCCAGAAACACAAGTACTGCGTAGGAGCTCAAGAGAGGTAAGGGAACCATAGAGATTTGGTTTCCTAGTCACCAAGGAAGGTGAATCATTATTGTTGGACAATGATGAACCTCTCTCCTACAAGGAAGTAGTATAAAGCTCAGAAGCTGCAAGATGGCTAGAAGCTATGAATTCTGAGATGGATTTTATGTATCAGAACCAATTCTGGGTTATGGTCGATGAGCCAGTTGATGTAAAGCCTGTTGGATGCAAATGGGTATTCAAGAGAAAACTGGACATGGAAGGTCAAGTTAGCACCTATAAAGCAAGGCTAGTGGCTAAAGGGTTCAGACAGCGTCAATGAATTGACTATGATGAAACCTTATCTCTAGTTTCCATGTTTAAATCCCTAAGAATCATAATTTCCATAGCAGCTTACCATGACTATGAGGTTTGGTAGATGGATGTCAAAACAGAATTCCTTAACGGGAACCTTCAGAAAGATATCTATATGACACAACCAGAAGGGTTTGTGACACCAGGTGAAGCCAAACAGGTTTTCAAGTTGCAGAAATCCATTTATGGATTAAAGCAAGCATCCAGGTCATGGAAAATTTGATTTGATGAAGCCATAAAGGAATTTGGGTTCATTAAGAAAGAATGTGAGCCATATATTTATAAGAGGTTTAATGGGAATGTGATCGTTATCCTAGTATTATATGTTGATGATATATTGCTTATTGGAAATGATGTACCAGCCTTACAGTTAGTTAAGGATTGGTTGAACAAGTCTTTCTCCATGAAGGACTTGGGTGAAGCAGCCTATATTCTAGGGATCAAGATCATTCATGATAGATCCAAGAGATTTCTTGGACTAAGTCAGAGTACATACATTGACCAGATACTAAAGATATTCAGTATGGAACAATCCAAGAGGGGATTGGTTCCAGTGTCACATGTTCTACATCTTTATAAGAAAATGTGTCCTCAGAAACAACAAGAGAAAGGTAGAATGAGTAAGATCCCATACTCTTCGGCTATAAGATCCATCATGTATGCCATGTTATGTATCAGGCTTGATGTAGCCTATGCACTAAGCATGGTAGGCAGATATCAAGCAGATCCAGGAGAACAACATTGGACCTCTGTTAAGACTATCCATAAGTATCTGAGAAGAACTAAGGATATGTTCTTGGTGTATGGAGGAGACAAGGAGCTTTTCATCAGAGGGTATGCTGATTCTGGTTTTCAGATAGATCAGAATGATCTGAAGTCACAATCTGGATATGTTTTCTGTCTCAATGGAGGAGCTGTGAGCTAGAAGAGTTCAAAGCAGCCAGTTGTCGCCGATTCTACAGCGGAGTCCGAATATATAGCGGCTTCTGATGCAGCCAAGGAAGCCGTATGGATTCGGAACTTTGTCCAGGAGCTTGATGTGGTTCCTAGCAGTAAAGACCCCATTACATTGTATTGTGATAATACTAAAGTGGTGACTCTTGCAAAAGAACCAAGGTCACATCAACGAACAAAGCACATACTCCAGAAGTATCACCTCTTGAGGGATTTATATCAGAGGGGTGAAGTTTCAGTGAGTAGAGTGTCCACGGAAGATAGCGTGGTGGACCCCAAGACTAAAGGACTATCTCAGCAGAAGCATGAATATCATGTGAGAGCTAGCAGGTTAAAAGTTGTTAGCAGTTGGCTCTAGTCCAAGTGGGAGTCTGTTGGAGTTAGTGTCCTAGAACCAACTACTTTGTACTTTATAAATTAATAAAATCCTTATCACATCTTGATTGTTCTTATGCATGACAATGAATGTGATAATGTCCTAAGGACAGTTGTGGTATTAAAGGGTCATAGCGAATCCCTGCTATGATGAGAACCCGAAAGTGCCATAACACTGTTCTTGAATATATGTTCTATGGTTGGATAATGTTATTTGAGGGACACAAATAATACAGGCCATTAGGGGCGAGGACTCATAAAAATTTGAGCCACCTTCTCATAGTGTGGGCCCTTGGTAATATCCAGGAGGATATTATGAGAATGAGATCCGCCAGTAGGAAATACACATTTCATAGTGTCATTGGATGTTCCTATCTATGGACGTGTGTATTGGTCCTTAGACTTTAAGATTATTATTAATGAGTATTACAACTCTCGCACTTCGATGTATTGATGAAAACTATGACGACACACTGTTCGCAGCGAGGTAGGATACGTTGGGTACGTCATGAGTAATACAAAATTAATATATAATGTGAGAAAGGATTTTTCCCTTCCATTCCATAACGGAAGTAGATATCTCAGTCCCTTTGATGGAATTGATATAGCCTAAATAAATCCATGGCCATGGTAAGGTATGGGCGAGTTCAATTCTGGAAAGTCAAATAAAGAATGATCGAGCACATGGGTTGATGACACTAGCATGCAACCCGCTTGATTAGAGATATCGTGACAAAGGGATTATATTACACGGTAAGAGTTCGTATGAGGTGACACGTCATTGTGGAGTTAACTTCTTTCTCTTTGGGTGCCTTGGCATGTTTCTAGACGCTAACCTTGACTTTAAGCAAGCTCTGCCTATTGTCACTGAGAAAGAGGCCTAGAGGGTCACAAACTAAGTGTGTCCATGTATCTCAGTTAAATATTAATTTAACAAGTTAAATAAAGATTATTCCCAACTGTGGTTTAATAATTATTTAATCACATTTATTTCGACACTAGTTATTCGAGAGAATATATTGTGGACGAAATAATATTTATTAGCGAGTGATGTAATTATATTTATTTAAGAAATAAATATCCATTACTCAAGGTCTAATAAATGTGGTGGAGGAAATAAAGAAAAGTGAAAAATAAATGTACACGTCGTGTATATTTAATATACATGCCGTGTAGTTTTATGGAAAACAAGTACACACCGTGTATTAATGATTACACGACGTGTAGTTTTTCCAGTTAGGATTTTGAAGATATAATATTGTTTTATTAAATGATATTAATTATAATCAGTGTGGGCGGATGTCAAGGAATTAATAATTCGACATGGGGGTTTCAATAAGAGTTAATAAAATAAATAAAACGCGTACCACGTTTATTTATTGTCATAAATCTGTAAACCTCAAACCTGATTATAAATATCCTCACAACCCCAACACTTTTCATCAATTGTTGTGCACAACAATTCTGGAGAATTCTTTCAAGGCCGAAAGAACTCCTTCCTCCAAGAACGCTTTCAAGACCGAGAGACCAAGGTGATCGATGGTTGACATCGCAAGCAAAGGTTCTTCTGTGCTAGCACCCGGAGATCCCTTCAGCCACATCTGGAGATATGTGGCACACGTGTGGATCACCGCTAGAGGAATCCTACACTTGGATTCTATGACGCAATGACGGATCACAAGATCGTGACTGGAGACATCAAAGAAGAAAGAATTCCTCCAAGGTAATTCTTGTGAATTAATTAAATTAATTATAACTAACATATGATGATCCTATCTCTATGGTTCCAGGATTCCCTCTTAAGTTTTTCATTCTTCGTTCTATTCCGAAGATTCGGCGTTTTACATCGTGAAGGATCTCATATTGAACATTGTTTGACATTAAAATTAAAATTGGGAAAACCCACCAACGCGCTTTCGCTGCGCCCGGAACCTACATAGAGAGGCGGGTCAAGCTCGCTACATATATACTTTGGGATTCTGCCAAGAGGTGGTGGGATGTGATCTCATAGACAGGACTCCAGGAAGTCATGACTTGGGAGGAGTTATAGCATATCTTCTATGACTACTTCTATACAGAGACCTTGAGGGATGATTGAGACCGAGAGTTTATAAGTCTGGAGCAGGTTACTCTTTCGGTTATGGAGTATTCCTCTCATTTTACCGAGTTGTAGCATTTCATGCCTATTTCCGGAGGTGATCAGTTATTCCTAGAAAGGAAGTTTGAGGATGGTCTGAGGCATGACATCTGATCATAGGTGAACATCTTCCCATTGACCTCTATCACTTCTATCATCAACCAGGTGCTGATCACTGAGCACAATCTGATGGATTCTAAAGTTGTGAGCTAGGGCGCTTCAGCATCTGGAGTTAGTATTCCTCCTACTGACAACAGGAAGCACCATAGGGAGTCTACGTGAAGAGATCCAATGAGGCAAGATACTTCTTCTAGTAGTCCGGTGGTGTGCTACCAGTGTGGGAAGAGCGGGCATACGAGGCCACACTGCCTGAGAGACCCAGTGGAGTACCGATCTTATGGAAAGATGAGTCATCTTCTTTATTTCAATCAGATATTCTCACCAACAACTGGTGACATGGGTTCTTCTATGACTCCTCATTTAGGAGAAGCACCACCAGTTTCTCACCAGTCTAGGAACTAGAGTTCATCCAACCGTTCAGGCCGAGGTGGAGGTCATTTCCGTGGTAGCCAGTGGCCCAATTTTCGGCAACAAATGGATGGATCAGCTCAGGGTGGCCAAACAGGGTCACATGGCCACGATGAAGGTCAAAATTTGCAGTGGAGCAGACCCAATAGGAGCAAGATCCCGGACCTTCTACAGTTTGAGGTACGATCTTAGTTGCCTCAGTTTTAGCTTCTGCTCTTTTCGATACAGTGGCTTCCAATAGATTTATATCTGTTGCTATTGTGGAGAGACTTGGGCTCTTCATATTTTCTTCTGCTGATATCTTGATGCTAGCCACTCCGTTTGAGACTAGAACGGTGAGTGTATGTCAGTGCAAGGAGTTCCCTCTAAAGGTTGGTGGGTGTCACTTTTTTACGAGACCTATATGTCCTAGAGATGACATACTATGATTTCATTCTCATAATGGACTGGTTAGTTCCCTTCCAAGCATTCGTCTACTATTATCACCACAGGGTGAGTTTCATATCACTAGAGGGTGAATCTTTTCTTCGTAAGGGAGAATGGGATGTCCAGGCGAGCATAGCGGGACCTGAGTATCATGGGTTAAGAGGAGTTACAACCCAGATTTCTAGTCTATATCTGGATGACTAGGGGATTTCACAGATATAATTTCTTCCAGTGGTGGATCATTTTAGATATATCTTTCCAGAGGACTTTTTAGGTTTTCCTTCGGAATGTGAGGTTGACTTTTATATTGAGCTTATGCCAGGGGTAGCACCAGTGTCCATTCATCCTTATATGATAGCTACACCAGAGTTACAATATCTCAAGAGGTAGTTGGAGGTGTTTTAGGAAAAGGGTTTCATCTGACCCAGTACTTCTCCTTGGGTTTCGCCTATCCTATTTGGAAATAAGGAAGATGATACCCTTAGACTTTGTGTGGACTATAGGAAGTTGAACTAGTTAATGGTCAAGAACCGATATCCCTTTCCAAGGATTGATGATCTCTTTGATCATCTTTGAGGAGCCCGAGTGTTCTCAAATATTGAATTAAGGTCTGATTATCATCAGTTGCGCATTAGACCATCTGATATACCTCTCATAGCCTTCCGAAGCAGGTATGGTGTATATGAGTATATGGTTATGCCATTCGGTCTCACAAACATGCCTATAGTTTTCATGGCACTGATGAACTAAGTGTTCCATCCATACTTGGATTCTTTCATGGTGGTCTTCGTGGATGATATCTTGGTGTACTCTCACACTCAACATGACCATGCTACCCATCTTGAGATCATTTTGAGTACACTGAGAGAGAATCAGTTATATACTAATCTCTCAAAATTCCACTTTTGGATGGATCATATTCAATACTTGAGTCATGTTATCTCTGAGATAGGAGTGTCAGTAGACCCAGAAAAAGTGAGTGCAGTAGTTTCCCAAGAGCAACCGAAGAACGTCTTTAAGGTAAGGAGTTTTCTAGGGATGGATGGATACTTCAAATGCTTCATTCATGACTTTTCATGCTTAGTATCACCAATGACAGGTATGACTAAGAAGGGTGCGAAGTTCTTGTGGTTAGATTCTTGTGAGTCAACCTTTTAGGAGCTGAAAGGTAGGTTGAATTTAGCACCGATACTAGTCTTTCCAGATCCAAGAAAGAGCTATACTGTGTACTGTGATGCTTCAGGTATTGGGCTAGGAGCTGTGCCTATGCAGGGAGAAAGAGTCATTGCGTATGGGTCTCGGTAGTTGAGACCACATGAGAGGAATTACCCGATGCACAATATCGAGTTGTCTACAGTTGTTCATGCCTTACACTGTTGGAGACATTATATTTTGGGAGAGCATTTTGTGGTTTTCACCGAACACAAGAGTCTCAAGTACATCTTCACTCAGCATGATCTAAATTTGAGACAGTGAAGGTGGGTTGAGTACCTTCAGTCTTTTGACTTTGAGATTTCCTATACTCTTGGTAAAGGCAACGCAGTGGCTGATGCATTGAGTAGGAGGACTCAGATACAGGTAGTACAAGAGGCCAGTAGTGAGTGGAAGCTTATGGCTATGTTCTCTAAGATGCATTTGGAGGTGCACGAGAGATAGGGGTAGGAATTTCTTTCTTCCGTAGTTGTTACCTCTACCCTTATTGATTGAGTGAAAATGAGGTAGCTATCAGATTCCGAAGGCCTAGTCCTATGGGAGATCATTTCAGGAGAGGAACCTATATTGGGATGGACCATAGGCAAGGATGATATCTTGCGTTTTCAGGGGCGCGTATGGGTGCTAGCAGATATATGCAAGGAGATGATGCAGGAATTTCATTCCTCAGTTTGAGAATTTCATCCTGGTGTCACCAAGATGTATCATGATCTACACCATTAGTATTGGTGGCCAGGTATGAAGAGAGAAGTTACTAGTTCCATCATGAGGTGTTTCAACTGTCAGCAGGTGAAGGCGGAGCATCAGCGACCAGAGGGGCTTTTAAAAGAGTTACCCATTCCTGAGTGGAAGTAGAATGATGTCGCGATGGATTTTGTAATAGGTTTACTGAGGTCGGCTCGAGGTAATGATGCAGTTTGGGTTGTCATTGAAAGACTCACGAAGGTTGCTCACTTCATTCTGATCAAGGAGACCTTCAGTGTCGATTATTTGGGATGGTTGTACATCTGTGAGATTGTGCGCTTACATGGAGTTCCACACTCCATTTTTTTAGACAGAGATGCACGTTTTACTTCTTAGGTCTGGCAGGGTCTTCATAATTCTTTGTGTACACAAGTAATTTTGAGTACTGCTTACCACCCCTAGATAGATGGCCAGTCCGAGAATACGATTCAGGTGCTTGAGGGCATGCTTCGAGCATGTATTTTGTATTTTAGAGGTTCTTGGGAGAAGAACATACCTCTTGTGGAGTTTGGCTACCACAATATCTTTCAAGAAAGTATTTAGATGGCACCTTATAAGGCTTTGTACGGTAGGCCATGCCGATCAACCTTATGTTGGCTGGAGGCAGGAGAGGTAGCTATGCTGGGACCTCATCTTGTCCAGGAGACCACAAAGCAGATTGAGTTGATTCGAAAGAGGATGGCTACTGCACAGTCTTGACAGAAGTCTTATGCTGATCAACGGAGATGACCTCTGGAGTTCAAGGTTGGGGATCAAGTTTTTCTACATGTCACAGAAAGGTTGGGACACAAGAGGATTGGGAGACACGATAAGCTTTCACTGAGGTACATCGGGCCGTATGTGGTTTTGGAGAGAGTTGTGCTAGTTTCCTATCGGTTGTAATTACCTCATAGGTACCAAGCTATGGACGTCATCTTCCAAATTTCTCATCTTCAACATTACTTCTCAGACCCATATCATGTCTTCCAACCTGAGGAGGTCGAGTTGGAAGGGGTTGTATATTTTGAGGAGCATCCTATCTGAATTGTTGATCGAAGTACAAAGGTTCTTTGTGGTCGGTATGTTCCTCTGGTACGAGTGCTATGGAAGCACGGGCGAGTACAAGACGAGACTTGGGAGAGTGAGGCTGATATACGATCGCAGTGGCTGGAGCTGTTCGGGGTTTCTTCTTCTACGCCGCCTTGCTAGGGAAATTCAGGGACAAATTTATTTAAGGGGGGAAGTTTATAAGAACTCAGATATTCTTTTCAAGTATTTTTTCCTTCTTCTGGTCATTTTTGAGAAAAAAATGGGAATTTATGGAAATTTTCGAAGTACACGCCATATACTTTCTGAGTACACACTGTGTACTCTGTTACCACAGGTAGCCGTGTGCTGGCCGTGTAGCGGCCATGCACACAGACATGTGGGGGTGACCTGGAGGCCTCCTAAAGCGAAGTATAGAAATGGAAAGTACACGCTGTGTACTTCTAAAGTACACACCATGTATGTTTTTCATTAAACATACTAGGGTCGCTTCTAATCACCAGAAAGGTCTTCTTCTAGGTTTCGTTCAGCCGAGAGCTCCCATATGACCGAGATATTCCTCCGAGACCCTGACCAAGCATCCGATCTACGATTCAACCGCCGTCGATTACATTGGGATCACCTCAGTAAGCTCTCTCTTATGCTTGAGCTTCGTTTCCAAATTTCTCTTCTTTCTCAAGTTGTCCTCCGTTGAAATTTTTAGAAGTTTTTGTAGATATTTGGAATTCTAAGGTGATTCAAGCTCTGAGACTCAAGTATATTGATCTCCCAATGCCGAGGTAGGTGGTTTGTACTTTTCTGTTGAAATTCTTTGAGTTATATGTGCAAAAACCGCCAATACCCATGAACAAGGTATTGTGAATTTATTATTTTAGCCTTATTGTTTGCCTTATATGCTTGTACGCTTGAGTTGATGATAACCGATGTGAATAGGGTTAATTTATATTCTTTGGAAGTTTTTTCCGATGCATGATTGCCTATTTTGACCATTGGATCTAGTTTTCCTTTTAGGCTGCTGTTTACTTTCCCATGCCTAGTTGTAGGATGATGTGATTGTTATGATATGATGATATTATGTAGACTGATATCCAAGTAGTTCTTGAGGTTTACTTTGGAAGATACACATTTCTATACTTGCATGACTTACATAGGGCCGTGAGAACCTGGTGTATAGACCATAGGGAGAATGGACGTAAGGGCTTCTCTAGAGTGCTTGTTTTACTTACGATGCAAGACCATAGGGGGAATTGACGTAAGTGCTTCCTCAGAGTGTCTATAGATCCTCGACGTGGGCCACAGTGGGAATAGACATTGAGTGCTTCCCCAGAGCACCTTTAGTTACCGATATGAGACTATAGGAGGAATTAACGGTGAGTGCTTCCTCAGAGAGTCTATGCTTAAGCTAAACCAGAGGGGTTAGAATGAGTTTACTTCCCAAAGGGTTGCTTGTGTTGCTAGGTAGGACCAGAGGGGATAAGATATGAGTACTTCTCAGAGGGTTACCAATTTGTGTTTACCTGCTTTCTTTAGCTGTTTCTTGATATATGATACTGAATTCATTGAAACTGTGAATTGTTTACATAGGGTAATTCCTTGTTTACTACATTTATTTTCTTTATGCCTTCCATATATTAAATCACTATTAGGAATAGATCTCGTGGTGGTTTTCTACTGGGATTTAGTCTCACACCCTATTTGGGCCATGCTTTTGGGCCCAAACAGATTATATTACTACAGGTATATATAAGGGAAAACACCCTTATACTGCAGGTACTTGATTTGTTGTGGAGATGGAGAGCATGAGACCAAGCTATGGCTTGCGATGCTGAGGAGTTGTTACTTTCTTTGTTTTGTAATTGGGTTTAGTACTGTTGTATTCCATCATTTTGATTTGTTTGGCTGTTTTCCTAGACATATGTATCATGCATCATTCATATATATATGTGTGGTCCAGTTTATTATTTTCCAGTCTTCTGCTGTTTACTTTTGTATGGATTATTCCTGCTTCCGCTTCTACTATTTGTTTTACTTCCACTGTGTTACCCTGCCAATGAAGGCGCAGTTTCTCCACTATCACACCCAAGGCCCTCACTGCTAGTTGGTAGCCTCTGGCGTTTGGGGAAATGCGCTTGAGGCCATGTGACAACCGGGTACGGGGCGCCTCTGGGTGGCTTCTGGAATCGGGATGTTACAATTCCATTATATATGTATATTTATTATATATTTTTATATTATGAATATATATGATATATAAATCATATTATACATTATAGAAGTAATTAAATCATTATCTAAGTAATACGATCATGAATAACCAGTCAAAACACGTACGATAAACAAAGCGATATTACCCGAAATGTTGCGTTAACTTGGAATTGTTAATAAATGGGTAATATAAAGTAATAAAATAATAATATATGATTTCATAAATATTATTATGATTCTGATATAAGTTTATAATATGTTTAAAAACATTATACAAGAGTTTCAGACATGTACGAAGAGTATCAGACCTAAGGTAAGGGTTAATTTGTCAATCTCATTATTATTTGAGATTGTTTATGTGTAAGTATTTCTTGAGACATATTTATCATCCATGTCCATGTTTGATAAAAATATTTTTAAAAGGAATATTTTAAGGTTTTATGGAGGGGAATCTTTTACCAGATCATCATTTTAAATTTTTTAAAAACTTATTTTTCTAAATCTATTTAATTAATGTCAATGTTTTCAAAATGATTGTAAGGATTTATTTATACTGACATGATTGTTTTAAAATGTTAATTATTTTCAAAAGTTTCAAATAGGAATGTGAAACTTTGATTCAAAAATATCTTTTAAATGAATTCCTTTATAAATTGTGTGACTTTTAAATGATTTTATAAAAAATGGATATTTCTCTCAAAGAGTTTTACTGATCATTTTCAACTATGTCAACATCCTTTACTGGGTATTATTCTTGATTGAGGTTGATTTATTATAATAAAATATTATATATTGTCTTTAATGAGTTAAGATATGTTTGACTATAGATGTGATATTTTTACACCATTCATGGTTTATGGTTTAACTATTTACATTTCACATGCTATTTTTAATATGAATGATTATGTTATGTTTCACCCTTTTCATACGAGGAATGAATTGGACTTAGTAAGTGATGGACGAATCCTTCTATAACCCCTCGATGCATCGGTAGATATCATGAGACAAACTAGTGTATTGGAACAAGGCCTTGACAAAATATTTGTGAATGGTCTTGGAACAAGGCCTGGACATAGTAGTTATTATATCCAACATTATGCATTCCCTCGTTATGAAATTAGTTATTAAATTTGATTATTCAACTAGTAGAATATCTATGTGCATGTTTATATAGTAATTTTAGAATTATTTTTTCCATATTATGTTCAAGTTTATGTTTTAAAAGGATTATGTTTTTATTATACATCTTTCCTAAAAAGTTTATAGCTTCTGCTGAATTATTTACCCTTACTAATCATCTGAGCTCACCCCTTTCTTATGTTTTATTTTCCTAGGATACCAAAAAGTGTATTATTTTTTATATGCAGGGTTAAGCTAGGGGAATAATGGCTTTCTCAAATAGATATTTATGTTGTGTTTTATGTTAGAAAGTTTAATATACCATTCATGTATGTAATATATTTTACAAGACTACTAAACTGATTAGTCCATCGAGACTTGATTCCTTGTAATCATGCCAATGTATTAAAATAATCCACCAGCTCTGGGTAACCAGGGTCAGGGCATTACAACTGCAGTGTTCTTTGCTTTGAAAATCAAGAGGCATAATCACTTTGGGGATAAGTGTGAAATATATACGGATCATAAGAGCCTCTAGTATATATTCACCTAGAAAGAGATGAATATGCATTAAAAAAGATGGTTAAATATTTTTAAGGACAATGAATGCTAAATCTACTACCATCCCAGGAAAGAAAATAAAGTGGAAGACACTTAAAGAAGAAAAAATCCAATAATTTTTTCATTGATGATATTTTGTAAGGATTATATCTTCTTAGACTTGAAAAGGATGGACATGGGAATCATAAAGGAAGGGACATATTAAATCTTTTCACAAATGATTGATTAACCATACCTTTAGGGGAAGATAAAATATCATTGAAGTGGAAATATGAAAATTTAGAAGAAATTGGAAGCTATAAGAAAAGGTAAATCCTTGTAGTTCAAAGTTAATGAATAAGGAGTTGTAATATTTGGTTCATAACTATGTGTACCATAAAATCCCGAGTTAAAGAAGGATCTGTTGGATGATGCACATAGCTCAACCTTCTCCATCCATCCAGGGACCACAAAGATGTATCGATATATCCAAGAGCACTATTGGTGGGACAATATGAATAAGAAGATCACATGATATATATCAAGGTGTATTATATGTCAGCAAGTGAGGGATGAAAAGAAAATATTATATAACCATTACTCATACCAACATGTAAATGAGAGAATATAACCATGAAGTTTTTCACTACTCTCCCAAAGAAATCAAGAGGAAATATTGATATATGGTTTTTGGTAGATCTTCTTACAAATACTACTCACTTAACTTCAATTTGAGAGGAATTATCACTCAATCAACTTGCAAGGATATACATTAGAGAAATGGTGAGGCTGCATGAAACATCACTATCTATTGTATCTGATCGATATTAAAGATTTACCTCCAAGTTTTGTAAGAGTCTCTAAAATTATCTAAATAGTAAGTTGAACTTCATCACATATTATCACTATCAAACTGATGTCCAGTCTGAGTGGAATATCGAGAGACTCGAGGAAATTTTGAGAGAATGTTCAATTGACTTGAAAGTTGGTTGCAATCAACATCTTGCTCTGTTCAAGTTCTTATACAATAATAGTTTCCACTCAAGCATCCAAATGGTGCCTTATTAAGCCCTTTATGGGAAGTGGTGTATAACACCTGCACACTGGGATGAAGTTGGTGAAAAAAAACTGATAAATCCTAAAATGGTTGAGGAAATGGTGGAAAAAGTCAAGATCATTCAGCAGCACATAAAAGTTTCTTAGAGTTGATAAAAGATCTATGCTAAAAATCATCAATGAGACCTAGAGTTTGAGTTTAGAGATAATTTATTCCTATGTATATCTCCAAGGAATAATTTCATGATATTTGGGAAGAAGGTAAAGCTTAGTCCATGATACATCGGTCCCTTTGAGATCATTAATCGTATTAGAGTGGTGGCCTATCGACTATCACTCACACCTAACGTATCTCAAGTATATGACGTGTTCCATGTATCCCTATTGAGGAAGTACATATCAAAGCCATCAAATGTACTCAATTTAGAGTTGGTACAATTTTAGAATGATATTTTTATCAGGATCATCTAGTGAAGATCTTATATCGTAGAGATAATTTTTTGTGAAATAATACAATGCACTTGGTCAAAGTGCTATGAATAAACCACAAGTTTGAAGAAGAGATGTGAGAACTGGAGGAGGTGATGAAACAAAACCATTCTCATCCATTTTACTATGTGAAATAAAAATTTCAAGGGTAAAATTTCTAAAGGGGGGAAGATTGTAACGATTTAAATTTTAAATAAAAGTCCATTTTTGGTTGAATTAAATTCTCTATTATGTGTTATAGTTATAGAAAACACATAAAACTATTTGGTTTTATTATATATTATTGGATTTAAAATACCATTAATCATCATAAACCTTGATAATATATCCATTGAACATTGATCATATGATTAGAACAAATATAGGGTTTTGATAAATCCATTTCACACAGATAAAGGAACTGGTGGCCTTAACCTGTAAGATCGTACCCTATGAAGCCTATTTATTGGAGATTATGAGGGAGATAAAATCACTGATATTTTTCCTTTACCAATCCCAATTCAAGATGCAACAACTAAAGCATGAACGAAACCATTTATGGGAGTAGTTCAAGCTCATCGAGATCACGACCCAAACCATGTATGCCGAACCATCCCAAGGAAATATCACCATCACACACCATACCCCAAGGGAATTTTCTGGTGTAATAAAGGGCTATGTATCAAGACCCTAATAATATGAATATTTATACTTTAGTTTAAATTGAATATTAATTATATTTACTTCCTATAATTTTTACTTTATAAATGATTTTGATTTTGATTCGATAAAACACAAATTGTATTTTTGGAAAATATATAATTTAAATTAAGGAATTACTTTTGATAAATTAATAAAATTTTAAAATAAATGCTATTTTAATAAAATATTATTATTAAATAATATTTATTAAGTATAGTTGATAATATAAGGAAGTCAAAAATAATTTTTATAAGGGTTCGGAAATAATTATTTTCAAAAAACCTAACTTTTATCAATAAATGTCAATTATTATTTTAAAATTGAAAATTTACCTATTTAGAAAATTATTTTGATAAAATATATTAATTTTGGAATCAAAATATAAAAATCATCCAATAATAATTTTTTATAATTTTATGAGACAGTCAGATTTTCAGGTAAAAATTAAATACAATATAAATATATAGTGTGTATTATGGTATCATAATAACCCAAAAGTGATATAATAAATTCTATTAAATGAATCAAAGACCAAATATATCTTTTCCCTTTAAAATAATGTGATTTTTATATGATTTTATTATTTTTATAAATCCTTTATGAATCCTCCAAAACCTATATTATATTTTAAGATTTTAAATCAATTCTTTATAAACATGACTCACTTACACAACACCAAGGGTAATATTTTAATAAGTTTGGAACATGTAAAAATAAAATAATTAACACCAATCCCCTTTGGTATAAACTATGGTAAAAATCCATGGTAAAGTTTTTGGTTTTGATAACCTTATTATATAGAGTTTAAAACCTAGTTTTGGGAAATAATAACCACCCCCTCTTTTTCTATATAAAACCAACAAATATCCCATTAATCTTCACTAAAAATACTTTGATCACATAATTAATATGAAATCCTCTCCCTAGTGTCCTCTCAAGGTTCCCCCAAGCTCTTAAGAAGCTCATACCAAGCTTTTGGAATCACCATCTCAAGGTAAGGGATCATTTCATTCTCTTCATTATTCAAGAATCTTCTTTATTTTATGCAATTTATTTATAATTAATAATGTTGGGATATTCTTTTAAACTTCCATATTAATGTATATTTTACATCCAAATTATGAGATACCCCCTTTTTACTTAGAAAACCATTTATGAATCTTTAAGTACCGTCATTATGATGCCAAAATTTTACTGTGATTTGTCCTTGACAAACCTTTTTATTATTAATACTATCTATATTTACACTCAGGGGTATTAAACTAGACATAAATATACTCATTTTATTGGGTAATTACATGTATTTATTCCACAAACCTTAATCATAGAATTAAATATGATGAAATATGATCCTATGTGGAATGATCAGTTTGTCACACTTACACCCGGATTAAACTTTGCCTTAAAGTCCCGACCCTTCACCGAGGGGCTCCATCGCTTCCACTATCCCTACAGGAGTTCTCTAAGGAATCTAATCTCCATGGGTTATCCCTAATAGCTCGCTTTGGCCTTCGATGCCCATCCTTGGACAGTTTCACTCATTTCGCCAACGAATCTCTCCCCCTACAAGATCGCGTCGTCGTCGGGCTCCTAGACCCTCGCCACTTCACTCTGCGGTTCTCCAATAATGACGATTTTGATGCATTTTGGTCTAAATTCCTTCGTTCCTGTGGAGGTCACAGTTTCTTTCTTCTTCGTTGGAGCTACGATTTCCATTGGAAGAGGGATTCCCCCTATGCGGCTATCTGGGTGAGCTTTCTGGGTCTCCCCCTTCCCTTCCAAAATCCCACAATTCTGCAATTTTTAGGTAATTTGGTTGGACAGTTTTTGGCCTTAGATGAGCGGTCGAGGACTTTGTGCCATCCTATAGAACCCCGAATCTGCATGGAAGTCGACGTATCCAAACCTCCTGTCGAATAAGTATGGATCGAGGTTGAAAACGAGCATCGGTGCCATCAACTGGTGACTTTTGAGAACTGGTATGACTACTGCACTTCCTGTTGTCGACTGGGTCACCTTCAACGGGACTGTCGTAAACTATTTCAGAAATCTTCACAGTTGGCTGATAGCGGAATCATCCCCCCAGAGAAGCAAACAACGGGTACCGCGAAACCCAATGGTCCTAGTATCTCCTTATAGAAGGATGTTGCGGCTGCATCCCCTGTTGACAGTGGTATGAGCATGCTTGTTGGAACTCCTCTTGCGAAGCAAGACGTCTCAATGCCTAATCGTATTACACAAGATAAAGAGTCTTTGAAGCCAGTTCCTATTTCTCCTAAATCCAAGGTCAAGGATGTATTCAACAGTTTGATCGGAGATCTTAATGGTATGGAACAACCAATGGAACTTAATTCTCAGTGCAATGCAGCGGGTGTTGACACTGATTCTGGTTTAAATGGTACCCATTCTGAGATGGAAAGGGTTATTGTGGAAACTCAGGAGGGAGTTACCATGGCTCCCGATACTGGTTCTTATGCGGAGGCAGTTCGGTCACCTAGAAATGATAAATGTGCTGCTTCTTCGGGAGGCACCAAGACACCAACAGGGAAGAGTTTGACCCCAGATGATGTTAATACTTACAACTCCTTTGACTGTTTGGACGCCATTGAGTCTGCCCAGGTTTAAGGGGATGGACAGATTGAGGGGGGTTTAGGATTTGAAAAGGTCTATGAGGAGGGAAAGCTACCTAAGAAGAATAAAGGGAGAGAACTCAAGGACTACTCATTTTTACCGAAGCCGATGGAAATAGGGTCAGGTAAACAATCTAAGCTAGGTGAGAAGGAAACATCATCTGCCATGGTTTTCATGCAGGAGGATCCCTAGGTTTTGGCCAAAGAGAACAATAATGAAATGGGAAGACCTTCTAAAATGGGAAAGAACATAAAAGAACCAATCATTTGCTCTGAAGAGGACATGGTAGAGGAATTTATCTATGTCAACATCCCTCAGAAAGAGGCCGATATGATGGGAAGACCTATCAAATTGGAGGTCAACAGCGAGCAGGTTAGGTGGATTGACAAACAGGATTTGATCCTAATGAGAAGCTTCAAAAATCGAAAAATCAGAAAAGAAGAATATATCCGAACATGGGACAACATGGCAGATCGATTTGAAGACATCATTGGGGAAGACCCTGATGCTAAGGTATGGTTAATGAATTGGAATCTGTATAGGGAGGAAAGCACTAATAGGCTAAGACTGTGCTTTGGTAACTTTTCATTTTATTATGAGGCATCACCTCCAGACTGATTGGGACATCTTCGTTGGGCTAGAGCTCTCTATCATCATCTTTGCAGGCCATTTGGGACATGGCTGTTTTGGAGGGATGGAAACATCGGGAGGGACCATGCTTGCATGGGATCGCCGAGTGTCCTGCATGAGGATGGTGGTTGTTGCTGTTGCTTGAATGAGGCAGATCCTGTTTTTCCTATTTTTTCTTGGGGTTGTTTGGGTGTATTACTGGACCCTACGGTTTCTCACTTTTCCCGTAAAAGTGATTTTCTTAATAAAAAATAATTTTCAGTCAGTCAGAAAGTGATGGGTGAAACTAGAATTATATAGTGATATAGTGTATTGGGTAATGTTTTAGTCTCATGAGATGTCATGTAAGGGATTAGGGAGTGAACCTAATCTATCACGATACTTTTTACACCATTTTATGTTGTCTTTTTAGCTCGAAATTACCTATGTTTATGATGTTATGTTTAATGTTTTTTCCACTTTCCCATGTTGCCTTTATGTTATCATGCTATATCATGCCTCTTTGTTCATGTTTACGATTCTCAACATTTTTCCATCCCATTTAATTGCCTGCTGTCTAACATGTAATAATTTCTTCATGTTATTCCATGTTTATTCCATCACTGGGCTTTATTGTGAAACCCTTTCTTATGTATTTCCATAGGTTATCCCATGCGGTTTTAAGTACGATAGATTATTATGAGAATATTAAAGAAGTTTTCAACAATGAAAATCTACACCTTGTTTTATGTTGTTATGTAATGTACCTAATTAACCAAAGAAACTATACTTCTCGATATTCTAGGTTATATTATTTTTAATCTTATGTAATAAATTATGAATTAATGTGTAATAAAGTCAAGGGTTGTCATATGGTCAACCATGTGTCTTTGAGGAACTTAAGCCTGACTTGATCAAATTTATTATTTATTGCTTTATTTATTATACCCACACACTAATTTATTTTATAGTCATGGACTTAATTTCATTAGACTCCATTGGTGGTGGATGATTGAGTTTATCTCACACCCTATTCAGGTCATCGTTTGGTACCCGAACAGATCTCTTGGTTTCAAGTTATGATCCTAAATTTTGCTTCTTTACAGTTTCCCATTTTTAGGCTAGGACCTAACATGGAGCTAAGGGCTAAGAATGTACTCAGGATACCTATATGAATTGGGTATTTTATTTATTTATTATTTTTTATATATATACTTGTACTGTGAATATATACCTACTGCATTGAATGCATGTATTTATGACTCAACATGTTCATGTAGGTTCTGGGAACAGTGGAAGCTTGCGATGGGTTATGACCAACTTTTTTTTGTCCTGATCGATGATAAATCTGATATTTAAATTACAATAAAAGTTGTGATCTATATAATTGAATCAAAGAATATAGACAAGGGATATAACACCAAAACTATATAGAGGATCATCACATATTATTTATAATAAATTTAATCAATTAAAGAATTTCCTTGTTGGAACTATTTCTTTATTGATGGATCTAATAAAAGATTTGTAATATGTCATCATTGTATTGCAGGAATCAAAGTATATTTCCTCTACAGGTGATCCACACATGTTCCAAAAATCTTTTAACGTCACCATATGAATCTATGGGCACTAGCACGACAGATCCTATTGCTTGCATCTTCATCCTTTGATCGTCTTGAGAAACAATTCCAAAGAGTTCTCCTGGATCTCTCTTGAATTGAGAGTGGGAGGTGGTGTAAGATTGATCTCTGTTATTGGGAGAGTTCATGGAAAATGGAGTTCTCTAGGGCATGATATAATTCTCCAAATCCATTGTGCACAACCAAAAAATGAATTATCTTGGCTAGAAAATAATATAATTAGGTTTATATATTATTAGGGTTATAAATAAATAATACACAAGTGACACTTATTATTTATTTAATCCCTATGAAACCCCATGTCAAATAATAATAGTATTATTATTTCTCAACATGTGCTTAACTTGTGAATTAAAATAAATATTATTTAATTAAATAATATTCAATATTTATTATTTCGTACTAGACCATTAAAATTGGTCCTCCATCCTCTGCAGTATTTATCGAGACTTGAATAATTACTATTTATTTATTAAATAAATATCACTTCATTATTCTCAAAAATAAATAAATATTATATTCAATAAATAAAAAATAAATATTTATTAATTATTCCACTCACATTATATTCTCTTAAATTACTGGTGATGAAATAAATTTGACCAAGAAAACACAAATAATTATTAAACCATACATAGGAATAATATTTATTCAACTTGTTAAATAATAAATAATAATATATTATTTAACTAAGATTCTAGATACACTTAGTGTGTGACCGTTTAGGCTTATTTCTCAGTGGCATTAGGTGAAGCAGCCGAAATTCCAAGGTTAGAATATAGAAACACGCCAAGGAACCCATAGAGAAAGAAGTTAATTTCACAATGACATAATACATAATACAGATACTTACTGTGCAATATAACCCCTTTATTACGATATCACTAATAAAGAAGGTTGAATTATGGTTCCATCAACCTATATGCTTAACACCTCTTTCTTTGAGTTTCCAGAAATTGAACTTGCCTATAGAAGACCATGGCCATGGATTTATTTAGGATATATAATTTCCATCAAAGGGCATGAGATATCAACTTCCATTAAAGAATGAAAGGGAAAAACCCTTTCTTGCATTATTCATTAATGCAATATTACTCATGATGCACCCAATATTTCCTACCTCACCACGAACATATGTCATCATAGTTTTCATCAATACATCAAATTATGTGACTCATAATACTCATTAATAATAATCTTAAAGTCTATGTATCAATGCACATGTCTACAAATAGGAACATCCAATGACACATATAAATGTGAATTTTCTACTGGTGGGTCTTGTTCTCATAATATCCTACTGGATATTACCAAGGGAGTACACCACGAGAAGACACCTCAAAGCCCTATGAGTCTCCACCCTTTATAGCCTGTATCATTTGATTCCATCAAATGATATCATTCGATTATAGAACATATATTTAAGAATAGTGTCATAGTACTTACGATTTCTCATCATAGCGGGAAACTGCTATGAACTTTTAGTGCGACAACTCCCTTGGGACATTATCACATAATATGTTATGCAGAAGAACAATCATGATGTGATAATAAGTTTATTTAATATTAAAAACCATAAATACTAGTTATCATAAAGTACACAAAAGCTGTTTCTAGGGCACAAACTCTAACAGACTCCCACTTTCACTAGAGACAACTATTAACAACTTTCAGTACACTAGCTCTCATATGATACTCATAATTCTTCTAAGATAGGTCTTTAGTCAAGGGGTCCACCATGTTATCTTTCATGGGTACTCTTCTCACTGCAACTTCACCCCTCTGATAAAAAACCCTCAAGAGGTGATACCTCTAGAGTATATGCTTTGTCCTTTGGTGTGACCTTGACTCTTTTTCAAGATCCACCACTACAGTATTATCACAATATAATGTGATAGGGTATTTACTACTAGGTATCACATAAATATCCTAGGAAAATTTCCATATCAAAATGAATTTCTTATATGCATCAAAAGTATCTATATACTCAGACTATGCTTTAGAATAAGTGACAACTGGCTACTTTGAAATCTTCCAGCTCAAAACTCCTTTATTGAGACATAAAATATATCCTAACTATGACTTCAGATCATTTTGATCTGTTTGAAAACTATCATTTGTATAAATCTTTATAACCAACTTCTTTACTCCTCTATACACTAGGAGAATATCCTTATTTCTTATCAGATACTTAAGTATATCCTTAACAATAGACCAATGTTGTTCTTCTAGATCTGCTTGATATCTACCTACCATGCTCAATGCATAGGCAACATCAAGTCTAGTACATAAAATGACATACATGGTTAATCCTATCACTGAAGTTTATGATATCTTACTCATTATTTATTTCTCCTATTGTGTTTGAGGAAACATTTTCTTAGAAAGATGTAAACTATGTGAAACTGTAACCAATACCCTTTAGATTGTTCCATACTAAATCACATTAGAATATGCTCAACATTTGTACTTTGACTTAGTCTAAGGAACCTCTTAGATCTATCACATATTATCTCAATCCCTATAATATAGGCTACTTCACCTAAGTAATTTATGGAGAAACACTTGTTTAACCAGTCCTTAACTGATTTTAAGACTGATATGTTATTTCCAATAAGTAATATGTCATAAAAATATAATACTAGGATAATGACTGAATTTACACAAAACCACTTGTAAACACATGGCTCAAATTAATTCTTAATAAAACCAAATTATTTAATGGATTCATCAAATCGAATCTTCTATGACCTAGATGCTTGATTCAATCAAAAAATGGATATTTAAAACTTGTAAATCCTTTTGGCCTCACTTGGAGTAACAAAACCTTATGGTTGTGTCATATGGACATATTCTTGAAGGTTCCCATTAAGGAATGTAGTTTTGACATCCATCTTCCAAATCTCATAGTTATGGTAACCTATTATAGAAAGTATAATTCTGATGGATTTAAACATGGAAACTAGTGAAAAGGTTTTATCATATTAAATTAATTGATGCTGTTTAAACCCTTTATCCACTACCCTTTCTTTATAGTTATTTAATTTACCTTCCATATTTATTTTTCTCTTGAATACCCATTTTCAACCAATAGGATTTACATCAACTGGTGCATTGACCAGAACCCAAACTTGGTTATGATACATGGAGTCCATTTTAGAATTCATGGTTTCTTACCATTGTATAGCTTCTGAGCTCTCTACCACCTCTTTGTAGGAGAGATGTTCATCATTTTAAACTAATAATGAGTCACCATATTTAGGGACTAGAAAACCATATCTATTTTGTTCTTTTACCTCTCTTTCACTACTACTCAATAATTATGTTTTAGGAACTACTTCCTCCATAGGGACCTATGGAATCTGTTCATGCACAAACTCTTGTGTATCTTGAGCATTAAATTCATCGAAGTCAATCTATCTCCCACTATCCTTTTTGAGTATGTACTCCCTCTCAAGAAAGATGGCTTGTATGGTGACAATCACTTTCTTATCTAATGAATTGTATAGGTAGAATCCCTTTTTTTCGTTGGGATACCATATAAAGATACACTTTGTGCCCCAGGTTTCTAGTTTGTTGCCTGAGAAGGCCTTAAAAAATTCCTCACAACCCCATACATGTGTATGCAACAAAATAGGTTTATTTCCACTCCATAACTTGAAGGTAATTCAATTTTATACTTTAGTTGGAACTTATTTTAATGTGTATACCACATTTTATAATAAATATCCCCAAAAGGATAATGGAAGATCTACATGACTCATTATCGATCTTACCATGTCTTACAAGGTACATTTCTTCATTTCACTAACACAATTACACTATTGTGTGTAAGGTGGAGTGAGTTGAGATAGAATGCTAAACTCCCATAAGAATTTGATAAACTATTGGTTAAGATATCCACCACCTCAATCCGATTGAAGTTTCTTTATATTCTCTCCAAGATGTTTCTATAATTAATTCTTGAATTATTTAAATTTCTCAATGGACTTAGACTTATACCTCATCAAGTGAATATAGCCATATCTACTCAAAGGTCTGGTCTATGCTCATGATAATCCACATGCATTCAATGAATTACACATTTAATAAAACTATATTTCAATTCCTAACACTACGGGAAAAATGAGCAATTGCGACGGGTTATTTGCGACGGGAATAAATCCCGTCGCAAATAGTCATGTTAAACACTTATTTGCGACAGGGGTATTTCCCCGTCGCAAATAAGGAGGCTTTTGCGACAGGATTGCTTTTCCCGTCGCAAATAGTTTTCCCGCGATGCGCGCCAAATCGCGGGAAACTTATTTGCGACGGGGGAATATTCCCGTCGCAAATAACCGGCGGCGGTAAAAGGTAGTTGCGACGGGAATATTCCCCCGTCGCTAATACTATGTCGGCAGGGGTTATTTGCGACGGGACCCGTCGCAAATAACTATTTACCGGTTGACCGTAATAAATGTTGGCTAAGGTATTTGCGACGGGTACCGTCGCAAATAATACTATTTACGACGGGAATCCCGTCGCAAATGGGCCCGTCGCAAATAATCTAACCTATAAATACCCCCATCCGTTTTTTTTCATTTCATTCTCATTCCTTATCTTTTCCTTCTCTCAAAATTATATTTCTAGAGTTGAGTTTTTCTCCAGTTTAATTTTTTTCTTCGGAGCTGATATTAAAGTTTTGAAGAACGATCAGAACAGATCAATTTTCAAGGTATTTATTCATTTTAATTTTTTATTTATTTTTAATTTTTTATTTATTTTCAATTTTTTATTAGTTTCAATTATTATTAATTAGTTGTAATTTAATTATGTTTACATTGTTTTATTACTTAATAAATTTAAATTATTAGTATTGTTTATAGTTAATGGTAATTAGGAATAATTAGTAATAATTTTTAATAATTAAGAATAAATATTAATAATTAGTAATAAATACCAATAATTAGGAATAAGAACATTATTACATTATTAGTTTATTTTATTATTAATATTAAAATAATATAATTTTTTATATATATACAATTCTTTTTTGATCTATGTGTTTGCTGTCTACACATGTATTATTTGTATGTGGAGATAGAAAACGCACAGATCAAAAAAGAATTGTATATAAATTAGAAAATTATATTATTTTAATATTAATAATAAAATATATTAATAATGTTATTATTTGTAATTATTGGTAATTATTTCTAATTATTGATAATTATTCATTTAATTACTAATAATTAGGAACGATTATCAATAATTATCAATAATTAAGAATAATTAGTAATAATTAGTAATAATTACCAATAATTAGTATTAATTACCTATAATTAGTATTAATTCCCAATAATTAGTATTAATTCCCAATAATTAGTATTAATTCCCAATAATTAGTATTAATTACCAATAATTAGTAATAATTAGGAATAATTAACAATAATTAGGAATAATTAACAATAATTAACAATAATTAGTAATAATTACATATAATTAGTATTAATTACCAATAATTAGTATTAATTAACAATAATTAGTAATAATTAGGAATAATTAACAATAATTAGTAATAATTAGTAATAATTAGGAATAATTAGTATTAATTAGGAATTATTAGTAATAATTACCAATAATTAGTATTAATTACCAATAATTAGTATTAATTACCAATAATTAGTATTAATTACCAATAATTAGTCTTAATTACCAATAATTAGTATTAATTACCAATAATTAGTATTAATTACCAATAATTAGTATTAATTACCAATAATTAGTATTAATTATTAATAATTACCAATAATTATCACTATTTAGTAATAATTAACAATAATTGCCAATAATTACCAATAATTAGTAATAATTATCAATAATTATCAATAATTACTAATAATTATCAATAATTAATAATAATTAGCAATAATTAGTAATAATTAGTAATAATTAGTAATAATTAGTAATAATTAGTAATAATTAGCAATAATTAGTAATAATTAGAAATAATTAGTAATAATTAGAAATAATTAGTAATAATTAGAAATAATTAGTAATAATTAGTAATAATTAACAATAATTAGTAATAATTAACAATAATTAGTAATAATTTGGAATAATTAGGAATAATTAGGATTAATTAGGAATAATTAGTATTAATTAGGAATAATTAGTAATAATTTCCAATAATTAGTAATAATGATTATTAATTACCAATAATTAGTATTAATTACCAATAATTAGTATTAATTACCAATAATTAGTATTAATTACCAATAATTAGTATTAATTACCAATAATTAGTATTAATTACCAATAATTAGTATTAATTACCAATAATTAGTATTAATTACCTATAATTAGTATTAATTACCAATAATTAGTATTAATTACCAATGTTTAGTAATAATTAACAATAATTGCCAATAATTAAAAATAATTAGTAATAATTAACAATAATTATCAATAATTACCAATAATTATCAATAATTACCAATAATTATCAATAATTACTAATAATTAGCAATAATTAATAATAATTAGCAATAATTAATAATAATTAGCAATAATTAATAATAATTAGCAATAATTACTAATAATTAGCAATAATTACTAATAATTAGCAATAATTACTAATAATTAGAAATAATTAGTAATAATTAGAAATAATTAGTAATGATTAGAAATAATTAGTAATGATTAGCAATAATTAGTAATAATTAGCAATAATTAGTAATAATTAGGAATAATTAGGAATAATTAGTATTAATTAGGAATAATTAGTATTAATTAGGAATAATTAGTATTAATTAGGAATAATTAGTAATAATTACCAATAATTAGTAATAATGATTATTAATTACCAATAATTAGTATTAATTACCAATAATTAGTATTAATTACCAATAATTGGTATTAATTACCAATAATTAGTATTAGTTATCAATAATTAGTATTAATTACCAATATTTAGTATTAATTACCAATATTTAGTTATAATTACCAATATTTAGTAATAATTAACAATAATTGCCAATAATTAGCAATAATTAGTAATAATTACCAATAATTATCAATAATTACTAATAATTATCAATAATTAGTAATAATTACCAATAATTAGTAATAATGAGTATTAATTACCAATAATTAGTATTAATTACCAATAATTAGTATTAATTACCAATAATTAGTATTAATTACCAATAATTAGTATTAATTATCAATAATTAGTATTAATTACCAATAATTAGTATTAATTACCAATATTTAGTAATAATTACCAATATTTAGTAATAATTAACAATAATTGCCAATAATTAACAATAATTAGTAATAATTACCAATAATTATCAATAATTATCAATAATTAGCAATAATTAGTAATAATTAGCAATAATTACTAATAATTAGCAATAATTAGTAATAATTAGAAATAATTAGTAATAATTAGAAATAATTAGTAATAATTAGTAATAATTAACAATAATTAGTAATAATTAGGAATAATTAGGAATAATTAGGAATAATTAGGAATAATTAGTATTAATTAGGAATAATTAGTAATAATTACCAATAATTAGTAATAATGATTATTAATTAACAATAATTAGTATTAATTACCAATAATTAGTATTAATTACCAATAATTAGTATTAATTACCAATAATCAGTATTAATTACCAATAATCACCAATGATTACCAATAATCACCAATGATTACCAATAATCACCAATAATTACCAATAATCACCAATAATTACCAATAATCACCAATAATTACCAATAATCACCAATATTTTCCAATATTTTCCAATAATTACCAATAATTACCAATATTTTCTAATAATTACCAATATTTACCAATAATTACCAATATTTACCAATAATTAGGAATAACTACCAAAAATTAAGAATAACTACCAAAAATTAAGAATAACTACCAATAATTTGGAATAATTACCAATAATTTGGAATAATTACCAATAATTTGGAATAATTACCAATAATTTGAAATACTTACCAATAATTTGAAATACTTACCAATAATTTGAAATAATTACCTTATTACATTATTTGTATATTTTATTATTAATATTAAAATAATATAATTTTCTATATTATATACAATTCTCTTTTCATCTGTGTGTTTTCTGTCGCCACATGTAATATTCACATTCTTTTTCAAAATTATCAACCTACTCGCCAATGGAGAGGTGAAAGTGAATGCGAATATTACATGTGGAGACAGAATGTTAAACACACAGATGAAAGGAGAATTGTATATAATATAAAAAATTATGTTATTTTAATATTAATAATAAAATATACTAATAATGTAATAATGTTATTATTATATAATTAATGTTTATGAAAAAATTATATTAGTATTATTAAAATAATAAAAAATCAATATAATATTAAAATTATCAATATTTGTAACATGTTTTGCTTTATTCTCAATATATTCAATCTTTACTTGAGTGTTTTTTCTAACAAATTATTCAAAACCAGTAATGCTTTTATATTTTATAGAGAAATATGGAACAACGAGGTCGTCAACAATCATTATTAGGTGACCGCATATGGATAAATCAACGTAGAAATCCAAACGGTTCTGGTTTAAATCCAGTATATGTTGAGGGTGTGGAGACTTTTTTATCATTTGCGGAATCAAATTCAGAATTTGTTTCAGAAGGAAAAATAAAATGCCCTTGCAGAAAATGTGCATTGAGAACGTTTGACACGTTTGACAAAGTGGGGGAACATCTCTTGCATTTTGGTTTTCAAGCAGATTATGTTTTTTGGTATCAACACGGTGAACGCAGTTCCAGAGCAGGTGATACCAACTTGATTCCGGATCCATCCCAGTTTCAAGATTTAGTACATGATGTTGCAGGTTCATCTGTTCAACATACAGAAACTCCGGCTGATATAGCTTCAAATCCTGAGTTGGGACCGTCTGAATTTTATGAGTTGTTGAAGTCTGATGAGGATGCATTATATCCTGGCTGCAAGATGAGCAAATTAGAAGCAGTTGCAAAATTTATGGCTATCAAATCAGATAACGGAATATCAAACACCTGTTTTGACCAGATATTTTCTTTGCTGAAAACACTGTTACCCGAAGGCAATGTTTTACCTGCGAATTACTATGAAAGTAAGAGGTTGATTCGAAATTTGGGACTTACTTGTCAGAAGATTCATGCATGTTCAAATGACTGAATTTTATATTCAGGGGAAAATGAGTCGTTGGATAGTTGTCCCACATGTGGGAAACTGAGATATAAAGAAGGACAACACGGGAAGTCTGGTTTGATTCCTGTAAAACAGTTGAGATATTTTCCAGTTACATCCAGACTTCAGCGTTTATTCATGTCTAAGAATACAACGACAATGATGTCATGGCATAAAGAGAATAGTTCAACCGATAAAAGCTTGAATCTCCGACAGGAGCAGGAGCAGATGCGTCAGCAGCATGAGGAGGAGCGTCGACGCCAGCAGCAGCTGTACGAGGAGCAGACGAGTCGGTGGCAGCAGCAGCATCAGGAGCAGATGGAGTACATGCGCCGACTCACTCATGCTTTAGGGATGGAGTTTCCTCCACCACCATCTGCAGATCCCCCACCTCCCCCCCTCCCCCCCTCCTTCAGATTAGAGTTTGTATTTCTGTTATAAAATTTGTGAAATCAAAATATTTTTTTTTCTATTCGTAGTTTCTGTCTCATTATAAAATATTAATAATATTATATTTTTAAATAACAATATTAATATGAATAATAATATTATTTATATTTTATAATATTAAATTTTATATATATATTAAAATTATATATATATATTAAAATTTTATATATATATTAAAATTTTATAATATTATAATTTAATTATTTTTTTTGTAATACTTGAATTATTTTAATATTTGAATGTAAAATAATTCTATTATTTTTATATTAATTAAAATAACTTATTAATATTTTTTTTATTTATGAATTATAATTGTAATATTATTATATTAATTAAATTATTTATTAATATTCTATTATTTTTATTTTTGAATTATAATTCTACTATTATTATAGTAATTAAAATAATTTATTATTTTCATTTGTAAATTATAATTCTATTATTATATTAATTAAAATAATTTATTAATAATTTATTTTTTTTATTTTTTTTATAGTATTTGCGACGGGATACTATGCCAGTCGCAAATACTAGTATTATTAATAGTTTTTTATTTTTTTTAAAAAAGAGTTTTTGCGACGGAACCGTCGCAAAAGCTATTTGCGACGGGTCCCGTCGCAAAAGGTATTTGCGACGGGTCCCGTCGCAAAAACTGTTTTAAAAGTTTTTTTACAAAAATACGGAATACTATTTGCGACGGAGAGAATGCCCATCGCAAAAAAAGTCTTTAGCGATGGGCCCATCGCAAATAAGTGTAGTTGCGACAGCGTTTTCAGCAACGGGCTATTTGCGACGAGACCCCGTCGCAAATGGATATTTGCGACGGGATCCCGTCGCAAATAGCCCGTTGCAAATACCTGTTTTTCTAGTAGTGTAATCATTATTATTTAAGATAAATCATACCTGAATCAATTAAATATCATATTTAATTAATCAATTATTTTATCTTAATTCTCATCCAAATTTCTTTTAGATTATCATACATTATAATTTTAAACAAAATAAATTTATTTAAAATTAACTATGTTCATAAATGTACCTTGGAGGCCACACGATGAATACCCTTTTGAATCTACCCAAAATGTATGATACTTATATACTGTTTACTATTATGACATATGGCATACATGACTTATCATGTACATTCATGAAGTGTATTACCAACTTAACGATTACATGAATTACATGATTTTTTGGTCATGTGTTATTCTTCAATTCCCATAGAGTAACAACTGTAATATGACTCATACTTGATATATAGATCTGAACATTATGCATATATTAATTAAACACACACACACACACACACATATATATATATTAAAAAACCATCACATGATGTGTCCTATCAACTTAATGACCACACACAAGCACATGTTGATAAGGTTTACATAGTATAATAAAAAAATTTAAATCTACATAATTCGGAAAAAGTACATGATATGTACAGGAGAGCTACATGGTGTGTACATCTCTCACATTCTATCTGAGGAACATACATAGGGATTTAGTGTGTAAACCATGCCTTGGAAAAATTAGAGTACAGGATGGGTAAAAACAACTACACGACATGTGGTCTCCAAGTTACATGGTCACCAGTCAGGTAGGCCATGTATGATAGTACACAGCCCAACGATGACTTAAAAGGACTACATGCTGTGTACATGGGCTAAATGACATGTACTCTAGTTGACTGTGCACTAGTCTGGACCGATCAACATGTGGTGTAAGTAATTAAATGCACCACGTGTAATCAATGCACACAATTTGAATTATTTTTTGAATTATTTCCTAGTTAATTGAACACAAGTACATAACACGTAACTCTGGTTACATGGTGTGTACTCCTGTGTTATCCAGCCAGAATCATTGGCACACTCAGATTAGTTACTCAATTTTATTTCATTTATAAAATTAATTTTTTTGATTAGATCTATGAGAAACGAAGGAGGAAGGATCATATCTCACAATTAATATTAAAAGAATGATTAAAATTTAAGTGAAAATGAAATGAAAAATGCGTTAATCAGTCAACGATATTTAAATAATTATAAATAATAATGTGAATGCTATGATACCACTTGTAGGTTCCAAGTACAATGGAAGCTTACGATGGGTCATGACCAAATTTTCTTTTTTTCATGATCGATGATCAATCTGAGATTTACCTGAGGATAAATGTTGTGGTCTATAGAATTGAATCAATGAATATAGAAAAGTGATAGAATGCCGAAACCCGGGAGAAGATCATCACATATTATTTATAATCAATTTATTTAATTAAAGAATTACCTTGTTGAAATTCTTTCTTCATTGATGGATCTGACAATAGATATGTGTTGTACCATCATTGAATTGTAGGAATAAAAGTAGATTTCCTCTAGCGGTGATCCACATGTGCTCCAAAAATTTGTGAACATTACCATAGGAATATCTGGGTGCTAGCACAAAAGATCCTTTTGCTTGCGTCATCCACATTTGATCAACTCAAGAACTATTTCCAAAGCTTTATCTTGGATCTCTCTTGAATTGAGAGTGGGAGGTGGAGTAAGATCACTCTCTATTCTTAGGAGAATTCTTAGAGAAGGGATATCTCTAGGGTTTGAGAGAATTCTCCAAATCTTTTTTGCACAACCAATCAAATGAATTGGCTTGTGTAGAATATAATATAATTGGGTATATATATCACTAGGGTTATAAATAAATAACTTCACAAGACCCATTATTATTTATTTAATCCTTGTGAAACCGCATGCCAAATAATAATAATAATAATATTATTTCTCGACACATGCTTTACTTGTATTATTTAATTATATAATATTCAATATTTATTATTTCTTACTGGACCATTATACTTGGACCGCCATTCCACTATAGTATTTATCGGGTCTTGAATAATGACAAGTTATTTATTAAATAAATATCACTGCATTATGTTCAAATAAATAAATAAATATTATATTCAATAAATAGAAAATAAATTTTTATTAAATATTCTGCTCACATTATATTTTCTCAAATAACTGGTGACAGAATAAATGCGATCAAGTAACCATGAATAATTATTAAAGCACATGCAAGAATAAAATTTATTCCACTTGTTAAATAATAAATAATAATATATTGTTTAATTGAGATTCTGGATACACTTAGTGTGTGACCCTCTTGGACACTTTCTCAGTGGAACTAGGTGAAGCAGCCTAAAGTCCAATATTTGTATCTAGAAACACGATAAGGTATCCATAGAGAAATAATTTAATGCTGAAATGACATACTATCTCATACAGACTCTTACTGTATAGTATAATGCTCTTTATCATGATATCTCTAATCAATCAGGTTGCATGAGGATGCCATCAACCTATGTGCTCGATGTTCCTTTCTTTGAATTCTCAGAAATTGAACTTTCCTTTAGAACACCATGACCATGGATTTATTTAGGATATAACATTTCCATCAAATGGAATGAGATATCAACTTCCATTCAAGAAAAAAGGGACAAATCCTTTCTTGCCTTATTCATTAATGCAATATTACTCGCGACCCACCCAACATATCCTACCTTACTGTGAACATATATCATCAAAGTTTTCATCAATACATCAAAGTACACAACTCATAATAATGATTAATAATAATATTAAAGTATAAAGATAAATACACATGTCCATATATAGGAACATCCAATGACACATATAAATGTGAATTTCCTGCTGGCGAGTCTTGTTATCATAATATCCTATTGGATATTACCAAGGGTGTACACCATGTTAAGGTGCTTGAAAGTCCTATGAGTCTCCACCCTTGATAGACTATATCATTTATCTCCCTCAAATGATATAATCCGGCTATAGAACATATATTTAAGAATAGTTTTGTAGCACTTCTGGGTTCTCATCATAGTGGGGTACTGCTATGACCTTTTAGTGCGACAACAACTCTTCGAACAATATCATATACTATGTTATACGAAAGAACAATAGTGATGTGATAAATTTTTATTTAATATTGAAAATTATGAATACAGGTTATCATAAAGTACATAGAAGTTTAATCTCGGAAAAAAACTCTAATATTTCATGCATGGATGTTTATTTGGCATTGTCTTGGTTATCTAATATGATTACCACTATTGTTTCATTATATTTCTACCACTTCCTTAATTTATAATTGATTACACTATATTCATTACCGATCCAGTGGGTATAGTCTCCCCACTGCACCACCTTATGATACCCTCTATTAATCAACAACCTTTGGCATATAAGGAGGTGATTTTTTAGGCCACATAGCAAACCAACTTGGGGTGCTGTTTTAATAGCTCTCAGGTTGGGATGTTACATTTTTTATTAAAAACTTAGAAGATGATTATAATTCACTCATTCTAGTCCTAAAAAAAATGTATTTACCAAAGTAAACATAATAGAAAACAACCAGTGAAACTGGTCACTACCACCTTCTAATCTTCACATGAATAAGTCAATTCAGACCGAATCTCCATGGTTATCTTTCCACTCAGTCAAAGACTCCCACTACCTCAACTTCATATTTCAACACATAGTGTATTATTTTGAAAACTATATGATATAACTCTTATGTATCACTCTAAATAATATTATGTAATTCCTTTGATAAAATCCACAAAATGGAAAACCCATTATAATAACTTTCATGTATCCAAGAGTTATATACAAGTCCTTTGCATCTTGGAACTGCCTCCATCTGATGGATCAAGGGATACCTTTTGTTTTCTTGATTTAAAATAATATCTTTTGATATAATAACTTCAAAAAATACTACATATGGGAATATAAAAAATGGTCATGCCACTCTGTCATTTATATCCAACATCATATGTTAGACTACCAGATCCACCCCTTCCAACAGATATAAATTCCTTATTTATAAAATGGTTTTCACAACTAAGCCTAACAATATCCCAATTGAGAATATTTTTTAAGATTAAAAACTAATACATCCATCCACATCCATATAAATCATTCCTATAATACCCCAAGATATTAAAATAACACTTCGTTTAATATCATACACCTCACACAACAATAAACATTAATTACTGTGAAATATTATCATTTAAATATGACCGTTATAACCTAGCCATTGAATTGAAGGGTATGCATAAGAGTAGCCACATTATGAAATATATACATATAAAATTCCCACTCAATACAAATTTATTTATTAATTTTTAGGAAATAAGCACTCAATTTTTAGCGTAGTCATTTTATGCTTCAAAAATACTTTTTCTTCAAAAATGTTTTTTATTTATTTTTGGGATTAAATATTAAAATTCATTTATTCCATTATTAGAAATTTTATTTTATAAAAAAGATATAATTTTTAAATAATCATATAAAAATTATATTAGAGTGAATTTTTGATATTTTTCTAAAAAGATTGATTTTTTGGTGAATAGTACAAAATAACAATTTTATAGAAAACCACCTTCTACTTTCAAGTATTTAAAAAGTACCATTCTATTTTGAATTGGTTTTAACATTTAGTTAGTGACTTTTGATTAAAAAAATCCAATTAATATAATTATAATCAACATTATTCTTAATTTTGGTATAAAAAAATTTGCATACTTAAAAAAACATTTTTCTGGAAAACCGTTTGTTATCATGTTTTGCGGGCTTATTTTAAAATTAATTTCTGAAACTTATAGGAACTAAATTTTATAAAATGGATTACATATTTTGAATCAAAATTTAAGAATTTAGTAAAAATGTAAACTTTATTTATTTTTTCATAATCAATAGTAACCTTGGTAAATATTAATCACCATAATAAAGGGTAAATTGGGTTAACTAGGGTTAAAAATAATGTGAAAAGTATGTAAAATCACAATAACACTTGAATTTAATCTATTATATGGGTAAAATTCGACCATAACCATCCAATATAAAAAATGTGGCGTTTTGGTTTCATTTTTCCTTGATAAAGACATTTATGTTTTTAAGTAAATAATAAATACAAAACATCACTTTCTTTGTTTTAATAACTCTAATATTTTTTCACAGGGATAAAAAGAAATTTATGTTCAGTTTTAAGTGTTTAACTGAAATAATAATATATATTTTTTATCATGGAAATTTATTTTTAATTTTTAGTAATGAAATAATTACCTTAAATGTTCACACAACACTGACACAGTTCTTTTGCGAGCAGTAGAAAAATCAAGTAAATGATTTTAAAAACTTACAGAGTAATATTTTATGGTTGGGTTATAGACCTAAATTTATTTTTTAGATAAATATAATTTATTAGTGTTATTTTAAAAATTTATGTCTTAACTAAATTACTATATTGATATTTTATAAATTCAAATTATGTAAATAGTCCAAAAAATGACTTTAATGATATTTTATATTAAATAATATTTTATTAAATTATTTAAAATTCATAAAGTATTATATTCAGAATATTTAATGAGCTATTTACAATCATATAAAATATTTCCACTTATGGGTCACTTTTCCTTTTATTTTAATTTTCTTAACCCCTAAAGTGTAAAAACATTGCCAACATAGTAATCGTTAAAAGAGTTAATGAGAGGTTAAAACTAAGGGATAAGGATTAAAAAATACACTAAACTTGTCTAAATTTTATTGGATGAGAGTATGGAGACTTATCACCATAATATATTTTAAATATACTAATTTTTATCCACTTTATCATGAAAATTAATTTTTATTAATTTAATACTTAAAGAATTTCCAAGGGCGTCCCTCCTCTCACTTATAAAGGGACACCACCTCTACTCTTTTCATCACAATTAAATAACTTTTCATGTTAACTAATGCCTAAAAAATCCTTTATTAACATTACTGACCACTATATAAATGTCCTGGACTTCTCAAAAGACCAACCTAGAAGTCTTAAGGTGTAAGCCAAAGGTGGTCTTCTAAATTGGTGTTCATTGTCTTAACCAATCATTTTCATTTTACTCCTACTACATCATTAAAATCTTATTTAACATTGATGATAAAATAAAATCAGTATATTAACTATACTAAAATTCTATTATAACTATTTTATAACCCCTTTTCCTCTTCTTTTCAATTCTATATGGAATAAAAATATTGTTTGTACGTATGTGTGGACTACGACCTCCACAAAGCGATGCGATTCATTTTCTATCACCGCCTCTCATGGATATTTATAATTAAGGATTTAATGTATATATAAAATATTCATGACATAATTATCATTCTATTAATATAATATATCATCTATTTTATTACCCTTCCACCCATTTAAAATTGACAATGTCTTCCGTGCTTACGTGCAGAATACCACCCCCACAAAGCGATGTGATTCATTTTTCATTTTCCCCTTATAAGGATGGTAATAAGGACGAAAATAATGAATAAATAAGAAATTTATAACATATTTATTATTCTTTAAAGATAATATTTTATTTTATTTCTTTATTTTTCATCAAATGAAAAGTAAAAACACCCCTCATGTGTATGTGTAGACTACCAACTCATGATCTGATATATTTTGTTTTTCATAAATTATTTTAATTGATGAATCTAAAATTGGATTTTATGTATAAAAATGATAATTATATCATGATTAATATTTTTAATATTATTGAATAATGATCCATTTTACAACTCTCAACCAACCAAAATTATTTTGTAATTATGAACCGAATGTCCTCAAAACACCTGATGTGAACTTAATCGATTAAGTAATTAAATATGTCATTGAAATAAAAAAATAGATGGATTAATGATAAATTAACAAAACAATAAAATTTTATTAATCAATTAAATAATCAATATACATTTATTATTTGGAGTTAAAGGAAATACATAATAAGTCCGGACTCAAGGTAGGGGATTTCTTAATTCAATTTCATTTCATTGAGTTATAACACTTCTTTATTAACTTTTTTATTCCATGATTATGCATGAATTGATATATACATTTTTTATGATATATTTTAACTTGTTTAATTTTTATTTACATATGTTCACATAATCACTTCATGGATTAATTATCACTTCAAATGTTGTGATATTTGTACAGGTTTTCTTTGTCTCAATTACATTTTCATGAGACATGTTTTATGACATAGACCATGATTTCTTTGTACAGTACACTTAAATCCATAGTAATGGATTTTTAAATAATAATTAATTTAATTCATGGGATTTATAGATTAATATAGTATTCTTTATTTTAATAACTTTTGATTTGAATGTTACAAAAACAGTAAAGGCTTTATCTTACAATATCATTTCTTTTCGATATTGTTTATGTGAAAGGTTAATTTGGGGGAAGTTGTATGATATTAATTTCATGAACCACATATATGTTATTATATTCCATTTATTTATTATTTTTACATCGTTTATTTCATTTTCTTCTCTTTGGAACTTAAAATGACATAGAAAACATTTTTAAGAAAAACTAACCTTAGTTCCTCTCTGGTTGATGAAAAATTTCTTCCATAACCATGTTTTATATAATTTTTTTTCAAGAATATTTTGAATGTTCTACAATTATTGATTAAATTAATTTTTACACAATTTAAAATTTATATGAAAAGGTTTAAAATGAATATTCTTTTTCGTTTTCTGAATGAGGTGATTTTTACCAAAGGTGCAAAATAAATTTTTATTTTAACATATAACACATGAATAGATTTTCACACCATCATAAATATTATTTAATTTGAAGTTTCCTTTATTTTTATTTTCTAATAAAATAATTTTCTTATTATGTTGTGAATTTTTAGTTTTTAAAGGTACCAAAAGAAAAGGCTATTTTCCCCTATTTTCAAAGAGATGTTTTAAATGTTCTTTTAAAGATATTTTCATCTATGTTAACATCCTTTAATTATTCCTATGCTTCATTAAGAATATAAGATACAATCCATATTCTTTATTTGGATGGATAATGAAGATTATTTTATAGATATTATCATGAAACCCATTTCTTTTCCACATTTAAATCAAGATATAATAGAATTTAAGTTGTTTTTAAGTTTGATGATGAAAATGAAAGATTATATATGTTATATTCATGAATAATACTTGGAAATTATTGATAATGGTTGGTGTGGCTGATAGATCTCATGATGAAAGTTCAACCTTATATAGCTTATATATTGGATGAACTCGATAATGTTCCTTGTATTTAAAGGCATGAGAGAGATAGAGAGATTTTACTGAAGATATTTCTCCCAGGGATTTAACTGGGCTCTAGTTATTTCTGAAACAAGTGAAAATGGGTGATGAAGATAATTTTCCAAGATACCAATATGTTTTCTCTATGAGTTATATGAGTTTTTAATGGTTCATTTTATCAATATCGACACTACATGGATGATTATTATTGATTATTATGACTCTTATATTAGTTAAATCTTTACGAAAAATAAAATATTTAATGATCTAGGTTTTGATAGGTAAGAATTCTATTATTCTATTCTCATGAAATTTGATTATGTCATCATACCCTTATGCCCATCTTATGATCACTAATGAAATTCAATTATTAATTCTCATGTTTACCATTATTGAGAGTTTGAGATCACCCTTATTAGGTTTTCCATTTCCTCAGGTTATAAAGAATGATGTAAAATGAATTATTTCTAGAAATGTTTCATGTGTGATGAATTTTATGGGAGATGTTAAAGACTTATTATGAAATAAGAGAACTAGTTATAGTAAAAAAATTCTCACTTAAAGACATGAGTATTGTTATATAAGAGTTTTTCCTAATTCTCTAAAATTATAAACCTAAAAGGTACTTGGGTATGTAAGTGATCCAATATTTTCATTTGATGTTGCATGTTTTGAATGTCTAAAATAGGGTTATGTTTATTAGTATCAAAGATAGAAATGTAAAGATTATGTTTTCATAACTAGATCCAAGAGAGTGGGTTTAGGGTTATTATAATTTAATTCCTTCAACTTAATTATAGTTTCATAGTCCCAACCACCATGATTTTGGTTATTATAGCATGGTTGGGTCCCAACACCACCCCAACATATCTATGGATAAAAAATTTCTCAACACATCTATCATATTCCAAGTTCTATCTATCATCTATAGATCCAACACTTTTTTCTCCAAATAATTTCAGATGAAGTGATACTCTAGATGAATGTGCTTTTTCATAGAATGAAACATTGAGTTATTGGAAAAGTGAACTACACTCTACAAATCACAAAATATCATTCCAACTTCCTGCCTTCATACATGATCATCCAACCACCCCTTTATCCAAATAATATCCTTCCTAGATTTTCTTAAATAAAAGTACTCTACTTCCATTGTCAAAAGGGAAACTACCAGTTAAAGATTTTAAAAATAGCTCTCAATCATCCATTAAAAAGTTAAAACACAACTCCTGTAAATATTACATGTACTTGAATCTCCTTTGAAGTATCAGTTTGAAAATTCTTGCAATGGTTTATCAGTTCCGAAGTAAAGACATGAAATTACAGATCCCTTCAAATAGCATAGGATCCACATTAAAACTTACTAGGGATATATTCTAGGATTATCCATGAACTTTATAGATACTCCCATTGGTTTCACAATGTACAGTTGATTACAAACTATGATATAAATAAAACTTATGACTGTTGACCATTTTCATGTACCGTACCTAAAAATTACATTTATGGTGTCTTCTACTTAGTTAAATTGAAATGTAAATCCATGGGAGTGGTCCCTAGTTTCATCCCGATTATCGCAAATAATTCCTTCACCTTCAAAATACAGTCCAACTGAGTCAGTAATAGAGTTTTATAACTTAAGACCCTTACAATCTGCGTCCCTAACATATGTTTATCTAGACATACATCCTTCATATTGAAGTTTCAAGACAATTCATCTCTCTAATCATCAATAGTATTTTCACCAGACTAGAAATAAGAATATATTTAATATATAAAAGTGAAATGATGAAGCTCCCATCATTATACACCTTCCAATAATAATAATGATATTCATTTATATGGATAAACTTATACCCAGTCATAAAGGAATTTAAACATATATTCCACTACCTTACTTTCTATTTTAATATATAAAGGCTCCTCTTCATCTTCCATAAAAAAATTATGTTCTATTTATCCATGAAACCACTTGGATTCTCCATATAAATTTCCCCATCCAAGCCCCCAAGAAGAAAGGTGGTCTTTACATCTTACTTCTCCAAATAAAGTCCTTCCATCACAACCATATTGAGAAACATCTGAATATTAATGTGTTTAATGATTAGAGAAAAGATATTAGAAAAATCCACACCTTATATTTGTTGAAACTGATATACAACTTGATTTTACTTATACTTATGTCTATCATCCGTTTCCTCCTTTAGATTATAGACACATTTATTATGAAGAATTTCCTTACCAATATTTCTTTCTCTTAGATCCCATATTCTGGTCACATATAAGGAATCAATCTTATCCCTCATGGATAAATCCCCCTTAATAAATACTTTTATATTTTCATCCTCTTTAAGACCCTTGTGTTATTTATCATTCATGAGAATAAAATAATGAAGATCACTTTAGTATATTTACACTTGGTAATTAATCTGGGTAGATCTCCACAATTCACCCTATGTCTCTACTACTTCTAGAACTACTACATTTATAACTTTATCTTGTATAGATTTTCCTTATTATTCCACAATTACCAAGATATAGTACTTGTAGTCATGGAAACACCATGAGGAATCATCCTCCTTCTGGAACTTCATTAAGATTATCTGGTCTTTTCAGAACTAATATACTCCTTAAATTCATCATAACATCCCTAACTATAACAAAACCATTAAGTTGAACCTCATACAATGATGATACTTTTATATCATCATTAGTAACTAATATATTATGATTTTTAGGAAAATTATATTTATTTAAGATAACATGTTGACATTTAGCAACCTTCTCAGAGTTGTTGTCCCAGATTCAAATTCCAAATTCTGCATCACCATAACCTACAAAGTAACATGATTAGGACTTAGCCTCTAATGTTTCCCTATCCTTAGCATTAATTTAGACATATAAGAGTGAACCAATGTCTTTGAGATGGGTGATTTAAATATTTATTCCATAAAAACATGATTCTAAAAGTTCTTTCCACAAAAGAGAAGGACTCGTGTTTATAAAGTATGTCACAAATTTTATAGCTTCCATAAAAAAATCCTTTGGAAATATTGTATGAATTATCATGATCTCATCCTTCTCAAATAATGTTCTATTCATCCTCACTATAACTTTGTTATATTTTAAAGTACCTAGTATATTATTCTCAAACCGTTTACCTTTCTGCTAGTAGAATCTCTGGAACTCCCCACTTCAATACTCCCCACCATTGTCAGACCTCAATCACTTCAACTTGTATATGGTCTCATTTTCCACCATGTTTCTCTATTGGAAGAAGGTTTTGAATACCCAAAACTTTTTATTAAGAAATAAAACCCATACCTTTCATGTCACATTATTGATGAAGGTAACATAGTATAATGAACCACTATGAGAATGAATTAGAACTGACCCCTATAGGCCCACACGAACCAACTCTCACTTTCAGTCCTTTCATGTATTACCTTAATTTTTAAAGAAAAACTTATAATACCTATCAAGGACACAATATCCTCACGTTACATACTCCATAATATCGATCTTATGTTTTCCCTTTATAGATAAGAATTTCATCCCTTTCTAACTAAAGTGACCTAGAATACCATGCCATAAATTAGCTAAAGTTATTTTACAAATATGAATTGCACCTTATAATACTTATATTAGGTGAAATGTTTCACCCTTCACTCATTTTTACTCCACTATAGAACCATGTGTAATCCTCTGTGCTACATCCATGCATGCTGTAACAAATTGAACTGCTATGAATAAAATTCCCCATTTTGATTTAATTAAATGTCTTATGGTTCTAGAAAACAAATCCACTTATTTTGTTTTATCATATCCATTTGGATTTAAATGAAAATTAATTAGAATTACCATTTATAATATATCCATTTAATAGTGATCACATGAATAGTATAAATAGATGGTTTTAACAAATTCAATCAACATAGACAAAGGAAGTGATGACCTCAACTAGTAAGATCATACCCTATGAATCCCATTTATCAAAGCATCTGAGGGTGATAGATTTTTTTTATTTTACCTAGACAAAACCCAAGACAATATCTAACAACTTGAGCATGACAAAACCATTTATAGAATAATTTCATGCTCATTGAGATCACACCCCAAACAATGTTTTCCAAACCACCCCATGAAAGTCCCACCATCACACACCTTACCCTTAGGGAGTTTGCTAGTGTATTAAAGGGATATGTAATAAGACTCTAGAAATATGAGTATATAAATTATTTTTCATAGAATAATGAATATATTTCCTTCATATTTTTTTTTACTTCATAAATTATTTTTATTTAGATACAATAAAGACTGAATATTATTTTTGGGTTATATTCAAATTAAATTAAGGAATTTATTTTGATGGATTAATGGAATTTTGAATTGAATAATATTTTAATAAAATATTATTATTAATTAATGTTTAATAAATATAAATGATCATATAATTTTTATGAAGACACATTTATTTTTTATAAGGGTTCAAAAAATGTTATTATAAAAAACCCATCATTTTCAATAAATGTTGGTTTTTATTTTAAAAGTAAAAAATTAACATATTTAGAAAATTATTTAGAAAAAATAAATATTATTTTTAGAATTATGATGTTGAAATTATCCAATGATTAATTTTTAATAATTTTTTGAGTCAGTCAAATTTTCAGGTAAAAATTAAATACCTTATAAATATACTTTAGGTTTTATGACATCATAATGACCCAAAGTGATGTAATAATTAATATAAATAGTATACACGACCAATATATGTTTTCCTTAAAAATAATAATATTTTAAGTTCATTTGATTTATTTTTTAAATCCATTATGAATCCTCCAAGGCTTATAATATATTTTAATATTTTAAAATCATTTATTTAAGAGTGTGGCTCACCTCCATATCACCAAGGGTAATATTTTGACAATTTAAGACATTTTACATATAAAATAATTTAAACCACTACCATTTGTCAGAAAAAATGGACAAAAAACATGGTATGGTTTGTGGTTTTGGTTATTTTATTCTGTATAGTCCGAAACGAAAATAATAAAGAAATCTCTCTATTTTCCTATATAAAACCAGCCAAGATCCCATTTATCTTAACTAAAACTACTTGGAGAATATCCTTAATCTTAAATACACTCCCTAAAGTCCTCCCAATTTTCTCCAAGCCTTGAATAATCCTCTCCCATGCCTTTGGAGTCACACACTCAAGTAAGGGATCTTCCACTCTCCTCTTTTATCAACCAATCTTTTTATGTTCTGTCTTTTAATTTCCATTTAATTATGTTGGAATATTTTCTTCAATATTACCCTTAATTTATATTTGATTTATAAATGATTATATCCCCTTTAACTATCATTTATACATCCTGTGAACCTTTATGTACACCTGCTACTATGCTGAAATTCTGTAAGGGATCCTCACCTTCCTATTATCCTTTCAAATTAAGGAAAATTATTTAAAATTAGCTCCTGTTATTTCAAATGGTTATAATGTAACTCATTTATAATAATTCCCTTACTATCAATTTTATTTTATTTATATGAGGTATCATTTATCCTCCCTCATTTGGACCCTTACCTAATCCGTTACTATGTCAAAATTTCGTATGGGATTCTCATCCTTCTCTTATTTATTCAAATTTCATTATAAACTTATGAATTATATTCCATTTAATATTTTTTGTAAATGTATTTATATGTAAATATTACTATAAATTTTATTTCAAAATTATGATATACCCCATTTTCTCTCGTCATCCATTTTTATGAATTTTTAAGTAACGTCGTTATGCTGTTGAAATTTCACCATGACGTTCCATGCAAAAATAATTATATAGTGAATACCATACCCATTTTTCCATCATGGGTGTTCACCTTTATGAACATAAAATTATTTATTGGGGGATCACATGTATTTATTTTACATTCCTTGATTAGGGAATAAATTATGATTTTTAATGAATCCATATTGTATAATCTATGTGGCACACTTAAGCATGAGAATGAAATGATTATGATGGGTGTGTCTAGATAGTGATCCATTAAAATGGGTAATGCTTAGTATAATGATACGTAATGTTGGTAAAAGGGTGTACCTGATTAATTTATGGGAATTTTTCCACTATGAGTTTTTGGCATATTTAACCTTGACCTAAGTTTATGATTTAGTATTTTAATTTGTTGACACATTTCCCATGTTATGATTATCATGATATATCTTGCCTTATTATTAATGTTACTTTTATTCCTCATTGATATTACTATTATCTAACATGTATCACTTATTACATGTTTATTCCTATATTGGGATTTATATCTCACCCCTTTATTATGTTTTTCCCCAGGTTATCCCATACAGTTCTAAGTTCATTGGAATATTATGATAATTTCAAGGATGTTTTCAATAATGTTTTGTATCCCATGTTATAAGTTGTTATTTACTGTACCTAATTATCAAATACACTATATTTATCAATATTTTGGGTTTTATTAAGTGAAATTTTATGTAATAAATGATGTATTAATTTTTAATAAAGAGAATATTTTTTATAGCAGATATCAGAGTAAAATTCTAGTTATTTTTGGTATTAGGATTAGAGAACTCTAAAAAAAGCATTAGGGATGAGACTAAGTATAATAAAACATCCCTAAATTTTGATTAGTATATTGTAAGTTTTTTATCATGAAAATAAATCCCTATTTGGATACAAATAGTGGATGTGGTTCTGGCATAGATGTACCTAGGAGTAACAACTCTGACAAGATGTTTTGGGCTTGACTTGAGATAATTTGGTACACGATAATGGGCCTTACTATGCACTTACTTTGAAAATCCTAGGGGATATTATTTGGTAAATTAACAATCTCATTATGAAACATTATTAAGGTAATAAAAAAATTCCAATAATAATATATATTATGGAATAGATCATGGATAACGTAGATTGAAGCCTTGAAATTCATAAGTTAAGAAAAAAATTTAATTTATAAGTTATGCCTTAATTTTAATTAAATTTACCACTATGTGTTTATTAGTTTAAAAAACCTCATCCCTAATCTTACCTTTACTTTTTACAATGGTAAAAAATAGGAGTAATTTGGTAAATAATCAATGCAATGGGTAATGTGATGACTATCCTAACAAGATTCCGAATATGATGGGAGCAGGAATCAAAATATTTTTCATGATACTCTCTCAGATGACTCAGATTCTGAATAGAAACATGGATTATAAGAAACAACCAAACCCCTATAATATATAACAATACCTAATAGATATTTTCATATGATAAAGTCCTCATACTTTCAATGGATCACCCGATCCCTTAATCGCAGAATAGTGGATCAAATCCATTGAGAAGATATTCTCCACCCTTCAATGTTCTAAAAAAGAGAAGGTTCTTCCAGCTATTTATCATATGGATAGAGAAGATAATCATGGGTGTACATTGATCAAGAATATGAAACCTAATTAAGGTATCAAAACAATGGAGTGTAAGGAATTCTGGAAAATGTTTTTTGATAAATATTTTCCCCGAAACCTCCTCCTTAAAATGAAAAGGGTTTTCATTTAACTCAAGAAAAAATATGATGAATCTATTGGGATGTATCATGAAAACATCACAAGACTTTCATGATACACCTCAAATTTTTTAGTTAAACTTGAATAAAAGGTTGAATAGTTATTTGGTGGGAAAAAAACTAGTCTATTAAAATACCTAGAGATCTGTGAATTTTATACCTATGAGGAAATTATGTAATGTGCCATCAAAGTTAAAATTAGTATTAGAGAATCCCAAGGGTATCATGGGGATAATAATTGGAAAGTGGAGTTTAATTCTAGAGGTCCTATGGATAAATATAATGATGCTATGAAATTTCAGCATCTAACTTGTCAAAGGTTTAGAAAGAAGCACCCTTAAAATTTCATAAGGTGGATAGAGAAATACTTTAGGGGCGGGAAAGAAGCACACTTAGATAATAATTTTTGATAGGAGAAACCCTGAAAATACGATGGACGAAAATAATTCTCTAGTCAAACCTCAACACATTTTACATTACTTCAATTGAAATAAACCATTGAACTTTGAAAACCAATGCCCTAATCCAAGGGTTTTAGGAGGCAACCAAAAATATCCAAGATAATAAGGGGGGATTTTTCCATCACTATTACTGAAGTGAATCCCGAAAATGAAATGGTGACAGTTACACTAGTTATTCATTCAATAATAGTGAATGTACATTTTTATTTTGGTTCTATACATTCCTTTATATCACGAAAGTTTAGGAGAACTATTCAAACACCACTACAAATCATGGAAGTAGAGATGTTAGTGAAAATGGAAAATGGGGAAATTATTGCATTCGATGTATATAACTCATCCCACATCACAATTTGTGAACTTAAATTTCCATATAACATTATCATACTCCCTTTGGTGGAATTTTATGTAATTCTAGGCAAGGATTGGATTTCCCTGTATAGAGCCAACATCGATTTCCACCAGAAGGAAATCACTCTCCATATGGAGAATTGACCACTGATTCTATACAAGTTCAAGGAGGAGGATAAATATTCTTTAACACCATAATATCAAGCATGGATACTAGTTACCTATGAGTAAGAATATCTAGATTAAATTATTTATTCTATGGAAAAGATCATCATTGAATACATTCCTATTGCGAGGGAATACAATGATGTGTTTCCTGAATAATTGTCTGTTCTTCCTCCTAGACGAGAGGTTGAATTTTTAATTGAGATTATACTTGGGATGTTTCCAATATCCAAGACTTCATATAGAGTGTCTATTATGTAACATGAGGATATAAGAAAAAAATACAGGAGAATATGGATGGATCTTTTATACACCCAAGTTCTTTATGATGGGGTGCACCGGTACTCTTCATCAAGAAGAAGGATGGATCAATGAGCCTTTGCATTGACTATTATGAGCTCAAAAGGACTACGATAAAGAAAAAAGTATCCTATAACATGGATTGATGACTTATTCAATCATCTACATAGAGCACAATACTTCTCCATGGGTGATATTTAGTTGATATATTATCAAGTAAGGTGAAGAAGTAAGATACCCCCGTGACTGCTTTTTGTACAAGGTATGAGCACTATGATTTAATAGTGATTCCATTATAAGTCACTAATAATCTATAAATATTCATGTATTTTATAAATAGAGTCTTTATATATTACCTTGATAAATTTTTTGTAGTATTTATAGATGATATCATAATATACTGAAAAAATAAGGAGGAGCATGAGGAGCATTTGAACACTATTCTAACGACCTTACAAAAGGAGAATCCTTATGCCAAGTACATAAAGTGTGAGTTCTAGTTGAAGGAAGTATCATTATTGGGGAATATCATCATAGGTAATGGGATATTTTTGGATCCTTAAAATAAAAAAGCAATCAAAGGATAGACAAGTCTATAATCTATGACATATATCCATAGTTTCCTTGGGTTAGCTGTGTATTATAGTCGATTTGTGAGAAATTTCTCATGATTTTCAATCCCTCTTACCAATATAACTCAGAAGAGAGTCAAGTTTTCTTGGAATGATGAATGTGAATAAATATTCAAGGATTTAAAAAGGAGGATTATCACTTCCCCCATGCTCACACTAACCACAAGTGGAGAACTTTTTGTAGTATTCAATGATGCTTTGAAGAATGGATTGGGCCGTGTGTTAATGAAAAATGAAAAAGTCATAGCATATTTTTCAAGGAAGTTGAAAGTTCACAAACAAAAATATCCAACGCATGATTTAGAGTTGGATGTAGTTATCTTCAATTTGAAAATATGGTGAAATTATATCTTTGGATAAAAGTGAGAAATATATACAGATAAAAAAATTGTCAAATATATATTCATAGAGAAAGAGATGAATATACAACAATGAAGATGGTTAGAGTTGATCAAAGACCATGTCTTCCTAATTCACTACCATCCTGATAAATCAAATACAGTGGAGAATTTTCTAATTATAAAAGATCTAGTAATTTTATCATTGATGATAATTTATAAGGATCCAATCTTCATAGAATTTAATAGGATGGAAATGGGAATCATAAAGGAAGGAACATTATCAATCCTTTCACAAATGATTTATCAATAATTTCTTCTTGAAAGGTTAAATGTTGATAGAAAAGACGATGCAAGAATTCTAAATAAAGTATAAACTATAAGAGAAGGGAAATACTCAGAGTTCAATGTTAATGAAGAAGTAATTATAATATTTGGGTCAAGAATATGTGTTCCATAAAATCCTATGTTAATGAAGGAAATATTGGATGCTGTAGATAGTTTGACATTTTCCATTCATCTGGGAAATACAAATATGTATCGAGATCTCCGAGAGAACTATTGGTGATACAATATGAAGAAGGAGATAACTGAATATATATAAATGTGACCAGTATGTCAGAAAGTGAATGTTTAAGGGTATAAGTCTAAGGGATGATGCAACCATTACCCATAACAACATGGAAATGGGAAAAAATAACCATGGAATTTGTCATTGGACTTCTGAAGACATCCAAAGGAAACAATGATATCTCAGTTGTTGTAGATTATCTTACAAATACTACACACTTCATTGAGATTCAAGATGATTTCTCACTAGATTAACTCACGTAGATATACATCAAAGAAATACAGAGGCTTCATGGAGTACCACTATAAATTATGTCCGATCGAGATCTAATATTCACCTCTAAGTTTTGTAAAAGTCTCCATCATGATCTAAACACCAATATGAACTTCTAAATGACTTAATCATACTCAAACTGATGGAAAATATGAAAATAGTATGCAAACACTTGAGTAAATGTTGAGATTATGCTCAATTAATTTCAAAAGAGGATGGGGCCAACATCATCCTTTGGTCAAGTTCCATTACAACAATAGTTTCCACTCAAGAATCCAAATAGATCCCTATTAAGCCCTTTATGGGAAGAGGTGAAGAACACCGACATGTTGGGATGAAGTTGAGGAACAAAAACTTCTAGGTCCAGAAATGGTTAAGAAAATGGTGTAGAAGGTTAATACCATTCAACATCACATCAAGGCTGCCTAGAGTCAACATAAGAGAAATACTGACAGTCATTGGTGATACCTAGAGTTTGATTTTGGAGACATGGTATTTCTTCATATAAATTAATGGAATAATGTGATGATATTTTGGAAGAAGGGAATACTTAGTACAAGGTACATTAAACATTTTGAGATCCTTGATTGCATCGATGTAGTGGTCTATTTACTAGAAATACCACAAAACGTATCTCAAGTACATGATGTATTCCATGTATCCATTTTGAAAAATTACATACTAGGCCCCTAACATGTACTCAATCTAGAGGTGGTACCATTGAAGAATGACCTTTCCTATGAAGACCATCCGACAAAGATATTAGATCATAGATAAAAATGTATACTAAATAAGATAAATACCCTCATCAAAGTGTTGTGGAGAAACCAAAAGTTTGAAGAAGCAAAGTGGGAACCAAAAGAGGCAATGAAGCTGAGTAACCCTCATCTATTTTAGTGTGGGAAAATAAAATTTCGAGGGTGAAATTTCTAAAGGGGGTATGATTGTAAGGACCTGAACTGCTATGAATAAAATTACCCTTTTTGATTTAAATAAATGTCTTATAGTTATAAAAAACACATGTACTTATTTTGTTTTATTATATCCAATTGGATTTAAATGACCATTAAGTATCATTAATGTTGATAATATAGACTTTGAATAGTGATCACATGACTAGTATAAACATAGTATTTTAAAAAATCCAATTGACACAGACAAAGGATGTGAGGGCGTCAACCAGTTGGATCGTACCCTGTGAAGCCCATTAATCAAAGCTTCCAAGGGAGATATAATTTTAAGGATTTTACCCAGACCAATCCCAATCCATGATCTAACAACTTAAGAATGAGAAAAACTTTTTATAGGATAAGTTCAATCTCATCGAGATCATGACCCAAACCATGTTTGCCAAACTGTTCCATGAAAGTCCCACCATCACGCACCTTACCCTTATGGAATTTGCTGGTGTATTAAAGGGATATGTAACAATACCCTACCAATATGATTATTTATATTATTTTTCATACAATAATTAATATATTTCCATCCTATTATTTATACTTTATAAATGATTTTTATTTTGATACAATAAATCATAAATAGTATTTTTGGGTTATATTAAAATTTAATTAAGGAATTTATTTTGATGAATTAAGGTATTTTTGAATTAAATAATATTTTAATAAAATATTATTATTAATTAATTTTTAATAAATATAAATGATCATATGTTTTTCAGGAAGTGAAATATAATTTTTATAAGGGTTCAAAAAATGTTATTATAAAAAACCCATCATTTTCAATAAATATCAGTTTTTATTTTAAAAGTAAAAATTGACCTATTTAAAAAATTATTTAGATAAAATTAATATTATTTTTTTAATCAAGATGTTGAAATTATCCAATGATGATTTTTTCATAATTTTTTGAGACAGTTGAATTTTCAAGTAAAAATTAAATACCAGATAAATATATTTTGTGTTTTATGACATCAAAATGACCCAAAAGTTATGTAATAAGTAATATAAATAGGATAAATGACCAAATATATGCTTTCATTTAAAATTAATGTGATTTTAATTTAATTTAATTTATTTTTAATGCCATTATGAATCCTCTAAGACTTATAATATATTTTAAGATTTTAAAATCATTTATTTTAGAGTGCAACTCAACTCCACATCACCAAGGGTAATATTTTAATATGTTTGACCCTTAAACTTATAAAATAATGTATAAAATCCCATTTGGTATAAACCATGGTAAAAAACCATGGTTTGGTTTGTGCTTTTGGTTGTTTTATTATGTGTGGTCCAAAACCAAAATAATAAAGAAATCTCCCTCTCTTCCTATATAAACCCACCCAAGATTCCATTTATCTTCAATAAAGATCCTTTTATCACATAATTCTATTCCCTACACTCCTTATATTCCTCTCAAGGTTCCCCAAGATTTCAAGAAGCCCCTCCCATGCCTTTGGAGTTACATACTCATGTAAGGGATCTTCTACTCTCCTCTTTTATCAAGAACTCCTTTTATGTTATATATTTTAATTTCTATTTTATTATGTTGGGATATGTTATTTAATATCCCCTTACTTTAAATTTGATTTATAAATTTTGATAACCCATTTGACTCTCATTTATATATCTTGTGAACTATTATGTATACCCCTTACTATGTAGAAATTCCATAAGGGATCCTCACCTTCCTCTCCTCCTTTCAAATTCAAGAAAATTATTTGAAATTAGTTATTGTAATTTCAAATGGTTATAATGTAATTAATTTATAAAAATTAAATTACTTTAATTCTTGTACTATTCGTATGAGGGATCATTTATCCTCCCTCATTTGGCCCCTTACCTAAGCCGTTGCTATGCCGAAATTCTATAAGGGATCCTCACCCTTCTCTTATCTATTCAAATTTATTTATGAACGTATACATTATATTTACTTTTAATAATGTTGGGGAATTTATTTCCATGTCCCTATTACTGAAAATTTCATGTCCAAAATATGATATATCCCTTTATCTCCCATTAACCATTTTTATGAATTTTTAAATAACACCGTTATGTTGCCGAAATTTCACTATGATTTTCCTTTCCAAAATAATTGTGTAGTTAATACTATACCCATTTTCTATCAAGGATATTCACATTTATGCACATATAATTATTTATTTGGGACTTCTATATACATATTCCACATTCCTTAATCATGGAATAAATTATGATGTTGAATGAATCTAAGTTGTGAGATCTATGTGACACACTTAAGCATGAGAAAGAAATGATTATGATGGGTGCACCGATATAGAACTACAATTCATTAGGTAATGTTTAGTATCATGATATGTCATTTTAAGAAAAGGCTGTACCTGATTACTTTATGAGACTTTATCCACCATGAGGTCTTAGTGGATTTTTCCTTGACCTAAGCTTATGATTCAGTGTTTTAAGTTTCTTCCCATTTCCCATGTTATGATTATCATGATATATCATACCTTATTATTCATATTACTTTTATCCCTCATTGATATTACTATTTTATAACATGTATAAATTATTCCATGTTTATTCCCAAATAAACTAGAATTGTTAATATTTTGGGTTGTATTAAGTAAACTTTTATGTAATAAATAATGTATTAATGTGTAATATAGATCATGGTTGTTATAAATGAAGTATAGAAACCAAAGTTCCCATGAATGTGAGGACCACTGAGAAGAGAGGATTGAATCAGTGGTGATATTTTATAATTTATTTTATTTTGAAATTATACCTTGCAAATTTTTAGATTTTTAATCCCCTAAAATTATATCTTAACCTTAATCATATGCAAACATACGAGAGTAAATCAAAGAATAGATGATTTACATGGTTCTCCCCCAATGTGGGTGACTATGTACTTTTTGTGTCAACTTCTATAAATCTATGTAAATTCACTATGATATAAAGTGAATACAAATGTTACAACTCCCATAAAGATCCTTCAATCTCTTGAGAAGAAATTACTCTAGATACCATAAATTATAAAGTTTTATTATACTCCTGATCCAAAATAAGATAATAATTTTTCAATATACCCCACGAAAGTATCACTAGAAATACTTTATTTGGTTTCCCTCAATTCAATATAACTCCGTCCGATATGCATCAATATTTTCCCAGTAATTCCCTATCCAGTTCACCTCAAATCAACACATCTTAGTTTAATTCACTCCATCTGATACACCTCTATCAAGTAAACCTCTATCCGATATGATTCTATTTAGTACCTCTGTTTGGTGCACTTTCTTCTGGTACCTTTTCTTCATCCATAAGAATTATTGGTTCTAAACTCAAGCACTTTATCACTTATTCTCTTTATTATGTAGCTCTATTTGGTACCTTTTCTTCAGTACTTTCTATTACTTATAAATCTTAAAATAAATCACACTATACCTTGAACCCCTTTATATAGATCAATTTTTTTTGAAAACCAGAAGAAAACAGAGGATCCCAAAATCTGAATTTTGTATTTTCCCACTAAAATCATCTTCATTGGACCACCTTTAATCCATCAAAAAACTTTTTTTTTTGATGTTTTTTAAAAACTCATCCTCAATGATTTTTTTCATATTTCATCAGATCTTGGCTATATTAATGAACATTGAAATAATAACTCAACATCATCATGATTAAGTATTTTTTAAAGTTTATGTAAAGATCCTCAAAAAATGATCCAACTAATGTATGTATGATTACTTCACAAGAAATCCTATGTCTAGTACTATTCTGTATGAATATCCTTTGTCTGATCTATATTATCTGATTGAATCATTTGGATACACTCAGGCTTTCTTTGTATGATTATCTTTATATTCCTCCTATATCTGATGGAATTCACATATGTTCTTTTGAAATCATTAGTCCAATGGGTTTCCATTTCACTGTCTAGATATCCCACATCTACTCAAACTTTATATAGGGATTCATTCAGAAAACCTAGTTCGATAAAACTTCATAGATACATCCATATGATGAAATAATATTTCTTTTTCTTATGCTCATCCATTTTTTGATTCCTCAGAAACTTATATGGTCAAACTCCTTTAAATATACATCTGATAGAAATGAATCTCTCTATCCGATACAACTACAAAAAATTTCTTTTTCTGATCACCTTTATTCTACCAACTTGATATATTAGACTCAATCTAATAATTTCCTTAGACTTATTAGTCTGATAGACTTTGTAAATGTTTGTTTAATGGAACTTAGTCTGGAAGATTTCAAATCTTCACTCTGATTAGTAAACTCCATATAACTTTTTACCCATCCATATGATAACCTTTAGATATTTTTTCTTCTATAAGAGATAAAAATTCTTGGTTTGATCATTCTTAGTTTGATCATACTGTGTCAAATGGACTTGATCCAGTAATCATAATACAATAGGAAACTTCTTGAATTCATATATTTTAACTTCATATATATTGAAACTTAAATAATTTATAATTGAAACTTAAAAAAAATTGTTTATCCAAAAACATCAATGCTACTGTCTGGTAAAATAATTTTTTTCTGTTTTACTAGCCTTTCCGATCATTAGCTACAACTTAACCACATTGGATCTTGAAATATATAACTTTATCTTTGTCTAGAAACAAACTTCTTCCCCTTTATACAAACATAGATATAATCAAGACACAATTTTTTAATCATGATGTTAGAAATAGTGAATATGAACATAACATCATCAGACATTATAAAAAATAATTTCAAACTCTCTTATAATGAACAATAACTTACATTAACCTAAAATAAAAAACATTTCACAAATTCTAACAAAAAAAATAAAAAACTCATTTAAAAAAAACTCAAAGGATATTCAATATCCCACTTTTAGATTTTTTGAAAAAAATCCTCATCAAATATTTTCTCAAAATTTTATCAAACCACAACCTTTCTCATAGAGAGTGTCATAAAACTACACTAATTGATAAAGAAATACATTTAAAGTAACTACACCCCTTGATGAAAATCAATTTTTTTGTAATGATATTGATAACCCCCCCTCAAAAAATTTTCCACCATTTTATGATAACCCTGAATTCAGATTAAACAAACATAGAGTGTATAGTTGTAATTATTCTCCCTCTTTGTCAATATAATCCAATGAATTGTGGGGGTAATTCCTTAAGAAATTTCTTAAGTAATTCTTCATTTCAACCTAAATTCCTCAAATATTTCCCTGGGAATAACTTTGGTGAAAACATCCTTAATTTGATATATTTTTGAAATATATTCAAGAATAACATATACACCAACAACTTTACCCTTAATAAAATGATATTTAATATAAATATGCTTTAATATGAAATTCTATATAGGTTTTTATAAATATAAATAATACCTTGATTATCCAAAAGAATATTAATGATTTTTTAATGTTTACCCTCAAATATTCTAGCTATAATTTCATTCCACCATTTGTGTAAATGCTTGGGTGTTGGCAACACATTCTAATTCTATTTTAATCAAAGTAAAAGAAATTCATTTATTACTATTAAAACTCACACAACTCTCTCCCAAGAAAAACGTTTCTCCTAATATTGATTTTCTATAATTACAATCTCTTTCTTAGTTAGCATTAGTGAACCCAAGAAAGGTAACCCCATTAGTTATTATAAACATCAAGCCATAACTTGATACTCCTTTAACATACCTATGTATTATCTTAGAAACAAACTTGTGTGATTCCTTTGGAGCACTCTGATATATTGTACACAATGTAAAAACATATACAATGTGTGGTCTGGAAGCAGTAAGATAGAGTAAGATTCCAATCGGTCCCCATAATTAATTATGATTCACACTTGGCCCTTCTCCATCTTCAACCATCTTCATTCCAACTGAGATAAGAGTAAAAATATCCTTTGAATCCTCCATTCCAAAATTTTTTAAGGACTTCATAGTATAATTTTGTTTTGAGAAGAAGATGTATCTTTCTTTCTGTTAAACTTGAAAACCCCTAAATAAGTTCAACTTTCCAAGCATTAATATCTGAAAGTTTTTTCACATTTGGTTAGAAAATTCTTCACAATATTTATCCCTATCACCTATAAAAATTACATCATCAACATAAACAATGTCAGTAAGGGTGCCTGTATACATATTCTTCACATGAAAGTTACTATCATGTTTTCTATTAGAAACGTTCAATTTCTTCAATTAACTATCAAGTTGTTAATACCAGGAACAAGGGAACTATATCTACCCATAGTATGATTTATTAAGTTTACAAATCATGGTTATATCATTATAAAGTATAAAACCACTAAAATTATCAATAAAAAATTCCTTTTAAATATCTTTATTTAATAAAACCAAATTAACATCCATCTTATAGGATTTTTAACTACAATGAGAAGAAATTGAAAAGAACATTCTTATATTTTTAATTCTCTTAATAAGGGAAAAAGTTTCTTCAAAATGAACACATTTCACCTATGTGTAACCTTTTCAAAAAAGATATTTTTTTTATTTTATGAAATTTCTCCATGTTCATTGAGCTTATTTATGAGTGACCATTTTGTTACTACAATATTATTTCATTTTAGTCGAGGAATAAGATACCATGTGTCTTTTTTCTCAATTTGATCTAAATCCTCATTCATTTAATTTAACCATTATTTTTTTCTCAACTACCTCTGAAATAGACTCTAGTTCCACCTATGAGATAAATAATGTTTGATTCTCAAATCACAATTTCCATCTTGTTTGAATAAGAGATTCTTGATTTCTGATGATGTTATCGAATTCAACCTATTTTTTTAAAGTTTGAAACTTTAATTTTTTTCTTCAAGTATCGCTTTCCTCATCACTAGACTAATTCGAGTCGACTTATACCATATTAGGATCAAAATATTCTTCCTTATCATTATCTTCTTTGTAAGTCATAATTATATATATTTTTAATATATTATTTAACATCTTCAAAAACATTTATTAATGTGGATTGGTTTTTAATAACTTCCACATCAAAGGAATAAACTAACTTCTATAATCATTTATTCCAACACTTGTATCTTCTTCTATCAACTGAATATTCCATGAAAATTTCTTATTCTATTTTTTTTCAAGCTTTACTAGATATGTATTTTTGATATTTATTATATAAGGATTCCAAAAAACCTTTAATTATTTCACTATATGATTTTTTATACCACATATAATAGGAAGCCATTTTTTATTCTGGTCAAACAAGCATCTATTTTGAACATGCACACCTATACTTTCAGATTCTATCTTGAAGAACTTTGAAAGTTTATATTTAGTGAACATGATTCTTTCTATTTATACTAAAATTTTATTTTTACCATTATGAAAATCCATTTTTTAAAAGAGTGTATGGGGAACTGTATTGGTGTTTGATCCCATGTTTCTTAATATATGATTTGAAAGAGTTACTTGTGTACTTATTTCCATTGTCTGTCCCCAACTTCAATATATATACACCCAAATATTTCTCAAAATCCCTCCTAAAATTTATGAATAATTATAAATCCTCTAATTTATGTTTCATGAAATTATGTTTGTTATCCGAGTGAAGTCATCAATACAAGTGATAAAGTAAAAATCATCTTTTATTGATTGCTGCCTCATCATCCCATAAATATTTGAGTGAATAACTTGAAGAGGTATAGTGGATGGGATTTCAACTTTATTATGTCTACCATTAACCATTTATCCTTCTAGGAAAGTTGTAAAAATAACATCATCTTTCAGTTTTTAACGTGGTAAACCTCTTAAAGCATTTTCCTCAGAAATTATTCTCATACTCTACTGACCAAGATGCACGAGTCTTCAGTTACACACCTTATTTTCATCCTTAGTTCTCAAATAACAATAATTATAAGGATAACCAATCAGGAATAGATTTCCATTGGTTATTTCTAAATTAGTAACTACTTTTCCATCTTTTAAACATTAGATTATGAAAAAATATTTTTTGAATATAAATTTATTACCATAATCAAAAAGTTTTTTAATACCCAATAAGTTTTTATTAAGTCCATTAATATACATAACTTCCTTTGAAATCAGTTTATTAACTTTAATATCATAAATTCCAATTCATTTTATTTTAAGGAATTATCATTTCTAAAAGTTACTACTCCTTCTTCATGTTATTCAAAAATTTTCACTTTTTTATATCACCTATCATATTTGAGGAATAACCACTATCAATAATCTATGGTTTATTCGTTTTTCTAGGTTTTAGAGTAGCCTCGACAACAAAACCCATTTATTCAATTTTCATATTTCTAGATTACTTTTCTTTTTTCGTAAAAGAAATTTAACTTGGAATTATTTTCATACATTCTTAATAATTATTACGTTTTTAGTCACACCTTCCACAAACTTTCTCCAAGTAGTCAAATCAATTTTTCCTTGAGATTTTTTTACTTCTCATGAATTTTTTTCTTATAAATTTATAAGGTTACTTTATTTTCTTCCATAGTTCCCCCCTTAGTTAATTCCCACTCCAATGGAGAGACATGCTTTTCCAAAAATTATATACCTTCTGCTTATAAATACCAAAACACCAATAAAATCTATTCAACCTAGATCTTCTATAGAAATATGTTTTTTTCTCTGTGATGAGTTTGGCGAGGTTCAAAATATATTTCTATATCTAATTTACCATGGCATGAGGAGTTGTGGTTTTGAAGGTCCTTTTTAACTTTTGTTGATGTGATCTGTTTCTCACATCCTTTATCAACCCAAAATCTCCCATCATTGATTCTTACACCTGCATGGTTAGTAAAATTAGTTAAAACTTTGAGTTCAGGGGGTGTAAATTTCACCTGATTCTTGGGATGAGTTATTCCAGTAGCTTGGGATGTTTTAGATTTTACCTCTAATTTTTTTTAAAATTTAATTAAGTTTATTTAAGTTAGTTTCATCCTTGAGACATCTTTATTGACTCTTACATAGATCTTCTTCCTTACCAGTAAGTTTATCATCCATACCTTTCACCATTTTACTTATTCCATAACTTTCATCTTGAGATTCATAATTTCTTCTATATATTCATATTAATTTTTAAGAAATCATTTTTTAATTCATTCTTCTTATTAATTTCCTTCTTTAATATTTTGTCTTCTTTCTTGAGTTTTCAATTTGTCTCATGACATGCTATAGGTTATGATATGATATGATATTATCTATAAGTTTCTTCACCTTCTTTAACACTGTTTAAAGTTTCTTTCATTATTTCAACATTACCCAATAAATTTATAAACTTATTTCTTTCTTTCATATTATAATGAAATATTTTTAATATAGTTGTACTATACCGTATTACTCAAAATATACATTTTATTTCTTATGGTGAAATTTTTCTTAATTATAGTGGATTACTTATCTTCCTAGGAAGTTTTGATCCATTTTACTACACAAATTATTTTCTTTATAATCAACATCATATTATCTATATTTCAGATTTAGATGGTTCATAACAAAATATCCAATGCCTCCACACTCAAAACATTTAAGTGGGAGTTTCCCTTTGTACTTTACTCTACCATTTGGGTAATTTTTAATGATGAGAGACCTAATAATATAATTCATTTCAGTACCATATTCCTTATATTCTAATTCACCATGATTCACTACCTCATGTTAATTTTTGTTATTTTTATGATTTCTTATAGATTTAAAAATCATCTCTTCCTTAATCATCTTTTTGAATGCCGGTAATTTCCTTATTTCATACCCAATAAGAAATTTATGTAATTAATCAAGGGATAAATCATATTTATCTTCTAAATTAGATATTCTAGGATCAAAATTGTCTTGAAAGTTCCATATAAACTTATTAAAAATAGTTTCATCATTCAAGACATCCCCAAATACTCTTATGTTGCTAAAAATTTAATTAACTTCAGTGAAGTAGTCATTAATATTTTCATATTATGCTATTTTGATATCTTTGAAATTTATTCTCTAGATTTCATGCTTTGCTTCCATTACTTTAATATTTACCTTAGAGATGATTTTGAGTTTGTTCCAAGTTTGGTTTGCTGTCTTGAGACCCATCACATTTATATAATCATTTTCTAACAAGGACATAAGAGTTAAATTTTGAGATTTCCCATCAACCACAAGATTTATTTTGCCTGTAAATGTTATAAGAGAATCTTTCTCAATGGATGGAAACCCAACTTTTGTTTCATCGATCCCCTCTAATCCAAGAGACTTAATATAAGGTATCATTATATTTTTTCATCAATTTTTCCATAAAAGGTAGTAATAACTCTATTATTAACCAAGTTTATATTATACATGATAATAAAAATAATGACCATACAGAGGGGAACTGGATACTCTAATACCAATTTAAGTTCATAGGAATTTGAGGACCACTGAGCAGGGGGGGGGGGTGTTTGAATCAATAAAAATATTTTTTAATTTATTTTCTCTTTAAATTAATCCCTACAAATTGTTATAGTTTAAATCATATCAAATTTATATCTCAACCTTACTCAAATAAAGATATAAGAGAGTAAATATAGGCACACAATATTTATAAAGTTCACCCCCAATGTGGGTGACTACATCCTTCCTGCCTCAAATCACATTGGTCCACATAAATTCACTTTGATATGAAGTGAATAAAAACGTGGTAACTCCCGTGAATATAATTATATCTCCCAATAATAAAATATACTATATTCCTCTAATTAAAAAGTTTTATTATAATTCCGAGCTAAACAAAGATATAAAAAGTTTTAAAACATCTCAAAAAACTCTATCTAGTTTCCCTCTGTCTAGTATGCCTTCATTCAGTATACCTTGATCTTTTTCCAATAAACCTAAATCTGGTACTACTCAAATTAGTGTCCTCATCTATATTCACTCTATTTGATACACATTTATCCATTTTACATCTATCTAATACTCTTATATTCAGTACATTTGTCTGGTACACTTATATTTGGTACATCTTTCTGGTACCTTTTCTTCAACCATACGAATTCTTGGTTAGGAACTCAAGCACTTCAACACTTATGATCTATATGGAGTAGCTCTATCTAATAACTTTTCTCAGCACTTAATATTACCTAGTAATCTTAGAAACAACTCACATTGTACCATAAACCCCTTTATATATTCAGACTTTCTTTGAAAAACCAAGAGAAAGCACGAGATCCCAAAATTTGAAATTTGAATTTTTCCCACTCAACTTAGCTTAGTTGGACCACCTTAAAAAATTTATATAACTTTATTAAAGGTTATTTAAAACTCAGTGTCAATGATTTTATTCAAACTTCCCCATATCTTGGATAGATTAATGAACATTGAAAGAATAGATCAAAATTTTCATGGTTAAGTACTTTAAATTTTTTATGTAAATCTACTTATAATTTCATCCAACAAATTTTTGTTTGATGACTTCATAATATCTCCTCTGTCTAGTAATTTTTTGTCCAACTATCATTTTCCGATCTCCATCATATGATTGACTCAGTCTAGTACACTCAATATTTCTTTATTACTTTCTCATTATATGCCTCTTCTATCTTATGGAATTCATATACATTTTTTTAGATCATCAATCCTATGAGTTGGCATGTATCCACCTAACCATCCTACATCCACTAAAACTTCACAATGGGTTTGGTTTTCGAAACATAGTGATGGTAGATATTTTAGTCTTTTTACCCTAGTCGATATTTTATTCTCCTAATTATGTAATATAGAGTTCACACCAGGGTCGATCTCCCAAGGAGGCTACTTACACACACAAATTTTATATTATCACTATTATAAACTAACTAATATATTTTTTTTATCTAAAATGGGGGGGGGGGTTGAAATTCATGAAATAAAATATTATAAATATATGAATGAGAATGAAATACAAAATGATGTTATAAGAAATAAATAAGGAAAATGTTCTTAGGAGGTCATGGTGATTGAAATCATTGTTCAAAAGGGATCATAATATTCAACTCAATGTAGTGATTAAGACCAGTCACACTACACCCTCTCATTTTAATTATCATTACCTCATATTAAGACATCTTTACACAAGGAAATACTATTTGGAATGTCAGATAAGATACCACTTTTCTGACTATCACTACCCAAGCCACACTTCATTGTATGCATGGATTAAATAGTGAGGGAAAAAATGATTGATAAATGAGAAGAAGAATTCGGACGATAGAGAAAACAAGACGAATGATCACCATAATAAATTTAGCCATCACTGAAAAAATAATAGTTGAATAAAGAGATATAAAATGAAGCACAATAAAACTCAATCAAAGTATCATTCTCTCCCTCAAACAAGTGTCAGGGTTAGTTCTCAATTTTTAATGGAGTTGAGAAGGAGAAAAGGTGGGAGAACACATAAAATAAAAGAAATGATAGAAGTGAGGTATGAATAAAAAGAAAAATATATTAAAATTAAACTACTATTAAAAAATTTAAAATAATAAAAAGTTACTTAAATTACCAATAAATAATACCCTGATGTTTCCACACTTTGAAATGAAGAAGAGATACAAATTTAAAGGGAGTGGTGGTGAAGGAATTCGCTCCAAAAGTATCCTCCAAATGTTTACACATGGATATCACATTAGATGGATGAATTTGTAACATATGTGTTTGTGATTTTTTTATATAATTTCCCCTTTGTTCGCCCTAAAAATTTGAGCCTTATTTTCCACCAGATGTAAGAGTTATAACCGATTTACTCTAAGAAATTAATTCTGTCCATGTGCCTCATCATATTCCAGATCTTCACATTCCCATGCCATAATGACCTTGAAACCGATCGATTCACACATTACAACCTTAATAAAAGTTGTTACAAACTTCCTTTCGAGTGCCTCCAAAAAATTCCAAACATTTTGGGATGCACAGTTCAAATGGTATGAATTGATTATTAAATGGAACAGTTCCTATCTGAGGAGACCTTTCATATTCCACATGTTTGAACCGTTCAAATAATGCCTTAATGAGAGGATTTTTACTTGAAACTCATCAAGGATGTGCCTCATTGAATAATATTTCATCTCCAGTATGAAAACATTCATTTGGACGCATTTATCCTGATTTATGCCTCAATTAAGGATTTGGGGTCCACTCTACTAGACAGAACAACTTTCTAAAAAGAATGATTTATTTGGGCCTCTAGATGTCCAAATCATGACTTGGCCTAGTTAAAAAATATGTATCCAATGAATATGGTTATCCTAAAAAATAACCACTTGATTTGGATCAATATTGAAAATTATATTCTCGAAATACAAATTTGATTGAAAACTGTGAAATTTTTTAAATTGACCATTTTTTGTATTTAAGCTCAAAATACAACTAAAACCTAAAAATATGACAATTACACATAAAATAATACTATGGTTGTATTATAAAAAATTAATTATAGAATAAATTATATTCAAAATTTATCTTCATCACTCCACCACACTTAAGCATTACACTCTTAGGTAGTCATCATATATCCAAATCAAAATAAATACACAATAATCAAAAATGAGAAAACATCAATGATCTTTTCCAAAAAAGAATTAGATAATTTACATTATATGAAAAAATTTCCATTTACTTTTCATTACCCACATATAATTTTTTTCAACATCATAAAACCATCTATTTCCCAATAACAACCTACCTCACCTATAATTTTATGTCACACTTCACTCAAGAGAAATTAAATTTGGAGTTATGATCATACTTTCAAAATACATGTATCACCATAGGATTGTGACAATTATCATCTCTCCAAATTGAGAAATGTGAAAATTAATTTAATCATGAGTAATTTTACAGGTGAATTTTGTGGCTTAGGGTTGGTGGGAAATTGATTAAGAAATTTAAGGATGTAAATATGAGGTTTGACTCTTAAGTAAAATGCATGAATAATCAAGTGAAAACAAAGGATGAATCTCAATAAAATAAACTTGATAATGTGAAACACAAATTTTTTTTTTTGACATGGGTCATGAGAAAATCAGTGATTAAAAAGACTGATATCATCCAAGTTCTCCTTTTTTTCATTTTTTAAAGCTCTTTAAAGGAACAAATTTATTTATTTTTTTAAATTTTTTTAATGGTGGACAAGATGAAAATTGAATTAAATGAATGAACACAATAATTCCATTTATTTAAGAGAGGTAAATGATTCATAAAATAAATTATAATGATTTATTAAATATAATCTCCATTTTTGTTTTGTTTTCTATTTTTTTGTACGAGAACCAGATAAAACAAATAAAGAACAATGAAATGATGACTGAAGCCCAATTTTCTCATTATACACTACCCAAAATGTTGACACACATATAAAACCACCTAAAAATGAAACAAATATCAAATAATACAAATTAAAGGCTCTTCTCCCACACTCAAATGTGAAATATCCATGCACAAATAACAATAGTATAGGTTGGTAAGGAAAAATGCACTTGTAATATGGCTTAAAGCTATAAAGAAAATTCATGGAATCTAAGGGCTAATGAAGGATATATATAAAGGTAGGTATCATTATAAAATGCACATATCCAAATAGAGTCTTTATTATATCAAAAAATTTCATGAAATCCAAAGTTTTGAAATAGAAAAATCACAAATTCTGGTTCTCATATAAAATCCAAGTTTCTATTAAGAAAGTGTGGGTATTAGAAATAATATTTAAAAATGGTTTAGAATACCTCATTGTAATGTAAAAATATTTTGAGTTAGTGTTTCATGGGAATGGATTTCAAAAATCATTCAAACTCATAAAATTGTTTGGAAATCCAAATCAAGGAAAACGTCTTCACATCAACAATCATTTAAAATATTTTTTTTTCAAAAATCAAGTCTATTACCTCAAAATAATTTAAAGTATGAAAATCAATAATAATATTCATTTATGTTCAAGGTTCCTAAAAATTAAAAACAAAAAGAAAAAAAAAACTCAAGAACAACTAAGCAGGTTAAAATGCCCCCACACATAGAATTTACTACCCCTCATTTAAGTTTAACAAAATAAAAATATGGGTAAAAAAACTAAAGAGAAGGAAAGATACGACCTAGATTTATTTTTTAGTGGTATATTTAATTTAGTCTCCTATATACTACCAATTTAAACCTAGAAAGCATGAAATAAAACAAATAATAAGAAAAAATAAATAAAAATAAAGCGGAAGGGAAAATAGTATAGAACATGGTTTAGACCCCCCATGTAGGTGCTAGAATTTCACTGCCCCAAGTCATGTTGTTGTAGTGGTTTAACCCCAATCCAAATGTGGATGGAATTTTTTTCTTATAAAACACAAAATTTTATTTCTACCAACATCCACTAGTATATTCCATATGTGAGAACCTCCAAATAAACAAAAAATATCCCCAACCCCCAAAAGAGATGAAAAAGAAAATTTAAGGTTTTGAGGGGGAGGAAAAATAATATAGGGGTGCTTCATGTTTTGTTTTGTTGGAGTAGTGGTGTCCACTGGTGGTAAAGGTAGTAGAATAGGAAGTGGATTATCTTCTTATTTAATATCAGAAAATTATTCCTCAAGTATTTCTTATGTGGTACCATCATCCCCATTTGCTCTAGTGTACAACTTTACTGGATCCTTCATTATCTCCTCAACACATGGAACTTATTCTTCTTCTTCTTCATCTAGGGCCTACAGTAATGGTACCGAATCTAAAAAATAAATATAAGGGATATTATTATTTATTTTAGAATTAATAATATTTTAATTAAAATAATGCACATAAATTAAATCTATCTCAAAATTTTCAGTTTCAAACTCATTTTCTTCAAGAAAGGGAGATGGGAATGCATTTTTTAGAGAGGGAAGTGAATATTAAAGTTTTGATTCAACCTCACCAATGTATTATTGAATTGTGGGTGGAACAAAAATTTCATTCTCTATATCTTTTTTTTCATTCCATCTATAGGACTTTAACTTCTTAAACTTCGGTGGCCAACAATGCAACCGTCTTGATTTATTTTTCAAGAATTTTTGAATTCTCTTGAAGTATTATGACATTTTGTTCCATTTATTATGCATTTTCAAGAATTTGAATCCTTAACATATCTTCCCCGATAGGCTAACCCTGAAATTTTTTAATATTCCAAAAATTATAGTAATCACCATAAAAATCCATCTTGTCCAAAGAAACAAAAGATGTTCAATGAAGCTCTTTTTTTTAGTTTTATATTTTTTGATTTTTTTTTTGATTTTTATGAAAAATAGTGTGTGTAAATTCTTGGTGTAACACCCACACCCCAGTTACCCAGAGTTGGTTCATTATTACATATCATTGGCATGATCTCAAAAGATCAAGTCTCGAAATACTGATTAGTTTATTAGCCTTGGAAACACTAGATATATTCATAAGTATTACATTACATCATAAAGTGAAAAAACTACAACAAGATATTGTCTTCATATCCCCTCATACTCTCCCTGCAGGTCATTCATAAAATAATTCTTCACTTCCTGGGAAAAAATAAATCTTTGAAAGGGGTGAGCTCAGATTCTCAGTAAGGATAACAATATAGTGAAAAATTTCATAAATAAACATAAACATTTAAGGCAATGTATAACTAAAACAAAAGCCTTTTAAACTTGAACTTATACATAATATGGAAAAGATAAAATTAAATAATTCCATTTACTTATTCACATGGATATTCTACTAGTCGAATTATCACATGCAATATCAATAACCACTTTCATAATGATGGAATGCATAATTCCAGACTATCATAACCACATAGTCAAGGCTTTGTACCAAGACTACAAATAAGATTTTTTCAAGGCCTTGTGCCAAGACACTATTTTGTCTCATGAGACCTACCGATGCATCGAGGAGCTATAGCGGGCTCCACCCGACACTAACTAAGTCCAATTTATTCCTCATATGAAAAGGTTAAAACATAACATAAACATTCATATTAAAACTATCATACGAAATGTCGATACTTTATCCGTAAACCATGAATGGTTAACAATAACACATCAAAAGTCAAACATATCACAAAACCTTCAATAAAATATGGATGTTTTGTATCATAATAAATCAACTTCAAATAAGCTTAAAATCCATCAAAGGATGTTGACATATATAAAAATGTTTTGTAAAAATCTTTGAGAGAAATATTATTTTTCATGAAAACATTTAAATGTTACACAATTTAGAAAGGAATAAATTTAAATACATTTTTGAATCAAAGTGTCCCATATCACTTTGAAACTTTTGAAAGTAATTATCACTTTTAAAACATTCATGTCCATATAAATAAATCCTTAAAAACCATTTTGAAAACATGGAAATTAATGAGAATGATTTAGAAGAATAAATATTTAAAACATTTAAAATGACGTTTTAGTAAAAACGTCCCTTAAAAAGAATCCATTTGAAAACTGTTTTATGAAACATGGACAAGGATAATAAATATGTCCCAGTAGATATTTACGTAAAAACAACCTCAGATAATAATGAGATTGTGAGATTAAACCTTACTAATTTGGTAACATACGAAACATACACCCCATGAAAGAAGTATCATACATGAATATGTAAATACACATAAATTAAATTTTATTACAAAAAAAATACAATTATGGTCAGTACATACACCACACAAAAGTTAGTAGTGACAATATGGAATGAATCTCACGGGAATAAGGAGTGATATGAAAACCCCTTACCTTGTACTTTTCCTTGGTTGAGGGTAGTTTAACCTCCTATATAATGGTGAAATAGTTGTTATTAAATAATACAATAATTATATACATTAATATGATATCATATATGATATTTTAACATTTATTTGTTAATAATATCTTATTATTATCGTCGTTTCGGGTGTTAACTTACTCATTTTATTTTATATGTTTTGTTACATAAGTCATTTTTGTTATGGATAGGTTGTACGTTTTTTTATCATACCATTATTATCGTCGTTTCGGGTGTTAACTTACTCATTTTATTTTTCATTTTAAAAGGAATAAAAACCAAATGATACATAGGTATATTATTATACTAGTATAATATAATATAATATATGTGTTACTTAAGTTCATTAACACCATACTTTATACGTTCCATGTATGGTATGAACGAGTCATATCACTTTGAGGGGGCGGTAGTCCGCACTTCCTCAAATAAAATTATCGTATATATATACAAAATGAAACGAATAATGGTATGATATAAAATGGAATTATAGAAGCATATATATAAATTAAATATCATTAATATCATATTTAATTATAGTTCCATCATAATGTCCACCATGAGTGGCGATAGGAGATAATTGAGGTGTTTGGGTGCCATCCACAGAAACATTATGTTCTTCACCCATTAGATGGAGGTGTGTGTAAGTGTAGTTCGAATAATTCTCCTAACAATATCCTAGTATATTTAGGATACTGGTTTGGTTACAAAATAAAAGAATAAGAAGATTTTAGGGGTTAGAGAAGTAAAATAATAGAAAAGAAGCTAAGAGAAATCATTACCTTTAATTTGGGTAACTCCCTTTGGTTTGAACCAAAAGGACTCTTGAAGTACCATCTGCCTAAGGTAAGGATTCTATAAGTAGGAGAGGGATATAGGGAGCTTAATTGGGCAGAGGTTGGATGAGCCAAAATGCTTGAGAGGTGTGAGGAATTGGTTAGAAGTGGTGCCCTTTTATAAGGGGGAGGATGGGCTCTTTAGGAAAAACTTAAAGTATTATTTTATAATAAATTCATATTCAATTTATAATGGATCATAACTAGATTATTTAAATTCTAAGGTAGGTAGGGGTCAAAAAAACACTCAACTAATTGGTTTTAGACAAGTTTGGGTCACTATTTTACCCTTATCGTTTAGATTTAACTCTTAGTAAAATAGTTTGACATTTACCATGTCTCTTTGTATTTTTATATTATATGGTTAATAAACGTACTATAAACTACCAAGAGGACCCCAAGTGGTTCATTAATGACATACCTATCATCATGTAAGTCCTTTGGACGAACCTTAGATTTGTAGGAATATTATATCAATTAATAAAATAATATTTGTTTTAAAAACTCCTTTATGTCAATTTTGACACTATTTAATAATTGATTTTTGTTAAAGTCTTAATTACTTTATTAATTCAAACCAAATTCATTTAATCAATAATAACATGTCATATTAACCAATTAAATTAGTTTAATTCATTAAAAGTCTGAAATTATATTTATTTGGGTATTTATAATATCAATTATTTTAATATTTCTCTAATAAGGTAATTACTACATCATCATTCTGTCATAAATAAAGTAATTTATTTAATGTATAAAAATTATAAATAAACTACCATTATGTAGGAAATATTTTTATATTTCTAATGAATATTTATAATCGAATTTATCTTATGTGTAACCCTATATTAAAAATATTTTAGTTATTAAACATTGATTTTAACTCTTTTAACTCTTCTTTGAATTAAATAATAATAAATGTACTAATCTAATCCAAGTGGATCAAAGTGGTTCATATTTTATTTCTAAGGTTGTTTTTGGTCTAATTATACTTATCCAATAGAATTAGGACATGTGTTAGGGTATTAATAATATCATTTTTACCCTTAATTACCCTATTTACTTTTTACCGTGGTAAATAAAAGTAAAAAGTTACTATTCACCAAAAATTATTTTTATCTTATTGAACCAAATTATACTCCTTGATATTAACCGTGTCTCTCGGATTTTATAAATTTCACTCACAGAAGCTGTAAAATTAAGGTTTATGTGAATTTGCAAATTCTCCTAGGAGGTGGGTAAAAGACGGTGAAAAGTTCAATAAAATTTTTATATATCTAAAATTATTATAAACTGAGTCTAATGAATTACATTGAACTTATATAGGTATTATGTATCTTTTTTGACATAAGATAAATTTAAATAAAAGAAATAATTATTTAAATAAAAATTTGGTTTTAAACTATAACTCAATGTTTTTCACTATTCATCAAAAATTGAAAGTTTTCAGAAAAATACCAAAAATTAACCCTAGGATAATTTTGATATTCTAAATCCAAAAATGATGTCTATTTTACCAAATTAAAAACATAGAAATTTCATTTATTAATATAAAATTAATTCCCACTGTCAAAATCAAATGGCGTATTTTTAAGAAATAATAACTATCAAAAGATTGACACTTGTTTATGTCCAATTTCAATTTAAAATTACTTACAATGACCAACATTGGATTAAATGGTAAAAATATAATCTATTTATACTTCTAAACCATTAAAATTTATATTTTAACACTATAAATTATTTTTATTAAAAAAGTTGTTTTCAGTTAAAATATTGTATTTTTTCACTATGCACCCAAATATGAAAGTTATCAGAAAAACACCCAAAATTTATTGAAACTAAATTATTATGTCCTAATTCTAAATAAGAAGTTTATTTTTTCAAATTGAATATATAAAAGCTTCAAATATTTGATTTAAAAAGTGTTCTCCATTAAAAGGCGGTAAAATTGCATTTTTTGAAAAATACTTCATTTATCTGAAAAAATGTATTTGTTCATACATTATATCTAAGAAACTCATAATATGGATTCTAAAATTATAAGGATTTTAGTTAATACTATTAATAACCACTTTTGAATAGCTAGTTTGGTAAGTCGTGGTACGCTTGAACTCAGTGTTGCGTGTAGTGAAAGTTATTGAATTTCTTTGAAGAAATAAGGTACTATGAAATCTTGTGGTGTTAAATTATTCCCTCCTTCAATAAATTGCGTCCTCGCAATTTGAAATTGTTTTTCAAATATAAAATGTGGAAAATATAAAATACCTTTGTGGGAAAACCCACATCGGAAATTGGGTTAATAAAATTTAGTCTTAATACTAGGAAAATGGGAATGAAAAAATCACCACCAAATTATGATCTCGATTAAGAGAACATTGGTGGAAATTAGAGACACATAATTGTAGGAAAAATGTAAATATTTATAGGGAGTGATTGAGGTCATCAATCACAAACAAGTGTAAAATTGAGGGTTTAAAATTCATCAATCTATGATGATTTAAAATACCATCGGTTCAACAAAACATATGGTATTAGGATAACAAATTTTTTTATTTTAAGATCCCTTCACTAAAGTATAAGAATTAATTTCTTCATAGAATAATTGAATGAAAAAAATATATACATGACAAGTAGAGTCCCATCCTTTAACTAATTTCTACCACAAACTCATCTTTCACTCTAAAAGATAATAGAACTTAAAAATAATATTCTATTTATCCTATTCGTATAGGGTTAAAAAATGAATTTATAATTCATCTACCAGAATTTTAAAAAAATGACTACATTATTAAATCCAGGACATCACATGGGCCAGTGGTAGGTGATGCAACCCTGTCACCCTTCAGTTGCAGGTTCAAGTCTCACAGCCTTTCCAGACGCGACGGGTTGCCACCTGACCTCCTGGTTGTCCTTTTATGGAAACCCAAAAATAACCTCAAACTAGAATTATCCAAAATACTTCTGTCCAAACTCACAGTCCAAAATTTATAAGGAAGGTAAACACAATGAAGATCCTTTTTGCCGTGTAATAACATGTGAATACCTTCATCATGCCTTCTTTTAAAACACTAAAACATCCCGAATTACCATAAAACCTTATTGATTGCATTCATGATCCCTTATTACTTATAGAATACTGGATATACTTCATCCATCCAAAAATGTTGTAAACTCCAAAAATGATGGAATATACAAATCTTTAATCAGTTTCAAGGCAGTCAATAATATCCAATATAATTTACCCAAATCAACCATATCTTATTCTAAAATCATTACCTCAATATTAGGACCATATTAAGGTTTATCTTTCCTTCAACCATGTAATTTCCAAAAAGTTTAACTCGCTGTAGAGTCACTTTTATTAGTACCATAAAATCTCATATCCTCAATGAAACAGTTCTGCAGTACAATCCTTATTTATTTCCAGTACATCATTGATAAAACACTTCAATGAAATAATTCCAAAATAACAACATAAGAACACTTTTCATTCCTCTTCATCTGTGGTAGTATCATAACTTGATTATTATCTAATAGCATAATTTGCGGCATAGTCTGATGACCGGGACATTGGTTTGCGTAGTGTACAAACTCCTTGCAGATGAAGCATTGTACATTTGAAACCTTTTTCTTACCCTTGCAGTCACGTACTTGGTGTCCTTTTTCTCCACACTTATAACATAAAATCATTCCCTTCAAGCATTTTCCAAGGTGATTCTTTCCACAGTTATCACATATGGGAAAATCCTTCTTTACCTTCTTCCCTTTATCTGTCTTTCCCTCTACCATCCTTTCCTTCTCTGGTTTTCCTTCAAATCCATAGGGCTCCGAGAATTATTTACTTATCTTATCAACACATGATACTATTTATTCATACGATGATAATACATGGGAGACTATTTACCTTCTAATTTATGGCTTAAGACCATGAAAGATATGATCCTTCTTCCTCTTTGGATTATTCGTATTGCTGGAGTTCTCATTCCTTCTACTGGGCGCCATTTCTAAACAATGGCATACACTAGATTAGTATATGAATAGAAATAACTAATCCCAAACTTGTAAAAAACTTAACATAAATTAAACAGTTTATGGATATAATCCATAATAATAAAAATGTCTTCATTGAGGAAGTATATACTCATAAACCCTTCATAATGGCTTGTAAAGAAATTGAGAATTATCCTAATCATATCCCATGGGAGTTTCGTAACCAAGAGTACAGTAAGGCCCGTTGTCGTGCACCAGTTCCCATTTCAGTCTAGCTCAAAGCGGTGTTTTTGGGTTTTACCCCTAGGTACATCTATGCCAGATCCGCCTCTACCTACCCGTATCCAGACATGGATGTATTGCTCGGAAAACTCAGAAATTCTCTACAATACCAAAATTCTAGAAAATTCTTCTATACTAATCCTCAAAGTCTATATTAGGGCTATGTGCTCTAATCAGAGTATCTAAATCTAGATTCCAAGGTTATTACTAAAATTCCTTTGATACCAACTGTAACGCCCCGAACCCAGTTACCTAGAGTCGGTGAATTATTATGTATCATTGGCATGATCTCAAAAGATCAAGTCTCGAAAGACTGATTAGTTTAGTATCCTTGGAAACACAAGATATATTCATAATTCTTACATTACATCATAAAGTGAAAAAAACTACAACAACATCTTTTCTTCATATCCCCTCATACTATCCCTGCAGGTCATTCATAAAATACTTTTCACTTCCTTGGAAAAAATAAAACATTGAAAGGGGTGAACTGAGATGCTCAGTAAGGATAACAATATAGCGGAAACTTTCATAAATAAACATAAACATTTAAGGCAATGTATAACTAAAACAAAAACCTTTTAAACTTAAACTTCAATATAATATGGAAAAGATAAAATGAAATAATGCCATTTACTTATTCACATGGATATTCTACTAGTCGAATAATCACATGCACTATCAATAACCACTTTCATAATGATGGAATGCATAATGCCAAACTATCATAACCACATAGTCAAGGTCTTGTGCCAAGACTACAAATAATATTTTGTCAAAGCCTTGTTCCAAGACACTAGTCTGTCTCATGAGACCTACCGATTCATCGAGGAGCTATAGCGGGCTCCACCCGTCACTTACTAAGTCCAATGCATTCCTCATATGAAAATGTTAAAACATAACATAACCATTTGTATTAAAACTATCATACTAAATGATGATACTTTACCCATAAACCATGAATGGTGTAACAATAACACATCAAAAGTCAAACATATCACAAAACCTTCAATAAAATATGGATGTTTTGTATCATAACAAATCAACTTCAAATAATCTTAAAATCCATCAAAGGATGTTGAAATAGATGAAAATGTTTTGTAAAAATCTTTGAGAGAGATATCCCTTTTCATGAAAACATTTAAAAGTTACACAATCTAGAAAGGAAGACATTTAAATATATTTTTGAATCAAAGCGTCCCATACCACTTTGAAACTTTTTAAAGTAATTATCATTTTTAAAACATTCATTTCCATATAAATAAATCCTTAAAAACCATTTTGAAAACATGGAAATTAATGAGAATAATTTAGAAGAATAAATATTTAAAAAATTTAAAATGATTTTTTAGTAAAAAATTCCCTTAAAAATAATCCCTTTGAAAACTATTTTATGAAACATGGACAAGGATAATAAATATGTCCCAACAGATACTTACGTAAAAACAAGCTCGGATAATAATGAGATCGTGAGATTAACCCTTACCAATTTGGTAACATACGAAACATACACCCCATGAAAGACGTATAACACAATTAATATGTAAATACACATAAATTAAATTGGATTACACAAATAATACAATTATGGTCAGTACATACACCACACAAAAGGTAGTAGTGTCAATATGGAATGAATCTCATGGGAATAAGGAGTGAGATGAAAACACCTTACCTTTTACTTTTCCTAGGTTGAGGGTAGTTTAACCTCCAGTATAATGGTGAAATATTTCTTATTAAATTATACAAGAATCATATACATTAATATGATATCATATATGATCTTTTAACATTTCTTTGTTAATAATATCTTAGTATTATCGTCGTTTCGGGTGTTAACTTACTCGTTTTATTTTATATGTTTTGTTACATAAGTCTTGGTTTTTATGGATAAGTTGTGTATTATTCATATCCAGAATGATATAAAGTCCTTAAACATTATTTTTAATCATAAAATTTTAATTATACTTGAATGGATACGATGGGGAATGAATCTCATCGCGTTTATGGAGACGGTAGTCCGTACGTACACACAAACGCTACTTCCATTTCATTTTTCATTTTAAAAGAAGTAAAAACGAAATGATACATAGGTATATTATTATTACAATATAATATAATATCTTATATGTTTTACTTAAGTTCATTAACACCATACTTTATATGTTCCATGTATGGTATGAATGAGTCATATCACTTTGAGGGGGCGGTAGTCCGCACTTCCTCAAATGAAATTATCGTATATATATACAACATGAAACGAATAATGGTATGCTATAAAATGGAATTACAGAAGCTTATATATAAATTAAATGTCATTAATATCATATTTAATTATAGTTCCATCATAATTTCCACCATGAGAGGCAGTAGGAGATAATTGAACAATCATCGTTTTGGGAGGTGTTTGGTTGTCATCCACAGAATCACTATGTTCTTCACCCATTAAATGGAAGGGTGTGTAAGTGTAGTTATAATACATCTCATAAAAATATACTAGTATATTTAGGATACTGGTTTTGTTACAAAACAAAATAATAAGAAGAGTTTAGGGTTTGGAGAATTAAAATAAAAGAAAAGAAGCTAAGATAAATCGTTACCTTTAATTTGGGTAATTCCCTTTGATTTGAACCAAAACGGACTCTTGAAGTGCCTTATTCCTAAGGTAAGTCTTCTAAGAGTAGGATAGGGATGTAGGGAGATTAATTGTTCAGAAGTTGGATGATCCAAAAGGCTTGAGATGTGTGAGGAATTGGTTATAAGTGGTGTCCTTTTATAAGGGGGAGGAGGGGCTCTTTAGGAAAAACCTAAAGTATTATTGTATAATAAATTAATATTCGATTTATAATGGCTCAAAACTTAATTATTTAAAGTATAAGGTGAGTATGGGTCTAAAACCACTCAACCAATAGGTTTTAGACAAGTTTGGGTCACTATTTTACCCTTATCTTTTAGATTTAACTCTTAGTTAAATAGTTTGACATTTACCATGTCTCTTTGTATTTTTATATTATATGGTTAATAAACGTACTATAAACTTCCAAGAAGACCCCAAGTGGTTCCTGAATGACATAAATATCATCATATAAGTCCTTATGCCGAACCTTAGAGTTTTAGTAATATTATATCAATTAATAAAATAATATTTGTTTTAAGAACTCCTTTATGTCAATTTTGACACTATTTAACAATTGATTTTTGTTAAATTCTTAATTACTTTATTAATTAGAACCAAATTCATTTAATCAATCCTAAAATTTCATATTAACCGATAAAATTCGTGTAATTAATTAAAAGTCTCAAATTATATATATTTGGGTATTTATAATATAATTTTTTTTATATTTCACTAATAAGGTAATTACTACATCATCATTGTGTCATAAAGTAATTTATTTAATGTATAAAAATTTTAAATAAAATACCATTATGTAGGAAATGTTTTTATCTTTCTAATGAATATTTATAATCCAATTTATATTATGTATATCCCTATATTAAAAATGTTTTAGTTATTATACTTTGATTTTAACTCTTTTAACTCTTCTTTGAATTAAATAATAATAAATGTCCTAATCTAATCCAAGTGGTTCATATTTTATTCCTAAGGTTATTTTTGGTCGAATTATACTTATCCAATAGAATTAGGACATGTGTCAGGGTAATAATAATATCATTTTTACCCTTAATTACCCTATTTACTTTTTACCGTGGTAAATAAAAGTAAAAATTTCCTATTCACCAAAAATTATTTTTATCTTATTGAACCAAATTTTACTCCTTGGTATTAAACGTGTCTCTTGGATTTTCTAAATTCCATTCACAGAAGCGGTAAAATTATGTTTTATGTGAATTTGCAAATTCTCCTAGGAGGTGGGTAAAAGACGGTGAAAAGTTCAATAACCTTTTTATATATCTAAAATTATTATAAACTGAATCCAATGAATTACATTGAACTTATATAGGTATTATGTATCTATTTTGACATAAAATATATTTAAATAAAATAAATAATTATTTAAATAAAAATTCGGTTTTAAACTATAACTCAGTGTTTTTCACTATTCATCAAAAATTGAATGTTTTCAGAAAAATACAAAAAAATCACCCTAGGATAATTTTGATATTCAGAATCCAAAAATGATTTCTATTTTACCAAATTCAAAACATATAAGTTGAATTTATTAATTTAAAATTAATTCCCGCTGTCAAAACCAAAAGGCATATTTTTAAGAAATAATAACTATCAAAAGATTGACACTTGTTTATGTCCAATTTAAATTTAAAATTACTTAAAATGACCAAAAATAGATTAAATGGTCAAAATATAATCTATTTATACTTACAAACAATTAAAATTTATATTTTAACACTATAAATTATTTTGATTAAAAAATTTGTTTTCAGTTAAAATATAGTATTTTTTTTCACTATTCACCGAAATATGAAAGTTATCAGAAAAACACCAAAAATTTATTGAAACTAAATTATTATGTCCTAATTCTAAAGAAAAAGTTTATTTTGTCAAATTGAATATATAAAAGTTTCAAATATTGGATTTAAAAAGTGTTCTCCATTAAAAGGCGGTAAAATTGCATTTTTTTGAAAAATACTTCATTTATCTAAAAAAATGCATTTTTTCATACATTATGTCTAAGAAAATCATAATATGGATTCTAAAATTATAAGGATTTAAGTTAATACTATTAATAACCGCTTTTGAATGGCTAGTTTGGTAAGTCGTGGTGCGCTTGAACTCAGTGTTGCGTGTAGTGCAAGTTATTGAATTTATTTGAAGAAATAATGTATTATGAAATCTTTGGGTGTTACATTCTTCCCTCCTTCAATAAATTGCGTCCCCAGAATTTGAACTTGTTTTTCGAATATAAATGGTTGAAAATAGAAAATACCTTTGTGGGAAAACCCACATCGGAAATTGGGTTAATAAAATTTAGTCTTAATAATAGGAAAAGGGGAATGAAAAAATCACCACCAAATAATGATCTCAATTAGGAGAAAATTGGTGGAAATTAGAGACACATAATTGTAGGAAAAATGTAAATATTTATTGGGTGTGATTGAGGTCATCAATCACAAACAAGTGTAAAATTGTGGGCCTAAAATTCATCAATCTATGATGATTTAAAATACCATCGGTTCAACAAGACATATGGTATTAGGATAACACATTTTTTTATTTTAAGATCCCTTAACTAAAGTATAAGAATTAATTTCTTCAGAGAATAAGATAAGAATAAAAATATATACTTGACAAGTAGAGTCCCATCCTTTAACTAATTTCTACCACAAACTCATGTTTTACTCTAAAAGATAATAGAACTTAAAAATAATATTTTATTTATCCTATTCGTATAGGGTTAAAAAAATGAATTTATAATTCATCTACCAGATTTTTTAAAAAAAAGACTACATTATTTAATCTAGGACATCACGTTGGCCAGTGGTAGGTGATGCACCCTTGTCGCCCTTCGGTTGCGTGTTCAAGTCTCACAGCCTTGCCGGATGCGACGGGTTGCCACCCAACCTCCTGGTTGTCCTTTTATGGCAATCCAAAAACAATCTGAAACTAGAATAATCCAAAATACTTCTGTCCAAACTCACAGTCCAAAATTTATAAGGAAGGTAAACACAATGAAGATCCTTTTCCGCGTAATAACACGTGAATACCTTCATTATGCATTCTTTTAAAACACTAAAACATCATGAATTACCATAAAATTTTATAGATTACATTCATGATCCCTTATTCCTTATAGAATACTAGATATAATTCATCCATCCAAAACTGTTGTAAACTCCAAAAATGATGGAATATACAAATCTTTAATCAGTTTCAAGGCAGTCATAAATATCTAATATAATTTACCCAAATCTACCATATCTTATTCCAAAATCAGTACCTCAATATTAGGACCATATTAAGGTTCATCTTTCCTTCAACCATGTAATTTCCAAAAAGTTTAACTCCCTGTAGAGTCACTTTTCTTAGTACCATAAAATCTAAAATCCTCAATGAAATAGTTCTACAGTACAATCCTTATTTATTTCCAGTACATCATTGATACAACACTTCAATGATATAATTCCAAAATAACAACATAAGAAAACTTTTCATTCCTCTTCATCTGTGGTAGTTTCATAACTTGATTATTATCTAATAGCATAATTTGCAGCATAGTCTGATGACTGGGACATTGGTTCGCGTAGTGTCCAAACTCCTTGCAGATGGAGCATTGTACATTTGAAACCTTTTTCTTACCCTTGCAGTCACGTACTTGGTGTCCTTTTTCTCCACACTTATAACATACACCCATTCCCTTCAAGAATTTTCCAAGGTGATTCTTTCCACAGTTATCACATATGGGAAAATCCTTCTTTACCTTCTTCCCTTTATCTGTCCTTGTCTATACCATCCTTTCCTTCACTGGCTTCCCTTCAAAGCCATAGGACTCCGAGAATTATTTACTTATCTTATCAACACATGATACAATTTATTCATACGGTGATAATACGTGGGAGAATATTTACCTTCTAATTTATGGCTTAAGACCATGAAAGATATGATCCTTCTTCCTCTTTGGATTATGGGTATTGCTGGAGTTCTCATTCCTTATACTGGGCGCCATTTCTAAACAATGGCATACACTATATTGGTTTATGATTAACAATACCTAATCCCAAACTTGTAAAACACTTAACATAAATTAAACAGTTTATGGATATAATCCATAATCATAAAAATGTCTTCTTTGAGTAAGTATATACTCATAAACCCTTCATAATGGTTTGAAAGGAAAATGAGAATTATACTAAGCATATCCAGTGGGAGTGTCGTAACCAAGAGTGCAGCAAGGCCCGTTGTCATGCACCAGTTCCCATTTGAGTCTAGCTCAAAGCGGTATTTTAGGTTTTTACCCCTAGGTACATCTGTGCCAGATCCGCCTCTACATGCTCGTATCTAGATAGGGATGTATTGCTCGGAAAACTCTCAAAATCTATATAATACCAAAATTCTAGGAAGTTCTTCTATACTAATCCTCAAAGTCTATCTTAGTGCTATGTGATATAATTAGAGTTTATCTAAATATAGATTCCAAGGTTATTGTTAAACTTCCCCAGATACCAACTGTAATGCCCCGACCCCAGTTACCTAGAGTCAGTGCATTATTATGTATCATTGGCATGATCTCAAAAGATCAAGTCTCGAAAGACCGATTAGTTTAGTAGCCTTGGAAACACTAGATGTATTCATAAATATTACATTACATCATAAAGTGAAAAAAACTACAACAACATCTTGTCTTCATATCCCCTCATACTATCCCTGCAGGTCATTCATAAAATACTTCTTCACTTCCTGGGAAAAAATAAAACATTGAAAGGGGTGAGCTCAGATGCTCAGTAAGGATAACAATATAGCGAAAACTTTCATAAATAAACATAAACATTTAAGGAAATGTATATCTAAAACAAAAACCTTTTAAACTTGATCTTCAACATAATATGACAAATATAAAATGAAATAATGCCATTTACTTATTCACATGGATATTCTACTAGTCGAATAATCACATGCAATATCAATAACCACTTTTATAATGATGGAATGCATAATTCCAAACTATCATAACCACATAGTCAAGTTCTTGTGCCAAGAATACAAATAATATTTTGTCAAGGCCTTGTTCCAAGACACTATTTTGTCTCATGAGACCTACCGATGCATCGAGGAGCTATAGCGGGCTCCACCCGTCACTTACTAAGTCCAATGCATTCCTCATATGAAAAGGTTAAAACATAACATAAACATTCGTATTAAAACTATTATACGAAATGACGATACTTTATCCATAAACTATGAATGGGGTAACAATAACACATCAAAAGTCAAACATATCACAAAACCTTCAATAAAATATGGATGTTTTTTATCATAATAAATCAACTTCAAATAAGTTTAAAATCCATCAAAGGATGTTGACATAGATGAAAATATTTTGTAAAAATATTTGAGAGAAATATATTTTTTCATGAAAACATTTAAAAGGTAAACAATCTAGAAAGGAAGTAATTTAAATACATTTTTGAATCAAAGTTTCCCATACCACTTTGAAACTTTTGAAAGTAATTATCATTTTTAAAACATTCATGTCCATATAAATAAATCCTTAAAAACCACTTTGAAAACATGGAAATTAATGAGAATGATTTAGAAGAATAAATATTTAAAACATTTAAAATGACGTTTTAGTAAAAAATTCCCTTAAAAATAATCCCTTTGAAAACTCTTTTATGAAACATGGACCAGGGTAATAAATATGTCCCAGTAGATACTTACGTAAAAACAACCTCGGATAATAATGAGATCGTGAGATTAGCCCTTATCAATTTGGTAACATACGAAACATACACCTCATTAAAGAAGTATCACACAATGAATATGTAAATACCCATAAATAAAATTTTATTACACAAATAATACAATTATGGTCAGTACCTATACCACACAAAAGGTAGTAGTGGAAATATGGAATGAATCTCAAGGGAATAAGGAGTGAGATGAAAACACCTTAACTTGTACTTTTCCTTGGTTGAGGGTAGTTTAAACTCCTGTATAATGGTGAATTTTTTTTACTAAATTATTCAAGAATCATATACATTAATATGATATCATATATGATCTTTTAACATTGCTTTGTTAATAATATCTTATTATTATCGTCGTTTCGGGTGTTAACTTACTCGTTTTCTTTTATATGTTTTCTTACATAAGTATTGTTTGTTATGGATAGGTTGTATATTATTCATATACAGAATGATATCAAGTCCTTAAACATTATTTTTAATCATAAAATGAGAATTATACTTGAATGGATTCGATGAGGGAATGAATCTCATCGCGTTTGTGGAGACGGTAGTCCGTACGTACGCACAAACGCTACTTCCATTTCATTTTTCATTTTAAAAGGAATAAAAACCAAATGATACATAGGTATATTATTATTCCAGTATAATATAATATCTTATATGTGTTACTTAAGTTCATTAACACCATACTTTATACGTTCCATGTATGGTGTGAAGGAGTCATATCACTTTGAGGGGGCGGTAGTCCGCACTTCCTCAAATGAAATTATCGTATATATATACAACATGAAAAGATTAATGGTATGCTATAAAATGGAATTACAGAATCTTATATATAAATTAAATATAATTAATATCATATTTAATTATATTTCCATCATAATGTCCACCATGAGAGGCGGTAGGAGATAATTGAACAATCATCGTTTCGTGAGGTGTTTGGTTGCCATCCATAGAAACATTATGTTTTTCACCCATTAAATGGAGGTGTGTGTAAGTGTTGTTAAAATAATTCTCATAAAAATATCCTAGTATATTTTGGATACTGGTTTTGTTACAAAATAAAATAATAAGAAGAGTTTAGGGGTTGTAGAACTAAAATAAAAGAAAAGAAGTTAAGAGAAATCGTTACCTTTAATTTGGGTAATTCCCTTTGGATTGAACCAAAAAGGACTCTTGAAGTGCCGTCTGCCTAAGGTAAGGATTCTTAGAGAAGGATAGGGATGTAGGGAGCTTAATTGGGCAGAATTTGGACGAGCCAAAATGCTTGAGAGGTGTGAGGAATTGGTTAGAAGTGGTGTCCTTTTATAAGGGGGAGGAGGGGATCTTTAAGGAAAACTTAAAGTATAATTTTATAATAAATTCATATTCGATTTATAATGGCTAAAAACTTAATTATTTAAAGTCTAAGATGGGTATTGGTCGAAAAACACTCAACCAGTAGGTTGTAGACAAGTTTGGGTCACTATTTTACCCTTATCTTTTAGATTTATCTCTTAGTTAAATAGTTTGACATTTACCATGTCTCTTTGTATTTTTATATTATATTATTAATAAACGTACTATAAACTACCAAGAGGACCCCAAGTGGTTAATTAATGACATACCTATCATCATATAAGTCCTTTTTCCGAACCTAAGAGTTTTAGTAATATTATATCAATTAATAAAATAATATTTTTTTTAAGAACTCCTTTTTGTCAATTTTGACACTATTTAATAATTTATTTTTGTTGAAGTCTTAATTACTTAATTAATTAGAACCAAATTCATTTAATCAATACTAACATGTCATATTAACCAATAAAATTCGTGTAATTCATTAAAAGTCTGAATTTATATTTATTTGGGTATTTATAATATCAATTATTTTTATATTTCACTAATAAGGTAATTACTGCATCATCATTCTGTCATAAATAATGTAATTTTTTTAATGTATAAAAATAATAAATAAAATACCATTATGTAGGAAATATTTTTATCTTTATAATGAATATTTATAATTTAATTTATATTATGTATAACCCTATATTAAAAATGTTTTAGTTATTAAACTTTGATTTTAACTCTTTTAACTCTTCTTTAAATTAAATAATAATAAATGTCCTAATATAATTCAAGTGGATCAAAGTGGTTCATATTTTATTCCTAAGGTTTTTTTTGGTCTAATTATACTTAGCCAGAATAATTAGGACATGTGTTAGGGTAATAATAATATCATTTTTACCCTTAATTACCCTATTTACTTTTTACCGTGGTAAATAAAAGTAAAAAGTTACTATTCACCAAAAATTATTTTTATCTTATTGAACCACATTTTACTCCTTGATATTAAACATGTTTCTTGGATTTTCAAAATTCCACTCACAGAAGCGGTAAAATTATGTTTTATGTGAATTTGCAAATTCTCCTAGGTGGTGGGTAAAAGATGATGAAAAGTTCAATAACCTTTTTATATATCTAAAATTATTATAAACTAACTCCAATGAATTACATTGAAATTATATAGGTATTATTTATCTATTTTGACATAAAATAAATTTAAATAAAATAAATAATTATTTAAATAAAAATTCGGTTTTAAACTATAACTTAGTGTTTTTCACTGTTCATCAAAAATTGAAAGTTTTCAGAAAAAAAACCAAAACTTCACCATAGGATAATTTTGATGTTCTGAATCCAAAAATTATTTCTATTTTACCAAATTCAAAACATACAAGTTTAATTTATTAATTTAAAAATAATTCCCGCTGTCAAAACCAAAAGGCGTATTTTTAAGAAATAATAACTATCAAAAGATTGACACTTGTTTATGTTCAATTTCAATTTAAAATTACTTACAATGACCAACATTAGATTAAATGGTAAAAATATAATCTATTTATACTTCCAAACAATTAAAATTTATATTTTAACACTATAAATTATTTTGATTAGAAAAGTTGTTTTCAGTTAAAATATAGTATTTTTCACTATTCACCCAAATATGAAAGTTACCAAAAAACACCAAAAATTTATTGAAACTAAATTATTGTGTCTCAATTCTAAAGAAGAAGTTTATTTTTTCAAATTGAATATATAAAAGTTTCAAATATTGGATTTAAAAAGTGTTCTCCATTAAAAGGCGGTAAAATTTCATTTTTTGAAAAATACTTCATTTATCTGAAAAAATGTATTTGTTCATACATTATGTCTAAGAAACTCATAATATGGATTCTAAAATTATAAGTATTTTAGTTATTACTATTCATAACCACTTTTGAATGGCTAGTTTGGTAAGTCGTGGTGCGCTTGAACTTAGTGTTGCGTGTAGTGCAAGTTATTGAATTACTTTGAAGAAATAACGTACTATGGAATCTTGGGGTGTTACATTATTCCCTACTTAAATAAATTGCATACTTGTAATTTGAAATTTTTTTTTGAAAATAAAAGGTTGTAAGTAGAAAATACCTTTGTGGGAAAACCCACATCGGAAATTGGGTTAATAAAATTTAGTCTTAATAATAGGAAAAGGGGAATGAAAAATTCACCACCAAATTATGATCTCAATTAGAAGAACATTGATGAAAATTAGAGACACCTAATTGTAGGAAAAATGTAAATATTTATAAGGAGTGATTGAGGTCATCAATCAAAAACAAGTGTAAAATTGGGGGCCTAAAATTCATCAATCTATGATGATTTAAAATACCATCGGTTCAACAAAACATATGGTATTATGATAACACATTTTTTTATTTTAAGATCCCTTCAATAAAGTATAAGAATTAATTTCTTCATAGAATAATAAAAGAATAAAAATATATACTTGACAAGTAGAGTCCCATCCTTTAACTAATTCTACCACAAACTCATATTTCACTCTAAAAGATAATAGAACTTAAAAATAATATTCTATTTATCCTATTCGTATAGGGTTAAAAAAATGAATTTATAATTCATCTACAAGAATTTAAAAAAAAGACTACATTATTCAATCCAGGACATCACGTGGGCTAGTGGTGGGTGATGTAGCCTTGTTGCTCTTCGGTTGCTGGTTCGAGTCTTGCGGCCTTGCCGGGTGCAACAGGTTGCCGCTCGACCTCCTGGTTGTCCTTTTATGGTAATCTAAAAATAATATCAAACTAGAATTATGCAAAGTACTTCTGTCCAAACTCACAGTCCAAAATTTAGAAGGAAGGTAAACACAATGAAGATCCTTTTTTCCGCGTAATAACATGTGAATACCTTCATCATGTATTCTTTTAAAACACAGGAACATCCTGAATTACCATAAAACCTTATTGATTACATTCATGATCCCTTATTCCTTATAGAATACTGGATATAATTCATCCATCAATTTTTTTTTAAACTCCAACTATGATGGAATATAAAAATCTTTAATCAGTTTCAAGGCAGTCAATAATATCCAATATAATTTACCCAAATCTACCATATCTTATTCCAAAATCTGTACCTTAATATTAGAAACATATTAAGGCTTATCTTTACTTCAACCATGTAATTTCCAAAAAAATTAAATCACTGTAGAGTCACATTTCTTAGTACCATAAAATCTCAAATCATCAATGAAATGGTACTGCAGTACAATCCCTATTTATTTCCAGTACATCATTGATACAACACTTCAATGAAATAATTCCAAAACAACAACATAAGAACACTAATCATTCCTCTTCATCTGTGGTAGTATAATAACTTGATTATTATCCAATAGCATCATTTGAGGCATAGTCTGATGATTGGGACATTGGTTCGCGTAGTGTACAAACTCCTTGTAGATGAATCATTGTACATTTGAAACCTTTTTTTTACCCTTGCAGTCACGTACTTGGTGTCCTTTTTCTCTACCCTTATAACATACACCCATTCCCTTCAAGAATTTTCCAAGTTGATTCTTTCCACAGTTATCACATATGGGAAAATCCTTCTTTACCTTCTTCCAATTATCTATCCTTCTCTCCACCATCCTTTCCTTCTCTAGATTCCCTTCAAAGCCATAGGACTCCGAGAATTATTTACTTATCTTATCAACACATAATACTATTTCTTCATATGATGATAATACATGGGAGACTCTTTCCCTTATAATTTATGGATTAATACCATGAAATATATAATCATTCTTCCTCTTTGGATCATGCGTATTGCTGGAGTTCTCATTCCTTCTACTGGGTGCCATTTCTAAACAATGGCATACACTAGATTAGTTTATGAATTGAAATACCTAATCCCAAACTTGTAAAACACTTAACATAAATTAAACAGTTTATGAATATAATCCATAATCATAAAAATTCCTTCTTTGTGAAAGTATATAATCATAAACACTTCATAATGGTTTGTAAATAAAATGATAATTATCCTAAGCATATCCCCTGGGAGTGTCGTAACCAAGAGTGCAACAAGGCCCGTTGTCGTGCACCAGTTCCCGTTCGAGTCTAGCTTAAAGCGGTGTTTTTGGGTTTTACCCCTAGGTACATCTATGCTAGAGCCACCTCTACCTGCTCATATCTAGACAGGGATGTATTGCTCGGAAAACTCACAAAATCTCTACAATACCAAAATTCTAGGAAGTTCTTCTATAATAATCCTCAAAGTCTATCTTAGGGCTATGTGATCTAAGCATAGTTTATCTAAATCTAGCTTCCAAGTTTATTGCTAAACTTCCTCTCATACCAACTATAATGCCCCGAACCCAGTTACCCAGAGTCAGTGCATTATTACATATCATTGGCATGATCTCAAAAGATCAAGTATCGAAAGACCGATTAGTTTAGTATCCTTGGAAACACTAGATATATTTATAAGTCTTTCATTACATCATAAAGTGAAAAAAAACTACAACAACATCTTGTATTCATATCCCCAAATACTATCCCTATAGGTCATTCATAAAATACTTCTTCACTTCCTGGGAAAAAATAAAACACTGAAAGGGGTCAGCTTAGATGCTCAGTAATGATAACAATATAGTGAAAACTTTCATAAATAAACATAAACATTTAAGGCAATGTATAAATAAAACAAAAGACTTTTAAACTTGAACTTAAACATAATATGGCAAAGATAAAATGAAATAATTCCATTTATTTATTCACATGGATATTCTACTAGTCAAATAATCACATGCAATATCCATAACCACTTTCATAATGATGGAATGCATAATTCCAAACTATCATAACCACATAGTCAAGGAATTATGCCAAGACTACAAATAAGATTTTGTCAAGGCCTTGTTCCAAGACACTAGTTTGTCTCATGAGACCTACAGATGCATCGAGGATCTATAGCGGGCTCCACCCGTCACTTACTATGTCCAACGCATTCCTCATATGAAAAGGTTAAAACATAACATAAACATTCGTATTAAAACTATCATAAAAAATGTCGATACTTTATCCATAAACCATGAATGGTGTAACAATAACACATCAAAAGTCAAACATATCACAAAACCTTCAATAAAATATAGATGTTTTGTATCATAATAAATCAACTTCAAATTTTCTTAAAATCCATCAAAGGATGTTGACATAGATGAAAATGTTTTGTAAAAATCGTTGAGAGAAATATCATTTTTCATGAAAGCATTTAAAAGTTTCACAATTTATAAAGGAATAAATTTAAATACATTTTTGAATCAAAGTGTCCCATACCACTTTGAAACTCTTGAAAGTAATTATCATTTTTAAAACATTCATGTCCATATAAATAAATCCTTAAAAACCATTTTGAAAACCTAGACATTAATGAGAATGATTTAGAAGAATAAATATTTAAAACATTTAAAATGATGTTTTAGTAAAAAAGTCCCTTAAAAAGAATCCCTTTGAAAACTCTTTTATGAAACATGGACAAGGATAATAAATATGTCCCAGTAGATACTTACGTAAAAACAACCTCGGATAATAATGAGATTATGAGATTAACCCTTACCAATTTGGTAACATATGAAACATACACCCCATGAAAGAAGTATCATACAATGAATATGTAAATACACATAAATTAAATTGTATTACACAAAGAAAACAATTATGGTCAACACATACCCCACACAAAAGGTAGTAGTGGCAATATGGAATGAATCTCACGGGAATAAAGAGTGAGATAAAAACCCCTTACCTTGTACTTTTCCTTGGTTGAGGGTAGTTTAACCTCCTGTATAATGGTGAAATAGTTGTTATTAAATTATAAAAGAATCATATACATTAATATGATATCATATATGATCTTTTAACATTGCTTTGTTAATAATATCTTAGTATTATCATCGTTTCGGGTGTTAACTTACTCGTTTTATTTTATATGTTTTGTTACATAAGTCGTGTTTCTTATGGGTAGGTTGTATTTTATTCATATCCAAAATAATATCAAGTACTTAAACATTATTTTTAATCATAAAATTATTATTATACTTGAATGGATATGATGGGGAATGAATCTCATCGCGCTCGTGGAGACGGTAGTCCGTACGTACGCACGAACGCTACTTCCATTTCATTTTTCATTTTTAAAAATAATAAAAACCAAATGATACATAGGTGTATTATTATTCCAGTATAATACAATATCTTATATGTCTTAATTAAGTTCATTAACACCATACTTTATACGTTCCATGTATGGTATGAACGAGTCATATCACTTTTAGGGGGCGGTAGTCCCCACTTCCTCAAATAAAATTATCGTATATATATACAACATGAAACGAATAATGGTATGCTATAAAATGGAATTATAGAAGCTTATATATAAATTAAAAATTATTAATATCATATTTAATTATAGTTCCATCATAATGTCCACCATGAGAGGCGGTAGGAGATAATTGAACAATCATCGTTTCGTGAGGTGTTTGGTTTCCATCCACAGAAACATTATGTTCTTCACCCATTAGATGGAGGTGAGTGTAATTTTAATTTGAATACTTATCATAAAAATATCCTAGTATATTTAGGATACTGGTTTTTTTACAAAATAAAATAATAATAAGATTTTAGGGGTTGGAGAAGTAAAATAAAAGAAAAGAAGCTAAGAGAAATTGTTACCTTTAATTTGGGTAACTCCCTTTGGTTTGAACCAAAAAGGTCCCTTGAAGTGCCTTATGCCTATGGTAAGGCTTCTAGGAGGAGTAGAGGGATGTAGGGAGATTAATTTTGTAGAGTTTGGACGATCCAAAAGGCTTGAGATGTGTGATGAATTGGTTAGAAGTGGTGTCCTTTTATAAGGGGGAGGAGGGGCTCTTTAGAAAAACTTAAAGTATTATATTATAATAAATTAATATTCGATTTATAATGGCTCCAAACTGGATTATTTAAAGTCTAAGGTGGTTATGAGTCGAAAACCACTCAACCAATAGGTTTTAGACAAGTTTGGGTCACTATTTTACCCTAATCTTTTAGATATAACTCTTTGTTAAATAGTTTGACATTAACCATGTCTCTTTGTATTTTTATATTATATGGTTAATAAACGTACTATAAACTACCAAGAGGACCCCAAGTGGTTCATTAATGGAATAAATATCATCATATAAGTCCTTTGGATGAACCTTATATTTTTAGGAATATTATATCAACTAATAAAATAATATTTTTTTTTAAAAAACTCCTTTATGTCAATTTTGACACTATTTAATAATTGATTTTTGTTAAAGTATTAATTACTTTATTAATTTGAAAAAAATTCGTTTAATAAAACCTAAAATTTCATATTAACCAATAAAATTCTTTTAATTAATTAAAAGTCTCAAATTATATTTATTTGGGTATTTATAATATTAATTATTTTAATATTTCACTAATAAGGTAATTACTGCATCATCATTGTGTCATAAATAAAGTATTTTATTTAATGTATAAAAATTATAAATAAAATACCATTATGTAGGAAATATTTTTATCTTTCTAATGAATATTTATAATCGAATTTATCTTATATATTACCCTATATTAAAAATGTTTTAGTTATTAAACTTTGATTTTAACTCTTTTAACTCTTCTTTGAATTAAATAATAATAAATGTCATAATCTAATACCAGTGGATCAAAGTGGTTCATATTTTATTCCTAAGGTTTTTTTCGTCGAATTATACTTAGCCAATATAATTAGGACATGTGTTAGGGTAATAATAATATCATTTTTACCCTTAATTACCCTATTTACTTTTTACCGTGGTAAATAAAAGTGAAAAGTTACTATTCACCAAAAATTATTTTTATCTTACTGAACCACATTTTAATCCTTAATATTAACCATGTCTCTTGGATTTTTGAAATTCCACTCACAGAAGCGGTAAAATTAAGTTTTATGTGAATTTGCAAATTCTCCTAGGAGGTGGGTAAAAGACGGTGAAAAGTTCAATAAAATTTTTATATATCTAAAATTATTATAAACTGACTCCAATGAATTACATTGAACTTATATATGTATTATGTATATATTTTGACATAAAATAAATTTAAATAAAATAAATAATTATTTAAATAAAAATTCGGTTTTAAACTATAACTTAGTGTTTTTCACTATTCTTCAAAAATTGAATGTTTTCAGAAAAATACCAAAAATTCACCCTAGGCTAATTTTGATATTACTAATCCAAAAATGATGTCTATTTTACCAAATTAAAAACATATAAGTTTCATTTATTAATTTAAAATTAGTTCCCGCTGTCAAAACCAAAAGGCGTATTTTTAAGAAATAATAACTATCAAAAGATTGACACTTGTTTACGTCCGATTTCAATTTAAAATTACTTACAGTGACCAACATTGGATTAAATGGTAAAAATATAATATATTTATACTTATAAAACATTAAAATGTATATTTTAACACTATAAATTATTTTGATTAAAAAAGTTGTTTTTAGTTAAAATATAGTATTTTTCACTATTCACCCAAATATGAAAGTTATCAGAAAAACACCAAAAATTTATTGAAACTATATTATTATGTCCCAATTATAAAGAAGAAGTTTATTTTGTCAAATTTAATGTATAAAAGTTTCAAATATTGGATTTAAAAAGTGTTCTCCATTAAAAGGCGGTAAAATTGCATTTTTAAAAAAATACTTCATTTATCTGAAAAAATGTATTTGTTCATACATTATGTCTAAGAAACTCTTAATATGGATTCTAAAATTTTAAGGATTTTATTTAATACTATTAATAACCACTTTTCAACGGCTAGTTTGGTAAGTCGTGGTGCGCTTGAACTCAGTGTTGCGTGTAGTGCAAGTTATTGAATTACTTTGAAGAAATAACGTACTATGAAATCTTGGGGTGTTACACTTGGTCTCCTCAAAAATGGTTCCTAATTTATTGTATATATTTTAGTCATTTTATCCTATTCAATATTTTATCCACACAATTATGCAATATAGAGTACACACTAGGGTTGATCTCTTAAGGATGCCGCTTACACACATGAATTTTCTATTATCACTGTTATAAACTAACTAATATAAAAAAATTATCTAATGAGGGGAGGGGGGTTAAATGAATGAAATATAAATATTATAAATGTATGAATTAAAATTAAATATAAAATGATGTTATAAGAAATAAATAAGGAAAATGTTCTTAAGAGGTTGTGGTGATTGAAATCATTGTTCAAAAGGTATCTCAATATTCAACTCAATGTAGTGATCACGACCTGTCACACTACACCCTCTCATTTGAATTGTGATTAACTCATACCGAGACCTCTACATAAATGGTAATAATCTTACTAATTTCATCTAGGATACCTCTTCACCAACCATCACTAACCAATCCATACTACAATGTATGCATAACTTAGATAGTGAAGGGAATAATTATTGATAAATGAGAAGAAGAATTCAAACGATAGAGAAAACGGGGAGACCAATAACCATAATCAATTTAACCATTACCAAAAAAATAATAATTGAATAAAAATATATAAAATGAATTACAATAAAACTCAATCAAAGAACCATTTCCTCCGTTGAACAATCTTTGAGGTTTGTTCTCCATTTTTAATGGAGTTGTGAAGGGAACAAGGTAGGAGAACACATAAAATAAAAGAAATGAAATATGTGAGGCATGTAGAATAATAATAATATATTAAAATTAAAATAAAATTAAAACATTTAAAATTATATAAATATACTTAAATTACCAACAATGGATACCCCCATGTTTTCACACTTTGAAATGAAGAAGGGATACATATTTATAGGGAGAGGGGTGAAGAATTTTCTCCAAAAGTATCCTCCAAATATTACCATATAGATGTAACATTAAATTGCATAATTAATAAAGTGTGTCTTCATAAAATTTGTTCTATACTTTATTCTTCGTTCACCATTAAAATTTGAGATTTATTTCCCAACATACGTTGGAGTTATGACCATTTTACTCTGATAAATTAATTCTGTCCACATGCCTTGTCACATTCCACATCTTCACATTCCCATGCCATTATGACCTTGTAAATTATAGATTCACGCATTTCATACTTCATAAAAGTTTTTTAATCCATACATTATCATCCCTCCACAATATTTCAAACATTTTGGACTCATGGTTCAGATTGTATGAATTAATTACCAAATAGAACCGTTTATTCCTGATGAGATATTTCATATTCCACATGTTTGAACTATTAAAATAATGACTTAATGAGAGGATTTTTACTTGAAACTCATAAAGGATGTGAATAATTGAACATTATTTCTTACCCAACTCTAATAAATTAATTTGGATACATTTATCTAGATTTATGCCTTAATTACGAAGGTGGGTTCCACTCTCCTGGACAGAACAATTTTCTACAAAGAATGATTTATTTGGGCATTTAGATATCCGAATCAAGACTTGGACCAATTGACAAATATGTGTCCAATGAATTAGGGTATCCTAAAAAAATAGAACCACTCGATTTTGATCAAATTTTATAAATTATATGCTTGAAATACAGAATTTATTGAAAACTATTTAAATTCAAGAATTCACCATTTTTTTTCATTTAAACTCAAAATACCACTAAAACCTAAAAATGTGACAATTACCTATAAAATAACACTATGTTGGGATTATAAATATATAATTACAGAATAAATTATATTAAAATGTTAGCTTCATCACACAATTTGTTAAAACTTCACAGTGATGCCCTCCTAATGACATAATATGTCTTTTTTCAATACTCATCCATCTATTGATCCCTTAGAAACCTGTCTAGTCAAAAATATACAAAATTTCATCTGATGGAAATAAATGTATCTATCTGTGATAACTCCATAGTTTTATTTATTCAATCACCACTATTTGATTATTTTTATTTTTTAGACTCAATATGATAACTTCCTTTGATTTCTTGGTTTGACGGAATTTTTAAATGTCTATCCTTTTTAATTTAGTCTGGAAACTTTCAAATATTCACTATGATTAGTAAACTCCATATAACATTGTACCTAAATGTCTTTTAACCTCAAATGATTTATTATTATACTAGAGATAAAAAGTCGCTATCCTATTATTCTTGGTTTGATCATACTGTTTCCAATGGAATTTATCCAGTAATCGTTATAAAACAAATTCTTGACTTTATATTTTTGGAATTCATTCAACTTGAAACTTAAACACTTTACAATTGGAACTTCATAAAAACATATTTCTGGAAACCTCATATGCCTCTATCTAGTTTACTCATGCCATTTTTGTTCATACCGGTATGTCTGATCATCAAATGCAACTTCACTATATTGGATTTTGAACTCTACATCTTGTTCTTTGTTTGAAAAGAAAATTCTTCCCCTTTATAAAAACTCAGTTGGAATCATGAAACTCTTTTTGTAATCCTGATGTTAGAAACAATGAAGATCAAAATATAATTTTCACACCTTATAAGAAAAGTAACTCAAACTTTATTATGATGAACAACTTACTTTCACCTAAATTAAAAAAATTCAAAAATAATATTTTGAAAACAATAACTAAAATCATTACAAAACCACCTAAAGGATATTTAAAAACCCACATAATTTAGTTTTACAATAGAAATTATATTATTCCTTAACCTCGATATGTTCTAAACTCCTTGCTACTCTAATAGTATTTCATCATTTGTTTAGAAGAAGACCTCACCCTTTCCTACAATCTCAAGAGCTTTATCGTCCCCAAGATACACCCTATAGAAACTTCTATAAGTATTCCTCATACTCCCTCTATTATATTTTGAGTGAAAATAATATCTAGAGTCTATATAATAAGAATAAAGTGAATTAGAGACACTTAACAATATAACTCTCATATCTTTCAACATAATATTTACACATAAACTTCCAAAAAAAATATTTTTTAGAGTTGACTCTTCATTCATTGATATAATTATTTAGGTAATATTTTTTCCCACAATTCCAACTCATGGGACCACCTTATACTGATACAATATTGATTCTTATCTCCTTAATTTTCCTTTTTGATGACTTTTCAATGTTTTGAAATATCCCCTACCTTCCACACTATATGAATTTCTAGTTGATGCATGAACCTCCTTTTGATTAATTTTTTTATTCAATATTAGGTCCCAAAAATTCATGAATAAAAAGTATATCTTACTATATGAGTTACTCACCATGGTAACCATCATATAAAAATATTATAGGAGTTATGAGAGTAAAAATATCACCCAATTTAGATATCTAAACTTTAACTTCACCGATTCTAACTAAATCCTTATCATGTTGAAGTTATTTTCATGATCCACCGACAGAATCCATTTCAAGATTTACATGTCGAATAGACTTTGAAATAATAACACCTTGTTTATAATTGTTTATTTCTCATACATATCAGAAATAACTTTTATAAGTTCTGAAGTGGTTTTCACTTCCTAGATGTTATAAGCCACGTTCTGAGCTTTTGGAATCTGAATCAACCCCGATTTTTATTATACAGCCTTTCCCATTCCTCCTTCATAATCACTTTTGGATCAATACTCATCAATGGTAGATTATGATATTTTTGTAGTATGCTATCCTCTATCCATATCTTTTAGGATCTAAAATCATTTTTGTCAAACTTCTTCAACCATAACTTACCCTTATCTAATACCATAACTTCTATAGATAGTGAACTCCATCTAGACTCTAAAACATGTAAGAGGGATCATGAACTTATAACTAGAATTATCCTATAATGAAAAGGGTATAATGGTGCTACTAAACTGAGATTTGAAACACCTTTAATGACGTCTAGTCATCCAAATCTTTATAACTGAATCTTTTATATCTCTTTTTGGGTCATAGGAAAATTTCATTAAACCAAACAATATGACTCCAAAAATTAAAAGTTGGAACAAATTACCAGAAATAACATACAAACTCAATACACCATAACATCTAAGACAAACCAAACCTATATCACTAAACTAAATGGTTGAATTCTGAAAAAATAAAACAATAACTTTAAAAAGATGATGATTTAAGGAACTAAAGGGAAAATAACAATATAGACTTTTTATGTGGTTCAGATGTAAGTCCTAATCCACGAGTAGAACAATACAATATCTTTTAATAAAGAATCATAAAATTATTACTATTCAATCGATATAATCCAATAAAACAATGCCTCCACTATAGTAAATATAGTTGAAACCTGTTGATGCAATCATTCACCACCACCTTCTGATCTTCACAGGAAGAATGCCACACATAACTGATCTCTATGGTCATCCCTCCACTCAGTCGATGACCCCCACCACCTCAACTCTATCTCCTAGTACATACTTCTCCCTTACAGAAACTCTGTGAGTTCAATCTTGCATATCAATTTGATGAGTATTATGTAATTCCTTTACCAAAAATTGCTAAAGGAAAAATTCATCAGAATGACTCTCACATATCCAATAGTTAATTACTCTTAATTCCTTTAAATATTCACACCACCTCCACTAGACTGATCAAGGGATAAATTATGATCACCTAATTATAAATAACATCATCCAGACTATTAACTTATAGTATCCTACATCCTAACATCCAAACATGGGTCACACCACTCCTCTATTTACATATAACATTGGGTGTTAGACTACCATATTCAACATTTCCTAAAGATCTAATTCCTTTTCCAAAAAAATGTTTTCATAATCGAGCCTAACATTAGTATAATAGTTACAGAGGTAATATAAATTAAAAAATTGAAAAATCAGAAATATCTATTCAAACACCCTTCTCAATATTATTGTTATTCATTATTATAGAACTTCATTATTTGATATATTTTGACGTTTTAAATTTTATTCAACTATTTTAAATGGAAATTAATATATATAGATATATTATAATTAATGTCTTAATTATTTTATTTGATTTCATAAGATATTATTATTAGCTTTTGAAATTTCTTATATAGTTTAATGCTATATTGTTTCCTTGAGTATATATGTATATTTTTGTGCCAAGATCCATATTGAATTCTATAGAAAATTATTATTTTTTGATCATTTGAATCTATATGTCTATATGGTCTATTGTTCATTTCTATATGTTTTAAATTGTGGTTTATAATAAAAAAGTAAATGCTCTTTATTTATTGTTAAAAAGTTCTCTTTGTGTGATTATAAATAAATAAATTTTATTTCATTCCCTTTTACATATATTATATATGATTAAATATGTAAATAAAATTTTATAAATATTGTTTTATATTTTATAACTACGATTAGTGAAATATATTTGTTATTTTCATATGATTTCAATAAAAATAAATGAAACACCACTACCAATTTAAACTATGTTATTATTTTGTGTTTATAGGAAGTAAATTGTCGAATAATAAATAAGTTACATTAAGTATTTCAGATATAATGAACATGAGTATACTTTACCAAGGCTTTAACTAATCAAACTTAAGATGTTCATACCAGCTTGAAGAATCCATAATAAGGGGTCTGATTCCACTATTATTCTAATAAGGATTATATAGTTTAGGAATGTGTTTTTGAGACTTAAAAATAGGAACAATGGTAGTTTAGTTATTAATACGTAAACTAGTGGAATATAATTAAATAGAGTAGACTAGGATGGCTTACTGTGATCTCCAACAACTTCATTCCATTTATTTACCAATTTTTCAATAGTGAGAATATTTCATGTTTTCAAGTAGAATATAGAGAGTATAGTATAACTTTCTTATCTTACTCCCATATTTATAGATATTAGTTGAATATTTATATTATTGATTTAAGATTTAACCTATTAAGTTTATTTTCATTCAATGATATATAATTATTTCCTTTTTATAAATTTATTTATGATGTTTATTTCTTTACATGTAAATTCTTGAAACAATAATTTATTTATACTGATATTCATCTATAGATTTTTTAATAATTTGTTAATATTTATCAATTTATTATCTTAGAATCATATTAATGGAGTGATGAATCAAATCACATTGATTATTAAGATTTTATTATGATATTTACTATTGGATGAAGGAGATATTATTGAATTGAGTTGAACATATTATATTAATGTTGTCTGACCTTGGATTACAAGTGAAAAATTGGAGAATTTATATCTTCCTCATTTGATAATTTTAACTTTTATAAACTCTTATAGATTATTAAAAGGTTGATTTTCAATTGTATATTGAATAATATATGATGCGATTTCTAGATGTAGATTTCATTTCATTATCTTTTAAATACCTCACATTTCATTTCAAACCCCCATATTTATTAAAAAAATTAAGAAAATATAAGATAAATTACTCTCCTTATAAGAGAATGACCAAAGGTCATACTAAAAATAATTAATGAGTCCAAGTTAATAATTGAATTTACTATGTAATCTTATAACTATAATAAAACCACTATATAATTGGAGAAATTATTATTTAAGAAGGTTTAAAATTTTCCATAAAAAATAGAGATCAAAAATTGAACTTAAATAAAATCTTAAAAATTAAACAATTCATTTATTTAAAATACGTTTATTGATACATCTTTCCTACAAAGAACTACTAATTTATTTCTAGTTTAAATACAATTTAAGAAGTTTTTTCACTATTGGTGTCAATTTGTGTGTATATTGATTTGTTTTTTTTGTTTCTCTCCATAATTATTTTGGATAATACCTTTTTATGGATCAAATTATTTTATTTTTAACTCTTTATCAGCAAATAATTCTAAAACATATATTATTAATTATTTTGAAAATAATTTTAACTAAATTTCCTTGGGCTAGTAATACTTTAAAAACCATTATTAAAAAGACTTTAATCAACCACCATCAAATTATTTTAACAACAATGGTTTTAACTAACCAAATACACCACAACCACAAAATCCCCCATGAAATAATTTTTTAAATTCATTTTTGGGATAATAAAAAATGTAATCATAATTTTAATCAACTATATAAATTTTAAAATAATAATTTTTTTGGTTTTATTAGGAAAGATCATTTTTTAAAAAAATATAATTTTTAATTTGAAACTTTTTATAATGATTCTTTAAATAAATAAAATAATTTTTTACGAACAAAGTAATTAAAAAAAGGATGATTTTTGTTAATTAAATTATCCAAATTGAATTGTCGAAAATTTGCAATGCTAAAAAAATTGTAAATTTTTGAATTTTTGTTTGAATTTTGATAATTAATATCCCTTTGTATGAAAGGAAAATTTTGAAAAACATTGTTCACAACATTGAGATAATTCTATTAATTATAATGGGAAAACCTAATGTTCAAATATATATATCCCAAACTTTGGATTTCAAAATCATAGTGATAATGTTTCCCCTTTCTTTCCAAAAATTGTTTATTGAAAATGAAAAATTAAATGAAATAACTTAAAGATTAAAAAATTAGAATCAAGAAAACTAAAATATAAATAAAAATTTTATAATCAAGTTTTCTCAAATGAATTCCCTATTATTACACAATCATTAAATGAAATAAATTAAAAAAATTCAAAGAGTATTGATTGAGTGTAAATATGGACATGTTTTTTATTTTGAGTTTACTAAAACTGTCATTAAACTTATATCATTTGACCCCCCAAGTGAATCTAAATTCAAGGGGTAATAATGTTTTCAATCACAACACTTACATTTTACATGAAGTGTTTTTGAATAAAACATTACATGTGAACATACCGATTTGGAACATATAAAATTTATTTTTTAAATGATAATTCACTATTGGATAAAGTTTTTATTAATGAAGATAATTATTCCAATGATTTTAATTATTAAAATAATGTGGTAAGTAAATAATAATTGATTATGTAGTTAGATTTTAATGATTTTGATTAGAAATTTTGGTTGAGTTTTCTACTTTTAAACACAACTTAAAACTGAATTTAATTATTTAGATTCAAATTATATATATAATTTTTTCTAAATAAAATGCATATTTTCTTTATGAGGATAACTTAAAAGTGGATAAATTTGATTTGGAGGGTATAAATTATCTATCGAATTAAATAATTTTAAAAATTTAAAATATGAAACATGCCTTGCTTTTTATCATTTAATATTTGAAATATAATTCAAAGATGAATTTATTCTAAATGGATATATGGATTTTGAAATCTATGTTAGTTTATTTTAAATTATTTTCTTGAGTAATGATAATTATTCTAAATTTTTTTTATTTTGGTGGGTTGAATGAAATACATGTGTTCAATACTAAATTTTTGATAATGTTAATAGTTTATTAATTTGAGATAATAATTTAAAATTTGATTTAATTTTTTGAATTGACATTACATTTGAACCAATTAATGATGAATTATTGAATTTAAATGGAAAAAATGGTACCGAATCATGAATTGTTTCAGGAGAATAACCATTTAACAAGATTATTTTGACAAAATTTGAGTGTTATTATTGTAAAATAGAGAGAGTAAATTTCATGCTTACTTTGAAAAAAAAATCATATTTTTATTTACCTTTTTTCCATTTCTTATTTTTTAAAACTATTGGGTAAAAATACCTCAAGGTGACATTGCTGTGTTTTTTGGGTTTTCTATGTTTGTAGATAAAGTTAGCTGACAAAGACAATAGTAAAGTTATATCATGATTATTGAAAATATATATTGATAAATATTAAGGAAAAATTTATGGAATCCCTGGAAGGTTGACATAAATTTTCACATATACGGTGGTGAATATTTTTAGTGTTTTACTAAATTTTAGGATCTAAAATATGAAGGAAGAAGAATGCTGTTTTTAAAGAAAAGGAATGATTTTCACATAAATTAAAAAGTGTAATGAAAGGGTGAAAAAGTTTCATGAAGTTTCATGAAAGTGAAGATTCGAGGATCTCTCATTATAATACAACATAAGTAAGTGTTTCATAAAAGTCTGACTATTTTTCAAAAGTTTGAGTTATGTGACATAGAAAAAGTTATTAGAACCCAAAAAATACATATAAGAGTTGTGTGATGATAGTGAGTTGTAAATTAAATGTGATTTCAAATTGTTGAATTTTAGTGATCTAGGAAATTTTCACTCAAGGTCGGAGATTCACATGGGAGTTGTGTGAAGGGAAGACCACATTTATAAATAGGCTACTACCACCTAATTTAGAGTGTCCAACCATTAGATAATATTAGGGATATGAATCCATGTAAGAGTCGCGCGTAGATATTTCTTTTCTAAAGCAGTGACTCAAAAATAAATTTCATAAAGAAAGTGGAATTATGTATATATGAAAAAGTTTGTACTATGATAAACCACAAGTTTCATGTAACTTTGGAGTTATGAGACAAAACAAAAGTTGTGTAAAAGATTTTAGTTCCATGAAAAACTAAAAATTCATGTGAATGGTGTATAAGTTTCATGATAGCTATGAAAAGGTTGAATGAAAGTGAATGTTTCACAAACTTGAAAGAATTACCCTGTAATTCTATGGTAAATTAACATTTATCATATGGATGAAAGTTGAGATTCATGATGCAATGAGTGAGGTGTAAAGAAATTGATTTAATAAATCATCATAAGAATCTTATGAAGGAGAAACGACCACACTATAGTTGATTGAGTAGTGATATTTCAAAGTGTGATTGGTAGTGAACTACGAGGGATAGCGAGCCTACTCTAAAACTTTTGACATTAGTGTGCTTTATTGTATTTTTTTACTTCACTAAATTTTAATTTTATCATCCTTGGATGCATTAGACTGAGGGTAAACCAAGTAAGATTGATGTTTCATGTGTCTGTTTTAGTTTCTACTTATTCTTTTCTATATGGAGGAGAGATAGAAGATAGTTTAGTTTAACAATGAAGAAAAATACACAAATTGGAATATTTAATACATCTTAACCTGATTCACACCACCTATCATGGTATTTATCTTGGTAAATACAATAAAAAACTCCATTACATAAAATAAATGAAACTAAAAAAATTGAAAAATCTTTTTTTGTAAAACCAATGGTAATGATTGAAAAAAAATATTTTTTAAATTTATAAGTGGAATGATTTTTACTTCTTGTGATATTTTTTACATGAGATATAACTATTTATCAAGTGTTGTAGTTAGGTATTTTTTTAATTTGAAAATGTTCAAAGGGGGAAATGGTCAAACTTTATGTCTAGATCTCAATGCCTTTTGTCCTAGTAAAATGATTATAAATAGGTCCACTAAAAAGGAATTTTCTAAACCATCCCATATAATATTTTTTTTAGTATTTATTTTTTTCCTTTATTGTATTTTTATTATATTTCATAAATGAAAAAAACTATAAAACATTTATTTTAATTTATGATCACTAACTTTTATTTTATAGAAGACAAGATAAAAAATCATAATACTAGTAAAAGTAAAAAATTTGTAAAAGTTAAAGGTATTGATGATTAAGGTAATGATAACTGATTCATCACCTATATTCTCTCTTAATATAATTTTTCTTCATGAATGTAAGAAAGATGAATGGTAATTCCAATAAGGAGATTATTGATGTTTCTAATGTAATAAAGGTTTAGATAATATTAGAAACACAAGTGAGGTGATTCAGACACAAATGGTTAAATTAATGGAAAATGAAGGAGGTAATAGTAGTATAATGGATCCATGATCCAATGTATCTTGGTTTTGATAAGTATAATAACCTTTAAGTTTCTTAGGTTTGGCTTATTTTATTTGAAATTTATTTTTTCTTATTTCATGTTTTGATATATGAATGACTTAAGTGTTAATACCTAGAAATGATGTTATTGTTAACACAACACACATGATATCCCAAGAAAATATTAATGAGGACCACCACCTATGTTTTGATTATCTATTATCACAATTCTTGCTTTATTTTTTCATTGTAATTTTTTATGATCCTTACCAATTTTAGATGCTTGTTAATTTAATAATTAAGGAATGTTTTTAAAATATAATTAATTGGAAACCCTATAGGTTTAATATTAATTGAGAATAAAAAGTGAATATGAAAAATCATCCTATAATACAATATCATTATAACGTTTAATTAATATATAACATGAAACAATATGACCTTAACACTATAATAATTGATTTATTTTTTTAATGTTTCATCTATGATATCATCAAGGACTCAAAATAGAGGATACAATTCCAACAAAAACAATGACTTTGATAACATGTTTGTTTCTAACATGAAATAATAGACTAAAAATACATACCAACACATATTTATTTATTATAATATGATAATGTCACAAAGTCAATACTATAACAAGAATAAACAAAATAAAAAGTATATGAGTGAACATTATATTATCATCAAGAGAATAAATAGTTATTTAGTGATACCACTTTACTCCAAACCAACAAAATATCATCATATCAGGATATAACACAAATAGTTTTAATTTTATAGAGAACAAAGTCATGTTCTCAAAACCATACTAATCAAGGATTCATGAAGTGATCTTGATCCAATACTACAATAAGAAAATATTTTTATGGAAACAAAGGGCATTTTATCATTATGATAACAAGTAATATCTATATTTTCGAAACCCAATGGAGACAACTAATGGTATTGTGATTATAAAAGAATAAGAAAAAACCTAGAGAATCATGATTAATGAAATAAAACATACATACTGTACTATTTTTATTGAGTGAGATCCATTGAATATTTAAAATATTTATTTAATTGTTAAGTTAATAACTTAATCAAGCTACATCATTTATATTTTTTTTATTTATTTGTTTCAATTATTTCATTTTATTAATATTTTTGTATCTATAAACATGGTTTCCCCTTTTTCCCTGATAAAATTTATGTTTTAAATTTTTTTATATCTTAATTAAGGAAAAACTATAATTAATTCGTCTAGAATATAAAAGAGTAGAAAGATCTTAGTTGTTCCTCCTTTATAATACTAATTCTATAAGGGTTTTAGACTCCCCTTAAAAATTTAGGAAATAATTAGTGTGATTCATACCTATAGAGAAGTTAGAGAGAATGCGAGGAGTGAATTAATACTTGGTATTAGAACCATTATAAAATATGCGTTCTTTTATTTATTATTTTATTTTATTTATAATTTATAATGAAAAATTCATCCACTTGAATAATCATTGTTTGTATCTGGGAAAAAATTGATATCAGAGAATTTGGTTATATTTGATATTTCTATTATACTAACCTTATCCTAGATACTAACATATCTAATGGAAATATATTTGTTTTATATCTGATTAAGGAATAAGTGATAGAAAAATACCAAATATACCACTATATTTTGATTGAAATGACTACGAATATTAGAAAACCTAAATAGATGCGTAATTAAAGAACTTAAGCATATATCACTGAACTAGTATATTTAAATCCTATAAACCACCTGAATGAGATTTGGGAACCCTTACTGGTAATGATTCTACAAATTGTGGTTTCAATTATAATGTTATAAATATATTATATTATTTTATCAATATAAATGTTTTAATTCATGTTTGAGCTTGTAAGACAACCCAAGATATTTAGAAAACAATCCAAGTTACTCACTATGAGACTAAAATACTTCACAGAACAAATATTAGGTTATTGAGATCTGAATATAAAGACCTCAAGATTCATGAGAATGTAAAAGTTGATGAAATGTTTCATAGATTCATTAAGGAAATTAATGGGATTATCTATTAGTGGAAACCTTGTATAAATCAACATCGATGAAAAGAATACAAAAATATTTAACGAAGAAGTGATATGAAAAGAGGTTAGATATAAATAGAAGAAATAATTTCAGGGAATAATCAATATATGAATCAATGGGTTATTACTGCAATATGAGCATAAATAGAAGAATCTAGGTAAAGAAGAGAATGGTAAGAAAATGGGAATTATATTTAAGTCCACTAATATTTTGACCTATGATTCCTCAGATGTTTCAGTATAGGTAGTTATGAAAATTGGACTCAAATTTCTAAGCATATTAAGAGATTTTTAAAAAAGTGAAAAGTATTCCAAAAATTTCCCTATAATGATAAAGAAAGATATTATAGGAGAAATGAGAGAAAAAACAAAACTTCTAATACAAATTTTATTTCTTTAGTTTTTATTTTCTATAAGTTTTGGAAGAATAGACATATCAGTCACATCGATCCAAAACTCAAGAATGAGTTAAAAAATAAGCTATAAATGAAAATAAAGAAAGTAAATGAATAAATCATGGACTTATAGTGTATATATATCCTCTAGTGAAAATATAAATAAGATAAAGAGCCAGAAAAACTTTTTCTCACGGATAACATTGATTATGTTAGTTCTTGTGAATATGATTTTAAATTTGAAAATAATTTTATAGAAGATCTAAATTATTCATACGAAAAATGTCAATATGAAGTTGAAAATATTACTAATTTTTAATAAAAGTTAAAATAGGACCATACGAAAGTGGTTGAATAGAATTATATTTTTTCTAAGACACTTAAAAATATAAAAAATAAAACATTTTCAAGTAAACTATGTGAAGGAGTTGGGGTATACAATATAAAAGATAAAGTTAAAAGGATAAATAAACCATTTTATAGTTTTACATATGGATGAAAAATTTGGGAAAAGTTAATAACCTTATAAAGAATAATGAAAAAAGGAATTGTATTTGTTAGTGGATAATATCATAAGATGTTTAATAATGTCTTTTTAAATAGTAAAACTATTTATTTTTTATTATTTATGATAGTGACTGTTCACTAAATCTTCATCAGTCTTTGTATGGATACCAAATATTTTATTTCTAAATATTTTTGATGGAATACAATTTAAAATAACACTCATAAATCAATCTTGTAACCTAAATTGTTTTTGATTAATTCTGTTAGATCAAATGTTGTATGGGTACCAAAACATTATAATATTTGATTATTTTAGGAGAAATCCATTAGAAGCCTTGTGAATAAATTATGAAATATTGACAGTGGGAATTCAACACAAATTACAAGATACTGATATAAATTTAAATTATTTAAAAAATGCGATGATGGCCATGTTACATTAGATATAATTATAAATTAAAGATTAAATGATTTTGAGAAGTGGGTTTCATCAATTCTCCAATTATAAGTGAGGTACTTTTTATTGAAGGTTTTCAATATAATCATATAGGAATTTCAAATTTATATGATGATGGTTTATTTATTAAATTTTAAAATTATAATCTTATTATTCATAAGAATGTAATATTTGTATTTATTTCTCATATAAAATATATTTCTTACACTATTAATTATTACGAGATTACCTTGAAAATGTTAAGTGTTTAAATTTTTTACCGCTAGACTATTCTTTGTGTAATAAATGGTTTAGAAATAGTAATTTAAAATATTTTATAATCTAGGTAATAATAAAAATGTGTCACTATTACCTTATCTAAAAGTGTAAATAACCATATTTTTTGAACCTTGCATAAAATGGAAACAATAGAATGAGTCATTCAATTGGGTTAATGAAATGATAACAAAAATTCCTTTACATATTATACATTTGGGTTTATTTGGACCTAATCAAGTAACTAATTTATGTGGAAATATGTATAAATTTTTAATTATCAATGATAACAAGAAATTAATAAGGGTTTACATTATTTCATTTTAGAATGATACTTTATCTATGTTTTCAACTTACTATAACTTGGTTCAAAATGAAAAATCCATTATGATTATTTTTATCAAGAGTGATCATGGTGGAGAGTTATAGAAACATTATTTTGAGAAACTATGTAATTATAATGGATATTCTCACTCATTTTCATCTCCAACGACACCGTAATAGAATAGAGTAGTTAAAATAATCAATCGAACTATTTAAGAAATGTTTAGGACAATACTAAGTTAGTATAATCATCCAAAGTAAATTTAAATTGAAGTAGTTAACACTACATTATGTGATGAATAGAATTATACCATGCTCTATCCTTAATAAATCTTTATATGAATTTAGAAATGGAATAAATCATAATTTTAGTAATTTTATAGTGTTTGGATGAAATTTATTTATCTTTTTTTTTGACAGAAAAAGACGGATCCATTAATGATGGAGATCAGCAGAAATACAAGTGCATAACCACGAAGGAAAATGATTGAACCAGAGCACATCCTCATAGGGAGGGCCAATGCCTGCCATCTTGTGAGCGGCTTCGTTCGCTTCCCTTTTAATAAATGAGAAATTGCAGTAATTGAAGCCTTGTCTCCGCGAATGAATACACCGGATAATGGGACCAAAAGGTTGAAGCCCGCCGTCAGTGAGATTGATGGCATTGATTATAGTGAGACAGTCGGATTCGATGTGAATGGAGTCCCAACCGCAATCTTTTGCGAAGTTTAATCCAGCAAGGATGGCGGCGGCCTCCGCGACTGAGGGCTCCCAAAGTGCATGACGTGCTTCGTATTTGGCAGCGATGAGATTTCCCAGGTTGTCCCGGGCCAGTAAACCTAGTCCAACTGGGCCATCCTTAGGGAGAGAGGCATCCACATTGATCTTAATAATCCCTTCCGGTGGGGGGCACCAATGTTGGGGAAGAGGAGGGTGAGTGGAAAGTCTTTGTTGTTCAGGGTGGTTCTGCCAAACCGCAATCCATGACAATGCCCGGTCAATCCAAAACCTGGGGGGCCTCCGGAAATGATTGAAGATGGCCTCGTTCCGCCTATTCCAGATAATCCAAGCCACAATGCACAGGGCGCCTACGTAAGCCGGCGAAAAGGAGGAGCACCATCGCATCAGGAGAGCTGTGAGATCTGAGGCGGGGTCCGGGAACAGCTCTAAAGTTGACCCCCAGCCATTCCAAATCTCCTGAGCCCCGGGACATTGAACAAGGGCATGGAAAGGGGATTCAGTCACAGAAGGGCAGAAAGGGCAAGAGTTGTCGTCTGAAAAGTGTCTGTAGACAAGGAGGCTCTTAGTTGGGAGGATACCAGTGCACACCTGCCACCAGAAAAAGCGAACTTTAGGGGGAACATAAAGCTTCCAAATTGATGTCCATGGCCTCGCATCTCCTTCTGAAATCTGAGCAGAAAGAGCTCGCCGGTAGCCAGCTTTCACTGTATACTCACCTGAGCTGTCGTTTATCCAGTAGAGATGATCTGGCCCTGCGTCTGACACACAGGGAATACTCAGAATAAGTCTCCTATCCCTCTCATTAAACCAGGAGTAGATTTTTTCCAGACACCATCCCGCCCCTTGATCATCAAAAAGACAACAGACTGTGGCATGTTCGGATCCGGGATAAACAGGGGATGACGCCTTCGTGTCTGTCTGATCAACAAGCCAAGGATCGGTCCAAATCTTGACCGTAGAACCATTCCCAATCCTCCAGCCTAGCCCTTTCCTCAGTAGATTACGACCGCCCCAAATGCTTCTCCAGATAAAACTGGGTCGATAGCCAAGATGGGAATCCATAAAATCCTTATGTGGGAAATATTTAGCCCGGAGAACACGCGTGCATAGGGATGATGGGTTATTTATCATACGCCAACCTTGTTTAGCCAGCAAAGCATCATTAAACAGAGAAAGGTCCCGGAAGCCCATTCCGCCTTCAGATTTAGGTTGACAGAGAGCAGACCAGGCGATCCAATGGACTTTATTTTTTCCGTCCTTTCGTCCCCACCAAAAGTTAGATGTACTGGATTGAATCTTTGAAAGCACCACATCAGGGAGTTTAAAAATAGACATCAAATAGCTGGGGACAGATTGAAGTGCCGCCTTGATGAGGATTTCCTTGCCGGCCTTGGAGATTTTTTTAGGGGTCCAGCCTTGTATTTTTCTTTCAATTCGATCCACAATAGCTGAACAGATTTCTTTCTTTGATCGTCCAACCACCGTCGGGAGCCCAAGATACTTCTGGTGCTTATCGACCCCAGGGATGCGTGCTAAAGAGCATAGATCTTCTCTTTTTGGCTGGGGAACTCCAGAGCTGAAAGAAATTTCTGATTTACTCTGATTGATCATTTGTCCTGAAGCCCGTTCATACTGTTGAATCGCCTGGCAGATTGCAGTACACTCATTAGGGGTAGCTCGAGAAAAAAGAAGGCAATCATCAGCGAAGAAGAGGTGGGATATCGGGGGGCCCTTGCGACTCGCTTTCACCCCATGGATAATGGAAAGCGAGGCTGCCCTGGAGAGGAGGTTAGAAAATACATCAGCCACTAAAATAAAAAGGAAGGGTGAAAGAGGGTCTCCCTGGCGAAGCCCACGGGATGGGGAGAAGCCTCGGGTGAGCACCCCGTTGACATTAATGCAATAGGAAACTGACGAGACGCATTGCATGATCATGGCAATCCATTTGGTGCAGAAACCCATCTTGAGCATCACATATTCGAGGAAGTTCCATTCCACTCTATCATAGGCCTTAGCCATATCCAATTTCCACGCCATGATCCCTCTCTTCGCTCGTGTACGCGTTTTCATGGAGTGGAAAATTTCATGAGCAATAATGGCATTATCAGTGATTAACCTTTTTGCCACAAAAGCGCTTTGGTTCTCTGAAATGACGTCGGGTAGCCAAGGCCGCAACCGATTCGCCAAGATCTTCGAGAAAATCTTATACGAGACATTGCACAGACTGATCGGTCGAAAGTCCGAGACCCCTTGCGGAGTTTTCATCTTGGGAATGAGAGTAAGAATAGTTTCATTAAGAGAAGACAGGTCCGTTTTCCCCGCCCAAATATCCCGCATTAAATTGCAAATGTCTGGACCGATGATGTGCCAGTAATTCTTGAAAAAGAGAGCGTGGAATCCGTCTGGTCCCGGGGCTTTCGTAGAGTGGATTTGCTTTAAGGCCTTAAGAGTCTCGTCATTCGTCACATCATTAGAAAGTTGTCTGTTCATATCGTCAGAAATCACAGGTTTGATGCAGTCCTCAATCTCGGGAGAGATGTAAGAATGGCCTGCCGAGAAGAGTGTCTGAAAATGGCTCAGGAAAGCTTCTTGGATTCCCCCTGTGTCTGACACTTTACTACCATCTGAATTAAGAATGCCAGAAATAAAGTTTTTCCGGCGTCTTGCTGAAGCCTTCTGGTGGAAGTAACAGGTATTAGCATCCCCTTCTGCTATATGAATATCACGCGCTCGCATAGCCCAAAAACCTTCCTTATTGCGCAGGGCAACATCCAGCTCTCGTTGGGTTTCACTTATTTTGGAGAGAATGCTGCTAGACGGGGGTTTGCTAAGAAGATAGCCAATCTTCCTTTCAAGGAAATTGCATTGCCGGTCCGGATGACGGAATTTAGAGTAGCTCCATGTCTTCAGATCAGATGCTACTCGGCGAAGGTTGGTTCTCGGATCCGCTTGCCCCGTCTTCCAGCCTGAACGGATAACCGCCTCGCACTCGGGGTCATTTGACCAGAAGCTTTCGAATCTGAATGGTTTCCTACAACTAGTAACGTGCTCATTATGGGTACAGTTAATGACAATTGGGCAGTGATCCGAGCAGTTGAACGAGAGATGTCTGATATGGTACATTTTGAAGAGGCTCATCCAGTCCATTGAGCCAAAGAATCTATCCAGACGTTCAGCGATTCGAGTTCCATCATATCTGCCTCGGAACCATGTAAAGGGATTACCCGTGTAACCCAGGTCCATTAGCTCTGCCTTAAGGATCGCATCATTAAAATCAGACATAGACGTGGAGGAGCGCATAGCTCCACCAATTTTTTCCTTCTGGAAAAGGATCTCGTTAAAGTCCCCTCCAAACAGAATGGGGCTTGGCAGATCACGACGAAGTTTGCAAAGAAGATCCCAAGATTTCCACTTTTCAGACTGGGAAGGCCAGCCATAGAAGCCCACAAACGTCCAGGTGGGGTTGTGGGGATCACCAATGGAAGCAGCCACATGGCGCTGGGAAAAAGACAGGAGCCTAACATCGATATTATCCTTCCAGAGCAGACACAATCCCCCTGAGTGACCCTGTCGGGGGACCGGGAAACAACCCTGGAAACCGCACTTTAGGGCAATATGTGTGATGTCCTTGTTTTCCAATATGGTTTCGGACAGGAAAACCATATCAGGGCGACTTTGAGCGCAATAGCGCTGGAGCATACGAACCGTTCGTGGGTTGCCAAGCCCACGACAGTTCCATCATAAAGCGATCATTGCTCTAGGCGGGGTCGGGCCTGACCCGCCTCCGCCTTTGTCTCTTGTGGGATAAATGACGAACCTGATGCTTTCCTCCTTTTGGGGAGACTGGTGTACATACCACTGGAATCGCTTTGCCGTTTCAGATCTCCTGGTTTGGGATTCCCTGGACAATCGCCTTTACCACCGCCACGTGCCCTTCTCCAGGTTCCACGAGTAACGTGTCCTGAAGGTGAAGCTTCAGTCATCCCAGAATCGGCTTGCAGAAGGGCATCCGTTGTGAACTGATTTGGACTCTGCTCAGCTTCAGGCGGCTCCAAGGAAACATGTTTCTGCCTCGGAAGTTTCTCTGGAGGTTCTTTTGGTTTAGGTAGCGGCCCAGTTGAGGTAAGGAACGTTAAATTCGGTGCTGTAAGAGCGAAGTCGGCTTTTGTGGTACCCTGAGTCAGGTGACTGTCTTGCCGAGCCCCATCATTACATCTAACGATAATCTCTTGGGAGGCGTTTCCATTTCCCCTGAGCTCAGCCGGGGATTCTTTAGGGAAAGCAGGTGGTCCCATCCTTATGATAGGAGGTTGTTCAGATTCCGGTCGCCTTAGATGGGCTGCACTGAGACGGTCCCGATCAATTTGTCTCTCCGCCTCAGGGATATATGCCTCTCTGAGTGTTTTGGCCCGGAGCCACGGACCGTATTGAAAGGTAATATTTTCGGTGGAATTCTCTGGCCTTGCCCCACATGCTTTCTCCATGTGACCGATTCGTCCGCAAAGGAAGCAGAAGATTGGTAGTTTTTCAAATTCGAACGAGATCCAGGTATTGGAATCATCAATTTTTAGGAACATACCTCGCATTAAGGGTTCAGACACGTCGATCTCAGTCTTTATTCGAACCCAGGGGCCCCATTGTATTGGGTCCGAGCAATCCCATTCTAGGAAATGGCCGATCCGGTCTCCAATTTCTTTCATCACGTGTATTGATCTCCCATGGAACGGAATTCCTCTAATTCTTATCCAGAACGGGGATCAGGTAAGTGTGCTATTCTGAATCTCGTCACCCCCTTTAAATTCCTCCATCAGGATGAGATGATTGTCAAAGGACCAAGGTCGTCCTCTGAGGACTTTATCTTTGTCTTTATCGCTGAAGAATTCAAACACGAGGAGTTTGTTCTCAAGTTCCCGGATGGCTACTCCAGCTTCCAATTTCCAGAGATTTTGAAGAGTGGTCCTGAGGGCCTTTAGATTAAAAGGTGCCTCGGTCGCCAGTCTTCCGACCACTAATAAAGCCATTCGTTTTGTCAAAGTGTTGTCTTCATTTCTACGGGTTGTAAGTGGCTCTTTTTCTTTATCTGTCAACGAGAGGTTCTTCCATTGGTTCAACAGATCCGTTTCCATGTTGAGGGCCACGTAAACACCTAGGGAGGGATTGGCCAAAACAGAGGGCCCCTATCAAAGGGGTGTCAAGCCCAAAAAGGGGATCCCCGACCCAGAGACTCTGGCCCAATCCGAACCAGCGCAAGCTCGTTCTTCACCACCGAAGTTTCGCGGCCAGGAGAATCACAATTTCAACCAACCTTCCAGGAACCAAACGAAAGTTTCACAGGCCGGATTTGGGCGACAATTCACACAAGTCAGGCCCAACCCAAACCTTTCTCAGATCAGACATAGCCCGAAAGAAATCCTCCAAACCGGTGTGGCCACCCAGCAAGCCCGAAAGAAATCCTCCAAACCGGTGTGGCCACCCAGCCCTGCGCGGCCAACCAGTCCTGCGCGGCCGCTAAGACCTGCGCGACCACCCCTCCCTGCGCGGCCAACCAGCCCTACGCGGCCGCCTAAACCTGTGCGGCCAACCAGCCTTGCGCGGTCATTTCCTTCGCGCTGGTAACACCGTCAGGACTCGCGCTAGTCCCTCACGCTTCGGGGAACGGCCTATCTGTGAAGCTCTTTCACTTGCGCGCCGGAGGACTCTCCTTCACGTTCACGCCCTCCGTGCCTCGGAGAACCACCGCACCTTCGAAGATCGGAGATCCCTTCGCGGACGGTACTTCACGATTCACCGCGTTGCAGAAGAGCTTCGAAACCGTGGTATTGCCACAGCGCCCGACGGCCACCGCCAACCTTCACGGAGCAGGGAAGGAAAAATGGTTACGGGACTGTCAATCCGCAAACACTCGTGGTCGATTCAAGGTGATGAAAGCCCGAGTCAAAAAAGCCAAAGGGAGTAAAGGGTTTGGGATTCGGATATGCCTTCCCTTTCCCAGAACTGGCTCGGAAGTAGGGGCAGAGGAACGGGAAAAGCTTCTGGGCAGCGATGAAGGCCTGGATCTGCGTCAGAAAATGAAATCGAGGGGAAGAAGCCCGAATTCCAACGGAGACGCCGGTGACGGAGTCCGAAAGCTGGCAGGGAGAATCAAAGGGAAAGATGGACAGAGAACGGCATGGAAAAGGGGGTCCCGAGCCCCTGTCGCTGAAGCCGAAGACGATGGGGAAGAAGACCCAAAAACTGAACCGGCGAGGACGGCGCCGCCGAAGCCGATCGGACGAGACTCGATCCCTAGGAAACCCTAGGAGGAAAACTCTCACGCGGGAGAGACATTAAAATTAGGGTTTTTTTTTTTTTTTTTTTTTTATCTTTAACACTAAAGAAAGTCTAGAAAACTTTGATGCTACAATAGATTATGGGGTTTTATTGAGATATTTAACTAATAAAAAAGATTATATATTTTATAACAAATTGATTAAGGTTTTTTAGTTACTAATATAAGTCAATTTTAATAAAGATAAACCTTTTGAAAAGACTTCTATATTGAAATAGACTAACGAGGACCTTGGGGAGTTGAAATTGGATACTACTCAAACTATTGAAAGAGGTTTTGAAAGAGAAGATATTGTAGTTAAGGGGAACATGAGAAATATCAACCTCGATCATGTAATACTCTTAAAGATCACTTGAACAAGAAAGTTATTGGAAATATGGAATCACATATTTGTACTAGAAATTTAGTGATAGATATGTGTGACCATACAAATTTCATATATTAGTTAGTATATAAAAATGGTTTTGAAGATACAGAAGGTCCCAATTAGATCATTGAATTTTTATAAAAGTTGAATATAAGGAATAAATTATGGAACCATTAATCCATTTTGATGGTCAACTAAATAAATATTCAAGAATAAGATAGGTGAGTCTAGATAAATAGTAAAAAATAAAGGAAATATTAGTAGATCAGGGTTATATATAAGAAGGATGAGTTAATTAGGGATATAATTTTCCTCCTCTATCTAGATTCGAAGAAATTTGGATTTTACTAGATTATATAGCTCACATAGAATTTAAGTTGTATAAAATGGATATAAATAGTGCATTGTTGAATGTATTCATTTATGAGAATGTTTTTAGAAAAAAACCACTAAGATTCTAGCATAAAAAAGAATCCTCATTATATGTTTATATTGGAAAAGACTATATATATACTAAATAAATACCTTTTGGAATAGTATAAGAGGTTGTTATTTTTTTTACAAAATCACTTTGATAAAGGTATGGATAATCCTACCCTTTTCATTAGGTGATTATATAAGGATATTATAATTGTATATATTTATGTGGGATACATCATCTTTGAATTATAAATTTGATACCTCTATAATGAATTATCTAAAAATATGTCTAGTGGGTTTGATATTAGAATCATTGACGAATTAGGTTATTTCTAGGTTAAAAAATATTTCAAAGGGATAATGGAATATTATTAGATAGACATAATTATTCAAAGGAGTTTATGAATAGAATAGATTTGGAGTAGTGAAAAAAATCATGAGAAAACAAATGAGTAGTGGATGAAAGTTAGATAAAGACTTAGTAGGAAGGTTAATTTAACTAAAGGCCTATCAAATATTAGAAGCCTCTTATATTAAATTGTAAAAGGACCAAACAATGTTTAGCGTGTTCATGTGTTCTAGATTTCAAACTAACTTTAAGGAGTCACAAAATATTTCAATGAAGAATATTATTAAATATGTTAATGATATATTGAATCTTGGTTTATTATATCAATAAAGTACTTTATTTAAGTTAAGAAGCCACTTGGATTCAAGAATTTAAGGATATAAGATTATTAAAAATAGCACCCAGGGGATGTGTCACTTCATGGAAAGATCTAGGTTTATTATTGTTTAAAGAATAAACACTCAATTTCCTCATAAATAGGAAAATATGAGTATATTTATACTATAAGTTATTGTTAAAAAATTTTATAGATTAATAAGACTCTAATAAATTTATGAATATTCAATGATAATATTTATATAATGTTCTATAACTCTAATTTTTTTTTTCAAATAACTAATTATTGGATTCAGTAACAAAGAGTATATAAGGGAGACACCACCTAATCAGAGATCTTATTCAAAGGGGATATATTTTTTAAGATATTATTCCTATTGAAAATGAGTTAGTGAATTTATTCATGAGGCCATTAGATTAAAATAAGTTTTATGGTATCAAAGTTAAACTTATAATGATATAGAAAAAATAAAAATAACCATTTTATGACTTCAGATCTAATAATAGATGAGATTTTCTAGAAAATAATGTTTTCTAGAATTATTTGGAATTGGTGATCAACACCATGTGTGTCATTTATCAATAATAAAAAATAGTCCAGTCATTTTATGTGTCTGATCTAAAAGTATTAATATTATATAAATTATTTTCATGTAACTACTTAAATAAGAAAATATTTTCAATGATATACACTTTAGAACATGGGAGTCCTTTGATATTATCTTTGATATATGTGTTGAATATGTTCAACGTGTCAGTTTGAAATTCTATGTAGGATTGTGTGCATGATTAAGTTGAGATAGTGAAAACTAACTAATTTTATATACAAAATAAATGTTTCAGTTTCATGATAATCAATATTTATTGAGAGAAGAACACAATATATTTAAACATCCTTATTATACCACATGTAAGTGAATAAAGTGATATTATGTCTTCATTATTTTCTAAAATCTCATATCATGATGTATGGATATTTATTTCACATTAAAGAATCAATAAATGATTTTTAAATGATTTGTAAAAAATAATTTTTATTTAATTTTTATAACAATTTTAATTTATTTTGTTGAGCTTTGTTTCTTCAAACAGTTTGTTACCCATTGAAAGAGTTATTATCATTTTCAACCATATTTTTATATGAGTATATATTTCATTCAAATTTTATCAGAGTAATAAGTTAATTTTATTATTTTGATTCAGTTTTTTCATACTGTTTTAAGAGAACAAATAAGAGGGAAGGGTATTTTAATATCCCCGACCTGGTGCTCCCTCAGGTGACCAAGCTGGTTGGCTATGTGACCTTAGACATGCCTAACCATTTTTCAAAGGATAATGACTAGTAGTGAGGGTATAAAAAATACAGTGGGGTGACTAAAACCTATGGTAAATAGTTACAATGAAAGAAGAAAATAAAACCAGAGGATAAAAAATAGTATAAACAATATAAATAAAATAACCAGACAACCCAAGATGGGAAATGACAACTGAATAAATCAAAATAATAATAGAATAGTGTAATGAAAAGTTGAATAAAAATAAATTAAATGATGAATGTCATATAAATAAATTACTAAGAAGACTCAAATAAATAATCCAAATACCCCAATACAAATCCTCATGTTGGTTCAATCTCCATGCTCCAACCCATCCAGCCAGTTACAAATCAACAATAGGGTCCCTTGTCCTTTTTCAAACCTGCATCCATGAAATATGTCCAGGTACCAAACGAAATCCCTTTCAGTGTGTGAGTGCATCTTAGTAGTTCAACATCACCATGTCTAAAAAAAATCAAGTCTGAGAAATATAACATATGAAATAGAGTAAATAACATGGTATTAATTTAATAAATTAATAATAAAATTGAACTAAACATGCCGAACCTCACCCAGGGTTGGTCCAAACCTACATCTACACCCTACCAAGTTTCTCTATCTAAGGGTGGATTATCCTATGTTAGGAAAAATCTCTCAACTGGAAGAATATTCTCCTACCGAGGATGAGTCACATAAACATCAAGTTCACAAATGGCCTCTTCTCAAAAGCTATCCAAAATCTCACCCTATGGAATATATAGACTATGAATCTGGTCCTCATGCATCCAATATAATCATATACTCTATCCTTAGGCATCCATTACTAGTAAACCTTACCCACAGGTGGTACAAAAGCACACACCTAGCCTACAATCATCAACATAAATCACGAGTCATTTCCAATCAAACTCAACATGCCAATAAGAATCCCACCCTTAGGTATTAATCACATCTATGTCCCATAATATCAAAAGATAAACAAGATAAATCATAAGGCTAATAACACACATACTCGATATATCATCATAATACACAATAATCAATTTATAAAATTATTATTTTTATAACCTAATATATTTCATTAATTCAGGTTCTTAATTATCACTATAATTATATCAAACATATTTCATTTATCACTTAACCCCAATTTCATTAAGATATTAGTTAACAAAATTTTTCTAAGATGATCCTACCTTAAGAAATCACACAATTTATATGTTATGAAAATTCATAATATTTGGCCAAAAATCAATCAATTATCCAATTTATTACAGGGATCTAACATCAAATTGACCAAGTATCAACAAGTTCTAAGTATGGTATACCAATCAAGTTCCACAAGTTTCATTATTCACACTTATGGACCTACTGTGATCCAATGGATGGTCTAAAAATAAAGATCATAATTTAACAAGGATTATCTAATTTATTTGATCGCACACGCAGAGTGACAACGTGATCACACATATTGCACAAGCTATGGGTAATTAAATTAGAATAAAGGGTTATTTTTTAGACCACCCACCTTTATTTGGAGATAAAAAATTCTTCCAACTAGTAACTCTAACATGAAAGAAGGAAAATAGTATCACAAGAAAAACCTAGATCACCCAAGATCAAGATCAACACCTGTTTCCATAATTGTCAAAATATTACACCTCTATATTAGAGAACCAATAGAAGAGAGGGGAAAAACAAAATAAAAACAACTTATCAGGGATTTAACCCTTGAATGAGACATCTTTAGGGGTAAAAAGAACTCCAAAACCACATATAGTTGCCTAGGGATCAAGGGAGGAGGGCTACACACGGATGAAGAATAAATAAATTACACAATTTGGCTTTAAAACCACTAAGATTGAGAAATACATGGAGTGTAACCATTTCTTGTTGTTTATTTATATATTTTCATGTTATGTTGAAAAATTCCCTCTCTATAGGTTAAAAATATCCTAATAAAGCATTTCATGTCATATAAAAGTTTCATGGAATGTCACCAATTCACATCCTGAACTAGTTCAAGGTGTCTGCCTAGAAACATTTACACATAATGTAACAGTTTTAAAACATAAAACAAAATTTTATCCTAAACCAGTTGATGATGGTCTCCTAGAAACATCTACACATCATGTAATAAGATCATGGAATGTAAATTTCTAGTAGATTTCTCTCAGCCCAACCTTTTCTAAAAAAACTGAACCACCTCCAAAGCCTTCCAAGCTTACAAAAAACCCGTTTAATCCCTTAGAACACTTACCTAGAACTGATTAGTTCAAAAAAACATACATACCCAAAAATTATGTAATTTTACCTAGAAAAATATTTCCATACTCAAAAGGAACTCGACCACCATGTTTTAAAGAAGAAGGAAAAACCCAATTGAAACAGGTTCAACATAAAACTCAAAGTGGTATGTACCTAGAGAATGATGGTATTTTATAATCTACCCACCATATAACATCTCATCCCCAAGTTCCTCCAAACATAACTATGGGGTCTCAATAAACAAGTCTGGCCAATGTGTTTGCATATTAGACCCCCTCACCCAGGTCTCCTCTTGAACACTCCCATGAAGTCACTAAACTCGAATTAGAGGTATAATATTTCCCCGAAGATACTTCTCACTATGGTCCACAATCGATATCAGATGTTTCTCAAAGGACACATCTACACAAAGCCTAACGTCATCAAATTTTACCACATGAGAAGGGTTAAGTTGATATCTTTGAAGTTGTGACACGTGAAACACATCGTGCATGGAACTATAGTGTTATAGGAGGGATAATTGGTACACCACTGGATTAACCCTTTCCACAATACCAAATGACATGAAAAACCTAGGCACCATATTTCCCTATTTCCTAATATTATATTTCCCCAACCTTGGTGACACCCGAAGGAAGACATGATGACCAACATCAAACTTAAAATTTTATCTTCGATGGAAAATGTAATATTTCATCCTTCTTTGCATGATCACCAATGAAATCCTAATCAAATAAACATACTCAGACATATACAGTATGAGACTAGGTCCAAAAATCACAAACTCACCGTTCTTTTACTAGTAAAGAGGTGGATGAAATGAAATTCTATAAAAATCTTTGAAATGTGCCAGTTGGATTGATTCTTCGAATCTGTTATTATAATAAACATCCGTGAGTACTAAATATTAATCCCATGAACCATTGAAATCTAAAATATTGGCTCATAACATATCATTCAGAATTGGAATTCTCTGCTTAGTTTGGCCATCAGTCTGAGGATGGTAGGATATGATCAGAAGAACCTATGATCCTAAAGCCTTATAAAGACCATTATAGAACCAATATTTGAAATAAGGATCTCTATCAGATACTATACTATTTATAACACCATGCAACTGAACTATATCCCGCGCATAGAGACTACCCAAATCATAAATAGTGAAGGTATCCCTAATATGTAAGAAGTGGGATACCTTTGTTAGTCGATCTATGATCACCCATAACACATCATTATTACGAGTTATCTTGTGTAATAATGTTAAAAAATTCATAGTCACATCATAATAATTCCACTCTAGAGTGGGGATAGACTACAACAGCCCTACAAGCCTCTGATGGTCAGCCATCACCTTCTGATAGGGGAATAATATCATCATGAATCTCACTATCTAATTATTTACCCCTAGCCAATAGTACTATCTACAGAGATCATGATATATATTTGTTGTACTTGGATTTACCTCCATCTATAAGAATGAAACTCTCTCATTAACTCCTCGCACAAACCTGTAGGAACCCATACATGACCTTGAATGATAAAAACATCACCACCACCTAAAGACCATTCTGCTGGTGGCTCCACACCATATATGATGTCCCTTAGAGCTGAGCCCTCTAGAGTAGATAACTACTCTATCTTGATCTGTTCAAGAAGAAATATTATAAAATATGTTGAACCCAGAGCTACTCCACCCTAGGGCTCCTAAAAAATAGGATACATATCTGAAAAGAGTGACATCATCCACCACTCATCACAAGATTCATGCACTGCCTCTGTCTATTTCTTCTAGCTCAAGGAATCAGTAATGATGTTTCCCTTTCATGGTGTGTAATCTAACTCTATGTTGAAAGACTATAGGTACTAAACCCCCCTCATCTACTGAAGGTTCATGTCACACTAAGAAAATAAGTACTTAAAGATCTTGGGGTTCATGTACACCACAAAAATCTCACCTAAAATATATTATCTCTAGTATCTCAAGGTTTGTACTACTGAAACTAACTCTAGAGCATGAGTATGATAATTCATCTCATGAATTATCAACAGTCTGGATCCGTAAGTGACCACACGACCCTCATACATCAGAAATACTCTAAATCAAACTCTGGATACATCAAAAAAACAAAATACACTCCTTACCAAGATTAGGTAAGGTGAGCATCAGTGCTGAGGTCATACTACTCTTTAAATATTGGAAAGATATCTCACAAGCATATAAGTAAACGAAATTGACCCATTTCTTGGTTAGCCTAGATATAAGTGCAGTCAGATGGGAGAGGTCCTAGATAAATTTCCTATAATAACCCGCTAAACCCAAAAAGTTCTGAATCTCAAAGACATTATTAGGTCGCTCCCAAGATACCATGACCACAAACTTCTATGGGCCCACTAACACTCCAACCTCTGAGATAGTATGGCCCATAAAGTGCACTCTATCATTCTAGAAACTATATTTGGATGACATGGAATAAATCTGATTCCCCCTCAGTGTATGCAAGACAATGTCAATATGTTGGGAATGATCATCTACAGAATGGGATTACACTAAGATGTAATTGATAAAAACTACCACAAACTAATATAAGAAATTATGAAATATTTGATTCATCAAGGCATTGAATACTACTTGTGCATTCTCCAATCCTAATGAAATCACTATGAACTCATATAATCCATACGTACTTCTAAAAACAGTTTGGGGAATGAATAATGGTCTCAACCTTTTTTAGTGGTACCCTAAAATCAAGAAAATATTAGAGAAAATCCTAGAACCTCTCAGATTATCGAAGATATCATCAATGAATAAAAGGGGATACCGGTTCTTGAATATTATCTAGTTAAATATCTGATAATCCACATATAAGAGCAATGTGCTATTAGAACTCTTGGAAAAAAGAACTGGAGAACAATATAGAGATGTACTAGGATGTATGAAACTCTTGGCTTATAGAATTTTCAAATGGAATTTTAACTCATGAATATCTATTGGTTCCATTCTATAAGGCGAGATAGAAACCGACTTTGTTCCTAGCACCAACTCAATCATGAAATTGATCTCCTACTCAGGTGGTAAGACATATAAATCATTATAAAAAACATCTTGAAATTAGTCCACGATTGGAGGAAAAGTATCCTGCTACATTCATCCATCATCCAAAATAATCCTTTCTATCTAAGCTATGAGAAAATACAATCTATATTGAATTGGTCCTGTATGACCAAACTGAATATCCCACTCACCCTGGTGAGTATAGTTAACCCATCTAGAGATAGAATGGTAACTCTCCTATGATAATAATTTATATGATCTTGGTATATAACTAGCCAAAATCAAATAAAATTCTTTCATTTCTAGCACAAAAAGTTCCTAAAGGAAACAATAGCCACCAATTTCAAGAGAACACTCATTGTAGTGATTGATAACATCTAACTGCACTCCCAAGAGTGTTTCAATGGTCATAAAACCATATATTCTCACTATATACAATCCCAAACCATTTTCAAAAACATAATATAGAAAGAAATACAATTATCATGTATCAAATAAAAAACAAGATAAGGTAGATGATACAATAATAGTACCTCTGATGGTAGACGGTCCTACATCTAAACCGGTCAGAGTAGACTGTATAGCATATACCTAGCTCACCCCACTACCTTGGGCTCCAGTTTGACTCCACTATACTGTTCCCTCTGAGTAGTACTACCACTCATACACTAGGGTACAACATTCCCTACCTCGGTCTAAATAGCTAGTGGAACTCCAACTACCAATATGCTGAGGGGTACCTAAGTCTTTTCAAGACTTAGTTGTTTGTCTTGATCCCCTACTACTAGTCTATTTCACACATTTCCTAAAATTTTTCTGAAAATGATCCAACCTGTCATAGACATGACACTCCACTATGGGGTGAGGAAACTATGGGTTCTTGTGGCTCAACCCACCACATTGAAATCACTATATAGAACCATGGCCCTATGGTGGAATCCCACTCCCTTGATTGCTTTTACAACTACTTTCCTAATGATAAATGTCATAGCGATGATTCTTACCACTAGAAGAAGAGTTCTCGGGTCTCCCTGATGAAACTATCTGGCCACTACTTGGGGCCTTTCTCAAATTACATTTTGTGATGAGATCCTGATTCATCACATCCACAGGCTTATCAAGAGAAATATGTTCACCTGTGACCTAATCTCATAGAAAATTCCATTCTAAAAACAACTATCCTTGACGATCGTATCCACTTATAAAGATAGAGAAAAGAACTATAGTTTGATGAATCACCTAATATAGTCCATTATTTAAAATATCTCATATTTAAAGTTCACAAACTCATGACCCCTCTCATCCATAAAAATTTTAGGATATAAGTGGCCCATAAACTTTTCCTCAAATTCCTTCCAGGATAACTCCTCTTACTACCTGAATTTCTCTAGAATATCCTATTAGTTTTTAGTTGGTCTATGAAGTATGTAACTAGAAAGACTCATCCTCTTATCTATGTGTGTCTTGATGTTCTTTGACATCATCTAGACTAACTTGATCCAGAACTCAGATATCTAAGGGCCTCCCTCTTTAGTGAACTTAGGTAGATGTTGTAGCTGAAACTCTCTCATCAGCCCATACATTAATGGTAATGTTAAATTAAAATACCTTTCCATGGATCACATGAACCTCAGGAATCTATCGTGAAGATAAAAATCCATATTATTCTCAAAATATATAGGAATCTCTAGATTAGATGTGTTAGGAGCATGCTAATTTCTACTATCCTAATTCTCAATTCAAAGATGATGATGAGGCATTTTCTCAACAAGAAAAACACATTACTTAGAACACAAGGTATACAGAAGATCAATCTCAACAGTTGATAACAATAGAGAAACAATATCTCATGATCTATCTATACAAGGGTTAAAAAGTTACTTGGTATGACATAATAGTTCATTTACTCCCCTTTTCATTAGATATAATAGGTATCTCATTTCACGATTCATACATGAAAATGCATCACATGCAATAAATATGTCCCTATCATGACAATTGAATCTCAATATATATATATCCCTATATCCCTATCATGATTCATATATAAATATCTTGTGCCATACTGGTACATTATTATAAATATCAATAATTGTAACATCAAACAACATGTTCATCACCCAAGGTGAAATAACATCAAAATGTAACAAGTGAACATCATGAACAACAATCCCATCTATAGATACTTAGATTTTCCTCCATAAATGGATTAGCTACTCCCATGCACAAGCTCATCACCAAGTCATGATACATCTTATTCTCCTTTAAACCTTTCCTAAATAGTAAATAAAAATAAAATAAAACCTAATCCTCTAAAACTACTTTATAACATCGTCGACCTGGTGCTCTTTCAAGTGATCTATCCAATCAACTACATGACCTTAGGCAAGCCTCCCCACATTTCAGAGATTGATGAATAATAGTGAGGGTTTAAAGAATATAGTGGGGGAGAATATACCCTCTAGTAAAGAGTTGTAATTAAATCTGAAAATAAAAGAAAAGTAGTAGAAATAATGGAAACAATATGAATTAATAATCAGACAACCAAAGTTGAGAAAGGATAACTGAAAAAATTAAAAGAATAATAGAATAGTGCAATGAAAAGATGAATGAAACTAAATGACATGATGAAAGTCATATAGATAAAAGTATAATAAGACTCAAATAAATACTCTAAAGACCCTAGTCTCGAACCCCATGTCAGTTTTGTCTCTAAGATCCAACCCATCAAGCTAGATGAAAATCAATAACAGGGTTCTTTTCCCTTGTCTAAAACTGAATCCATGAAATCTATCCCAGTACCAAACAATATCCCATCCAGGGTGTAAGTACAACCCAGTAGGTCGACACCACAATGCCTAAAAAAATCCAATATGATAAATATAGTGCATTAAATAAAGTGAATAATTGGGTATTAATTTAATAAATTAATACTTTACCCAAAATAAACACACTGATCCTATTGTTTCAAGGTGACACCTGGGGAAAACCCAAACTTGCATCGACACCCTAACGAGTATCTTTGACTAAGGTTGGATCCTCCTGCATCATGATAAATCACCCAACTGGTGGTAGAATTTCCCACCAAGGATGAATCAATCAAACATAAAGTTTACAATTGGCCTCTTCTTAGAGGCTATCCAAAATATTTCCCTTAGTCATCTAGAGACAGTGCATCTAGTCCTTATACATCCAATATAATCATATAATCTACCCTTAGGAATCCAATACCAATATTCCTAGACCATATGTGGTATTGAAACATGCACCTATCCCACACGTATTAATAAAAATCACGAGTCATGTACAAATAAACTAAACATGACAATATGAATCCCAACCTTAGGTATTAATGACATCGATGTCACATAAGATCAAAATATAAACAAGAAAAATAATAAAGCCAATAACACAAATATGAGATATGTCATCATAATACATAATGATCAATTTATCAAATTATCATTTGTCTAACAAAATGTATTTTATTAATTTAGTTTCCTAATTATCATCATAATTATATCAAACATCTTTCATATATCATTTAACCCCAATGTCATTAACATATCAGTTAACTAAATTTATTCATAGTGATTCTGCCTTAAGAAATCACATAATTTACATGTTATAAAAATTTGTAATATTAACCCAAAAATCAATTAATTTATCCAATTTATTATATGGATCTAACATTAAATTGACCAAGTTTCAATAATTTCCAAGTGTGGTACACTAATCATGTGACCGTTGGTCTCAATCTTTATGCCTATGGACCCAATGAGATCTAATGGATGGTCTAAAAAAATATCATAATTTAATAGTTGTTATCCAATTTATCTAGTTTCATGTGTGATGTTTTGATGTGATCACACATATTTAACAATTTAGGGATAATTAAATTAAACCAAAGGGATAATTTTTATAGCACGACCTTTATATGGAGATAAAACAATGCTTCCAAAAGGTAACATCAACAGTAATGAAGGTGAAGAAGATCACAAGAATAACCTTGATCACCCAAGATCAAGATAAACACCTAATTCCATAGTAGTCAAATTATTCCACCGCTACAATAGAGAAAAAGTGGATAATTGGGGAAAACTAGAGTGAAACAATTAACTAGGATCAGACACTTGAACGTGATGTCCATAGGGGAATAAAGCACTCCAAAATTTCCTAGAGTCACCTAGGCCTTGAGAGAGGATGGATGAACAAGGATGAATAATGAACCAAATTCACTACATGGCTTTAAAACTGTTGATCTTGAGAAATACACAGTGTGTAACCCTTTCATGTCGTGTATTTCTCTATTTGTGATTTATGATGAAAAAAAATTTCCTTGGGTTAAAAATAACTTGATTGAACATTTCATGTAATGTAAAATTTTCATGGCGTGTAACCTATTCATGTCTTGTACTAGTTCATGATGTCTTCATGGAGATATTTACATGATGTGTAATAGGTTCATGACAAGTAACCAATTAAAATCCTAAACCAGTTCACAATGTCTTCTGGGAAACATTTACTAGTCATGTAACAAGTTCACAATGTGAAAATTTCCAGCAGACTTCCCTCATCCCATATGTTTTTTTGAAAAAACTTGAACCTCCTCTGAAGCCTTCAAAACTCATTAAAAATACTCATAATCCCTTGATATACTTACCCAGACTCCATTAATTCAAAGAAACATACATCCCCAAACTTTAATTCATTTACCCAATAAAATTAACTCCATCCTCAAAAGGAACTCGACCATCAAGGTTTAAAGAAGAAGTAAAAACCCAAATTAAATGGTTTCAATGAAAAACTTCTAGAGTAATGTACCTATAAAAAGATAGGATCTCATTGGTATTGTGATTGTTTATTTTTAAAAAATCACTTAAAAAAATATTCCCATTCTATTTTCAATGGAAATAGAATAGAGAAGGTTGTTTATGATTATTTAAAAAAAGGAAATCCTTATCATTAATATCTCAACCTTTTAAACCCACAAAATCTTCAATTATAAGTGAGTAATATGTTAAGAAATGATACAAGTTGAAGATCATGTTTGGTGGGATTTGAGATAGTCAGATTATTTCAGCACTATTATCAATACTGATTCATTAAAAAATTTATTCAATTAACAATTATAATAAGGTTGAGAGATTATGATAAAGTAAAAATGAAGAATTTATATTTTATTAATTTTATTCTTCCAAAGAAACCATTTAACCTTGTTAGTTTGATATTAAGGATTATTAATTACATTTATTTTGAATATAAGAGAGGTAATTGATGGGTTTTGATTGATCATCATATGGTCATAGGAAACTAAAGCAAACCCAAAAAGAGGAGAATACATTTTCAAAAACCAAATGTGAAAAATAATGTAAAAAATCATACTAAAATTCTTATATCATACCTATAATTCTCTTTTTGCAGCCTCTATCTTCTTTTTTGATGGTTCACGTTTGGTGAAGATCACTGGAGTAATAAACAAATATTTACAACATTTGAGGGGATTACACAAACTTTAGATCCTAGAATGTTTCTTGAGGACTCTTGATCATTAAAGTATTGTTATATAATTCTTCATGAGACAAACTATAATCAATAAGGAAGAAATATTCACAAAATACTTTACATAAAACTGATGATCACCTCACCATTGACCACACACTATTGAATGAGGAAACCCATTCCCTTTTATAGGCCTCCATGACATATTCAATGAATGAAGAGAATTCTATCCATAAAAAATGTAATCAAATTCCATCCATGATTTATGTACAATTGGTGAAACAATTAAACTTAATAAATGAACACATTCAAATATATTAACATATTCTAAATGAATTAACAACTTAATAAAACAACATGTGTGAGATAGATATGGAAAATGCATGCATTACATTTATGAAAAATATTCAAGACTGTCAAAAATAAAATCTACAAGAATCACCATAGTGTGGTTATTCCCATTTTAGTGCACACCCAACAATATTACACATTCTCTAAAACCATATAATGAATTTATGAAGAAAATTCACAACTCTTCGTAAACTCATATTGACTCTCTCAAATATGGTTTTATCAAACTCTCTTAATTTTGGAATAAAAAATTTATCCAAAACTTAATACTTATCCATAGTCCCAACTGTATGAATTTTAGGTACTTAGAAACATTTAAAATAAATATGAAATCTATATTTCATATATTTAAGAAAAGTATGGCCTCTAGAAAAGCATTAATTCATCTTAAGATACTAAGGGGTCTATTGTGATCTCCATCAAACATACCCATATCTCAATATGAATTTTCCCACCACTATTTGTATCATATACATCATATATATACCTATATAATCATTTTTTTCATGACATAATGTGACCACTATACATGGACCAATGTCAATCTAGTATAGGTTATCTCATCTTTTCTTGATTCTCTAAATAAGACCAACTTGGTCGATGAATGCATCACATGTCATTCTTATAACAGATGAGCACATAACATATACCTCATCCAAGTAGTTAAGAACATCATATGTGACTTAAATAATCATGGTCATGAATTCCATAAGTATTATTAAATCAAGATCCATATGTATTTACTCATTATACAAATGGATCAATCCCATATTGGTTTCACTCCAACCGATGACATAATCAAAAACATACCCAACCACCCCATATTAACTAAGTTTATAATTTGACTTGTGCAATCTAATACTAAAATATCATCACAATTATTAATACTCTATGATGATCATTGATTAGGGAAAACTTAAACTTTTTTACTTTGAGAGGATATTATCATTTAACCATTCATGTAAAGTAAATTACAACACACATGAATGAATGATAAATAAAGACTACATTTATTATAAACCATGATATATTATACATACATTACATCAAATTATTATGTATTGAATACATTTAAACCTTAAATGATCCTCATATTGTTTATATAGTAATGGATTCTTCAAAACATATGCTACATTTTCATAAGTAGCCATCCAACAGATCTTTACATTACCTATTTTAACAACGCCCCTTAAGAGATGGTATTTTAAAAGGATGTTTTTGGTCCTTTGAAGATACAAAGGTTCCTTAGCCTAAAAAATATCTATATTTTTTTTTTCATATTAGAGCTTTATTTATCCTTGAATACTAATAACCACTTCAAGTTTAGATATGACCTTCTTATTCTAAACAGATTCCTTCATAACATCTGATACAATGATGTACTTTACCTCTGTTGTTGAGTTCACTGTGGTGGAATTTTGTGTGAAGGTTCCTGGTGAAACAAAATTTCCTTGGTGGGTGAGTAACCATATAGGGGTTTTTTGGATATTATGTATCATTCACCTACAATGCATGACTTGAATTCCAGGACCAGTGAAATTTATCCAATCAGATATTAACATAGGAAAGGCCAAACCCAGAGATAAGATCTTTTGAAAATTAAATTTATAATTAATTTAAATATGATCTATGAAATATTAACTCATTTTAGGAACTTAAATTGATAAATATATTGTTGAATGTTTTTTTTTCAGATTACCCTTATTTTCTTGTAGGATCCAAGTGCTAAATCCCTTTAGTGGTGATCAACAAGTGCTCCTTTGATCCGAGAGGACACCGATTGATTTCTCGGTGCTACTGTAGTGGATAGATCATATTGTGTTATTCGTCTTTATATCCCAAGATCCTTCAGGATTGAATAATATCTTATCATTATTGAGAAGATGAGAGAAGGAAGAGTTATGAGAGAAGTACATTGTGCGTAGTGTTTCTCAAACCTTGATTCTTGATTAACCCTCTCAATATAAATAACAATCTATTTATAGAGTTAGAGTTTAGGTTAAAATATTATTTAATAGTACAATTGTAACACCCCAGGTAAATAAAGAGTACGACATTTTCACATTTATTCATATTTGTGAATAAAATATTAATATAACTTTAAAGGGGACACTATGCTCGATGGTGTACCCAACACACAACAACGAGTTTCTTGGGAATCTTACGTTGCACTCTAATAATAAAATAATATTATTTTAAATGGTAGTTAACACCTAGATGTTGTGATGGTAGGAATGAATAGAACTAACTACAAAATTATTATATATGTTTGTTAAATATTTTTACTTTTTACAATAAATGTTAGAGGATTAAAAATGCGAATGAAGCCAATTTTAAGCGTAAATATTCTAATATTCTTTAAAAGGTCGATTAACCGCCTTTTGATGGAGAACATATTTTAAATACACGTATTTACAATTTTATGTGTTATATTTGACAAAATAAAATACTTTTTTAGAATCGGGACATCAAAATTTACTTTGTGTAATTTTTTGGTATTTTTCCGATAAAGTTCATTTTTTAATGAATAGTTAAAAATGTTGTATTTTAATTCAAAACCACTTTTTAATCTAATTTATTTATATGATTATATTATCTTTGGAATTGGGTTTAAAGTTAAATTATAATATATTTTTACCATTTAATCAAATAGTGGTTATTGGAATTAATTTCACTTTGAAATTTGACTTAAACTAGTGGCAATATTTTGATATATATTGTTTCATAAAAACACGCTATTTGTTCTGACAGCGGGAATTAATTATTAAATTAATTAATTTAACATATATGTTATGAATTTTTTAAAATAGACATCATTTCTGAATTCCGAATATCAAATATAGCTTAGGGTGAATTTTTGGTAATTTTCTGAAAAACTTCAATTTTTGATGAATAGTGAAACCACTAAGTGGTACTTATAAAAACTGATTTTCCGTTTAAATGAAAATTTTCCACCTTTGTGTTTTTAATTTCAAAAATACGACATACACGGTTGTCATTAAGAAGTAAAATGTGGTTCAATGGGATTAAAATAATTTTTTGGTGAATAGTAACTTATTAAGTTTTAATCGCGATTAGAGGTAATTAGTGTAGTTTAAGGTAAAAATAATGTTTTAATAATATGAAATGTCCTAGACACATGTCCTACCATCATTGGATGAGTCATGGCCGACCAATAAAATCCATGGGTCAACTTGGGGACCCCATGGAGCCACTTTGGTTTGAAAATGACATAAATACCTTTTTATTTAATGTTAAAATTAAAATGACACAAACATGAGTTGTTTTACTAAAACAATTTTTAAATTGGGTTATAAAAGTCATTTTTTGACTATAAATAGTCCTTGGAAACCTAAAAAGAGTTCCTACATCATAGTATTTTTTTTAATAATTTTTAGACATTAAATAAATTAAATTATTTATGACATCATGATGATGCAGCGATGACCTCATTATTTAACGATTTAAATAAAATGGAAAGATAATGTAAATTATAAGACCTACACATGTACAAAACCTATTGTATGGGTGGATGTAGAACCCTTATCACCTTTTCCTCGAAACACATCAATTTGGGACCATTAAAATCCGAAAATCATTCTAAAATAAAGTAACATTTCTTTACTTTCCAAGAGTGCCCCTCCTATCCTCTTATAAAAGCCCCTACCTCTACCTCCTTACCCACACTTCCAAAGCCTTTGGCTCGGCCAACCCATTCCCATTGTGTCTCTCCACATCCCTATCTAACTCCTTGAAGCCTCAATTTGGGCAGAAGTCTTCCCAAGGAAGCCTTTGAGCTCAAACCAAATGGAGTTACCCGATTTTAAGGTAATGTCTTTACTTGAGTCCTTTTGTTTTATTTTGCTTCTCCAACCCCCTAAAATCTTTTTATTCATTTATTTTGTAACAAATACAGTATCTTCAATATAATATGATGTTTTTCTAAGAATTATTCTAGCTACACTGAAACAAACCTTTGTCTAATGGTTAAAGAACATACTGTTTCTGTGGTTGGCGATTTTCTGTCTCACAAAACGATGATTGTTCAATATTCTTTTAACACCTTTAAAGGTGGCCATTATGATGTAACTGTATTTTATATATGATATATATGGTATTTATGTGTACTATATTCTTATGTATTTTATATTTAAAACATACCTTTATTCTTTTCATGTTGTATAAATCTGATAATTTCATATGAGGAAGTGTGGACTACCGCCCCCTCAAGTGATGTGACTCGTACATGCAATACATGGAATGTATAAAGAGTGAAATTAAAGAACATATGTTACATATATAACATATATATTATACTGTAATTATAATACATCTATATATATATATCATTTATTTTTAATTCCATTAATATGACAAAAAAAATGAAAGTAGCGTTCATGCGTACGTACGGCCTACCGTCTCCATGAACGGTGCTTTTAGGTTTTTATATCCAAATGATATGGAATAGTATAAAATGAATATGTAATGGATATATATGATATTTTAATCATTAATACTATTCTGGAAATTATTTACTTATAACTACATGGGCAATCATTTTTCAAACAAGTTCATTTTTGACTCATGTACCAAACATCGACAAAAACGTCTGATATGAACTAACATTAGTAAACAATTATTATAACATTATAATATGTGATATGAACTGAATAATAATAATTAAAGGAGGTCCTTAGGCAATTATAAATTGACCAAAGTTTATTATTCATGAATATAAAGAAACGAACAAGACAAGTCGGACTTGAGGTAAGGGATCCTACTCCTCTCTTTCTTTTTAAGTACACTCCTTTATTTCATTCCTTTTAAAGCTCATATTTCTTGTTATTGGGATATTATTTTATATTAAACTTACTGTAATTTTTATGTTCATATGACTAGAGACCCTATTCTCTCTCATCAATCCATTTTGGAAGTTTTGAGTGGCGCCGTTAAGCTGCCAAATTTTCGTAAGGGATCCTACTCCTCTCTTTCTTTTTAAGTACACTCCTTTATGTCATTCCTTTTAAAGCTAATATTTCTTGTTATTGGGATATTCTTTAATATTACTCTTAATGTAATTTTTATGTTCATATGATGAGAGACCCTATTCTCTCTTATCAATCCATTTTGGAAGTTTTGAGTGGCGCCGTTCGGCTGCCGAATTTTCATAAGAGATCATACTCCTCTCTTTCTTTTTAAGTACTCTCTTTTATGTAATTTAGTTTAATCTCATATTTCTTATGTTTTGGGATGTTCTTTTATATTCCTCACACTTTAATTTTTATTTTTATATTATGAGAGACCCTATTTGATCTCATAAATCCATTTTTGTAAGTTTTAAGTGGCGCCGTTAGGCTGTCGAGTTTTCGTATGGGATTTTTCATCTCACTTTTATTCCCGTGAGATTTATGCTACATTTGACACAATTTCTTTTGAGTGGTGTATGTACTGCCCATTATTTTCCTCATTGTGTAATATACTTTCATTTATGAGTATTTACATCAATGTTGTATTGTCCTTCTTTCACGGGGTGTATGTTTCGAAAGATACCCATGTCGGTAAGGGAACCTTTCACCCTCCTTTTTTTTAAAAGAATTATTTTGTTATGTCTTTTAATTCACATAATATTATGTTGGTATATGTTCTTATATATCCCTATTGATGTAAATTTTATTACCAAGTGATGAGATACCCATTTTATCTCTCATGAACTCTTTTTCTGAATTTTCAAGTGACGCCGTTAGGCTGTCGAATTTTTGCAAGGGAATTTATTAACCCAATTTTGATTGTTTGGGATAAACTTGTACTCCATGAATATGTCATTCTATGATTATGTGTGAATGTACTCTGATTGTATTACACTTAATACCAACTTATATTTTGTGTATTCGTTTGTCACACATAATTATGTAATTTATTTATCCTTATTCCAAGGATACCATCTTTCTATGGGACTTCGTCTCAATATCCTTTCATTGAGGCATATTTTGTTTTATACACAACTTTCTTTTATACGGTGTATAAACCCCTTGGACTTTTACGTTTATACAAAAGGAATCTTTTTTTATACGAAGTGTTTACTAAATGTAAAAATGGAATGTTTCTGTCATACGTATGCGACGACAATGACTTCTCTGCCACCGTGACCATTATTTGCGTTTCGGCTTCCTCTACAAGCCATACCTTCTTTTTAAAAGAAAAATAAATACCATGTTTTACTTTTCTTTTATTTTGGTATTGAAAATGGTTTTCATAATGTATTTATATCAATGTGTTGTATTGATATCTTGTTATTGAAAGGTGGAAATGTTATGTTTCGTTTATGCATGTTTTATGTGATAATATTATGTTATGGTTCTTGGGAATTGTTATCAAGATGGGTGGTTCCGTGATAAACTAAGGGCGGGTGAGCCCGATATAGCTCTCCAATGCATTGGGTAACGCGAAGGAGTGAAACGTTAAGGTTTATCCGAAGAGATTTAGGGAATAAACTGTGGTGGGTATTCCAAACGTAACCAAGAGGGTTACTCCCTACGTAAGAATGTTATGAATGCCTCAAGTTACCTTTATGTTTTATTATTTCTTTGATTTATTCATGTTTTGATGAGGTATGTTAAAGTGCTTATGTTTTATGGGTGAAGTATGATTTCATTCTTATGTATATATGAACTCATGTTTCTTTTCCATATTTTTATAACCCTTTCTGAGCTTTTTATGCTCATCCCAAGTTTTTTTGAAATGTTTTTCACAGGTCAAGGGAAAGGTACATGATATGATGATAGTGTCAAGGAAGTGTCAAGAAAGAATCCATGTTTTATTTTTAAATACGTTTCCATTGATGGGAAAAAATGAATACTATCTTTTATGTAACCACTTTGTTTAAATGTGGAATGTAATGCAAGTTTTATGATCTAATTCTCTAAAAATCTAAACCTGAAAAGATCCTCAATGTGTAATCTTATAATAACTCAAGATTAAGTAAGGTTTAAGGCTGGGGCCTTATAGTTGGTATCAGAGGTCGGTTTAGACAACTTTTGGGATTAAGAGTTTTTGTTAGACACATGGTTAGTCCCTATATCTATTATTTCAGTTAAATCCTTATTTTATAACTTTTTTTCAGGACAAGTAAAGTCAGTTATGAATGGAAGGAGAAGGATATCAAATGACATTGCTATCTCTTCCTGATGACATGCTTGCAATAATTATTGCAAAGTCATGTTCGGATGATTGTGAAACTTTTTCTAGCATACAACTCACTTGCAAGAAGTTGTTTGAGATATCAAACACCTCCTCTATACCTCGTTATCATCGTGGATCATGGGTTGTTTTTAGACAAATACTATTTTCAAAATATTCTCATATTTTCAAGAAAGGTAAATATTATCAAGGTATTTTCAAATATTTTACCTTATCACAAGAATTTGAAGCATATTATGATTTTAAAAATGGTGCTGAGGAAGGAGACCCTTGCATAACCTATTTATATTTTCTTTTAAAATATATTCTCTCAGCACATACTTATGGTATTTTAAAAGGAAAAATAATATAAAGTTTCAAATCGAATTCTTTCCGACTATTTTATAGAAATCATGTTTTATCAGATGTTTTGGAATTATATGTCATACATGATTGTTTTCCAAAACTGTTTTTCTGTGAACACCCATATGACCCATGTTGTACAAGGTGTATTTGGATGGAGAAAGGAAATGATTTTGAAGGATCTCTAAATCATTGTTGTAATGAATGGGACGTCTACCTACGTGAACAAGATGATGATGAAACCGAGTGGACGCCATGATCAAGGTATGCTGTTATTCATTTTGGGAATCATTCTATTTTATCTTATGGTGGTGAAATAAGACTTCCATAATTAAGATGTTGAGATCGTAACGAATTTGGATGAAAATGATAGGTATAAGGAAACTATTGAGATTACAACATGTTAGGGGTATTTTTGGAGTTTTATAAAAAGGACAACATGTAGACTGTGTGACAACCCATCGTGTAGGAAAAAGATGCAGAAATCGAACCCACAACCAAAGTGCAACTGGTATTTATCGCCTACCACTGGACTACGTGAAGTCCCTGATTAGTTTGACTGATTCTTTTTTACTTATATGATTTTATGAATTAATAGTAAGTTGATTTTGGGTTATTTATGAAAATGATTAACCTATCATGGAGGATATGCGATTAGGTTAATTACTTTTCAATACGAGACTTTGGGAGCAAATGATATTGTTTGGAGATAAATGTTATGATTTAACTTGGAAGACTATGTGACTAAATCCTTAAAATATTTGGGTTTCAATCTTAGTTTGGTTTACTTTGAAGAATTTTATGGACAAATTTTTATCGAATGATCCTCGTTGAACTTTGGGTTTTGTTGGAAAATTTTTGGAGATTAAGAATAGATTTTCTTTTTATAAAGGGTTATCCTTTTCTGGATTATCTGATCTTGTAATAACCTTTTTGGTTTTGGTTTTGGTTAAATTATAAATACATGGGAAGTATATAGTTCTCTTTTGTGCTTTAGGTGATTCTCTAGAAGTTGATTATAGTACTCTTAATGTGAACAAGTCTTCCTAAATACTCGTCTTTTGGAGAAAATATGAGTTTGTGTAAGGAATCTAATAAAAGTTGAAAGTCAACATGATAAGTGATTATGTTTCCTTATGAATAAATTCCTCAATATAAATTAACTTAAAAAAATGTTGTCTATTAACTTTTCCTACTGGGGAATCGAATACCGTTTAACCCATCATAAGTTTGTGATTTTCTTACGGTTAACTTTCTCCTAGACATGTTTACTATCACTCTCCATCAGAACATGACCCTTTTTTTTTCTTCCATGTCCATATTTTCATACTTGGAATCCTAGTATGGGTTAACTCGGGTGACCTTTGTACTTATCTTTCTTTATTTTAAAGTGGTTGTTTTGCTGACTCTTGTTTCGATGTGGGATTTTCAATGAAGTTTCCAAGCCCAATTTTAAAATTGCGAGGACGCAATTCCCAAAAGGGGGGGAAGGATGTAACACCCCAGGTAAATAAAGAGTACGAAATTTTCACATTTATCCATATTTGTGAATAAAATATTAATGTAACTTTAAAGGGGACGCTATGCTCGATGGCGTACCCAACACGCAACAACGAGTTTCTTGGGAATCTTACGTTGCACTCTAATAATAAAATAATATTATTTTAAATGGTAGTTAACGCCTAGCTGTTGTGATGGCGGGAATGAATATAACTAACTAAAAAATTATTATATATGTTTGTCAAATATTTTTACTTTTTACAATAAATGTTAGTGGATTAAAAATGCGAATGAATCCAATTTTAAGCGTAAACATTCTAATATTCTTTAAAAGGTCGATTAACCGCCTTTTGATGGAGAACCTCTTTTAAATCCACCTTTTGACAATTTTATGTGTTATATTTGAAAAAATAAAATACCTTTTTTGAATCGGGACATCAAAATTTACTTTGTGTAAATTTTTGGTATTTTTCTGATAAAGTTCATTTTTTAATGAATAATGAAAAATGTTGTATTTTAATTCAAAACCTCGTTTTAATATAATTTATTTATATGATTAGATTATCTTTTGAATTGGTTTTAAAGTTAAATTAGAATATATTTTTACCATTTAATCAAATAGTGGTCATTGTAATTAATTTCACTTTGAAATTTGACTTAAACTAGTGTCAATCTTTTAATATATATTGTTTCATAAAAACACGCTATTTGTTCTGACAGCGGGAATTAATTATTAAATTAATTAATTTAACATATATGTTATTAATTCTGTAAAATAGACATCATTTTTTAATTCAGAATATCAAATATTTCTTAGGGTGAATTTTTGGTAATTTTCTAAAAAACTTCAATTTTTGATGAATAGTTAAACCACTAAGTGGTACTTATAAAAACTGATTTTCCTTTTAAATGAAATTTTGCCACATTTGTGTTTTGAATTTCAAAAATCCAACATAAACGGTTGTCATTATAAAGTAAAATGTTGTTCAATAGGATTAAAATAATTGTTTGGTGAATAGTAACTTATTAAGTTTTAATCGCGATTAGAGGTAATTAGTGTAGTTTAAGGTAAAAATAATGTTTTAATAATATAAAATGACCTAGAAACATGTAATACCCTCATTGGATGAGTCATGGACGACCAATACAATCCATGGGTCAATTTGGGGACCCCATGGAGCCACTTTGGTTGGAAAATGACATAAATACTGTTTTATTTAATGTTAAAATTAAAATGACACAAACATGACTTGTTTTACTAAAACAATTTTTAAATGGGGTTATACAAGTCAGATTTTTGACTATAAATAGTAATTGGAAATATAAAAAGATTTCCTACATCATAGTATTTTTTATAATTTTTATACATTAAATAAGTTAAATTATTTATGACATCATGATGATGCAGCGATGACCTCATTATTTAACGATTTAAATAAAATGGAAAGATAATGTAAAATCTAAGACCTAAACATGTCCAAAACCTATTGGATGGGTGGATTTAGAACCCTTATCACCTTATCCTTGAAACACATAAATGTGGGACCATTAAAATCCGAAACTCATTCTAAAATAAAGTAACATTTCTTTACTTTCCAAGAGTGCCCCTCCTCTCCTCTTATAAAAGGCCCCCACCTCTACCTCCTTACCCACACTTACAAAGACTTTGGCTCAGCCAAACCCTGCCCATTTTTTTCTCCACATCCCTCTATAACTCCTTGAAGCCTCAATGGGCAAAAGTCTTCCCAAGGAAGCCTTTGAGCTCAAACCAAAGGGAGTTACCTGATATTAAGGTAATGTCATCACTTGAGTCCTTTTGTTTTATTTTGCTTCTCCAACCCTCTAAACTATTTTTATTCATTTCTTTTGTAACAAATACAGTATATTAAATATACTAGGATGTTTTTATAAGAAGTATTCGAGCTACACTTACAGACACCTTCGTATAATTGTTAAAGAACATACTGTTTCTGTGGTTGGCGATTTTCTACCTCACGAAACGATAATTGTTCAATATTATTTTAACACCTTTAAAGGTGGACATTATGATGTCACTGTATTTTATATATGATATATATGGTATTTATGTTTACTATATTCTTCTGTATTTTATATTTAAAACATACCTTTATTCTTTTCATGTTGTGTAAATGCGATAATTTCATATGAGGAAGTGTGGACTACCGCCCCCTCAAATGATGTGACTCGTACATGCAATACATGGAATGTATAAAGAATGAAATTAATGAACATATGTGACCTATATAACATATATATTATACTGTAATTATAATATATATATATATATATCATTTATTTTTAATTCCATTAATATGCCAAAAAAATGAAAGTAGCGTTCATGCATACGTACGGCCTACCGTCTCCATGAACGGTGCTTTTCGTTTTTTATCTCCAAATGATATGGAATAGTATAAAATTAATATGTACTAGATATATATGATATTTTAATCATTAATACTATTCTGGAAATTATTTACTTATAACTACATGGGAAATCATTTTTCAGACAAGTTCATTTTTGACTCATGTACCAAACATCGGCAAAAACGTTTGATATGAACTAACATTATTAAACAATTATTATAACATTATAATATGTGATATGAAATGAATAATAATCATTAAAGGAGGTCCTTAGGCAATTATAAATTGACCAAAGTTTATTATTCAGGAATATAAAGAAACGAACAAGACAAGTCGGACTTGAGGTAAGGGATCCTACTCCTCTCTTTCTTTTTAAGTACACTCCTTTATGTCATTCCTTTTAAAGCTCATCTTTATTGTTATTGGGATATTATTTTATATTACTATTACTGTAATTTTTATGTTCATATGATGAGAGACCCTATTCTCTCTCGTCAATCCATTTTGGAAGTTTTGAGTGGCGCCGTTAGGCTGCCGAATTTTCGTAAGGGATCTTACTCCTCTCTTTATTTTTAAGTACACTCCTTTATGTCATTCCTTTTAAAGCTCATATTTCTTGTTATTGGGATATTATTTTATATTACTCTTACTGTAATTTTTATGTTCATATGATGAGAGACCCTATTCTCTCTCATCAATCCATTTTGGATGTTTTGAGTGGCGCCGTTAGGCTGCCGAATTTTCGTAAGAGATCCTACTCCTCTCTTTCTTTTTAAGTACTCTCTTTTATGTCATTTCTTTTAAGCTCGTATTTATTATGTTTTGGGATGTTATTTTATATTCCTCATACTGTACTTTTTATTTTTATATTATGATAGACCCTATTTGATCTCATAAATCCATTTTTGTAAGTTTTAAGTGGCGCCGTTAGGCTGCCGAGTTTTCGTAAGGGATTTTTCATCTCACTTTTATTCCCATGAGATTTATGCTACATTTGCCACAATTTCCTTTGAGTGGTGTATGTACTTCCCATTATTTTACTCATTGTGTAATATACTTTCATTTATGAGTATTTACATCAATGTTGTATTGTCCTTCTTTCACGGGGTGTATGTTTCGAAAGATACCCATGTCGGTAAGGGAACCTTTCACCCTCCTTTTTTTTAAAGACTTATTTTGTTATGTCTTTTAATTCACATACTATTATGTTGGGATATGTTATTATATATACTTATTGATGTAATTTTTATGACCAAGTGATGAGATACCCTTTTTATCTCTCATCAAATCTTTTTCTGAATTTTGAAGTGATGCCATTAGCCTGTCGAATTTTTGCAAGGGAATTTCTTAACCCAATTTTGATTCTTTGGGATAAACTTGTACTCCTTGAATATGTCATTCTATGATTATGTGTGAATGTCCTCTAATTGTATTACACTTAATACCCACTTATATTTTGTGTATTCGTTTGTCACACATAATTATGTAATTGATTTATCCTTATTCCAAGGATACCGTCTTTGTATGGGACTTCGTCTAAATCTCCTTTCATTGAGGCATATTTTGTTTTGTACACAACTTTCTTTTATACGGTGTATAAAACCCTTGGAATTTTACGTTTATACAAAATTAATCTTTTTTTATATGAAGCGTTTACTAAACGACAAAAGGGAATGTTTCTATCAAACGTATGCGGCGATAACGACTTCTCCGCCGCCGTGACCATTATTTGAGTTTCGGCTTCCTCTACAAGCCATACCTTCTTTTTAAAAGTAAAATAAATACGATTTTTTACTTTTCTTTTATTTTGGTATTGAAAATTTTTTTCATAATGTATTTATATCAATGTGTTGTATTGATATCTTGTTATTGAAAGGTGGAAATGTTATGTTTCCTTTATGCATGTTTTATGTGATAAGATTATGTTATGGTTCTTGGGCATTGTTATGAAGATGGGTGGTTCCGTGATAAACTAAGGGTGGGTGAGCCCGATATATCTCTCAAATGCATTGGGTAATACGAAGGAGTGAAACGTTAAGGTTTCTCTGAAGAGATTTAGGGAATATACTGTGGTGGGTATTCTAAACGTAACCAAGAGGGTTACTCCCTACGTAAGAATGTTATGAATGCCTCAAGTTACCTTTATGTCTTATGATTTCTATGATTTATTCATGTTTTTATGAGTTATGTTAAAGTGCTTATGTTTTATGGGTGATGTATGATTTCATTATTATGTATATATGAACTTATGTTTCTTTTCCATATTTTTATAACCCTTACTGAGCTTTTTATGCTCATCCCAAGTTTTTTTGAAATGTTTTTCACAGGTCAAGGGAAAGGTACATGATATGATGACAGTGTCAAGGAAGTGTCAAGAAAGAATCCATGTTTTATTTTTAAATATGTTTCCGTTGATGGGAAAAAAATGAATACTATCTTTTATGTAACCACTTTGTTTAAATGTTGAATGTAATGCATGTTTTATGATCTAATTCTCTAAAACTCTAAACCTGAAAAGATCCTCAATGTGTAATCTTGTAATAACTCAAGATTAAGTAAGGTTTATGGCTGGGGCGTTATAACAATGACCCTTAAATAATATAATATAATTTATATAACCCCATACCATATAATAATAATAATAATAATAATAATAATAATTTTATGGATTTCACTATCTTAAAAAATGGTAAATATTATTTTATCAGCTTTTAAATTAATATTTATCATTGGAAATTTTCTTGGTCTACTCATCCTCCTTGGAATTTATTTAGTACTAAAATAAATATTTAATTAAATATTTAATTAATAAATAATTATTTTAGTCACAATCTAGAAAATAAATATTTATGAAATATTCAATAAAATATTTTTGACGGATAAAACATGAATAAAATTATATCTTGGTATTGAGAATAATATTGATTACATTAATTAAATTCAAATATAATTTAATCAAGATCAATAGATACTGTTAGTTTGTGATCCTCTAGGATTATTTCTTGTTAGAATTAAGCTGTCTTGCCTAAATTCCAATATTATTGTCCAACAATAGGTCAAGGAACCTAAGAGAAACAACTTAATGTCACAACATCAAAAAAAAAATATGAATGATTACTATGTAATATAATCTGTTTATTAAAATATCTCATCAAGTAGGTTTCACATTAGTGTCATCAACCTATATATTGATATGTATTCATGTGAATATCTAAAATAAACATGTCATTACACCATGTAAATGGAATTTAATGCAACAATTCCATTTCAATCAATGGGATAGAATATCAGGTTCCATAAATATGGAAGAGACAAATCCTTCCTCGAGTTATTAATTAATGACACATCCTTCATGATGTTGCCAACATATCCAACTTCACCATGAACTATTATCATCAAGGTTTACAAAATAAATCTAAGTTCATGAGACATAAAATGTATTAATAACAATCTTAAAGTATAAAGACCATTACATACAGTCAAATATAGAAATATATCATAACACATAAACAAGTATAATTCCAACTGGAGGGTCTGTTCTCATAATCTTCCATCTTGGAGATAACCAAATGCAAACTTCTAAAGAAGAAGTATCATCAGTTTATGAGTACTCACACCTAAAATGAAACATTCTATGTGTCCCATAATAATATGTTATCCAATTGTATTACTAGATTTAATAATATGGTCATAACACTTCAAGGTTATCATCATAGTGGTGAACTTTTATGGCCTTACCAATGAAACATATACTCTAGGACATTATTACATTAAATTAATGTAGAACAATGAAAAATATATAATAATATGTTTTATTAATATTCATATCTTTTAATATTCATGTAATAAAAAGTATAAATAGTTTTTTCTGGAACACCAACTCCAGTAGACTTCCACTTGGACTAGAGACAACTGCCTATAACTTTCAGTCCACTAGACCTCACATGATGATCATGTTTCTATTGAGTTAAGGATTAAGTTAAGGTGTCCCCAAAATTATCTTCCATATATATTCTGCTCATTATGAATTCAACTCTTTGGTAAAAATCCCTCAATAGATGATATTTTTGAACAAAATGCTTCATCTATTGATGTGACCTTAGCTCCTTTGCAAGAGCCACCAATGTAGTATTATCACAATAAAGTGTGATGGGATATTTACCATTAGGTACTGCATCGATCTATTGGATAAAGTTATATATCCAAAATAATTATTTAGCTCCCTAAAAAGCTACAATATACTCTTACTCTACTATATAATATGCAACGATAGATTTATTTGAGATATTCTAGCTCACAACACCTCCCTTGAGAGAGAATATATATCTCATCTTTGATTTCAGATCATATTGATCTATTTTGAAACTATAATCTACATATCCTATGATGACTAGTTCCTTATCTCCTCCATATACCAGAAATATATCCTTAGTACGCCTCAAATACTTAAGGATATCCTTGACACCCATTTAATGGAAGTTACCTAGGCCAAATTTATATCTTCTTACCATACCTATGGCGTAGGTGACATCTAGATTATTACATACAATAACATACATAACTGAACTAATCACTGATATGTATAGAATCCTTTATATCCTCTATCTATCTTAAAATTTCTAATGAAACATTTTCCTATAAATATGAATTCCATGTGGCATTGGTAAAAATCCCCTCTGGGACTGTTCTATGTTGAATCTCTTCAGAATCATATCAATATATGTTCCTTGTCTTAGATTGAGTATCCTCTTGGATCCATCATGATGGATGTTGATCCCAAATATATATGCTTCCTCACCTAATTCCTTTATGGAGAATAATTATTCAAGCTAGACTTAACAGACTATAAGACTGGTATTTTGTTTCGAATAAGTAATATGTCATCAACATATACTATTAAGAAAATAAATGCACCCCCACTAAACAATTTATCGAAACAATGATCAAATTCATTTTTTATGAAACCAAATTATATTATATATTCATCAAATAAATTATTTCATGACCTTGATGTTTTATTTTATCCATAAATGGATATTTTCAATTTGTATACCTTTTTTTCATCCTTTGGAGTCACAAAACCTTTAGATTGTGTCATATATACATCTTCCTGAAGTTTTCTGTTATGGAATTCTATTTTGACATCCATTTTACAAATATTATATTCATGTAAATCTTTAATGGTATGTAAAATTCTAATGAATTTCAATATTTAAACCAGTGAAAAGGTTTCAGCATAGTCTATTCCTTAATGCTATTTGAACCCTTTTACAACTGGTTGTACCTTATAAGTACCAACTTATCTATCAATATCCAATTTCTTCTTAATTACCCATTTAAAAACAATAAGATTTACATCCACTAATTTATCTATCAAAATCTAGACTTAGTTTTAGTATATAGAATCAATTTCATAATTCATAGATACTTTTCACTTGGAAACACTTGTGACACATACTATATTCTTTTCAGTTACAAGATCATTATTATTAACTAATAATGAGTCACCATCCTAAATGACTAGAAAACCATAATGCTCTAGTTCTCTAATATCTCTTTTACCCCTACGTAGTACTTGTGTCTCCATAAATTCTTCTTTCATAGGGATTTATGGAATTTTTATTGTTCCAAATATCATATAACTTGAGCCTAGACTTCTTTTAAGTCTATATTTTTTCCACTACCTCTTTTATATATGTCCCCCCTTCAAAAAATATGGGAAATCAGTTAACCAAAACTTTCTTTTATGTAGTTTCATATAGGTAATACCCTTTAGCTTCCTTAGGATACCCTATAAAAATACCCATAGTGCCTCAGGGTGAAAGTTTGTTTCTAGAAATAGTCTTAACAAATTATTCACAACCCCACACTCATATGTATGACAAAAAATATTTTTTTATATTCTACAATTGGTATGGAATATGATCTGTTACTTTAGTTGAAACTCTATTTAGTATGTTTGCTACTATTTGTAATGAATATCCCCAATAGGATAATGAAATACTCACATGACTTATCATTGATCTCACCATGTCCAATAGGTTACAATTCCTCCTTTCTATCACCCCATTCCATTTAGGTGTATAAGGATGAGTGAGTTAAGATAGAATCAAAAAATCCAATAAATAATCAATAAAGTCTTGATTAAGATATTCTCTAACACAATATAAGTGAAGTTTCTTAATATTCTTACCATGCTGGTTCTAAACTTCATTATTTTATTACTTGAATCTATAAAAGGAACTTGAATTATACCTTATTATGTATACATATTCATATCTACTAAAATCATCATTAATAGTAATGAAGTATGACTAACCACCAATTTATTTAACTAGAAATGGTCTACACATGTTGGTATAAACTAATTCAAGAATATATTTGGCCCTTTCACCTTTTCCCCTAAAAAGTTATTTGGTCATTTTTCCTTTCAAACTAGTCTAATTTAGTCAAATGCCTCTCATTTACCTGACCCACTAGATATTTCCAAAGTTGGGTGCAATATGAGTCATGTGAACTAGTTTCATTATCAATTTATATTACTTGGTTCATGTAATACAACACATAAATATAGTTATTTAAATGTGTCTTACCATAAAATATTCCATCCATATAAAATAAGAAACGTTTATTTCCAAATTTGAAAATAAATCCATCAGTATCAAGTTTTATACAAAAATAATGTTATTTTTAATAGATGAAACATAATAATAATCTTTAAAAACCAATATCATTCCCATTGTCAACATGAGGTGATAATATTATATACACACAATAATAAATATGGATACATTATTGAATTTTAGATCTACCACCCCTTTACCAATCATTTTGAATCTACTTGGTTTTTTTATTTTAAAACATATGTGATCACCACATGCAATATTTAATACCAAATTTGTATAAAAAGATACATTAGACTTAATAATAAATACACCTGAAGCATCCCATTGCATCTTATCTTAGGAATAGTTTTTCTTCTAGTATACCTTATTACCTCATTAAAAACAAATAACATCCTATTCCATTAATTGTCCCTTGATCCTTCTCTTCTTGGAAGGGTGTTATAAAGGAGATTTATATTTATATATCCTCAATTGGAATTTCCTTTTTATTCACTATAAGGACCGATGGATTTTCAAAATTTGTTTTTTATCAACTTGGATAATTAATGTGAGAATATCTGTAAGATATTTATTAGTGTTTTTAATTTAAAAATTCAAAACAAAGCTGGAGAATCTCTACAGAGGTGATGTAATAATGAGATTGGTGCACAGTTCATTAGAAAGTTTTAACACAATAACCTCTAGGAGCTCAATGTATCTAATTAGTTTGAATATGTGTGGCATAAATAATTCAAATTATCCAAGATTACTCTGAAATATCACCTTGTTAATCTCAAACCATTTCTATCTCGCTCTCTTCTCATATAAACTATGAATATGCTCGAGAATTCTATAAGCATCCATGTTTTCATGAGACTTTATGGGTTCTCTATAAATGTATGAAATAATTAAACATTAAACATCAACTATGTCTATAATGTGTTTGTAATAGATAGTGAACTCTTCACCACTTGCATCCTTAGTAGGAAGATTAGGTGGTGAGGATTCTAGCATGTAATATTTCCGTTTATGGCACAACATAACCCAAAGGTGACTAAAATTTTTTTGGAAGTTAATTCCAGTAAAGATATGTTCTTTCTCTAATATCGATCATAGGGATAATGTGGATGATGAACTTTCCATTTCTTCTACAATTTAAAAGATCATATTATTAGTACTTTTATTGATTACAAATTATATGATAAATAATGAATTTAAAATTTCTTATGTATCTCACTATATTATGAAGTCCCAGTGACCCTCCCCATTAAACTCAAAATGACTTGTCACTCAAGATATTTTAGTGACGATGATATATTTTTCCATTCCGAATGATCTATAATTTTTCCACAAAACCATAAGAAGGTATATAGGTAGAAATTATTTCCAACTATGGGTATGAAGTTCCTTGATCCGTTGAGTGGAATACTCAATTCATAAATCCTAACTAGGATTTCTTCAACAATTTACTCTAATTTTTTGTTAAATAGAATTTTGATATTAAATTCAATACAAATTTAGTTAAGTCAACCCATCATTTGAGTTAATACTATTCAATAATTAAAAGTGCCCTAAATTTTTCCCCAATAAACACTTTAACTATTGTTTCATATTAATTTATATATTATAAGGCATAATGAATTAATATTAACTTGAAGGAGTTGTTTAATTAGGTGTAAATATTTCTTATTTTATCTTTTACATGTCTTGTAAATATTAAGTGTATTTTTCTTATGTGATTAACCATGTTTTGATAAAACATTTATACATAATCTATTTATTAAATTTCAATCTTTTCATATTAGTTCATTTATTTATCTGATCATAGTATTTCATCCATAAAATAAATAATGTGTAATATAGAAATAAATAATAAATAAATAAATAAATAAATAAATAAATAAATAAATAAATAAATAAATAATATGATCATGAATTTATCTAATGGTTTGTTTATTGAGGGGAAAATAAATCAACCTATGAACTAGGGGAAAAATCATTGTGCCATCCTTGGAATGAGTTGTAGCATTACACATACCAATCTATGTATTACCTAGGTTGACATCATATTTGTTCCATCTTGAACCACCTCCACACTCCTTGGGATACTCCTTTTAATACATGTATTTATAAATCACACATTGGCGAGGTGGAACAAAGGATTAGTTTAAGGGGGATTACATAAATCACCTTAGACACACAGATCATGCATAATAAAGGAGGGAGTGATGACTCATTGACCATGTCAGGTATGCGGGTTATACATCACGTATTTCATTAAAGTTCCATGATGTTAGTCTCACATGGGTTTGGATGTGTACTTGACCACATTATTATTGTGAATTTCATTACTAAAACATATAGACTATATGACATATATTCTAGATACACACCATGTCATATGAAAAGCCATGTACTAAGTTATCCCAGTCTACATTTAGTGTGAAATAAATTCACCACATATAGTTACTTCTCGGCATGTTGTGTATCCTGCAACATGTCCAAGTGAAATACACTTGGGTACACAATGTGTACTCCAGCAACTCACCGTGTAGCCCATGCTATCCGGCCAGAATCCTCGACATTTACTAATGGCATATCCAATAATTATTTATATGTTCTTATTCCTTTAAGAAAATTCGAATCATGAAAAAAGTTATTATAATGTAAAAATCATTTTAATTAAAAAATATATTAAATAAAAAATAATATGGAAATGAAATATCTAACAACTATTGTTCATATAGATAAAAAATAAAATAAATAATTATAAATTTAAAACATAACCTCCATTTGATACCATTTAAATGTTCTAGGCATAGAGAAATCACATCAATGGGTGAATAACCACATAGGTTATTTTCAGACCAGATGGATCATTCGTATATTGTTTAGAATGTGAAATCCATGACCAATAAAACATTTCCAATCTGAAATTGACATAGGAAATCCCAGAACCCAAAGAGAGGATTTTTTCATGTTAAGTTTCTAATTAATTTAAATATGATTGAAACAATGGTTACCCCATATTAGTAACTTTTTTATATGAAGATATTATTGAATTTCTAACAACACCTTTTCAAATTACCTTCATCGCACTTGTAAAATACAAGTGTATACCCCTCTTGAAAAGATCCACACATGCTCCTTTGATGCGTGAATGCCACCGATTTATTACTAGGTGCTAGAACTATGGATCAATCATCTTGTGTTGTTCATTTTGATAACTCAAGTTCCTTTGGTCTTAAAGGAGTTTGTATATTTATATATAAGATGAGATAAGAAAGAGTCAAGACAAAAGTATGTTGGGAACACCGATCCCCAAAACATGATTTTTTATTAACCCCACATAGTAGGCATAACAGTCTATTTATAGAGTTAGGGTTTAGGTTAAAATATTATTGAATTTCCCAAAATCTCTTAAATAATATAATAAAATTTATATAACCCCATTCCATGTAATAATAATAATAATAATATTTTTATGTCTTATGCTAACTAGTGAAATGATAAATATTTTTTTATTGGATTGTAAATTAATATTTATCACCAAACACGTTCTTGGTCTCCTCGTCCTCCTCAACATTTAATGAATACCAAAATAAATATTTAATAAATAAATAAATATTTTATTCACAATATGGTGAAAAAATATTTATTAAATATTTAATAAAATATCTTTGATTGAAAAAACATAAATAAAATTATTCCTTTATCTTGAGAGTAATGTTTATTCCATTAATAAAATTCAAGTAGAATGAAATTGATATCAACATATAAAATTAGTGTGTGACCCTCTAAGATTATTTCTCATTGGTATTAGATGATCTTGCCTAAAGTCCAAGATTACCATCTGTAATAGGTCAAGAAAACCAAGATAAAGAACTTAATGTCCCTATGTCGATAACCACATACGGACACTTATTGTGTAATATAATCCATTTTTCACAATACCTCATCAAGTATGTTACACATCTGTGACATCAAAATTTATGATTGATATATATTTCTTTGATGATATGAAATAAACATGTTGTTACAAAATGTGCATAGAATTTAATGTGATGGTTAAATTTCAATCAAAGGGACAAGATATACACTTCCATAAATATGGAAGGGACAAATATTTAATCGAATTATTAATTAATAACACATCACTCATGATGCCCCTACATATCCAACTTCTCCACAAACTATCATCGTCATGGTTTATGGAATATATCTAAGTTAATGAGTCATAAAATTCATTAATAATAATATTAATGTCCAAGGAACATTACACACATCCATAGATAAGAATATCTAATGACACATTAATATGTTAAATTTATACTCGATGGTCTGTTCTCATAATCTTCCTCCATGGAGATTACCAAGTGCGAACTTCATGAGAAGAAATTTGATTAGCTTATGAGTACTCACACATGGCAGTCAATATTTTATGTGTCCCATCATTGTATGTTATCTGGCCATAGAACTATATTTAAGAATATCATTATATTACTTTAAATTTCTCATGATAGTTGGAAATTTTCATTACCTTATCAATGTGACATATACTCTAGAACATTACTACATTAATGTTACAGGGAAAAATAAATAATATAAAATAAGATGTTTTATTAATAACAAAATCTCATAATATACATGTAATCCAAAATCACAAATAAATGGTTTTAGAACACCAACTCCAATAGTTTGGAACTCTTATAAGTGATATCTCCACTATTTAGGAAAAAAATGAATTAAGATTGACATTTAAAATCACATTTGGTGAATTAGAAGCTAGTGTCTGTGTAATATTTTACACAATACTCATATTCTAATCCAAATACCAAGATAATATCCTTAGTACTTATTAATTACTTACATATGTTCTTAATGACAATCCAATGAATTTCATAGGGATTAGAGTGGTATCTACTCCTAATGATAAGAGCATAGGTGATATCAAGTTGAATATAAAACACGACATATATGATATATCCTATGAAAGGCACATAAAGAATTATATCCATCTTATCTATCCCTTTAGGAGGTGAATATTCCTAAGATTTGTTCCATTTAGTACGAATAAAGACCCATTATTGGAGTTCACTATACTAAAACTCTTCAGTACTTTATTAATGTATGTGTCTTGAATGAGTCTAAACAACCTATTAGATATATATCTATAGATATTTATACCCAATATGTAGGTAGATTCTCCCATGTATTTTATTGAGAAGCATTTTCCTAGCCCCATATTCATGAAGTGAAGAGTCAGGATGTCGTTTTTGGTAAGAAATATGTCATTTAAATAAAAAATTAGAAACAATACAATAGGACCACTAATATTCTTATATAGATAATAATCATCTAGGTTTTTGATGAAACCAAAATCATTGATTGCATCATTAAACTGGATATTCCAAATCCAAGATGTCTGGTTCAATCCATAAATGGACCACTATAGTTTACACACCTTAGTGGACTCATTTGGAACATCAAAACCTTTGGGTTTTATCATATACACATCCTCAACTAAATTTATATTAATGAAATTGTTTTTGACATCCATTTGATATATCTTAAAAATCAAAATGATCTACCATTCACAAAAAAATATTAATGTAATTTATAATTACTATAAGAGAAAATGTTTCTTCAGAGTCAATAAAATGATTTTTTATAACATTTATCCAATAGGTGTGATTTATAGGTAGAAACTAGTGAGTCAAAAGTATTATTTTGACTTTTCTATTCATTTTTGTTTTTGAAATCACTAAATCTATTTCTAAATAAATTCATTTTTTTATCATAATTACTTTAAGGATTATGTTTTACTTTTCATCATTATGTTTTTCCATATACCTATGATAATAATCATACTCTGGAGTTTCACATAAATAATTCATTCCATGATTATTGCAACAAGCCTCGATACGATTTCTATCATACACAACGAATACGATCTTTATCATACACACTATCTAGTTTTCATATTGACATTATTTTCGTAATGATAAAAATCTTACTGACTCTTATAACGAGAATCATCATATCCATTTAAACTAATTTTATCGTAACTAGAAAATTATATCATAATGAATTAAAAAACTTTATTTAAAAATGATTTCATGTATTCTGTTTCAATATAAATTATAAAATGATGTTGTTGTTTCAGTTATAAGATGATTGTTGGAGTTTAAGGTGTCCAAGTCCCTCTGGATTTATAGGAGAAAATCCGACTGTTATAATCCAAGATGATCATTGAGACGTTGTCCTATAAATACGAGGTCATTTGAACAAGCTCAGAACTTTTTGACGAATTTGAGATGCTGTGCGAAAGCTCTATCAAATTACTGCTTCATGTGAAAGACTCTAAAAAGTTCAAGTTGTGAACTTATCATTCTACATACTTGTTACTTTCATGAGTTTTTCTTTTTCTAGTACGACACTGATCATTGGTGATTACGATCGTGGGATTCTGTGGATAGGAAGACAACTGTGCCGATTGTTTGTGGATCGAGGGATTCTAAGGCTAGGAAGACATAGTTGATGATCACCTTCCTGATTGAGGGCCTGCCGAGATATCAAGACAGAAGCTGATCATTGTATCTAGGGCTTACCCTGGCATGGGTAAAAAAGAATTTCTTGAAAGTATAAATCAAGGGACCTCTATCCTAGGTTATTGGACACTCTTCTATTTGGGTTAAAATAATTGTATTCATTTAGTTGTTTTACTTTACTGCTGATTTGAAATTGAAAGTGAATCATTTCATATATTCATCTTTCTATTATCTTTTTTAGTGATTACAAGCAATTAATTTACCAAATATGATTCTATACGCTTTATGATAGAATCATTAATTTTTTCATTATGTTTTTCATAACTATTGTGATTATGATCTTTATCATGCTTACTATAATTAAATTATTTTCTTATTGTTAATATGATTAATTTCAAATATGACCTATGGAATACTTATCATAACCTCACCACTACAAAACCCCCTTAAAATAGTGCTGACATTTAAGAGTGCTTGAAAAATTTGCTGATAAAGGTCATATTTATTAGTGCTAAAATAAGCTCTGATAAAGGAATCCATTTATCAGCACTAAAAAAAGTGCTGATAAATTTCACCCTTTATCAATGCTTTTTATTTAACTCTGATAAAAGTTAACCTTTATCAACGCTTTATTTTAGCGCTAATAAATGAAACTTGTATTAGCGCTTCATTTATAGCCCTGATAAAAGGTGTCCTTTATCAGTGGGTTTTTAGAACTGATAAAAACTTCCCTTCATCAACACTTTTTTAGCATTGATAAAGGACCAAAATAAAATGAAAATTATGCAAATAAAAATTAAATGAGTAAATTTAGAAAAATATCAAACATTTTATTAAATAAATAATTATTAATAAAAATGAATAAATTAAATATATATATATAGATTATAAATATTAAAAAATAGTATATATTAAATATAGATATATAAAATGAATAAATATAATATATATAAAATGTTAAATAGAAACATATTAATGTATTATTCATTTTTAATATTTTTTGATTTTTGAATTTAACCTATATTAAACATCGTGTGTTGCATTTATTTCACATACATACATACATACATACATACATACATACATACATACATACATACATACATACATACATACATACATACATACATACATACATACATACATACATACATACATACATACATACATACATACATACATACATACATACATACATACATACATACATACATACATACATACATACATACATACATACATACATACATACATACATACATACATACATACATACATACATACATACATACATACATACATACATACATACATACATACGTACATACATACATACATACATACATACATACATACATACATACATACATACATACATACATACATACATACATACATACATACAGACAGACAGACAGACAGACAGACAGACAGACATACATACATACATGCATACATACACACATACACACATACAGACATACATACATACATACATACATACATACATACATGCATACATGCATGCATGCATACATACATGCATACATACATACATGCATACATGCATACATGCATACATACATACATACATACATACATACATACATACATACATACATACATACATACATACATACATACATACATACATACATACATACATGCATGCATACATACATACATACATACATACATACATACATACATACATATATATGTCAATGAATTTTTATACACAACACACACACACAAATATATCTACACAATATATAGAAACACATACACCTAATATTTATGTAATTTATTCAAATTTTAGTACAATTTAAAATTTCATTATAACATGATACATTTAATATATATTATATTTTTAATCGGTCAATTTTTTTTTCAGTACTATAGTTAGGGTATTCATTTTTAATATTTTTAATATTTTTTATTTTATTTCTTAATTTGATAATTTTTTATTTTTTATTTATATATATTTATTTATTATGTTTTAGTATTTTCAATATGTATTCTTCCACTTCAATATATATATATATCCATATTTTTTTGATAAATCATATTTAATTAATAAAACATATCCATTTTTCAATATTTTTAAAGTATACTCATTTTGAATTATTCAATTTCACCAATTTTTAAAAGCATGTATTTAAGATTATATTTCCATTTATAATGTTAAAAATATATTTGTAAATAAATATTTAGAAATAAATAATAAATTTATATTTACTATATTAATAGTTATTATAAATAAATAATAATTATTTTTTAAGTAAGTATTTATATAATTATAAATAAAAATTTATTTATATTTAAATAAATATAAAATTATAATAAAGTTATTTAAATAATTATAATTTCAAAAAAAATTAATAGCACTTTTTTAGTGCTGATAAAGATAAATCTTTATCAATGATAATTAAGTGCTATTAAAGATTTAGGTTTTTAGAGAGATGTGAGACCATCTCTCTCTAGGAATCGCGAAAATTTAGGGTTCGCAAACCCCTTGATTCATTTTATTCTTCATGGATGATACGTTTCTAGCACCCGAGAGATTTGACTCCCACCTTTTTCAGAGTCATGACCATGAGTGGTGAGGATTCACTACTGTGAACAAAGATGAAAGACTGAACGATGAAGTTACTAATCACTCAACGACGAGTATAATCAAAGGTATCTCTTTCCTAGATGCACTCAAAGGAAGTGACTTGAATAAATAACTTCTATCAACAAGGCCGCCTCTATTAAAGAAGCTGGATTATGGCGGTTACTCAGTTGAAGCAAACCCCGAGGTGCTTCAACAATGTGCGATGCTATGAAAATTCTTCATCATGGGCCGCATTTCATACCTGAAAGGTGATCAAACCTCGACTCTAACTGATTTAAAACTTAGAATTGCTAGCTATTGGGGTTTTCCAAATTGTAAACTAGTTCCCATAGGCCACAGGTACTTTCACATCATATTTAACTCTCAATCTGATCTCGACAAAGTATGAAAATTAGGCAATATCCAACTTAAGCCTGTCTTGCTTAGGATTTTTGAATGGGATTTTTCCTTTAATCCACACACCCATAGGAACACAATGGCATAGGTGTGGGTTATATTTCATGGATTAAACAAGTATTTTTGGCACCCCAAGATACTAAATGATATTGTCTCTTGTATTGGACTACCCCTGAAAATTTACCAACTAACGCTAAATGCTGATTTGGGACTATTTATGAAGGTTATGGTAGAGGTAAACCTTACTGCCCCCTTCATAATTCAATAAGCTTCAACACCAAAGATTATAAAATATAAATTAGGATATAATATGAAAGAAAGCCACCATTCTGTGAAATTTGAAAACTCATTGGACATACCATATAAAAATGTAGGGTGATTAGAAAATAGGTGGTCCAACCAATAGAAAATGAATGGAAGGAAATGAGAAATTATAAAAAAGGTAACACATCTAGTTTGGATATTCCAGAAACATCAAAAAAGGGAATGCAGTTTGAGTAAAGAAGTCCAATAAACCAAAAAAAAACAATAAATATTTCGAAACCTTCATGGACTGAACTTGTTGAAGAAGAAGAAAAAAAATGATCAATATCTCCTTCATGAACTAAAAGCCATAGTGATTGAGGTATACAAAAAAATTAGAAATTGATTATGGAAAGAAAGAAATAGGTGAGGTATCCTCACACCACAATGTCTTTGTTATTTCTAGGATTATGGCCTTAGGTGAAACTCAACTGAAAACAAATGATGTTTTGTTTAAAGGAAAGCAAAATAAAAATGCTACTGGGCATCTTGTTAGTGTTCTGACTAATGCAGGAAGAAAAATAACAAGAGACCCCATCCGGCAACCACTTGTTCCCTGCCTTGGATATGGGTAAGGAGCCAAGAGATTCTCTTTCAGAATCCTCAAATGAATCCAGTGAAAATCCTAGGATCCTTCTACATGCAGCTCAACAGAACTCTTTGATTGATCTTGAGCAGAATCAGCACAAGCCCAAATTGGGTGCAAAACTAGACAGTAGCAGGTTAGGAGGCTGTCCAAAACAAGGACTAGAAACACTCAGGGCACCCGAACCAATGGAACATGCAAATTCAGATCTTACCCTAGTGGATCCTCTAAATCTAGATAACTCTGGTCTACTGGATAAAACTACTGCCTCACTGGTATTACAACAGAACCACAGAGATCTGGAAATCACTCCTACACTACATTCACACTCTGAGCAGAGCTCTGATAATTCCTCAGGTACTTCTCAGCAGGGAATTTCTGTTGCAACTTCTTCAGGTATGCCCCATTTACATTTTGATAGTCAGTCAATAGATCATTTTTAGTCAATTGATCCTATTACCTTGCATGTGAATTCCGGGAAACCGAATAGTCAAGATTGTAATGAACAAAATGACAAAAAATCACATTGAAATCACCTATGGAGGGTTTCAATAACAATGTTATTTCATCAATCCCTTCAAATTATTCTAAAAGTAGTCAAATAAACAACAACCCAAATCATACCAAACAGAACAGAAGATATACTAGGAATAAAGGACCAAAGAATACAAAAAAAGGGAGTTCTAGCGCCAAACATAGGTTCAAATAAAGATTATTTTCTGGAATTTTCAGGGAATTTCCAACTATGACACCCTTTCTGTCTTAAAAAATATGGTTAACCCTCATTTCCCTATTTTATTTTCTATTTTTAAACCAAAATTCAATTTATCCTCAAAATTTCAGCACTTATGTTTTCATGGTTATTCCTTTGTTTGTGCAAGAAAAAAATCTTCTTTATTGACACTCTATGGATCTTTTCGCACTGCTCTATTCAGAATATCAATATTTTTAACATCTTAAATAGATCCTTCCCCTGTGATTTTGTCTTCTAAGGAACTTCTATTTTTTTCTCCTTTGTTTATGTCAAGAATAGATATCAAGAAAGAAGGCCCCTATGGGATGGTCTTACTTCACTAGGTACCAACATCAACTCTCCTTGGTTAGTTATTGGAGATTTTAATGCTATACTGAACTCAAATGAGAAAATTGACCCCTCACATGCTACGATGTCCACAAGAGAATTCAAATACACTATGGATGAAAACAATCTCATTGAAATAAATCTTTTGGGTGCCAAATACATTTGGTATTGGAAGCATTATAGTAGTATGGTTGCCTCTAAATTGGATAGAGCCTTCACGAATGCTACTGCTTTAGATTTTTGGAACTCCATCACTAGGACCACACTTCACAAGCTCCATTCTGGCTACCATCCTATTCTGGTCATCCTTTCACATGACACTGTTAGACATCCTCTTCCTTTTAGATTTAATAATTCTTGTTTCAATAACACTGAATTCCCTGACATCATCAAAACCTTTTGGCTCTCTATGACACACTACAATGATGCTTTTGTTTGTTCTTACAAACTAAAATCTCTTAAACTGATGCTTAAAGGTTGGTGTAGTCTGCATTCTAAAAAAATAAATAAAGATATCATACTCCTTGATAATAAGATCAACCAACTCCAAACTCACTGCACTAGCTCCGATTTAATTTTGATCAAAATCTCGAAATTAACACCTCAATAAAGCTCAATTCCCTGCTCACATTTAAGGAGAAAATGAGGAAGCAAGACTTCAAAGTTAAATGGATTTCTGACAGTGATAGAAATACTAAATTCAACAACTCTCTTTAAAGATCCCATAGATCCTATAAGCCTCTTGCCACTCTTCATGATGGAGACAATATTTTAGACAATGAAGATGATATTGCTAACCATATCGTCACATACTTTGAAATTATTTTCAATGGCCATGATAACAAAAAGTATCTCTTACCGGGGATCATTATGATGGTGGTCAATGATTAAGATAACACCTTTCTTCTTAACACTCATATAGATCATGGAATTAAATATGTGGTCTTCAGTTTAAATCCTAAGAGTGACCCTGGACCTGATGGATTTAATAATGGTTTCTTCCAGCACTATTGGGACATTATTCAATCTGATGTTTGCAAACTTGTCAAATCCTTTTTCACCAATGGTTTTCTTCCTCGTGGTCTAAATGCACAATTCCTCTCTCTAATACCTAAATTTAAAAATGCTTCCAAGATACATCTATTTAGGCCGATCACTCTCATAAACACTCTTTACAAAATTATTACAAAAATAATTGCCAACAGGATCTCGCTCATCATAGATAAAATAGTCTCCCGGAATCAGTTTGGGTTTATCAAAGGTAGATCCATCCAAAATTGCATTTGTCTTGCTTTGAAGTGTTTTAACACTTTAAAAAAAGATAACAGAGGAGGTAATATTTCTATTAATCTTGAAAATAAAAACCATTTGATACATTGGACTAGAGTTTTATCTTTAAGGTGCATCAATATTTTGGATTCAGTAATGATTTCCACACTACTCCTAGAACCCTTTTCAATTCACCTTCCATTTCCATTCTGATCAATGGATCCTCTAGAGTTTACTTCAAATGCACTAAAGGTGTAAGACAGGGGGAACCCCTCTCTTCCATCCTTTTCTCTATTGTGGAGGATTATCTTAGTTGTTTACTCACTTGTCTTGTTGATCAAAATAAACTCAACACCATTCATGTGTCACACAATCTGAATGCTCCCACTCACCTATTATATGCTGATGATATAATTCTTTTTATTCAAGGTGATAAAAGAAACTATCAAACCCTTAAAAAATCTCTAGCTCATTATGAGGAGATCTCTGGACAAGTGATTAGTTGGAACAAATATTCTATATTCTTTGGGAAAAATTTTCCTCAAAATAGAAAATGCAATATTATAACTGATTTAGTTATAAAGGAAGGATATCCTCCTTTTAAATACCTAGGTGTCCCCATTTTTTTGGGGAATACCTAAAGCTTCACATTTCTCTAAAATTTCCACCCAGGTCATAAACCAACTTTCATCTTGGAAGGGAAAATCTATTTCTATGGCCGGTAGAATTTTTCTTGTTAAATATACTATTATCTCAAAAATGGTCAACTATATGATGGTATACAAGTGGCCTATTGGTCTTATTAAAAAAATAAACACCTCTATTAAAAATTTTGTTTGGAAAGGTATCACGATGGAAAGGAAACTTTTCACCATAGCTTGGTCAACCTGTTGAAAACCCTTTGATAAAGGAGGCATTGGCATAAAAAATCTCAAACACTTTAATGAGGCGCTTCAAGCCAGGCTCACCTAGGATCTCCTTAATAGCAATTCTAATTCAACTAGCTTTCTTAAAAATAGATTTCTTCAAAATCTTAAAAAAGGTAACTCAACTTTTATTGTCTCCTCTATCTGGACTTCTATAAAACATTCCCTTTCCTCCATTATGAATAATGCACGATGGATGGTCTCTAAAGACTCTTCCTTGAACTTTTGGTTGGACAATTCAACTGGAACCCCTTTAATTTCCAAAATTCTCTTAGACAAAGCCCTGAGAACACCAACCTATCCATTAGAGATATCCTTTGCTCAGAAAATTATCATCTTACTGAAAACATCAAGAATGTCATTGATACTTACACTTTCTCCATCTCTGATTATTTCTTAGTCTGAGAACCTACTTACAATGACATTCTTAACTCAAAAAACTATTACAAAAACCTTTCTTACAACTATGAAAGTGATTTTGGGTGGATTAATCACTTTGAAAAACCTTGGATAAAACCTTAATGGTTTACCCTCATATGGATACTTACTCACAACAAGATCCAAACTGATGATCACCTTCAATTGCATGGTATTCAACTTTGTTATAAATGCTATCTTTGCAACCAACAAAGAAAAGATGTCATTCACATTTTTCTCTCCTATACCACTGCTTCTGCTCTTTGGAATTATATTTTTGAAATTTTTAACTGTAGGTGGATGGTTCATAACTCGATCACATCTCAATTAATAAGATGTGCAAAGATGGATAATTCTCAACAGATTAAGAATATTTTCATTGCTGCTGTCGCAGAGCTCCACCATGTGATCTGGTATGATTGAAATGTTGTTATTCATAATAAATTCTCATTAAGTCATAATGCAGGGTGTATGAGGATACTTATTTCCATACATGAAGCTTCTTTGATCCAAAAGGGACACTGCAACAACACGGTGCACGATTTTGGAATTCTGCGGTGACTCTGTATTGATGGAAATTACTGCCAACCACATCGCACTTTAGAAGTCTTTTGGCATGCCCCTATTTCTGGATGGATTAAAGTTAACATGTATGGTGCTTCTAAAGGTAATCATGGCCCTGCAGGTTGTGGAAGAATCTTTTGTAATCACGATGGACAGATCCTTGGATGCTTCTATGTGAGCTGTGATACTACCTCTTCTCTAGAAGCTAAAATTATGAGCATGATTCATGGTGTTTCCTTTGACAATCAACATGGTTGGGACAAAATTTGTATTGAAAGTGACTCGACCACCATTGTGAAAGCCATTTGGAACGGTGTGATTCATCTTGCGTGGCCGATCACCACTCGTTGGAAGAGATGTATCCGTACTCTTCCTGAAATCAACTACATCATCACTCAAACATATCTAGAAGCTAACAAGGTTGCTGATGGCCTTGCGAATAAGGTGATTAATCGTGTTATTACCTATCTTGACGATCTTCCCACTGATATAATCCCATTTGATCACAAATATTGTAATATGTTTCCATCTTTTAGGCTCTTGTAGCCCTTTTCCTTATAATAATTTTTCCTTGGTCTTCTGGCCAGGAACCACCTTCATAAAAAAAAGCATTGTTAAAAGACATATTTATCAGTTCTAAAACATTAGCACTGATTAATATTTCTTTGATCATTGCTTTTTTAGCACTGATAAAGATCAAGATTAATCAGTTCTAAAATAGTGATGATAAATATGTATTTTATTAGCGCTTACAAATTTAGCACTATTAAAAGGGGTCTTGGAAAGTGTTTTTTAAAAGCTTGTAAAAAGTGACAATGATCTATTTAAAAAACCCAAACCACGACTTAGTCACTCGTGATTCTCAAGATCTTGCAGAACTCCTCTGCTACCGGTGCAACTCCTCTAAATTCACTCAAATTAATCAAGGCTAAAATGAAATGTTTGTCATTTTTTACTCTTCCTCTATCATTGTTTTATGTTTTGGGTTCCGATTTTTTTGTTTTCGAACTGTTCTTAAACGTAAATAACCCTGCATCTATTCTCATCACTACTAAAATACAATGAGTGTGGTTCTATTTCATCATTGTTCTCCTTTCATATGTCTTTGACTATCCATCCCTTTTTTTCCTAGAGACACACATATATGGTTTACTCCCCTCTCGACATCAATAAGGAGACCTCTCACCCCCTCATTTTCTCTTCATTGGAATAATATAGGGTTCCAAAATCTAGGTAGTTTTTCAAATTTAATTCAACTTATATACTAGATTATAGATTCTAAAGGCTTAATTATGAGGGTTTTTAAGGATAAGGGGATACCAAGTTTTGGCCCTCATTTATGGATGATGAACATATAGGGACTAAGGTAAATGTAAAAATCATTGAAACATGCTTTGTAGATTTCTTTTATTCATGTAAATTGTTTAACCATGAAATGAGTTATTTAAATTTATGATTTTGATGAATAATTTTTTTATTAAATTCAAAAAAATATCGAATTAATTATTCATCCTCGAAAAATTATTTTAGTGATGTATGTTGTGATACTTTTGTTTTTATAATTAATTAAAGATTATTATTAAACTTTAACCATGGATTTCAAAGAGTGACAGGGAATTTCTTTTGTGAGAAAAGTATGCTCAATAATTTTTTTAAAAATTTCCTATATTGCATAGAGTTAAGAAATCATTGGGTAAATGGACTTAGAAATCCACAAGAACATATAAGGAGTGTATTTCCCAAAAGTAAGTGAGTTATCCATGGCTAGATAGTTAATAAAGAAAACTATGAGATTTGATTTATTAATAGATTTACTAATCAAAATAGGGAGATAATTAACTTATTGGATAAAAAAATAATTCGAAAATCCATCTAACATGGTGAATAACTGTAGAGAGAAAAAAATTGATTAAAATATACTTTTGATGGTTTGTATCTTTAAGTCCTATAATTCATGATAATTTTTTATCCATGTCCAAAATGTACAAAATAGATATATGATACCCCAATTGTAATTAACACCTTGTTTCATTCCATATCCAAACCTCTCTTCTTATTCAATCAATATTTATCACTAGGTTAAGGTGCTAGCACTCCTCCGGTGATCAAGGGACCTCAAGAATAGTTTTGTTATTGAAGGCTAGTGTAATATCTTAAAAGTATAGAATAATTTTTTTGCTTCTTCAATGTTATAAATAAAACAAATTCCATTGAATCATAAAGATGGATTCCACTGTTACTATATTATAAGTATTCCATATGTTGTTTTTTCATTGTTTCCATTCACATTTATCCTTACGATAAGTCTTCCATTTTTGGTTTTTTATCCCTCTAATGATCATAGTATGATACCCTAAAACTCATAAGTGGTATTATAGACTTGTTCTTCAAGAACACAATATATTAATATATTTGTTTTTCAAATAAATAAATTTTATATTGTATTATGTCAATATCATATATTATGATATGAAGGATTTATTTTTTTAGCCATAGAATATGATTATTATATATATATTGAGGAGACTTTTTGAGTGATTCCATTAGTGTAGGTTACTAGGACACTTTAATCCTTAGACAATTGGTTGTCTTCCATCTCTTGATGATGGATTGGACTCCCTCTTTCAAACTATCCTCCCTCCCATCATCAAGAGATGTACAGAAATCAGGAATCTGATGATGGATTAAATAAAGGTAGTGAAGGTTAGTTGTAATTTAGTATTGAAGTATTATATCTCTGTTCAAGATTTCATACAAGATGAATGCAATTGTGTAATTTTATGCATGTATTGTATTGTATTGTTGTTATTGAAGACAAATTAAATGTTTGAATACTCATGAAGACAATGGATTATGAACATGATGATGTTTACAATCCTGATCAAGAACAGACTATTGATGGTGAAACACCAGAATTATTAAGGGATCAACAACATGTTGATGAAAAAAATGAAAAAAACAATAATGACGCAACATCCTAGTTTTGAATAAAATTTTCAAGGCAAGTAGTCATGGTATAAAATTTGAGGTTAGTTTGAATAAACATGGCCAACCTATTGATACAAACAAGTAAAAATTAATTAGATATCTTAGGGTCACAATTAGGATTAATGTGTTGATTGATATTGACTCATGGTGCCGCATCCAACCTGCAATGAAAGAAATCCTTTGGAAAGATATGAAGGTAATGCTACAATATAATTTCTCTATTTCACTGAAAAATTATATAATTAAATGTTGATTTATTTTTTATTATTATTTGTAGATTTAATTTATTTCAGAATATTTCCATAAGAAATTTCTCCTAATGGCCACTAGAAATGACAATAGAGGCTTCCAGACTCTTCTGAAGAAGTTACATCTTAGAGATACTGAGGGGAAAATAAATCCCCACCCACCACTTTGTTATGAACACATTATAAAGTAGGAAACATGGAATACTTTCAACAATCATCAAAATGAGAATTCATTTGAGTTTTATTGTGATGGATAATATATTATTTTAAATTATTTATTTTATCCAACCTGATTCAAAATTTTTAATTTATGAAACAACAAAAGAGTTCTAAAAATAAATAATGTGTATCAAAATGATCGTACTTATATCACAAAGGAAGGATGGGGTAAAATTTATTAGATAAGAAATTGGAATATATTTTAAATCAATAATAAACGTTTAATTATGTGATATGAAACAACATATGTTTCTTTGTTTATATGAAAATTGATAAATTAAAATATTAAGCCACATCTATGCTAAGTCATGTTCTATTGAAGGAGGATTTTGTAAATAAGGATGGTATATTAGTTGATGAAAATACAAAAGAAATATGGGAAGCATGAGTAAGTATGAAATAATATTAATTATCTATGATTTATAACAATATTATATAAAATAAATATGTTCATATTTTTTATATGGTTTCGACATAAAAATCAGCAATGACCATACTAGAAGAAAAGAGACTTTCAGTAGATTTTAATAGTCCTGAATAATATGGAAATTAGGTTTTGGAGTCTCTCCTAGAACATATTTTGAGAATAAAAGCCAACATGATGATACATATAATATGAATAGATGAATGAAGACACAAATAGACTCACTGGAAGATATTATTTTGCGGTATGGTTTGGAAGAAAAATGTATAAGAAAAGATCATAGCGAACCGATGGTGGAGCAATGATCTTCACATGATCAAAATGATCCGACTAGCTGTGAGGCTAGTCATTCCCCCCAAAAACTTACCTGGGGCAATCAATTTTTTCATTACTCTTTCTCTTAAATGTGAATCAAACAACTTCTGATAACTTTATATTACTAAAATTCTACAGAATGTAATTGTATGTAATTTTTTTGTCAACACCCACATATCGCCGTGTTGCGAGGGGTATAGTGTATAATATCCTAGTAGACTAGCTACACAATCAACCCCTCCCAAAAGATCACATGAGAGTGGTGATTGAGGTAGATTATGAACCCACTGCGGAATTTCGTGTTCCACTTGATGACCTAGATATTACAATTGTCGAAGTTGCTATTACAACTTTCATAGAATGGATTTCTAATCTTATAAAGATACATGAGGTACGTATTAAAAAATAAATTCATATGAAAAAATTGTGATAGTTGATGATAACATGTCTGAAGTGAGGTATGATATTACATATGGATAAAGAAATGGATAAATAAAAGGTCGAATCAAGGAAATATAGTGAATAGACCAAGAAAACAAAATTAAATTCTGAGAGTACCTTCTCTCCTCTAGTTCTAGAGAAACATTTATTAACGTTACAAATTCATGTGGAGAAAAAATTAAAATATAAATATATGTCTTACATTCACTATGAAGAATAAATATTTGGAGCTTTCATTATATATATAATTGGTCTTGAGTCTCTAAATGATATTCTCAATCATGAATGCCTTGGAGTCTCAAATTGTGAATACATACATAAGGCAAATTTTCATAATATGTCTATACAAATAGTGAGATAAATTTGTTTATTAAAGTTAACAAATATTCATATTTTTATAGGTTTCTATTTTACAACTATATAAATGGAAGATCATCTGAAGAAAGCTTTGGATTCATTAATCCCTATATCATTTCTATGCTAGATATTACTTTGAATGAGGCGTAAATTAAGTAGAAAAAAGACGAGTTACTCAAAGTGTTTAATGAAAACCAATCAGACAACATACTCTTTTTTATGAATAAAATTCAAGGGTAAAACTCTATGATCTAATAACATAAAATACATTTTTAATTTTTTAATTACTTAATTATTTATTTAGGAAGCACTGGATGCTAATAGAAAACAACATAGACACACCAGATATTTAGTTTTTGGATTAAATGCATATATTTCCAACCAACCAACCACACATGATGTGTATTATGAATCATTAATACACTAAAATCAGTATTTTATAGATAAACATTGAATTATATGTTTTGTCTATGTTTTATTGAGAATTTTGGTATGATAGGGTGATCGTTAAATACAGGATAAATCATGGCATTGGGTTAGTGTCTAACAAGCTAAAGCTTATGTATTACTAAAAATGGAAATAAATTAAGGTATATATAGAAATATTTAACTATCAAAACATTTAAAATAAATTTATTTATTTTGGTCAATGTTTCTGTAGTGTCCAAAACAATATAATGTAATCTATTGTGGATATTATGCTTGAAAATTTATGAGATAAATCATGCAACATGAAAAGACCAGCATAACCCAAAAGGTAATTTTCAAAGGTAGTTGAAATTTCATTAAATATATTTCATAATAGTTTGTTTGTTTATATTTTATTTTTACTATCAATATTGACAAAAATAGAGTTACTCAAAAGAAGAAATCAATTTGTTTAGAGATGAGTGGCCAACATACTTTATGTCAAAATGTATGATGAAATTTTTTTATGTAATTACATGCTATATTTTTTATCTAGTATGAGTTATGACCTTAGAAATATATTTGTGGTGTGAATCATTAGTGTCAAAATTCTTATATATTATTTTGTTTCTCTTTCTTAAGGAGAATATTAATTGAGGAAATCAATTTGTTTAGAAGCGTTGACCTGCAAACAATAAAACTGTTGGGAAAATGAATAGGAGGATGAAATAGTGGAGGTGAAGGAATAGGAGGAGACATAGGTGAAGGTAGAAGAAAAGGTAGAGGTGGAGGTGAAGGAGGAGGTAGAGTCAGAGTCAGAGACCGATGTGGAGGAGGAGGTAGAGGCGAAGACTGAGGTAGAGACTGAGGCAGACGATTATATGAAGTGATGACTTGAAAAAAATAAAATTTCTAGGAAATGAAGTATAATAAGGATCACACCATGATTTTATTTGAGAAGATTGTTTAAAACTGCACAGAACACTTGTCACCTAAGATAAGATCCATTGTGCATCATTCTAGTTTAAAAAGACATTTTTTTAAAAAACACATGTGGCGTATTCAAAACTAAGAAAATACATTCATATTGTTTTGGTACTTTAGGAAAACGACTGATATGTCATTTTTAACATGTAGAGATCAGTCACAACTCAATCTGATGCACAATGTGATCAGTATGACACTAAGAACGTATTTGTATTCCAAAGTGACATTAATTTTAGTAAAAAAAAACTAAAATACTAAAAATTGAGAAAACACATTAATATTTTTTTGATACTTTAGGAAAATTATAGATACATCATTTATGACATGTATGGATTAACTGAACCTCTATCTGACACACAGTGTGACCCTTATGACTCCAATTGTGTCTTTTTTGTTCAAAAGTGACATTAATGTTAATAATAAAAAATAACATACTCAAAAATGATAGAACACATTTCAATTGTTTTGAAACTTTAGGAAAATGATCCATGAGTCATTTGGGATCAGTATCATTCATCCACGCATCAATCTAAAGTACAGTGTGACTCAAGTGCATCTTGTATATTCCAAATTGACATTAATTTTAGTAAAAAACAACTAAAATACTCAAAACCAAGAAAAAAATTCATATTTTTAGGTACTGTAGTAAAATGATATATACATCATTTATGACATGTAGGAATTAGCTGTACCTCTATCTGACATACAGTGTGTTCGGTATGACTCCAACTACATCTTTTTAATCGAAAGTGACATTAATTTTAATCAAAAAATCAAATGACATACTAAAAACCAAGAAAAAGAATTCCAATTGTTTTGATAAATTATTAAAATGATACATGAATGATTTGGGATGTGTAGAATTCAGTTTTTCCCCAATACGACGCATAGTGTGACTCCAGGTGCGTCTTTTTTATTCAAAATTGACATTAATTTTTGTAAAAAAAAACTGACATACTCCAAACTGAGAAAATGAATTCATATTGTTTTGGTAATTTATAAAAATGATTGATTTATAATTTTTGACATGTATAGATTAGCCTAACCTCAATCCAATATATGGTGTGACTAGTATGACTCCTACTACGCCTTTTTTATTCAAAAGTGACATTAATTTTAATCAAAAAACAACTGACATACTCAAAAATGAGAAAACACATTCTGATTGTTTTGGTAATTTATGAAAATGATCCATGAATCTTTTGATATTTGTATCATTTAATAGCGCCTAAATTAGACACACAGTGTGACTCGAAGTTCAGTTTTTATTATTCAAAAATGACATTAATTTTAGTAAAAAAACAAAAATTGACATACTCAAAACTGAGAAAATGCATTCATATTGTTTTGGTACATTAGTAAAATGATCCATACATCATTTTTGACATATAGGGATCATCCATACCTTTATATGATACACGGTATGACCTGTATCATTCCAATTACATCTTTTTTATTAAAAAGTGGTATTAATGTTAATAAAAAAACAATCGACATACTCAAAACTGAGAAAACACATTACGATTGTTAAAATACTTTAGTTCAATGATCACTGAGTCATTTCAGACATGTATTATTCAGCCTTACCTCAATATGACACACAATTTTACCAATATGACTCCAAGTTTATCTTTTTTATTCATAATTAACATTAATTTTAGTAAAAAACAACTCACATACTTAAAACTGAGCAAACAAATTTCAATTATTTTGGTACTTTAGGAAAATGATCCATATGTCATTTTTGATGTGTAAGGATCAGCCACACCTCAATCCGATGTACGGTGTGACTATTATGACTCCATGTTGGTTTTTTTATTCAAAACTAATGTTAATTTTAATCAAAAAAATTGACATACTCAAAACTAATAAAACACATTACGATTGTAATAATACTTGAGAAAAATGACCCATGAATCATTTGGGATGAGTACCATTCATCCGTGCCTCAATCAAACACACTATGTGACCATTATGACTCCAAGTGAGTCTTTTTCATTCCAAAATAACATTAATTTTAATAAAAAAAGCTACTAACATACTCTATAATAGTTTTTGTTTTTTTGTATTTGTGTTAGAAATTTTATTTCATTTAAATTCAGTATTTTTATATTATTTTGGTAATTTTTGTTTTTGTTTTTGCTGATGCAGTGTGTTTTTACAGTGCACTGTACCTGTTTTTGGTGATGTAGTGTGTTGAAGCATCATGCTACAGTTGTCAGCTTTATCAGCACTAGTAAATGCACTGATAAATCATTCCTTTATCAACGATTTAAGAAGTAGTGATAAAGGACTCCTCTATCAGGGATTATAAAGGATCTGATAAAGTCAATCTATATCAGAAAATTAAAAAGCACTGAAAAATCATACTTTTATTAGCGCAAATAAAAGCGCTGATAAAAGACGCCATTTATCTGTTCTTTAAAAGCACTAATAAAGGTTCTATTTATCAATGATAAATAAACACACTGATAAATTAAATATTTTATTAGATCTTTTAAAAGTTATGATAAAAGTATGATTTATTGGTGCATTTATTTGTGTTGATAAATATACACTCTATCGGTGCTTTTTTAGCACTAATAAAAGTGATGGTCTTTTAACTGTTCTAAGGTTATCAGCACTTTTCTAGCACAGATGAAGGCCGATTCTAGTGCTGTTATAAATGGGTTTTTTAGTAGTGCCTTTTGATTATGATACTTTGTCCATCAGACCCCGGGACCTCTCTGATTACTATTTCAATGCATTAAAGGGTTTTGTGAATTAAATTAGTTTAAATGTTATTAAAATAAATTCTTCTAAAAACAAAAATTTTTAAATAGAAAATTCACCCCTATTGTATTTTACCATCTACATATATATTTTGATCCAAAAATTGGTATCAAAGGATGTTTCTACTTGCCATATATTTTCTTCATTAATGTTTAAAGTTGGTTATATTTATTTTATAATTTTTTTTATAAATATTTGTTAAACTAACATGTACTGTGGAAAAAGAAATTTTGTATTTTTTTAAATATGGTAGGACTTAATGTCAGTTAAATTGAAAATATCTATCCTATAAGACCACCAATTTTTGATGGAAATGATTGTGAATATTGGAGATATAGAATGAAGACCTTTATAATCAACATTAGAGTTGATAATTTTTTCATGATGATTATAGAATGTAAAATTACTGACAAGGAAGTTAGACTATTTACCAATCAAGAGAAACACGAATATCAACTGAATTATAAGGTACAAAATAGTTTAATTTGTTATATGAATAGAAATATATATATATATATATATATATATATATATAAATTTCACCTTGTGAAGTAGCCAATAGTGTTTGGAAAAAGTTAGAAATTATTTATTTCGGTACATATAATGTTTTTGAAACGAAAAGTTCTATGCTAAGAGAAAACTATCAGGCATTTTAATATCCTTATGGAGAACCTATTTGTAAGGTACAACAAAGGTTCATGATAATTGTGCTCAGTTTACAAGACATTGGATAGGAAGTATTGGATGATGAGGTCCTAGTTGAAAAGATTATAGATATCATTCCAAATAAATGGGAATCAAAAGGACTACTATTGATGAATTATGAAAAGTCACTAATGTAAATCTTGATGAGTTTTTTGGAAATATCTTGAAATATGAGAATAGATTGAAAATAGATGCAAAAAAGTAAAATAAAAATAATAGAGGACTTTCTTTTACTTGAAATTCAAATCATATGAAGGATAAGACTCCTAAAAAGATAGTCAAATTAACCAAGAACAAAGTTGTAGTTCAATCAGACTCAATTGAATCAGAAAATTCATAGAATGAATTATCCCAAATATCTTGAATAATGAAAGAGATTTTTGTAAATAAGTAATTTCAGTATAGATACAATAAAAAAAACAAGGACATGAAAAAAGGATACTGAATTTAGTGCTATGAATTCAAGAAAGTTGGACACATTAGACCTGATTGTCCAAAGATGAAATAAAAAGATAGAGAATAAATACATTCTGAGAGGAATCGGAAAAATTACTGTAAGTCAAAAGGAATGAAATTCTTAAAAAATGACTCTTGGAGTTCTAGTGGTGGAGACTCTTCAGATGAATCTTCATATAATGAGAATTCTGGACAAAAGAATATTGGTCTTCTTGCCAGAATACCTATTGAAAATCAATGTTCCATGGAAAAGGTACACACTGTATAATATTTGACTAACATATATTTAAATAAAAATTATCCTAATTGGAATAATTATTCATATTTAGATGAAAAATCATCCTTATCCAGTGATAATAATACATTACCTTCATATAAATAGGTTTTTAGATTTGAAAAATTACTTGAGAATGAAAATTTAAAAGTTAGTAAGAAAGTTGAAAAGAAAAATAATAGAATAAGTTATTTGAAAAAGCAGTATATAATCTTTCTAAATATCTTGGTAATAAATTTTTTGAAATTTATTATATTTCAAAAAAACTTGAGGAAGCTAATTTTGCGATAGATAATCTTTAAAAATATTTTTTAAAAGTAAATCCCGAGAAAAACGTTTTAGAAACAAAACTCACTTATAATTCTAACACTAATGTGAATAAGAATTTAGTTATAAGACTAAAGTATGAAATATTTTATTTAATGAAAATCTTATCAAAATTTACCTCTATTAAATAAGGTTTTGAAAAAAATGTATAAACAACTTCATCCATAAAGTAATAGTTTCCAAATGGGATAGACTCATTCACAACTTGTTTTTAGAAACAATTACTTTGATCCTAAGAATGAACCCTTTTGCTGAAAATTTCAAAGTGGTGTTCATTAGAATAAAAATTGATCCTTAAATAAAATTCAATACTTGGGCTACCAAAAAGCCCATTTTTAAAAAAAAGAGGGTTTCTAAAATTTTTCTTTCTAACATTTCTGTATCCAAGAATGTTTGGAATCTGAAAACCTAATTGTTTTATTTTTAGGAAAATAGTGGAAGTAGAAACAAGAAATTGTACATGAATAGTGAATGTTCCTAGAATATGACTAGTAAAAAAGACATATTTTAAATAATGTTTGAAATTAATGGTGGAAGTGTTACCTTTAGAGACAATGCTCAAGGAAAGATTTTTGGTATAGGTAATATTGTTCTTCTTAGAAAAGATTTGATTTCAAATGTTTTATTTGAAAAAGGTGTTATGAAAAACCTTATAAGCATATGTCAATTATGTGATGAATGTTACCTTGTAAATTTTAGGACTGATAAATATATAGTACACAATTCCAAGGATAAATTTATTCATTCTACCCATCAGTATGATAATGTATACACACTCAACTTATATGACCTTAGGAGCCATGAATTTTCGTGTCTTAGTGCAATGGAAGATCAATCTTGGTTATGATATATAACATTAGGACACTGTAACCTTAGGAAAATATATAAATTATCTATGAAAATTCTTCGATAATGATCTAAAAAAACATATATTTTATTCTCCAAAAGTCTATGAACCATGTCAATATTAAAAGAAATATAAGTCAAGATTTAAATTAATTAGTGAAGCATCAACTTCTGATTCTTTACAGTTAGCGCACATGAATATTTTTGGTCCTTCAAAAACTTGAAGTATCAGATGAAAGTATTATATATTTTTCATAGTTTACGACTACACAAGATATACATGGGTCTATTTTCTAGAAAAGAAATATGAAGCCTATTGTTATTTTGAAACTTTTATTTCCAAAGTCAAAAAAGAAAAAAACCTTCTATTGATAACTATTGATAGTGATGATGGTGGAAATTTGTAAATTATGATTATGAAACTTTTTTTTAAGAAAGGTATTAATCATAAATTTTCATTACCTAGAACTCCTCCACAAAATGGTGTTGTTGAAAGAATAAACCGAATTCTTCAAGAAATATCAAGAACCATGTAGATTGAATATTCTATTGCAAAACACTTTTGGGATGATGCTATGATTACTTCTTGTTATACTATAAATTGAGTTTTAATTCGATTTTTTTAATAAAACACCTTATGAATTATGGATTGGTTGAAAACCAAAAGTTTCATACTTCAAATTATTTGGATGAAAAGCATTCATTTTGAATGAAAAAGATAATTTAAATAAATTCTCACCCAAATACAATGAAGGTACATTATTAGTTTATTCCACTACTTATAAGGATTATAGTGTTTTCAATAAAAATTATTATATTGTTGAGGAAACAATACATGTTAAATTTGATGAAACTAATCCTATTGTTTTTAAACAATATCAACATACATATTTTGATGTGTTTTCTAAAACTAATTATCAACCTTTAATAAAATAGTATTCTAATAAAGAAAATACTCAATAAATTATTTCTAAAGTATTCACTCTGGAAGACTTTCTATCTTATGTTGATGAAAATGTCTTACAAAACCCAAATTAGTTTTTTATTTAGAATCATCCTAGTGATAGTATCATTTGTGAAGTAAATCAACCTGTATTGATTATAAGTTCTTTGAGAAATGAAGTAGAAGATCTATAATTTATTTCTCAATTCGAGCCTAAGAGTTTTGATTAGGCTTTTGGTGATAAATATTGGATTAAATTAATGCAAGATGAAGTAAATAAATTTGAAAGGAATAAAGTTTGGACCTTGGTTGAAAGACCCAAAGAAACCTATGTAATTGGAGTAAAATGGGTCTTTAGAAACAAATGTGTTGAAAATGGAATAATAATTAGAAATAAAGCAAGACTAATTTTTAATAGTTATAATTTACAATAAGAAATATATCATGGAGAAACCTATGATCCATTAGCTAGACTTGAATCTGTTCGAATACTATTAGGCTTTGTAGAATTCCTTAATTTCAAAATTTTTCAAATGGACGTGAAGTGTTATTTTCTTAATGGTTATGTTGAAGAAATGTTTTTGTTGAAAAACCTTCTAGTTTGGAAGATTCAAAAAATCATGATTTTTTTTCAAACTTACAAAATCTTTATATGGACTAAAACAAGCCCTTAGAGACTAGTAAGATAGGTCAACAAGATTTTTGTTACAAAAAAATTTTGTTAAGGGAACTACTGATCCCACTATTTTTATAAATAAATAAAACAAAAAAGTTTTTATCATTAAAATTTATGTTGATGAAATTATATTCAGAACAACTCAAAAATATTTAATAGATTCCTTTTCAAATCTTATTAAATATATGTTTGAGATTAGTATGATGGGTGAGTTAACATTCTTTCTTGGTTTTCAAATTTCTCAAAAACTAGAAGGGACTTATATATCTCAACATAAGTATATTAAATATATTATTAAAAATTATGGACATGACAATACTAAAAGTATCATTACTCCAATAAGTACATGAAATACTCTTGAAATTGATGAATATGGACAACCAGTAAATCAAACAAATTTTAAAGGGAAGATAGAAAGTCTACTATACTTAAGATCTAGTCATCTAGACTTAATGTTTTCTGTATGATTATGTGTAAGGTATCAAGAAAATCTAATGGAATCTCATTTAAAAGCTATAAAAAGAAGTTTTTTTTGTTATTTAAAGAAAACTATGGATTTGGGACTTTTTTAATCTTCTAGAAATGATTTTAAATTGAAAAGTATTTCAAATGATGAATTTGGTGGTTGTATAATGGATAGAAAAATTACATCCAGAACTTTTCATTTCTGAGGTGATTATTTAGTTTCTTGGTCTTATAAGAAACAACACTCAGTAGTACTTTCCACTGCTGAAGATGAATATGTTGCAGTTGGAAGTTATTGTGATCAAGTGTTGGGGATACAACACACACTCAATGATTATGACATGAGTTTTACTAGAACTCAAATACTATGTGATAGCACTAGTGCCATATATTTAAGTAAAAACCCTACACATCACTCATGAGAAAAACACATAGATATTAGGCATCAATTTCTTAGGGATTACACACTAAAAGAAGATATCATTTTACAATTTATTGGAATGCAAGATCAACTTTTTAATATATTTATAAAACCATTACCATCCAATATATTTGAATACATTAAACAGAATCTATGAATGATCACTTTAAATTAAATCATTAATATATAATTCTTGTTTGTACCATCTACTTATATTAAGATACTCCTTTCAACGGGGGAGGGGGGGAAAGGTAGATATGTTTGATAGAATTTTTTTTTGTACCCAAATTTCTTTTTTCGTACGATTTTTTTTTCGCACCCAATTTGTTATTGTCGAAAACATTTTTTTGTAACCAATTTTTTTCCCACCCAAAAACTTTTTTGTACCTAAAAATTACTTTTTATACTCAGTTTTTTTTGTACTTCAAAAATTTCATATTCACATTTAATATTCATGTACACTTCTTATCATACATGTAAAATTATTTTCATACTGAATTTCTTTTCAGACTCAATTTTTTTTCATTCTCAAAAAATTTATTAATCATATTTATTGTTAATGTAAAATTATTATCATACACATAAAATTATTTTCATACTCAAATTTTTTTGTGCTCATATTTTTTATACTCAAAATTTTATTATTAAATTTTTTTAAGATTCATTTCGTTTTTGAAGAACAATCTATTTAGATTCCGAAAGGTAAAATTTTTCTAAGTTTTCACTTTGATTTCAATTGAAATTTGTTTAATGGTATATTATTCTATTTTAAATCATTATTGGATTAATCTTGAATATGATTTTTTTAAAAAAACCCTCAAGAGTTCAAATTTTCTCAATCGTTGGATCTCCTTGATCAATTCTAAGATGTAAAAACCCAATTGTTATATTTTCTTCGCCTATATAAAGGGACCCCTCCCCGTCCTATATGGGTTGTCTCCTTATTCTTTTTGAAGCCCTGTTGCTCTAAAAAATAGATGAGTCTAATAGTATCCATACTTAGTGGTTCTCATTGTACCCATGTCTAAAGCCTCTAAAAATTCTCCAAAGACAATACCTCCAAAATATTTGAAAAACATGAAGTTATTTCATGAAAGGTTAGTCAAAATATATTTTTATGATAAATTTGATTCTTCACTCAAAAGAATAATTCAATTTCAAGGATGGGAGTCATTATTTATAGAAAAACTCAATACTTTTCAGGATCTATTCATTTTAAATGAAGTAAAGAAGTTCTATAATATAGTGAAAGTTAAAAAATACTTGAACATAACACTTTCTATATATGATATAGAGATAAATATGTCTAAAAAGAAAGAATATAACTTCTTAAATGTTCCATCTGGGGGTGATTCCTTCCCCCCCATAAGTTTAAAAAAGTAAAATAAACCTTTCATAAGAGTAGATCCAAAAAATCACTCTTTAAAATACATGAGCCTAAAATTAAAGTGACTCATCTTTCAGTAGACAACATACTTATGGAACTCTAGATGCAAGGGTTCTTAATTCCTAGGAGTGGTGATAGAGAAAATCTCAAGGTGTCAGATGTATTCATTCTTGATTATTTGGTGAACATGAGGAAGTTAAATATATTGTGTTACATCTTTGAAAAAATTATTAATTTGCAGTCCGGTGAAATTAAATCTTATCTTACCATATTTCCAGTAGTCATTAAAAATATCATTGTAGAAAGCTTGATATTTTGTAATATCCCACTGAAGTTAATTCCAAGAAAGATAAAATTTCCATAGATAAGTGATGATATAATTAAGATATTGAAATTTATTTTTGATCCTAAATCAGAGAATTTTATCAAATATCCTAATGTCAAATTTTAGAAATAAGTAATTAGGGAAATCCAGGGAATCATAAAAAAATCAGAACCAATTGTTTCAGAAAAATAAAAGAAATCCAATTTCAAATCAGCTTTAAATATGAAAAATAAAAATAAATAAAAAGATAAAATTATAGCCAAATAGATAAAATATCATGCTAAAAGAAAATAAGGAGATCCACAATTTGGTCTCAATCCTACTGAAGCTCTTGCTGAAAATATTTGGACTGATGAAATTCTAAAATAAAGTCAGAAGAAAAATAATCTAATGAAGATAAAAGATGATATTTTTGATATCAATAAGAAGTTAAAAGGAGTTAAAAAATCTAGTGTTGGAATTTTTTTCAAATAAATAGTACAGAAATAATCACTCACCCCCTCTGACCAAGATAAGGGAAAGAAGAAAAAAATGGGAGAAAACTCGGCACCACAAAAAGTCTCTAAATAACAAGTTTTAGAAGATCAAGAGGACACTGATTTGCATTAGATAGATGAATATATTGATGAAGATAAAGATAAAAGTGAATAGTATGAAGAATAAAAATGAATTAGAAGAATAAAAATAAGAAAATAAAGAATGATAAAAGAAGAAATTCGAAAAAGAAACTAATCAAGATCAAAATTATCAGTCCGATACAATTCTAGTAAGATCATCCCAAGCTACATCAAGAAAGTTTACATCCCCTAAATTAAAAACATTGTAGAATGTGTATCAGAAATACCAAGCTCGAAAAGTTATTTATTTCATAGATAATGAAGAATAAACCAGATCCAATAACAATAAGAATCAGAATAATGATGATGATAATGATTCTATCGGAATTAATTCTACTAATGTTCCTAATTATGAGGAAGAAACTGATTCATAGAATACTATTTTGTTGAAAAGATATCAATATTTTTTTCAAGCACTAAAGAGAATTGAAAAGAAAATTCCATTTTTACTGAGAATAGAAGGGAAGATTTATTTTGTTATAGAAAAGAAAAACAAAAGATCAGACACTACCATGATTCAAGGAAAAATACTAATGAAACTTGTGGAAGGATTCAAAGTATTGGAAGAAAGCACCAAGGAACACATAAAGGATTGTAATAAAGTGGGAAAATGGTCACATAAGTCTGATGAAAGTACCAAGCTTCATAAAGATAAAATAGAAGATATTGGAAAGCTCATGAATGAAGTCTCAACTTCATTTTACAAGATGGAAAGTGATACTACTAAAAAATTTCTAGTTTTGAGATGCCTAGATAAAATCCAATCTGAAGATATTATTGATATAAAAAATCAAAATATTTTGCTGACAGATAGAATTGATGTTCCGGAATAAGTCCCAAGAAGAAAAAATTCTTACTCTGGGAGAGAAACTAAAACCCAGGAATAAGTGATTCATACCCAAGACCAATTATTTCAAAATCAAGAATATAAATTATGGTCTTAATAATAATCTCTTAAAAAGATGATGGAAGACAGGAAAGATTTCAATAAAATGAAGAATTTTGTTTTATACCTCATGAAGAAGGACAAAGAGATGGAAAAGGAGAAGAATTAAATTTCTTGAACTCTTGTTGTATTGTTTTTACAACATTAATAAAAGTATTTAGAATATAAATATTTTTTATTGAATGTTTTCCATTTCTTGGATGAATGTTGTTTCATTTATTCTTAATGATAAAATTCTTTATCACTTCATATTGTTTGTTTCTCTAACATTTTTTAGGTATGAGAAGACTTTCCCTATTCATTTCTAAAAATCACAAAGGGGGAGAATGCTTTATACAGGGCGAGAATGTGTTCGATAGGGGGATAAATTCTCATAAAAGGGAGAACGGGAGAATAATAGTTAAAAAAGAATAATATTTTTATTAAAGGGAGGTATTTTTTATAGTATATGATCATTAGGGATTTTTTTATCCTAAGGGGGAGTTTTTTCATATTCAAATAATATTCATAAGAGTTTTAAAACTCAAAGGGAGATAAGTATAAGTATTAAATTTTGAGTAAAAATTTTATTTTCTTTTTTAATACTCTATTTGTTTTTAAGTTGTGATTTTTTCTTTCCTAAAAGGGTGATATTTTTGACTCAAAAGTATTCTTTTGACTTTTCTATTGCTTTTTTGTTTTAGAAATCAGAACCTCTATTTCTAAATAAATTCATATTTTATCATACATACTTTAAGGATTTTGTTTTACTTTTCATAATTATGTTTTCCATATATTAATGCTAATAATAGTACTCATGTGTTTCACATAAATAAGTCATTCCATGATTATTGTAACAATACTGAATACGATTTCTATCATACACACCAAATACGATCTTTATTATACACTGTCCCATTTTCATACTGACATTATTTTTGTAATGATAAAAATTATACTGACTCTTATAATGATAATAATCAGATCCATTTAATCTCATTTTATCGTAACCATAATAGTATATAGTAATTAACTGAAAAAATTTATTTCAAAATGATGTCATGTATTCTGTTTCAATATGAATTATAAAATGATGTTGTTGTTTTAGTTATAATATTACCATTGGAGTTCCAGGTTTCCAAGTCCATCTGAATTTTGAAGAGAAAATCCGACTTTTGGAATCCAAGATGACCGTTGGGGAGATGGTCTATAAATACCAGGTTATTTGAATGAGCTCAGAACTTTTTGACAAATTCGAGATGCTGTGTGGAAGATTTTTCAAATTACCGATTTGTGTGAAATACTCTAAAAATTTTAAGTTGTAAACCACACTTTTTACATACTTGTTACTTTCAAGAGTTTTTCTTTTCCTAGCATGACACTAATTGTTGTTAATTATGATCGAAGGATTCTGTGGATAAGAAGAAAACTGTACTGATCTTTTGTAAATCGAGGGCTTCTGAGTCTAGGAAGATAGATGTGGAGATCACCTTCTTGATCTAGGGCTTGTGAGGATATCAAAATAGAAGTTGATCATTATATCAAGGGATTACTCTGGTGTGGGTAAGATAGAATGTCTTGAATGTATAAATCAAAGGACCTCTATCCTAGGATATTAGATACCCTTATCTTTTGGTTAAAATAATTTTATTCATTTACATCTTTTAATTTACCACTGATTTTGAATTGAGAGTGAATCATTTTATATATTCAACTTTCTATTCTATTTTTTAGTGACTATGATCAATTCATTTACCTGATACGATTCTATATGCTTTATTATAGAATCATTAATTGTTTTACTCTATTTATCATAACCATTGTGATTACGATATTTATCATGATTAATCTAATTAAATTATTTCCTTAATGTGAATACAATTAATTAAAAATATTACTTGTGGAATACTTATCAACCACTATTGATTACGATACTCTATCCACTAGACTTATGGCCCTGTTTGATTAATATTTCAATAAATTAAGATGTTTTTTTAATTAAATTAGTTTAAATATTATTAAACTAAATTATATTTAAGTAAAAAAATGATTTTTTAAACATAAAATTCACACCCCTCTTGTATTATTGTATATTCATATACATTTCAATCTAATAGAAACTCTACCATCTATTTTAGTTTTCTTATAGAAAACCCACTTTCACCCTCAACTACCATATTAGGAATACTTCCTATTTTTTGGTTTATAACTTCACCAATTTCAACTTTTCTCCCATTTTATCCATAGGTTAAATGTTCATTCTCAAGAAAAATACCATTTTGGGCCACTAACACTTGATGTTCAGTAGGGTTATAGAATTTGTATCTCCCATATTCTTTGGGATAACCAATACATAAGCATTTATTAGATATAGGTTTAGATTTATCAAAATCCAAAAATATTGCATAAGATTCAAACCCCCATATTTTTATTAAATAAATATTTGGAAGCTTCTTAGTACATATCTCATATGGTGATTTTATGACTGCTTTAGATGGAACAATATTTAATAAGAAAGTGGTATTCTTCAGAGTATAACAATAGAATGTAAAAGAAAGGTCACATAGAATCATCATTTATTGAAACATGCCTAATAGGGTATGATTCCTCCTTTAAAACACACCATTATATTATGGTGTTCTTGTAGAAGTGAGTTATAAAACAATTCCTCATCCTATTAGATAATAAATGAATTCCTGAATCATGTATTCACCACCCTAATCTAATAAAAGAATTTTAATATTTGTTTCCAATTGATTTTGTACTTCATTTTGAAACTCTTTGAACTTTTCAAAAGTTTCATTCTTGTGCTTCATTAGAGACACATATCCATATTGACTAAATTCATTGGTAAAAGTAATGAATTATCTAAAAACACCAATAAATTTAGTACTCATTGTTCTATATTCATCACTATGTGTAAGATCCAATAGTCCACTAGCCCTTTCACCTTTTCACCCAAAAAAATCTTTTCCATTTTTTCAAATAATCCCAATTCACATATATCAAATGATTCATAATTTAATGAGTCTAACAATCCATCTCTATAGAGTTTTTGATTTGTTTCTAATTTATATATCAAATGTGACAATACTAAAAGTATGTAGGATTAGAGTTTTTGGTTTTGGGAATTACGGAAGCCTGCGATTGGTTGTTTCCAACTTTTCATTTTTTCATGATCGATGAAAAATCCGCTATTTATTCGATGATAAAAATTGTGATCAACCGAATTGAATCTAAGAAAATAGACATGGGATAAAACACTGGAACAAATCATATGATCATTACATATTATTTATAATTAATTTAATCAATTAAAGAATTAACTTGAGAGAATTATTTCTTTGTTGATGGATCTGACAACAGATCTACATTATACCATCATTTCATTGTACGAATCAAGATAATATTCCCTCTAGTGGTGATCCAAAAATGTACCATAAATCTTTGAACATTTCTATAGGAATATCCAGGTGCTAGCACTACAGATCCTATCTCTTCATCTTTAACCTTTGATCATCACAAGAGTGAGTTACAAATAATTCTCCTTAATCTCTATCGACTCAAGAGTGGAAGGTAGAGGAATATTTCTCTGCATTCTTGGGAGTGTTCTTGGAGAAGGGATCTCTCTATGGATTTGAGAGGATTCTATGATTTTTTTGTGCACAAAAAAACAAATGAATTGGATCTATTAAAAAAATAATATAATTGGGTTTATATATCACTAGGGTTAGAAATAGATAATTTCACAAGTTCCCTTTATTATTTATTTAATCCCATCTAGAACCCCATGTCTAAAATAATATTAATATTATTATTCCTTGACATGCACTTAACTTGAGAATTAAAACTAAATACTATTTATTCAAATAATATTCAATATATATTTTTTATCACTAGAACTAAACAAATCAATCTTCCATTCATCCACAATATGTATTGGGCCATGAATAATGTCTCTATATTTATTAAATAAATATCACCACATTATTCACCAATAAATAAATAAATATTATATTCACTAAATAATACATAAATATTTATTAAATACTCTTCTCACAAAATATTCTCTCAAATAACTGGTGACAGAATATATGTGATAAATCAAACATTAATAATTATTAAACAACATACAAGAATAATATTTATTCAACTTATTAAATAATAAATAATAATATATATTATTTAATTGATATTTTGGATACATTTAGTGTGTGACCCTCTAGGGATCTTTTTCAGTGTCATTTGGTGAAACTACCTAAAGTATAAGGTTAGCATATAGAAACACACCAAGTCACCCATAGATAAAGAAGTAAATGTTTCAAAGTTATAATAACTCATATATACACTTACTGTGTAATATAATCTCTTTATCATGATATATATAATCAAGCAGGTTGCACACTGGTGCCATCAAACTATATGATTGATGTCTCTTTCTTTGAATTTATAGAAAATGAACTTTCCTATAGAACACTATTGCTATGGATTTATTTAAGATATATAATTTCCATCAAAGGGCCTGAGATATCAACTTCCATTAAATAATATAAGGGAAAAGTCCTTTATCACATTATTCATTAAGTTAATATTACTCATGATTCACCTAACATATCCAACTATACTGTGAACATATTTCAATATAGTTTTCATCAATACATCAAAGTACATGACTTATAATACTCATTAATAATAATATTATAGTATAAGGATCAATACACATGTCCGTATAAAGGAACATCCAATGACACATATAAATGCAGATTTCTTACCAGTGGGTCTTGTTCTCATAATATCATATACTAGATATTACCAATGGAGGACACCATGATAAGTCTCCTCGAGGTCCTACGATCTCTACCCCTGATAGAATATATCATTTTTCCCTCAAATTATATCATCTGACTTTAAAACATATATTTAAGAATACTACCATGACACTTTTGGGTTCTCATCATAGTGGGGAACTGCTATGACCTTTTAGTATGACAACTACTCTTATGAAATTATCACATACTATGTCACACAGAAGAATAATCATGATATCATAAGAAGTTTATTAATATTACAAAATATGAATAGATGTTATCATAAATTACATTGAATTCGGTTCTAAGGAACTAATTCCAACAGACCCATACTTTCACTAGAGCCAACATCTAACAAACTTCAGTCCGCTAGCTCTCCCATAACAATCAAGATTTTTTTGAGAAAATCCTTTAGTCAAAGGGTGCACCATGTTTTATTATGTGGGAAATCTTCTTAATGAAACTTCAACACTATGATAAAAATCCCTCAGGAAGTGATACTTATGGAGTATGCTATTTTTATATTAGTGTGACCTTGTCTCTTTTGAAAAATCCACCAGTGTAATATTATCATAATACAATGTGATATGATCTTTACTATTAGTTACCACATCAAGCTCCTAAAAAACTTGTATACCCAAATGGCTTCCTTGAATGAATCATAATTCACTATATACACAAACTTCTATCCCGAATCAATGAATTCTAGATACTTTGAACTCTTTAATTTCACAAGATCTCTATTGAGACAAAAAACTTATCCTTATTATGACTTCAAATCATTCAGATCCATTTTAAAACTAGCCTCAGTATAATCCCTGATGACCAGCTCCTCGTCTCCTCCATACACCATGAACATATGCTTTTTTCTTCTTATATACTTGTAGATAACCTTAACAGAAAAACAATTTTGTTCTTCTATATCTTCTTGATATACTCTTACAATGATCAATACATAGGAAACATCAAGTATTTTATATAATAGGGAATACCTGATTGATACTATCGCTAAATCATATGGGAAAATACACATTCTCTCTTTCTCCTATTGTGTCTAAGGATACATTTTCTTATAAATATGTATACCATGTAACAATGGAACCAATACCCACTTAGATTTTTTCATACTAAATATCTCTAGTATGTGTTCAATGTATTTAATCTGACTTAGTCCATGAACCATATTTTATCTATCACAAATGATCTTAATCTTTAGAATCTAGGCTACTTCTCCTAAGTTCTTCATGGAGAAACATTTTTTTAACTAGTAGTTAATATATTGTTTCACTGGTATGTTGTTTATAATAAGAAAAATTTCATCAACATATTGTACAAGGATAAAAACTACATTTTCATTAAACCTCTTGTAATAACATGAATCACATTCATTCTTAATGAAAACAAGTTCTTTAATAGCTTCATAAAGTCGAATGTTCCATGAGCTGGATTATTTCTTCAATCTATAAATGAATCTTAATAACATTCAAATATTTTTGGAATTACCTGGAGTCAAAAACCATTTTGGTTGTGTCATATAGACATCTTTCTAAAGGTTCCCAATAAAGAAAGTAGTTTTGATGCCCATTTTCCAAATTTCATAGTCATGGTAAGACACTATAGCAAGTAGAATTCCGATTGATTTGAACATGAAAAATGGTGAAAAGTTTTCATCATTGTCAATTCCTTAATGCTTTTAAACCCTTTATCCACTAGCCCTGATTTATAGGTATTTAATTTACCTTCCATGTCCATATTTCTATTGAATACCCATTTACACCCTATGAGATTTACATAAACTGGGGCATTGACCAGAATACAAAACTGGTTCTAATACATGGAATCCATTTCATAATTCATGGATTATATCCATCTTATTTCTTCTGATCTCTTTTCTTCCACTTTTTTAGGAGAGAGGTTCATCATTGTCAACCAATAATGAGTCCCTATCTTCTGTGACTAGAAAATCATATCTCATTTGTTCTCTTACCACTCTTTTCCCCTATATAATAGTTGTGTTTTAGGGACTACTTCCTCTATGAGGACCTGTGGAATCTATTCCAATATTAACTCTTATGTATTTTTAGCCTCAAATTCATTGAAGTAAATCTTTCCCCCACTATCCTTTTTGAGGATGCATTCCCTCTCAGGAAAGAAGACTTGTCTAGAGACAATCACTTTCTAGTATGAGGGTTTTTATAAGTAGTATCTATTTCTTTCCTTGAGATACAATATAAAGATAAACTTTTTTCCTCAGGGTGATAGTTTCTTTCTTGATAAGGCCTTAAAAAATTCCTCAAAACCCTATACATGTGTATGATACAAAACAAGTTTATTTCCACACTACAAATCAAACGAAATTCCATTTTCCCCTTTATTTGGTACTAAGTTTAATTTATATGCCCTAATCTGTAATGCATATCCCCAAAAAGACAATAGAATATCATCACGAATCATCATCAACATTACCATGTCTAATAAGGTACAATTCCTCCTTTCACTAACACCATACCACTGTGGTGTGTAAGTTAGAGTGAGTTGAGATAGAATCCCAAACTCCTATAGAAAGTCAATGAACTCTTATTTAAGATATTCACCAACTAAATATAATCAAAGGTTATTTATCTTATTCCCAAGTTGATTCTATACTTCATTCTTGATTTTTTTTTATTTCTCAAAGGACTCTAACTTTTACGTCATCAAGTAGACATAGCTATATCTACTCAATTAATCAGTAGAAGTTATGAAGTAAGAATACCAACCTCTAGATTCTAATGTAAATATTCTAAAAAAAATTAGAGTGTTCCAATCCTATAAGATCTATGGACCTTTCACCATGAACACCGAATGGTGGTTTGGTTATTTTTTCTTGTAAACAAGAATGACATCATTTAAGTGGTTTTAGCTTAGAAAAGTCTAAATAACCTTCTTGAGAGATATTTTTCAAACACTTCTAATTTACATGAAAAATGAAGTGATTCCATAACATGGTGTTATATGAGTTGTGAGAACATGATTAATTATCTATTTCTAAAACGTGGTTTTCTTAATTTAACACATAAAGAACATTATTAAATTTTCCATACCATAATATATGTTATATTTATAAATGAAACAAAATTTATCTCCAAACTTGAAAATAAAACCATCTGTATCCAAGCATGATACATAAATTATATTCCTGGTAACCATTGATACATAATAAAAATAATTTAAAACCAATATCATTCTCATTAGAAATGAAAGGTGGTAGTAAACAATGGCTAGATCCACCATCCTCGCACCATTGGAAGCTCGTAAATCCACATATCCTCTCGAAATCATTTGAAATCTACTTTCTTCCTTCATTTGAATACATATTCAAGCACCCAAATATCTATATAATACCCAATGTGTAGATATTGAAAGATTACACTTGATAAAGAAGACACCTTTAGCTCCCCCTAGAATTTGGGTGTAGTTATTATTCCAGTGGCCTTGCTTGCCACATGCAAACAATACTTCCCCATTTTCCTTACCCAACCTCTGAATCTTCCTCTTCTTGGAAGGACGATGCTTGGGAGATTTAGACTTATTATGAGTCTTGGGACACTTTACCTAATTCTCCCTTTTATTATTCACTATAAGGGCCATAGGTTTTTCATGCCCCATATCATTGTCAACATGGAAAATAAGAGTAAGAAGTTCTAAAATAATCTTCTCATTATTTCTCATATTATAATTAATAATAAAACTAGAGAAGGTCTTGGGTAATGAGGAAAGTATGAGATCTGTGCATAACTCATTTGGGAATTTAATCCCTAAGATGTTAAGCATTCAATGTAGCTAATAATCTTGACCACATGAGGCTCATTTGGAACTAACCCTCCAAGCATAGTTATAAACCGATCATTGTAGATCTCATATCTCTCTTGTCTTTACTTCTCTTGATAAAGATATTGAAGGTGATACATCATGATATATGCATCCATGTCCTTATGTTTATTCTAAAGATAATTGGTCATGGATAATATCATGAAACAATGAAAATCTATGGAATCAATAAAATATTTCTCATAGAGAGTTAACTCTTCACTAATAGCCTCCTTACCAGGCATATTAGGAATATGTTCTTCCATCACATATAATTTCCTTTCATGGTGTACGATAATGTGTAAGATAGTTTGCCAATATTGAAAATTTATGCAAATGACAAGGTTATCCTTCTCAATTATGGATCTAAGTGATATGTTTGAAGTCATTTTTATTACTGTTTCTACAAATAAGATAATTAAAGAATTAGTACTTTATTTGATAAAATTCGGATAGATAAATAAATATTATATTTATTAATCTCGCACAATTTTATCAAAAACCAATATCTCTCACCATTGGATTTGGAATATCCTATTTCATGGACATTATAGTGTCAAGGATCCATATTCCCATTCTCATTACCCTACCTTTGGTAGTTCAATAAACTTGAATGGTTTTAGGTAGGCATTCCCAATGCCTACTGCTTTAACTCATAGTTCATTGATCTGTTGAGTGGAGTCTCTAATCCTGAAATCTTTAAATCATATTTTCTCAACCCTTACCTCTCAGTTACACCAAGTCATGATTTTTAAGTCAACCCTTGATGTGAACTAAGTCAAGTAAATCTAAAACTTGAAGTTATAATTCTACGATAATTGAAAGTACTCCAACTTTGTCTGGTCAAACACTCTGTTCTATGGTTTGATTTTAACTTAGGTAGTGGAAGGCTATACTAGATTAATATATATTATTGATGTATTTTATTATTTTATGCATAAATTGAAAATTCTTATCTTATTATATTATTTTTAATGTTATGTGTATTTACTTAAGTGATTAACTATGTATTAGATAATATTTAGGAATAATAAAATTTATTTTAGTTCTATCTTTAATGCTTGTTAATTCATTTACTAAAAGTTATTTTTGTTTTTTTGAATTAGACAAAGAAAAAAATCAAGGAAGAAAAGGAGAAAAAAATAATGGAACAAGGGACAGGGGGTCCGGGAGGTCCAAAGTAGTGTAAACTGAGTTTGTATGATCTAATTAGATCAATAGACTCAGGAGGAAGAGACCTAATGCTAGTTAATATAATGAAATTATTATTTTGGTTTCCATGTTCAACAAGAAAATAAGCTACCTTGTTCCCCTCTCACCATATGTGGAGTAAGATTATATAATTAGTTACTCAACATAATCACCTTCAGATGTAGTAAATGATGGCCCAAGGTGTCTTCTTATTCCCTTGAATAGAGTTGTGAATCTCCTTGATTCCATTTTAATGGTTGTAATTGGGATGTTGTGATCGAGGTAGGTCTATAACCCTTTAATAATTACATTGGCCTCATCTATGATAGAATCCCCAATACCACATAAGCCACAAAATGTTAATATGACCAGCCCTGTATTATCATGGACCATGTCCCCTCTCTGTATAAGTCCAAGATTGTATGAACCATTGACGTTGAGTATGAGACATCACTCTGGTGGTTTCCAATAGATCCATCTTCCTTGTTTGTGAAAAAATAGGGGATAAAGGGGTTCTACTACCTGGAATGATCCTCCTTAAAGAGATACTAGTATCTAACCACTTCACCAGGAGACCCAATTCGATCCTGAGGCTATTGGACCAAACCTTCTTGGCCAAGGTTATGCTGTATTTTCATTTAATATACACCCTATTTCTGGAATTCCAGATACACCAGTATCTCGTGACCATCACAGCCGCCCACACCTCATGTTCCTTCATGGTCAAGCTTACATTATGAATCCCATTTGGGAGGAAACCCAAAAAATCACTAGGATGCAATTCAAGTCCAAATAAATCCCCAAATCCTCACCAAACTGCAGATGCCTAGTCACTTTCATTGGAGATATGTTCCCACATTTACTCTTTGGAATCCCAAAATCACTAGCATTTTGATACAAGATTAACCACCTTTTTACTAATGGAATCATCCATGGAAATGGTAAGGATTTGAATTCTCCAGATCAGAAATTTAAATTTGACGGGGATGTCATTGCACCAAAAAATGATTCCCTTATTGTGCCACCCTTTGTTAGGATGTAGAATGCTCCTTTAGGTTTTTACAAAGAACTCCCCCATAGGGGAATTCATAAAAATGAAGTTGTCCTTATCCATAGAGATCTAAATGCTATCAAATACCTGATATTATTGATGATTGTGAATGGTCTTCATGAAATGGGGATATTTCCATGACTGATCAAAGTAAATTTTTGGAAAAGGACAACCTGGGAAGATGATGAGAGAATAATTCCAATTGAAAAACCATCAATCGATCTCCTTGTACCCCATAATCCATCGAATAATATCCTTGAGAATTTGGACGTGGCCTCTAATTATCTTCCATAAACTCAAATCCTTTCCCCTTAGAGCCTCAAGTTCAGGTCTATACTTCCCTAAAATGAAATTAACCCCATGTGACCGAACTTATAGGACCTCCCACACTAGCCTAGCCTGAAATAAGCTCATAGTAACTTACACAGTATGAAGATTAAACATCCATCCTCCATAGACCTGAACATTATCCTCCAAGAATCCCATAAACACCTTCTATCACCACATGAGTCCCAAATAAAGCTAGATAGGATCCCCTATATTTTCCTCAAAATGGTATTTATCCCCTTTTGGACTAAAAACACTTGCATTGGTATATTGGTGAGTAAACAGTTGACCAGAGTGATTCTTCCTCTAAAAGGCTGGAAACCGTTTTTCCAATTTTATATGTGATTGGTGATTTTACTAACCACCCCTAATAGTGTGAGATGAACATTCTTCCCAGAGATATCAGGGATCCCAGGTAATCCATGGGGAACTATTTTATACTAAATCCCAATAAGTATTCAATGTTCTTCCCCTTCCTTTATAATAAAGTCTCAACATATTAATAATGATCTTTCTTCTATTAGTTTTCTCCCAACTCTATGTAAAATATTCTTCCATAATTTTGTTCAGTTTACTTATATATCTTTATCCTCCGTTTATGAAAAATATTATATCATCTATGAACATAAGATGAGAAATACCATTAAATTTTCCTCTAAACTTGTAAGGTTGAATGATGTCATTTTGAATGTACCTCTCTATGATTCTACTAAGAGAATCCCGAATCAGGATGAAAAAACTTGGTGATAGGGAGCCCCCTATCTAAGCCCTCAGACCAATTTGAAAAATTCATATTTCCTCCCCATAATAGTAACCAAAATCCATGGGTAGCTAAAAAACCAATAAAAGAGTCCCCTAACCCAATTATAGAATCCCATGTAGCCTATAACTCTAAGGATGAAGCCGTATTCCAGCCTATCAAATTCCTTGTCCAAGTTGATTTTAATAACCACATTGGATCCATGTTTCTTTATATTCATAGTCACTATCAGTTCCTAAACAATTCATATCACACCTTGGGGGGACCTTACATTCATGAATCCATATTACCCAATAAATACACATTTTTGAAGGAAAGTTTCTTGTCACTTTTTAAGGACACTATCCAAAATCTTATATGATACATTGTACATGTTAATCAGCCTAAACTGATTAATCAAGGTTAGATCATTTACCTTAGGGATAATTATGTGAGTAGTTTCACAAATATCTCAAGGTAGGTCACACCCTAAAAATAATACTAAATTGGTTAAATTGGATAATCATTGATAAGGACCCATGATATGGTATAAAATGTGTCTGGAAAACCATCTGGTCTAGGGGAACTATTCTTATTAAGGGATACAACATATTCCAAAATTTCTTGTTCATTTGGGATATTCTTGAATGAGTCATTAATAGAATGTGGAACCACCTAAGGAATAAACTCAAATATATCGAAATGTCATATTGGATACCATCCCTACATGGTCAAATTAGCATTAGAAATATAGATTTTAAATACACCTCAACCTTACCTCCCATAACTTCCGAGTCATTGGAGAAGGAACCATCATCCATGAGTAATTTTGATATGAATCCCCCTACTTTATTTGATACATTAATGTAAATAAGAAATGTTTCTTCCTCTCTCTTTAATCTATGTTACTCTAGATTTATCTCATTCAGATCTATCTTTCTCCAACAGTATATCAAAAAGCTGGAACTTATTACTAATAAGGATATTGACAAAATTATCATGACACCTATTCTCTAGAGAGGATTCAATTCTAACAATTTCATTTTTGATTCCATAAAGGTCACTGGTAAGTTTAAGAAGATTATAAATCCATGATTTTAAATACTCATTTAGTCATATTAGTTTGTTATAGAACCCAATCCATGATCTTTCTTGCATTGATTTGGTCCAAGAAATGATCATCATTGTATTCTACTCATTTTTTGAAATCAAATAGTTAGAAATGTAGAAGAAACTATTTCCCAAATACATGGAATCCAAGTTAATGAGAAAAAATAGTGATATGAGATTGATCTCACCATGGGTGTGACTCTGGTATCTAGGAAATTGGAAACAGACAGAAGATTGGAGAAGTAATGATCTAAGTGGAACCATGTTCAATGAGATACTTATTGATTGCTTAACTAGGTGTACTTATCCCCCGAGAAGCCTAGATCTAGGATCCCACTCATAGACACAAAATAAATGAAGATTTATCACTCTCTCCATGGATACCCCCACCACCCCTCTTTTCCGATGCATCCAGAATAGTTCTGAAATCCCCACCAAAAAACTAGGATGAGCCACATATATTGTAGGACAATAGAGTCAACCATATAAAATCCATTACCTGAGCATCACACTTTTCATAAATAAAGGTGAATAAGAAGTAGATACCACCATCACAGATCTTCGGACTAAGGTGTTTATTAGATACATTCACAATTTCCACTAAGATGGAGTTTCTCTAGAATAACAATATATGTTTATTGAAAAGATACCCATGCATGTAATTCCAAAGATTGATATTTTAACCAAATCTAGATATTTTAGAGATACTTTTTTTTGGGGTTCTAGAAATTCCACTAGAGGAACTCGATTTCCCCAGACTTTCTTAGAGAGGAATTCCATTTTTACCTAGACATTGAGGACCCAAGAATTATATATAATGAAATAGATCATATGAGGTTGGCTTTCCTAGTCCCGACTCCAAATGACTGTGAGACCAAGCCCTGAGGGACCGAACAAAAATAAGGATTTGAGTGAGACATAGTGAAACAACCACTATTAATAGGGGAATAAATATTCACTAGATGTTATGAGATCAGAATTTTATGCAAGTGGGAAAAATAACTAGGAGTGGGGGTAGAAGGATAGCCCTCACCTCCATGCACATGAAATAATTCACTATAGTGGTTAGTAGTAACCACCATCGATCTAGGTGAGATCATATCTTTACCATGATTTTGGGAACAATTGATTATATTAGAAATGAAATGATTCCAACAGTTGAAGGAATATTTGACCTCCTTCAGTTGATAGGGGACTAACTCTGGACCGATTCCTTATGAGAGGAGGCCAGTTGGATGAAAAGGCCTTTGGAGGGGAGGGAGGAGAAAGAGAAGGGACAAAGGGGAGTGACCAATTCTGATGCTTATAATCACGAGACACTCTATGTTGATAAGGTAATCATAGGGGGCTAGGATAGTTCTGAAGTAGTGTCACATACTAAGGGATTTTATTTGCAGGTATCTAATTGATTGGAGGTTTGATTTCTACAGAATAACATGAAATGACCATAAAGTTAATAGGATTCACATAAGTGATATAGAAAAGTATGAGAAATATATTTCCACCATTCCACCGAGCCCTTAACATGAAGGAGAATCCATGATGGGGAAGCCTGCGTTAGATCCATGGAAACACAAATCAGAGTGACAAAGGATTCCTGCAAGCAAAGGGTACAGTCATTAACACAGAGAAACTCTCCAAGGGAGTCTACAATTGATCTTAGGAAGGCAAGGTTTTGAAATGTAAGAGGAAACTCAAGTAGTAAAATCTAGACTGCCTCTTAGGGAGAATAATTTCTTAGATTCACCGACATTGACCATTGGAAAATCTGGAAATACCATCAGCCGAACAATATACCGCTATGGAAACAAGTCAAGGAAAAAACCTCTCTAGAGGCTAGATCCATAGAAAACGATCAAATATTAAGAACATAGACCATGGACTCAATTTCTAAACTCAGGTGATGAAAAAATATTAAAAATGGTGATCATAGTTTTATCTGTGCCAAATATAGCTACCAAGGTCTACCTATGTATCACCACTACTTCCTTGAATGAAATAGCTGGGAAAAACAGTAATGGATATCCCTCTACCGAGTTGGGATATTATTTCTCTAGATGAACTTCTAGTAAGGTTATCACCAGTCGAGGAGTTGGGTGGAAAAGTATGATTTCCCGAGGCACCAGTCTAGGAGGACCCATAAATCCATCGTTACCCAGATCTTCTCCTTGCGCGGAGCCAGTGATGACAACCACATGATAAGGTGGAGGCTGAGAAAGACCCACCATCAGATAAGGGAGCTCCACCTTTATAGGTCTATCAATGGGAAATAAAATGGTCATAAAACTTTAAAATTGTGGAGGTTCATATGGCATGATTGAAGCAGGTATGATATCCATCCTTGTTAATTCATTAATTCATGCGATCATGGAAAAAACATCAATAATGAAATAAACATGAAACTTGATAGAAACAAAATAATAAAGTGTCATGACCATGAGATTCTACTAATGGTTATTTTATCTAGTGGATGATAAACTAACCATTGACCTAGGGTAAAAAACACCTTGAACTAATTAAGGTTCGTGTCACAACTTTCCACCCATCCACCCATCCAACTATGTATCTATCTTAGATTGGTTTCACCTCGAATCCAAAATTGAATCACCTTCAATAGCTTGGGAGCTCCACCCATTACATATGCCTTTAATCACATTTATGTGAGGGGAATGAGTTACATAAAAGAAACCATGAGCACACATGACCTTATATATTAAGATGATAGATGTCATATGAGACAACAATTTAATTTAATAATAAATTTAATGAAACTAATCATTTACAATGGTCTTGGTCTTATCTCATGGTCATCCACTAGAATACAATGAATTAATCATTTAATAAAATCAACATTTAATCCTAATTGTAATTATTTAAGATAAATCACACCAGAATCAATTAATTTTATTCTTTAATTAACCAAATTTTTATCTTAATTATAATCCTAATTTTATTGATATTATCATCGATAATAATTTTAAACAAATTAAGAAAATTTATTTAAAATTAACTGTGTACATGAATATACCTTGGATGAAACACAATGAATACCCATCTTAATCTACCCAACATATATTTTACTTGTATACTATCTACTCTTGCGATATGTTTCATACATGAATTATCATGTACTTTCATGATGTGTACTATCAAGTTAATGATTACATGGATTACATGATTTTTCTATCAAGTGTTATGCATCAAAGAACATATAGTGATAACTACAATATGACTCATACATGATATATAGATCCAAAAATTATGTAAAAATTAATAAAACAGTTATATATATTAAAAACTATCACATAGGGTGTCCTATAAACTTAATGACCACATAGAAGAACATGTTGATAAGGTTTTCATAGTATAATAAATTAATTTTAATTTTGTGAAATTTGGTATAAGTACACGGTGTGTAAAAGCTAGCTACATAGTGTGTAATTTTCTCACCATCTATCTAAGGAACACACCTAGGGACATGGAATTTAAACCGTTCCATATAAAATATTAGATTACATGACATGTACATGGGACACATGTTGTGTGGTCTCCGAGTTACATGGTCTCCATTTAGGTAGGCTGTGTAAGAAGATACATGGACCATCTATGACAAAAGGACTACACACTGTGTACGTGGGATACACGGAGTGTACTTCGGCTGACTGTGCAACAGGATGGCTTATTCAAATTGTGATGTGTAATTAAATACACAATGTGTAATAAATACACATGACTGGAATTGATTCCAAATTAATTATTGGTGCATTAAACACAAGTACATGACATGTACCTTCAGGTTGCACGACATGTACTCTTGTATTATCTGTCCAAATTTCTCAGCACCTCCGGATGATTTTTTTTGATTTTATTTCATTCATAAAATTAATCGATTTGATTATATTTACAAGAAACAAAAGGGGAAGAAGTAAATATCACAATTTGAATTAAAGAATGATTAAATTTGAATTGAAAACTAAATGAAAAATGTGTAAATCAATCAATGATATTTAAATATTTATAAATATTTATAAATATTTATAAATAATTATAAATAATTATGCAACTTCTTTGATACCTCTTTCTGGTTGTGGGCACAGTAGAAGCACGCAATGGGTCATGTCCAACTTTTTTTTGTCATGATCAATGATCAATCTAATATTCACACGTCGATAAACTTCATGATCAATGTAATTGAATAAAATAAAAAATAAAAGAGGTAAAATTCTAGAACCAAGCGCTAGATCATCACATATTATTTATAATTAATTTAATCAATTAAAGAATTACCTTGGGATAATTATTTATTTGTTGATGTATCTAGTAATATATCTACATTATACCATCATTGTGTAGTAGGAATCAAGAGAAAATTACCTCTAGTTGTGATTCACACAGGTTCCAAAAATATATAAGTATCTTCGTAGGAATATCTGAGTGTTAGAATGATAGATCCCATCATTTGCATCGTTCTCCTTTGATCACCATTAGAATAAATTCTAAATAATTCTCCATGATCAATGTTAACTAAAGAGTGGGAGTTGGAAGAATACCACTCTCTATTTTTGGGAGTATTATGGGAGAAGGTATCTCTTTCGGGATTCAATAGGATTCTCCAGATTCATTGTTTAGAACAAAACAAATGAGTTGGATCCATTGAAAAATAATATAAGTGGGTTTATATATCGCTAGGGTTAGAATTAAATAATTTAATAAGTTACCTTATTATTTATTTAATCCATTGAGGAACTCCATTTCTATAATAATAATATTATTATTATTTATAAACATGAACTTAACTTTCAAAATAAAATTAAATATTTTTTATTCAAATAATATTCAATATATATTATTTCTCACTAAACCTAAAAAATCAGTACACCATTACTCTATAATATTTATCGATCCTTGAATAATATCTATTTATTTATTAAGTAAATATCACTTCATTATTCACTAATAAATAAATAAATTTTATATTCACTAAATAACAAACAAATATTTATTAAATACTCTAATCACATAATATTCTTTCAAATAACTGGTAACAGAATATATATGATAAAGAAAACATAAATAATTATTAAAAAACATATGGGAATAATATTTATTCAACCTGTTAATTATTAAATAATAATATATATTTTTTTAACTAAGATTATGGACAAACATAGTATGTGACCCTCTAGGCCTCTTTCTGAGTGGCATCAGGTGAAGTAGCCTAAAGTCCAAGGTTATCATCTAGAAACATGAAAAGGCACCCATATAGAAGGAAGTTAATGAAAAAAATGAAAAAATACCACATACAGATGCTTACTATGTAATATAATCCCTTTATAATGATATCTCTAATCAAACATGTTGCATGCTGGTTCCATCAACCTATGGGCTTGATTTCTCTTTCTTTGAATTTTCAGAAATCAAACATACCTATAGAACACCATGGACATTGATTTATTTAAGATATATCATTTCCATTAAAGGGTCTAAGATATAAACTTCTTTTAAAGAACATAAGGGAAAAATAATTTCTTGTATTATTCTTTAATGCAATATTACTCATGACGCACCCAACGTATCCTACCTCACTACGAACATATGTTGTCATGATTTTCATCAATACACCAAAGTATAAGATTTATAATAATAATTAATAATATTCTTAAAGTATAAGGATTAATACACACATACTTAGAAAGGAACATCCAATGACACCTATAAATTTGGACTTCCTACTGGCGGGCCTCATTCTCATAATATTCTACACAATATATTACTAAGGGAGCACACCATGAGAAGGTGATTCAAAGTCCTATGAGTATCCACCCCTAAAAGTCAGTATCATTTGTGTCCCAAAAATGATATAATTTGGCTGTAGAACATATATTTAATGATACTTTTGTGGCACTTTTGGGTTCTCATCATAGTGGGGAACTGTAATGACCTTTCAGTGCGACAACTAATCTCAAGACATTATCACACACTATGTCACATATAAGAACAATCATGACATGATAATAAGTTTATTAATATTCAAAAAATATAAATACAAGTTATCATAAAGCACAGAGAAGTTGGTTCTAGGTCACCAACTCCAGCAATAATCATCCCCAAACTTCTTATTTTGAATTTTATATACAATATTTTACATATCTAGAATATATAAACAATTCATCAGATTACCAATACCATAAAAAATTTCATTATTATATATATAACTTATTTTTCATAATAGTGAATGAAAATACCATCTTATCCTAGCAGGATAAAAAAATCTCTATTTCTAGAGGAAATACAATAATAGTTTTTTTAATTATTAGACTAATCCACCTGGTAGAGTTAGATAATAATTGTTGAATTTGAATGCATCAACTCTTGATACATTGTTGATATAAAGATGTAATTCAACCATTACCAATTCCATCCTTCCTCAAAGTATATGTTTATCATAACAAATGTGTGACTCACACCTAGTATCCAATAACCATGATTTAGAGTTAGTGAAATTGATTTCTATAACATTCACCTTTAGAGGACCTGAATTCTTTTTTATGAGAACACTTATCAAACCTAGATACCAATTTATAATTATTTTATAGTTCATACCCATAGGTTATCTCAATATAATTATCATGAAGTATTCCATAATATACAACAAATATATATTAGTTGGTAAGTATCAAATTTTATATTATTTTATTAAGGACCTTTAATTAAAGTGCCCCACTAAAATGATGACCCCATACATCATACCCATTTAGTAAGTCAAGAATCATATTTCGTTTTGACTTACAAGTAAAAAATAGATGACCTATCACCTTTGTAGAATAAGGAATAATCCTCTAGACTGGTGGGTAGTTCGACCCTAATCCCCTCTGCCTGAGATGACTTTACTCAAGAGACAATCCAATTCATAATAAATTTAAAACCCAATATACACAGATAATTCCAAACTAATAAATTCAATCTAATAACTTCAATTACAAACCAAGGTCAATATAGGTGAAAACTAAATTTTATAGAGTTGCACCTAGAATATAATGCAAGGATCTATTTTCTATAAGAAATTTATAATAAAAATTTTACATACACAATATTCATAACATAAAAAATTATATATATATGAATAAAGCAAAGAATAACGTAAATAGATGAATATTTCATAAATTTAAACATGAGAAAAATTTATAAACTTCTTCATAAATTAAAATCATACTATAAACCATATATAATCAATCTAAACATTATGGAAAATACATAATCTTAGACACAGATACTTTTATATATTTTATTAATAGTCCAAAATAACTTCTCTTTATTTATAAACAATTTATAAATAATATAATTTAAATTATAATACAATTTTATTAATAAATAAACGATTTTTTAATTTATTATGCGAAATAAATATGTACATTTCATATTTGATTTAAGAATGAGAAATATGAATATTTATTATTTAATATTATCATATATAAACCATTTATAAACCATAAGTTATGGTTGTCATTTTTTTAACACCTTAAGGTGAACCATGACTTTCCTCTATGACATGGTGTTCCTTCTACATCCATTTTTAAAGAAACACGGGGAGGAAAATGGGGACTCCTTTATCATGGTGCCAACCATGGTTCAGGTTTATTACACAATACTCAAAACACTGAGGTTTTTAAAATGGTGTGTTCATTTTAACTCGTCCCTGATAGGTACTAAAATACAAATCATTTTGTGGTGCATGGTTAAACCATGAGACTTAGTGAATTACCACATTGTCTTTCACCATGAGGAGGCATCACTGTAGTGCATGCCATGGTGTATGGAAATTTGTTTTTGAATAACAAACACTTTGTCATGGTGTTTGAAAACTTGGAATTTTCTAGTCCCCCTAGATACACCATAATAATTCCTAGGTATTGGTGACAGTGAAGGTTTTCAAAAACCACGGATTAAACACATATAATCCTTGAAGAGCATCATTCTGATACAATTTTTGGGTTTTGATTGATTATGATATGATCCTAGATAGTGAAATAAAACTAAACATAGGGTAATCTATATAGAAAACCTAGATAAACATACATAAATATAAATTTTATTCAGTGGTAAAATTAATACATCTCACAAATAGTTGCACAACCCAAGGACTAAAAGGTTTAGTGTCTTGGATACAAGTTACATAAATATATTATTTTAAAAATCTTATTGACATTTCTCTATAATCATGCTCCTATAGAACCTATTATATTCATATCATATGCTAAAATCACCTTCATTTCTGGAGGAATGAAAACATAATAAAGTTGATATTGAATTCCTAGAAAGGGAATATTTTCAAATAATCATAACTGTTTAATCATAAACATGATGGAACGAATGAGTAAGAGATAAATATTAGATAAAAATATCAAGGGATCACAAATGAAAATAATAAAACTTGATTTTTCTTTATGGATCAGAGAATAAAAACATAATATCCAAGAAATTTCATCAAAATATTATCTTAGAATCATATAAAAAATCAAACAAAACATGAAATCATAACATAAGGAGGAAGAAAATATTTAGAACATAGAATATAAACATTTATCATATCTTGTGAATAAAGAATATCTTAGGAAAAAAGAAGTGTAAAAAATAAGAAAAGTGGAATAAACTGAAATAAGAGTTATTATAGATTTGTGACACAATCATAAGCATAGATAAACATAACATAGTAGAGGAATCCTCACTACATGATTTCCATAACATAGTGTAAGAGACATCACTACCTGATTTCCATAGTGGATCGAGCATTAATACCTGATTACTATAGTGAAGTGAGCATTACTTACTTGATTCCCATGGTTATATCATGAGATATTAACCTTAAATAATTCATTGGAGGGAGATATAGAACCCCACCCTACACCATCTGTATGTATTAGTTCCACTTAAAATCAAATCATTCATCTTATCATAAATAACCCATGAGAATAAAGTGAGTTTGGTATCACATAAAAAATCATGATTATTTTATACCAAAAACATAATATCTCAAAATCAGTATTTAAAAAGATCATATATCTGGTGATTTATAAACTATCACTCCATTAGATAAGAGTCCTTTCAAAATGGAATAATAATATCAAACATGATTTTTCTTAAAAATAGTTTTCTTAAGATCATCTTAAAAAGACATGGTTTTCAATTCACTCTACAATTTGTTTTTGAAGATGAAGATAATTTTTTTTAAAAAATCACTTCAAAACAATTTCCAATAAAGATATAATGAATAGAAATAAAACATATGTTAACATGGAAAATACAATGGAATAATATAATATTATAATAAGGATAAGACTTCTAAATATTAAAAAAATCTTTTTTGAAAACACAAAATGTTTAATGGATAATATTTTTTAAAATGAATAAAGGGGGAATATAAGGATTATTAGAGATAAAAAAATTATATTTTTCTCTAGGTATGGAGAACATTAATGGGAAGTAAAAACATGGATATATAGAAAAAATCCATTAAAAGTGTAACATATGATATTTAATTATAGTAAGTGAACATTTTATTTTAATAAAACTATAACACAATGAACATATTAATATTCCATGGAATAAAAATTCTAATCTTATAGGATGAATATCTATTTTCAACTTACTTGGTCAATATAATCCTAGAATGATTTTTTGAAATTTTCTCTTAGAAATAAGATTTTATAAATAATAGAAAATGTATTATTTAATTATTCCTACTTTTATTCATAATAAATAGTTATAATATATAAAAATTAAAAATTTATTTACTATGAATTTGATATAAATAAAGATAAGATCATTTGGAGGTAAAATGTGGCATTCTTAAAAAAGTGTATATTTTAAAGGGCATAATGCCTTCCCATTTTAATTAATTAAAATAGTATTTAATTATGAATGATTTTAATGAAATTTATAAACTATATATCTAAATATTTTAATTTAAATATATATAATTATTATTACTAGTCATAGAGTTAATGTATGACAATCTTTTTATTGGAAAATTCATTTCCTGAATAATTGTTTTTCAACATGTTTTGCGGGTTTATTTTTAAATCAATTTCTTCTACTTATGAGAATTTAATTTGATAAAATCGATACCATATTTTAAATTAGTATAATTAATTTTAGTTAATAATGGTAAATTAATTTTTGGTCATAATGAATTGTAAAAATAGTAAAAATTACTTACTATGGTTAAGGTCAAAAATGATTTATCGGGGGTTAATCTATAAAGATAATGATTAAAATAAGATAAAAACTTAATAAAACCATTGGTTGGTTTTATTTGGACCCTAACTTTATCCCCTTTAAACATGGTCTATTTTAGACCAAATTTTCATTAAAAGTGACTTGATATTATTGTAAAACTTTGAAAAATTACAAGTGTGCCACTCACCTCAATTATAAAAGGGAACTTCCTACCCTAACTTATTAACACATATTAAGAAATTTATCTTGACCAAAAACTAAAAATATATCTCCCCAAAATACTTAAACATGTTATAGATCTTTTTAATCTCCTACAATACCAACCCTATCGTCCTTAACAAGATATATAAGGGGGATTATCCATAATAAAATAAAAAGAAGGTATTCGGGCCATTCGGACTATGTGAAGGTAATTTTCTTCACCAAGAACTTTCTTTTTTACTTCATATTTTATCACATTTAATTATGGATTAATTATTAAAATATAACTAAAATATTATATAACATATAATTGGATTCTATTATAATGATTTCATAATATTTAAACATCTTCTTCTCCATCAAATGAGAAACAAATCCATCACTCGTGTGTATGGTGGACTATCGTATCATGAACTGATGCATTTTTTTCCATCAACAAATCACATGGATAATAATAGTTATGTGACCAATGACTATATATGATATTTTAGTCATAATATAGGTTTATCAAAATTAATATATAATGTAATTACTCACCCATTCACCCATTAAGGAAATGATAACGTTGGTCATGCAAACGTACAACCTATCGTCTCCATGAAGCGATGTGATTAATTTTATATGTAAAAAATTAAATAATGATCATAAAAGGTATCTAATTAAAAAATATTATATTTATATATTTAATGTTATTCTGGATATTATAGAACTATATCCTATACACAATAACTCAAACTTCTATGAAACAAATGCATGAGAAAACGAAGTAGTTAACACCCGAAACAATGCTAATAATGAAATATTAATGAATGAGTGATAAGATGTTATAAGAGGGTAATATATTATATTATAACTATGAATATGGCCCTTTTATAAATTAATAACATGTTTAAAAAAATATTCAAAACCATTATTTATGAGGTCAAAGCACATTCAACTAAATTAAATCACAAGGTAAGGGATTTCATCTCAATTTCCAATCCATTGGAAAAAATATAGAATTCGGAACCTATTTACTTTTATGTGGGGTATGTAATTATCCTTTTTAGGTTCTAGGTATAGAGGAAGCACTTGTAAAGACAATAAATCAAAATATTTTGTAGAACTGATGGATTATTCGCAATATTTTTAGTGACATGAACACCATGACCAATGAAATATTTCCATCAGATATTGACATAAGGAAACCCAGAACCCAGAGAGAGGATATTTTTCATTAAATTTATAATTAATTTATTTAGATTTGGAAGAATAGGTTACCTTGGATTAGTTTATTTCTTTGATGTAGTTTTTTGTCATCCAAAAACCGTTTTACGGATTACCTTTGTTGCGTTGTAAGGATCCAAGTGTAGAATATATTGAGCAGTGATCCACACATTCTTATTTTATATTCAAGAATGTTAATTGATTTTCGGGTGCTATCATGGTTAATCAATTATCTTGCGCTGTTAGTGTTTATCACTCATCCTTCAATCCTAAAGGTTTCTCTATTGTGTTTCTCATTATTTAGAGGGATATAGAAAAAGGAATTCGAGAGATAAATCCATTGTGCACAATGATTATCTATTTCTCAATTAAACCAACAAAATATAAAAAATCATCTATTTACAATGCTAGGGATTAGGTTAAAAATATTATTTAACCACATGTTTTCCCTTAAATAATATAACAACCTTTATTAAACCCCATTATATAATAATAATAATAATATTATTTTATGTTGAATTCTCTAACTTGTGAAAAATAAACAAATATTAATTTCAAGGATTGTAAATTAATATTTATCACTAGAAGTGGTCTTGTTCTGTTCAGACTCAGGATTAATTGAATACCCAAATAAATATTTTATTAAATATTTTATTAATCAATAATTATATTTGTGATTGATAAACATGAATAAATGTATTCCTCAGTCTTGTGAATAATATTTATTTTATTAATTAAATTCAAATAGAATTTAATTTAGATTAATAGAAACACTTATTGTGTGACCCTATATAATTTTTTTATCATTGGAGTTATGTGAGATTTCCTAAATTCCAAGATTACTATCTAGTAGTGGGTCAAAGATCCCAAGCAAAAGTAATTAATGTTGTAAAATCAACACCCATAAATGAATGATCACTGTGTAATATAATCTATTTGTCATAATATCTCATCAATCTGGTTGCACATATTTATCACCAATCCATATACTTGATACATATTTCTTTGACTATTTGAAAAAAACACATCATTACACCATGGAAATGGAATTTAATGAAATATTTATATTCTAATCAAATGGAGAAGATATCAACTTTCATAAATATGGATGGGACAAATCCTTCCTCAACTTATTAATTAATAACACATCACTCGTGACTCACCCAATACATCCAACTTCACTATGAAATTTTATTATCATGGTTTACAAAATAAATCTATGTGTGTGAGTCTTAACATGTATTAATATTAATATTAATGACTAAGGACCATTACACTTGTTCGTAGATAGGAATATCTGATGACACCAAAACATGATGAATTCCTTAAGGCGTGTCTGTTATCATAATAATTCATCATGTAGATTACCAATTATGAACTTAATTAGAATAATCCTCATCTTCGCATGAGTACTCACACCTGAAATTAATGTTCTAAGCATCCCTTCCATCACATAATGTTACCTAAACATAGAACTTTACTTAATAATATCATCACTGTACTTCAAGGTTCTCCTCATAGTGAGGAACTGTATGAGCTTATCAATGTGTTAGATATTCTAGGAAATTATTACATAAAATTCATGGATAAAATGATCAATATGTGATAATATGTTTTATTAATATTTAACACATGAAATATACATGTCATCAATGTAAAAACAGTTGGTCCGTAGAAACCAATTCCAAAAAACTCTCACTTATACTATAGATAACTACCTATGAATTTCAATATGATAGACCTCACATGATAATCATGTTTCTATGTGTTAATGATTTATTCAAGGTATATTCCATGTTGTTTTCCATGAAATGATTCCCACTAAAACCTCACCTTTATGAAAAAAATCCCTCAATATATGATACTTCTGAAGTATGTACATTGTTCGCTAATGTGACCTTGTATCCTTTGTGAGAGCCTCCAATACATTATTATCATAATAGAGTGTGAAATTATCATTACTAATAGGAACCAAATAAAACTCTTAAATGAAGTTTCACATATATACCAATTCTTTAACTACCTCATAAGCTGAAATATACTCAGACTCTTTTGTAGAATATATGACCACAACCTTCTTTGATCTCTTCCAACTCAAAAAACCTCCATTCAAAATGAATATGTATACAATTTGAGACTTCATGTCATCTTGATATATTTAGAAACTATAATATGCATATCCTATTGTGACAAGTTATTCATATCCTCCATAGTATAGGTATATATCCTTATTATTCCTCAAATAGTTAAGGATAGTACCGACTATCATCCAGTGGAAGCCACCTAGTTTAGTTTGATATCATTATACTATACTCAATGCATAGGTAATATCATGCCTCGTACATTGAATAATATAAATGACTAACCTAATAGCTAATACATATGGAATACTTGACATTATATTTCATTCCTCCTGTGTTTGAGGACACATTTTCTTGGAAATATTAATGTCATGTGACATTGGAAATAATTCCCTCTTAGATTGTTCCATAATGAACCTCTTTAGTATATTGTCAATATATGTACCTTGACATAGGATTAGTAGTATCTTGGATATATCATGATAAATATTGATCCCAAGAACACATGCTACCTCACCTAAGTCCTTCATGGAGAGGAATTTATTTAATCATGCATTAGAAAATTGTAAGACTGGTATTTTGTTTCCAATAAGTAATATTTCACCCACATATACTATTAAGAAGATGACCACACTCCCACTAAAACATTTATAGACACAAGAATGAAATTAATTCTTTGGGAAATCAATTTTTTTATGAATTCATCTAAATGAACATTCCAGGACCTGGATGTTTGTTTTAATCCATAAATGGATTTTTCTAGCTTGCATTGCATGTTGCCATCCTTTGGAGTCAAAAAAAATCAAGGCTGTGTAATATAGATATATTCCTAAAGGTTCTCATTATGAAATGTTGTCTTGGGATAAATTTATCAGATTTTGTATTCAAGATAAGATAAAATGGAAAGTATAATTCTAATGGGTTTTAGGAATGAAACTGGTGAAAATGTTTCATTGTAGTCAAGTCCTTAACACTGTTTAAACCATTTTGCAGCCAGTCATGATTTATAGGTAATTAATTATTCTTATAAGTATATTTTATTCTTGAATAACCATTTACAACTAATGATATTTATATCCACTAGAGTACTTACCAAAATCAAAGCATGGTTTTGGTACATGGAATAAATTTTAGAATTCATGGATTCTTGCCACTTGGAAATGTTTGTGCCATTAATTACTTCCCTATAGGTTAAAGGATCATCATTATCATCTAATAATGAGTCACCATATTCAGTGAATAAAAAATAATACTATTATTGTTCTATAACATCTCTTATACACCTACATAGTATTTGGGTCTCTAGAACATCTTCTCCAATTGGGCTTTATGGAATTTGTTCCTACACCAACTCTTGTATATCTTGAGGCTAAACATCATTGATGTTTATATATATCCCACTATATCTTTTAGAGATATTAATCGTCTTAAGTAATATGGGATTCCAGTCAACCAAAAATTTATTTTATACAGGATTAAATTGGTTGTAACCTCTTGTTTCCTTGGGATATCTTATAAAGATACATTTTCTGCCTCAGGGTGGAAGTTTTCTATTGGAAGAGGACTTAATAGATGATTCGCATCCCCACACATGTAAGTATAACAATAAATGTTTATTTATATTCCATAATTGGTATGGAATACCATCTTACAATTTAGTTAGCACTCGATTTAGTATATATGCTATTTTTAATGTATATGCCCCAAAGGATAGCAGAAGAAAGACATGAATCATCATTGATCTCACTATGTCCAACAATGTGTGGTTATTCCTTTCAATTAAATCATTAAATTGATGTGTATAAGGTGTAGTGAGTTAGGATAAAATCCAAAAATCCTATAAATAATCAATGAAATCTTGATTAAGATATTTCCACTACGATCTGAGTGGATTTTCTTAATCTTCTTACTGAGATGGTTCTCAATTTCATCTTATAACTCATTTAATTTATCAAATGAATTCTAATTATACCTAATAAAGTAGATATTGAAAAATCTAATAAAATCATTAGTAAAAGTTACGATGTATGATTAATTATTCATTTCTTCAATAGGAAATGGTCCACACACATCAGTATGAACTAATTCAAGAAGCTCCTTAACACTTTCACCTTTTCCTTTAAATGGGGATTTGGTCATTTTTCCATATAAACACGTATGACATGCACTAAGTGGTTTTATTTTAAAAGAATCTAAATACCCATCTTTGAGTAATTTATTCAAAAAACTTTCATTCACATAACTAGTCCAGTGTTGTAAAATTTGGGCGTGCTATGTGTCATGTGAAGTAATTTCATTATCAAATTATATTAATTGGTTTACATAATCTAACACATAAATAACATCATTTAGATGCGACTTACCATAAAAATGATATCTTTATAAAAGTTGAAACATTTATTCCAGAAATTAAAAATAAATCCATCCTTATCTAGTTTGTATAAAGAAATAATGTTTTTGGTAATGGATGATACATAATAACAACATTTTAAAACCAATATTATTCCAATTGGAAACTTGGGGTGGTAGTTGCTGATAAGTATAAAAATAAGGTTATCTCTATTGGATACTCATAGATTTACCTCTCCTCAATCGATCTTTATAAATCTACTTGGTTACTATATTTGAATACATATGCGAGTACTGGAAGCTGTATCTAATACCCAATTGTTAGAAATAGATAAATTGAACTCAATAGCAAACACACCTGAAGCTTCCCCTTACTTCCTTGGATGGGTGTAGTTTTTATTCCATTAAAAATTAATTACACATGATAAATAGATAAAATCATTTTCTATTACTTTCCCCTTCAATATTCCTCTTCTTATAAGGGAATTTTGAAAAAGCCTTGGCCTTAAGGATCTTTTTCTAGCTGTTTTGATTTGTTCATTATAAGGATAAAAGGATTTTTATGATTTATCTCCTTATCAACTTGGCGAACATACGTAGGTAAATCTGAGAGATACATATAAATTTTTCTCCTATTAACACTAACAAAAAAATTAGACAATATCTTATGGATTGATGCAATAATAAGATCGGTTCACAGTTCATCATGGATTTTAAACCATATAACCTTAAGACACACAATATAGCCAATGAACTTGACTACATGTGGATCAACTAGTTCTCCTTCTCTAAGATTTCTCTAAAAAAAATATCGTTGAATATCTCAAACCATTCATGTATATCTCTATCTTAATATATTCCATGGAGATTCTTAGGCATGCTTTAAGAATCCATGTTTTCGTGAGACTTCCTGAGTTAACTAGACAAATAAGAAAGTATCAAATATTTTATGTTGACAATGTTGTTCATATGTTTTTAATAGAAAAGAAAATATTCATCAATCACTTCCTTGGTAAGTGTACTAGGCATTGAGGATTCTAGTATGTAATAGTTCCACTCATGGAGCAACGCAACCCAAAAGTTTTTCAACCACTTTTGGAAGCTACCACTAGTAAGGATATGGAATTTCTCTAATATAGATCATATGGATAGTGTGGATGATAGACTTTCCATTTTTTTAATAATATAAAAGTTAATATTATTATAATTTTTCTTGGTTATAAATTACAAGAGAATTAAGTTTATTAAATGTCCCACTATTTTTTGAATTCCCAGTAGCCCTCACCATTGAACTAGAAATGTCCAGTTTTTTGAAATTCTAGTGGAAAGGATCCATATTTCCTTTCTTATAATCCATATAAATCCCATGAAAATTACTATAAAGTATTTAGGATGGAAATCTTTCCTACTATGGGATTGCATCTCCTTGATCCATTGAGTGGAATCCACAATCTAGAAACCCTAACTTAGATTTCCTTAATACTTCCATCCAAATTTTTATTGGATATATGAAGGATATTAAACCTATTAAAAATTTGGTTAAGTTGACCCACTATATTTTTTAAGAATTACCTATAATTAAAAGTTCCCCAAATAGAGGCCAAACTGACACTTAAACTATGGGTTCATATTAATTCAGACAATGGAAAGCCTAATGACATAATATTAACTTGAGGTATTTTTTTTGTTATTCATAAATTTTATACTATTTTATCCTTTTCATGTATTATTAATTTTATGTGTATTTTACATAATTAATTAATGATGTTGGATAAAATTTTTATGCATAATCCATTTAATTTTTTTCCATATTTTTACATTAATTAATTTATTTATACAGTCACATTCTTAAATCTATAAAATATATAATGCATAGAAATAAAGAAATAATAAATAAATGACCCAATCACGAGCTTATCTAATAGTTGATTTATTGATTATACAATAAATCAACCTTTGACCTAGGGAAATAACTACCATTTCTATTCTTGGCTTAAGTCACAACATTCCACATATCCACCCGTGTATCCGATTGGTTTGCATAATTATGGTTCCTTCTTGAACTACCTTTATGAATCTTGGGAAATTATATTAATTACAAGTATTTCATGACCTGTCCCTCATGGTCTGTGCCATGACTACCCCAATCCCACCTTCCTTAGGCTAGGGGCTGGCGATGAGAACTGGAAAGGCATATCCCTAAATTTGGGAAGGCATTGCCTTTAAACCTGCCAAATCACACAATCCAAGCACATAGCAGGATACAAGCAAAAAGTAAACTAAATAGTAAACAGAGTGAGTACAGTAAGTAAAGGGGCCAGAATACAAGCCCAACTAGAAAGTACAAGTAAAACTGGAAAGTTCAAGTAAAACAGAAACCATCTCCTGTGAAAACCCGCAAGGGATCCTACCTGAAGGGTAGGTACATCTCTCAAACGGGAATCTCTATAGTACACCTCATCTAAGGTCCACCTCTAAGTAGTCTCTAGTCCTAGTAGCCTCATCCTTAGTCAGCGTTGTCCGTCATCTACATAAGACACAACAAGGTGCGGGCGTAGCCTGTGCAGGGGTGAGTATAAAAATACTCAGTAGGGACCCCGAGACCCCTGAAGGTCTCTCAAATCCACAAAGGATAAACCAAAAAACAGGGAAACAACAATCAACCCTACTTAGATATATACCCATACATATACCTAAGTTATCAAGATATACTCATCTCACATAGGATGAAAGATTACCACAAAGGTAACACCACGAAGGTAGAAGTAACACACAGGTAACACAATGAAGATACAATACCACACAGGTACATCATGAAGATATAAGACTCATCTCACACAGGTATAAGTGAAGTATAGAAGTATAGATGATTAGTCGCGAAGCTAGATCATCTTATTCTGTCAAGAGTCACTACTGCTGATTATACGGAGTCTGAACCACATAGGATCGATAGGTACTAACCCCCCACAATGACCCACATAGGATCTAACCCATATTGGATCAGTATGCGCTGAACCACACAGGATCGCTGAGTGCTGACCCACACAGGATCTAACCCACACAGGATCGGTATGCGCTGACCCACACAGGATCGCTGAGCGCTGACCCACACAGGATCTGATCCACACAGGATCAGTATGCGCTGACCCACACAGGATCACTGAGCACTGACCCACACATGATCTACTTGTACTAACCCCGGGGGACCCACATAGGATCTAACCCGCCGAGAGTCGATAGGTAACTAACCTCTATATTATCCATCTCCAAACTCCGGCTCACTGCGAGCCACCGGATTCCTCGCACCTTGTGCGCTCGAGTTATGTAGAATCTATCCCTCGAGATATTGGTCATACCTCAACCACCACGAATTCCCACTGAGAAGTATCCCAAAGGTCCGTCACGTCATAAGGGAACCAACACAACAAACAATGCGTCAATCAGAAGCCCAGTTAGTAAGTTATTAGAGTTAATGATCTGAGGGCCTGGTTAGATTCAGGGTTCAATCCAACCCAGCCATACTATAACTTTACCCAAAACTCAAGTGGATTATACCAAATGGTTTTTCGTGATACAAGGATTCCAATGCCATAGATGGTTCTTCAAACGGACACCTGATTCTCAAGTTATGACCAAAAGGTCATATCTTGGTCTAATTTGACCTGGGTCCAGTCCGACCCGATCGGGCTGACCCGGCCTGGGCCGACCCGACCCGGTTCGGGTCGACCCAACCCGGTTGGCCTGGGCCGTGGTGGGACAAACTTGCTAGACCACAGACTGGCCCGGCCCGTGCTAGGCGCGGCCCGCTGGCACAACGCAGTCCGCTCGAGCTGGCGTCAAAAAGGGAGCGTCCCCCCTTTTGTTCGGAACAGCAAAGGGCAGCGCCTTTAGGAGCTACCATGTCACCCGTGGGACTTGACCGGGTCCTGCTGATCTGCTATGGTCGGTCGGTGCTCCGTCCGGTCCTCCTCCAAGTGGCACGGTCGCACGCCGTTGCTCCACTACGGACGGCCAGGTGCCAGCCGCCCTCCGGCCTCCGCCGCGACAATGTGGCCGCGACATCTTGCTCCGACAGCATAGACGTACACCGTCGCTCTCCCATGCTGCCGGCCACCCCCTTGCTTCATTGCGGCCAATGGGCCGCGACCTCCTTCTCAACTGGTAGCGCGGACGCGCGCCACCCTCCTTCATCGTGACCGGCTGGGTGCCAGCCGCTGCCTTCTTCCGCGAGCCATCACGGCTTCGCTCCAAGCTCGAAAAAATATGTCGTTCACATATTCATGATTCTCGGGTCGAGGGCCCTGCATCCATATGTTGCGCTGAACAAAACTTTGTGTTTCCAGCATCATTAATTATTTTGCGTGGAAGAACGCATGAACAATGCACAAAGAAGGAAAGAAAAGGGTCAAGGTATAAGTGTGGAATGATGGCCATGTTTGTTTGGCCATCGTCGTTGAGAGTCAGGAATATGAAGAATCAACAAATATATTAAATCATACTTCAAATTAAAACCCCTACCTCATTCGTCCATTGGTGGTGTCGTGAGGAGGAAGATGAATTCGGTGAAGGGGACACCGACGTTCATTGCTCCCGCACCATGCTCCTGATCCGAACTTACATGTCGTCCTCGATCTTGATCTAGGGACATTCTTCATTGGAAGATGATCCTCCAAAAGCCCTCTCCAACACTCTCCTCTTTTTCCAATCCTTTTTCCACATGAGAGGTGAGGTGACAAATTAATAAGTTAAGTTAATTAAACCAATTAATTTTGGCACATTTAATTGTGGGAATTCCAAGGGTTAACTCACATTAATGAGGGAGTTCAAGGGTCGGGTGGTCCCCACCACTAAATTAAAATAGGAGGTTTCTATCTCAGGTGGTCCCCACCACTAAATTTAAATGGGAGGTTTCATGCTTGGGTGGTCCCCACCACTAAATTCAAAATGGGAGGATTCAATTTCAAAAATAAAATAAAGAATATTTGTTTTATTTTCTCTCACAAAACTTCTGAAAACTAATTTACACCCTCGACCTACTGAAGTCGAGGTAAAGGTCTGCTTAAGAAAATATCGTCACTACGAGTTCAACGATGTCCCCATATTTCAATTCCAAGTATCGGTTCAAATGTTACAAAACGCCGCTCGTGTGTTTACTGAACGTACCCAAAAAAAAGTTCCAAAATTCATTCCGAGCACACTGGGCCTCAGAATCACGCGCTATAAATTTTTAAGGACTCGTAATATTACTATATAATTAAAAAAAATTTACCTGACAAAATCTGGGTCTTTACATTCTCCCCACCTCAGGGTTTGCATCCTCGAAAGCCGCAACACAAAATAGGGAAACAAGTGGGGGTACTGAGCACGAATCTGAGCCTCTCGCTCCCAAGTTCTCTCCTAGAGGTTCCCATGCTGCCAATGAACGCGCACTAGAGGTATCAACTGCCCATGAAGGACCCACTCCTTTCGATCCTCAATCTTCACTGGAATCTCTGAAAACGTCACCCCATCGTCGATGCCCATCTCACCCCAGTCAATGATGTGTGGAGTATCATGTATGTATATTCTTAGCTGGGATACAAGGAAAATGCTGTGCACCCGGAGCAACTGAGGTGGAAGAGCTAAGTGGTAAGCCATCTCACGAACTCTGATGAGGACCTGAATGGGTCTGATGAACCTCAGAGATAACTTGCCACCCCGACCAAATTTCCGCAAACCTCATCGAAGTGAGACCCCTAAAAAGACCTGGTCACCATCATCAAACTCAAGAGGTCTCCATCTCCTGTAAACATAGGACTTATTCCTGCTCTGTGTAGTCTTCATCTACACCTGGATGATCCGCACCTTCTCCGTGGTAGCCCATACCATCTTTGGTCCCATGAGTGCTGGCTCCCCTAGGTCAGTCTATCACAGAGGTGATCTGCTAGGTCGACCATACAACTTCACAAATGGTTCCATTCCGATAGTGGAGTGATAGCTGTTGTTGTACTCGAACTCCACCAAAGGCAAGTGATCCACCAAACTGCTACCAAAATCTAGGACACAAGCATATAGGATGTCCTCAAGGGTCTGAATGGGCTGCTCTGTCTGACCATCTGTCTGAGGATGGACGGCGGTGCTCAATCGAAGTTGTGTCTTAAATGCCTCTTGCAACCCCTTCTATACCCGGTAAGTGAAACGTGCATCACTATCAGAGACAATCGTAGATGGAACTCCATGAATCCATACAATCTCCTGCACATAGAGGCGTCCCAATACCTCTACTGGTCCCTTCTCTCTGATAAGTAGGAAGTGGGCTGACTTGGTGAGTCATTCAATAATCACCCAGATGGAATCATGCCCCTTGGACGTGCGTGGATGTCCGATCACAAAGTCTATGGAGATTACATCCCACTTCCACTTTGGAACCTCTAGTTGCTGAACTAAGCCTACTGGAACCTGATGATCTGCCTTCACTTGTTGAAATGTGAGGCACTGAGAGACAAACTCTGCCACGGCTTTATTCATTCCTGTCCACCAGTGCTAGCACTGAAGGTCCTGGTACATCTTTTCCACTCCTGGATATACCGCTAGAGGGGATGTATGGAACTACCTCAACACTTCCTCCCTAAGCACCACTGGTACCATAGTACGCCCTCTAAAGAGGATGATGTCCCCCCTACCTTTAGAAAATCCATCAGGTGATTTACCTATGGATATCTGAGCACATCGATCCTCACAGTTAGTGTCCCCAAGTTGTGCCTCCCTGACTCATTGATGGAGTGGGGGAGTGATTGTTAGAGATTGAAGATAAGCTACTCTGTCTCGATCCACATAGGATATCCGCAAAGCGGCTAACTGCTCGGTCACCTCACTCATAAAATATATACCAGATCTCCTACTGAGTGCATCTGATACTACATTACCCTTACCATGATTATATACTATCTCGAATTCATAGCCTGGAGGAACTCAAGTCATTGCCACTGTCTCAGGTTCAGGTCCTTCTGAGAGAAGATATACCTGAGACCCTTGTAATGAGAGTAGACTATAAAACGTTCTCCCATAAATTAATGTTGCCAAATATTTAAGGTGAAGACCACCACTGCTAACTCCAGGTCATGGGTAGCATAGTTTTTCTCATGCTATCTCAGCTGTCTAGAACCATATGCGATCACTAATTGCTCCTGTATCAGGACACATCCATTTTTGGTCCCTGATGCATCGTAGTAGATGACGTACCCAATTACTTCTTCCGGTAGCCTCAAGATAGGGTCACTCCTCAGTCTCTGCATCAGCTCCTAAAAAATCTGTTGGCATCTCTACGACCACAAGAAGGGTTTCCCTCTATTTTTCAATACTGATAAGGGTGCCGCAACTCTGGAAAATTTAGGCACAAACCTCCGGTAGTAACTGGAAAAACCCAAGAAACTCTGCACCTCCATCACGCTCCTGGGTGGATCCCAAGAAAGAACAGCCTCGATATTTGTTGGATCCACTGCAACTCCATCCTCTAAGATGACGTGTCCTAGGTAGTGGACCTCTCATATCCAGAACTATAACTTAGAGAGCTTACTGTAAAGCCGGTGCTCTTGGAGTGTATCCAGAACTATCTGCAGATGATAGGCATGCTCCTCTTCTATCACTAAGTATATCAAGATGTCGTTCATGAAGACTACCAAATTAAAAACATATCAGTTGCATTAATTAATTTAAAAATTAATTCTCGTCGTCAAAACAAATAGCGTGTTTTTAAGAGATAATAACTATCAAAAGATTGACACTTGTTTATGTCTGGTTTAAATGTGAAATTACATCCAATGAACAACACTGTATTAAATTGTAAAAATATATTCTAAATATACTTTTAAACCAATAAAATTAATAATTTATCACTATTAATTAATTTTATTAAAAAGGTTGTTTTTAATTAAAATTTAGTAATTTTCACTATTCATCAGAAAATGAAAGTTATCCGAAAAGTACCAAAATTTCACCCTAAGCTAATTTCGATATTCCGAATACAAAAATGAAGTCCATTTTGAGAGATAAAATTTCTAAAATTTTAAAAGGTGGTTATTACTATTCCTAACGGCTAGTTTTAGTAATATTTTAATAGCATATCGTTGTTTAGTGAAACTCGGTATTGCGTACTAGACACGCTATCGAGGAATGTCGTGATTGCGTGTAATGCAAGGCAAGTCAAGGATGCGTGTTGTGCAAGCTCCTTTGGGTGTAGCATACAACACAAGACATTAATGAAATTAAAAAGTATATTTTTCATAAAATCTCGGGGTGTTACATTCTACCCCCCTTAAAATGAATTTCACCCTCGAAATTCGCCGGGGTTATAAATGGTTTACTCCTCGAAAGTTTCTTTAATAGAAACCCACATCGTAAAAAGAAATACCAAAACCAATCTTTAAAAACAAAAGTATGAAACGTAACCGTTACGCAAATAAACTAATCACTGGGTTTCCACATAGATGAAGATATGGATATGGAAGAGAAATCTAATCATCATGTTATGATGGAGAGTAGTAGAGAACATGGCTATGGAAGAGCCAGCAATCAAAAATCCATAGATTTGTGATGATCTAAGGTACCATCTGATTCATCGAATATAAGGGCACTAGGACAACATTTTTGGTTTTCAAGATCATTTCCCTAAAGTTGAAGAATTTGAATTAGAATAAATACTTACTTTATTTTGGTACAATCTCACTGTTGTTCGTTCTTTGAACAATTTCCACTTCATCTCTTAAAGAAATGAAGTTGAATTTGTTATTCTTGAAGTGTTAACAGATCATGTGATAGAATGATGGGTCATTCCATCTGTTTCAAACAAAAGGTTATCAAAATTTATCAAATATACATAAGTCCATCTATGGTGAGGTTAATCGTATATGATTCAAAAAATGAACTTATACTTCATATATCATACCGAGTAATAAAATAAAACTAGTTTCTACTAAATAGGGACTTCCTGTAGGCCAGTGGTAGGTGATAAAGGCTAGTCGCACTTCAGTTGTGGGTTCGATTACCACATCCTTGTCCGACGCGATGGGTTGTCGCCCGTCCTGTAGGTTGTACTTTTTCAAAAACTACATTACTATAACATCTCATAATTAATATAAAAAAAAAGTTTTATCCTTAAACAATACTAACTTATGTCCAAAATATTCCATTCCAATCTTTAGGCTTATCTAAAATACTTCGGTCCAAGATCATAGTATAAAGAAAATGATTACTTGAAATGTCATCAACCAAGCATGTGAATACCATCATTTATCCCCCATATATCTTGTTGGTCACATTCCAATCATGTGAATACCTTAATCATGTATTCTCTTGAAAAATGAATACCAATTAAACCTTAGTGAAAACATGAATGCTCTCAAAAGTTAACTCTTTCCACATACCAAAATCCAAAATTTCTATATACTCAAACCATGATATAACCTTCTCGTTATATCAGTCATGAGCTCATGAATACTATCAAACATTTATTTTTCTCTTTATCTCTTCATTATGCGCATATCATCTACATTCCAAAAATATCTGAATAACCTTTCATGGATACTGGTACCATTAATCATACACTTTCAAAACTCAAGGAAAGACAACAGTGTAACAATCCTTAGATGTCTTTTTATTCCATAGTACCATGAGATTACTTATACAACATTACACATGATAAACATGTAATCATTCCACTACATTCTTAAACCATTGACCGAGCATCAACAATTATTTCATCTCACATATCATTTGTAGTCTCTTCATCATCATCAACATAAATACTACCCATACGACCATACTGATTCTCTTCATGAGACTTTCTCTTAGGGAATTGGTTTGCATAATCCCCGTACATTCCACATTTAAAACATTTAACCATTGTTGATGTTGTAGCAATACCATTATCCTCATCCCTGGTGTTAACTGAACCTTTTCCTTTGCACTTACTGGATTTGTGTCCTTCTTTTCCACACCCAAATCATCTTCCAGTTCCTTTGAAACATTCTCCTTGATGCCTCTTCCCACATGATTTACATAGGGGAAATTGAACTTTCTTTCCTCTATGATCATCATGAAACTCCATCTTTCTCTTATTAGCCGAGTCAGGAAACTTACCAAATTTTACTTTGTTGATCATATTATGAGATTGCTGATTCGGTATAATAATGATGTTTGGACTTCCAAATCCCATTTAATTTGGTTTCTCATGAAGAATATCATTCCATTGTCCATCATATCCTCCATTATCGTGAATCATCTTATTTCCAGCCATTTTCTAAAACCCAAAAAGAATAGTGTGAGAGGAAAAAATCATGCTAGGGAAAACAACATAGTAAAGGGGAAGCACCCTGAATATCTAACATCTTAGGTTAAATTCTATGATCATTACCGTAGTTCTAGGACTATATCCTATACGTATACTTATCCTGAGGGACATCCCTAGACATACCTTAGAAATATCTCTAGGGATCTCACTAACTTTTTCGCATCCTAGTTTCCAAAGGTTGACTAAACCTTTCCTCTGATACCAACTGTAGAGACCTGAAGCTTAACGTACATGGACATTACATTACTTTTTAGGAATACTTAGTACATAACAAAAACACACACACAAGAATCGTAATAGTTTAGTTTCTTTGGAAACTCGGAATATAATCTTCTAATCGTGGTGAAAGATATTCAACATCTCCCATAAAGATCTTCCCTTTTTTTTCTTACCTAAAACCTTTCTTTATATCATGGGGAAAAGAAAACATAAAAGGGTGAGCTCAAATGCTCAGTAAGGGTAAACAAAAGAAATATCAATCACATCATATTCATAAGAACATAACATTTTGGAAATCTTAACCTGCAAAAAAGATCATAATATCATAACATGGAATAAATCATATTAGTGAAATGTAATAATAAAACATGAAACTTTGTGGCATACACACATAATCATAGATAATAATTTCTTATTAGTCAAGACTCATATTCAAGACTATCTTAGTGGACAAAGTCCATTTCTGAACCGAGTTCACTCCTCGTTTTAGTCCTGTTTCACTGAACCGGTTTAACCTGCCGTTCCAGCCATGTCTATCTCATGAGATATAAAATCTTTACCCAATGCATTGGAGGGAGATATAGGTCCCACCCATCTCATAATGATACCATTCTTATGTGTGCCACAAAATCATAAATCATACATCATTCATAGTAACCCAATAAATAAAATGGGTTTCATAAACATCATCCCATAATCACATAATCCATAAAAAAGAAATGGATATCCTTTCATAATAAGAAAAGTGATACCATGTAAATCATAGAGAATTTATACTTGAAACATACACATATGAAATAATGTCATCTTAGATGGAAAAAGGTTTTGATAAAACACTTGAAATTAATTCTTGAGGAAAATATCCTTTCTTATTCAAAATCAATTTCTTTTCACAAAACGTCATGCTATTTTAGAAGAAAGAGATTTTTTTGAAAATATTCATGAAATATTTTTAGGAAGCATCATGAAAATAAGTCTTTATAAAACTGTAAAAATCTATTCGTGCCGTATAAGTTAAAAAAACATTCTTCTTGTACTTTTGTCAGAAAAGTTAAAAAAGTACCTCATAGGGTAAACAAAAGAATGATTCCTTCCATACCATGGGGTAAAAGTAAAAATGGGTATAAAATGACTTTAAAAATACATGAATACACTTTTATAAAACATGGAAATGGATGATAGCAATAACCCCAGTAAATACTTACGAATAAGTAATCTCGGATAAAAATGAGATTTGCACAATTATACCTTACCTTAGGTTCGATTTGCTTCATAAGTGTCCGAACCTCCTGTATAATGATTTAAATAATGTCATTGACTTATTCCAGAATCATACTCATTGTTATGATATCATATATAGTTCACTTTTGACTTTATATTACCCGTTCTTTTGTAAATTCCATGTTAATGAGCGTTTTGGGTAAAATCGTTTCATTTGTCGTCCGTGTTTTGATTTGTAATTATTCATATGATTACTTAGATCATGATTACTTAATTCCAGAATATAAAACATGATATATATATAATATATATTCATAATATACATATATATATAATAGATCAGTAAATGGAATTAAATACACCGTTCATGGAGACGGTAGGCCGTACGTACGCATGAATGCGGTTTTCGTTTCCTTATTGAGTTGAATGGAATTAAGTAGACGACATAAATATATATACACATAATTAAAGTATCATTATTATGTCATATATTTCATGATTACTTATTATATATACTTTATAATCATTCATGAATGGTTAATGTGGAGAATGAATCTCATCGCGTCGTGGAGACGGTAGTCCGTACGTACGCACGAGCAATGATATCGTTCTCATGATCGTGGAATTGTATTGGAGTGCATGTATACTATTTCAGAATCAATATAAATTTACAATAATTATATATAGTTATTATGTACACCATTATACCCATCCAAGTAAGGTGGTGGTGGAAAATAGATTACACCACGGCGTGGAGACGGTATTCCGTACGTACGCACACGTGGTGATTTCATTTTCCGTAGTATGGATAGATGGTGAAATAGGGTTGTTTCATACTTATAATAACATATCAGTATATGAGTTATACTAATGTTATTACTTCATAAATGAACAACCTAAGAAGAAGAAGTGGAAGAAGAAATAAAGTTGAAAGAATCGGTAACAGACATTACCTCTTCTTTGAAGCGCCTCTTTGAGACCTCCTTTTTGGGCACTAAAATTGGTCTTTGAAGAAGCCCAGGACCTCTAGGATGTTTCTAGGGAAGTTGAGAAGATAATTTGGCAGGGGTTGGCCGAGCATGAAGGCTCAAAGTGTTGTGAGGAAGAGAGGGAGGAGGTGCCCTTTTATAAGGGAGGAGAGGGGAACCTTTGGAATAACTAAAAATATTATTTTATTATAAAGCCAAATTCAGTTTTAAATAGCTCAAAATTGATTTATTTCGATGATAAGGTGGTTATGGGTCGCAATAATCTCATACAATAGAATTTAGGCATGTTTAGGTTCCTATTTTAACCTTATCATTTAGATTTAACATTAAGTTAGATAATTTTACTTTTACCGTGTCTTTTTGTGTTCTTACACTATAAGGTTAATAAACTTACTATAAGAAGCCAAAAGAACCCCAAGTTGTTTATTATTAATATATATAACCTTATCTAAGTCATTTGGCCGAACCTTATATTTTTAGGAATAAAATAACAATTAATAATATAATATTTGTTTTAAAAAACTATTTTATGTCAATTTTGACACTATTTAGTAATTTATTTTTGTAAAAATCATAACAGAATGATTAGTTCTAAAAAAGTTAATTAAATCAATAATAACATGTCATATTGACCTATAAAATTAGTGTAATTCATAAAAAGGCTCAAATTACATTTATTTGGGTATTTATAACATCAATTATGTCAATATTTCATTAATAAGATAACTACTGCATCATCTTTGTGTCATAAATAAATTAACTTATTTAAAGTCTAAAAATTACAAATAAACTATCATTATGTAGGAAATCTTTTTATCTTTCTAATGAATATTTATAGTCGAATTTATCTTATATATAACCCAATATTAAAAATGATATACTTATTAAACTTTGATTTTAACTATTTTAACCCTTCTTTAAATAAATTAATAATAAATGTCCTAATATAATCCAAGTGGGCCTAAATGGTCATATTTTATTCCTAAGGTTGTTTCTGGTCGAATTACACTTATCCAATAGAATTAGGACACGTTTTAGGGTAGTAATAATATCATTTTTACCCTTAATTACCCTATTTACTTTTAACCGTGGTAAAAAAATATAAAAAGTTACTATTCACCAAAAATTATTTTCATCTCATTGAACCACATTTTACTTACTGACATCAACCGTGTCTCTCAGATTTTTGAAATTTCACTCACAGAAGCGGTAAAATTAAGTTTTATGAAAAATTCATTTTTTTAACTACCACTAAGTGGTTTCACTATTCATCAAAAAATGAAAGTTTCCATAAAAATACAAAAAATTAGGCCTAAGATATATTTGATATTATGAACTCAAAAATGATGTCTATTTTACCAAATTCAAAACATATCAGTTTCATTAATTAATTTAAAAATTAATTCCCGTCGTCAAAACAAATAGCGTGTTTTTAAGAGATAATAACTATCAAAAGATTGACACTTGTTTATGTATGGTTTAAATGCGAAATTACGTCCAATGACCAACACTGTATTAAATTGTAAAAATATATTCTAAATATACTTTAAAACCACTAAAATTAATAATTTATCACTATTAATTATTTCGATTAAAAAGGTTGTTTTTAATTAAAATTTAGTAATTTTCACTATTCATCAGAAAATGAAAGTTATCCGAAAAGTACCAAAATTTCACCCTAAGCTAATTTCGATATTCCAAATCCAAAAATGAAGTCCATTTTGAGAGATAAAATTTCTAAAATTTTAAAAGGTGGTTATTACTATTCATAACGGCTAGTTTTAGTAATATTTTAATAGCATATCGTTGTTTAGTGAAACTCGGTATTGCGTACTAGACATGCTATCGAGGAAGGTCGCGATTGCGTGTAATGCAAGGAAAGTCAAGGATGCGTGTTGTGTAAGCTCCTTTTGGTGTAGCGTACAACACAAGACATTAATGAAATTAAAAAGAATATTTTTCATAAAATCTCGGGGTGTTACAGTTAGTCACTCCGAATGGAATAACCATGAACTCATAGTATCCATACCGACATTTGAAGGACGTCTTCTGCACATCCTCATCTTTTACCCTGAGCTGGTGATAGCTTGATCTGAGGTCTATCTTCAAAAACCACCATGATTCCTTTAGCTGATCAAAGAGATCATTAATCCTCAGAAGTGGGTACTTGTTCTTTACGGGCAGCTGGTTCAGGTGCCGATAGTCCACATAGAGTCTCAAACTCCCATCCGTCTTCTTGGTGAATAAAATCAGGGCTGCCCAAGGAGAAGCACTAGGCCTAATGAATCCCTTGCTCTTCAAGTACTCTAGCTATACTCACAGGTCTTGAAGCTCCGTGAGAGACATCTGATATATTGGGTAGATATCGGTGTCATCCCGGGGTACAATTCAATGTAAAAGTCGACCTCTCTGTGGGGAGGTAGACCTGAAAAATCATTAGGGAAAACATCAGCGTACTGATCCACCACAATCGAATAGTTCAGACTCTCAACATCAACTGCTCCGAGGGTAAGGCTAGCCAATTGATGTGTGATCAGCTGCACCCTCCTCCGGGTAAGTCCATCCTGTGCTGCAAATGTTCCCTTCTCGCTGGTGAAGGTAAACCTGGTCCCATCTGTGCAGACACATCACACTTTGTGCCTAATATAGTCAATCTGATTATGGACTATAGATAACCAGTCCATACCCAAGATGACGTTATATGGCCTCGACGCCGCTACTAGAAGATCCCAGCCAAATCTCTCACCTCCTAGAGTAAGCTCACAGTACCGGAACCAGTGCGTAATTGTCAAATCTTCTCTTTTATGAGTCTCTATCCATACATATTGAGCCAACAGCTCCACCAGAATCTCCGAGCTCTGAACGAGGTCCGTGGGAATAAATGAGTGACTTGAACCTGTGTCTAAAAGTACTGAAACTAGGGTGTAGTAGACACAGATCATACCTCATTTCATCTTCAGATCTCCATGGTCGTATGCCTCAGTTACCTGGATCTAAGATGATCCCTTTCCACCTGCTCCCTATGGTTGGGGTGGACCACCTGGAGGTGGTGGCGGTAGAACCTCAAATCGCCAACCACCTCCTCCTGCACGGCCTGCTCCTCTGCCACATCCATCTCTTGCCTGCAGACCTCCTCGATCGAATATTTGCCTCTACCCAGGTGGTCATTCGACCGTCTTCTGGTCGTCTGTACAGCGGGTCGGGTAGTCCCGAGCCATCTGACCCTACCCACTGCACGAATAACACTACTTGTTCCTCGCCGGTCCTACTCTATCTCGAGAGCCTCGCACCACTGACCTTGTTTCCTGTGGTCTTCCACCTGTAGGTTTGGTTCTCTTGGACCTCTGGGTCATCTGTCTACTACCAGCTACCGATGAATCTGCAACATGTCGTCCAGTGGTGGGTCTCGCTGCCGATGACTGCTCACCAAGGAAGCTCTCCACTAAGAGTGCTCTCTCTAACACCCCCGCCTATGTCGGGATGCTGAGAGAAACCATCGAAGCTCTAATCTCCCGTCTGAGCCCCGGATCGAAGGTCCAGGCCCTAAATAAAGGGTCCCACACCATGTCTATGGAGTAGCATGAGAGGTCAGTGAACATCATTGAAAACTGAGCAACGGTCATGCTACCCTGCTGTAAGTGGAGAAGCTACTATATACGCATTGAGCGTATGGTTTTTGAGAGGAACTCTTCCCTGAAAAGGCTCTCAAAGTCTTCCCAAATGAGAGTCACCTAATCTTGAACCTAGAGAATCAAACTCCACCATCTTCCCGCTACTTCCTGAAAAATAATGGTGGTAAGGATCACCATGAGATCAGCTGGTGTCCCTACCAATCGAAAAACTCTAACCACAGCCTCCAACTAGTCCTCAGCCGCTTGTGGATCCGTCTCATCCCGAAACCTCGGTGTCCTCTGGCACTGGAACTCATGCAATGCGCTCAAGTGGAGTGCACCCTCTGCTGTTGGGACTAGTGGTGTTACTGGTACACCACTCTATGGTACAACTACCGTAAGGGGGCCCTGCACCGAAGCCTCGTTGCTCAGTGGGCAGTCATCACGTACTCTACCCAGAACCGTGGTTGGCTGTCTATGTGGAGGCATCCTAAAAAGGAACAGGTGCACCACAATCATTAAGATATACCTGGTGAGATGAATCAAAGTGATCACAAAGAAAATTTTTCAAAAACATATACACAATCATTGTTTTCATGTACTGAATAGGAAATAAGAAGTCAGGTTCCTGGTGTATGGATACGTTGGCCGCCACACCAACACTAGATTCTATGAACTGAAAACCACACTCATCACACTTAACACTACTGCCACACAGAAAAGATCAGAGTCCTAGTTCTTTGGTAGAACTGACTCCTATAATACCAATTTTTCATGACCTATCCCCCGGGGCCCATGCCGTGACTACCCCAATCCCGCCTTCCTTAGGCCAGGGGCTGGCGACTTGCACGGGAAATACATATCCCTAAATCTAGGAATACATTGCCTTTAAACCTGCGAACTGACACAATCCAAGCACACAACAGGATACAAGAGAACATTAAACTAAATAGTAAACAGAGTGAGTATAATAAGTAAAGGGCCTATAATACAAGCCCAACTGGAAAGTACAAGTAAAACTGGAATGTACAAATAAAACTAAAATCTGCGCTACTTAGGTATAGCTCTCAAATGGTTGTCCATCATCTGCACAAGACACAACAAGGTACAGGCATAGCCCGTGCATGGGTGAGTATAAAAATACTTAGTGGGGACCCTGACACCCCTGAAGGTCTCTCAAATCGAAAAAGGATAAACCAAAAAACATGGAAACAACAGTCAACCCTACTTAGGTATATGACCATACATATACCTAAGTTATCAAGTTATACTCATCTCACACAGGAGGAAAGATTACCACAAAGGTAGAACCACGAAGGTAGGACTACCACACAGGTAACACCATGAAGATATATTACCACACAGGTACACCATTAATATATAAGAGTCATCTCACACAGGTATAAGTGTATTATAGAAGTACAGATGATTAGTCATGAAGCTAGATCATCTTATTCTATCAAGAGGCAATACTACTGATTATACGGAGTCTGACCCACACAAGATCGATAGGTACTAACCCCCATAATGACCCACCCATGATCTGACCAACCTAAGATTAGTATGTGCTAATCCACACAATATCGCTCAGTGCTAACCCACACAGGATGTGACCCACACATGATTGACATGCGCTGACCTACAAAGGATCACTGAGCACTGACCCACACAGGATCAGTATACACTAACCCACACAGGATCGTTGAGCGCTGACCCACACAGTATCAATAGGTACTAACCCTTGCAATGAACCACACATGATCTGACCTGCTCAGAGTCTATAGGTAACTAAACACCATATTATCCATCTCCAACCTCCGCCTCACTGCTAGCCCCTGGATTCCTCGCACCTGGTGCACTCGAGTTCTGTAGAATCTGTCCCTCGAGATATCGATCATACCTCGACCACCACAAATTCCCATGTAGAAGTATCCCAAAGGTCCATCACTTCATAAGGGAACCAATGCAATAGATGACACATCAATCATATTCCCAATCTGTAAGTTATTAGCATTTCCACACCGAGTGCGCGGTTGGATTTGTGGTTCGATCCAACCTGTCCATACTTAAACTTTATCCAAAACTCAAGTGCAGTATACCAAAAGGACCTTCTTGATCCAAGGATCCCAACTCCACAGACGGTTCGTCAAATGGACCCACAGTTCTCAGGTTACGTTCAAAAGGGCGTATCTGGGTTTAATTGGACCTGGGTCTGGTCAGACCCAGCATGGGCCAACCCAACCCGATTGGCCTAGGCCGCGGTGGACCTGGCCCGTTGGGCGCGACCCGGCCCACTGGGCATGACCCAGCCTGCTGGGCATGACCCAACCTGCTGGACGTGACCCATCCCACGCAAGGCGCAGCCCGCTAGGCACGGACCGCTGGTGCGGTGTGGTCTGCCCGAGCTAGCACTGAAGGGGGAGCGACCCACCTTCCATTCAAAATAGAAATGGGCAACGCCTTTAGGCATTACCATGTCACCCATGGGATTCGAGCGGGTCTCGTCGATCCGCTATGGCCGGCCGGTGCTCCGACCAGTCCTACTCCCATCTGCGCGGTCACATGCCACTTCTCCACTACGGCTGGCCGGGTGTCGGCCGCCCTCCGGCCTCCGTCGCAGCCAAGCGACGACGACCTCCTGCTTTGACGACACGAGTGTGTGCCGCCGCTCTTCCATGCGGCTGGTCGGATGCTGACTTCCAGCCTACTCTGCCACGGAAGATAGGCCACAACCTCCTGATCAACTGGCAGTGTGGATGTGCATCACCCTCCTTCCTCGCGGCTGGTTGGGTGTCGGCCGCCGCCTTCTTCCGCGAGCCTTCGTAAATTCTTTCCATGCTAAAAAAAATATGTCATTCGAATATTCATGATCCTTAGGTCGAGGGCGCCACATCCATTCATCACTCTCAATAAAACATTGTATTTCTAGTGTCATTAATTATTTGGTGTCAAAGAATGCATGAAGAATGTACGAAGAACGAAAGAAAAGGGTCAAGGTATAAGTGCGGAATGATGACCATGTTTGTTTGGCCATCATCGTTGAGATTTAGGAATATGAAGAATCAAAAAATAGATTTAATCATACTTCAAATTAAAACCCCTACCTCGTTCATTCGTTGGAGGTGTTGTGAGGAAGAAGATGAAGTCGGTGAAGGGGGCACCGAAGTTCGGTTCTCCCACACCATGCTCTCGATCCGTGCTCGCATGTAATTCTCGATCTTGATCCGAGGATGTTCTTTGTTGGAATATGATCCTCCAAAATATCTCTCTAAGGCTCTCCTATTTTCCCAATCCTTTTTCCTCGTGAGAGGTGAGGTGCTAAATTAATAAGTCAAGTTAATGAAAACAATTAATTTTGGCACATTTAATTGGGGGAATTCCAAGGGTTAACTCACATTAAAGAAGGAGTTCAAGGATCAGGTGGTCCCCACCACTAAATTCAAATGGGAGGTTTCAAGCTCGGGTGGTCCCCACCACTAAATTCAAATGGGAGGTTTCAATCTCAGGTGGTCCCCACTACTAAATTCAAAATGAGGGGCTTCAATTTCCAAAATAAAATAAAGAATGTTTATGTTATTTTCTCCCACAAAAAGTCTGAAAACTAATTTCCACCCTCGACCTGTTGCAATCAAGGTGAAGGTCTCCTTAAGCGAATATCGACATTGCGAGTTCAATAGTGTCCTCAGATTTTAATTTTGAGCACCAGTTCAAAAGTTACAAAATGCCGCCCGTGTGTTTACTGAACGTACCTGAAAAAATGTTCAGAAATTTATTTCGGGCACACCGAGCATCAGAATAATACGCCGTAAATTTTCACGGGCACGTAATATTCCCATATAATTAAAAAAATTAAATGGAAAAATCTGTGTCTTTACAAAGTATTTATAACTCAGATAAAGATAAGGATAATCAAAGGATTTTCTAAAGGGGAATTAAATAAATAACCTAGGACACATAGATCATACATAATAAAAGATGGAAGGATGACAAGTAGGTCATCATTTTAATTTAATAATAAATAACTTCCAACACATGAAATAAATTAAATTAAATAAATCCAACCCAAAAACAAATATGTTCAAGATCTTGATCAGACCTACACATGTAATGGTTACAAATTTAAAATAATTATCTAGAATTTTTTCAATTCATTATTCTATTAAGATAAAACACACCAATATTAATTGGATTAATTTTCTTATTAATCAATTAATTCATTATATCTTATTTCATCCAATCATATTAAAATTCCTGTTTTATATTATTTAAATAAAATAAATGATTTAATTTTATTTAAAACTCAATAAAAAAATACATAGATTTATACTTGGATGAAACATAGTGATTACCTGTCCGAACTTCTCAATATGGTTTAATTATATATAATTCATTATATGACATATTTTATACATGACATGTGTCATAATTTCATAGCAGGTACTATCAACTTAATGACCCCTGGAACATAAAAGAATTATGCAGAAAATAAAATTTAAGGCATCGAGTCTTTAATATACAATAACCATACATAGATTCATAGTCTTGAATACTAATAAGAATTATTTAAGCATTTAATATAATATTAAGCTTAATGAATGGTGTGTAATGTCAATTTAATGACCAATGAAACTCAAGTCAATATGGTTTAAGGATAAATTAATTAGTTTTAATATTTCATTGTAAATAGGTAAAGTACAAGGTTTGTATAATCTAGTTACCAATCATGTACTTATCTTGATCAAATATCCATAATACATGCATAGGGACTTAGCATGTACTCCTTTATAACATTTATGAAGAAACAAAATGTATAGAGGATGCACAACATGTTCTTCTAGTTACATGGTTTCCATTCTATATGCATCAGGTATTAAATACATGCGATGCATTAATTATAGGAAATAATTTGAATTCATGTTTTTTAACTTGAAAATTCATGGAATACATAACATGTAGTAAAAATACACATCACGTACTCTAGAAAAGATGTGTTCCACCATGGATAATCTATACACAATGAATTTATTGTATGCGGCATGTACTTATTACATGATGACTCAGAATCCACATGGATGTCCCTATGTAATGAATAAAGATTCATGGTGTATAACATGGGAGTGCACACTATATAGTGTCGTGTTATCCAGATAGGATCCTTGGAACCTCCAAATGGGATCTTCAAATGTAAAATTCATTAATCATTAATCAATATTGGAAATATTTGTAAGAAATGAAGAAGAAGAATACTAGATTTAGATGATAGATCAAAAAATAATTAAAACATTAAATGAATCAAAAATTTTAAATGTGAAAAATTAAACAATTAAATAAATAATTATAAAATTTAAACATGACCACTCTGATGCCATTTGATGGTTTCGGGCGTAATGGAAGCATCAAGATGGGTGATAAGTCAAAATATTCTATTGAACTGATGGATCATTGGAAATATTGTCAGGGATGTGAATTCCATGACCAATGAAATATTTCTATTAGATATCCATTAATGATAATGTTAAAGTCTAATGATCAATACACACATACATAGATAGGAAACATGAAAATTTAGATTTCCCATTGGCGGGTCTATTCTCATAATCTCATGCATTGGAAATTACCAAGGGAATACACCATGAGAGGGTGATTCAAAGTCCGTTGGGTCTCCATCCCTAATAGCCTATATCATCTACATCCCATTAAATGATATCATCTAGATTTAAAACATGTTTTCAATTGTACTATCATGGAATCTCCTAGTTCTCATATTAGCAGGGAACTACTATGACATTTTATTGAGACATATATTATTAGGACATTATCAGGTACAAATGTCAGGGGGAAGAAAAATAATTATGTTATAATAAAAATTCATTAATAATGAAAACATGTAATTAATTACTGACAAATTATGTTCTAGGGAACTAAATAAAACATAAACATTAACCATTCCCCTCTTTTTTGATAAAATAAAATGAAAATGTTTCTCAAGTGTGCATGGGGACTACCGCCTCCCTTATCGATACATTTCATTTTTCATCACCTCCTTTTAAAGGATGGTTTTATTAATGGGTTTAGTAAATAGATATTTTATTTATTTTATTATTTATATTATAGAAATAAAAATTATTCATTCTATAACTAATAATAGAAATAAACAATCATTGTCAATTTAATCATTTAAAAGAAGCATGCTAAGAGGAAAATCTTTTATTCAAATTATGTAATATTTAAATATTAATTAATTATTATTATAAATCCTTTATAATTATGATATATCACACTAATAAACACTAAATGATATCATTATTCTATTCTTGTAATGATATTTCAAATAAATCACTGCATAATCATCCATTAATCATGGTATGTTCATGTTTCAGTCAGTTTGACCACATACTTGAACAATTCTATGAAATTATATCATGGATAAATATGAAAAAATAATTAATGATTCAATATGATATAAATTTTTATATAATTATTTTTTTATATCGAATTAATATCCCAAAAAATACTACAAATGATCCATCAGATCAAAAAAATAATTTGATTTATCGCCCTACCCCAGTGGTTTTGTTGTGTCCAGAACCATCAAGTGTTATCAGAGCAGCCAAATTTTAAATTTATAATTATTATTTTGATTTTGTATTATCTAATATTTAAAAATTTAGATTCCTTTCATGTTTTAATTTTTTTTGGTCAATTATCTAAATCTCTTCTTCCCCTTCTTCCTTTCTCAAAAATATTACCAAGATCGGTTAATGATTAATTAATCTTAAATGTGAAGATCCCACATGGAGGTACTAAGGATACTAGCTAGATAACACATGACTACATAGTGTGTACTCCCATGTAATATTTGTTGTATCCTTGTTCATTATAGAAGGATTCCTATGGTGATTTTGGGTCATCCTGTAATAAGAATACGCCGTAGGAAATAAATTCACCATGTGTAGACTGGATAGGGTGGTACACAACTTTTTTGTAGTACACACCATGTAGTTTCAATAACATTCATATAATACAATCATTTTCAAGTAGTAAAACATGGAGTCAAACCATGTAATGTAATTAATGAACCACATGTATTTAATACATGAAGCATATTGACTGGAAACAATGTAATTAGAAGAACATGCTATATATCCTCTATACACACTGGAGACTTCATAAATGTTAGTGATGAGTACACACTGAGTCCCTCAGAATGTATTATAGATATTAAATTAAGATAAGTACACTCTATGTAGATGAATTTTATACAACATGTACTTTTTTTATTTAGGGGGAAATATTAAAATTAATTAATTACTCATTATAGTTTATCGACTCAAGTTCCAGGGGTCATTAAGTTGATATTAAAAGCATGTTGTTAAGTTTAATATTATATAAAATGTCTAAATAATTCCTCATAATATTGATGATTATAAATCATGTATGATTATAGTATATTAAAGACTCAATAAATTAAATTGTACATGCTACATAATTTTTATGTGTTCCATGGGTCATTAAGTTGAGAGTACATTCAATGAAATTATAACATGCGTCATGTAAAAAATATTTCATATGAGTGAATTATAATTAAACCATACTGAGTACATTAGATAGGTAATTTGTGGGTTTCATCCAAGTATAAAGATATGTATTATTTTATTGAGTTTTAAATAAAATTAAATCATTTATTTTATTTAAATCATAGAAGGTGAGAATTTGAAGAATATTGGATGAAATAATAAAAAATGAATTAATTGATTAATAAGATAATTAATTGAATTAATCTGTGTGCATTATATCTAATTAAAAGAACAAATTGAAATGAATGTTAGTTAATTGTTTTAAATGCTTAATCATTTCATGTGTACGACTAATCATGATCTTGAACAAACCTATTTATGAGTTGGATTTATTTAATTTAATTTATTGCATGTGTTTTCAATTATTTATCAATAAATTAAAATGGTGGCCTACGTGTCATCCCTCCTTCCATTATTATATAGGACTTGTTAACCAAAGGTTATTTATATAGTTCCCCTTTAACCAGTCCTATGGTTCCCCACACCAACATGTGGGTTATAAATACTTGAAATTAATGGTGTTTCCCAAGGTACATGAAGGTGGTTCAAGATAAAATCATAATGATGTCAACTGAGGTGATACATAGGTGGATATGTGGAATGATGTAACTCATGCGAAGACCGACAATATGAGTTATTTTGTTGGTTATAGGTTGATTTATTTTCTTCCCAATAAATCAACCATTAGAAAAGATCATGATGAGGTTATTTATTTATTTATTTCGGTCCATGCATTATTTATTTTATGGATGCAATATTGAAATCACTTAAATAAATGAATTAATATGAAAAGACAGAATTTAAATTAATGGATTTTGTATAAAAATTTTATCCAGCATAATTAATTAATTAAGTAAAACCCACTTAATATTAAAATTTCATGTAAAGGATAAAAAATATAAAATTGATGCATAATAAAACGAAACCCCTCAAGTTAATATTAAGTTATTAAGCCTCCCATCCTCTAAATTAAGATGAACCCATAGTTTAAGTGTTGGTTCAACCTCCATTAGGGAAAATTTAATTATCGGGAAGTCTTAACTAAGATAGAGGGTCAACTTAACCAAATATATATTAGGTTTAACAGCCTCTATCTATCCAATAAATATTTGGAGGAAAGTTTTGAAGAAATCTATGTTAGGGTTACTGGATTGTGAGTTTACTCGACAAAACTAGGAGATGCCAGACCACAATTGGAAATACCACCTTCTTAGATACTTTATAGTAATTTTCATAGTCTATCATATAGATTATGAGAAGGGAAATATGGATTCTATATACTTAAATCTGAAATATGGTGAGGGATATTGGGATTTGATAAAATAGTAGTAGATTTAATAAACTTAATTTTATTATTTATCACATAATTTGTAATAAGGAAAAGTACAAATAAGGTGCTCTTTTATATTTGTAGAAAAAATGGAATGTTTTTCATTCATACTATCCCTACGATCTATATTAGAGAAATACCATCTTCTATATATAAGTAAATTCCATGAGTTGTTTCAATACCTTTTGGTTGTGTTGGGCCATGAATGGAAATATTACATACTAGAATCCTCAATTCATGATCAACCTACCAAGGATGTGAGTTATAAAGAGTTCTCTGTCTATGAAAATCATATTAATGATGTAGTCAATGTTAAATGTTTGATTATTTCATATATGTCTAGTGAACTCTTGAAGTCTCATGAAAACATAGATTCTTATAGATGGTTCGAGCACCTCTGTGTTCTAGATCAGGAGAGATCTAGGGAGGAATGTGTTGAGATCTCTAAAGATATTTTTCAAAGTGAGGTTAGATAATGGGAATAAGTTGTGCCTAATGTTGTCAAGATTGTTGGTTACATTGAGTGTCTGTAGGTTATAGGGTTTAAAATCCATGATGAACTATGCAATGATCTCATTATTATTTCTCTCCATTAGATCATATCTAGTTTTTTTTAATTTTAATATTAATAACATTGAAAAATCTCTCCTATATGTACTTAATCTTCTTCAAAAAGTTGACAAGGAGACAAAGAAAAAATATTTCTATCCTTATGGTGAAAAACTAAAAGGGAAATAAAAGATAAATAAGGCTAAGTATTATTTATAACTCCCTTATAAAAAAGGAATATTAAGGGTAAATAAGGGGAATCAAATGTTTTTTTGATTCAAATGTGGCAAGAATGTCCATTGAAAGAAAAACTACACCGATCCAAATAATCCAAGGAAATATTAAAGTGTGTTTATTATTGATTGAAATTAATCTATCTCTATATATTGGGTATTAGATACAACTTGTGGTACTCACATATGAATTTAGATACAAGAACCAAGTAGATTTAGAAAGATTAACCAAGAGAAGGTAGATCTATGAGTAGCCAATAGAGTTAAGCTTACTATTAGAGTTATTAGAGAATACAACCTCATATTGAAAACTAGTATGATATTGGTTTTAAAAGGGAATTATTATGATCCACCTATTACCAAAAAAATTATTTCTATATCCAGACTAGATAAAGATGGATTTATTTTCATGGTCAGGAATAAATTTTTGTTCTCTTACAAAGATATCGTTTTTATGGTAAGGAACATTTAAATAACAGTCTTTATGTGTTGGATTATGAAAACCAAGTAATGGAAACTGGTAATAAAATTACTTTACATGACTCAGACGACACCCAAATTTGGTATCATAGACTAGGTCATGTAAATTAAAATAATTTAAATAAATTAGAAAAATATCGACATTTAGATTCTTTTGAACTAAAACCACTGGGTGTATATCATGCCTATTTACAATGAAAAATGAACAAATCCCCATTTAGTGGAAAAGATTAATTGTTTAAATATGTTCTTAAATTACTTAATGCTAATGTGTGTTGATCATTTCCTATTGGAGCAAGGTGTGGGTACTCATACTTTATAACTTTTACTAATGATTTTAATAGATATGGGTATATCTACTTAATGAGGTATACGTTATATTATTTTAATAAATTCAAGGAGTACAAGAATTAAAATAAGAACCAAATTGGTATGAGGATTACGAAACTCTCCTCAGACCATTATGTAGAAAATCTCAATCAATACTTCATTGATTATTTATAGGAGTTTTTGAATCTATCCCAAATCACTCTATCTAATACACCTCAATAGAATAGTGTAAGTGAAATGTGGGACAACACTTTTTTAGACATGGTGAGATAAATTATGAGTCATGTGAGTCTTCCATGATCCTTTTTGGGATAAGTGTTACAAAAAAACATACATACTAAACTGAGTGAAAAATAAAGAAGAAGATAATTTTCCATACAAATTATGGAATAGAAATAAACCCTTATTTCCATACTTACAAGTGTGGGGGATGCAAAGCATTTGTTGAGGTCTATTAAAGTAACAAAAGTTGACATAGAAATATCATATCTCTAAATGATATAGTGGGAGGGAGATAAACTTTGATGAATTCCAGGACAAAGATACACAAGAGTTGACATAAGAAAACATTCCACAAATCCCTATGGAAGAAGGTATTCCAGAGACACAAATACTGTATAGGTGTAAAAGAGAGGTCAGAGAACTAGAATGATATGGATTTATAGTCACTGAGGATAGATGATCACTATTATTTGATAATGATGATCCTTTAACCTACAATTAATCAATAAATGGTGTATATATTTCCAAGTGGAAACAATCCATGAATTCTGAAATAGATTCCATGTACCAAAGCTATGTTTGGATTTTGGTAGATCCTCTAGTTGATATAAATCCCATTGGTTAAAAATGGGTATTCAATAAGAAACTAGGCATGGAAGGATAAGTTAGAACCTATAAAGTGTGACTGGTTAAAAAAGTGTTTAAATAGTGTTAAGGCATTGACTATGAAGAAAAATTTTCACTAGCCGTGATAATAAAATACATCAAAACTATACTTGCCATTTCGGCTTATCATGACTATGAAATTTATCAAATGGATGTCAAAATAGTCTTCCTTAATTTTAACCTTTATGAAGATATATAAACAACTCAACCATAAGGGTTTATGTCTCTAAACGATTTCAATAAGGTATGTTAGTTACCAAAATATATTTATGGATTAAAGAAAGCATCTAGATCATGGAAAATTTATTTTGATGAATCCATAATAGAATTTTGGTTTCATAAAGAGAAAACGTGATCCTTGTGTATATAAATGATTTGGTGGGAGTGTAGTCATTTTCATAATAGTATATTTCAATGACATATTACATATTAGAAATTAAATACCAATCTTACAATCTATTAAAACTTTGTGGAATAAATGGTTCTCCCTGAAGGACTTAGGTGAGGCATCATATATTCTTGGGATCAAGATCTATCATGATAGATCCAATAGGATTATCAACCTAAGTTAAGGTGCATATATTGACAAGATACTAAAAAGGTTCATAATGGATTAATCCAAGAGGGGATTGTTTGCAATGTCACATGGAATAATCTTTCTAAGAAAATGTATCCTCAGACACATGGGGAGAGAAATAAAATGGAAAGGATTCCATAAGCATCAACGATTAGGTTAGTCATGTTTGCTATTCTATCTGTGAGGCCAAATGATGTGTATGTATTGAGTGTAGTAGGATGATAAAAATATGTTCTAGGTGAATACCATTAGATATCATTCAAGATTATCCTAAGTATCTAAGTCATACTAAGGATATAATTATCGTCTATAGAGTAGATGAGGAACTAGTCATTAGAGGATATGTAGATGCTAGTTTCCAAACATATCAACCTGACATGATGTTTCAAAAGAGATACATATTCATTTTGAATGGAGGTTCCACGAGCTAGAAGAGATAAAAGTAGGATATAGTTATAAATTCTAGAGTAGAGTCTAAGTATATTCTAGCTTCTGAGAAATCTAATGAAGAAATATGGATGCGTAAATTTGTTCAAGAGATTGATGTGGTACCTAATAGTAAAGATCCTATCATACTCTATTGTGATAATAATACAGCGGTGGCTCTTTTAAATGACCCAAGGTTATGACAGTGAACATGGTACATACTTCAAAAGTATATTCTATTGAGGTATTTTATCAGATAGGTGAGGTTTTAGTGAGCTGTATTTCATGGATTACAACATGGAAAACCCATTTATGAAAGCCTTAACATAATAGAAACACGATTATCATGTGAGGTCTAACTGTAACGACCCAGTTTCAGAATCCACCCCGAGGCACCCCGTACCTGGTTGGTCACATGGCCTCAAGCGCATTTCTCCGAATTCCAGAGGTTGCCTACTAGAAGCAAGGTCCTTGGGTGTGATAGTGGGGAAACTATGACTTCATTGTCAGAGTACACAACAGAAACAATATACAATAACAGAAGTAGTAATAATCCATACACAAGTGAACAATGTAAGACTGGAAATAATAAAAAAATGGAGAAATGCATAATAAATAATTCATGATACATATGTATAGGGAAATAGCTAAACAAGTCCCAATGCTGAATAAAAAAGTACTGAACCAAAGAACAAAAGAAAAGATAAACAGATCCTCAGCATCACAAGCCTAGGCTTGGTCCCATGCTCTCCAGCTCCATAGCAAGTCAAGTACCTGGAGTGGAAGGGCACTTAAACTTATCTATACCCGCAAAAATATAATCCATTTGGGCCCAAAAGCATGACCCAAAAAGGGTGTGAGACTAAATCCCAGTAGGCAACTACCCAAAGATCTATTCCTAACAGTCAGTGAATCTTTGGCAGGTAAAGTACAGAAAGTAGTAAACTGGAAAAAAACTCAGCAGTAAACAGTCCTGAGTTCTAATATCAAGCAACAACTAACAAGAAGCTAAAAACAAATAGGTAACCCTCTGGGAAGTACTCACATCCATCCACTATGGTCCTACCTAACAAGTACCAACAAACCTCTGGGTAGTACACTCATCCTAACCCCTCTGGTTTGGTTATACAAAAATTATAAGACTCTTCGAAGAAGCTGACTCGGTCAATTACCCTTATAGTCTAAGGTAGTCAGGGACTCTCTGAGGGAGATCACCCAGTCAATTCCCCTTATAGCCCCAAGGTCAAGAGACTCTCTGAGGAAGCTCACTTGTTCAATTCCTCTTATATCCCCAGGTTGCTCACAAACTCTCTAAGGAAGATCACCCGGTCAATTCCTCTTATAGCCTGGAGTGGTTCAAGGAAATTCATGTAAAATAAAGACTCGCTGAGGAAGTTCACTCAGTCTATCCCATTATAGTATATAAAGATCAACGAATCCCTAAGGAAGCTCACCCAGTCCATCCCCCTATAGCCTATAATTTCCAAAGACTCTTTGAGGAAGCTCACTCAGTCTATCCTCTTATAGTCTATAATGTGCAAATACTCTCTGAGGAAGCTCACTCTGTCTATCATATTTTAGTCTATAGCACCAGGTTCTCATGGCCCCGTGTAAGTCAACCCATAGTAGTTCTATAAGTCTAAATTAAACCTATAGAACTACTTGGCTAATGAGTCTACAGTATCTCACGCATGTCAGAAAACAACACTCCATCCTACGACCACAAGGCATGGAAAACAGGTAAACGACCAATAGGCTAAACATGACCAAATAGTCGTAAATAGAACAAAGCATGAGCAGAACATCCAAGGCATATCAATCAACCCAATTCATATCAAAATAACCTCTACACAAGCATAAAATCATGGAAGACAATCATAATGGGTAAAATGGTAAACACGCAATACCTCGTTCAAGGCTATTGGTGTAATTTGCACATAATACTCAAAGAATTTGAATGTAAAGTCACAAACCACCTACCTCGGGGTTGGGAGATCAATATACTTGAACCACGAAGATTGAATCTCCTTTGAACGTCATATATCTAAGAAAAAATCCAAATGGTTCAACCTATGATAATGTGGAAAAGAAGAGTAAATGGAAAACAAGGCTCAAGCAGAAGAGAGAACTCACCGATGTGATTCCAACGCAATCAATGGTGCTCGAATTAGAGGATTAATGGAGGATCAGAGTCTCATTGAATATCCATGGAGGCTCAGTGCTCTTGGATGAATGAAACCTAGAAGTAGTGGTTTTTGTCTGTCAAACGCAACCCCGATGTGTTTAATGAAAAAAATAGAAAGTACATTGCGTGTACTTTTGGAGTACACATTGTGTACTATCCTTTTCCGTACTCTACTTTAAGTGGCCTCTAGTCACTCCCACATGACCATGTGTGCAGCTACTACACAGCCAGCACACGACCTACTACGGCTTCTGAGTACACGGCGTGTACTCATAGAGTACATGGCACGTACTTAATTTCTAGAAATTCCTCTTTTCTCCAAAAATGAACAGAAAGGAAAACCATATTTGAAAAGAAGTTCTGGGTTCTTAAAAACTTTCCCCCTTAAAGATATTTGTCCCCAAATTTCCCCAGCACGGCGTAGAAGAAGAAACCTCGAACAACTCCAGACACTGTGATCGTACGTCGGCCTCCCTATCCCAAGTCTTTTCTTGCACCCCCCCGTGCTTCCATAGTACTCGTACTAGAGGAACAGAAGGGCCACAGAGAACCTACGTACTATGATAAAAAATCCGGATAGGATGCTCCTCAAATGATGCATCCGATTCGAGCTCAACCTATTCAGGTTGAAAGACATGAGACGAGTCTGGAAAGTAACATCAGATCTGAGAAACGTGGTAGACTTCGTGCATAGACCAGTACCTTTGAGGTAACTGCAACCGATAGGAAACCAGACCAACTCTCTCCAACACCTCAAATGGCCCAACGTACCTCGAAAAGATCTGACCTTGTCTTGTAATCCTCTTGTGTCCCAACATCGGTGCAACATGCAGGAAAACCTGATCCCTGACCTCGAACTCTTGAGGTTGCCTCTGCTGATCAGCATAATACTTCTGATGAGACTGCGTAGTATCCATCCTCTTCAAAATCAACTCTATCTACTCTGTGGTCTCATGGACAAGACGTGGTCCCATCATAGCTGCCTCTCCCGCCTCCATCCAACATAAGGGTTATTAGCATGGACTACCGTACAAAGCCTCATAAGGTTCCATCTGAATTGATTCCTGGAAACTGTTGTTGTAGGAAAACTCTACAAGAGGTATATGCTTCTCCCAAGAACCTCCAAAATCTAGGATGCATGCTCAAAGAATGTCCTCAAGCACTTGAATTGTACGCTCAGACTGGCCATCTGTCTGGGGATGGTATGCTGTACTCAAATGTACCTATGTACCCAAAGCCTTCTGAAGCCCCTGCCAGACCCGAGAAGTAAAACGTGCATCCATTTCTGAAAAAATGGACAGCAGAACTCCATGCAGACGTACAATATCTCATATGTACATTCTTCCCAACTCATCAACACTGAAGGTCTCCTTGATCGGCAAGAAGTGAGAAACCTTTGTGAGCCTGTCAATGACAACCCGTACTGGGTTGTTCCCTCGTGGAGACCTCGACAACCCTGTCACGAAATCCATCACGACGTCGTTCCACTTCCACTCAGGGATGGGTAACTGCTGCAGAAGCCCTGCTGGTCGCTGATGCTCTGCCTTCACCTGATGACAAGTGGAACACCTCATGATGAACCCAACAACATCCCTCTTCATACCTGGCCACCAATACTGAGGGTGTAGATCACAATACATCTTGGTAATGCCAAGATGAACATCCCAAACTGAGGAATTAAAGTCCCACATTAGCTCCTCCCGTATATATTCTGGCACCCATACGCACCCTTGGAAACGCAAGATCTCATCCTCACCTATGGTCCACCTAGGAATAGGGTCCTCTCCTGACATGCTTTCCCATAGGACTAGGCCTTCAGAATCTGATAGCTGCCTCATTCGTACTCGATCAAGAAGGGTAGAGGTAACCACTACAATAGATAGAAAAGTATAACCCTGTCTATCATTCACCTCCAAATGTATCTCATAGAATATAGCCATAAGCTTCCACTCACTACTGGCATCCTGAACTGCCTGTATCTGAGTCCTCATGCTCAGTGCATCAACCACAACATTGCCTTTCCCAGCCATGTAGTCAAGATCAAAGTCAAAGAACTGAAGGTACTCAACCCACCTTCTCTACCTCAAATTCAAGTCACACTGAGTGAAAATGTACTTGAGACTTTTTTGGTCGTTGAAGACCACAAAATTCTCTCCCAAAAGATAATGTCTCCAACAGAATAAAGCATGAACAATAGATTCCAGCTCTAGATCATGCTTTGGGTAATTCCTCTCATGTGGCCTCAACTGCCGAGACCCGTATAAAACGACTCCATCTCCCAGTATAAGAACATCTCCCACCCCGATACCTGATGCATCACAGTAAAAAATATAGCTCTTTCCCGACTCTGGAAAGACTAGTATCAGTGCTGAAGTCAACCTCCCTTTCACCTCCTGAAAGGCTGACTCAAATGAATCTGACCATAAGAACTTCACCCCCTTCTTGGTCAGACTTATCAATGGTGTTTCTAAGCGTGAAATTCCTGTATGAAATTTCTATAGTATCTAGCCACCCTCAAAAAAACTCCACACCTCAAATACGTTCTTCAGATACTCCCAGGAAACTACATTTCTCACTTTCTCTAGGTCTACTGATACTTCTTCCTCTGAGATAACATGACCCAAGAAGTTAATCTGGTCCATCCAAAAGTGGTACTTTGAGAGATTAGCATATAACTGATGCTCCCTCAGTATACTAAAAATGATCTCAAGATGGGTAGCATGGTCATGTAGATTGTGATATTACACCAAGATATCGTCCATGAAGACCACCACAAAAGAATCCAAGTATGGATGGAACACTCGGTTCATCAGTTCCATGAAAACTGCAGGTGCGTTCGTGAGACCGAACGACATAACCATATACTCGTATAGACCATACCTACTCTGGAAGGCTGTAATAGGTATATCTGATGGTCCAACATGCAACTAATGATATCTGGATCTCAAATCAATCTTTGAGAACACTCGGGATCCTCGAAGTTGATCAAAGAGATCATCGATCCTCAATAAGGGATATCAGTTTTTGAACGTCAATTGGTTCAACTTACGATAGTCCACACAAATTGTGAGGGTACCATCTTCCTTCTTCACAAATAGGATAGAAAAACCCCAAGAAGAAGTATTAGGTTGGATAAAACCCTTTGCCTGAAACTCCTCCAACTGCTTCTTGAGCTCCTGCAACTCAGGTGTAGCCATCCTATAAAGAGGAATGGACACCGGTGCCGCTCTTGGCATAAGCTCAATTGAGAAGTCTACCTCATTCTCCAAAGGAATACCTGAAAAGTCCTCTGGAAAGACATCTCTGAAATGATCCACCACTATAGGAAAGTCTAACTGTGAAGTCCCCTGTCATCCAGATAAAGACTAGCAATCTGGGCTGTAACTCCTCCCAACCCATGATGCTCTGGACCCGCTCTGCTCGCCTGTACATCCCATTCGCCCCTTTGAGGAAAGGATCCACCCTCTGGTGATATGAAACTCACCCTGTGGCGATAACAGTCGATGACTGCATGGAATGTAACTAACCAGTCCATCCCAAGAATGACATCATAACCTATCATCTCTAGGACATATAGGTCCCATAGAAAGTGACACCCACCAACCTCTAGAGGGAACTCCTTACAATGACGTACAATAGCTATCCTAGTTCCTAATGGTGTGTCTAGTGTCAAGATGCCGGTAGAAGAAAAGATGTAGAGACTAAGACTCTCCACAACAACGACATATATAAATCTATGGGAGTCCCCTATATCGAAAAGAGCTGAAGATAAAACCGATTCTACAAAGATTATACCTCAAATTGTAGAGTGCCCGAGATCCTTCTCCTGATGGGTCTGCTATACTGCAAAGGTCTGGCCTCCTGCACGACATTGTGACCCTACCTGAACACTCTGAGCTGATCCAATCTGCTGTCGCTGGTATCCTGGTGACTGACCACCATAGCCGCGACTTCCACCTTGGCACGAATGGCCGTAAGATCTCCAGTTCCCGGACTGGTGAGAAACTGGCGATGCTTCTCTTAAATGCGAGGTCATAGAAGAACCCCTACCATCAGTTGCAGGTGAGAAGATCTAACAGAAATGCTGAAGATGGACCACCTTTCCACAAAATCGGCACTCCATAGGGTCTCTCTAGCACTTAGTCCTAGTATTCCCACTCCTCCCGCATTGGTAGCATACTACCTAGATATCTGAAGATACATCCCACCTACTCTAATCTCCTCGAGAAAACTCCCTTCGGTGCTTCCTGCTATCAATAGGAGGAACACTAACTCTGGATGTCGAACCGCCCTGGATCACTGCTCCAGAATCCCTCATATTTTGCTCAGTGATCAGCTCCTGGTTGACGATAGAGGATATCGAAGTTAACCTGAAGATGTTCACCTACGATCCGATGTTGTGCCTCAGACCATCCTCAAACTTTCGCACAAGGAACAACTCATTGCCTCTTGTAATATGCATGAAATGATGCATCTCAGTAATGCGATATGAGTACTCCATAACAGAAAGAGTGCCCTACTCCATACTCATAAACTCCCGAGCTCGATCGGCCCTCAAGGTCTCTAAGTAGAAGTAATCATAGAAGATTCACCGAAAATAATCCCATGTAATACTCTGCTAGAATCCTGACTGTGAGATCACCTCCCACCACCTCTTGGTGGAGTCTTGGAGCATATAGGTAGCGATATTCACCCTCTTCTCTAGAGGTATCTCCAGATACTCGAAGACTGTCAGCATGACCTCTAGCCATGATTCTCCAACCTGGGGTCCTCCATCCCCTGAGAAAGTGGGAGGATGCCGCTGCTGGAAAACCTACATCAACTCTGCCATCGACAGGGTGGAAGGCGGCGCTCCCTGGAAGGTCTGCATCATCCTTAAAAAACCTTCCCTAAACTGCACATCGGTGCCTGCAACTGGTATAACTTCTGGTGCCAAGGCTGGAATAACAGGAGGATCTGTAGGAGGTCACTGATCAGCCATATCCAGTGTTTGATCACCGTCTGGCAAGTGGTGTACAACCAGAGGATGTCTCAGTGGCATAATTCTGAAAGGTCAAACACACAACTTAGATCAAGATTATCAAGGACTGAAAACATAAGAGTACAAGAAGGGAATAAGAGAAAGACACATTCAAGTTTTACAAAAACTGACTACACGGCATGTATAAACACTACTCGATGTGTTCTTTTAATCCATTCACATGGGTGTGTAATTATTACAAAACTGGTCGTGTAACGCCCCAACCACATGGCGTGTTGTCCCCACACATGGCGTGAACATGAACTCTATTCCCCTGCCCGAGTCTTCTTACATGGATAACACACACGGTCCACTAAATCCTAGAATACACGACGTGTTCATGAAGGAAACGACGTGTACTAGAAAAGTTTTAATGACCTGTGTTGTTAGTTACATGGCCGGCTACACGGTTCACTCTACACGGCGTGCTCCATGTACACTTGGCGTGTACTTGAAGGATTTCCCCGACCCCGTGTTGTTTGTGACAGGACCGAGTACCTAGGTTACACTTCAAAACATGTGAAATCAAGACACAACGTTTATAGTCATAGTTTCATCCATCCGTGTTGTTAGTCACACGGGTATACACCCAGTCACTACAACATGACATGTACGTACCATACACGGCATGTTCCTGCAAGATTTTTCACAACCCCATGTCCTTGCCAACACAGTCAGTGACATGGTTAAAATCTACATGACTTGTATTCATAAAGTACACGCCGTGTATTCTGGGTTTTTTTGGACAGTAGCCTCAAAAACTGCTCCGGAGCCCAGAAAACACAAAAAACAAGCATGAAGGTGCCAAATTCATATTTGTGAGGGCCCCTACTCCCCACGAATTAAAGCATGGAATCTTATACATGTCATATACTAGGGAAAAAGTCAATGATCCACCACGTTCCAATTCATGCGGGCCCATAACAACTCAAGAATAAAAATTTGGAATTCATTCAAAGAAGACCTTACATAGAGAAATACTTATTGAAAGCATGTATTCTATCAAGAATCTATCACAACAACATGCATATTCTACACAACATCTATGAAAAGAACATGAAATTGCTAATGCACCCTAAATGGCTTGGAAAAAATGCATGACATGTGATTTCTAGAAAGTGTCTATATGATGCATGAGATGGTATACCCTCATCTCATCGGGTTGCGGCAGAAATAGAACCCCAATAATATCAACAGTAACAACACAAAACATGTGAGGCAGCCATCAGTGAAAATCAGATCAATCGTAAACTTTCGTAACTAGAAGAAATTGCAATAAACGAGGTCGATTGGCTTTTTCCTATACACAGGTTAGCTACTCCCGGGCACAACTTAATACCAAGTACCTATTCCATCCTATCCCTGGCTATAGGCTCCAAACAGTAAGTCAAGAGAAAATAATTCCTCTGACACCACTTTGTAACGTCCTAGTTCTGGAAGCCACCCAGAGGTTCCCCGTACCTGGTTGGTCACATGACCTCAATCACATTTCCTCGAATGCCAGAGGCTACCGACTAGCAGTGAGGGCCTTGGATGTGATAGTGGGAAAACTATTCCCTTATTGGAAGAGTACACAGTGGATGAGAAATAATATACAATAGTAGAATTAGTAATAATCCATACACAAGTGAACAATGAAAGACTAGAAATAATAAAAAACTAGAGCAATGCATAATAAATAATGCATGTCACATATGTCTTGGGAAATATCCAAACAAGTCACAATTCTGGATACGACTGTACTGAAACAAAGTAAAAAAGAAAAGATAAATAGCTCCTCAACATCACAATCCTAGGATTTTTCCCATGCTCTCTTTCTCCATAGCATGTCAAGTACCTGAAGTGGAAGGGAGCTTTCCCTTACCTATACCTGCAACACTATAATCTGTCTGGGTCCAAAAGCATAGACCAAACAGGGTGTGAGACTAAATCCCAGTAGGAAACCACCCGAAGATCTGTGCCTAAAAGGCAGTGAATATATGGCAGGTAAAGTACATAAAGTAGTAAATAGGAAAAAAAATCAGCAGTAAACAATCCTGAGTTCCAATATCAAGCAACAACTAACAAGTAGATAAACCCAAAAAGGTAACCCTATGGGAATTACTCATACCCATCACCTCTGATCCTACCTAACAAGTACCAACAACCCTCTGGGTAGTACACTCATCCTAACCCCTCTTGTTTGGTCATACAAAAATTATAAGACTCTCTAAGGACTCTCACTCGGTCAATTCCCCTTATATTCTAAGGTAGTCAAGGAATATATGAGGAAGATCACACAATAAATTCCCCTTATAACCCCAAGTTCAAGAGACTCTCTAAGGAAGCTCACTCGGTCAATTCCTCTTATAGCCCAGGTCATTCACAGACTCTCTGAGGAAGCTCACCCAGTCAATTCCTCTTATATCCTGGAGTGGTTCAAGGTAATTCTTGTAAAACAAAGACTCTCTGAGGAATCTCACTCGGTCTATCCCCTTATAGTCTATAAATCTCAAAGACTCTCTGAGAAATCTCACTCGGTCTATCCCCCTATAGTCTATAATGTACAAAGACTCTCTAAGTAAGCTCACTCGGTTTATCCACTTATTGTCTATACTGTCCAAAGACTCTCTAAGGATGCTCACTCGATCTATCCTCTTTTAGTATATAGCACCAGGTTCTCATGGCCCATGTAAGTTAACACATAGTAATTCTATAAGTCCAAATTAATCCTACAGAACTACTTGGCTAACCAGTGTATAACATCTCACGCATGTCAGAAAAAACACTCCATCCTACGACCACAAGGCATGGAAAATAGGTAAACAACCAATAGGATAAACTGGACCAAACGGTCATAAATAGAACCAAGCATGAGCAGAACATCCAATGAATATAAATCAACCCAATTCATATCAAAATAACCTCTACACAAGCATACAAGCATGGCAGGCAATCAGTATGGGTAAAACGGTAAACACACAATACCCTGTTCAAAGGTATTGGTGGAATTTACACATAATACTCAAATAATTTGAATAGAAAGGCACAAACCACCTACCTTGGGGTTGGGAGATCAATATACTTGAACCAAAAAGTTTGAATCTCCTTGGAACATCGTAGGTCTAAGAAAACATCCAAAACATTCAACCCACGATAACTTGGAAAAGAAGAGGAAATGAAAAACAAGGCTCAAGCAGAAGAGAAAACTCACCGATGTGATTCCAACGCAATAAAAGATGCTCAAATCGGAGGATGGATGGAGGATCAGGGGCTCGTCAAAGATCCGCGAATGCTCAACGCTCTCAGACAAACAAAACCTAGAAGGAGTGGTTTCTGTCCATCAGACGTGACCCTGATGCGTTTAATGAAAAAAAGAAAGTACAAGACATGTACTTTTGGAGTACACGTCGTGTACTCTACTTTTTCGTACTCCACTTTAAGCTGCCTCCAGTCACTCCCACACGGCCGTGTGTGCAACTTCTACACAGACAACACACGACCTGCTGCAGATTCTTAGTACACGGCGTGTACTCATAAAGTACAAGGGGTGTACTAAATAAAATTTCCAGAAATTCATCTTTTCTCCAAAAATGATCAGAAAGGAAAAACATACCTGAAAATAAGGTTTGGGTTTTTACACTGACAAACTAAAATTCAGAGGAAGTGGGATCTAGTATAAGTATGAGTTTATTTTAGAGTCTGTGTTCTAGGAACAACTATTTTTAATTTGAGTACATGTATATTCTATTGGATTTGGAGTCCTCAGACCAACTGTTTATACATTTATTACATGTATATTGTATTTATTGAATATTAATAAAAAATATTATTAAATATCATCCATTATTTTTTATGACTCTAATGTAATAATCTCTTAAAATATATTTTTCACTGATTGGTTCATAGCAGTTCCTCACTATGATGATATCCTTGAAGTGAAATGATGATCTTATTGAATATAGTTATATGATAATATATAGTTCTAGGATGGGACACATATAATGTGACCATCAGGTGAAATTACTCATAAGAGGATGAGGCTTCATCTCATGAATTTCACACTTGGTAATCTCTAATATGAGATATTATGAGAACTAACCCACCAGTAGTAATTATTCATGTCTTGGTGTCATCATATATTCCTATTTTTGAACATGTGTAATGGTCCTTAAACATTAAGATAATTATTAATACATGTTACATCTCATATAATAAAATATTATTCACAAACAATGACGATAATAGTTCATGGAGAAGTTTGATATATTGGGCACATCACAGGTGATGTGTTATTAATGAATAATTTGAGGAATGATTTTTACCTTCAATATTTATGGAAGCTGATATCTCAACCTTTTTATTGGAATAGAAACATCACATTTAATTCCATGTCTATGGTGTAACAATATGCTTATTTCATATTTTCAAAGAAATATGTATCAAGCATATAGGTTGGTGAAACAGATGTGTGACCTTCTAGATGAGATATTATGATAAAGGGATTATGTTACACAATGAGAATTCATATGTGGTTGTCGACATTGCAATACAAAGTTTTTATCTTAGGTGACTCGACCCATTTCTAGAAAAAAATATTGGAATTTAGGCAATCCTACATAATTCAAACAATAAATAACCCTAGATGGTCACACACTATGTGTTTCCATTGATCTTGATTAAATTCTATTTTCATTTAATTAATAGAATAAATATTATTCTCAATACCGAGGAATAATTTTATTCATATTTATCAATCACATATATTTTTTATTGATGAATAAAATATTTCATTAGATATTTATTATGGTATTCAATAATTTCTGTGAAGTTCAAACGGACCAAGACTGCGTCCAATTATAAATATTAATTGAATAAAGGTTATTATATTATTTAAAAGGAAAAAATGACAATAAATAATATTTTTAACCTAATCCATTGCTCTATAAATATATGTTTATGTCTATTTCATATGGTTAATCAATAAATAAGGAATATCTATACATAATGAATTTCTCTCTTGAATTCCTTATTCTCTCTTCCATTCAAGAACAAGAAACACAAGAGAGATTACTTCATGATTAAAGGACGATCAGTCAACACAAATGATACAAAATAATGATTCATTGAACTAGCACCCGAAAATCAATTGGTATAACTCAGAGATCAATGGAGAATGTCTGGGTCACTGATAAAGGGATTCTACACGTATATCCTTATAGTGAAATGAAGGTAATCCAAAAAAGGGGTTTCTGATGATTGACATCAACATCGAAGAAAGAACCTAAGATGGGGCTACCTATTCTTCTAGATCTGAATGAATTAATTATAAATTTAATGTGCAATATTCTCTATCTAGGTTTTGGGTTTCCTTATTTCAATATTTAATGGAAAAATATCATTGTTCATGGAGTTCACATCACTAAAAATATTGTGAATGGTCCAACAGATTGTAAAATTCCATTGATTTATCACCCTGCCCAATGCTTCTACTGTGCTTGAAAACTTTATTTTCAATGTACTGAATATTAATAAAATATATTATTACATATTGTTCATTTTTATACACGAATATGATGTAATAATGTCCTAGAATATCAATCACATTGATAAAGTCATATCAGTTCTTTCCTATGATGAGAACCTTGAAGTAAAGTGATTATATTCTTAAATTTAGTTCTAAGGTTGGATAACATTATTTGATGGGATACATAGAATGTGAATTTCTGGTATGAGTAATCATAATTAGAAGAGGATTCTTCTCATGAATTTCATACTTCGTAATCTTTATAATGGGATATTATGAGAACATACCCATCATAATAATTCTTTATGTTTTTTTGTCATTATATATTCCTATATGCGAACATGTGTAATGGTACTTATGATTTAAGATTATTGTTAATACATGTTATAACTCATGCACTTAGATTTATTTTAAAATACATGATTATAAAAATTCACAAAAAATTTAGATACATTGTGTGTGTCATGATTTATGGGTAATTAATGAATAATTTGATGATGAATTTTTCCCTTCCATATTTATAAAATCTGATATCTCGGCCTTTGATTGGAATGAAACATTCACATTAAATTCCCTATCCATGGTGTAATGATGTTCTTATTTTATATAGTCTATGAAAATAGGTATCAAGTATATAGGTTGGTGACACAGATGTGTAACATGCTTGATGAGATATTATGACAAAGAGATTATGTTACATATTGAGCGTTCATATGTGGTTGTCGATGTTGAGACATTATGTTATTTTTATTGGGCATCTTGACCCTTTTAAAGATAGTTTTATTAGAATTTATGCAATCCCACTTAATTCCAATGAGAAATAATCCTAGAAGGCTATACACAAAGTGTTTCTATTGATCATGATTAAATTCTCATTGAATTTAATTAATATAATAAATATTATTCTCAAAACTGATAAATAAATTTATTCATGTTTATCTATTAAAAATATTTTTTATTGAAGAATAAAATATTCAATAATATATTTATTTGGGTATTCAATAAATTACAATGAATTTGAATTGACCAATACTATATCTAGTGATAAATAGTAATTTACAATCTAGTAAAATATTATTTAGTTTTTGTCCAAGTTAGCACGCACACCATAAAATAATAATAATATTATTAATATTTTGGCATGGGGTTTAATAAAGTTTATTATATTATTTAAGGGATGAAATTAAATTAAATAATATTTTTAATCTAAGACCTAACTCTATAAATATATGGTTATATCTATTGTGTTGAGTTAATTGAGAAATAGATAATTTTCACACACAATGTATTTCTCTATTGAATCCCTTTTCTATCTCCCTCTCAAGAATGATAAATGAAAGAGATATTCCTTCAAGATAAAATGATGAACGATCAACATGAATGATTAAAGATAATTGATTCACCATGCTAGCACCCATAAATAAACTGACATTACTTTGATATCAAAGGAGAATGTGTGGATCACTAATAGAGAGATTCTAAACTTCTATCCTTATATAACAATGAAGGTAATCTATATAAGGGTTTTCAGATGACTAATATTTACGTTGAAGAAAGAACCTAATCCAAGGTAACCTATTCTTCTAGATTTGAATAAATTAAATATAAATTTAACCTGAAAGAACATATCACTAGTTTTAGGGTTTCCTTATATGAATATATGATGGAAATATTTCATTGGTCATGATGTTAACCTCATAAAAAATATTTATAAAGAACCATATTTTGATTTATCACCTTGGCCAGTGCTTCCAATGCACCCAAAACCTTCATAAATTATATGCGAAGATCCTATATCTTTGGGTTCTAGTGTTTATATAGTTAAGTAATCAGTTATTTAAATCTATTGGTTATAGTGTTATATTTCAAACAAAACAATGGTCTTCATAAATTAAGACAAAAATCCAAGTTGGACATGCTAAGATAGGTTCATCTGCTGCACCTGAACCTACAAGTTATACCATAAATATAATAAAATTTTAGTATATTAATTATTATTTTGTAATTATATAAATTGTTTTAGAAGTTTTTGGATGAGGGTGAATGATAATGACAAATTATGGATGTAAAAGGGTATGTAATACTTACGTTGGAGATTCAGATCTTCTCTTGAAGTATCCTTTGAAAATGAAGGACTTGAGACACTTTTTTGAGGCTAGGGGAATCAAAAAGTTTATAAGTTATCTAGAATAAGTAAATTGGTTATAGTTTCATGTGAATATTGAACTATATGTGTGGATTGAAAAGGGCATAAGTGAGCTCCTTTTATAGGTGAAAAAGTTAGAAATGAATTTGGAAAAGAATTTTTGGTAAGAGGTTAGCATAGAATTGCAGCAGAGTTAGGTGTAAAATTGTTAGTGATACTTGTAGGTATTAATTTACAACTTAAAAAATGTATTTTAGAAGTTTCAACTGTAAAAATCATTTAGTAAAATTTTACCCACATTAGATTACCCATTTTAACACTTATTAATGTTGATTAATAATTATCTATGGTAATTATTTAATAACTTAAAATATAAGTTGAACCTTATTACCATATTTTTACATGATAAATATAAATTTAGACTCCATTTAATCTAATAAAATTTCTAAATATGAGGAAATGAACTTTTAATTTCAAACAGATAATGTGTTGAAAAACTATTTTTATATAAAAATGTCATTTTAATCATTAAGTGTTCTTAATATTGTTTAACATTAATTACCAATTATATGAGGGTTAATTAATTTTTATATATGTTTAAACATAATTTTATAGTCTTAATTTAAAATAAATACTTTTCATTTAATAAAAATAAACAATATTTAGGAAAATATTATTCTTTTAAGAATAACAATTTTACCTTGGTAACTACTATTTATGTTGAAAAATTAATTTTATGCCAAAAAAATTCCATACTTATTAGATTATTTGGAACTAATGAATATATATATTTAATTCTTTTTTTTTCTGATTAAATTTCATAAAGTTTTAAAAATTAATTTTAATGTATAAAATGTATTATGTATTAAAATAATTTATGAGAAAAATATTACTTTTGTTGTAAAATATAAAATCTAGGTTTGTAAACTATAATAAATATTTTAAAATGTATAATGTTAATTATAAAATACATATTTTTTCGAAAATAGGTTTCATAAAATTTTCAAGTCATATTTATATAATAATAATGCCAAAAAGTCACATTATTAGTAAGAATGGTACATTGTACTATTCACTTAAAAAGCAATATGTTTAGAAAAATATGAAAATATTATAATAAGTTAAAATTTAAATAATAAATCCAAAAATAAATTTATTTTTATTTGAAATTCACATCTTAAAATTTGTAAATTTTATTTTTAATTAAGACCATAAAATATAGCGAAAATTTATTTTATAGGAAAATGGCTTTCATTATGTTAACTTGTCGTTTTCTTATAAATCTATAATTACTCTAGTGTTAAATTGTTATTCATAAAATAAATATATCTTATTCTTATTTAATCATAATAAAATTGTTTACTTGAAATAAACCACTAATTTATGGAAAATACATTCTTTGAATCATAAATTGAATTGACAAACAAGACACGTAAAAGTATAAAAATTCATGATATATAAATACAAATAAATATTTTATTACATGATTATATAATCTTAATTTCTACTAACATAACCCTTTATGATCTCTATGTAAGATCTCAAAATTAGATAAGATCTTTTCGTGGTTTTGGGTGTTAGTTCAGATTTTATGGATCTTGTGTAGATCTCTATATTCTTGAACTTCTTCATTATATAGTTTTTCATAGACCATAATTGATAGAGTTTGTATTGGGATTTATAACATCCCATCTTGAATCACTCTATGAAAAATAACTGGACCAGTTCACCATGTGTCCTCAGGCGCACCTCCTCAATCTCTAGAGGTTCACAACTAATAGCATGGGTCTAAGGAGGTACTGTGGGGTGGCTATAGTCCCTGCATCAGAGTGCAAAATGATGGATAAAATAACTAAGTTCCATATATCAAAAAATAAAATAAAAACATAAGTAGTCAATATAAACAAGACTGATAATAAATAAAATGTAGTAATGGCCTAAACCTCCATACCAAACATACATTGACTGACCACTAGCCTAGTTATATATATCGACCACAATAATAGAAAATAAAGAAACTCGATCCATGAAATCCTAGATCCATACCTCATCTAGTCTCTAGATATAATATGAGAAATCATAATCGACCATGCTATCTGAGGCCTTGACCCAAAGCTATGCCCATAATAACCATGTGTGTAACACCCGAGACTTTTATGAGAAATATTTTGTTTTTATGTTATATATATCATCAAAGGAATCTTTCACTACACACAACACTAGCTTGTCTTGATTTACACTCAATCACGACCTTCCTCGATAGCTTGCGTTGTACGCAATACCGAGTTTCACTAAACAATGATATGCTATTAAATTGGTATTAAACTAGCCGTTATGAATAGTAATACCCATTTTTTAAAATTTTATAAATTTTATCTTTCAAAATGGGCTTCATTTTTGGATTCAGAATATCGAAATTAGCCTAGGGTGAATTTTTGGTATTTTTCTGAAAACTTTCAATTTTTGATGAATAGTGAAAACACTGGATTACTATTTAAAAACTGAATTTTAATTTAAATAATTATTTATTTTATTGAAATTTATTTTTGGTCAAAATTGATACTTAATACCTATATAAGTTCAATTAAATTCATTAGAGTCATTTTATAATAATTTTAGATATATAAAAATTTTATTGAACTTTTCACCGTGTTTTACCCACCTCCTAGGAGAGTTTGAAAATTTAGATAAAACTTAATTTTACCGCTTCTGTGAGTGGAATTTCGAAAATATGAGAGAAAAAGTTAATATCAAGGAGTAAAATGTGGTTCAATAAGATAAAAATAATTTTTGTTGAATAGTAACTTTTTTCTTTTTTTACCACGGTTAAAAGTAAATAGGTTAATTAAGGGTAAAAATGATATTATTATTACCCTAACACATGTCCTAATTCTATTGGATAAGCTTAATTCAACAAAAAAAACCTTAGGAATAAAATATGACCATTTAGGTCCACTTGGATTATATTAGGACATTTAATATTATCTTATTTAAAGAAGAGTTAAAATAGTTAAAATCAAAGTTTAATAACTAATTTTTTTTTAATATAGGGTTATAAATAAGATAAATTTGACTATAAATATTCATTAGAAAGATAAAAAGATTTAATAAATAATGGTATTTTATTTTCAATTTTTAGACTTTAAATAATTTAATTTATTTATGACACAATGATGATACAGTAATTACCTTATTAATGAAATATTAACATAATTGATGTTATAAATACCCAAATGAATGTAATTTGAGACTTTTTATGAATTAAAATACTTTTATAGGTTAATATTACATATTACTATTGATTTAATTAACTTTTCTGGAACTAATCATGTTTTTATGATTTTCACAAAAATCAATTACCAAATAGTGTCAAAATCGACATAAAATAATTTTTAAAACAAATATTATATTATTAATTGTTATTTTATTCCTAAAAATCTAAGTCTCGACAAAATGACTTAGATAAGGTTATATATATTTATAATTAACAACTTGGGGTTCTTTTGGCTTGTTATAGTAAGTTTACTAACCATATAATGTAAGAAAACAAGAAGACACGGTAAAAGTTAAATTATTTAACTTAGAGTTAAATCTAAATGATAAAGTTACAATAGTAACCTAAACTTGTCTAAAATATATTGGTTGAGATTATTTCGACCCATTCCCACCTTATTATCGAAATAAATAAATTTGTAGCTATTAAAAACCGAACATGACTTTATAATAAAATAATATTTTATGTTTTTCCTAAGGTGCCCCTCTCCTCCCTTATAAAAGGGCACTCCTCCCTCTCCTCCTCACACAACTTTGAGCCTTCATGATCGGCCAAAACCTGAAAATTTCTCTTCTCCAATTCCCTAGAAACATCCTAGAGGTCCTTATCTTCTTCAAAGACCAATATTAGTGCCCCAAGAGGAGGTTTCAATGAGGCGTGTCGAAGAAGAGGTAATATCTATTACTGATTCTTTCAACTTTATTTCTCCTTCTACTTCTTCTTCTTTAGTTGTTTTATTATGAAGTAATAACATAAGTATCACTCATATACTGAAATGTTATTATAAATATGAAACAACCCTATTTCACCTTCTATCCATCCTACGGAAAATGAAATCACCGCGCGTGCGTACGTACGGAATACCGTCTCCACGCCATGGTGTAATCTGTTTTCCACCACCACCCTACTTGGATGGGTATAATGGTGTAAGTAATAACTATATATGAATATTTTAAATTGATATTGATTATTAAATAGTATACATACACTTAAATACAATTCCACGATCATGGGAACGATATCATCGCTCGTGCGTACGTACGGCCTACCGTCTCCACGATGTGATGCGACTCATTCTACATGATATTCAATGCATAATTATTATATAAATTAATTGAATGAATAAATATGATATATATTACACTAATACCATTCTGGAAATGAGTTATCTATAACCTAAAAATAAGAATAAGAATTTATTTGACAAAACACGCATAAGAACAAAAAGCAATAAACACCCGAATAACAAGTAGCAATGAAATATTACTAATACAAAGCTAATAATATGACCATATATGATATCATAACAATGATTAATATTCTGGAATAAGTCAATAATGTTATTTAAATCATTATACAGGAGGTTCAGACATGTACAAAGCAAATTATACCTAAGGTAAGAAAAAATCTCACAATCTCATTTTTATCCGAGATTGTTTATACTTCAGAATTTACAGGGGCATATTTATCATCCACATACATGTTTCCTCAATATGAAATATTATTTCCATCCACCTACAATGTTTTAAATCCAATTTTACCCATTGGTGAGTTTTTAGTAAAAGATATTAAAGGAATCTTTTTTCATTTTTAGTATGAGGTACTTTTTTGAACATTATACGGCCTGAATGGAATTTTAGAACATTATTTCCATGAAGCTTACTTTAAAAGTTTTCAAGTTTATTTTAATACACTTATTTTAGTTTAAAATTATATGACATTTTAAGAAAGGAAAAATGTTTTTAAAGTAGAAAGGATATTTTCCTCAAGAATGGAGTTCAAGAATTTTATCAAAATTATTTTCCATCTAAGATAATATAGGGTTATATTTATATCCCTATTTTTAAATTGATTTGATTATGTTATGATGGAATTATTTTTATGATGTCCTTTTATCATATATGGATTATGGCATGATGTTTAAAAATACCATTTTTATTACATGGGTTATGCTATGATGTATGATTTATGATCTTGTGGCACACATAATAATGGTATAATTATGAGATGGGTGGGACCTATATCTCCCTCCAATGCATTGGGTAATGATTTATATCTAATGAGATAGACATGGCTGGAATGACATGTTAATCCGGTTCAGTGAAACAGGATTGAAAAGAGGAGTGAACTCGGTTCAGAAATGGACTTTGTCCGCTAAGATAGTCTTGGCAATGAGTTTTGACTACCAAGAAATGATTCTCTATGATTATGTGTGTATGCCACAAAGTATCATGTTTTAAGTTATTATTATTGGGATTAAATTTCACCACTACGATTTATCCCATGTTATGATATTATGATATCTTTTTCCGGTTAAGATATTCAAAATGTTATGTTCTTATGAATATGATATAATTGATATTTCTTTTGTTTACCCTTACTGAGCATTTGAGCTCACCCTTTTGTATGTTTTCTTTTCCCTAGGTTAGGAAGAATGGTATTAAGTAAGATATGCCAAAAGGGACTCTAGATATGATAAAATAAAAGGGAGACAATGTAGATGATTTATGAACCAGTTGTTTTTGGTTCCCAGTTTCTAAAGACACTATACCTATACGGTCGTTTCATGGTTTTGTTATATGTTGTAATAAGTGTGATTCAATTTTTAAGTAATAACAATGTATGTAAAGTATGGGTCGTTATAGTTGGTATTATAGGCAAAGGAGGTAGGAATGAATCCGATTCTTGGGAACTCTCACATGGGAGCGTTGGATGAAGCATGGCTCTCCGCACAAGGGCTTCATGAGGAAACGACTGCCACTGGGGATGGTGGTGTGTCCTGCCCAGGGGGTGTAGCCGCCCATGGACTGCCCTGATAGGTATCAATTATAGTCCACTGGAAGTAATTCTAGACCATTATAATATGAGATCTTCTCATATACCTATATTAAATGGTAACCCATGAAGGTCATGAGTACATATATCTATACTGAACCACTAACACATTACCATAATAACTAGTTTAAATAGTGATATATGTATTTTAGATCCCTAATTGAAATAAAAATTTAACTTCTAAAAATAAATAAATAAAACAACTATCAATATTTAGGTCTATGAACCTAATTTACTATACCCAATTCAGCCAGTTATAGAGTGTATCTGAGCACATCGTGATGATCATGGAAACCCATTAACATGTGGGTTTCAAATCCATGGTAGCCCCAAAACTATCTTCATGACTATGGGGACTCATCCTATGATAGTTTATAAATCCAAGATCCAAATCCATGGTAGTTAAACTATTAATCAGTCTCTAAATCATGGATACTAAAACCATATCCTTATGACTTTGGGGACTCATCCCATGATAGTCCAAAAATATGAGATCCAAATAAATGGTATCTCCAACACCAAACTCCAACCCTAGGGAATTTTTAAACACCAATCTCCATGTCCATGATAATTCACATCCATATACTAGATCAAATACATGGAAACCCAACATCTTGGTCCAACTCCATGGAAACTATATAAATTGACCTCCAAATCCATTATGGCTCTCATCCATAAATCCATCTCTAAATCATTTCATCCCAAAAACATGTCTGATAACAAGTCATCACACCCTAGGTGCATTCCACACAAAAAAAAAGAGAAAAAGAAAAAGGGCACATCAAACTCCCATGCCCTTCATTAGCACCTCTTCCCATTAATATTCTACATCAGTTAAGGTTCTACAGTTACACCCCCAACCATATCTACCTATATCCATATGTACCTGCTCAAGGTTTGTTATTCAATGGGGAATCCCCAAGGGTCCCCTATATCACAATATATTTGAGGCACCTCACATGGGTCTTGAGTCTCAATCATGGTCTTGGGTCAACACCCAATTCTTTAGGTATTTCACATTCCATGAAATAATTAGCAAGATAGTGTGGCCTTACTAGCTACATGGGGTATGTCTCATTAGAATCAATCAATAAGATAGACCATGACCCATCTCGATCATCAAGTCTCACTAGGTTGGTTTTCCCACCCATCCTTGTCATAGTCTGCCTATGTTTTTTCCATCCAAGACTATACATGGGATGAAAAGTCACATTTATTCTATAATTACCTCTCAAGATGTTTGGAATACACAATGTATCTTAAAGTTCCCATCCACCTCTCTTGGGTTGGTCATCTGAACTCCTAGTATACCTCTTTCAATAGGGGAAAAAATTCCATAAATTATGACAAATTTGCATTGTATGGCCTGATAACTCTGCTCAAGGGGTATAGAGGTCATAAAATATCAGTGGTAAATTCCTCAACCATCAATGGTAGAGGTGTTGAGTTAGTTCACATAGAATTTCAGGGCCTAAAAACTTTGATATGGTCATCTAAGTAATTCAAACTAATTCACCCATTTTAGTTTAATTTAATTAGGAAATTTAAATTAAATAAACCACTCAACCAAAATATTATCACCAAAAGTAGCGATCCCACACATTTAATTCCACATAAAAAAAGAAATAACCCATAGGGGTAGTAAATGAGACCACATAACATCTTATAACCTTTCCCATTTATTTTCCAAAGGCCAAAAACTCTTCCAAGAACCTTTGAGGTTTTTTCAAGATCAACCAAACACGCACCAACCACTCAAGATCCACTATTAAACCATAGAAACTAAATCAATAAATTCTAATCACTCTATAATTAATTAACCAGTTTTAAATAATTCACATAATATAGAATAATAGATAGAAATATCACCACATTGTTACATCACATGAAGTCCATGATTAAATTTCCACTGGAGGTCCATGGTATCCTCCTGATATCACCCTTGGCTAGGGTCCTAAAAAAATTGAAAATTATATAATTAAATTAATTTTATTTTTTATGAAAACATTAATAAAGTTACAACATTGACAAACATTGGCCAAAATGATGATAAGCTGTGTGAAAGTGGCATTACAACATGTGAAATTCCTTGGAAGAGTGGAAGCCCTATCATGCTCAGCTGATTCCACCATATTTTAGTGGAATTGACATAAAATCCGTAGTTATTGAGAGTATAAATTAGAACAATAGGAGTAGGGTGGAAGAATATATCCTTATAGCAATATAATTACCTTGTATTTTCAAAAAATTCCAAATAAAACCCCCCTTGGTAAATGGAGAAGAGGGTAAGGGAGGGGGCTTGACCCTTGGTATATGTTAGAAAAATAATGGGATAGAAGAGGGAGACCCCCTCTAAAAACCTAAGGGGGAAAATTATATTTTTTTCAACCATTTAAGTCCTCTATCTTGCTGGTACATGGCCATTGGCTAGCCAGTGGCACCTACAGTGGCACTTAGACCACCACTGGCTCTACTAGCTAGGTGGAGGGCTGGTACCGACCAACCGATGGATGTAATAGTTTTCACTATAGTATATGTGTTACCCGAATATAAATCTAACATCACCACTAATTAGACCCCATTTACCTTCCAAAATACCTCATTTTAGGCTTTCTAACCTTCATAATTCAATTATGAATTACGGTTCAAAATTCATGTCATCCAGTAATAAAATTTTTAAATTCCTATTGAATTTTAAAACCCACACATACATAATAGATATTAAAAATTTCATACCATACCACTTATCATCCTAAAGAAATATCCATGGTATTCCAAACATAACACTCAACCTATGTTGATGACTAATTCTAGGTCAAATGACCACATTCTACTCTTGAATTCTAAAAGATTATCCAAAGAAAAACCTCTAACTTAAGGTGCTCAAACTTTCTCTAAACTAATACAAATCCCATGGGCATTACCAAAACATGACAGTCACCTAAGTCAGTCTAACTTGAAATATTATCACATCTTTATCAAACTAATTATTGATTCCATGGTGATCTCCACCATAAGACCTTTCTAAAGGAGGATAATTACAAGATACAAGTCCTTTAACAATTGTAATTTCCTAATAAAAAATGATCCCAATGGCCCAAAAAACGACCCTGATGGATTTTATAAATCCTATACCCAAAAACATTGGAAAACACGAATCCATTGATGGTTTAATTTTATGCTCTTGATTCTGAACCAAATCGATGAGTCCCCTTTTCTAAACACAACATGAGCATGCTGGATCTTTCTTAAAAATCGCTAAAAAATTCTTAAAACATACATATTTTACCAAAAATGACATGATAAATGTGGTTTATAACCTAATGCATCCAATTATATTTGAGCATAGCCATTGAATCTCTTTTGGATGATCCATATCAAAAAATTGTCGGTCCCATCTACTGTTTCATTTCCAAACACCTGATCCCTATATCCCTAATCCAGGAGACACCCTTTGATCATACATAAAAAATTATGGAAGTCCATACCTATATCAAGGGGTAATTACATGGTTTATACACTATTCAATCAAATGATTTGTCAATCCATGTCATACTAAGAGCCCTGATACATTCTCGCTCCAACACATTTGGATCATCACAATCCATCATTGGTTTGAAACCCATGATCAGACTCCATCTGATACCATATCTGAATTTGTACATAAAATTCACCGAGGAATCCAATAGTACTCTAGTCCATTTACTCACAAGCATCAGAAATCCAAAACAACTATTTAACAACCAGTCCCATACTCCCATGACAACTTCCAATGCAAGGGTCATAAGATCATGATAGAATTAGATCTCCACACCATATGAGTATCCCTATTGTCACACTACTAAAGGAAATTAATGATCGCCATGGTCTATGCTTCTTCCATGACCAAAGAAAATGAATGTTGTTGGAGAACCCACTCATTATCAAGTATCAATCAGTAACACAAACTCATCTTCCAATCCCAGACCATTGAACTTTTTACCACAAATTTTGATAAAAATAAAGACATAATGAGAGCCACCACCCACAACCAGACACTAAAAAACTTCCAATCACATGGATTTCTTACCCTAATCCCTAAATACATTCTCAGTAGGATATACTACCAAACTTTCATAACACTCCTCTTGAGCTGTAATCTTTCATCTTAAACCATGACACCAAAAAACTCATGGGGTTTCCATCATCCTAGAGGAACCACTCCTCTTATTTACCAAAGACCTAGTCCAATACACCCAAAAACATCTCATCAAATTCCATTGATCCTCAGACTAATAACAACCATAACCAATTCTGTAATCCTCATCTCCACATGCACCTATCACATGATGCTTGGTTTTATTATAAAGTAATGGGTTCACTCTCTCATGCCGCCCGGTACCAAATCCAAATAACACTCCTTTAATTCATACACCATTAAAATAGGTCCCAAACACCTAAAAAATCATTTAACCATGGTCCGCAACATGGAATCCAGATACACATGTTTTTCCACCACCTAGAACCACTGAAAATCCTCAAGCATCCACCCATGCTATGACCATGCTGATAAAAGTGCATCCAAAACATACAAGGCCATACATTGACCTGGTTCAACCCTTAGAATAATACCTTAATACCAAATTCACTAGCAATCAAGGTTCTCATCACTAAAAAACCCCAATGCATCACCATGCCTAGGTCACATCCCTAATAGTACCTCATGTACACCGATCTCATCCTCAAAGAACCTATCTATGATTTTATATATAAGGAAACCACTAATGTGGGATAAAATCTCTGATGGGACACCCTCAATCATACAAATAACCAAATCACTAAGGTCTAAGTTGTATCTAATGGGTCACTAGGTGTTTCCACCTAGCCTAACCAGTTAATCCCTCACACTAAGGTCATATATCACAGAATGTCATACACGTTCCTACCTTAGAATACCAAGGAATCAACATGCCAAAACAATTCACCCAAAAAAGAACCAATTTTCATGAACATCCATACATAAAACTACCCTTATAGAGTCATGATTTCAAAGTATAACTCTTATCATAACCAACTATATCATCCAAGATGACCCATATGTAGGGAAACACAAACACACGACTCTGTTAAGCATAATTCTATTCCAAGATATGTAAAAAATGACTTATTGGTTTTACTAGCACTTTAAATAACTGAACCTAAATATCAACACCCACTAGAGGTCCATCATCGAGTCATATGATGCCTGTTTCTACCTTCTAGGGTCATTTCATATTCTGTGCACAAGTATTACATCATTGTACTCATCATTGAGCATCTCATAATTGATTCACATGATCAACCATCAGAAGAGAACAAGAATAATTTTTTTAAAGACTTGGTATAATTCCACCGAGTAATTATATGAGAAACTTTCATACTATAAGTTGTTGACACTTTAAACATATGAACCTAAATTATTAGTGATAAAAACCAAACTAGTGAACCCCTACATTTCATGTGAATCCAAAATGTCTGATATGATGCATGATATTCCGCTTTCCTCTATAATCAAAGAGTCAAATCAAAATAACATGCCTCTTGACAATAGTCCAAGATAAAAAATCCTATAATATAAAACAGTAACCTCAAACATCAATGTGATCCACTCAAGGAAAAAATCATATACAACCGTAACATAAAACACAAAGAACATCAATACTAGCCTTGGTAACAAGGAATTATTACTAAAAAATGTGTTCTCAATGCACCATTATGATATCCATCACATGCTATGACATATTCATAAATATATAGTTCACTAAATTTTAAAATTGTAATAAAAAAAATTAAAAATTCTCTAATACTAATTTATAAAATTTCATCCTCACTCACTCTAGGAACTACAACCAGACTGGTTCAACTCATAATATTAGTCACACCTCCTCAAATACTAGAGGATATTGAATAAAAGTGTAGGTTTAAGGAGGTACCATATAAATTCTATATCCCTTGTATTTGAGTGAAATAAAATGAATAAAATAACAAAGTATCATACATACAAAAATGATAAAAAAGTAGAAGTAGTAAATATAAACAAGATTGATAATAAATGAATTATAGTGAAGGAGTGAACATACATACTAAACGTATAATGATCTCCCATTGGGATGGTTACATATATATACTATAATAAACTAAAATAAATACACTATATCTATGATATCGTTGAGCTATACATCAAAGAATCTCCTAACACAATATGAGTTTTCCACCTCAACCATGCTATCCTGAACCTCAACCCAAACCTGTGCATATAATAACCATTTTAGTGTTGTTTGGGTACCCATGTGAAATGGTTCCCTGTGTAGCGTGTGAGTACAAAACTTAGTAGGGAACCACCAATGCAGTCTCATACGAACCTGAATATAAAGTGATATGCTCATGTGATATTATCAACCAAAATAAAATTATAATTATTAAAAATAAATAAATAAAATAACTGTGAATCCTTAGGTGCATGACCCCAATCAAACATACTTGATTTATCCAGTGTCATGGTGTCTCTAAGAACACTGATATGACTGTGAAATCCCAGTAACACATGGGATACAAACCCATGGAATCTAAAAAAATATCATCTTTACTCTGGGGACCCGTCCCACAATAGTCTAAGCATTTGAGATCCAAATTCATGGAAGCTCAATCATATTTATGGCTCCAAATCAAGGAATCCAAAACTATATCCTTATAACTCAGGGGGCTCATCCCATGAAAATCCAAATACCTAAGATCCATATACATGTAAAATCCAACACCCATATCCAAATACATGAAAAGATCCAAAAATCAAGTTCCAAGTCCATGACAACTCCCATCCACATAGCACCTCCAATCCATGGTATCCCAACACTGAGTTCTAACTCCATGGTAGTTAAAAACATAAAGCTCTATGTTTATGGGTTATACCATCAATAAATTCATATCCAAATCATGGAATCCTAATTGTGTGTCTGATAAAAAGTCACCTCCCCTTAGGTACTGTCCACACAAAATAAAAATAAGTACCAAGGGATAACCTACCACCCACAACCATTATCAACAACTCTATCCAACATGCTTAAATGTTGGTTTTTATAATAGGTTGATACCCATAACAATCTCTAACCATAACCATATATACCCGATCATGGTCAATAAATCAATAGGGTACCCCTGAGGTCCCCCTAGATCATAATACAGTAGGGACACCCTCACATGGGTCCTTAGTCTCAATCACAATCTTAGTATAACAATCAATTAATTAGGGGAGTCATATACCACGAAATCATCAATATGATAGCACAAAATTATCAACTATATAGGTTTTTTCACAATATAATCATCCAAGAAGATAGACCATGAAACATCTTAGTAGTCAAGTCTCATTAGGTCGGTCCACTCACCCATCCCAGTCTTAGTCTTCCTAAGGTCTTCCCACCTAGTCCTATGTATGGGATGGAAAGTAAAATTTGGTCTAAAATCACCTCTCAAGAGGTCTAAAATCCACCAAATATATAAAAGTCCCATTCGGGCCTCTCGGGATGATCATCTCAAGTCCCAACACACCTATTTCAAGAGGCAGACAAAGTCCTTATCCAAGGATCACCTTGTCTCATAAGGCCCAATCACCTTGATCATGGGGTCCAAAGGATGCAATATATTAATGCTTAATGCTGAAACCATCCATTGTCAAGTGGTAATGTAGTTAAACTAAGATCTTCATGACTTTTTAACATTGGTTTGGTCATATAATGGATTCACACCAATTAAACCATTTTAATTTAATTCAGGCAGTAAATTTAAATTAAACAACCATTAAACTAAAAGGGAATCACCTGATTTCACATCACATTCCACATAAATAAAATCAATAATACATAGGGAAAGTACATTAAAAATGCTACCATTTTTGATGTGTTAATATTAATTTTTAAAAGTCCAACAGCTCTGATGAGGCCCTGTTAGGTCTGTCCAAGATGAAATTAACCTACACCAACCACATGAGGTCTTTTCTCGAACTGTAACACGTAGATTAACTAATTATAATCAATTTATAATTAATTAATTAATTTTAAATAATTTTTATAATATTTCATAACCAAAGGATATCTCACCGCATTTCCACATTGCACTAAAACAAAATCTGATTGTCTACTGGAGTTCCATAACATCCTACTGATATCAGCCTAGTCCAAGTCCCTAACAAACTATGAAAATTTTAATGATGATGTACCTTCACCAAAATGATGATAAACCAATTGTCGGTTGTTTTACGAGATGTTCTCTTACCAGGTAGAGTAAAATCCCTATTATTCTCAACTAATTCCACTATTCTTTGAAAAAATCAACATCAAATTCCTATACGTAGAACATAAATTAGAATGATAGGACGAGGAAGGGAGAATATATCCTCATAGGAAGATACTTAATTTGGATCACTATAAAATATAAAAGAAAACCCCACTTGGTCAAGGGAAAAGAGGGGAAGGGAGGGGATAAACCCATGGTACACATGAGAAAAAGAGGAGAGAAGAGGGTTTCACCCTCTAAAATCCCAAGGGAGAAAATATGAATTTTTACCCCATTAAACTCCACAAACTAGACAGTATTAGGCCACCAGCTAGCTGGTGGGCTGGTACCAAAAATCCAATAGCTACTCTAGTTTTCACTACAGCAACTCGACCACACTAGGCTACCTCTAACATCCACTAAATCATTTTCCCCACTAAATGTAAACCATTACCCATAAAAAATAACTATTTTGAGGTGTCCCAACCTTCATAATTCAACTCAAAACCTTAGTTTAAAAATTTGGTCATCCAGTAATCAAAAATTGAAATTCCTTCTAAATTTTTAAACCCATCCATACACATAAGATATTTTAGGCTTAGTCTAAGGAAAGCCGTAGGTAATCTACCTCCACTTTCAGCTTAGAAAAATGGGATTCATAAGGAATTCTTCCACTTCCAGATTCCATTTCTTAATATATAATTTATTGATTTTTTAACGTGGTTAGTTCAATTTTAATTAGTTAATTTAACATCAATTTTTTAACGGTTATATTTAATATTCCCAATATTGCAAGGTTTTTAATTTCAGTTTAGAATAGTGTGTGAAACATGATATTTAATATATCCTTTATTTAATTAGAATATTCGATGAAATCCCAAGTCATTACATTCCCCCATTAAATAAAGTACATCTATTCAATTTTAACTATTACTTAACAATATTAACTAAAGGTATCTAAAAGATAACTAAATATTTAATTGTCTAAATAGGTATAAATGACATCTATTCACTTATAATAATAATAATATTATTATTATTATGTTTCTTCCTAACTATTTAATCTAAACATCAATCATTATTAGCTATCAAGACACATAATGTAGAATTATTTTTCCAAGAGGTATCATTGCCATCTTTTCATTTCCAGACTATCATAGGTTGATACGATTGTGATTTCTTTGTCCAAAAAAATAATTTTCCCCTCTATGTAGAAGGAAAAATAATTTTAAAAAATAAAATTAAATTTATCTAAAGGAGGGATTAAAATAATTTCATGAATCATAATCTCATAAACCTTGAAGAAGATTCATACACCTTAGATACAATAACGATACAACAATGTGTTTTAATTTTAATAGGTAATAGTTGGTGAAAACATACATGACATAAAATATCCACAAATATAGAGTGATGAATAAGTGAACCTATAACCACTTAATTATAAAAATATACTTCAATAGTATTCATTGCATTGAATTTTTCTTAATCCCATGGTTAAGGATGATTTTGGTGTTGATTATCATCTTAATACATTTTTTTAGTGCACTGATTTACATAGTTCCCCAATTAATCACACCTAAACCATAAAACTAATTATGTATCCTTATGAAGAACATTATTTGTCTCCATCATATTAACTAAACTATTCCTTTTTCCACAAAAACTTATTTCTAAATTTCCTACCTTACTATAGATAAAACGTTTTCTAGTTTCTTTGAGACATTCCCCTTGGTGTCACTTCTAACATTTTTGACTTATAGAAAATTGATAATTATTTCCTTCAACATATTCATCACTTTATCTTTCAAGAATATCTATCATTATCTTATTTAGTTTTTTGGGAATTTGATTATGTTTACATTATTAATCATATTTAATGATAGATGGTTTGTCATAATGAAATGGTTTCTCACTCCAGCTCCTATTCTGATGGGTTGTTCATTATGGAAATGTCTGCGTTATCCCTCACAGCCATGGTTTCTTCTTGTCCCTTCCATTACTAAAACCAAAAGGGTTAACATGAGTGATGAAAAATTAATAATATGGGGGAGTTATCATAAATCAATAACATAAAATGGATTGAACCTTAAAACCTTTTAACCATATCATAAAGTTATCCTGTAATTCATTTATTTAAACCTATATCAATATTAGTATAACCTAGGTTAGATTAATTTGGGTTATCTTATACTTATCAACCTAATACATCAATGCAATTATGAAATAAATTATTCATAGTGGGTTTTAAATATCATGTAATCAACTAAAGAATATCCCCCAATAGTGTCTATATAGGTGTGTAGTCTTAGACCCAGTCATCATGAATCAAGGTGATGATCAAACCAATAATCAACCAATATTTTTTGGGCTGATTATCCCTAGTTTCCTCTAGATATAGATTTTATTTCTATAAGAACCCATAAAATATATACTTTACCAAAACTCCAGGTTTTCATCCTATACTCAAACTTAATCTTATGGTTCACAATAAAGTTATCTAAATGAATCCAAAAAATAACTAAATCTACCTTTGATACCAAAAGTAGTGACCGAATCTAATAATATATACATATGAATTTGATTCCATTGTTAAATTAATACATTAACAAATAATCACATAATATGAGGAACTAAATGTTTAGTGTCATATATACTAGAAATAAAACAACTTATTTTACAATACTTATTGAAATGTCTCCCTAACTATTATCCTATAGAACCTATTCTATGAATATCACATGGTAAAATCATTTTCATAATCTGAATAATAGAAACATAATAATGTGGTGATATTTATTTCTCATTAAGGGAAACTTATCAACTAGTCATAACCATTATATAGAAAATATGAGGTAAAACATGAGAAATAAATAAACATCAAATAAAAAAAATCAAGGGGTCATAATTGACAATCATAAACCCTTATTTATCATTATGGATAATGTAATAGAAGCATAATACCTAATAAATTTCATAAATAGAATGGCATAAAATCATATGATAGAAATAAAACAAAACATGAAATCATAACATAATAAAGTTTAATATCTTAAAAACATGGAATATAAACATTTTTCATAGCTTATAAATAAATAATATACTAGGAAAATTATGTGGCACCAATAGGTAAATGTGTCATAGAATGAAATGATAGGAATCATATTTTTGTGTCATAATAATAATTATAGATAATATGGAATGAACATTCATTACTTGATTTCCATAACTATACTATGATATATAAAACCTTAACCAATGCATTGGAGGGTGATATAATACCCTATCCATTATCATCCAAACACATGAGTTACACTTAAAATCAAATCATTCATATTTTCATAAATAACCCTTGTGAATAAAATGAGTTTTATAACTTTTCCAAATGGTATCACATAAAAAACATTCTCATTCGATAACAAAAATAAAATCTCCCAAAAGGATTATTTAATAAGAAAATATATAGGGTAATTTATTAATAATTACTCCATTGTATAAGAATGTTTTCAAAATTTAATAATAATCTAAAAATGTTTTTTTATAAAAATAATGTTTTTAATATCATCTCAAAGGACATGATTTTCAAGTCAATTTCCAATTTTCATGAATTTGAAGAGAAAAATCCTTAAAAAACTACTTTAAATAACATTATAATAAATATATCTTGATAATAAAAAAACATATCTTGAAATATGAATCATAGGGGAAGAATATTATATAATGCAAATGAAAATCTTTTAAATTTTTTAAAACCTCTTCATTAAAAACCCAAAACATTAAAAAGATATCAAAAACTTTGTTTTAAAATAAATAAATGAAGAATAGAAGGATAATTGTTTATAAAAAAAAATTTAGTTACCACTAGAGAAAGTTAAAAATTTCTAGGAAGTAAAAAAATGGATATGAAGAAAAAATCCTTTAAAAGAGATTAGAAATATTCTTAAAAAAATTACATTTTTAATGAAGAAATATATTCATAAAGGAAGAATACATAATATTAAAACCTAATTTACCTATAAAATAAGATATAAATATAGAATAATATTATTATAGGGTATATCTTGAAATATTATAATTAAAGTGGAGTGATTATGACTCAAGAAAAACATTTGATTTAAGATAATCCAATACAACATGCATTTAAATAAAAATATATTGAAATATAGAGATTTAAATTGGACTTAAATTACCATGAATAAAATATATATTTTTTGTTTAATTTCTTAAATATTTAGTATATACACCACTTAAATGAAATTAGGTGTATTATTCAAAACGTGTCTCAAATAAAGGAATTTTGAGAGGAAAACCCTTACCTTGGTCCGGATTCATGTTGCACATTCACCAAACATCTTGAATAATTAGATTAAGTTTACTAATTACATTACCAAGAACCTTATTAATAACTATAACCATTTATAATCTTAATTTATAATCATTCCACTGACACACACACACTATTTATTTTTTATCTATTTTAAGACATTGAGTGTTTATAAATTTAATGGTCTATAGTAGATTCATAGGAGCATCGTAAATATTATTTACTGATCTATATTCCACATTTAAAAAATTATTAATGTTAATATAAGGTATTATTTATAGTGTTATTTAATGTTTCAATTTAAATTCATGAGTGTTTCATTCTTTATCTTAGAAGATAAAATTGATAATAATCTTATTTAAATATTATTAACTAACAAAAGGTGTTCTATTAATCATCGAGTTAAATATTAATATATCATTTATAGAATAAAAAAATAATTAGTTAAATAAATATGTAATGTTACATAACTAATTAACTTTTAAATTCATCCATGATATAATTTCATATCATTTTTCAAATAGGCGGTTAAACCGATCCAAACATGAACAAACTATAATTAATGGATGATTACGAGGTGATTTAGTTATACTATCATTAAAATAGTATTATAATAATATAATTTAGTTTTTATTTTTGTGATATATCATTATTATAAATTAGGTGTAATAAAAAGTAATTAATATGAAAATATTACATAATTTAATAAAATATTTTCCTCTTAGTACGTTTGTTTTAAAAATTTGAATCAAGAAGGATCATTTTTTACTAATATTACTTATACAATACCTACTTTTTATTTAAATAATATAAATAAATAAATAAATAACATATCTATTCAACAAACTATTTATATACCCTTCCTTTGGAAACGTGGTGATTAAAAATGAAACAAGTTATTCATGGAGGTTGTAGTCCGCACATGCACATGAGCAAACTTTTTGTTTTTTGACCAAATTAGCGGTGAATAGGTTATGGTTATACCATAAATATAATAATTTTTAGGATATTAATTATACTTATGTAATTATATGTAACACCCCAAGATTTTATAGTGTGTTATTTCTTCAAAATAATTCAATAACTTGCACTACACGCAACACCGAGTTCAATCACACCATGACTTACAAAAAAAAAGCCATTAAAAGAGGACATGAATAGCATTAACTACATTTTAAATTTTATATAATCCTTATAATTTTAGAATCCATATTATGAGTTTCTTAGTCATAATGCAAGAACAGATTCATTTTAAGTATTGCACTTTTATCAACTTTTAATAGTGAAACCTTTTTAAATACAATATTTTAAACTTTTTGACTAAATGGGGACATCAAAAAAATTTAAAATGAAACATCCCAAGCTTCCACGGTACGCTTTCCTTTGAATAAAATAGTAGCGTGTGTTGTACGCAACTTCGTGTTTTAACACGTACCACAACCGATCAAACTAGCCGTTATGAATAGTAATACCTAATTTTTGAAATTATATATATTTTATTTTTAAAAATGGACTTCATTTTTGGATTCGGAATATCAAATTTAGCCTAAGGTGAAATTTTGGTACTTTTCGGATAACTTTAATATTTTGATGAATAGTGAAAATTACTAAATTTTAATTAAAAAAAACTTTTTTAATCAAAATAATTAATAGTGATAAATTATTAATTTGAGTGGTTTTAAAGTATATTTAGAATATATTTTTACCACTTAATATAATGTTGGTCATTGGACATAATTTTACAATTAAACCGAACATAAACAAGTGTCAATCTTTTGATAGTTATTATCTCTTAAAAACACGCTTTTTGTTTTGACAGCGGGAATTAATTTTAAATTAATTTCTGCCACTTCTGTGTTTTGAATTTAGGAAAATGGATTCCATATTTGGAATCAGGATTTTCAAATTGTGTAAATAGTTAACTTTTATTTTTATACATTTTGAATAATTAATGCGGTAAATATTTTATTTACCATGGTTAAGGGTAAATCCGGTAAATAAGGGTTAAAAAATAATAATATTATAATAATACTAAATTACCCTAAAAACGTGTCTTAACCCTATTGGTTGATAGATGGTCGACCATGGGCATCTTTGTGTCAATTTTGGGACCCCATGGATCCACTTGTAAGTGATAATGACACTTTATTTTAATTTAGTTAAAATGAATACAAAAATGACACAAGCATATAGCTTTTAGAACAACAATTTTTACATAGGGTTATATATGTTGGATTTTAGATTATAAATATTCATTAGAAAGCTAAAACGATTTCCTACATAATGATATTTTATTTATAATTTTTAGACATTAAATAATTTATTTTATTTATGACACAATGATGATGCAGTAATTACTATAATAGTGAAAAATTAAAATAATTGATATTATAAATACCCAAATAAATATAATATGAAACTTTTAATGAATTAAACTAATTTTCTAGGCTAATATGATATATTAGGATTGATTTAATGGACTTTTTTCGAAGTAATAAATCTGTTATGAGTTTCACAAAAATCAACTATTGAATAGTGTCAAAATTGACATAAAAGAGTTCTTAAAACAAATATTATATTATTAATTGATATTAAATTCCTAAAAATCTAAGGTTCGGCCAAGAGACTTATATTATGATAGGTTAATCATTAATGGACCACTTGGGGGTCTCTTGGATGTATATAGTAAGTTTATTAACCATATTATATAAAAATACAAAGAGACATTGTAAAAGTGAAACTAATTAACTTAGAGTTAATACTTAAAGATAAGGTTAATATAAGTACCCAAACCTGTCTAAATTCTATTGGTTGAGTGGTTTTCGACCTATCCCCACCTTAACCTTTGAATAGTCAACTTTGGAGCCTTTAGAAACCGAATATGAATTTATTATAAATTAATATTTCTAGCTTTTCCAAAGGTGCCCCTCACCCCTCTTATAAAAGGGCACTCCTCCTTCTCATTTCTTCACACCTTCAAAGCCTTTGGGTTCGGCAAAACTCTGCCCAAATACTCTCCCAACATCCCTCACTACAACCTAGAGGCCTTAGTTTGATCAGAAAGCCAACCTAAGGAGCCCTTTTGATCAAATCAAAAGGAAGAACCCGAAAAAGAGGTAATGATTTCACCACCCTTTTCTAAGTTCATTTCTTCTTCCACTTCTTCTTCCTTTGTTCTTACCATTCTAAAATAATAACTCCAGTATCTCACATATACTGTGATGTTATTATAAGTATGGTACAACCATATTCAGTATTCTATCCACCCTTTGAATAACATGTCACCATACGTGCGTACGTACGGCTTACCGTCTCCACGTCGTGGTGTAATTGTTATTCAATATAATATTATTTGGATGGGTATAATAATGATGTGTAACTCATGTAAATAATAAAAATAACATGTTAATGATTCTGTATATATGATATACCATTCATTTATATATTATTTTAATATCAAAAGAATGATATTGTCGCTCGTGCGTACGTACGGACTACCGTCTCCACGAACGCGATGAGATTCATTCTCCATCGTATCCATTCAAGTATAATTATCATTTTATGATTTAAAAATGATGTTTAAGGACTTGATATCATTCTGGATATGAATAAGATACAACAAACATGGCTTATGTAACAAAACATATAAAAGAAAATGAGTAAGTTAACACCCGAAACGATGATAATTCTAAGATATTATTAATAAATCAATGTTAAAAGATCATATATGATATCATATTAATATATATGATTCTTGTATAATTTAATAACAATTATTTCACCATTATACAGGAGGTTAACCTACCCCAACCAAGGAAAAGTACAAGGTAAGGGTTATTTCACAATCTCTTCATTATCCGAGGTTGTTTATATGTAATAATCTACTGGGATCTCTTTATCATCCACATCCATGTTTCTTAAAAATGTATTTCAAAACATTTTTACTATTTACAAGAATATGGGTTAAAGTCATTTATACCTTTTTTTGACTTTTTATAAGAGGTTTATAAAGGAATCTTTCCGTCGTTTTCAAAACAAGGTCCTTTTTAACCTTTTCGACAGAATTGAGGTAAGAATGTTTTTTTTAACTTATACGGCGGGTGCAGTTATTTTACGCCGTTATAAAATCTTCAAAGCTTTCCTTACAAGCTTATAAGAATATTTTCAAAGAAAATGTTTTATTTTATATGGATCTTAAATGATTTCAAAATAAAAGGAGATACTTCTTTAAAAAGAATTTTGATTTCATCTATGTCAACATCCTTTGATGGATTTTAAGATTATTTGAAGTTGATTTATTATGATACAAAACTTCTATATTGTATTGAAGGTTTTGTGATATGTTTGACTGTGGATGTGCTATTTTTATACCATTCATAGTTTATTGTGAAAGTATTGACATTTCGTATGCTAGTTTTAATACGAATGTTTATGTTATGTTTAAACCTTTTCATATGGGAATGCATTGGACTTAATAAGTGACGGGTGGAGCCCGCTATAGCTCCTCGATGCATCGGTAGGTCTCATGAGACAAACTAGTGTCTTGGCACAAGGCCTTGACAAAATCTTATTTGTAGTCTTGGCACGAGGCCTTGGCTATGTGGTTATGATAGTCTGGAATTATGCATTCCAACATTATGAAAGTGGTCATTGATTTTTGCATGTGATTATTCGATTAGTAGAATATCCATGTGAACAAGTAAATGTCATTATTTAATTTTACTTTTGCCTTACTATGTTGAAGTTCAATTTTAAAAGGCTTTTGTTTTAGTAATTCATTGCCTTAAATGTTTATGCTTATTTTGAATGTTCCGCTATATTGTTATCCTTACTGGGCATTTGAGCTCACCCCTTTTCTATGTTTTATTTTTCCCAGGTAGTGAAGAAGTAAATTATGAATGACTTGCAGGGATATTATGAGGGGTTAATAGTGTGGATATGAAGACTTTGTTGTTGTAGTAGTTTTTCACTTTGAAATGTAATGTAAAACTTTATGATTATATCTAGTGTTTCCAAGGCTACTAAACCAATCGGTCTTTCGAGATTTGATCTTCTTGTGATCATGCCAATGTTATGTAATTAATGCACCGACTCTGGGTAGCTGGGGTCGGGGCATTACAGTTGGTATCAGAGGAAGTTTAGTACAAACCTTGGAAGCTAGATTTAGATAAACTCTGATTAGAGCACGTAGACCTAAGATGAACTTTGAGGATTAGTATAGAAGAACTTCCTAGAATTTTGGTATTGTAGAGATTTTGTGAGTTTTCCGAGCAATACATCCCTGTCTGGATACGAGCAGGTAGAGGCGGCTCTGGCACAGATGTACCTAGGGGTAAAACCCGAAAACACCGCTTTGAGCTAGACTCGAACGGGAACTGGTGCACGACAACGGGCCTTGCTGCACTCTTGGTTACGACACTCCCGGGGGATATGCTTAGGATAACTCTCACTTTATTTACAAATCATTATGAAGGGTTTATGAGTATATACTTCCTCAAAGAAAACATATTTATGATTATGGATTATATCCATAAATAGTTCAATTTATGTTGAGTGTTTTATAAGTATGGGATTATGTATTTTGATTCATAAACTGATCTAGTTTATGCATTTGTTTAGAAATGGCGCCCAGTAGAAGGAATGAGAACTCCAGAAATGCACATGATCCAAAGAGAAGGAAGGATCATATATTTCATGGTCTTAAGCTAGAATTTATAAGAGAAATAGTCTCCCATGTATTATCATCATATGAAGAAATAATATCATGTGTTGATAAGATAAGTAAAGAGTTTACTGAGTCCTATGGCTTTGAAGGGAAGCAAGAGAAGAAAAGGATAGAAGAGAGAAAGATGGATAAAGGGAAGAGGGAAAAGAAGAATTTTCCCATATGTGGTAACTGTGGAAAGAAACACCCTGGAACTTGCCTGAAAGGAATGGGAGTTTGTTATAAGTGTGGAGGAAAAGGGCACAAAGTACATGACTGCAAGGGTATGAAAATGGTTTCAAATGTACAATGCTTCATTTGCAAGGAGTTTGGACACTACGCGAACCTATGTCCCAGTCATCAGACTATGCCGCAAATGATGCTATTGGATAATAATCAAGTTATGATACTACCACAGATTAAGAGGAATGATTAGAGTTATTATGTTGATTGAGTGTTGTATCAACAATGTACTTGTTATAATAATTATGGAGTATATAAGGATTGTACTGCAGTACTATTTCATTAAGGACTTGAGATTGTGTGGAACAAAGAAAAGTGACTCAATAGCTGGATAAATTTTTGGAAAATATATGGTTGAGATAATGATAAATCATAATATAGTTCTGATACTGAGGTAGTGATTTTGGAATAATATGTGATTGTTTTGGATAAATTATATTGGATATTCTTGACTACCCTGGAACTGATTAATGATTTGTATATTCCATCATTGTTGGGGTTTAAAATTTTTTTGGATTAATGAAGTATATCCAGCTTTCTATATGGAATAAGGGAGCATGAATGTAATCAATAAGGAATATGGTAATTTAGGATGTTTCGGTGTATTAAAAGAATACATGATGAAGGTATTCATATGCTATTACAGGGTAAAAAGGTTCTACATTATGTTTACCTTACTTATAAATTTTGGACTGTGAGTTTGGATAGAAGTATTTTGGATAGTTCTAGTTTGGATTATTTTGGATTTCCATAAAAGGACAACCCGGAGGTCGGGCGGCAACCCGTCGCGTCCGGCAAAGCTGCGAGACTTGATCCCGCAACCGATGGGCGACAAGGGTGTATCACCTACCACTGGCCCACGAGATGTCCTGGATTAAATAATGTTTTTTTAAAGATCTGGTAGATGAATTATAAATTCATTTATTTTGGAACCCTGTACGAATAGTATAAATAAAAAAATTACATTCTATTATCTTTTAGAGTGAAAGATGAGTTTGGGGTAGAAATTTATTAATGGATAAAACTCTAATTATAAAGTAAGTATATCTCCTTATGATCTTAGCCAATATCATAAATATATTCCTCAACATTAATAAAAGGAACTTAGAACAAAAATGTTGTCCTAGATGGTACCTTAAATCATCACTAACTCATGGCTTTGGGATTGTTGGCCTTTTCATAGCCATGTTCTCTACCACTCTCCATCAGATAATTGATGGTTAGATTTCTCTTCCATATCCATATTTTCCTACATGGAACCCTAGTATGTCTTATTTTCGGTAATCTTCATACTTTCCACTCTTTATTTTAAATAGAGGCCTCATTAATTCATTTTTCGATGTGGGATTTCAACTAAGATATTTTGAAACGTCAAAAATGTGTTATTCCAATACCCTATGTTTTGTTGAACCGATGGTATTTCAAATCATCATAGATTGATGAGTTTAAGGACCTCAATTTTATACTTGTTTGTGATTGATGACCTCAATCACTACCTATAAATATTTACGTTTTTCCTCCAATTATATGTCTCTAATTGCCACCAATGTTCTCCTAATCGAGATCATAATTTGGTGGTGACGCTTTCATTTCTCTTTTCCTCATATTAAGACTAAATTTTAGTAACCCAATTTCCGATGTGGGTTTTCCCACAAAGATATTTTCTATTTTCAACCTTTTATTTTCGAAGAACAATTTCAAATTGCGAGGACGCAATTTATTGAAGGAGGGGAGAATGTAACACCCCAAGATTTTATAGTGTGTTATTTCTTCAAAATAATTCAATAACTTGCACTACACGCAACACCGAGTTCAATCACACCATGACTTACAAAAAAAAGCCATTAAAAGAGGACATGAATAGCATTAACTACATTTTAAATTTTATATAATCCTTATAATTTTAGAATCCATATTATGAGTTTCTTAGTCATAATGCAAGAACAGATTCATTTTAAGTATTGCACTTTTATCAACTTTTAATAGTGAAACCTTTTTAAATACAATATTTTAAACTTTTTGACTAAATGGGGACATCAAAAAAATTTAAAATGAAACATCCCAAGCTTCCACGGTACGCTTTCCTTTGAATAAAATAGTAGCGTGTGTTGTACGCAACTTCGTGTTTTAACACGTACCACAACCGATCAAACTAGCAGTTATGAATAGTAATACCTAATTTTTGAAATTATATATATTTTATTTTTAAAAATGGACTTCATTTTTGGATTCGGAATATCAAATTTAGCCTAAGGTGAAATTTTGGTACTTTTCGGATAACTTTAATATTTTGATGAATAGTGAAAATTACTAAATTTTAATTAAAAACAACTTTTTTAATCAAAATAATTAATAGTGATAAATTATTAATTTGAGTGGTTTTAAAGTATATTTAGAATATATTTTTACCACTTAATATAATGTTGGTCATTGGACATAATTTTACAATTAAACCGAACATAAACAAGTGTCAATCTTTTGATAGTTATTATCTCTTAAAAACACGCTTTTTGTTTTGACAGCGGGAATTAATTTTAAATTAATTTCTGCCACTTCTGTGTTTTGAATTTAGGAAAATGGATTCCATATTTGGAATCAGGATTTTCAAATTGTGTAAATACGTAACTTTTATTTTTAGACATTTTGAATAATTACTGCGGTAAATATTTTATTTACCATGGTTAAGGGTAAATCCGGTAAATAAGGGTTAAAAAAAATAATATTATAATAATACTAAATTACCCTAAAAACGTGTCTTAACCCTATTGGTTGATAGATGGTCGACCATAGGCATCTTTGTGTCAATTTTGGGACCCCATGGATCCACTTGTAAGTGATAATGACAGTTTATTTTAATTTAGTTAAAATGAATACAAAAATGACACAAGCATATAGCTTTTAGAACAACAATTTTTACATAGGGTTATATATGTTGGATTTTAGATTATAAATATTCATTAGAAAGCTAAAAAGATTTCCTACATAATGATATTTTATTTATAATTTTTATACATTAAATAATTTATTTTATTTATGACACAATGATGATGCAGTAATTACTATAATAATGAAAAATTAAAATAATTGATATTATAAATACCCAAATAAATATAATATGAAACTTTTAATGAATTAAACTAATTTTATAGGCTAATATGATATATTACGATTGATTTAATGGACTTTTTTCGAAGTAATAAATCTGTTATGAGTTTCACAAAAATCAACTATTGAATAGTGTCAAAATTGACATAAAAGAGTTCTTAAAACAAATATTATATTATTAATTGATATTAAATTCCTAAAAATCTAAGGTTCGGCCAAGAGACTTATATTATGATAGGTTAATCATTAATGGACCACTTGGGGGTCGCTTGGATGTATATAGTAAGTTTATTAACCATATTATATAAAAATACAAAGAGACATTGTAAAAGTGAAACTAATTAACTTAGAGTTAATACTTAAAGATAAGGTTAATATAAGTACCCAAACCTGTCTAAATTCTATTGGTTGAGTGGTTTTCGACCTATCCCCACCTTAACCTTTGAATAGTCAACTTTGGAGCCTTTAGAAACCGAATATGAATTTATTATAAATTAATATTTCTAGCTTTTCCAAAGGTGCCCCTCACCCCTCTTATAAAAGGGCACTCCTCCTTCTCATTTCTTCACACCTTAAAAGCCTTTTGGTTCGGCCAAACTCTGCCCAAATACTCTCCCAACATCCCTCACTACAACCTAGAGGCCTTAGTTTGATCAGAAAGCCAACCTAAGGAGCCCTTTTGATCAAATCAAAAGGAAGAACCCGAAAAAGAGGTAATGATTTCACCACCCTTTTCTAAGTTCATTTCTTCTTCCACTTCTTCTTCCTTTGTTCTTACCATTCTAAAATAATAAGTCCAGTATCTCACATATACTGTGATGTTATTATAAGTATGGTACAACCATATTCAGTATTCTATCCACCCTTTGAATAACATGTCACCATACGTGCGTACGTACGGCTTACCGTCTCCACGTCGTGGTGTAATTGTTATTCAATATAATATTATTTGGATGGGTATAATAATGATGTGTAACTCATGTAAATAATAAAAATAACATGTTAATGATTCTGTATATATGATATACCATTAATTTATATATTATTTTAATATCAAAAGAATGATATTGTCGCTCGTGCGTACGTACGGACTACCGTCTCCACGAACGCGATGAGATTCATTCTCCATCGTATCCATTCAAGTATAATTATCATTTTATGATTTAAAAATGATGTTTAAGGACTTGATATCATTCTGGATATGAATAAGATACAACAAACATGGCTTATTTAACAAAACATATAAAAGAAAATGAGTAAGTTAACACCCGAAACGATGATAATTCTAAGATATTATTAATAAATCAATGTTAAAAGATCATATATGATATCATATTAATATATATGATTCTTGTATAATTTAATAACAATTATTTCACCATTATACAGGAGGTTAACCTACCCCAACCAAGGAAAAGTACAAGGTAAGGGTTATTTCACAATCTCTTCATTATCCGAGGTTGTTTATATGTAATAATCTACTGGGATCTCTTTATCATCCACATCCATGTTTCTTAAAAATGTATTTCAAAACATTTTTACTATTTACAAGAATATGGGTTAAAGTCATTTATACCTTTTTTTGACTTTTTATAAGAGGTTTATAAAGGAATCTTTCCGTTGTTTTCAAAACAAGGTCCTTTTTAACCTTTTCGACAGAATTGAGGTAAGAATGTTTTTTTAACTTATACGGCGGGTGTGGTTATTTTACGCCGTTATAAAATCTTCAAAGCTTTCCTTACAAGCTTATAAGAATATTTTCAAAGAAAATGTTTTATTTCATATGGATCTTAAATGATTTCAAAATAAAAGGAGATACTTCTTTAAAAAGAATTTTGATTTCATCTATGTCAACATCCTTTGATGGATTTTAAGATTATTTGAAGTTGATTTATTATGATACAAAACTTCTATATTGTATTGAAGGTTTTGTGATATGTTTGACTGTGGATGTGCTATTTTTATACCATTCATAGTTTATTGTGAAAGTATTGACATTTCGTATGCTAGTTTTAATACGAATGTTTATGTTATGTTTAAACCTTTTCATATGGGAATGCATTGGACTTAATAAGTGACGGGTGGAGCCCGCTATAGCTCCTCGATGCATCGGTAGGTCTCATGAGACAAACTAGTGTCTTGGCACAAGGCCTTGACAAAATCTTATTTGTAGTCTTGGCACGAGGCCTTGGCTATGTGGTTATGATAGTCTGGCATTATGCATTCCAACATTATGAAAGTGGTTATTGATTTTTGCATGTGATTATTCGATTAGTAGAATATCCATGTGAACAAGTAAATGGAATTATTTCATTTTACTTTTGCCTTACTATGTTGAAGTTCAATTTTAAAAGGCTTTTGTTTTAGTAATTCATTGCCTTAAATGTTTATGCTTATTTTGAATGTTCCGCTATATTGTTATCCTTACTGGGCATTTGAGCTCACCCCTTTTCTATGTTTTATTTTTCCCAGGTAGTGAAGAAGTAAATTATGAATGACTTGCAGGGATATTATGAGGGGTTAATAGTGTGGATATGAAGACTTTGTTGTTGTAGTAGTTTTTCACTTTGAAATGTAATGTAAAACTTTATGATTATATCTAGTGTTTCCAAGGCTACTAAACCAATCGGTCTTTCGAGATTTGATCTTCTTGTGATCATGCCAATGTTATGTAATTAATGCACCGACTCTGGGTAGCTGGGGTCGGGGCGTTACATTATATATATATTTTTTATAATGGTTTGGATGAATGTGAATGCGAATGATAAAGAATGGAAGATAAAGTGTAAGTAATACTTACTTTGGAGATTCATATCTTCTCTTGAAGTATCATTTGGAAATGAAAGAATTGATGAACTTTTTTGAGTCTAAATGCTAATAAATATTTATAAGTTATCGTGAATAATTATATTAGGTATATTCTAATGGGAATTTCTAACTATAGGTGTGGCTTGAAAAGGGTGGATGTGAGATCCTTTTATAGGTGAAAAAGAGGGACAAATATTTGGAAAAGAACGTTGGGAAAGGGGTAAGAATGTAATTGAATGATAATTAAGAGATTTAGGTGGATAAATATTGGTGATAAAATTAGGTATAAATTTACGAAGTAACTAAGTTATTTTATAAGTCCTAGGAGTCAAATTGATTTAGTCAAATTTAATCCATATATGATTACCCACTTTAACACTCACTAATCTTGATTAAGATTTATCCATGTTAATTGTTTTATCACTAAAAATATAAGTTGAACCTTTTTACCAAATTTTAACATGATTAATATTATTTATTTCTCTATTTAATCTAATTCAATTTCTAAATATGAGAAAATCAACGTTTAAATACAAATACATAATGTGTTGAATTTTTTTGTAGTGAATTTTAATTTTAATAATTAAGTGTTCTTAATATTATTTTACATTTATTTCTAATTATATTAGTGTTAATTAATTTTTATATATGTTTAAAAATCTAATTATATTATTAATTTAAAATATATCCATTTAATTTATGAAAAATACACAACATTTAGGAAGGTATCAATCTTTGAAAAATAATCATTTTACCAGGGTATCTAATATTTAACATGGAAACATAATTTTATGCCTAAAAACCAAGTGATACTTATTAGATATCTTGGACCTACTGATTATAAATTCTAAATCAATTTTTTTGATGATTTATTTTTTAAATGTTTTAAAAATTACTTTTAATATAATAAATTGTAAAATGCATTGAACCATTTTTTGACAAATATATTACATGAGTTATAAAATATCAAATATTTTTTAGTAAATTATAATTAATATTTTAAAATATATAATGTAAATTAAAAAATGTGTGGTTTTTTAATAAAATAGTTTTATAAATTTACAATTCATTATTATATACTGATAATGGCATAAAAGTTACTGTATTATTAAAAAGGTTATATTTCACTAGTCACTTAAAAATATATTTTTGAGAATAATATAAAAAATTTATCACATCTCGATATTTTCATGAGAAATAAAATAATGAAGTTACTTGTTTTCGAATTTCTCATTCTAAAATTTATAAAATTTATATTTAATTAAGAACATAAAATATAATGAAAAGCTATTTTCATTGGAATGCAACTTTTGGTATATTAACTTTTATTTTTCTTATAAATTACTAATTAATCAAGTGTTAAATTATTATTTATAAAATAAATATTTATTTTTATTATTCAATTATAATTTTTTTGTTGAAATAAAATGATCATTTTTGGAAAATAAATATTAAATTAATAAAGTGAATTAATAAAAAAATGAACTTTTTAAAAGTATAAAAAATCATGGTATATATATATAAATATTATTACATGTTGATATAATCCAAATTTCTAATACATAACCCATTATTATCTTTGTGTAATATCTAAGCATTAAATAAGCTCTAGTTTTTATTTCAGGTGGTAGTTCAACTAGTACGGATCTTATGGAAATATATATGAGCTTAAAATTATTCCTTATATGGTTTTTCTAAAACTATAAATGCTTGATTTCAGGTCTAGGGAAAACACTCATAAAGCTACCTCCCTTCCAAGATCATACAAATGGGATTTTTGAGGAATACTTCTATTTATGTATTCCATTTCTTCTTACATTCTTTATTGATTTTGTAATATGGTTACTTTAATTTATAAAAGCTAATTTAACAAAAATGTTTTAACTATCATATTTAATATTAAAAATATATTATGTTTTTTTATTTTAATTTTTTAATATTTAGAAAACATTATATTTAATATATTATTTATTCAAGGATAATATACTATGAAATCTCTGGGCATTACAATCTATCCCGTATAAAAAAATGTGTAAAATAATGGAAAAAATTGAGCATACCAAAATGAATATGGTGTACTTATAATTCTTGTGATTCTACCCACATATTCTTGTTAGATATGGAAAATTTGATGATGATCACTAGTGTAACAAAAATATTCTTCTTACATCCAAGGGGATTACACAAACCTTTTGATCCTGAAATATTTCTTATAGAGTCTTGATCACCAATGGGGTTCTAGTGCCATCTTTATGCAAAAAACAATGATTAAAAATAAATAGATATTCACAAAAAACTTTTCATGAAAGTGGTGATCACTTCACCATTTACCACACACCAAGGATCGATGGAACCCATTCCATTTTATAGGTCTCTACAATATGTTCAATGAATGAAGAACGCATTGTCTATGATGAATGTTATCAAATGAAACCCATGGATTTTATTTGATTAGTGTAACCATTGAACTAATTAAATGAATGAATGAAAATTGTTTTATCCATTAAAAATGAATTAATTAATAAATAAAAAAACATGTGGTAGGTTTACACAGAAAACGCATGCATCACATGTATGAAAAAACAATCAAGGTCGTCAAATATGACATCTATATACATCACAGCAGTGTGGCGGTGCTCATTTTAGTACATATCAAATAGTTATAGAGATCTAGTCTAATTTAAGTTTGTTATAAGTTCCTATATAAGTTGGATATTTCTATTGGCAGGACATAAGTGAAGATAATAAAAGAGGAACATTGTATAGGTGAAGGACATCTAGGTATGAGGTATATTTTTTAGGATGTTTGGAATAAGGGATAAATTATTTAAAATATAAGTATATTTAAATACTCTGATCCCAAGGATTATCCAAATCATCCAAAAGGAGATAAGAATATATAATTTACATGCGGAGAAGATCAATGTTTAATGATTATTTAATTACCTACACCTCAAGAGGAAGGACCGATCATGAAGAAAAAGAATGATATTGAAGCACTAAAAGGATTTATTTCCTAATCATATTTTGATAAAAATATTGATGAGGTAAAGGATTACCATGATTAATAACTAGATAAATTCAATGTTGGAGTGGATTTATCATTTAAAAGTAATATAGATTTCATGATCTATATGGAGATGATTTTTTATAATACCTTGAATAGAATTAAATTCTAAATTTAAGATTAATTCAAATAGTTTACACAAATGAAGTGGGAAGCTACTAAAATTAGGAACTTTATCAATTCCCAACATCACTATAGTAAATAAAGTTCTATAGATACATAATTAAATCAATATTAAATGAGAGTTTTACATTTATACCTATTAAAATAACCATTGTATCATCCCTGTGGTAAGAGGTTCAAGGACTAAATATATAACTCTTCAGAAATAAATCATTTTTACTTAGAATCACACTATAACAACTCATCTAAATATTAAAACAACTAAGAGAGTTTTTTAGTCTATGAATAATGAAATAAGGGAATCTTATCCTACACCCATAAAATAACAAAAAACTATAAAATAAGTTCAAAGGGATGATTTATATTTGAAGGATATTTGATTGAAAGATAGAGAAATGTTTTCTATAATAAATAAGAAAACTAATTAATAGAATACTAAAATTTTTAGAAAGGGTTTAAGTGAGAAGATAAGTGTAATAAATAAGTAATTTTCAATAAGAAATAATAATAATTCGGAAACCATTATTGAAGATGGATAGGAGTAACCTATCAATAAAAATTATACCTATTTTGGTAAGTATGTTAACACCTTTTGTATTATAGGTTAACATTAAATTTTAAATAGATATAGTGAGTTAATTGCAACCATATTTTGAAGATATACCCTATATTACTCAGATTATAGAGGCATCCATATCATAGGTTGAAGGCATGGAATAAATAGTGGAGTAAGTTCATGAATAACCTCATAATTCAACTAAGAAACTGTAAAAAATGAAAATTATATATATGAAAATATCCTTCTAAATACATGTATGTGTCATATTTAGGTATGATATATAGAATAAAATAGATGAAACTCATAACAAAAATGAATATTATTTTATTTCTTAAATATATAACACGACATGTGAAGGATAAATACACTCTATAAAAATAAAAATAGTATAATGGGATGATAAGCGCAAGTAAATACTAGAATTAGAATTTAAAATTTGGGTGAGTTTCGGTATCCTATAATTATGACACATATGAAAAATAATATAATAATAAAAAATAATATAAATATTATTAAAATATTTCAGATGATATATATAAAAACTTGAGAGAAAAATAAGTTAATGAAACATATATGAATTGAGCGGTTTTTATAAGGATTATAAGTATTATATGACCATTGGAATAGTAATTGACCATTTAGAGTAATGAAATATCAGATAATTAATATTTTTAATGAATAAAATGAGTAAAAATAAATATTATAATTCCATAAAATCATTTCTTAATTTATATAAATCAAAATATGTATAAGCGCACATTTTTCATAAATAATTTTTAACATATTTAGTAAAAAGTTCAATTTTATTATACTAAATTTTAAATATTAGAATTAATATTTTAATAAATTTATTTACATAAAATGAACCTCATTTTTAGAATAATCATGTAAGAATTATCTTAGGGTGAACGTTTGGAATTTTTATGAAAACGTAATTTTTTTAGGAATAGTAGAAATAATGTTTTTGTGTATACTATAATTTTTATGAAATCAAGATGATAAAAAATTACTAAATAATTATAATTTTTGATCAAGAGTTAAAATGGATTAAATGTTTAAAATATTTAATTTAAAAATAAAAATTTTAATTTCCAAATCTATATATGAATTTACCATGTTTAAATTATATTTTATTATAATAAAAAAATAATTTTGATTCTTTACGTGATATTTAATATAATAGTGACACCATTTAATTTCTAAAGTGTTTAAAGATTAATAAAATATGTATTTAATAAAAAAAAGATCATTATTATTAATAATTTTAATTATTCAAATTATTGAGTAAAAAAATTAATTCATCAACATTTTATTCAAAACTCTAATTTCTTACACCTATAAATGCTCCACTTACACCCATTCCTATCCACTTATAAAATTTTTACCTAAGCTAAGATATAACAAAATATCTCCCCAAAATTTAATTACCACATTCTCAAGTCTTAATCTGATCAAAAGACCTCCCTTAGACACCTTAAGGCATGTACCAAAGGGGGTGTCTCAAAGATCAGGGTAAGCCTTCAAAATTTTAATTCTTTATTTTTTATTTTTTATTTCTTCTCTTATCACTTATCCATACCAATGTATCATTCTAGAAACATTAAAAAATTATTATAATTCTACTATAAATAATTTATAAAATTCAAATATTTATTAGTTATCCTTTAATAAAATACTCATAAAAACACCGCCCACACCATGGTAGGTTTAGACCACCTATGTGAGAGATATTGTTTTTCATTACCACTTTTAATTTATGATTTTAAAAATTATTTCCATGTACAAGTTTAATATTATTAATATAATTATGTTATATTTTTCATTTTAAAATGATAAAACTGGTATGAAATTTATGGTATTAAAAATAAAATGTAATTGACTTCTTAATCACCTAATGATCATCTTACTGATGTCTTTTAAATTAAACCAATTTTATAGTATCTAAAAAATTATTTAAATCTCATAATATTGGAGTTACATAACTCTCTACCATAAAAATCGTATATATTTTGTAATCACTTGACAAAGAAAACCGACCATAACCATTACACTGATGCAACTTTGGAACTATAGACCAAACAACCTCAAACCCTTGAAATGAATTAAAAAATACAAAAATAATCAATAATATATGATAATAAATTTGAAATTATGATTTAAATAAACATTAATAAGTTTTTTGAGTAATTATTTAATATTTATAATTAAACTATTTAAGAGGATAGAGAAGCATCCAAGCGAGTTAGGACTTAAAGTAAGAGAACTCACAAACAACCTTTATTCTTTTGGTTTATGATCTTTATCCATCTATTTATCACTAATTATATATATATATACTTCACATATTGTTTATTTATATTATTTATATATGTTTTATATATAATATATATTTTTCACTTTTTTTTGATGATATGAATGATTTTTAATTTCCCTTCCCAATCTGTTATTTAAAGCAAACTTGATAGAAGTGAAATTTTATATTTTTTATTCGTTTTAATGTATCACTTTTTAAAGGATTTTAACTTCTATGATTTATAAAAATACTAATTTTTTTAATTAAAAACATACTGGTTCATTTTTGGCTTTTTGGAAAACCCCATGCTCTAATATTTTTTAATGGTTCTTCACCCATTTCTTAAAAGATTATTTAAAAGGTTCATTTATATACCCACTTATTTTCCCCTTTCTTATGATTTTTCTTTTAATAAATCTCTATTTTCAAGAAAAATTATTATTTATCTAATTTTAAATTAGTAATATTTTTTAATCATCTCTTTTCTTGGAAAAAATTATGATAATTAATTTAATTATGTTTTCCAAGATTATTAAATAACTTATTAACTTTGAAAGAATTTTATCATTCCTATGGTTGATTTATAATAAGTGGGACCCAAATTATATAACTCATTACAAATTATGATTTGATAAGTGGGTCCAAATTATAAATCCCAAAAAATTAGGTAATTATTTTTATCTCATTAGATTATTATGTGTGGGAATGCTACTAGATTGAAAAATTGATAAGTTATGGAATCTATCATCAGTACTAGTCACCTTGCATATATCCATAGAGAAATTCTATATATTCTACTTTAAATGTTGGAATATTTGTTTAAGGTATTAAATATGCTAGGTATGGATGGTTCTATTGATGTAAGGTATTGGGGGCCTTCTAAGGTCATGAATTAGGTCTAAGTACCACAAGGCTTATATGCCATGTATGGTTACCCCTCAACCCTGTTAAAAAGTGGGGGAATAAATCAAAAATTAAATTAATTTGAGCTTGGTGGTGTGGGTATTATGCAGTGATATTTTTCCACAATATTATACATGGGCATGATATAGTTAAATTTTACCATAATTTTATGATGTCTTAGCAGTGAGCCTAGATATATGTTTATGATAAAACGTTTTATTCTTGTACCATATTCTTATGATTCCACGATCTTATGATACTATTTCTTTTATTCCATGTTTCCTATTGATTACATGTGATACTACTCTTTAATGATTCCATTTTATACTTTTGGAATCACATTTTTTACTTCATCATTGATCTTTACTCTGATTATTCCCTTACTCAACTTTATTATTAGAGTTTGTTACCACGAAGAACTAATTTTTTACTTTATATTACCTATATATTAAAATTCATGAATACTAATAAAAACCATATAATATATTGTTTTTTATTCTATAAAAAATAAATCTGATAATTTTCTAGAGATTTTGTCACATTGAAAGGTCATAATTGTTCTTCTTTATGATGATAAACTTGAAGCACTATTATGATATTATTATAATTATGTGCTAAGTTCAGGATAAAAATCTATAATAGGACACATAATATGTTTGACTATCATGTTATTGATACTGATAAGTGGATGATACATCCACTCACAAAGTTCACACTTGGTAATCTATATGATGGGATATTATGAGAATAGACCCACTAGTAGAAATTATTTGTGTTTACATGTTATTAGATATCCCTATGTTGGAATTTGTGTAATGTCCCTTAGACTTGATATGATTATTAATAAATATTATGAGTCATATACATTGATGTATTTTCCAAAACTATGATGATCTATACTCTTGATAAAGTAGTATACATTGGGAGCGTCACAAATTATATGACATGAATGAATAAATCAATATAGTTTTTCCCTTCTAATTTAAGGAAGATGATACGTTAGTCCCTTTGATTAGATTAGAACTATAATTACATGGCCATGGTGGTTGATGTGTTTATTTTAGGAAGACAAAGAAAGATATATCAACCTTCTTGATTTGAGACACCACGAAAAATGGATTATATTAGATAGTGAGAATTCAAATGTGTTTATTGTTATTTTTGAATTATTCTTCCTCTATGGATGGTTGCACGTGTTTGTAGACATTGATATCGAAATTTTGGAAAGCCTGCCTAATACCACTAAGGAAGTGGACTAAAGGGATACAAACTTAGTGTATCCATTCCTCCGAGATAAATTCTATTTCAATTTAAAAGTTTGAATAAATATTTTTTATAATATGAAGAATAATATTTTTTCATGATTTATTGATTTCATGTATTCTATCACAATATTTATATGTGAGTTGAAAATTTAAAAAAATATTTATTTTTAAGACCATGAATATAATATTATATTATATTTATATAACAAATAATATTTATTTTTATTCGAGGTTTGGTAAATAACGAGAAAGGTGGTGGAACCGAGTCATGACCAGTAATGTAAATGATATAATCATAAATATCTTTTAAATAAATAAGGAAATATTTATTTAATTAAAATTATATTTATTTATAGTGTTAGTACACTCTATTGTATAATAATAGTAATAATAATAATAATAATAATAATATTATTATTATTATTTAGAATGGGGAATATATTTAATTTACTAATAGACCAAAGGCCTATTTCAATTATCAATAATTAATCTTTGTATACATTCACATGTTATACCATTTCTCTACAAGGTTAATTCATTTACAAAAATTCATTTTATGGTTATGAATAACATATAATCCTTGGGAACTCTCTCATAAAGAATATATCTAGGATTATTTTTTCAAGACCAAGAGAATTCCTATACCAACTTCTCCATATCAGGATTGAGAGAACAAGAGAGAAACTCCATGAAGTACAAAAGTTTGTGTTGTGATCAAGATGAACAAAACAAAATGTTTGGATCATCCATACTAGAAATTGGAGTTCCATCACAATCGTTCAAATATTGTGGAGTGCAAGTGAATTTCCACTAGAGGGATACTATTTTTGATCATATTAGCCCAATTATGTTATAACTCAAACAAGGGTTGTGAATGATCAACATATTCATCAAAGAAAGAATCCCAAGATAGAGGTTATTCTTATTATTAAATTAATTATAAATTTAATGTGAAAGATCCTCTCTTCTTGGAAACAAGATTATTTATCTTTTTTTTTCAGATACATTTTTTATATGTGTTTATTCTCCATAATATTCATGTTGATCATCGAATCTTACAAAATCCAAGTTGGGTATGGGATCAATCAACGCTTCCACTATGCCAGAAACCGTCAAGTAGTATCCGAGTGGTCACATTCAAATTTATAATTATTTTAATTTTTTGATAAATATCTTGATTATATTATTATATTTATTTTACGTTGTCATTATTAATCTATTAAGTTGAGATAATGAGTTCATTCACTATTATATAACTAATAATAGACTAAGAACATGTGAATAACTCATTCTAGATTTTATCCATAGGTGCCAAAGATTTCAACTACATGACCAAATTAAATGTTTTGCAATGAATTAATCACTATATAGTCGTGGGAAACCACAAAACCATATGGATGTTCCAATCATGTAAAGATGTGTGGGAGATCATTATACAATGTGTAATTCCATAGTTATTTCATCATGTATTGGATGCTAGTGCGACACCCATTTTATAGGGTTACACGGTGTGTAATTGATATAAATTCCATTTAATGCGACATAGTGTGGTGATAGTGCGGTTAATAAATGTGGTTTGTAATTATTACAAACACCATATGTTTATTTCCAACTGAGCAACATAGGCCAATTGTGAATACATAGTATGTATTGGTGTACGTCCTGTGTAAGTCAATTTTATTCAATGAAGATTGAATAATGATACCGTAGGGTTTAAAAAAAATATTAAATGGATAAATAATTTCTACATTATATCCAAACAACACACCATATACTATCATTTTAATTTTTTTTAATTCACATGAAAATTAATGGTGTTACACTGCACATATATTAACATATAACATGTGTCAAATACGTTGAGCTAACTACTTGGCTGAAAAAACAAAGCCACACATCGTGTAATATGAAACACACCATGTATGCTATATGTTTTGTAAGTGTATAATAAATGATAAGGATCAAACAAGAAACTACATAATTTAGAGGGGGTATACTTCATGTTTCTTCTAAGTACACATCAGGTAATTAATTAATTTTTAATAAAATTAAATTATTTAAATTATTTAAAAAATAACATGGATGATAATTTTTTATCTGTAGGGATTCATGGATTAATAATTATGATAAACAATTAATAAATTCATATGACCATTAATTATTAATTTAATAGAAATTTATCTTAATTAAATATAGTGATTTGAAATGTATTTTTTCATGTATGGATGTGTTGTCATTAAATGTATGTGACTGATCATGAGTTTGAATAACCACCGTATATGTTTGGTTTTTATTTAATTTAATATTATTTCATGATTTTTAAAATAAAATAAAGTTTTATTAAATTAAATATGATGGACTGCGAGTCATCCCTTCCAACTTTATTATGAAATACTTATATGTCCATGGTTTATTTTATGTTTCCCATACCCTAGTTCCCCTTACTTGATCATGAGTAAAATGTAGAAAAGATGGATCTCTAAGGAGAGGAGGCAGTTTATAACCTCATCCAAGGTGGAACCAACCTATAAGATACTAAGGTTGACAGTGTAGTTCTGCAACTCGAGTGAAGAACAACTCAAGGAGTCCCCCCCAGGGTTATAGGTTGATATATCATTTTCTTGATAAATCAACCATCAGAAATCTCATGATCATGTCACTTTATTCATTTTATTTTTTCTAATGCATGTTATTTATTTCATTATGTGGATGAATGTTTATATGATGTTAAACATGATCACATAAAATTAGATAACATGACATTTGATAAAAATTAAAATAAATGTGTTAAACATAAATTATTTTATAAAATATAATTTTAATTAATTATATATAATCAACACAATATATAAAAAATATTTAAAGGATAAAATAAGTAAATTTACACATAATAAAAAGTTACCTTAAAAAAATAATATGTCAAAAAATCCATCCATTGTCTGAGTTAATCTAGATCGATAGTAAAAGTGTTGGTCGGGACATAATAAAAGTTACTTTTAATTATCAGGGAGTCTAAACAAAGATAATGAGTCAATTTATCAATAAATATATTGAAGATAATGATCTTCATCTATTTAATACAAATTTGGATATATGTTTTGATGAAATTCGAATCAAGATTTTAGCATTAGAGAGTCCACTCAATGAATCAAGGAGTTGAAATCTAGAAGTTGAAAATAACACCTACCAAAATAACTTATTAAAATTTTAATGGACATATTCTAGGTTATGAGAAGTAAAATATAGTTTTTCTTCTTCTAGAGTGTCCATGTGATATGAAATTCTGAGTCTAATGGTGAGTGATATTGGGACTTGATAAGAAAGTGGGAGATTTAAAATATAATTAAAATTATTACATCCAACATTTTTTGGTAATCACAATACATTATTAAATATGATTTTATTTCATTTTATAGAAATGTAAATTTCATTGATAACCCTATGATCTACACAAGATAAACACAACCTCTTGTCTAGAAGTAACTTCCAAGAGTGTCCTATGTACTCACATATTATACTATTTTAAGAACATAAAATTTTGTACTAGAGGCCCCAATTCGTGTTTTCCTACTAAGGAGGTAAGCGAGGAATTTCTCTCTATCTACTTAAAACACTTGGGTGATATGCTAGATGTCCTGTTTTTGATGTTTTCATTCATGTCCGATGAACTAAAAAAGTGTCATGAGAACATGGATGCATATACTATGAACCATCATATCTATTATATTTGTCACGATAGATCTTGATAAGAGTATTTTGAGATCTCTAGTGAACAATTTATGTAAAAACTTGGATAAGGTACACCATATATATCTCATGTGTTGAATATTGTTAGATATATTTAGTATATAAACATTCCAACTTTTAAGTTTCCTGATGAATTGCACACCAATATCATAATTTCTTCACTCACTTAAATATTCTCTAGTTTTATTGAAAATTTTAATTAAAAAACATTGAGATGCATCTTATAGATATCTTTACTATTCTTTCCCACAAATATTAGAAAATAAAGTGCGAGAAGCCTTCTGTACTTATGGTAAACAAGTTCAAGAGAAAAAAACCCCAAGACTAACTCGAAGTTTAAGTAATACTGGCAATGCCTAAATTTGAAGAGTAGTATTAAGGGGAATGAAATGGAGAATGATTCTATCTGTAACATACCAAAATCTAACACTCTCTAAATTGGAAATAAAGGGTTGGTTTTGAGACCTCAATCATGGATCCTTGTATGCTAGAGGCAGTCCACTAGCTGTGTGGGTGTGATATGTATAGTGGGGAGAATATACCCCTAGAATTAAGTGTCATAAAAGTGGAAATAATCCATATAAAAAAATCAGAGTAATAGACATAGAAGAAATCAAATAGTAGAGCTGGGAAAATAAAGGAGAAACCAGTATACCAAAAAATTAGGTATCATGTAATGATAAGATGATATGTATCTAAATGTAAAACTGAAAACATTACGAATAAAAGATCTATCTAACACAAGATAAACAAAAAATTCTCCATCCCAACCCCATGTTAGACCCATATCCTAACTTCAGCCCATCCAGTAAGAAATAAGTCAGCAACACGGTCCATTTTCCTTTTCCAAACCTGCATCCACAAAATCTTCTCAAGTAATAAATAGTGGCTCAAATAGGATGCTAGTAAAAATCAGTAGGTCAACACCTCCATGTCTAAACAAACCATCATGATAAGAAGATCATGTGATAATGTGATAAAAATGTTTACTAATTAATTCAACAATTAATAAAATAAAATAGAAAATTGCTTCGTCACCTTGAAAAATATATATAATCATGTCTGAAAACTATGCCAACCATACCCATATAACCTTGGTAATACATAAGCTTCCTCGACACTCTGCCAGAATGTCTATGAGCATGTATCAAAACCATCCCAACCAAAACCATATATCCATGGTATAAAAATCACTCATTCAAGTATTCTATATAATAATATTAGCATGTTTCAAGGCCTAGCCCAGTATATAAGCATCTCAACATATTCCAGGGCATAACCCAGTATATAAGCATATCATAATGTGTCAGGGAATAACATGATATATAAGAATACAAACATGTTTCATGGTATAGATTTTTATATAATAATCTCATTACGTGTTAGGGAATAGTCTGATATATAAGCATGTCATCATGTTTCAAAAGTAAATATCACAACAACAAGCATATCACAACATGACCACATAAAACTAAATAGTTAAATATGATAATTTCTATTTGTCTTTCAATTTAACCATTATTTCAGTTAAACAATTATGATTTTTTATGGTGAATCTATATCAATAAATCACCAAAATCACTTTTCATGCTAAAATTATGTGTAAGACATTACTATTTTATTATTTTCAATGTTTCACTCACCCAAGTGGTAGCCAAAATCTAGGTCACATCATCTATAGAATCCAAATGGATCCAAAGAAGAATCCAAAATTGGATTATCATCATTCTATTCAATTGATTAATTATTTTGCACAAGATTTATCACAATAAACATATTGAATATACTTTGAAATTGAAAATTATACCATAGTAATATGATTTAGACACCTACCTTTAACATGCTAAGAACACAACACTTCCAACAAAAAACAAAAACAAAGATGAAGGTGCAAAAGATTTCAAGGAGAACATATGTAGCACGTTTGGTTTGAGGTATGTAACCTTTTTTATGAATTTTTCTATGTATAAAGATGTTGGGTAAGGCTTTATAGTGTTTGGAAGGGTTTTGATGATGTTTTGGGGATTTTCAAGGGGTTCACAATTTGATCATGGTTATGGGAAACCGTGCTGAATACCCGGATAACCGTGAAAAATGAGGTAGCGAGATTCAAATGGGTTGTGCACAGTTTTTCTAATTGTGTAATGAAACTATGGGAGACACCCTTCTAGCAGTATTAGTAGCATAGTTAGTGCACGGTTTGTCTAACCATGCGAGCTAACCGTACGTGGTAATAAAAGTGGGTCCTTTTTAAAACAGGTCACTAGAGATTTAACCAAAAACACACCAAACATCCTCCAACTAAAACCTCACTTGGTATTTCTTATTTTCAAGGGTAAAGAGGCCTCTCCCCCTAATTTTTGGAGCTATTCAAAGGGTTTTCAAGGTGCAGTGAAGGCAATTCTTCTCTGGTAACTCTCATCTCTTAGCTCTTTCTTGGTTTTCCTTAGATCTTGTCCTCCCTCTCTCTCGATTTCCAAGATCAACATCCATGACAAGTAAATCTATGGGTTTTTTACTAAAATAATGAGAGTAATAATTGTTAATGTTTGGAAAAGAGATCTAAGGTGTTTTTGTTGATTTTTCACATGAATTTGTTGTACGGTTTCTCGTTGGCCGATTTCACCGAAACCCTAAGGTAGTTGGATTCTCTCTTGACTCCATTTTTCTAGAACTAGAATCCTTGTCTTTGATTAGTTGTTTTTTTCATAAATTTGGTTGGTATTATGATGTTTGAATCCTCGTGGAAATTTATTTTGTGATGATTTTTGGATTTTGGAGAAAATGGGGTATTGCGGTGAAATGTTCTTGACATTGGATTTTAAATTGTAGATTTTAAAATCATTTGCTTGGGTTGATTTATGAAAATAGTTTTAAATAAGATGGGTTGTCTTATTGTAATGTATTGTGGCATAGATAATGTCCTAAGGTACTGTTTAGGTTGTAAATGGTTGTTTTTATAATGGTTGTTTTTATAATTATTGTATTTATGCATATGATTGAATTATATGTGAAGTGGGAAGGGTGTACCACTATAAAAATGGGATTGATATTGGATGAAAGGTCCACCATCAAGGATAAGTGGGTAAGAAGTACCACTAGACTGGGAAAGTAGTAAACGGGCTTGGACAGGAAGTTCCACTATGATTGTTACACCGGGTTGAGTGTGCGAAACACTATGAATATGTTTTGGATATGTGTGAGTCTAAACAAGATGAAATTCTTGTGCTAATATGTAATGGTAAAATTGATTGTGGTTTGTTTTTTGTACTTCCATTTCATTGTGTGGATTTGGGTGAAAATTGTCTTGGAAAGGCTGTGCTTGACTTGCTAGAAAGTTTTGCACTATTTAATGTTTTATATAAACTACTTTATATAAACGCTCTAATGGTTCTATCCTAGTGCCGTGTCTAGGGAAGTCATTTGGGGAAAACCACATGAGTTTTATTACTTACCCTCTACTTTGGAACTTGGGTGATTTTTCACATGTGGTATTCTGAGATATAGACTACAATAGTATATATCAATTTTCTAGCTATTCATTGTGATGCTTGGGAAATATTATAGTTTATAGATCCTAGAGATTGGTGTGGAGTTGGGGAGTGTTTCATGGTTTAATTTGGGTCTTGTTGACGAGTCTTTCACTTGGTACTTTGATTTTTTTATTTTTGTGAGTTAGTTTTTGGTTCATGGGAATTATTATGGAAGAGTTTTTTTGACTTTTGGTAATGTCTTCTCATGGTTTAATTTTTTGACATGCATCATGTAGTTGTGGTTGGTTATGAATTTTTTGGTTAGTTGGTTTTACTCTAAGGGTAAATTGTTCCCCAAATTTTCTTAAATACCTTATTATTTATTTTCATCCTTTGGTGCCTTGGGAACTTCACCTAAGGAAAGTAGAAGCTAACCAAATTATCAAGCCAATGAGGCAGTGGAAGAGTATTAAAAGTGGTATTAGTTTTTTTGGTCCTTGATCTTCAAATTTTGTCAGTTCATTGGCATTTATTTTTGATATTGGTGTTGGAATTTGTTCTTGGTATACTTCTTGAGTCAGAATTGTAGTAAGGAGTATGATTTTTAGAACTTGAAATGTATATCATAAAAGGACGTAACTAACCCTTTTATACTGAATTTCAAGTTACTAAGGAGTTGGAAACATATGTTTTTTGGAGACACTTATAGGAATTAAAAATATCATTATCGTGGGTGTAGCCAATGGGATGAGCATAGAATGCATGGTAGGAATGAATTCCCTCTATGATGAATATTATATTCACATAATTATTTATGTTGTGGTATTGATATATAGACTTTTAAAAAGTAAGAAAATTATTTTCAAATGTGCGGATTTGAAATGTTGATATTTGTGGTATTTTGAAATGGTCAATTTAAAAAACATGGTGGATTTTTAAAAAATGGTGCAACATGAGAAATATGAACTTGTTGAAATCCTGGTTTTGATAATTACAATGTAATTGAATTTGAAATTGGAAACTTTTTCTTGCTATGTGGGTGAGACTCATGGTTTTTTTTAATGATAGAAATGACATCAGTTAGGTGTCGTAGAGGTGAATAGGATGAGCCTTCTGAAAATGTGGTGAAACATAAGCACTAGGTGTACCAGTAGCTAGTTCTAAGTATAGTGTAATCTTTATAAGCCGTGGAAAGTGGGAATAATGTAAATGAGCCAAAAAATGTGGATCATACAGTTTATTTCCGAAAGCATAATCCACCTATCTTTAGGGGTGATTTGAACCTGAAAAGGAGGAGGCATGGTTGAACAAAATAAATAGGATATTTAAATTCCTCTGAACACCGATAGAGCTGAAAGTGAAGTTGGAAATGTACATGTTGGAATTTTTTCCCGTTAGTGGTGGGAGTTGGCAGTCCATGATGGAACTGACCAAGGTATGACATGGGAGGGCTTTGAGGAGTTGGTTGACAAACAATTCAACCCTCATAAATTTCAGAATTCAGTAAACAAAATATTTCTTTCGTTTAAAGAAAGAGAACCTCTCAGTAATGGAATATGTGGAAATGTTTATGAACTTACAATGTTTTTCACTCGAGGTTGTGATTTGGACATTATTGAATGAAGGTTTTTTTTAAACTAGGGCGAGGTAGGAAATTTGTTCCAAATTTGTGGTGTTATGTATAAATGATAACATGAAAGTGGTAAATAGATAAATAGTGGGTGAACGGGATATTTGTTGTGCTATAGGTGAGGGAAACATATTGGTACCCATGGGAAATGGTGGAAAATCTAATGCTAGGATCAAGAGAAAAGGGGACAATTATATCGAGGGTGAGAGTATGGATCATAATTTGATGGAAGGATTGGTGAATCTTCCTCCAAAGCCTCAGAGTAGGTTAGGATGTTTTGAGTGAGGTTATATAGGCCACATCAAATGGGATTGTACAACACAACAATGAGAATGTCTTTACTATAATCAGATGGTAAATCTTCATTGTTATTGTCATAATGCTTTTAGTTCACATATCTATGTAATTTCTTTGGGGATGTAGGTATCCTACGCCTTGACGGGATGTGGGAAACATCATACTCCTCATCACCAGAGCTGAATTAGTCATGGTTATTTTAGTAAAACCACGACTCCTCAACAATGGAAATTTTAGCTTGGCAATAAAGAGAAGAGTGTGGCAAACAAGTAGTGGTTTGGAGTTGAGCAGTTTGTGATGGATGATTAGTTGAGACTATCCACGATGCGTGGTACAATTCTTTTAAATTATACCTTAACACAACCAGTTTTTGATAGATATTCTTCTCATTGTTTTATTTCTTATCATGTTTTTAGTTTGATGTGTTTATGTGTAGAAATGGTGCCTTTAGTTTTAAAACTTCAAACTCTTTTGTTTCAAAGAGAGTACAAGGCATTCCTATGTATAACATGATTTTTATTTGTGGATGGGGTTGAGTTGATTTGGGATTTTTCATTTCTAGAGATGGATGCTTAAAAATAATAAAGGTAATGGATTGGATGACAATGATTAAGGCACACATCAACTATTTTCGATGAATAGTTATTTTCATGATGGATGGTGGCGTTGAACGTCTCTTTAGAAGATAAGATAATGAAAAGTTGGGGGTAATTGGTTTTTTGGCACCAATTTTTGGCACAATATCATATTAGTTATAGGAATTGTCATTGGCATCAATGGAAGGAGTTGAACAAATCATTTTTCCAGTAGTTGTTGATCATTTTTTGGATGTCTTCCCCAAAGAATTATTAGGGTTTCAACCCATGAGAGAAGTGGAGTTTATGATCGATTTCTTTCCGGGGACCATTCCTATCTCACTTATGTCTTACTGGATGTCACCAAAATATTTGAGAGAATTGAAAGTGAAGTTGGAGGAGTTAGAAAACAAAGGGTCATTCGGCCTAGCACGTCTCCATGGGCAACACTGATCTTGTTTGTTAAAAAGGTAGATATAACTATAAGGTCGTATGTTGATAATCATAAGCTTAACTAAGTCATGATAAAGAACCAATATCAACTTCCACACATTGGTGATTTTTTCGATCTGTTGATGGAAGATTAGTGGTTATCCAAGATTGGCTTGTAGTCAGGATATCATTAATTGCAGTTACAAAAGGAGGATATTCTAAAAAAACCTTTCTAAGTATATATGGACATTATGAGTATGTGGTTATGCCCTTTTTTATAACTAATACACCAATGATTTTTTATGGAATTAATGAATCAGATATTTTTGGAATATCTGATCTTTTTTAGTGGTATTTATTGATAATATATTCATGTATTCCAGGATAAGGGTGGAGAATCAACATCAGTTGGTGATAGTGTTGGGGATATTGAGAGATCACCAGTTATATGAAAAATTTTAGAAGTGTGTTTTTTGGATACAAGAGGTTCGTTTCTTGGTCCTTGTTATTTCGGAGAAGGGTGTTTCTCTTGATCTGAAAAATATAGAGGTTGTTATCTTATGGAAACCACTAATGAATGTCTTTGAAATATGGAATTTCATTTTTCTATTTGGATATTATCAGTGTTTTGTTCGTGAATTCTCATGATTATCCTCACTGATGACAGATTTGACAAGGAGGAATGTTCCATTTCACTGGAATGAGTAGTGTTAGAAATCATTTGAAGAGATTAAGGGTCTCCTTACATCAACAACAATATTGGTTTAACTAGAACCAAGGAAAGGGTACACGGTGTATTGTGATGCATCGAGATAAGGGTTAGGCTGTTTTATCAAGAAAAAGGATCATGCGGTTGCATACGGATAACATATGTTGAGGATTAATGCGAAGAACTACCCAACACATGATTTGGTGGTGGTAGGAGTGGTTCATGCCTTGAAACTATATATTCAGTGAGAAATTCACCGGGTTTAACAAGCATAAGAGTTTAAAGAATATTTTAACACAAATATATTTGAACTTGAAGAAAATAAGATGAATAGAGTATCTCTAGTTGTTTGACATTGACTTAATGTACACATTAGGTAAGGGAAATTCAGTGGAAGATGCATTAAGTAGGAAGTCATATGATCAAGTGGTGAAATAAGCATATGATCAGTCTAAGTTGATGTTGGTTATAACATAAATGCACTTGGAATGTGAGGAAAAATGCGATAGAGCTATTTTATTTATAGTCTCATTGGTTCCTGACTTGGTTGTCTTGGTTAAAAATGCACAGATGTCTTATTCTGAGTGTATGGTAATGAGGTCGAAACTCAATGGTGGGGAGACCATTGAGGGATGGGAACTGAATAGGAATTAAGTTTTGCGTTTTTATAATTGGAAGGTTGTACTGGTGGAATTTCAAGAATAAATTCTCAAGGCTTATCATCATTCCAGATGGGCCGTCCATCCTAGAATTCCGAAAAATTATAGGGTGTTGAAAGCTCTATTTTGGTGGGATAATATGAATAGGATAGTGGTTGAGTTTGTTTCTAGATACTGGACTTGTTAGTAATTCAAGTTAAAGCATCAGTAGATGAAAGGTATGTTGTAATATTTTCCTATCCCTGTCGTGAAGTGGGAACAAATAGCGATGTATTTTTTTGAAGTTCTCCCATGAATGGTTAGAAATCACGATGCCATATGGGTGATAGTGGATCGAATCACAAAGTAAAACCATTTCATCCCTATTCGTGAATCTCATTTGGGGAAGGATATGTACAAAATCTATATCCATGAGATAACAAAGAGTCATGGGGTTCCTATTTCAATTATATCAGATAGAGATCTAAGGTTAACATCTCGTTTTTGGAAATCCTTACAGTAAGTCCTTGGGACATAGTTGACAATGAGCACGGCATATCATCCTCAAATGAATGGGAAATCCAAGATGAAGATAATAATGTTGGAAGATATGTTATGGGTTTGTGTGATGGATTTTGGTAGTTTCTGGGAGGATCACTTTCTATGGGTAGAAATATCATATTATAATAGTTATTAGGCCTCGATATATATGGCTCCGTTTTAAGAATTGTTTAGGAATCCATGTAATTATATACCTTTTTGGGTGGAAATTGGATAAATATTGATGGTTGGGATTAGTCTCATCCAAGAGATGATATAGAAGATCAAGTTGATCAAGAAGAGAATGGAGATGGGTGAGATTCATCATAAATCACATGTAGACCATCATCGATGACCATTTTTGTGCAAGGTGGGTGGTCATGTGTTCTTTAGAATATCTCATAGGCTTGGACATCATTGGTTTGGAAATTAGGGTAAGTTATCTCTTAGGTATATTAGGACTTTTGAGATACTTTATTGGGTTGGAGAGGTGTCTTATATTTGGATTTTCCACTATGGTTTAGTGCGGCACACAATGTGTTTCATGTTTCTCAATTGAAGAAGTATCAGGTGAATCCTAACCATGTGATTCGATGAGATCATGTTGAGCTAGAGCCGAATGCTTTGTTGGTGAACTTTCTAGTGTGGATTTTGGATAGAAAATATATTTTCATTCATGATAAAATCATTGGTGTAGTTTTGGTTTTATGGAGGCATGGTCAGATTTAGGAGGAGACTTGGTAGTGGGATAATGAGATGGCTGTGAAATGGCCTGAGGTCTTTTGGAAAAGCGATGGTTCTATACGTTCCAATGATTGAAATTCCAACGGTGGGGAGAATTTAGCACCCTAAGTTCGAGGTATATAACCATTTAATGCATTTATATGTGTATAAAGTGGTTGGGTAAGGTTTGATAGAGTTTGGAAGTGTTTTGAGGAAGTTTTGGGACATTTAATGGAGCACATAGTTTGAGAATGGATAAGGGAAACCATACAGAATCCCTCGGTAACTGTACAACATGAGGAAATGGCTTTTTCATGGTTTATGCACAGTTAATCTAACCATGTGAGGAAACCATGCAAGACACCATTTAGGTAGTATATGTAGCATAGTTATCACATGGTTTGTCTAACCGTGTGAGCTAACCATGTACAACATTAAAAGTGAGTTTTTTTAAAAGAAATGTGTCACTTGAGATTTAACCTAAAGCACCAAAAACTTCCCCCCACTCAAACATCACTCATTATTTCTTATTCTCTAAGGTAAGTAGGCCTCTCCCACTCATTTTGAGAGTGATTCAAAGGGTTTTCAAGGTGAATTGAAGGTAGTTCTTCTCTGGTAAGTCAACCCTCTTGGTTCTTTCTGGGTTTTACATAGATCGAGTCCTCCATCTCTCTCAGTTTCCTCGATTTACATTCTTCACATATAGGTATAGGGTTTTTGTTTCCTAAAATGATGAGATTTAGTCTTATTAATTTTATGAAAAGACATCTAAGGTGGTTTTGTGGAGTTTTCACCCGAATTTGTGGGTGGTTTCTCGTTGGCCAATTTCACCAAAACCCTAAGGTAGTTGGATTCTCTCTCGACACCATTTATCTAGATCTAGAATCGTTTTCTTCATTTAGTTTTTTTTCTTGAATTTGGTTATGATTTTTATGCAATATACTTAATAGAAATTCATTTTTTTATTATTTGTGGATTTTGGGGAAAATGGGGTATTGCGGTGAAATGTTCTTGATATTGGATTTTAAAATGTAGATTTTAAAATTGGATGCTTGGGTTGATTTATGAAAATGGTTAGTGAAAATGGTTTTCAAAAAAGGGGTTGTTTTATTGGAATGTAATGTGGCATGGATAATGTCCTAAGGTATTTTTTTTGGGTTTTAAATGGTTGTTTTCATAATGTTGTGGCCTTAGTGTGCAATATGCTAGTTTTCAGTTAAGTATTTATGCAAGTGATTGGATTTAATGTGAATTGGTTGGGGAGTACCACTATAAAAAGGGTATTAATATTGGACATAAGGTCCACTATCAAGGATAAGTGGTTGAGAAGTACCTCTAGATTGGGAAAGTACTAAACAAGCTTGGATGGGAAGTTCCACCATGATTGTTACACCTGGTTGAGTATGTGAAACTTTATGGCTATGTTTTGATTATGAATGTGCCTAATAAAGATAAAATTATAGTGAAAATATGTGATGGTAAAATGGATTGTGTCTTGTTTTTTGGATTTCCATTGCATTGTGTATATTTTGGTGAAAACTTTATTGGTAATGGTGTGTTTGACTTGCTAGAAATTATTCCACTATTTGATTTTTTATATAAACCGCATTATATAAATGTGATAATAGTTATATCCTAGTGGCAAGTGTAGGGAAGTCATTTGGGAAAAAATACCGAGTATTATTAATCACCCCTACTATGGGACTTGGGTGATTTTACATATGTGCTATTCTGGGATACAAGCAAAGGTAAAATATCTCATTTTTCCAGCGGTTCATCCTGATGATTGGGAGGTATTATTGTTCTTACAACATGAAGCCTATAGTGGAGATGTGGAGTGTGTCATAGTTTTCCTTAGGTCTGGTCGATGAGTCTTCCACTGGTACTCTGATTTTGGAATTTTTTTGAGTTAGTTGTTGGATCTTGGGAATTATTTTGGAAGAGTTTGGTTGTTTGGTTTTGTTTTGGAAATGTGTTATAATGGTTGAATTTGTTGACATGCATCACGTAGTTGTGGTTGATTATTACTTGTTTGATTGGTTGGTTTTAATATAAAAGAAAATTGTCCCCCAATTGTTCTTGAATCCATCGAGATTTATTTTCAGCCTTTGGCGCCTTGGGATCATCACTTAAGGACAACTAGTATCTCAACACCTTCTGAAGATAATGAGGAAGGGGTGGAGAATTATAACTGGGATCAAAACTAACCACGATTAAAAAAAATGACCACAGTCAAGAGATTACAATGCAACAGGAAGATAATGATGAATGAGAAATGAAAATAAGAAGAAACACTTACTAGTGATTTATTGTAAAATTGGGATGTTCAAAATAGGGAGAGGTGCTATAAAATCATTTAGAAGATACCCTAGGGTCGAGAATAAAAGGTTTCACATGAGATGAATGAGAAATCAACATCATGACACACTTTAAAACTACTTCTTGGAAAATTACATAGAATTTAATTAATTGACACATCATGTATTTCTTTTTAGAAGGAGATATCAAAAAACCGTCACCTCAGATGAATATTAAATTTTCTTGAAAATTACACATTTTTTGATTGGTTCAAAATGTGAAACCACCTCCCATCTGGAATTAGTTCATGACATGAGTTTGGTGGATTTTACATGTCACGTAACCCATTTACATAGTTTCTAAATGTCATATAGATAGTTTTCAACCTAGTTTCCATAAAAAAACTGGAACACCCTTTCAGACTTCAAAAATTACCAAGAACCATTGGTAGAACTTTATCTATTTATACCCAAACATTATTAATTCAAACAAAATCCCGTAAACACTCCCTCTGTGGATCATGTCTAGTTTTCTAAAGTTTCCTCACAAACCAAGTCTAAGTTGATTCAAATAAATAGAAATCTATGATGAAACATGACCACTAAGGTTTAAAGATTAGGAAAAAATCAACTGAAATAATTATAACAAAAAAATCATAGAGAGAGGTAGCTGAAAAAAGACGAGATCTTACAACCTACCCACCATATAATGGATCATCCATGAGTTGCTCCAATAATCACTATTAGGTCTCAGAGAACAATTCTTTTCAATGTGCTTCCATTTCATACTCCCTCTCCCAAGTATCCTCATAAACTCTCCCATGCTTCCACTACACTTGAACCAATGGTATAGTCTGTCCTAGGAGACATATCTCACTATGGTACACAATACGTATCAGATTATCATCAAAGAATACATCCATATCAAGCTCAACCTATTCTATGTCTATCACTTGAGAAGGGTTTGAATAATATCTCTGAATCTACGACATGTGAAACATATTTTTCATTGAAATGCAGCATTGTGGAAGGGAAAAATAGTACTCCACTTCACTAACCCTTTCCACCACCTCAAATAGGAAGAAAAACCTGGGCATTAGATTTATCTATTATTTGATATTGTGTTTCCATAATCTAGGTGACACCATATGGAAAACATGATGATGAATCTAGAACTCTAGAGGTTGTCTCTCATGGTTAGCGTAGGACTTCTGCATGCTCCGTGTGGTCACCAATCGCCTCCTAGTCAAATAAACTTTCTAGGAAGTGTCTTGCATATGACTAGGCCGTACAATTATTGACTGACCTACTTCCATCCAAAAAAGAGGTGAACGACATTCCCTACCATACAAATCCTTGAGAGTTTTCATCTCGATCAATGCCTAATATAAATTAATATATGAAAACTCAACCAGTACCTCATATTTCTACCATGAACCACTAAAATCCAAAACATAATCTCATAACATATCCCCAAGAACATGAATATTCTACTTATATTGAACTCTAGTCAGAGGATGATATGAATTACAAGGACCAGTTCCCCCAAATCCTTTTGAAGACCCTTCTAGAACCATGAAATGAAATGAGGATCTCTATCAGAAGTGATACTCCTCAGAACACCATGAAACAAAAAAAACTGCATGCATGTAAAGACTACACAAATCATGAATTGTAAATATTTCCCTAATTGGAAAGAAGTGGTATACCTTTACCAGTCAAACCAAAATCATCCATACAGTATCATTCTTATGGGTTGTCCAGGGTAATCTTATCACAAAATCTATTATGACATCATCCCATTTCCACATAGGAATGAGAAAAGGATGAAAAATCCTAGCTTTCCTCTAATGTTCAGCTTTCACATGATAAAAAGTGAATCATCTCACTACAAATACTATTACATCATTCTTCATTTCTAACCAACAGTACTTTTTAGGGAGATCATGATATATCTTTGTCAAACCCAGATGTACCGCACATCTAGAATAATTAAAATCCTTTATTAGATCCTCACATAATCCCATAGAATCCCATACATATCCACATAAAATAAGAAAATTCCCAATATCAAGAGACCAACATGATGGCATCTTCCCACTATATAATTTTTCTCTTAGAAATAATCCATTCAGATCAGAAAACTGCTCAGTTTTGATCAAGTCTGAAAGTACAAGTACAAACGATTTTGAAGTTAGAGTTACTCATCCATGAAACTATTGTGAATTGAGATGCATGTATGAAAAGAGGGCCATCATCTTCCACTCATCATAATACTCTAACAATTCATCCTTTAGCTCAATGCATCAGCAACAACATTTCCCTTTCCCAATGTATAATCAAACTCAAAGTCAATAGACAATAGATACTCAACCCACCTCCTCTTCCAGAGGTTTAGATTCTAATGAGAAAAGATGTACTTGAGGCTCTTGTGGTCCATTTATACCCCAAACCTCTTTCCAAAAAGCTAATGTCTCCAGAATCTCAGGGCATGTACCACCATCGCTTAATCCAGATCATGACTAGGGTAATTTCCCTCTTGTGTTCTCATCTTTTTGAATCCATAAGAAAAACATGATCCTACTACTTTAGAACTACTCCAAGTCAAACTCCATATGTTTCATATTACATGGTATATGTATTACCCATCAAAAGTAAATTGAGGATAGGTGCCGAGGTCAGCCTTCCTTTCATCTCCTAAAAAGATCTCTTGTAAGCATCTGACTAAACAAACTTCACTCCCTTTTTAGATAGTCCAAACATCGATGATACCAGATGAGATAAGTCCTACATAAAGTGAAAATAACAATCTTCCAAACCTAGAAAGATCTGAATCTTGATGAAATTCTTGGACAGTTCCCATGATACCATGGATGCAACCTTTTTTGGGTCCACAGACACTCCTGCCTCTAAGATTACATGGACCAAGAAGTGCATTTTATCAATAAAGAAACCACATTTTGTTATTAAGGAACGATGCCTATGATATCTCAATGCACTCTGGAAAATGTCAAGATGTTGGGCATTATCTTCTTCTTATTAGTAGTATACTAATATATTGTTGACAAAAAGTACCACAAACTGGTCTAGTAAATAATGAAATATTCTATTAATCATGTCCATGAATACCACTAGTTCATTAGTCAACCCAAACAACATCACTGTGAACTTATTAAATCCATAACTTCTCCTAAAATAAGTACAATTTATGTTCGATGGATACACACTTAACTTGTGGTATCCTAATATAAAATCGATCTTAGAGAATATCCCATCACCTCTCAGTAGATCTAAGTGATCATCTATGCAGAAAAGGGGATACTAGTTGTTGACCTCCATCAAGTTTAATCTCCAAAAATCCAAACATAAGTTCAAGGCACCATCTGCCTTTCTGGTGAATAGAACTAGAGAACCCCAAGGTAATGTACTAGCCTGTATGAAACCCCCATCTTCCAGATCTTCCAACTATACTTTCAAATATTGAAGCTCTGCTGGTTCCATTCTGTAAGGTAGAATAGAAACTGGCTCTAGTCTCGGTACTAACTCGACCATTATCTCAATCTATCGCTTGGGTGGTAAGATATAAAATTCATCATGAATGAAATCCTAAAAATGATATACCACTGGAGGAAAATAATCCCACTATATTACACCATCATACATAGAGAGACCAACTATTTGATCCATGAGACAATCCAATCTATACAGAATTGGTCCAACATGAATAGCCTGAATATTCCACTCATCTTGGTGAGAATAACTACCTCCTTCTAGAAACTAAAATGTAAATTTCCTCTTATAAAAGTCGATATAATCATGGTATTGAACTAGCCAATTCATAACAAGAATGAAATTTGATATTATCATTTCCAGTAAAAATGGTTCTTAAAAGAAACAGAAACCACAAATCTCTAATGAACACATCTTGCAAAGTTTGATATTCTCTAACCTCACTCCCAATGGTGCATCGATGGTCAAAGAACCATCTGAGATTTCCACAACCAATATCTAACTATTTAAAGAAAAATCATATAAGAAGGAATGAAATGATCCTGTATCAAACAAAAGGAAAGATATGGTAGGTGATACAAGAATCGTACCAATGATGGTATAATTTACTACATCCAAACCAGTCAAGGAAGACTATATACCATACATCTAGATCACACTTCTGAACTACGCTCCAGTATGAATCCCTTGTAAAGTTCCCTATGAGTGGTATTTCCACTCTTATATGGGGGTACCACATCCCCTTCATTGGCCTGAATTACTAGTAGAAATTCAGAGACCTACCTACTGAGGGGTAGCTGATACCCTTTAAGAATCAAGATCCTATCATGTTCCACCTTCACAAGTCTTCTATGGAAATTTACCACAAAACTTATGAAGATGAACCAGTATTCTACAGACATGACACTAAACTATTATATAAGGACACTATGGGCTCTTGTGGCCAAACTTTCCACCCTAATAGCACCGTAATGGAAAAATATTTATGATATGGTTGTACACTACCCTGGATTCTCTTCCACGATTTAATAGAACTAAACTATCCTAGTGTCACTTCTTTCTACCCAAAGAAGATGTCCCAGTTCTCCATATTGAAAAATCATGGTCTCTACATGGGGCCTCTCTCTAATCCCCATATACGATGCGTGCCTGATTCAATACAACCTTAAAATTAATAAAATAAAAAACGTTCACCTATGAACTAATTTCATAGTGAAGCGCATCCTGAAAAATTATCACCCTAGTTATCTCATCAACTTCCAAGGATAGAGTAAAGCACCACTGGTCGGCGAAACATCCAACTTAGTCCATCACTGACATGGCCTCATATGCTAGATGCATAAACCCATGATCTTTCTCATCACTCAATATCTATAAATAGAATTGGATCAGAAACTTCATCTTTATTTCCATCTATGATAACTCCTATTGCTATCTAGATTGCTAAATAATTTCCCACCATCAGTGGGATGGTCCATGAAGAGTATTTTCAGAAAGATTAAACCTCATATCTGTGGGTTTATCAAGGTGCTTGAAGAATTTATGAACTGAATCGATCTAGAAAAAATCTTCCCAAGGGCCTCCCCCCAGTGAACATAGTCATATGTTGTAACTAAAACTCTTTCAACAACTCGGACTTCAAAAATACGGTGCAAACAATCTCCCTCTCCATGGATCGCATGACACTTAGAAATCTTTCACAAAGCCAAAAATCCATTTGATCCTTAGGATCTACAGGAATATCTAACTCAACTTCATTATGAGAATTCTAATTTCCATTCTATTGATTCTCAATTAAAATGTTAATTGGAATCATTTTCTATAAAAGGTAAGTGCACACCTTAGAGCACTGGGTAGCAACAAGGTAAACCTTAACAGGCGACCACAATAGAGAACCACTGACTCTTGGTCTCTCTAAACATGTATTAAAAAGATATTTATCATGAAACAATAGTTATTTGATTTCAATTATCTGGTATAACAGATATATCATACCATACTCTACAAAGACAATAAATCACATCCATATAAGTACACATTGATCATGAATGATGCATGTTAGTATATATCCCAATGTCCTATCATGATGCATGTATAATCATTTCACACCATACTAGGACATGAATATAAATATCAAGGAACAATAACATCACACAATATATGAATTAACCAAGGTAAAATAACATTAAACCATAACAAGAAAACATCATGAACAACAATCCCATCCCTGAGAACTTGGGTTTTTCCATATATGGGTTATCTATCCCCATTCACTAGCTCATTACTCTGTCCAAAAAAAATCCTAGTATCCTTTCTACCTTTTCCCAAATAGGAAAGCAATAGAAAAGAAAACTCGCTCCTCTGATACCACTTTGTAACATCCCCCAATTTGGTACTCTCACATGTGGACAAAAAGGGTTGGTTATGTGACCTCAAGTGCGCCTCCCCATATGCAAGATAATATCAACTAGTAGCTGGGGGTGATATGTATAGTGGGTAGACTATACCCCCTAGTATGAAGTTTTATATTAGTGAAAATAATCTATTTAAACCAAAGAAATTGGAGTAATAAACATATAGAAAACCAAATAAAAGAACTAGGAAAATAAAGGAGAAACTAATATACCAAAAAATGAGGTATCATGTAATGTCATAATGATTTGTATCTAAATGTAAAACTAAAAAGACTAAAAATAAAATATTCATCTAACACATGATAAACCCAAACGTCTTTGGTCCCAAACCCCATGTCAGACCCATCTCCTAACACCAGCCCATCCAATAAGAAACAAGGTAGCAACAAGGTCCCTTTCCCTTGTCCAAACCCACAATCACCAAATCATCCTGGGTACCAAATAGTGGACCAAATAGGGTGTGAGTAAAAATTGTTATTTCAACACTATAATGTCTAAAAAAACCATCTTGATAATAAGTGCAGGTGATAATACGATAAAAAGTGTATTAATTAATTCAAAAATTGATAAAATGAAACAACAACTTGATTTAGAACCATGAGAGAATATATCTAATATTGTTTCACAACCATGCCAACCATAACCATATAACCATGGAAAAATATAACCTACATTGTAACCATACTAGAATGCATCTATGTATATCCCACAACCATTCCAACTACAACCATATACCCATGTTATAGAAAATAACTGGTCTAAGCCCTCTATATAAGCATCACAACATGTGTTAGGGAATAGTCCTATATATAAGTATCTCAACATGTAATGGGGAATAGCCCAGTATATAATCATCTCAACTTTTTTCAAGGAATATCTTAATATATAAGCATATTAGCATGTGTTAGGGTATATCCTGATATATAATCATCTCAGAATGTGACAAGGCATAGCCCGTTATATAAGCATCTCATCATGTGTTATAAGTGCATATCACAACAACAAGAATATCACAATATGAACACATAAAACCCAATGGTTAATTATACTAATTACCATTTGTATTTCAATTTAATGATTATTTCAATTAACCAATTAATCCATTTTCCATGGAAAAAATATAATAACAAGTCACTTAAATTACCTATCATGCTAAAATGATGTGTAAGGCACTGGTAATTCATTATTCTTGAAGGATTACTTACCGAATGGGTATCCATAAGCTAGGTCATATCATCAATTGAATCCAGAGGGAACCAACAAAGAATCCAATATAGGATTATCATCATTTTATCCAATTAATTAATTATTGTGCATATACATTAGTACAATCACAATATTGAATACACTTCATTCTTGAAAATTAGACCATAGGGTTAAGATTTAGACCCCAACCTTTAACCAGTGAAGAACACAACTCTTCCAACAGAAAAAATCAATAAAGACAAAGGTGCAGAAGATCACAAGGAGAACCTAGATCAAACCTAACCAAGATCAAAACCAATAATGACCATGGTTATGGTATTACACCAAAATAGTCAGATAATGAAAAAAGATAAATGAAATTAAGAAGAACCACTTACTAGGGATTTATTACACAAAAAAATATGAGGAATGGAAAGAGGGGCTCTAAAATAACCTAGAAGATGGAATTGGGTCGAGAGGAGAAGGATACATGAGATATTAATGATAAATAATCTTCACTACTAACATTAAATCTACTTCTTGAGGAATTATATAGAGTGTAATTAATTTACATGATGATTATATATTTTTAAGAGGATATTATAAAAAACTGTCACCTCAGATGAATATTAAATTTGACCAAACATTACACAATTTTTTGATTGGTTCTTGATGTGTAACCACTTCACAACCTGAATCAGTTAACAACATGTTTTTGGTGACTTTTACACATCATGTAACCCATTTAAATGGAGTATAAATTTCATGTAGATAATTTTTAGATGATTTTTATTTTAAAAATCCAAACCCCCTTTTAGGAATCTCAACTTACCTAGAACCCTTAGTAACACTTTACCCCTTTACACCCAGAATCCATTAATTCAAACAGAATCCTTGAACTGCTCCCTGTGGGTAAACTCTCCAGTTTTCCAAAGTTTCCTCACAACCCAAGTCTTTTCTAATTTAAAAAATATATATCCATGGAGAAACATGACCGAAAAGGTTTAAAGATAAGGAAAAATACAACTGAAATAATTTTAATGAAAAAATCAAAGAGAGACATACCTGAAAAAAGATAGGTTCTTACACTGTCTATTTTTTCATGTGGTAGGAAGGGCCACTAGAAGAAGAACTGTAACATTAAAAATAAGAAAGTGGAATCTTTAGGGGAGTTCATTATAAAGTTAAATATTTCTATTTTTATAAATTTAGTATTAGATATAACTTTCGGTGATAAATTTCTTCTCAAATTTCTAGAACCAAGTATATTTAGAAGATTTTCTCAGGTTGAGATGGATCTATGAGACACTAATGAATCTAGACTTTTTTATGTATCTAATCTTAATATGGATAGATTTATTTAAAAATTTGGGAATAAAAGTTTATACTTCTATAAATAAATCATATGTTATGGTATGGAACATATTAGTAATTCTATTTATTTATTGATAAATGAAAAATAAATTTTTCAAAATCAATAACAAATGTAGTTCACATAACTCATATCACACCCAACTGTGGAATCACCAACCAAGTTATGTAAACAAAAAGTGATTGATATAATTACATAAAGATGAGTATTTATATTATTTTGAACTAAAACCAATTGGTATATTTCATGATTATTTTTAAGGTAAAATTTCCAAATATGCATTTATTAGAAAGGCTAAAAGGGCCACAAATATTCTTGAATTGGTTCATACAGATGTGTTCGGACCATTTCTTATTGAACTAATGGGCTGAATACAGATACATTATAACTCTTAACACTGGATTTAGAAGTTATGGATATGTATAATTAATGAGGTATAAGTCATATTCCTTTGAGAAATTAAAGTAATACTAGAACAAAGTTGATAATCAACTTAGTAAGACCATAAATAATCTATGCCAAGAATATGATAGAGAATATCTTAACCAAGGTTTCATTTATTATATATGGTACTTTGGGAATCATTACAATTCAATCCTCTATATACACGACAATGGAATAATATAATTTAAAGGTGGAACAACTCCTTTTTAGATATGGTGGGATTAATGACATGTCATGGAATTATTCCATTACCCTTTTGGGGATATGAAATTCTGAGTTCGACACAGATTCTAAACTGAGTGCAGAATAAAGTGGAAAATGGTACACCATATGAACTTTGGTATGAATATAAACTCATGTTGTCACATATATGTGTGTGGGTTTGTAAATTGTTTGTAAGGCTATCTTTAAAAAAACATACAACTCAAGGAAATAAGTGCATCTTTGTAATATATTCTAAGGAAACTAAAGGATATTACCTATATGACCCTTAAAATAAAATATTCATGGTTAAAAAACATTCCAAATTTCTTAAGAGGGTTCACATCTCTAAAATGAACTGTGACAGTGAGATAGACTTCGATAAAGTCAAGGATTATGATATAAAGGAGTTGTTATAGGTATAGATTCCCTAAATACCTATGCAAGAGGATGTTATAGAGACATAAGTACCATGTAAGAGCACTATATTGGTTAGAGAACCATAGAGATTTGGTTTTCTAGCCACTGAGGATGATGAAATATTATTAGTTGATTATAAAGAACCTATGTTACACAAGGAGGTAGTAAGTGCCACAAAAGATACTAAATGGAAAGAAACCATGAATTCTGAGATGGATTGCATTCACTAAAACAATGTCTGGATTTTGTAGATCCTTTAGTGGATATAAAACTCATTGGTTTAAAATGGTTATTTAAGAAGAAAATGGACACAGAAGGTATATTTAGTACCTTATTAATCTCTACTGGTTGCAAAAGGGTTTAAACAACATCATTAAATTCACCATGAAAAGTAATTTTCACTAGTTTCTATGCTAAAATCGATCAAACTTCTATTTTCCATAGCATCTTACCATAATTATGAGACTTGAGAATGAATTTCAAAATAAAATTCCATAATGGGAACCTTGTGTAATAGGACTATATAGAACAACTAAAAGTGTTCTGCCTCCAAATTATGAAAGTAATTCATAAAAATTATTGAGATATATTTATGGGTTGAAGAGATCATCCAGATCATGGAACATTTTATTTAATGAATCCATAAGGAAATCTGGTTTCATAAAGAATGAATGTGATCTTTGTGACTATAAGAGGTTTAGTGGGAGTGAGATCATTTTTCTAATAGTATATTTTGATGACATATTACTTTTTGGAAGGGAGATAACAATAATTTCATCAGTTAAGACGTGGTAGAACACATGATTCTCCAATAAGGACTTAAAGTGAAGATTCATACATCCTTGGGATCAAGATCCATCATGATAGATCCAAGATACTACTTGGACCGACTCAATGTACATACATTGACAAGATAATGGAATGACTCAATATGGAACAATCCCAAAGGGGATTTTTCCCAATGTTATATGACATAAATCTATCTAAGAAAAAGTTTTCTAATATATAGGATGAGAAAATGAGTATTAAAATGATATCATATTCCAAAACGATAGGGTTATTGCATGTACCCCATGTTATATACTAGGCCTGATGTTGATAATTCCTTGATCATGATAGGAATATATCAAGAAGACCTAAGAGACCACCCTTGGATGGAAGTAATGACTATCAAAAAGTATCTAATGAAAATGATGGATATATTCTTGGTTTATAGAGGAGATGAGGAGCTTTTCACTAGGGGATATATAAATTCTATTTTCAAAATAAACCAGGTTGATTAGAAATTGCAATCAGGATATGTATTTAACATTTTTTTTGAAATGGTCCTTATCACTACTAAATATTATTATAATAGATTAAATAATCATATTTAAATTAAGATAATACTATCAAATAATATATTTGTTGGTTAAAATATTTAGTAAAATATTCATAAGATAGATTTATCTATTGATAATAACATCACCAACATTTATGTTTCTATTGATATTATTATTCATAAAATTGAATCTTACATATTATCAAAATTTTAAAAATATTATAGAGAAGTTTTAGGTGATTAATTTTAAAAAAATTATATATTAATTTCATAACAAGTAATTATATAAATAATAAAAAATATTCAAAATTCTTGAACAAGTAAAAAAATGAATAAAATTCAATTTAAAATACTAATTTTTTTACTATAACATATATTACATCAAAATAATACCAGTAAAACATTAAAAATATATAAATAATCTCATACCATATGAATGGAAAAAATAACTATTCAAAACTTATCAATCTTTTCTTTTTTATAAATTAAAACACCACCATATTTACTCAAATCATCACTATTAGTGTTACCATAATTTGGTTGAGTAGCATCAATATTATCACAACTAATAAAACTTATTTATCTAAAAAAGAAATGGTGACTAGAACATTGTATATAATACATTATACACATAAAAGTCTAATTCAATACATTTCCAAAATTTGAAACAATCACTATAAATTCACAAACTGTAATTCCATTGATGTTATGTATAGTATGACCTTTTTGTTCCTTGTTTACACACACTAAATAGTTAAAACTAAACCTTGAAAACATCCTCGAAAGCATATCTATCTTTTCTTAAGACAATGGATCTTCAATATTATTTTTTACTCAAGTATCTAGAATATTTAGTGTGTTTACTCTAGCCACATCTCCCATACTACCACCAATAATTTGGGGAGAATTGGAACTCACAACATTCTTCACAAAAAAAACCTCAAAGTTAACCGATTCCAAAAACCCATGAGAGATCAATGAATCATCTGATGTAGTCACTACATTCACCACAGACTTGATCCATCTAATGAAATTCAAATCTGGATACTACACAACATCCCTTCCAACCTCAACAGGCACCTGGGTTCTATTATATTTGGAACACTAATAAGGGCCTGAGTTGTGTAAGGGCTACTCATATTGGTGATGTTAAATACTTCCCTTAATACATGTACCGCTACTCATGTAGAATACTAGTAAAAGTTGATGTGTTATATTTTCTTCACTTAACATGAAGAAACATATACATATTAAATTCTATTATCAATATAAAATCCACGCATCACTTATTTTTAAAGGAATTTATCATAAATGATAATATTATAGAAAAAACACATGCTTAAGTAAATTACAAAATTAATAAGAATATAATAAAAAAATTCCTATAAAAATTATAATAATAGTTAACACCATAATGAGTATTTTTTACAAGAATATCAATACAAAAAACAAGATAAATAATATATAAAAAAATGAAAAATAAGAATAAATCATTTCTATTGATGGTACAATATCTAGAAATGTGAAACTCTTTAATCCCCTAGTTCACCATCAATAATTATACTGAGGTCATGAAATTTAATTCTTCCCAACTTGAACACCTAAAAAATACCTTTCATGGTCTATAAAAACCTTATTATTCATGAATCATAGAAATATTTACCGCTAAAATATTAAACCATATTCCGCTAATAGATCAATAGTGAAACTATGGAACTACCAAACATTCATTTCATCACAAAATATTCAGATCACCCCCCAAAAAACTAAATCCAATACAATGAAATCAACATCATAATTTGGGTCCAATTGATAACACTTCGTGAAAAATATATATAAAATATAATAATAAATTATCGATATTATAAATTATTTAAGTTGATTTCTTCTGATATTAATGTATTAATATATTCTTAATACATCTGAACAAGATAATTAATACATATTAATTGATCATTTTTATATGGTTTATGTACACCACAATGAGAAGTCTAGAATTTATTACAAAATTAAATAACAACATACAATACGTAATCCATTAATATGGGAATAAAAATTTAGTAACATAAAATTGTGTAAAAATTACTGTAAAGTCAAAACCATATATTAAAAAAGAAACTAAATTTCAAATAAAAAAAATTACTTCTAAATAATTTAATAAATTATGATACTAACATGAAACACTACTAGTTTTTAGTTAGATAAATATATCATAGTGATATTCAAAATATAAATAAAATTAAATATATATATATATATCAACTTCTATACATATTTCAAAAAGTTAAAATTATAAACATGAGGCATGAATTGTAATTTTTTTAGTAATATCTGATTAAATTGTACACCAAATGATTAATATAATAAAATGAATATAATGGATTTATAAATAATAGGGAATGGGAATCATACAACAATAAGTAAATGTAAATCATACATCAATCCAAAAAATATAAAACATTGAGGTATTCCACACATCAAATTAAAAAATGAACTCTAACCAAACAAATAATATATATGACTGACTAAAAATTCATTTTTTATTTAATTTTAAAAAATTGTCATTCTGGTTGAGTGGTAACCAACACACCCCACATGAACCAAAATAAAATGATGCCCAATTTTAAAGTTTAAAATTAAAAAACCAAATTGGGAACACAAAACATGATAAGATATCAATCCATAATCCACCCACATCTTCTGGGGTCTCGTCGCCAACCATCAAAGTCATGAGTCACCACTATCATCATCACAATAGATATGCATTATTCATATAAGTATGAATAAATCCCATTCTAATAAGATTATTTTGGGAGAATTCATATGTTAAACATTTTATGTATACCAATTAATGGTGTAAAAATTCTATGTGGGCTTTCTATTTTACTACAATTTATAGTATGAATAGATTTTAGTAAATTAAAATTACATTCATACCTAGAATGAGACTTCCATTCAATATTGATTTCAATAAAGGACCTATTAATCATCACATGGATCTTAATTCAGTTCTTTAAAAATCAAAGGCTGTTTACATGTAATTTACAAGTGTAAAAAATTACGTTCTTTTCAATAAGACCTATTTTACTCTTTAATAGCTATTACATAGAAAGGGTTCACCATTTTTATGATAATTATCATGATATTTTTATCTGTGAGTATAGAAATATAAAATAAAGGTTATTAATTAAATTCATTCCTAAAAATTGGGAAATCATAATATAAATTATACATTTTTTCACTTATAAAATGTTTATCATATCTTAGTTAAATTTTCCCTCACCTAAATCTAAAATTAACACAAAAATAAATGTTACCTACCACTTGAGATGACCTTTGAGGATAATGTAGAAGAGGAGGCCATGAAGGGAAACATGGGAGAATAATGAAAAAATATAAAGAATGATTGATACCAAGTCACCAAATGTACAGTTAATGAAAGGAAGCATATTTGTTGATGATCAATGTACCGAAAAACCAAAGGGGGGGGGGGTGACTGGTTACCGGATTTTGTGATAAACCAAACGGGGATAAATTGAAGGGTGATGGATGGTGTGGATATAAATTGAAGGGAAATGAATGGTGTGGGAAAAAACTGAAGGGTGATAAATTGTGTGGCAATGAACTAAAGGGAGATGAATGATGTGGCGATGAATCAAATTGAATTATATCCAACAATGAACTAAAGGGAGGTCAATGATGAGATAGTGAACCGAAGTCTGATTTAACTTGTATTCATAGGGTTTTTAGAAAACCTGATTTGTGGGGTAAATGGGTTTTATTTGGATAGAATTAATAATATAAGAAATTATTATTATAATAAAAAATTTATATTAGTAAAAAATAAATTATTGTCAATTTATTTAATTAAATTTTTTTACTTCATAGTTTTATAATTTATCTTGTTATAGTTAACATGATTTTAGATCATTTAACAATATTTTCAAATTATATATAATAATTTGAGGGAATATTATTTAATTATAAATATTTAAATTCATTAAGTAAGAATATATTATAATAAAATATAAATTATATATACTAATTTCATGAAACATTATTAAATTATAGATATTTTAGTTCATTATGAAAGAATGTATTTTAATAAAATGTGTGTTGATATTTAATAATTTATTATAACATATATTTTTAAAGGTAAATGAATTGATAGTAATAATAATTCACAGAAATATATTCATATATTGTATTTTTTTTAATATTATCCATATATAATGATGAATTTAGTAATTAATAATTAATCTGTTGGTATTAAATAATTAATATTGACATATATATATATGTTCATAAAACATTTGTTGGAAATTTTAAATAATATCAATAAAATATAATATATGTTGGAATTATTCATTTTTACAAATAGATTTACTATCTGATGGAAAATTTATGTCTGTATATGTCATTTTTTTGTAGTAAAAAATCCATAGACGTGGTGATTGACTAGTTCTTTTTAGGAAGACAAAGAAAAATATATTAAGAACATCGGTTGTTACACAAAAGTATTAAAACCTGTTTGATTTAAGATATCATGACAATGAGATTATATTACATAGTGAGTGTTTTTCTGTGGTTATTTTCATTTCAATATTAAATTCTTCCTCTATGGGTTCCTTCAAGTGTTTCTAGATAAAAATATTGGACTTTAGACAATCTCAAATAATTCCACTATGTAAGAGGCCTAGAGGGTTACACATTTGTTGTATCCACTAATATCAACTAAATTATATTTAAATTTAATGATTGAAATGAATATTATTATCATGTTTAAAGAATAATATTTATTCTAGATTTATTGATAGAAAATATTTAATCACAATATTTATATTTGAGTTGAATATTAAATAAATATTTATTCATAAGAGCATGAATAAAATAATTTTTTATTTATCAAATGAGTAATATTTATTATAATTTGAGGTTCTATAAATTCCTCGGAACTTGGATGAGATGAGTTACGCCTAGTAACAGAAATGATATAATCATAAATATAAATTAAATAAATAATAATTTATTTATTTAATTAAAATTATATTTATTTTTCAATTCCAGTGTATGAAAAAATACAATAATAATAATATGATCATATAGAATAGGTAATATATTTAATTTATTATTAGAACAAGGTCCTTTTTTTAATTTCCAATAACGAGCCATGATATATATTCCCATGATACATCATTTCTCTACAAGATGAATTCATTTATGAGAATTCATTTGGTGGATTTACACCTCATACACTATTAATGAATTATCCCAATGAATAATATCTCTAGGGTTTTCTATCAATACTGAGAGAATTCCTCCACCTCCTTCTCCCTTTCAAGATTGATAGAAAAATAGAGACGACCCATAAATCCTGAAGGATTTTGTTGTGATCAAGATAAATAATTCAAGATGTGTGGATCATCCTTACTATCACCCAATGTTCTATCAACATCATTCAAATATTTTGGATCACATGTAGATCTTTGCTACAGGCATTCTATTTTGGATACTCTTAGATAAACAATAGTAAAACTCAAACAAGGGGTTTGAATAATAAACAACCTCATCAAAGAAATAATCACATGACCAAGGTAATTCTTGTTATTAAATTCATTATAAATTTAATATTAAAGATCTTCTCATTTTGGTTATGAGAATCCTTGTCTATTTTTTATCCAGATATATTTATTAGACCTGTTAATTATTCAACATTTTATTGAAGATTATTCATTCAATTTGAAAAAAATGCAAGTTGGGAATGGGGTTGAACAATGCGGATGCTATGATTGAAATATTTATTTATATCTCACCCTTTTCTTATAGATGTCCCCAATATACCCCATGCAGTATAAAAGTGTGGGGATATCTAGGATTATATTATAATATAAAAAATAAATGATAATGTTGTTCATTTTTATGATGTTTTATTATGAAGGTAATCTCTAAAACACATTATACCTCAAGATATATAGAATTTTAGGGAATTTTTATGTTATAAACAATGTAATGTTTTTTATGGGATTCCATTTTTTATAGTCGGTATCATAAAAAGGTCTAATTTATTAGATATTAGGTAAGATAAGCTTATAGGAAAATCACCCTAAATTATTGGAGTTCCTTCCCAATAACAAAATACTTTTTTAATTTATATTACATGAATATTTAAAGGAGTGAATGTCAATAAAAATATCACATCACATATTTATTTTTCTTTTGAAAACATTGATGTGATAATGCCCTAGAGTATTTTTTGCATTTATAATGTCATAGAATTTCCCTGCTATAATTAGAACCATGAAATTCCTTGATGATATTCTTTAAAATAGTTCTATATTTATATAATAGACTATGATAGGGAATATAGTATATAAACCATCAGGTGTAAGTACTTGTAAGTGGATGAGGATTATTCTCATGAAGTTCACACTCGGTAGTCTCTATGATGGTAGAATATTATAATATAACCCACTAGTAGGAATTCTGTATGTTTTGGCGTCATCATATATTACTATCTTTGAGCATGATTAATGACACTTAGACTTTAAGATTATCATTAATACATGTTATGATTTATGATCTTAAATTTACTGACAAAACCCATCTTTATATATGTTGGTGGGAATTAGGGTATGTTGGTTGCATCATGAATGACATGTTATTAATGGATAAGTCAAGAAAGTTTTTTCCCTTCTATATTTATAGAAGTTGATGACTTGGACCATTTATTTAAATATAAATATCACCTAAATTACATGGCCATGGTGTAGTGATGTTTATTACATATTTTCAAAGAAATATGTATCAAGTATATATGTTGATGACATAGATGTGCAACATTCATGATGAGATATTTAAATAATGTGATTATATTTCATAATGATCATTTTCATGTGGTTTTCTATGTTAGTATATTAAGTCTTTTATCTTGGATAAGTTGATTTGTTGGTAGATAATAATCTTATAATTTGATCATTCTTACCTAATGCTAATGAGAAATAATCCTAGAGGTTCATATGCTAAGTTTTTCCATTGATCTCAATTAAAATATATTTTAATTTAATTAATGTAATATATATTATTCTCATTATTGAGGAATAATTTTATTCTTGTTTTATTAATCACATAAATTAAATAAATATTTATTCCCCAGATTATAAATAAAATATATATATTTATTTTATTGAATATTTAATAAATATTAATTTGGTGTTTTTTGGATAAAAATATTTATTTATGAAGAAAATTTTTATTCATGTATTCAATAAATTTTTAGGAGTTTAAAAGGACCAATACCACTCTTGGTGATAAATATTAATTTACAAGCTTGTAAAATAGTATTTGTTATTGTGCAAGTTAGCTTGCACACCATAAAATAATAATAATAATAATAATATTATAAATGACATGTGGTTTATTAAAGATTATAATATTAATTAATGGATAATACACAATTAAATAACATTTTAACCTAAACACAAGCTTTAAAGATAGATGTTTATGTCTATTGTGTAGGATCAATTAAAAATTATGAATAGAGGATCATTGAGAATAACATACCTCTCTATCTATCTATCCCTCAAATGAATCCTCTCTTCCTCTCAAGAACAATAATATCTCCTTTATGCCCAAATGATCTTGGAGTGATCAAGACGAACAATGAAAGATAATTAATTCACCGTGCTAGTACTTGGAAATCAGTTGGAATTTATCAGATATCAATGGAGCACATGTAGATCACCACTATAAGGATTATACACTTCAATAATTATAGCATAAGGAAGGTAATACTAAAGGGTTTTCTTAATATCAACAACATCATTGAAGAAAGGATCCTAAGATGAGATAATAATTTATTCCAATCATAAAAACATTAATTATAAATTTTACATGAAAGATCTTATATTTGTGTACTGAGAAAATCTATGTTAAAATTAATTTTAATATATCACCCACCAAAGGTGATTCATCTAATCTTGGATCCTACAAGTGTTATTAGAGGGGGAAAATTTTAAATTTTAAATTAATTATTTTTTTTGTTCTTTATGTACAATCATGGTTGAATATTTCATTTCATATCATTATTTATTTAATATAATTCGAATTAACATTCTTAAAAATATTAATAATATTTCTTCAATGTTTTATTTTCTGAAAGTTATAATAAAAGATGAATAATGACTAGAGATACTATCAGGAAGTGACAACGTTTCGGCTGGTAAGGTTGGGTTACAAGATGGGTTTCTAGAGTACATGCCATGTACCTAAGTACATTGTATCTGGACATTCCATGGGATACATGACATGCTAAATAGTAACTACATGTAGTGAATTTATTACCCACTATGTATAGACTGGGAAAATCTAGAACATAAATTGTTGGATTACACGATGTGTAGCTATCACACACGTAAAGTAGTCTACATAGATTAGAGGAAATGTTTTTTCATCCCATGTGGTTATAAACATGGCCAAAACCACATGAGACTGGAAACCTAGAGTAATAATGACATAAACGACATGTAACAATCTTGAACATTACATGTTGTTCATTATTTACAAGATCCAAAGTATACATTGAGTTATGGGGCAAGTCAAATGTTCACAAGGCAATAGGAACACTTGGTGTGTAACTGGTATACACATCGTGTGGTTCCATTTCTGTAGAACACACCATGTCTTTTAGCGGGTCAAGTTGACACACAATATGAGTGATACACAACCTGTAGATAGATTTTATACTCAGTGTAGTACTTTCCAGGTATATTTTGAAGCCTTATACATGTATTCACAGTACATGACAATCAAGGTACATGACATGTAGCTCATAAGTACACATCATTTAGTCCCACAATAAATGATATAATTAAATTACATTAAATTATTAAATTGTAGAATTAAAAATTTATTTTATTGATAATCATACATGTTGTTTTTGAAATTTAATAAATGGTTTAAATAATTATTAAATGATATATATATATTTTATCATTATAATTAGAATTTTTTTTATTTAAATAAGGGAAGAGACCCTGAAAGAGGGATACAAAATTCCGGCGATTACGGAAGCCTAAAATAAGGAAACCCAAGGGTGTCGCCCATAACAATACTCACTCCTTCGGGTGGAATAGAGCTTGTGAAATTAATGTGAGCACATCATCCAAAGGAGATTGGGAGGCTAGATAATCAACTGCTCTGTTCCCTTCACGCCAAATGTGAGAGATCTCTAAGCCGTCATGCAACAACTTCCCATATCTCCGAACATGATACTCAATAGGCCAAGGGGTATAGAAGAGGCCAAGCAGTGCCCTGTGAAAGACCAGTGAGTTCATTTACAAGGTAGTAAGGGGGATGTTCCTACTGTAACACAACTCAAGACCAGCAAGGAGAGTGTAAACTTCAGCCTAAAGAGTGCATCCCTTACCAAAGTAGGCTGAGAATTAAATGATATATTTATTTATTGTAATATTCTATGATTATTGGTTATATATTTTATTTTCCATGAATGCCTTTAATGATGGGAATCTCAAGTGAATTCAGTTGGTCATTAATATAAAAGCTAATTAATTAATTAATTAATGAAACATGTTTATCTAAATATTTAATGATGAATAAAAATGAATGTTAACCCATTTACCATTGAATAAAAGTTTCATGTATTTTACTAATGATCTTGACCAAGACTTGGGTATGTGTTGGATGTTTTAATTTAATTTATTGCATGGTTTTGGAATTATTTAATAATAAATTAAAATTTATGGACTTAGTGTCATCCCACCCTCCATTATTATGAAGGTTCTTCATGTCAATGGTTATTTATATAATCCATATTAACTAATACTTTGGTTCCCCTCATTAGTATGTGAGTTATAAATACTTTAAATTAAATGAGTATCCTAAGGCGTGTAGGGGTTATTTAATATAAAACCATAATGATTCCCACCCAGGTGATACATATGCGTATAGGTGAAATGTTGTAACTTATACAAGAACTGGTACAAGGAGTTTTACCCAAGGTCAAAGGTTGATTTATTATCCACTCAACAAAACAACCATTAGATAAGCTCATGATCGAGTCATTATTTATTTATTTATTTATGTATTATGAATTATTTATTTTATGTATGAAAGACTTCTATCGTATAAATAAATAAATTAATATGAAAGTATTTAACTTTAATAAATGGATTATGCATAAATGTTTTATTCCACATGGTTAATTAATTAAGTAAATTACACTTAATATTAACAAGTTATGTTATGATTGAAAAAGGTAAAATTTATTCACAATAAATTAAAATCTATAAAATATATATTAATTCATGAATAGACTTCCATTAATTTATTAGGAATGAAAGACTTAGAACTAAGTGTTTGACCAACCCTCATTGGGACACTTACTTTTAACATGGAGTTATTATGAATGTTATGTGCTGACTTAACCATTTTACATAAAGAGAAGTATAAATTTCTAGAATTGATGTAACTTGGAGGTAGGGATTGAGCAAATCCATTTCAAGATTTATATATTGGGGAGTCTAATCAATATATAAAGGATATGCAAGAATGTTGTTGGAAAGGATCCGCCTACCTAAATACCTTCAAGTAGCTTAACCAACCGTCTTTGGGGTTAAACAAAGGGGTATATGGATCCTTTACACTAGAATGTACTTACAATAAGACATTATGAGTTTAATGGTGATGGATATTGGGATTTGATAAAATAGTGGGAGTATTAAAAAAATATTTATAATTATTTCTCTCATAATTTATAATCAATTAAAATACTAATCATTTGTTTTAATTATTTTAAAAAATGGAAATCAAAACTAAAAAAACTGCACTATCATTTTTGAACTCGGAGTATACACTAAAATATTTTTATAGATATGGTACAATAATTTATGGAATGCATTATTATCATAAATTTTGTATTATGTGTTGAAATCCCCTATTCATGTTCTTCCACCCAGCAAGTGAGAGAAGATCAAAATGTAGCCAACTAGAGATATGTTGAGAATTATTCCTATATTCTTTGTATTATATTATCAACCATGTCCAAAGAGTTGATTATATAACATAAATACATGTATTATTACATAGAAATACCCCATATATAATCTCTTGGAAAATATCAATAAGGGATTGAAATAAATAAGATAGTCAATCCACCATGTCAGTATAAACTGGATAAAGGAAATCTTGTTACTGATATTGCTTTCAAAATAATGGGGTACATTGATCAGTTAGAGAAATTAGGATTTCAATTGGATAATAAAATATCCATTAATCTCATCTTATTATCCTTACCACCAATATTATATTTATTTGTATAAGAATGAATAAATTAAATGGATAAGTCACTTAGGAAACTTTTATTCATACTTGACCATGTTGATAAGGATTGGTTGAAACCTGTTTCTCTACCCCTTGTGGTGAAAATTTTGAAATACAAGAGTGAAGATCCCATGGATAATCTAAATCCAAAATATCCTTTACAACATCCTTTAATTAGAGAAAAGATTCAAAGGTAGAATAATGAACATGATTTTATTTTCTCTTACTTGGAATGAATGGAAACTGAAAATAAATTGTAGATAATTGAAGAAGAAATAATTTGCATCTACTTTAGGTATATTCATCAAGTCTATATTCACTTCTTGTGTATTATATAAAATATAAATAAAATTATATTTATTTAAACTTTTTAAATTATCAAGAATAGAAAGGTTATAAAGTGAACTCTAAAGGATTCGAGAAAGGGTGATTCCTATATTAGACAAGGGGAGATCACTATTTATCATTTCCACATTGGATTGATTTAAGTTTTTAATAAGTGTTACCAAAACATTTATCTCATTATCTAGTTAAACATAGTGAGACATTATTTTATTTCAGAATAAATTTTATTATGGAATTAAAATACTAAACTTATGGTTCAAAAAATCTTGAATCAAAAAAATCTGTTTCGGTGAAAGATGAATATAAAATATAATACTCTTACCTAATTATGAAAATTTAATTATTTATCAAATAGAAATAAAATTAGTTGACCTATTTATACCAATACAAGTGTTTTAGTCTCAATTGAACTAAGATACTGGTTATATAAAAATCTACTTATCATGTTTTAGATAAATAAACCTTTATAAATAAAGGCATGTCACAAATATTTTTAGAGTTGGTTCAATATGGACACATGAGAAATTATAAAATAATGGTAACTCCTGAGATTACTTTAAGAAATTTTCAAAATAGTCAGTGAAGTAATAGAGAAAACTTAGTAAAGATTGAGAAAACTAGGATTTAGCTAATTATAGAATATATTATCCAAGTAATCATTGATAATATATGTTGAGTAAAGGTTATCCCCAACACACATTTTATTATATACATCATTTTCATGATTGTAGTAAAATTAATATTAATAATGAGCCTTATATGTATTTCAAATACTACATTATTCCATTCAAGACATATTTTTTAAATTGAAGTGAAAAAAATAACCATATGATAATTATATTTTATCATGGATATCATATAAAATGATACATGACAAGAATAAATTATAAAACTACCACAAGTATTTATTCAAAACAATTTGATAAAATACGACCTCATCTTAAAAAACATCAAAACACTAAGGTGTATTTGATTTATTGATCCTACAACCACTAAGGATATTATCATATAGTCAAGTTCAACTATATTTTTATAAAGGATGACTATATCATTAAAGATAGTTGGATATGACTTAAATCCTATAGGTTATATCCCTAGATGCACATGCGTTTATATAGTAATAATGGACTTCAATATTCTTAGTGGGAGGAGTAGTTCTAGAGACACATATTTTGTCAAGATTTATAAACAAAGAGTTGGGTTATATTAACCATGGTGGGTGATAAATATATTATTATATCATGATAAATATTCCTATAAATAAGTAGTAAATGGTGATTTTTATGATTAGCAGGTATGCATAAATTCAATTGATTGATTCCATGTATCAAAATACAGGGTTTCCATATAATTCTAGTTTGTTTTAAAGAAAAACAAGACATGGGTAGTACAAGATGTTACCAATATAACATGATAGATTATTGATATTTTATTCCCTGAAAAAAATTATTCAACTCTCATAATGAATAAAATCATTCTTTAAATATACTTTTCAAATCAGATTTATATGATTATCATATTGGGCTATTAATAGTCAAGGCCATCTCATTTAGAGGAATACTTAGGGAATATGTCTATATGAGGTGACCCAAAGGAGACCCTATGGTATATTTATACTAGGAATAACTAAAAGGACTGATGAATTCAATAAATTACAATATTATACAAATATTAAATAAACTAATTTATGAATAAATTATGCATGGTGATTATAGAATATTAATTTTGAAACTAATAAGTGATATGTGTCTCAAACTGGTTAGTAGAAGCACTATTAGTTTTCATGGAAAATATGTTAATAATATATCGGAAAAATATTATGTCTTACAAGATTATTAAGACTATGGAATGAAATTTATCCAAGTTAGACTTAAAGTAGAGACCATGTTCTGGGGAACTAGTTATATAAAATGGATCTATGATTTTGTTAAATATAGTAATACTATATATATTAACATAGTATTGAAAAATACATGTTAAAACAATTCAAAACAGAATTGTTGTTAGAATATAATCTTTCTATTAGAATATGCCTGGGAATTATAAGTGATTATGAATATTAAAATAATTTCCCAAGATTATGTGCTAGGAGTTCATCTCATGTGATATGATATATATTGGTGTTTTATATTACAAATGAATAAATCATAATAGTTGAATATCAAATAGATTCAACATAATTGAATATAATTGCAATTAGAACTATTCAATAATAGTTGAAAAAGTAGAACTGGATGAGTTCCTAGTGTTTGGAGAAGTGGGAATAATAGTGATCAAGGGAATTAAACACTTATCTTTATTTAGATAAATTTGATATAGTTTCACTGATAAGGCTATATTAATATGAAATAGCAACTTATTACATCTAGTAGTTTCTATATCTACAATATCTGAGTATGATGTAGCTTCTGATGCATCTTAAGAAGTGGTTTAGAGACATCATACTCTGAAATAGGTTTATACCAAAATAAAGTGATTTATCATTTTATGATAAGCCTTGAATATGAATTTAGTAAGGACGTCAGGATTCTAACATAGGAAAAAGAGGTGGATACTATATTATATGACTACTTAAGTTATTTTTCCAAGAGAGTAATGTTTCAGTAAATAGATTCACTACAAAAACCCATTGATTTAGTAACCCTATCCATGGAAATTTCTTAGTCCTAACAACTATATCTATACTCACCAGAATCATGTTTTTTGATGTGAGGAATAACTGATCGTTAGTAGTTGGCTCTAGTGATAGTCGATGTTTGTTGGAGTTGGTTCCCTAGAACCAACTAATTTATACTTTAGATTTCATGAATATTCAAAGGAGTTAATATTAATTTAAATATCTTATAACATATTGATTGTACTTATGTAGAAAATTGATGTGACAAATTCCTCTTATATCTATCACATTGATAAGGTCATAATATTTCCCCAAAATGATGAGAACCTTGAAATACCATGAAAATATTATTTAAAATAGTTTTATTGATGGATAACATACTATGATAGGGAAAATATTTTATAGACCTTATAGTTAAAGTACTCATAAGTGGATGAGGCTTCTTCTTATAAAGTTCACACTTTGTAATCATCAAGATGAGAGATTATGAGAACATACCCACTAGTAGGAAATCAACATGTTTTGGTATCGTAATATATTTCTATTTATGAGTGTGTGTAATGATCCTTAGACTTTAATATTATCATTAATTCATTTCATGACTCCCACACTTATATTTATAGACAAAAACCATCATGCCATCTGTTGGATGGAAGTAGGGTTTGTTGAGTGCATCCTGAATGACATGTTATAAATGGATAAATTATGGAAGGATTTGTCCCTTCCAAATTTATGAAAGTTTATGTCTCATTCCTTTCATTGAAATATACCTATTACATAAATTCCAAGTCCATGGTGTAATGATATTTATTTCAGAGATTCAAAGAAATACATATTAAGAAAATAGGTTGATGAAATAGATGTTCAACCTTGTTGATGAGATATTGAGGTAAAGGTATTATATTATACAGTGAGCATTCATATGTGGTTTTCAACATTGTGACATTAATTTCATTCTCTTGGGTGCCTCGACCCATTTCTAGACAATAATCTTGGACTTTAGGCATACCATCTGAATGCCAACAAGAAAGAATCCTAGAGGGACATATACTATGTGTTTATATTGATCTCAATTAAATTCTATATAAATTTAATCAATGTAATAAATATAATTCTTAATACCGAGGAATAATTTTATTCATATTTTATTAATCACAGAAATAAAATAAATATTTATTCACCAAATTGTGAATAAATTTTATTTATTTATTTTATTGAATATTCAATAAATATTTATTCTCTGGTTTTTGGGTCAAAATATTTATTTATAAAGAAAATATTTATTCATGCATTTAATAAAAGCAGATAAGTTTTAATGTACAAATATCATATCTCATGATAAATTTTAATTTTCAACCCTTAAAATAATATTCCTTATTGATCAAGTTAGTGTGAATGACATAAAATAACAATAATAATAATATTATATTTCCTGGGATTTAATAAAGATTATAAAATTATTTAAGGCCATGTACGAAATTAAAAAATATTTTAACCTAAACTCTAGCTCTATAAATAGATGGTTATGTCTATTGTGTATGTTTAATAAAAAAAATTTAAAAGAGAATAATTAAACACAATGTTATTCCCTCCCCCTACTCCCTTAATCTCATCATCTCTTCCTCTCAAGAATGAGAAGAACTCCTTCTAGCTCAAAGGATATTGGAGTGATCGGGACAAGAAATGGAAGAAAATTGATTCTATACACTAGCACCCAAAAAACAATAAGCATTCTTATGAGATCAATGGATCATGTGTGGATCACTACTAGAGGGATTCTACAATTGAATTCTTACTTAGAAATAAAGGTAATCCAAAATTGTTTTCAAAAGATCAATAATGACATTAAAGAAAGGATCTTAAGATGAGGTAATCATTTCTAATAATAATAAATTAATTAATTATAAATTTATCATGGAAGATCCTTTATAAGGGTTTTTGGAAACTCTGTGTGAATTTTTTTAATATATCACCCACAAAAGGTGCTTCCTCTATGCTCCAAACCAATATAAATGAAATTCATTTAAACTTATATAGTCATAATTCATGACATATATATGATTTTAGAGTTACTATTTATAAGTTTATTATTTTCCTTTTTTATTCTTAAAAAATCAATTATTTTTATCCAAGTTTCCTATATTAAAATGAATAGTTGGAAATAGGAGTAATTGTGCCAATAACTAATATGATAGTCAATGTAATTATTAAATAAATGGGACACCTAATATAAAGAATGTTGGAGTCCATAACCTCATAGAGGTATATTCTCCACTAACTAAAGTTATGTATATTAACAGGAAAAATGTAGAGTTTCATCCTCCTAAGTGAGAAAAAGTTTCCGTTGAATCATTTACATGATAAATACCTCCCTCATTTGGTGGATATTATTGTCACCTAATCACAAAGAAATAGACTAGTTCCATTGAGAATATATTGTATGACCTCCAATACTCTGACTAAGAGAATATTATATTTTCTATATGTCACCTAGAAGGAGAATAACATTAGTTATCTACAATAATAATGAATATAAATCCTATAGAAGACATCAAATCAATGGAATGGGAAAAATTTAAGAAAATATATTTCAACAAATATTTTCCTCATACTCTCTATATAAAAATAAAAAGGGAGTTTCATGGGATTAAGCTATGATGAGATGAATCAATTAGGTTGTATGATTAAAAATTCACAAGGATTGAAAGGTATCCCTATGGTTTTGTCATTTACCCCAAAAAAAAGGTTGACCACATATTTAGTGTATTGAAACCAAGTCTCCAAAAATATTTATCAATTCAAGAATTTTTAGCAATATGAAAATAGTTAGATATTACCTTAAGGTGGAGATAGAGATTGATGAATCTCAATGGTATCATGTGGTTGGAGATAATAGTAGAAGAATGGTGTTTAATTTCATTTTTTCAACTAATAAATCCCACAAAGGGAATTATTATTTTTTATTTATTATTTTTATATAAATTATTTTATGGGATACAGAATATTTTTAGAAGATATTGGCCAGTTCATATGATGAGAATTGATTTCTTAAAGGAAAAAATGATGGGTTTTAGTGGTGTATTGATGTGGTGTTTTATAGAAATGTTTTATGGGTTGTTTGAAAGGTGAAAAGCATGTTTTAAGGGAACATAAGGTGATAATGAGTTTGAAAGTAGGTTTTAAAGAGAAATGTAATATTTTGGCATGTTGAGCTTGTTGTGCACTTATAAATATGAATTATAAATTGTTTAAATGATGGAAATAAAGGTTATAAAATGTTCTTTTTTTATTTGGGGATTTACAATGGGACTTAGCCCATGGAATTGGTTGATTAATTGTATATTTTTCTTGTGACTATGTTAAAAAAGTTATTATAAAGTGTGCAAGTCATGTTAGAGTGTGTTTTAAAATGGGGTTGGTGTGTGTAAAATGGAATGTTTTTTATGAAAAAGGATGGTTCCCATGGGATAACTTGTTAATATCGTGATATATGAACATGAAATCAAGAATAAGGGAATCTCGAGTACCATGGTGGGATGACTAGTTATAATACACTAGAAATCATGGAATTTGTTCATCCTAAATTCATTTAGCAGGATTGAAACTTACAACACTAACTAAAATATGATGATGTTTGATCACCACTAGAATTTTGGATGTTTATCCTCTCTAGTGGCTCGTGAATGAGGACACTAATAGTTGTGGTTATCATACCACCTTTCATTTAGGTATGAAGTTTTATGGTCTGACTTGAGCTAGATTACCCATAGGGATTTACCCATGGTGGTCAACTATGATATAATACTTTTATGATGTGGTTCCATCCTCCAGAATATGGTGGACCTAATGTGTGTGTTTTTTATATTTTCCTTTTGAAGAAAATTGTTGTGAAATATTTTTCCTTGAAAGTGTTTCTTTTTAAGAATATTTTCCCATAAAATTATTTTATTAGAAATGTTTTAAATATACCTTACATAAATGTGCATGTTTTTTATTTGAAATGTTAGATAATAGAATCTATTTTTGGTGGAATCCTATTGGGATTTGGCTCACACCCTATATACACCCTTGGGTGTATGTTGAACATGTTGTATGTTTGTTCTAGGTAAATTCAATACGTGTCATAGAGGCATTAGTGGATTTGAGTTTCTAGTGGTCTTCTCTTGTGGGTTTAGGTGGTGGTGTCTAGAGGATGTTTCTCAACATATTTCATGGTGGTTTGTAATGGAGTTTTGGTTTCTCTTGTTGTAATCTTCTTGGGGGTTTTTTTAAAGTTGTAAACTTAAAATCTAGAAATTAGTTTTTCCTTGTTTGGTTGTACTTTTTCATTTTTAGTTCATTCAACTTGTTGGTTGTTTAAGTATAAAGAAATGGGTGAAATAATTCCCATGTATTATTGTTGATACCCAGTTACTTGTTTCTAGCCCGTAGGGATCATGCATTCCCTTTGATCAATGCCACAGACAGGGTCGAGCACCCGTTCGAATGATGAACCAACTTGGTTCATGACAGAGAAAATGTGGATAAGGTTTTTGTGTTTTATTTTGTTTTATATTAATAAAAAATTATCAAATTAACAGATAATATAGTCTATAATTTGAGATGAAGGTTGCTATAAATCTTGTAGCTTTTTGAAAGAAGTTTAGTGTTTTTAAAAACAAGTATGTGGTTTTTTAACCTTAGAAGATTTGGGTTCAAAATTTTGAAAAGTACCAATATCTAAGAGTAACTTTAATCAATACATAAGGGTCAATTTGACCAGATAATATGAAATATGGAAAATTTAAAAATACATAAATGCAATTCTTCTTATTATGTATGGGTCAGTCTTTGTAAAGTAGAGCTAAAAATTAATAAAGTTATTATGTAGGATTAAATTTTATCAATACATAAAGGTCACTTTATGCTGAATAAGTTAGAAAAAAATTGCAAAAGTTATTAACTTTACTCTACTCTATGATGAATATACTGAAGTAGAAAATCGACAATGTCATTATATAAGAGTAACCTTGTGCAATACATAAAGGTAACTATGGTGTTGAGTTAAAGAGGTCTAAAAAATTATATGAGTCCATGGTTTGTAAGGGTCATATGAGAAGATTAATATACCTATATGTAAAGGTTAATCCAGGTTAACAGAAATTTATAAAGAATTATTTTCTCATATATAAAGGTTAATTTGAGAGAAAAGAAATTAAAAAAATGACAATTAACGTGGGAAATAAAATTCATTTTTCTTTTTTGATATTTAATTAATTTTATTCTCTCACATTTAATAATTAATTATGTTTTAGTATGTTTAATTATCAAAGTATCATTTAATTAGAGTTTATAACTATTTATTTAAATGTCCAAAACGTTTATTTAATTGATTTAAGTGAATTAACAGCTATTGATAAATCATTTGATTTTTTTTCAGAGAACATGACTGAAGCAGGTTGTCATAGAAGATAATTGAAGGAAGTTAAAAAGTTTATAAGCATAATATATAATAAAATAATAGTTTAAAAACTTTTTATACACCCAAAAGTAACAAGGTTTGAGGCTTAAATATTTTAGAAGGATAAATTAGCATAATCTTGTCAGTTCAGAATAAAAGGAAACGAATAATTAGGAATATGACTATTTTGGATAATGAATGTTCTGAAGATTAATATATGAAGTAGACTTTGGATTAGAATTTGGAAGCTTCTTGTTGTTCGAGAAGAATGACTAAAGTAATTGGTTAAGTACAAATATGAAAAATAATCTCAAAAAATACCTGAGACAAGTGAAGTGGAAGTATGAAATTTGGTAATGTATAAGCTCTATAATTGATAAATAATATAATTTGGATGTTATATATTATATTTTCCTCTAAGGATAAATGTGTAGTATATTTTCCATAGTTTTTGTGAAGTATTCAATCAAAATTTGTCTATGTATTGGGATACATAATATTTTGGGAAATTTGTAAGAAAATTCCCCTGATGCGTATAATGAAAACCTTTTCAATTTTATGTAAATCCACATATATAAGATATTTTTTATCATATGTAATATTTTTGGGCTAATGAAATAAGATTTTACCTTTTACATTAAAAGAAGGAATAATTTATAATAAATTCTCCATATCTAAAAAAATATGTAATATCATTTCTTTATTTATATAAGAGAATTTGATAACGTATAAGATATTTTAAATGGTGCGTAATAAATTTTGAGATTGTATAATATAAGTATACTTATAAATTTTACCAAACACTCATGTAATATCTTAAGGAAGATACATTATATTTTTTTCTCCGATATAAGAGTAGTTATGTATGATTCTTCCCTTTTTGAAAATCACATGATTCTTAAAAATAAAATCTTACACATGAATAAATACTTTTAAAAGTCATAAAAATATAAGAACACACCATGGAAAAAAAATGGTGTGAGAAACGGATTCCTATATAAAATAGAAATGGAAGAACATATTGTGGAAATGACAGTCAAACCATAATGATGTAGATCACACTATGTGAGATTAAATTATATAAATATAGGAAAATAAATATGAACCATGATATGAACTATACTTATTTAATGACCTGATATGATTAAAAATGCGAAAAGTACTAAATCCCATAATTTTTACTATTAAATTATTATTAAATTATAAGAATTAAATTCACATGATAATATGGAAATACTAAAGATCAGGGTAAGAATTTAAAAGAAATAATATTGGAGGGAATTTATGATCCATCTTTCTAAATCTATATAGAAGAAGATAATATGGAAGGACAAAAGGGAAAAAGGTGCTATAATTTAAAATGTTGAATGAAGAATACTATGTATAATTTATAATGTATGGCCATAAGGAAAAATTAAGTGGAATAATTGGTTTTGAGTAAAGTTTTGTCATTAAAATTTCTATTGTATTTATATTATTTATTTTTTTTCAACCTTAAAAATAGAGGGATAAAATATTTTTTGCGATTGGGATAGTGGGAAGAAATACCTTTTTCTATGATTGAGTCTGCTTATCAAGAAAACTATTCTACTATTATTTGATCTTATTTTCTAGTGTTGGGATGTTTAGTTAAATATGGTTGTGTTTGGTGTATATTTAACATACTATATTTTTATCGGGGAGATAACATATTTTCTCCCTTTACATGAATCTTCCTTTACATTATGTAACGGGTAGAATTTTGTGGAAATTTATGTTGATATTTCTAATACGAGTGTGGAGGGTTGTGTATTTTCTATGATTTTTCACATTTTCCTACATCGTATTGGGTGTTTATTGGGTTATTTTGGGAGATTACATTGTTTATCTTTCAAACATATAGGAAGAATAATCTATTAGTAGCGATAACAGCTGAAACTCACAATAATTAGCACTCATTAATTATATATGAAGTGACTATGAGTTCTTTCATTGGTCGAATTTCAATGGGATGGTTAAATATTTAATGTTAAGGATAACATTACAATTGGTAATCCAACCCATGAACCATTAACCTATTAAATTATTGTATATAATCATCTTTAATTTCTTTTTAAACCATTTATTAGTTTTCTTAAACCCAAAACATCAACCCCCTTTTCATTTTAATATTTATGAAATGTTGAATGTTTCACCACTCTTTGGAGACGAACTTTTGTCTGCAATATACTATAGTATAACCTTACGTAATTAATTTATTTTTTTACAAATTAAGATGGGTGTTTTAAAACTTGGCTCCATTGCTAGAGAGGTGGTTTAAATCAAATAACTATAATTTTATTTACCTATTCAAACACTAGATATATATACTCTCTTGATCCATAAATTTAGATAACTATTATTACTAAACATAGAAAATTCAATATAAATTCATATGTTGATAATATTCCATTAATGACTCAAGTTAAAATTTAATTATTCACTTTGAATATGATACCATGGATAAAAATACAAACCAAACACTTGAGATTTATGTGGACCTCATTTCACTTATCAATGATATTCAATGATAATTTTGCATTAAAATATGATTTCGAATTGAGAAATAAAATGATTCAATTTTGTTCCCAAGTTTCATGGACATGCAGATAAAGATAACAATAAACACATCAAGGAATTAACCCTAGTATGTGTTAAACATAAAGAATGGGAAATGGATAAAGAATAATTGAAAGATAGTACCTTTCTATTTTATTTGGAAGAAAAAAACAAAAAATAAATTTATAGAATATAACAAATAGAATTAAATAACCAGTACTTTTTAAAGGAATTTTATTTAAATATTATTTCCAATTTGAAGGAGAACATCCCTAAGGAAGGATCTCATAAACTAGCCCAGAGACCCTAGTACCCTAAAACCTGACCCATCCCTAACATGGCCCAAAGTGTGTTCAAAATACCCATAGGTTGGTGAATATCACATGAAATCATGAAAGAAACACAAGGTAATGATTTTGAAACAAAATAAGAGGAAGAAAAAAGTTACAAGTCAGTTTGATCAAAATTCCAAAGGGAGAATGTACTAGAATCTAATGGATAAAACAATACCCAATCAGTATATCATAAAAATACACAATATATACCAAGGTAAAAACATAGACATATCCTTTGAAATAAATGGATAACGTCTTAACTGGTCACCTTCATCACTCCAGGTCCCAAAGGTCAGTAACATCTACCACATCCATGTGGCATTTTCCCTTTTCTCAGGCCTGACATAAGATAATCTACAAACACCCAAAAAAAGGTAGGGTTTGAGATATAAAATCCAGTAGGGTATCACCAAGTGTTCCATAATAAATCCCATAACAATTAAAATAAATATAATTTCAATTTAAATAAAAACAATGAATGGAATGAAATTTACTTATTTTCATCAAATAATTCTTTCATAATCAAAAGATTCTAGTTAACATGCTTAAATTAATTTTTTTATATAAAACATTTATATTAATGAGTTTGCATGAATAAAATAGTTCTATAAATAAATGTAATGTAATAATCAAATCAAGTATATCATAGAACCATGTATTAATCCCTTTGATACATTAGTTTCATGTAATAGGATCTTGACACTACTCATCGGTGATCTTGGATCACTGTGCTCACATATCCCACGACTGAGGCTGTAAGGACTTAACTCCCAATAAAGAAAAAAATGACGTCGAATTTTTTTAAGTCAATGTTTTCATCATCTATATATCTCTAGTGGGTTATATCCTAGCATTTATTATCATAATTCCCAAATTCTACCCAATATCACATGTGCTTCAGTCAATCAATTATTCCATCATTTTCAAATCAATCATTTCAAATTATTTAATAATACAATTTTCAACTTTCATATTTCACCATGAATTTCCCATTTCAAAACCAAATCATATTTTTTTTCAATTTATTCCATTTCTAATAATATTTAAATTTAATGAATATAAAATAATTTCATTAAATCAATTTTCCAAATAAAGCCATCATTTTTCTCAAATACACCCAGAAATTTAAACCCCATTGAAATTGGTTGGTTTTTCAAAATTTCCATGCCTTTTTCAAAATCATTCATCAATCATCCCAAATATGGGTTTTTAAATCATTTAAAAATTGATTTCAAATAAGTCTAGAAATTTAAGATTTAAATTACAAGGAAAAATAATATGGAACCAACAAACATTAAATAAATGATCTAATTAACATCCATAATAGTAAATGCCAATTTAGAACGAAGGTGAAGGTGACCAACAAGGAAAACCTAAATAAAAAATTAGTATGATCAATTTCAATTCCATAAAAAAAATAAGAGATCATAAAGCTACCGAAGGCGGGTGATAGGGAGATGGAGAAAACCAAAGAGAGGAAAATCACCTAAGGTTAAATTTTAAACTGAGACAACTAGAAGGGAAGATATCACCCCAAAATTTATTAGAATCTCATATGCGATCGAAATAAGTGTGTTCATGAGAAATAAAATACTTTTCTAGTTTCAAAAATAAAAAATGCACTACCAACAAATAATTCATGACATGAATCCTATATTCATGATGTGAATATATTGAGTGTAAGATATTCCAAAAAACTCATCACCCCAAGTTAAAAATACCAATCCTGACCATTTCATCTTGTCAAACCAATTCACGTCTTATAAAAATTCACTTCATGAAATTTTTTCATGGATTATACTAAGTGGAAGATTTATGTTGTGAAATAGAATCATGATGTGAATCTATCTTATAGACATTACTGAACTAGAATATGATGAATTATTTATGAAAATATTTTAACTCAACCTAGACCCAAAGATCACCCTCTAATGCCTTTGACCAATTTATACATAGACTCCATTAATTTAAACAAACATACATCCTAAAACAATAGGTAATTTCCATTATAAACACTCTCCATCCTAAAAAGGTGAAAAATGAACCCAAACAAGAAGGTAATGAAAAAAAGATTCAAGAAGTACGTGAAATAAGGTAAAAAGATGTTACAACCTCCCTAACATAAACACTTTCTATCCCCAGAAAGCCTATAAAAAAGAATCCATATCAAATAGATGAGGCCACTACTCACTCATTATCTTCTCAGGATCCCACACATCATGTGAATTAGAACCATGCTTCTATAGATTAGAGACTAATAGTATTGTATTTCTATGAAGAAACTTGGTTTTATTATAAATATTCCTGGCTAGATACTCAATAATGGGTAAATCAAGATCAAAATCAAGATCTTCCCCTATCAAAACATGATAAGGGTCAGAAATATATACTCATATCAATGATATATAAAAACCACTGATGTCACACCCCGACCGCGGACGTCCGTAATTTTTCTTCTTTCTTGGTCCCGGTTTAAATTTTTCGAAGATTAATTGTGGTTGGTGGTTTCACGTCGGTGCGCGGTCATCGCACCGCTAGCGGTGATCGTGCATTCGGCCCGGGTGACGATGTGTCCACCCGGCGTTTTAAATATTAAAGCTTTTATGTTGACTTTTTATTATTATTATTACTATTTGAGTTGAGTTACTATTGTTGTGGTTATTTTCCGTGTATAAGTGTGTATATATATATATATGTCTATATGTGTATATATGCATATATATGTTTAGGTCTATATATGTTTATACATATATATGTGTTTATTGTAATTGCGTGTATGTGTTTGTAGGTATATATACATCTATATATGTGTAAATATATATATGGGTGTTATTTTAAATGATTGCATTATTTTAAATGTTTGGTCATAATAATTATTATTATGATTGACTAATTTTTATTATTAGTATTATAATTATTATTATTATTGATTATGTATATATATATATATAGTATTTTTTTTAACCTAACCCTACCCCTATTCTCCCCATAGTCGCCACTCTCCCTCACCTCTCTCTCTCTCCATCCCGGCCCCCTCTTCCCCGTTCCGACATCCCCGCACCCGGCCTCCTGGTCCGCAGCCCCTCCTTCGCCAGCCGATCGCCGGCCTCCCCTCCTGCCTCCGGCGTCCGCAGCCTCCCGCCCTGCCGCTCCTCCCGTCCGGCAAAACTCCCCTGCACCCTCCTTCCGTCCCGCTCATCCCAGCACCGCCCCGCCAGCGGTTGCTCTCCGACCTCGCGCAACCACCGGCGCCCAGGACTCCGCTCTTCTCCCCTCGGCGCCCCCTGTTCAGCGTGCAAGCCCCTCCGGCTTTTTTTCCCCCAGCCTCCGCGCGCCTCTGGCCGCGCTGCCTCCTTCCTCTCAGCCGCACCCAGCCGTCACCGTCCGGCGCTCCGCCTCTCTGCTCCCGGCTTCCCCTTGCGCACTCTCTGCCTCGCCCAGCCGCAGCCGCCCCCGGTGTTCCCTCTGCCTTGTGCCGGCCAGCCGACCGCCCTCGCCCAGCCAGCTCCGGCCCGCGCCGTCCCCTCCTCCCTGCTCGCACCGCTCCTGCGACCTTCCTCCACCTTGCGCCGCCGTCCCGGCCTCCCCATCCAACCGGCCACGCCATTCTCCCCCTGCTCCTTCGCCTTGCGCCGACCCCGGCCGCCCGCGTGCCTCCAGCGTGACCTGCACCCTGCTCAACCCCCTCCCTCCATGTAAGTTTGTTTTATTTATTTATTTATTTTTATTTTTATTATTATGTTACCATTATTATTATACTATTATTATTATTGTTATTATTATGTCAATATTATCATTTATATTATTATATCATTATTAAAATTATTATTATGTTATTATTATTAATACTATATTATTATTATTATTATTATTATTATTATTATAAATATATTTATTATTGTTTTAATTATTATTATATTATGTTGTTATTTTTATTATTATATTATGTTATTATTACTATTTTTATTATTATCATAATTATATTATTATTATGCTTATGTTATTATTATTATTATTATGTTAATATTATTATATTATTATTATATTACTATTGTTACTATTATTATTAAATTATTACTTTATTATTATTATCATATTGTTATCATGTTATAATTATTATTATTATTGATCGTTGAACCCGTTCCACGGTCTTCTGTTTTAGGACCCACGTGGGGCTTTTTCGAGAGAGTGTCATCGCTGCGCTTTGTTTTTGAGGTTCCGCCGTCTCCGCGCCTCAGTTTCGAGAGTGTTGGACTTTATCGCGTGGCTTCGGATACACGTCGTGTCATCGCGCCTTGGTTCCAAGGTCGTTTTACCGCCGCGCTTGGATCTTGAGGTAGGTCTCCCTTTGCACTCGCCTTTAAATTTAGAATTTATTTATTCCTTGACTTTTTATTAAGTTTCAGCAAATTCAAAAGTATTACTAAGTAGTTATCTATAGTTTGGTGATCTGCTGATGATAAAAGTTGTTTTAATTCTAGCGTTTCATTAAAAAGCGTTTTCTTGGATTTAATTGTGTGCTTCCATGGTAGTTTTGCTGGATGGTTCTTCCTGATTAACGAAAGATCATGTTGAATTGGGTTCTGAAGCGGTTTTGGTGTGTGTAAAATGGTAGGTGTATTGGTTATAGAAAATGGTGTTTTCATTTGAACCTTGATTAGAGGAAGTGCCGTGTGACCTTTAAACTCGATTTTTGGAAACATTAAGCGTGGTTCTTGGTAGTTGAAAAAGAAAGATGTTTTCCTTTGATGCGTGATTTAAAATTCTGGATTTCATTTGAGAAATATTATTCTTTCAAAAGGTGTTTAAAGGCCCGTTTGACTCTTGATAAAAGTGGGGTGCGTTTGGAACTGGGAAAATGATTTCTTACTTGTGATACCAACGTCTTTCAGGTTTAAGATGCTGATTTGAGTTTCTTAAATAAATTTCTAAGTGCGTTTTTGGTTTTCAATGAAATGGCGTGTGTCATCCCTCTTTAAAAATGCTTTGGTCTTAGATGATCAAAATGTAAGTGACATGACGGCCCGGTTGGCACTTTATCAAATGTGAAGTGATTATATATATATATATATATATACGTACTTGTGAGGGCATTTCTATAGGGGGACTTCCCTTCGAGGGTTGTCGTGTAGCGATGTCCGTGTAAGGGGTTGGCAAGTGCGGTGAGATGAGTCACGCGTGCGCGGGTCTCCCACTTACACAGTGTTACAAAATCTACCACGGGTTCCTGGGCGTCTTGTAGATTATCGAGTGATGGTTGCTTGCTAACCCTGATTAGACGGGTTAGTACCCCCTGGAGTTACAGACAGGCCAGGAGGGATGTGCCATTGGTTGGCTGTTAGGGCGGCCAGTTGGTTATTGACTATGGAGTACCATGCCGGCAGGTAGTCTGAACCCGAGTACGTCCAGGGGTTTTCTAGGGATGTTCAGGATCACCCATGGTTATTACTGATAACTTCTGGTTTATTTGTACTTGCACTTGGTTTTCCTTACCTGTTTACCTTTACTTGCACTTGTTTTCCCTGCTTGTTTTCTTTCAGTCCTATTTCACAGCCTATACTGTTAGACTTTGAGAAAAATGGTTTTTAAATGAAAATGCTTTATTCGCTTTGGGTTAGATTTGAAAGTGTAACACCTTGCTTTTCAGAACGAGTTTAAAACAAAGGATATGGAACTAACTTTTGAAAGAGAATAAGGGAAATGTCTCGTGGTTGATTTTCAAGTAAAACATTATGAAAAATTACTTTTATACATTATAGTTCAAACCTGGATTATGTAGATTCTTTATTTACTGGCGGTGCATTGGGATTTGTTGTGGGGCTCACCTACTGAGTACTTTTGTGCTCACGCCTATCTTTTACCTTTTCAGTTGCAGGTTCCTTTTTGTTCAGGTTCTCCTGCTTGAGTCGCTCAATGTGGGAGCGACGTTAGTTGTAGTTGGGTGGTGACCCGCAAGGTCACATGGAGGTATGTCGTGGTTAGTTTTGTTTATGTCTTTAGTGTTTGCCCGTTTGTTTAGTTTACTTTCATTCTTTCGATCCTGTTTTTAGTTTGGGCTGAAATCGTTCCCAACGATTAATGTTTCAATGCCCGACACTTGTTGTCAGCCCGTGGGGATCGGAAACGCCCCTCGGGCCATGCCGCGGACCGGCTCGGGTGACCGGTTCAGGGTCGACCCGGGCTGGTTCGTGACAAAATGGTATCAGAGGGAGGTTCTTGTTATTTGGGTTGTCCGGTAGAAGGAGATTAGGACTGTCGGAACTCGAGGGGTAGGTACGGGAAGAGCGTCGCGAACTCTTGGTCGCACTGATCTTCGAGTTACTAGGGGTAGTTCGGGAATTGTGTCCTTGTCTTTTCTGGTTTGTCTTGGATTGAGAGATGACAATGGAGGAAAGCTGATGTTACGTCGTGATTTCACATGGAGTAGTGACCCATGTGGAGTCTGAGTACACGGTTTGAATTCCTCCTAGTGGTCGACACTGACTTGGGACATGGCTCACTACCATGTCACCAGGTTGAGTGTGACTACTAGTCCCTCATTTCAGTGGTTGATGCAAATTTGGCTGCTGCTTTCGTTTTGGTTTGTGTGGGTGCGTTGTTGGAAATGAAAAAGGTTTTTGGGAAATTGGACTGGTTTCTTTTAAAGGACTTTAAATGTATAAAATGGGTTTTAAAACTGAAATCTCTTGATTTGAAAAATCTGTTGTTTGCTTGGAGTTGGTTCAGAATGGTTTGGGGTGAAACCACAGGTCCTCTTTATGAACGTTTGCACATGTGTGAGAATGCATGGAAAGTGTGTGTTGATGCACGTACGAATGGAATGTGGATAAGGACATGTGCAACGGTTCATGAGATCACCGAGGTGTGTATTTGAAGTTAAAGGCTTGACTTTGTTTTCTAAATTGGTTTTGAAGGGGAAACAGTTTTGAAAAGTTTTGGTTTGAAAGTGAATTGGTTTTTGGAAAGTGATCTTGAAAAAGGGTGGTTTTGAAATCAAAAAAAAAAGAGGAAATTTTAAAGAAGAGATTTTATTTTGGGTTGTGTTGTATTTGATTTGTCCTTGTGCTGACTGTTTTTGATGAAGGCGCTTTATTGATGTTGCTTCGGTTTGGTGTTGGTTTTGGCCTTGTGTTTTATATATCGCTCGGGAAATGCCGCCCAGAAAGGTCTCTAAGGATTCGGATAGGTCATGCCCAGTTTTTGGTCCTCCTCAGACTTTGCCTATTCTCCATGGTGATCAGGGTCCGTTAGAAGCAGTGAAATGGCTCGAGGAAGTGGAACATGTCTTTAGAATATTGGGAACTCCCGGTAGTGTTAAGGTCCGTGCAATTATGGAGTGTTTGAGGGTCCAGCTCTGGACCAGTGGAAGATGGTTACCCCACCGTCAACGCAAGGTCAAATGACGTGGGATGTCTTTAAAACTGTTTTCATCCAATGGATTGTACCTGAGGAAGTGAAGCTGGAGAAAAGAGAGAGCTTGTGAATATTCAACAAGGCCAACGGACGGTGAAGGCATATGTTGACCATTTCAAGGAACTGATTTCCTTTTCTCCAGATGTAGCGTCGCATGAGCTCATGAAGGCCTCTCTTTTCACTGGAGGTCTTCGTCCAGAGATCAAGGAGCGTGTCCTCCCTTCTAAAGACCTTTGTTTCGAGAAGCTGGTGGAGAAAGCTTTCTTGGCTGAGTTGGTTTCCGGTGTGCGGGTGGCTAATACTTCAGCGTCCCCTGTTGTTGTTCATAAGAGTTCCCCCTCTGGTGAGGAAAAGGCGCCAGAGATACCTGTTCCTAAGGAGTTATCCCCTTTGGTCTCAGCTTCCAGTTCATCAGATCGTTCGATGGTATGCTTTCAGTGTGGTAGTTTCGGGCATTTAAAGCCGTCTTGTCGCAACCCTCCAAGGAAGTGTCATCGCTGTGGTTGTCTGGGTCATCTGGAGAAGTTTTGCAAGAAGCGTCGCTTGAAGAGGAAGCTGTGATTGGAGAATGTCAGTACCTGACTGTGAGGCAGAAGATGCTTCAGCCATCAGAGCCCCAGCCACAAGTCTCGGGGTGAAGCTCGCGCACAGTCAGGAGTCCCCAGGGGTGTGAAGCCTTGGTCCAGGATTTGTGTTCTATGTTAGCAGTGGAACAATCAAGATCTTCTAGTACTTGTTTTTCTGCTGTTAAGTCTTGACATTGTTGTACGTTCATTGTGTTACCATGGGGTTATCATGGACTTGTTCTATTATAATCCAAGTAGTCTGGTTTATGTAAATGTGTTGTTTTTCTAAAAAGTGGCAATGGACTTGTTCTATGATAAATCTAAGCGGACTTGTCGTGAGAATGTAATATTCCGAATCGTGTGTCCTTCTTAAAAGTGTGTTTGACTCTCGTGTGGGTTGACCTCGTTTTAGTTATGTTGTCGATGTGGTTATGTTTTGTGGACTTCGGTGGATCATGTCTCCAATTTGATGTCGGTTAAATGTTTTTCTATAGGTTTTCCCTGGTGTTGAAGGTTGTTGACTCTGGTCGAGGATTTAATGTCTTGACGGAAGTGTTGTTTTAATCGTGCTAAAGGAGTTGGTTTGAATTGGTTGGGAGTTCCCGCGTCGACCCCCTTTTTTTAGGGTCTTCCTTTTAGTTGGTCAACTACTCCGCACTAGTTAAGTTCTTGTGGTGGGGAGAACCCCTTCGTGTTCTCCCCTCAATCTCGGACCCCAGTTTTCTCTTGAATCGGTCGGGTGTGACCTGTGTAGAGTAAGGTCATCCCTGAGAACCTCAGTTTCTTCAGTTCCTTTAGTTCTGTTTGGGCGTAGACTTGGTTTTTGGCTGACTTGTGACCTGGTGACTTTCTGGGGGAATAAAGTGTCTGTGGTGGGGAGAATTGTCACACCCCGACCGCGGACGTCCGTAATTTTTCTTCTTTCTTGGTCCCGGTTTAAATTTTTCGAAGATTAATTGTGGTTGGTGGTTTCACGTCGGTGCGCGGTCATCGCACCGCTAGCGGTGATCGTGCATTCGGCCCGGGTGACGATGTGTCCACCCAGCGTTTTAAATATTAAAGCTTTTATGTTGACTTTTTATTATTATTATTACTATTTGAGTTGAGTTACTATTGTTGTGGTTATTTTCCGTGTATAAGTGTGTATATATATATATATATGTCTATATGTGTATATATGCATATATATGTTTAGGTATATATATGTTTATACATATATATGTGTTTATTGTAATTGCGTGTATGTGTTTGTAGGTATATATACATCTATATATGTGTAAATATATATATGGGTGTTATTTTAAATGATTGCATTATTTTAAATGTTTGGTCATAATAATTATTCTTATGATTGACTAATTTTTATTATTAGTATTATAATTATTATTATTATTGATTATGTATATATATATATATAGTATTTTGTTTAACCTAACCCTACCCCTATTCTCCCCGTAGCCGCCACTCTCCCTCACCTCTCTCTCTCTCCATCCCGGCCCCCTCTTCCCCGTTCCGACATCCCCGCACCCGGCCTCCTGGTCCGCAGCCCCTCCTTCGCCAGCCGATCGCCGGCCTCCCCTCCTGCCTCCGGCGTCCGCAGCCTCCCGCCCTGCCGCTCCTCCCGTCCGGCAAAACTCCCCTGCACCCTCCTTCCGTCCCGCTCATCCCAGCACCGCCCCGCCAGCGGCTGCTCTCCGACCTCGCGCAACCACCGGCGCCCAGGACTCCGCTCTTCTCCCCTCGGCGCCCCCTGTTCAGCGTGCAAGCCCCTCCGGATTTTTTTCCCCCAGCCTCCGCGCGCCTCTGGCCGCATTGCCTCCTTCCTCTCAGCCGCACCCAGCCGTCACCGTCCGGCGCTCCGCCTCTCTGCTCCCGGCTTCCCCTTGCGCACCCTCTGCCTCGCCCAGCCGCAGCCGCCCCCGGCGTTCCCTCTGCCTTGTGCCGGCCAGCCGACCGCCCTCGCCCAGCCAGCTCCGGCCCGCGCCGTCCCCTCCTCCCTGCTTGCACCGCTCCTGCGACCTTCCTCCACCTTGCGCCGCCGTCCCGGCCTCCCCATCCAACCGGCCACGCCATTCTCCCCCTGCTCCTTCGCCTTGCGCCGACCCCGACCGCCCGCGTGCCTCCAGCGTGACCTGCACCCCGCTCAACCCCCTCCCTCCATGTAAGTTTGTTTTATTTATTTATTTATTTTTATTTTTATTATTATGTTACCATTATTATTATACTATTATTATTATTGTTATTATTATGTCAATATTATCATTTATATTATTATATCATTATTAAAATTATTATTATGTTATTATTATTAATACTATATTATTATTATTATTATTATTATTATTATTATTATTATAAATATATTTATTATTGTTTTAATTATTATTATATTATGTTGTTATTTTTATTATTATATTATGTTATTATTACTATTTTTATTATTATCATAATTATATTATTATTATGCTTATGTTATTATTATTATTATTATGTTAATATTATTATATTATTATTATATTACTATTGTTACTATTATTATTAAATTATTACTTTATTATTATTATCATATTGTTATCACGTTATAATTATTATTATTATTGATCGTTGAACCCATTCCACGGTCTTCTGTTTTAGGACCCTCGCGGGGCTTTTTCGAGAGAGTGTCATCGCTGCGCTTTGTTTTCGAGGTTCCGCCGTCTCCGCGCCTCAGTTTCTAGAGTGTTGGACTTTATCGCGTGGCTTCGGATACACGTCGTGTCATCGCGCCTTGGTTCCAAGGTCGTTTTACCGCCGCGCTTGGATCTTGAGGTAGGTCTTCCTTTGCACTCGCCTTTAAATTTAGAATTTATTTATTCCTTGACTTTTTATTAAGTTTCAGCAAATTCAAAAGTATTACTAAGTAGTTATCTATAGTTTGGTGATCTGCTGATGATAAAAGTTGTTTTAATTCTAGCGTTTCATTAAAAAGCGTTTTCTTGGATTTAATTGTGTGCTTCCATGGTAGTTTTGCTGGATGGTTCTTCCTGATTAACGAAAGATCATGTTGAATTGGGTTCTGAAGCGGTTTTGGTGTGTGTAAAATGGTAGGTGTATTGGTTATGGAAAATGGTGTTTTCATTTGAACCTTGATTAGAGGAAGTGCCGTGTGACCTTTAAACTCGATTTTTGGAAACATTAAGCGTGGTTCTTGGTAGTTGAAAAAGAAAGATGTTTTCCTTTGATGCGTGATTTAAAATTCTGGATTTCATTTGAGAAATATTATTCTTTCAAAAGGTGTTTAAAGGCCCGTTTGGCTCTTGATAAAAGTGGGGTGCGTTTGGAACTGGGAAAATGATTTCTTACTTGTGATACCAACGTCTTTCAGGTTTAAGATGCTGATTTGAGTTTCTTAAATAAATTTCTAAGTGCGTTTCTGGTTTTCAATGAAATGGCGTGTGTCATCCCTCTTTAAAAATGCTTTGGTCTTAGATGATCAAAATGTAAGTGACATGACGGACCGGTTGGCACTTTATCAAATGTGAAGTGATTATATATATATATATATATACGTACTTGTGAGGGCATTTCTACAGGGGGACTTCCCTTCGAGGGTTGTCGTGTAGCGATGTCCGTGTAAGGGGTTGGCAAGTGCGGTGAGATGAGTCACGCGTGCGCGGGTATCCCACTTACACAGTGTTACAAAAACTACCACGGGTTCCTGGGCGTCTTGTAGATTATCGAGTGACGGTTGCTTGCTAACCCTGATTAGACGGGTTAGTACCCCCTGGAGTTACAGACAGGCCAGGAGGGATGTGCCACTGGTTGGCTGTTAGGGTGGCCAGTTGGTTATTGACTATGGAGTACCATGCCGGCAGGTAGTCTGAACCCGAGTACGTCCAGGGGGTTTCTTATGGATGTTCAGGATCACCCATGGTTATTACTGATAACTTCTGGTTTATTTGTACTTGCACTTGGTTTTCCTTACCTGTTTACCTTTACTTGCACTTGTTTTCCCTGCTTGTTTTCTTTCAGTCCTATTTCACAGCCTATACTGTTAGACTTTGAGAAAAATGGTTTTTAAATGAAAATGCTTTATTCGCTTTGGGTTAGATTTGAAAGTGTAACACCTTGCTTTTCAGAACGAGTTTAAAACTAAGGATATGGTACTAACTTTTGAAAGAGAATAAGGGAAATGTCTCGTGGTTGATTTTCAAGTAAAACATTATGAAAAATTACTTTTATACATTATAGTTCAAACCTGGATTATGTAGATTCTTTATTTACTGGCGGTGCATTGGGATTTGTTGTGGGGCTCACCTACTGAGTACTTTTGTGCTCACGCCTATCTTTTACCTTTTCAGTTGCAGGTTCCTTTTTGTTCAGGTTCTCCTGCTTGAGTCGCTCAGTGTGGGAGCGACGTTAGTTGTAGTTGGGTGGTGACCCGCGAGGTCACATGGAGGTATGTCGTGGTTAGTTTTGTTTATGTCTTTAGTGTGTGCCCGTTTGTTTAGTTTACTTTCATTCTTTCGATCCTGTTTTTAGTTTGGGCTGAAATCGTTCCCAACGATTAATGTTTCAATGCCCGGCACTTGTTGCCAGCCCGTGGGGATCGGGAACGCCCCTCGGGCCATGCCGCGGACCGGCTCGGGTGACCAGTTCAGGGTCGACCCGGGCTGGTTCGTGACAAAATGGTATCAGAGGGAGGTTCTTGTTATTTGGGTTGTCCGGTAGAAGGAGATTAGGACTGTCGGAACTCGAGGGGTAGGTACGGGAAGAGCGTCGCGAACTCTTGCTCGCACTGATCTTCGAGTTACCAGGGGTAGTTCGGGAATTGTGTCCTTGTCTTTTCTGGTTTGTCTTGGATTGAGAGATGACAATGGAGGAAAGCTGATGTTACGTCGTGATTTCACATGGAGTAGTGACCCATGTGGAGTCTGAGTACACGGTTTGAATTCCTCCTAGTGGTCGACACTGACTTGGGACATGGCTCACTACCATGTCACCAGGTTGAGTGTGACTACTAGTCCCTCATTTCAGTGGTTGATGCAAATTTGGCTGCTGCTTTCGTTTTGGTTTGTGTGGGTGCGTTGTTGGAAATGAAAAAGGTTTTTGGGAAATTGGACTGGTTTCTTTTAAAGGACATTAAATGTATAAAATGGGTTTTAAAACTGAAATCTCTTGATTTGAAAAATCTGTTGTTTGCTTGGAGTTGGTTCAGAATGGTTTGGGGTGAAACCACAGGTCCTCTTTATGAACGTTTGCACATGTGTGAGAATGCATGGAAAGTGTGTGTTGATGCACGTATGAATGGAATGTGGATAAGGACATGTGCAACGGTTCATGAGATCACCGGGGTGTGTATTTGAAGTTAAAGGCTTGACTTTGTTTTCTAAATTGGTTTTGAAGGGGAAACATTTTTGAAAAGTTTTGGTTTGAAAGTGAATTGGTTTTTGGAAAGTGATCTTGAAAAAGGGTGGTTTTGAAATCAAAAAAAAAAGGAAATTTTAAAGAAGAGATTTTATTTTGGGTTGTGTTGTATTTGATTTGTCCTTGTGCTGACTGTTTTTGATGAAGGCGCTTTATTGATGTTGCTTCGATTTGGTGTTGGTTTTGGCCTTGTGTTTTATATATCGCTCGGGAAATGCCGCCCAGAAAGGTCTCTAAGGATTCGGATAGGTCATGCCCAGTTTTTGGTCCTCCTCAGACTTTGCCTATTCTCCATGGTGATCAGGGTCCGTTAGAAGCAGTGAAATGGCTCGAGGAAGTGGAACGTGTCTTTAGAATATTGGGAACTCCCGGTAGTGTTAAGGTCCGTGCAATTATGGAGTGTTTGAGGGTCCAGCTGTGGACCAGTGGAAGATGGTTACCCCACCGTCAACGCAAGGTCAAATGACGTGGGATGTCTTTAAAACTGTTTTCATCCAATGGATTGTACCTGAGGAAGTGAAGTTGGAGAAAAGAGAGAGCTTGTGAATATTCAACAAGGCCAACGGACGGTGAAGACATATGTTGACCATTTCAAGGAACTGATTTCCTTTTCTCCAGATGTAGCGTCGCATGAGCTCATGAAGGCCTCTCTTTTCACTGGAGGTCTTCATCCAGAGATCAAGGAGCGTGTCCTCCCTTCTAAAGACCTTTGTTTCGAGAAGCTGGTGGAGAAAGCTTTCTTGGCTGAGTTGGTTTCCGGTGTGCGGGTGGATAATACTTCAGCGTCCCCTGTTGTTGTTCATAAGAGTTCCCCCTCTGGTGAGGAAAAGGCGCCAGAGATACCTGTTCCTAAGGAGTTATCCCCTTTGGTCTCAGCTTCCAGTTCATCAGATCGTTCGATGGTATGCTTTCAGTGTGGTCGTTTCGGGCATTTAAAGCCGTCTTGTCGCAACCCTCCAAGGACGTGTCATCGCTGTGGTTGTCTGGGTCATCTGGAGAAGTTTTGCAAGAAGCGTCGCTTGAAGAGGAAGCTGTGATTGGAGAATGTCAGTACCTGACTGTGAGGCAGAAGATGCTTCAGCCATCAGAGCCCCAGCCACAAGTCTCGGGGTGAAGCTCGCGCACAGTCATGAGTCCCCAGGGGTGTGAAGCCTTGGTCCAGGCTTTGTGTTCTATGTTAGCAGTGGAACAATCAAGATCTTCTAGTACTTGTTTTTCTGCTGTTAAGTCTTGACATTGTTGTACGTTCATTGTTTTACCATGGGGTTATCATGGACTTGTTCTATTATAATCCAAGTAGTCTGGTTTATGTAAATGTGTTGTTTTTCTAAAAAGTGGAAATGGACTTGTTCTATGATAAATCTAAGCGGACTTGTCGTGAGAATGTAATATTCCGAATCGTGTGTCCTTCTTAAAAGTGTGTTTGACTCTCGTGTGGGTTGACCTCGTTTTAGTTATGTTGTCGATGTGGTTATGTTTTGTGGACTTCGGTGGATCATGTCTCCAATTTGATGTCGGTTAAATGTTTTTCTATAGGTTTTCCCTGGTGTTGAAGGTTGTTGACTCTGGTCGAGGATTTAATGTCTTGACGGAAGTGTTGTTTTAATCGTGCTAAAGGAGTTGGTTTGAATTGGTTGGGAGTTCCCGCGTCGACCCCCTTTTTTTAGGGTCTTCCTTTTAGTTGGTCAACTACTCCGCACTAGTTAAGTTCTTGTGGTGGGGAGAACCCCTTCGTGTTCTCCCCTCAATCTCGGACCCCAGTTTTCTCTTGAATCGGTCGGGTGTGACCTGTGTAGAGTAAGGTCATCCCTGAGAACCTCAGTTTCTTCAGTTCCTTTAGTTCTGTTTGGGCGTAGACTTGGTTTTTGGCTGACTTGTGACCTGGTGACTTTCTGGGGGCAGAACGTGTCTGTGGTGGGGAGAATTGTCACACCCCGACCGCGGACGTCCGTAATTTTTCTTCTTTCTTGGTCCCGGTTTAAATTTTTCGAAGATTAATTGTGGTTGGTGGTTTCACGTCGGTGCGTGGTCATCGCACCGCTAGCGGTGATCGTGCATTCGGCCCGGGTGACGATGTGTCCACCCGACGTTTTAAATATTAAAGCTTTTATGTTGACTTTTTATTATTATTATTACTATTTGAGTTGAGTTACTATTGTTGTGGTTATTTTCCGTGTATAAGTGTGTGTATATATATATATATATGTCTATATGTGTATATATGCATATATATGTTTAGGTCTATATATGTTTATACATATATATGTGTTTATTGTAATTGCGTGTATGTGTTTGTAGGTATATATACATCTATATATGTGTAAATATATATATGGGTGTTATTTTAAATGATTGCATTATTTTAAATGTTTGGTCATAATAATTATTATTATGATTGACTAATTTTTATTATTAGTATTATAATTATTATTATTATTGATTATGTATATATATATATAGTATTTTGTTTAACCTAACCCTACCCCTATTCTCCCCGTAGCCGCCACTCTCCCTCACCTCTCTCTCTCTCCATCCCGGCCCCCTCTTCCCCGTTCCGACATCCCCGCACCCGGCCTCCTGGTCCGCAGCCCCTCTTTCGCCAGCCGATCGCCGGCCTCCCCTCCTGCCTCCGGCGTCCGCAGCCTCCCGCCCTGCCGCTCCTCCCGTCCGGAAAAACTCCCCTGCACCCTCCTTCTGTCCCGCTCATCCCAGCACCGCCCCGCCAGCGGCTGCTCTCCGACCTCGCGCAACCACCGGCGCCCAGGACTCCGCTCTTCTCCCCTCGGCGCCCCCTGTTCAGCGTGCAAGCCCCTCCGGCTTTTTTTCCCCCAGCCTCCGCGCGCCTCTGGCCGCGCTGCCTCCTTCCTCTCAGCCGCACCCAGCCATCACCGTCCGGCGCTCCGCCTCTCTGCTCCCGGCTTCCCCTTGCGCACCCTCTGCCTCGCCCAGCCGCAGCCGCCCCCGGCGTTCCCTCTGCCTTGTGCCGGCCAGCCGACCGCCCTCGCCCAGCCAGCTCCGGCCTGCGCCGTCCCCTCCTCCCTGCTCGCACCGCTCCTGCGACCTTCCTCCACCTTGCGCCGCCGTCCCGGCCTCCCCATCCAACCGGCCACGCCATTCTCCCCCTGCTCCTTCGCCTTGCGCCGACCCCGACCGCCCGCGTGCCTCCAGCGTGACCTGCACCCCGCTCAACCCCCTCCCTCCATGTAAGTTTGTTTTATTTATTTATTTATTTTTATTTTTATTATTATGTTACCATTATTATTATACTATTATTATTATTGTTATTATTATGTCAATATTATCATTTATATTATTATATCATTATTAAAATTATTAATATGTTATTATTATTAATACTATATTATTATTATTATTATTATTATTATTATTATAAATATATTTATTATTGTTTTAATTATTATTATATTATGTTGTTATTTTTATTATTATATTATGATATTATTACTATTTTTATTATTATCATAATTATATTATTATTATGCTTATGTTATTATTATTATTATTATGTTAATATTATTATATTATTATTATATTACTATTGTTACTATTATTATTAAATTATTACTTTATTATTATTATCATATTGTTATCACGTTATAATTATTATTATTATTGATCGTTGAACCCGTTCCACGGTCTTCTGTTTTAGGACCCACGCGGGGCTTTTTCGAGAGAGTGCCATCGCTGCGCTTTGTTTTTGAGGTTCCGCCGTCTCCGCGCCTCAGTTTCGAGAGTGTTGGACTTTATCGCGTGGCTTCGGATACACTTCGTGTCATCGCGCCTTGGTTCCAAGGTCGTTTTACCGCCGCGCTTGGATCTTGAGGTAGGTTTCCCTTTGCACTCGCCTTTAAATTTAGAATTTATTTATTCCTTGACTTTTTATTAAGTTTCAGCAAATTCAAAAGTATTACTAAGTAGTTATCTATAGTTTGGTGATCTGCTGATGATAAAAGTTGTTTTAATTCTAGCGTTTCATTAAAAAGCGTTTTCTTGGATGTAATTGTGTGCTTCCATGGTAGTTTTGCTGGATGGTTCTTCCTGATTAACGAAATATCAGGTTGAATTGGGTTCTGAAGCGGTTTTGGTGTGTGTAAAATGGTAGGTGTATTGGTTATGGAAAATGGTGTTTTCATTTGAACCTTGATTAGAGGAAGTGCCGTGTGACCTTTAAACTCGATTTTTGGAAACATTAAGCGTGGTTCTTGGTAGTTGAAAAAGAAAGATGTTTTCCTTTGATGCATGATTTAAAATTATGGATTTCATTTGAGAAATATTATTCTTTCAAAAGGTGTTTAAAGGCCCGTTTGGCTCTTGATAAAAGTGGGGTGCGTTTGGAACTGGGAAAATGATTTCTTACTTGTGATACCAACGTCTTTCAGGTTTAAGATGCTGATTTGAGTTTCTTAAATAAATTTCTAAGTGCGTTTCTGGTTTTCAATGAAATGGCGTGTGTCATCCCTCTTTAAAAATGATTTGGTCTTAGATGATCAAAATGTAAGTGACATGACGGCCCGGTTGGCACTTTATCAAATGTGAAGTGATTATATATATATATATACGTACTTGTGAGGGCATTTCTACAGGGGGACTTCCCTTCGAGGGTTGTCGTGTAGCGATGTCCGTGTAAGGGGTTGGCAAGTGCGGTGAGATGAGTCACGCGTGCGCGGGTCTCCCACTTACACAGTGTTACAAAAACTACCACGGGTTCCTGGGCGTCTTGTAGATTATCGAGTGACGGTTGCTTGCTAACCCTGATTAGACGGGTTAGTACCCCCTGGAGTTACAGACAGGCCAGGAGGGATGTGCCACTGGTTGGCTGTTAGGGCGGCCAGTTGGTTATTGACTATGGAGTACCATGCCGGCAGGTAGTCTGAACCTGAGTACGTCCAGGGGTTTTCTAGGGATGTTCAGGATCACCCATGGTTATTACTGATAACTTCTGGTTTATTTGTACTTGCACTTGGTTTTCCTTACCTGTTTACCTTTACTTGCACTTGTTTTCCCTGCTTGTTTTCTTTCAGTCCTATTTCACAGCCTATACTGTTAGACTTTGAGAAAAATGGTTTTTAAATGAAAATGCTTTATTCGCTTTGGGTTAGATTTGAAAGTGTAACACATTGCTTTTCAGAACGAGTTTAAAACTAAGGATATGGAACTAACTTTTGAAAGAGAATAAGGGAAATGTCTCGTGGTTGATTTTCAAGTAAAACATTATGAAAAATTACTTTTATACATTATAGTTCAAACCTGGATTATGTAGATTCTTTATTTACTGGCGGTGCATTGGGATTTGTTGTGGGGCTCACCTACTGAGTACTTTTGTGCTCACGCCTATCTTTTACCTTTTCAGTTGCAGGTTCCTTTTTGTTCAGGTTCTCCTGCTTGAGTCGCTCAGTGTGGGAGCGACGTTAGTTGTAGTTGGGTGGTGACCCGCGAGGTCACATGGAGGTATGTCGTGGTTAGTTTTGTTTATGTCTTTAGTGTTTGCCCGTTTGTTTAGTTTACTTTCATTCTTTCGATCCTGTTTTTAGTTTGGTCTGAAATTGTTCCCAACGATTAATGTTTCAATGCCCGGCACTTGTTGCCAGCCCGTGGGGATTGGGAACGCCCCTCGGGCCATGCCGCGGACCGGCTCGGGTGACCGGTTCAGGGTCGACCCGGGCTGGTTCGTGACAACTGAGGATCAAATTAAACTATGGTAGAAGTGACAAATGGTAGGACACTTTCCCCACTCTTTGAACAATCTCAAAAGGACCCAAAAACCTTAGTGTAATATTTATATGTTTCCCAAGACGTTGGTGACCCAAAAGAAGTGAAACTATAAATAAGATCAGACACAAAAAGAAAAATCTAATGGTCTATAGAGAAGATAAACATAAGATTTATATCGGCTCTATACCATCAACATCCTTTGATGAATCCACTAAATCCTCTTCATTATCTCTGGAACAAACTCTTTCCAATAAAGAAACTTTCACAAATCTATGACCAAAAAATAGATATATAAACGGAAAAACATAAAAGGCCTAAAAAGCATCCATTATAATAATGGATTGGTAATTATTATTATAGAAAAACTCAACCAGTCCCAAATTGTCATCCCAAGCTCCAAAAAAGTTAATAATGAAAGTACATAGTATGTCCTCATGAATATGTGAAAATCATTCTATCCATCCATCCATCTACAGATAATATTCCATGGTCAGATATACCTAGGATCCCATGGACTCTTAGAGGCCTCTTTAGAATCAATAAGTGAAATGGGGACCTCTATCAGAGAGTATAACTAATGGAACTCCATGAAATATGAAAATATAATACATGTAGAGATGTCCCAAGTCCTCAAATATGGTTTTATCTTGAATGGGTATAAAGTTAACCAATTTTTTTATCCTATCAATCACAACCCATATTTTATTATTCCCTCGAGGGATATGTGGAACCCAACTGAAAAGCGCAACGAAATATCATCCCACATCCAAGACAATTCTAGAAGTCGATGAAGAAAACATAAAGGTATTTAATACTCAGTTATGACCTGTTTCTATGTATAAAAATTAGAGAAAAGTTAGAGATGTCTCATACCATACATGGAAACCATAATCATCACCGTATATCATAGAACACATTTTTGGTTTCATGCTGCACAACCCATTGGGAACTATGGCAGTCACCCATCATGACCTTTCTCATAGGAAAAGGAATAAAAAACCAGTTCAAAAAACATAGGATTCAATCTGGAGAGAAGTAACAATAACCAATGGTAACCCCACAAAAAATAGATCCCCTAATTTCATGTAATTAATTAACAAACAACCACTCTTGAAGAATCATCTTGAGAAGAGAGGAGATCAACTGAAGACTTTCCTAAAAGAAAACCACAGACTCATTATCCTAGATTCATAAATGAAACTAAGAAAAGAGAACCATCATATTACACTCTTCTGATGTTTCTTTATTATCCTAGGTCATAAGTTTCCTATTATAATAATAAATAATGATATTACCCATTCCAGGGGTATAGGAAATGTCAAAATAATAAAACTATGGGTACTCCACCCAATGCCTCCATAAAATGTTAAAATATTTTTATGAGACAAAATAACTTAGTATTTTTTGGATAGACTAAATGGTAAAACATTATCCAAAAAGGCAATGACACTAAATCTTGAGAAAAGGAATCAAAATTGTAAGAAAAGTTTCATGGGTTGTATATTTAATGTTGTGCGGTCTACGATATTAGGAAACATAGGCTACCATGTGATCAACCTGTATAAGGATGCATCCCAAATCTAAACCTCATGTGTCCTAGAATACCACATTGACTCATGTGACCTCTAAACGAGTAAAAATTGACATAAAAATTAGAAGATATTTCAGATTAATAAAATAACTCATAAATTTCTCATCCCATAAAAATTTACTCCTTTCCATGTGAGAGTAGTCATCAGAGAATCCAACTTCAAGAAATCCTTTCAGTCCTATGGTAATTCTCCGCCAATCCAATGAATCCTGGAATAAGAAACAATCACATGGTTATTCCCATGTCTTGATAGCTTTCAACTTCTTATGATCAACTAAAATACTATATTTCGAGACAACATGTCCCAAAGAACTTATCATTCAGAATCTAGATTTTACATTTCGATAACTTGGAATAAATTATATGATTTCTAAAGATTTCTAGAACTACTCTCAAATGTTGGACATGGTCCTCCTTGGGCTGAGAATGAACTAGGATGTCGTCCAAAAATACCACCATGAACAAGTTAAGGTAGTCATGAAATATCATGCTCATCAAATCCATAAAATCTATAGGGGTATTGGTTATACCAAATGGCATAACAAGATAATCATAATAACCATACTTATTTCTAAATGATGTTTTTTGTATTTCATACTTTTTTACCCTAAACTAGTGATAACCATATCAAAGATAAATCATTTAAAATCACTTCTCCCATTTAAATTAGTCAAAAGAATTATTAATCGGCAGTAATGGATACTTTTTCTTTATAGTAACATGATTTAGTTTTCGGCAATCAACACATAGGGGAATTATTCCTAAATATTTCTTCATAAAGAGAATAGGCTCTGCCAAAGGTGACACATTCAAGCATAAAAAATTTATCTAGAAAATAATCCAACATATATTTCAACTCTTTTAGATTCGATGGTTCCATACGATAATACGGAATAGACTATGGATGCGTACCATGTACTATATGAATAAAAAATCCACCTCTCTTACCAGTGTAATTCTTCAAAATCAAAATGAAACATTTTGGAAAACCTGATGAAAACTTGGGGGAAATCATCAATCAAAAATTCTAGATGCAAGTCAAAATTCAATACCAATATTACCTGAACCAACTTCACAAAAGGAGGTCAGACTCTACTTGACCTTGAGTACCATTCTCTATAGAATACATGGAACACCCCATTAGACATGGTAAATGAGATCCACAAAATTTAACAATAAATCTAGAGCTTATGATCAATCATCCAATCCATCCCAAAAATTAATTCAATATGATTTATGTCTGTAACCTCCTGGGTTTTGATTCAGTACAAAAGAAAGTCCTGATTTGAACATTACAAATAGTGGATACACACTTTTCTAAAGTATTTATCAGAACTCAATTCCAAGAGTTCCATCAGCTTTATATCATGCTTTTGGTTTGGTAAAGTGTCTTGGGGAGTGCCTCATGTGGTATGGTTTGATTTAATGAGTGTCGGTGGCCACATAGCCATTTTAGGAACAAAAGGTCATGGCACACTGTTTATAGTAAACTGTGTGGCCCCTTACAGCTAATTGTGTGGCTCACTTTGAACTGCAGCACAATCTAGGCAAACCATGTGAGTGAGACTCACAACCATGCGAGGTGCTATGCAATTTTTGTATAGGGATTCCACACAGTTTGAGAATGGTTAGATGAAATTGTGCATAATCCTTGTAAAGGTTCCATTTTGGACAGTATATATGTAATGTATCATGTAGGGTTGCCACAAGGTTTGGAAAACCATGTGGGTAAACCAAGTAGGTAAATCGTGTGGCCTATACATGGTGTTTTTAAGGTTTTCTATATTTTTTTTTAATTTCTTTTCCCCTCCTTATTCTCCCTTATCACACACATAGTAGAGGTTTCACCCTCTTCTCCTCCTACCACCATATTTTATGCTTCTTCTCTATCAATGTTTTATTCTTAGAGTCATTGGGTGTGTTGGTGTCGTAGTAGTAAGGATATCCTCACATGTCTCTCTTCTTTGTTTATTTTGATCCTCAAAATCCACTATTTCTGTCAAATCAAATTTCATGGATTTTTAGAAAAACTCAGTTCTATGAAAATCCATATCAAATTAGAGCTCAATAATGGATTTGGAAACACATATGATTCTATGTTTGATGGTGAATATATTGACTTGAGTTTTTGAGGACATTTTGGGGGTGTGACTTTTAGCGTGCAATTGGGTATTTTGAGTGAGAGACATTATTACATAATGCTTCATATTAAAATGATCTTGTGAGCCATTGGACGCTGAAAGGAATGACTAAATCCATTTTCACACGAGTGACGCCGAGTTAGAGGTCATTTCTTCTTGGGGTGGTTTGGTTGGGGGTTCCAAATCATTTTAAATTGAATTATTTTAAATTGAATGGGTTTGGTTATTCTAACTAAGGAATTGAAGTCCTATAGATTAAATTATTATGTTATTTGGTTATGAAATTCAATATTATACAATTGAATTTCTTATTTAATGTGTGTGGATTTATGTATTTATGTGATTTCATAGGATGAATTGCGTGGGATGATACCCAAGGGATCATGATGGGATCATCTCGAGGTTGAGGTGGACATAACATCAGGACTAAGTGACATTGATCACTGGTTGGGCTTGGCCCAAATAACTTGAGTGGTTTTGACATTGGATTTGGCATCATAGACATTAGTTTGATGAAGTGAGATTGTTAGGTTGGGAATGACCCGTGATACTAGATGACATGGACATTATATTAGAGAGACATAGTCATAGGGGAATTAGGTTCCCATATTGATGTGTCTGATGTAATGTATTAGGGATTGTCACTCACTCGTGATGGAAAAAGCATCAAATTGAGTCATGTGTACATAGGATGACTCAGTTTATGAGGTGGTTTTGACCACTCAGGTGGGTATAGGACACTGGTAGTATGACTTAGGAAATGATTTAGTGGTTCTTTCCAAAGAAAGCCACATGGAAGGTGAGGAGACATTAGTTGGTATTTTTGAGGTTATCAGTTGGAAGATGATTCTTGTTGTGATTGAGGCCATGGGCCTAGATTTAATTTGAGTACATGTATCAATGTGCCTCCGTTTGTCAGGCCATGGGCCAATGTGTGATTTTGAGAAGGGATCTGAGGGACCAGTGATTTGTTTGGGCATGTCTTCAGGATGTTGTTACTATTATTGAGACCCGAGGTGTCGAGAGGCACTTGGTGTCAGGTTACTTAATTGAGGTGGAACTGGAGGGTTCACCTAATCTATATGAAATCAGGGGTACATTGGTCCATTGGACAAGGACTCTCTTTAATTTTGAGATTATGGAATTGGCTAAAGTAGGTGATACCTTCCTTATGGCTGTTAAGCACCAGTGAAGTTTCTGTTTTTTATGGAATCATACTTCTTATATTTATTTTTTTGTCACGCTTTCTTAAAAACATATTCTTGGTATGCAATATTGGGCGGTATCCTACTGAGACTAGTTCTCACACCCTACACGATCTCTTCAGGATGCATGTAGAGTTTATGAATTTATGTTCATGTAAAGGATCAGTCTTAGGAGTTGGATCTTAGCAGTTTCTTTCTTGGAATTTGGCATGTGACCTTGATGTCCTGAAAGTTAGAGATTTCCTTTTGATCAGTTCTATTTTACTTTAATCTCTTCTTATCAGTATTCTAATTATGTATATAACTGATTTTGGTGATCCATTGGCGCCCCTTTTGTATATTGGCATGTAATACTTGTTATGAAATGCATTCCTATTTTGTTTAGTTACTAAAAGTGGATTTATAGAATTATTATCTCTTTAATTTAAATTTATCCTTCATTTATTTCTTCTTCTATTTAATTGATATTGAATGTTCTTCCACCAATGGCATGTCTGGTTCGAGTCTGTTGAGTCTTATTTATTCCATTTCATGCTATATATTATTATGCAGACCGGTATATTGTCATCCTCAGAGGCTATAGAATACCCAGTATACCTATTTATACCCACGCTGCTAGTCAGGAGCCTTCGGTGTACAAGGAGGTGTGCTTAAGGCCAATAGAAGCCAGCCTGATAGCACTATTCAGGTGGCTAATCAGCTCAGGTATGTTACAAATTGTATCATTGGAGTTTATTTTACCTCTTTTATTGGTATTAATATTTAGGTTATTGTAGGATAGAGATTTTATGATGTTGAAACTGGGTTTATTACTTGTACATGGGTTCTTATAGCCCCTTCATGTACGAGGGACGAACTCAGTTTCTAGGTTTGTGAAATGCTGTTAGATTTTTCTCATATTATATTTTATATCATTTTCACCTTAATGGATCACTTGGAATGTGAATTTTTAATAGTTTTTTTATGTGAACCATAACCTAGTAAGGTATGGGAGAATTTAGAACCTTGGACTGGTATGGAAATGTGTGATTTTTATGTCTTGGTTTTTTGGATTTTGATAGGCACATTTTAGGGTATATCAATTTTATAAATACACATATGCCTTGTAAAGTGTTTATACCGTATGATAAATATCAAATTCCATGATATTGTTTCTTTAATATATGAAATGTGATATTCAATGTGTTTATATATATATATACATATATATAATTTCATGTTATGTGAAATGGGTCTGGCTCTTATAGGAGTAGGTATGTACTAAGGTGTATGAGATTTTGATCACCAGGATTGGGGGACTTCGTCATCAGTTTGAGGAAAAAATGGCTGTTAGGATGTGATGTTCCTTAAGATTATATGATAGTTGGCTCTTTTTAAGGTGGGTAAGGAGGCCATGAAGCTATGATTCCATGTGGTATGGTTGCGTTGGTAGAGATTAAGGGTGGTAAGGATTCACTACCTTTTACTGCTTTCCTTATGTTATATATATATATATATATTACATATATGGGATGTCTAACCATTTATGGTATTCTGTGGGTTCTTAATGGATGGATCAGATGAAGCATCAAGCAGATGATGAAACAGTTCTGTAGGAGCATGAGCAGTTTCATACCCCGGAGGGTCAGACAGAGTACGAGCCACATGTATAGGCTCAGGGACAGGCACAACTCTAAGTGCAGATGAGATAGCTCTAGACTTAATTTCATTTGGGATGTGGAATGATTGGCATCTCTGAGTGATCCTGGCGTGGGTTCTCTTGGGTATCAAAAGGGGTTATCAAAGACTAGATCAATCAATTGGTTATCTGATGTGGGAGTTCCAATCATAGAACTCATCACTTTTTTAGGGTGAGGGTGGTCTATAGGCAGCTGAGAACTGGATTGAGAGAATACAAATGATCATTGAGTAGTTCGATATGACTCTAGGGTAGAGGGTCAAGATGGTGATGTACATGCTCAGAGGTCCGACTAAGTGCTGGTGGTATGCGTAGTTTTAGGCTAGTATACATGATGGATTGGCCTGTAAGGACTTCAAGGTCAGGTTATTCAAAAACATTTCCCCGAATACACTGATGAAGGAAAGGTCTTAGGAGTTACTAAGCCTTTAGTAGGTATCTATGTATATCATGGAATATACAACAACGTTTACTGATCCTTATCGCTTTGTACCCATCATGGAGAGTGATGACACCTCCAGGGTGAGGCACTTTGAGGATGGTTTATGACATGCCATTTGGGTGCAAGTAAACATCTTTATACTGGCCTCAGTCTCCAAGTTAGTAAAACAAACACTCATAGTCTATGGAAATATGATAGATTGGTCCTACTCTAGCAGAGTAGCGGATTTTGTAAATATCAGTAGTGAGCCTTCAGATGGAAGGATGTGAGGCCGAGATGAGTTCCAACAGGGTTGTGAGGCCAAGTACTCAAGAAGACCAACTCATGGTGGATATTCTATAGAATTCTTCCAATGTGGGAATCCAGAACATGTCTAGACTTAGTGTGAGTGGCCTTCAAAGGAGTACCTAGCATATGGGAAGACCAGGCATCTCAATAGTTTATGCAAGAGGCCTTCTCATTCAACCGATGATTAGGTTCCAGGGATGTATTAGGTTTAAAAGTTCGGTTCAGGATCAGTACCAAGTGAGGGTAACTAAAGTTAATCTATACATAGAGGTCCTGAAAGATATAGTGGGACCTGTTAGTGGGGTTAGTGGCTAGTAACTAGAGAAAATCACATGGATTTCAGGTGTTAGGTAGTAGAGCTTTATGCCAAGTTCATGTCATGAATCTTCTAGGGGATAAGAAGGCTGGTGTGCGATGATGGTCAAAGGTACGCTGTAGGTAGGGATTTGATTTTGTTTTTGTATTATTTTTCCATGGACTATTGAGTCATGTCCATTTAGGTTCATGTGTTGCATGTGGTATGTAAATGGGTTGACCAAAATCCAGTAAGTAGGTTTGAATCATATCAGATGCCTGATATATATATATATATATATATGAGGTGTAAGGGACTAGGTTTTTTTATGAGAATCATTTGATGCGTGATTTTGGGGATGTTATGGAATCAAGAGCATCACAGAGATGTGGTACTTGTTTGAGGTTTGAGGAATTGAGGTGTGAGGAATAAAGAATGATTTGATAATCCATGATGATGTGGGACCTCATTGTGTCATGGGTTTCATGGGTTTGATGGGGGAACTAATGTGATTCATCACATGATTGGGTGTTGAGAGAGACATGAGAGAACCTGTTGAGGTGAGGGAGTGAGGATGCATCACAAGAGGACCTTGGGTCTTGTAATTAGTTGGTGGACCATTGTGTGATTTGATATTTTGGTTGGGTTATGACTGGGTTAGGAAATTCCAAAGGTGGGAAACCCTTGAGGTAATACAACTATGACATTTAGACTAGGGTATTTTGGGTTTATGTTGAATAGGATAGGTATGATCGGTACCATCTCCATTTTTCATTTTATAGACAAGATATTGGATATGTTAAAGTGGGAAGATTGTAATGTCCTGGGTTTTGAGTTGGGTCCAAAACCACTTCTGATTTGATATTTTCAAATAGTGGATATGCTAATTTCTAACCTGATGACCAGAACTAAAATCTAAGAGTTCCATAAGCTTTATATTGTGTATTTTTGGTTTAGGGGATTAGAGAGTGTCTCAGGTGTTATAGTTTGGTTTCTATAGCATTGAAGGCCAAATTGATTATTTAAGAATAGTAGACCAGTGTGCACGATTTAGGAAAAAACGTGCGATCTCTTCTAGGTAATCCTATGGCTCATTTTGAACTACAACATAGTTTGGGTAAACTATGAAACTGAGGTGAATGGACCTACAAGGTTCTATTCAAATGTTGCAGAGGTATTCTACATGGTTTGGTCAAATTGTGTTCAAGTCGTGTGAAGGTTCTCCTTTGGGATTTAGCTCTGCACTATATAATGAATAGTTACTGCTTGGTTTAGAAAACCCTATAGATAAACTGTGCGGCATATACAAAGTGTTTTTTATGTTTTTATTTCTTTTTTCTTTTGTCTTTATTTTTCCCTCCTAATTCACCCTTATTGCATACACAACAAAGGGTTCACCCTCTTCTCTTGCATCCATTATATTTGATCCATATTTTCCATCAATGGTTCTTTCTATGAGCCTTCATCTATATTGGAGTGATAGCAGTAAGGATAACCTCACTCGATCCCCTTCCTTATTTATATTTCACCTCACACACTGCTATTTTCATTGGAGCTGATTTTAGGTCTTTTGATAGAAACTCAAATCTACATCAATCCTATTCAAATTTGATATTGATATTGGCGTTCCTATAAATACAAGTATAATGTAGGTGATTCATATCTTGATTTGTGTTTTCATGGTCATTTTGGGGGTGCATCTTTTATTTTGAAATTGGGTATTTTGATTGAGACCCTTTAATACCTTTTTCATCATATTAAAATGTTCGTGTGACCCATGGGATGCCTTTGGGAATGACCAAATCAATTTTCACATGAGCGAGGTTGAGTTAGAGGCCTTATATCTTTTTGGAGGTTTAGACAGGGGTGACAAATCCTTTTAAATTTAATTGTTTTAAATTGAATGGGTTTAGTTATTCTAATTGAGGCATTAAAGTCCCCTAGACTAAATTGTTATGCTCTTTAGTTATGCAATTAAATATTGTAAAACTGAGTTTCTTATTTAAAGTAAGAGTATTTATGTATTTATGTGCTTGCTTATGATGAATTTCATAGGATGAGACCCAAGGGGTCATGATGGGCTTGACCTGAGGATGAGGTTTCTAGGCCATTAGGATTGAGTGATGCTGATCACTGGTTGAGATTTTCCCGGATTGTTTTAGTGGTTTTGACCTTAGGATTGGGCGTCCTAGATTTCGGTTTGAGGCGGTGAGGCCGTCATCTTAGGAATATCACATGATATAAAATTACATTACCATCATATTGGAGAGACTTGGTCGTAGGGGCATGATGTTCTTGTGATGATGTATATTAGGTTATGTATCAGTGATTTTCGCTCACCCATGATGACCAAAGTTCCAAATTGAGTCATGTGCACATATGATGACTTAGTTGATGAGGTAGTTTTGACCACTCGAGTGGGTAGTGGTCCCCAATAGTGTGACTTAGGGAATGGATTGGTGGTGTTTGCTGTAGAAATTCATATGGAAGGTGAGGAGTCTTCATTTGATAGTGGATAGGCTATTGGTTGGGGGGGGGTGAGGCTCACTATGATTGAGGTCGTGGTCCTTTATTTATTTTGAGTAACAGTATCATTGTGCCTCCAATTTTTGGGCCATATGTCGACATGTGATTTTGAGCTGGGGTTTGAGGGACTAGTGACTTTTTTGGGTGTGACTTAGAGATGTTGGTACTATTGTGGAGACATGAGGTTTCTGGAGGCATGTGGTGCTTAGTTAATTTATGGAGACGGAACCTGAGGGTTAACCAAAGCTATATAACATCAGGGGTAACTCAAGACATGGGCTAGGGAACATCTTTATATATGTGATTTCAGTATTTGCCAAATTAGGTGAAAAATCCTTCATGACTCTTGATCACCAGTGGAGTTTGTGTTGGTTTATTGGATCATAGTACTTACTTTTATTTATTTTGTCATGTGTACTTAAACACATATGCTAGGTATGCACCATTGGGTGGTATCCTACTAAGGCCAGTTCTTACACCCTACATGGGCCCTTCAAGATGCATGTAGACTTTATAAATTTATGTTCAGGTAAATGATAAGCCTAAAGATATGGATAGTTGTTACTAATTGCATGGTGTTTGGCATGATACCTTGAAGTCATGCCAGTTAGAGATTTTCTTTTGATCAGTTCGGTCTTAGTTTAATATCTTGTATTAGCGTGCTTATTATGTATGTAGATACTTTTGGTTATCTATCAGTGCTCCTTTTGTATATTGACATGTAATAATTTTTATCAAATTCATTCTTGTTCCTTTTAACTACTACAAGTGGTTTTCTGGCATGCTAATTTGTGTAATTTCCACTACACCTTTATTTATTGCTTATGATATTTAATTGATATTGAATGTGATTCCGCCAATGGAGGGTTTGGATTGTGTCAACTAAGTTTTATTTATTCCACTGAATGATATATATTGTTACTCATACCAGTATATTATCATTCCCAGAGGTTATAACCTCCCCACTATACCTATTTACACCATTGCTGCTAGTCAACAACCATTAGAGTTTGGGGAGTTGCACCTAAGGCCAGTGGAACCTAGCCTGATATCATTTTTTATAGATAATTGGCTTGGGGATGCTACATTATTGAGAACTAGAAAAATCTAGGCAAGCAAAATATCTAATAAAGAGATAAATAAAGTAGTTCACTGATGAACCTTTTCTCTCTTCATTCTATGCAGATCATTAATGTCCCTCATAGAAGACAAACGTTCCATAGAAAGATTTATAAAATTCACAATAGACATTGATATAATCAAGTGATATGCACCGATATTAAATAAATAAGCGACTAAAGATGAAGTTATAGTGATGGTGCCTCTCATAGTCACTAGAACCACATCATCTTCGTCTGGAGACTCTTCCAATATGTAAAGAATATTCATTTCATATTCCTATGCCTAGAATACATTAGTTCTTGAAGAATTTTATTGAATTGTAGTACATTTTGGAATTTATAATTCCATGCCACTACACGGAGTAGAAAAGAAATGGTATAAAAACATTTAGCTAGATTGAGTGACCACACTAACTACAGACATGATATGACTCAGTGAAACCCCATCTCAAATTACTAACCTTTCCACACTAGAAGAATGTTAAAGGGCCTCTTCTAGGCACTATAATAGGCCTATAAGATTCTTGTTGTTAAGAACCACCATAAGACTCATCAAAATTTCTCTTTCATTCAAAGGAACTCATAAAACATACAATGGGCAGAATATAAACCACAATTAACCCTGAATTACTAGTCATGTCAAGCTCAACCATAAATTTTCTATCCAACACATCAGTATAATAAGAGAGATTTAGTAAGAAAACCTATGATCCTATATCAGGGTGAAGGCCTATATCTAACTTTTGATCCTTCATTTTCATATTGGATACAACCTTAGGTGAAAAATGAAAAATCTAATTTTTTTTCATATAATAAGTGAAATTCCTTTCACTCCGATGAAGGTTGATAAACACCATGGAATTTTCCAAAACCATATACTATTAATATAACTATGTAGTGAAAAGAAATATAATGTATTTCAACTCCACACCCTCGTGCTTCTTAACCTTCACCATCAAATACCACTATTTCATGATGGACCCCTCAAGATTGAAGGTAGAACACATAACTTTAATAGAATTATATGGTTTCCAAGAACTAAAATAACAACACTATATTTTTCAATCAATACATAACCTATTGGGGATCATTAGAACCTTAGAAAACTGGTGGTTTCTATTTAATTAACTCTTGAGAATGATCTATAGAGTTATCCCTTGAAGGTTTCACTAATAGATCATTAATGGGAACAAATGTTGATACCTATCCCAAATAATGGATAAACTACACCCCTATCTCAACAATATTCATGTAAAATAAAGGATTCATCATCTTTGGTTAACCAAAAACATCCTCTGATATCCTATTCAAATTTCTTCTCAGAGGCATGATGATAAACAATATCAAGAAACAAAACTGAAAATATCAACAAGGATATAAAGACTAATAACTGAAACAAGATTCATAGGAATATCAATTAAATCATGAATAAATTAATATTGATATTTTAAAAATACTCAAATAAAAATTAGGGAAAATATAGAAAAAATATTAAAACATTCCTAAAGACACCTTTCCTAAACACATGTGGTGACTTAAGGCTTTTCATGATGAGAAATGGATAGAAAATTGCTTACACTACCTATTAAGTTCCATAAATCCTACCTCATTTCTAATAGTACAACCCAACTTCATACCGACATGAAGGAAAGGTGAAAAATCTAGCCTATGATATCACTTTTTCATGAACCATCCTAGATACCCATGGTACACTGATACTCGAACCAATCCTTACAAGGCCCAAAGGGAATTCCCAATTCCCATGGGTTGGAAACAAACACCTATAATCATACAAGAAACACAAGGGAAATTTGTTTCTGGAAAATTAGAGGAATTTAAAAGTTACAAGTTAGTATGTACAATAATCCAGAGTGAGAAAGTACCAAAATATAATGGGTAAAACAGTACCCAATTTATTCATCATCCAAAGAAACAATATCTTCCAAGATAAAAACTCATAAATATCCCATGAACTAAGTGGATAACATCTTCCCCAGTCACCTTCATCACTCTAGGTCCCAAAGGTCAAGAACATCCACCACATACAAGTGGTACTTTTCAAATAATAAAAATTGGAATAATATAATCTAAAATATATTTAAGGAAAATGTTGGTTGTGAGCTTTAAGTCCCAGTATGGTCTCACCAAGTGTTCCATAATCAATTCCCTAAAAACTAAACCAGCTATGCTTTCAATTTAAAGGGAAAATAGTCATGGAATTGCATTCATATATTTTCAACAATGAATGATTTCATAATCAAGAGATGAAAGATATATTAAAACATGATTAAATGAAAATTTTATATAAAACAAATATATAGATAAATTTTCATGAAAAAAAAATCTATAAATCAGTGGTATGTAACCATCAAATCAATTATATCATATCACCATGTATCAAGACCTAATCAATATTAGTTTCTGGTAATAGGATACTCACAATACTCTTTAGTGATCTCTTCACAATGTGTTCCCACATCCGATGTCTCCGGTTATCAGGACTTAACTCCCCATCATGGAAACAATTATGCCACAATATGTTTAAGTCAGTGCGGTCATCATCAATCTAGTGCTATAGGGTCATATCCTTGCATGATTATCCTAATTACTATGAAATACTTAGGACCACATGTGATTCATTCAATAAACCATTCAATCATGGGAAAATCAATCGCTTCAAATCAATTAAAAATATAATTTCCCACTTCCAGTCTTCAAAAAAACTTTCTAATTTCAAAACCAAATCATATGTTCTCATCAATTCACGACTCTTCAAATAATATTTTAGTTTAATCAATATCAAATCATTTCATAAAATTAATCATCCAAATTAATCCATCAATTTCCTCATAAACTCCCAAAAATTTCAATCCCATTGAAATTAGGGTGTTTCCACAATCTCCATACATTTTCCCAAATCATTCATCTATAGGATTTTAAATAATTTAAAAACTCATTTTAAATAAATAATGAAATTTATAGTTTCAATTATAGGGAAAATCATATAAAACCACCCACCTTTAAATCAATAATCAATTCAAAGCTCACAACAGGAAACACCAATGAAGAAAAATGGAAAGGGATTCCAATAAGAAATATCTAAATAAAAAATCATCAAGATAAAATCGAATTCCATTGCTAAATAAGAGATCATACTACTGCCAAAGAGGGGTAGAAGAGAGAGGGGGAAAAATAAAGTGAGGAATCTCGCTGAATATGAAATGAAAAATAAAGAAATCCGTAAAGGAAGTAGTCACCCTAAAAACATCTAGAGTTACCTGAGAGATCTATAGAAAAGTTTTTTCCACAAAATAAATATTTTTGAGTCTTCACCATAAAAAAACCCATTGTCCTTGAGGAATTGATGATGTGAATCCTATATTCACAATGTGAATAACATGAGTGGTAGATACTCTAAAAAACACATCACCTTGGGTTAAAAATCTTTATCACTACCATTTCACTTAATGAAACCAAATCTTGGATTATAAACACTGACATCATGAAATTGTTTCATGGATTCTTCCTAGTGACATATTCACATCATGACATACATCCACAATGTTAATATATCCTATAGATAGTAAAAATCAAGAATATGATGAAAATAATCATAAAAATCATCCACCTCAATTTATACCCAAAGATTTATCTCTAAATACTTTGATACATTTATACCAAGATTCCACTAATTGAAAAAAATACATCCCTGAACATTATGTCATTATTCTTGAAAAATGATCCCCATCCTCTAAAGTCCCAAAACCCACCTAAACATAAAGGGAATTAAAAAGAGAGTAAATAAGTACCTCAAATAAAGAAAAACATGTTTCAATGGAGATATATTCTATATGATATTCCAAGAGAGTGACACTTTATGAGTATCGAGAAATATTCAAGATGTTATGTGCATGTTCCATTCACTAAGAAATTGAGGAAAAAATTTATTATATTTATTCTATCATGGTCTAATGGATAATGATAATAATATGATAGATTAATTATCATAAGTATCTTTTATTGAAAATTAAGTAGTTGTATCCAAAGGATAATTTGAAAAGATAACTCAAAATTCACAATAGTTTTTTGCAAGAGGTACTAGAATATGAGGAGTACATGAGAAAATATAAACTGAATCACCCTTACTAGTGTATAAAAATCAAGAACTAACCATTATGGTTATAAAAATAGATCTTAAGGACTAAAGTGATCAAATCACACCAATTAAGGATTTTGGTATTTTTTCTTCTAAAAATAATTATACTAACCAATGTGTTTTTGTACAGAAAGATAAAAATTATGTAACTTCTAATCAATAAAAGAAAATTTTAGTAACCAAACCCGAGATGGAAAGACACCTCCCCAGTATAATATCGATTTTCAATAAAAAATCCCAAGCTTCACCACCATTTAAATAATAATTTCATCATCCTACACCATTAAAAAAACTTAAAGAAAATATACAATGAAAAATTATTCAAATCCCCACTTTTTTAGAAATATTAGTCCTTTGAAAAAACTTCAACTAGTTAAAAACTACATGTATAAAACTAAATACATATTAGGATTAAAAATTTGAAAATTGTCAAGGAAGAATTAAAAAATAATATAGGAATACGCATGTCAATGATGAAAAAAATAAAAGGAAATTAAAATCCCAAATCATATTAAATCCCAAAGGAAATTTAAGTGTGTTAACAACAATCAGGGTCAAAGTGATTTACTCTAATTCTAAAAATGATTCCATGTATAGCCAACCCAATATGGTGAGATAAAAGAGTTTTTATAAGAGTGAGAGGGGATATACAAATAAATATTGAAACCTTATCAAGGATATATAAGAAAAAGAGAAAAAGTAAATGTAAAACACCTCTAAGAGAATAGATTATGGAAAAATAAATATTTTCACTAACATTTCCCTAAATAATGGTCAAAATAAAAAATATCCATGTGGATGAAATCTAAAAACAATTCAAAAAACTTTTAAAAATGTTTAAATAAACATACCACTTCTTAAATAACTTAATAGAATTTCCAAATAATCTATGTTTATCAAATATCTATGCACAAAAAATACGATACTTCAATGGAATGAGAGAATGAATTTATGAAGAAAATATTTAGTGTTAATCACACCAAAACTTCTAACTAAAAGTCAATGTCTTGTGATATTTTATATTCCTTTCATAATTTTATCTTTTCATTTCACTAATTAATTATATAATCTAGGTGTCTATATTAATGTCATTACATATTTTTTCTTTTCTTATTTACAGGCACGAGAGCTCAAACCACCAGGAGTGGTTGTTAAACATGTCATAAATTGAATTGAATTCCCAACAAGGTTTTTGGAATATATTTTGGTTTGAGTAATGAATTTTATCTCCACAACTGATTTCTATGTTATAAATAATGAAGAATATAGGTCCCCATATTAGTCATCCATAATTTTGTGAAAACCATTCCTTAAAATAGTAAATAAAATAATAAATTCCAATGGAGGTTACCTAAAAATGATTTTTTTGGGAGAACTATCCACTTTAATATTTTTTATTCCATGAAATACCCATAGGAAGATAACTCACTTTTTTAATTACCACATTCTGATGAATCTTACTCATGTAAGTAAACTAGTTTGTTAGAATAATTTGAGAATTTGAGTATCCAATTAAAATCTGATAATTCTGTTAAAAATAATTCATAGAAAGTTAGAAATTATATTAAAACATCTAAAGAGGATGTAAATTATAATCTCATTCATAATTATTATTTTTTATTATGTAACTCATAAATTGTTATTTCTTCTTTTATACAAGAAGTTCATGCTATATTGGTAAGTATACCAATTTTTTTATCCTTATTATATTCACCAATCCTAGAATTAAAAGCATTTCAATGTGATTTAATGTATGTATTTTAGTGGAATGAAACAACCTACTAGTAACAATTACAATAAAACTATATTCTAATCAATAAATTTTTTAATAAATATTTTGAGATAAAATGTTTAAGCAATAGGATAGAATTTAAGAGATATTTCTGGAATTATTACAAAAGTGTAAAATTATATAACTCTATAGGGAAATGATTCGAGACCTATTAGAAAACCTTATATAAGACTTGAATCAATAATGAAGGAAGTATTTAATTAATAAGTTGAGAATTTATTTGAATCTAACATCATTTACCCAATTTTTGATTCACAATGGATATATATAATATATATACTACTACAAAACGGGGCAAGCAGAGCGCGCCACATTTATCAGCGCTAGTAAAAAAGCGCTGATAAAGGGGGGGTTTTATCAGCGCTAAAAAAGCGCTGATAAAGGGAAAATTTAAAAAATATATATTAATATATAAATCTATTAAGCTATTTATATTGATATAAATATAATATTTATTTTATAAATACGTTTTAGAAAGGATCTATGGAAATATAATATTAATTTATAAGATGTTTAGTAAAACAGGGTTATAAAATAAATTAAAAAATATTTTTAATTAGTAATTATGTAATTTTTACCAATTAATAGTCATTTAATGACACTTTTAATATTAAAAAAAAATTAAAAAATTAATGAAAGATCCAAAATAAGTTGAAAATGAAACCCAAACTTCAAACGGCCATAACTTTTGATCCGGGACTCTGTTTGAGCTCCACAACATATCAAATCGAAGCCTGCGACGAGCTCTACAGCGCTATGGACGGGTGGAACCCGTCCAAGGTTGTTTCAAGGCCAAAAAGGCCCAGAAGGCCTCCAAAACTGAGTTTTTAGTCGGGGTACCCCTGTTTTTCACCGTTCAAACAACTATAACTTCTGATCCCGATGTCCGATAAACCTCTACCATATATCATATCGAAGATCATTTCATGTTCTTCGATTTGACTGATTGTGGAGCTGAAACGGACTCCTGGATTATAAGTTATGGTCCTTTTAACATTCAAACGGCTATAACTTCCGATCCGGATGTCCATTTGGCCTGTACCGCATATCATATCGAAGATCGTTTCATGTTCTTCGATTTGACTGGTTGTGGAGTTGAAACGGACTTACGGAGTAAAAGTTATCTTCGTTTTAACATTCTCATAGGATTTTCACCCCCTCATTTCTATGGATTCATTCATAACTATATATATATATCTATGTATATATATATATATCTCTCTCTCTCTGTTTGTGTTCGTGTATTGTATCTATGTATATATGTATGTATGTATTTATTTATTTAAAAACACACATAAAAACACATATTCTATAAATGTATTTGAAATTAACTTTATAAATATATATATTAATATACAAATAAATATACGGATAAAAAATTATATATATATATATATATTAATATACGAATATATATATATATATATTAATATAACTAAATAAATTTATTTTAATATGGATCTATATTAATATACGAATAAATATAACTATATATATATATATAACTAGATATATCATCAAATGGAGAACAAAACAAAATGGCTAAGTGGTAAAGTGGCAGCGCATTAGGGTGGAGGTCCTGTGTTCGAATTCCAGTGGCATCAGGGTTGTGCGGGACGCGAGGGAGGCGGGGTGCAGCGTACGGAGTGTGCGGGGGATGAGAGGGAGTGGGGTGCGGGTTGGGGGGACAAGCGCTGATAAAAGGGAGGGGTCAAGCGCTGTGAAAAAACCCCTGACGAATTATATATATATTTTTATTTTTTCAATTTTTTAGACACCTTTTATCAGCGCTAAAAAAAGCGCTGATAAAGAACCCTTTTATCAGCGCCTTTTTTAGCGCTGATAAAAGTACCCTTTATCAGCACTTTTTGAGCGCTGATAAAGGGGGTTTTATCAGCGCTTTTTTTAGCGCTGATAAAAGCACCCTTTATCAGCGCTTTTTGAGCGCTGATAAAAGGGACCCCCCTTTTTCAGCGCCGTGCTTTACTGCGCTCAAAAAGAGATGATAAAGGGGGGTTTTTAGTGCTGATAAAAGCGATTTTTGTAGTAGTATAGTTCCCAACAAAATTGGACTGATCATTGTGATGAATGAAAAAAATGATTTAATTTCCTCGAGATTTTAAATTATTAGTAGAATATAAATTGATTATATAAAATCAAATTAGGTCATAAGAAATATTATTTTCTTATACCATTTTTTAAACAAATACATTAAATATTGTTAAGTTTAACATATCTTAGATCTAGTTCAATTTATGGACACTTTGAGGAATGTATTTCTTGAATTAATTTATTTACAAGTAATATTCTCTAGTATATTCCTCAAAATTTCTTTCATAAATGAACTAGAACTTAAATAGACATCCTTGATGTGGGAGTATGTTATCCGTGGGCATGTGATGTGTTTTGACTTTTATCCTTTGAAAACCCTTGGAGTTATTCAAGAACAAACTTTATGTAGGAAGTTCTTCACCATTTGGGACCCTTGTGTACTTTTGTTGCTTGATTCATGATGTATCAAAATATATTATTTCCTATAATTGATGGTGTTTTCTTATGGTTGTGTGTAGATAGTGATACCCATATATGATACTTGTTTACATGATTATTTATAGAGTATCTTTTTAACATGTTTGATTTTTATCACATGTTTTTATATGTTCCTACGATATACTCATGATGACATGATATGATTTTCTTAGTATTATCTACCTTATTATGTGTGTTACATGATATTGGAGTCTTTTTTCTTGTCATTTATAATAGATGTACAATCATGGTATTATTTCTCCATATAGGGAGAGCAACCATGACATGCAGAAAAGATGATAGTGGACCCATTCATGGTGTAAGATCATGATAACGTTATGGCCTAACCTAAAACTCGTTGCCTTGAAGATAATGAGTAATGGGAAAGAACTAGGTGCCATATTAAAATTGAGTAGCATGTTTATATCTATTACTTGAGGATACTAAGAAACATATTTTAATCCGTGTGGCTATTTCTTGATAATTTATGACATCCTTGATCGACCTTCTGACATAGAGCTGAAGTAGGTACAATTTTGGCTCAAGGTAGCATGGCTAACACATGGGTTCTTGACCCCTGATTGTTTATAATTAATTGTGATTTTTTTTTTATCATGGAATAAACATATTATAAATTTTTACACTATTATTATCATATTGGTGGTGTCTTACTTGGTATTGTTACTCACAAACGACATATGAATTTTGATGCATTTGAAATATTCATACATAGGGATCTCAGAAAGGGTAAAGGGAATGTGTTAAATGGTTTAATTGAGGATTATTGAGCTATTAGCAGGAACAAGATAAAATCAAAAGGATTTTATGTGATGTTACTTTATTTATTTATCCACCTGCACTTATAATCTGGTCTGGATTTACACATTGGGAGCCTAATTATTTATTTTTATGACATGTGTTCCATATGTCACTACATTTGACATATAGTATTTATCATGACATTATATTTGATATATTGTTAATTATATTTATATTATCTGTGTACAGAAATGATACTAATGGTATAGTCTCTACACTAATAGAATTCATACCCTCGCTACAAGTCAGAAACCTCTTGCATACATGGAGGTACGCATAAGGTCATATGATTCTCCAGATCAGACCCAATGGTTCTAGTTAGGGTGTTATAAAATGGTGTCAGAGCACCATTTTCTTCTTTTCTTCTTGGTTATTTTAGTACATGGTAGAAAGAGATAGGATGTGTGGTAATAAGGTAGGGATGTTTCCTTGTTTCCGGCCAACTCATCTGTAACATACCTCCAAGTTACCATTGACAGGATATTTGTTACTATTTTATGTTATTTGGGTGCATTTATGCATCATAATTTTGCATATAGGATCACGTGTCATATATATATCAGTTGAGTACTACATAGTAGTTCTTTAATTTAATACCTTTTCATATGTTATCTATTTAGGACAAACCTATTTTATTTTGTTAAATTTATATATTTATTTTCCATATATTCAATATATTTGTTGGAAATAATTTTTTGAACATGAGAATACTGTTATGTTTTGTATATATGTGTGACTATGACTAATGTATATGGATGAAAGAATTGGTTAGTTTTAGGAGGGATATACATTGGTTTGTGGGTAAAATCCTAGGAAAACCTTATATGATCCCATATGTTGATTTTAATATGTCATAATGAATTCAGTTTTTATAAGTGTTTCATCTATATTTCATAAGATACCTCCCCAAAGGAGACTGATGGTACCATCAACTGATGTGGGTTGGGATACTCTTAATAGGGATGATTAGCCTACTCAACTACCTGTTATATAGGAGGGTACAATAGAGAACAATCCAACACCTTCATTAGTGGTGAAGTATATAGATCCAACATCGCTGAGAGTCCTTATGCTTGTTCCTTCCTAGGGTGGAGGGGTGCTAAGGGCCATGTTTGAATATGCCAATGACTTCTATCTCTAGTTTCCACAAGCCTTTCTGGGCACTAGAGGGCTACAATATAAATATGATTGTATAGAAATTATCAAGGGTGTCCTTGAAATCATTGAGATACCTAAGGATAAAAAGGTGATTTTGGAAGCATTCATGCTATAGGGACACACCAGGAGGTAGTAGGGTATGATCGGACAGACTGACAGACATGAGTGTCTCACCCAAGAGGCCTTCAAGGGCCCATTTTTCACGGAATTATTTCCTGATACAGAAAATCTACACTTATCATATGATTTCATAGAGCTACAATAGGGTTCTATAATGGTATCTTCACACACAAACCATTTCACCAAGATTATTTGTTTTCCCCCTATATTTGTTTGGAATGTGGGATACAAGGTTAGGAAGTTTAAGAATAGTCTTAATCCTAACATTTGATGACAGGTTAGGTACTATGACCCAATGACATATTAAAGGATTCTACACAAGGCCTTGACTATTGATATGGTCATGGAGTAGGGTTGAATAGTTGGTATTCTTCTACACTTCAATACATCGGTGGTTGGACCTCCTAAAACTATAGAGATCATCGCTTCTGGCAGCGGGAATATAAAGATGAAGGAAATGCATCAATGTAATAAAAGAGAGGTGGACTAGAGTATGAATTATTCATCCCCCTTGGGATGAGTTTCACATTGTTTCAATTGTAGGAAGGCTGGACATTATCATAAGTTCCATACTACACCATAAAAAAAGTGTTAGTAGTGTTGAAATATGGGGAGTCTTTAGCTATTTTGATCTAGATAATCAAGGTAGAGGTTCTACAGGGGTGGAGAACAAACACATTCAATGACTCAACTAAATAAAATGTAAATGAATCAGGTGGGTCATGAATCTTAGTGATATGGTTGTAGAACTAAGGTAGAATGTGTTTATACAGTGGACCAAACTCCAAGAGATAGTGGAGAGGAAATTTCTATAGTTTGATGTATGGTTTTGATCACCTTTACTTTATCTTGTACCTTGTTTGATCATAGTGTTTCCCGTTCCATCATATCTTCACAACTTTTTATTATAATTTACTTATCAGTTATGTTATCCTCTAAGTTACATTCTAATAATATACAATTTTCCAAAAAAGTAGATCATATTTGTAACAACCCGGACCCGACCAGCCACCCGAACAGTGCCAAACGGGTCGGGTGTCACTACCTTAGGCGCACCTCCCATGAATGCCAAAGGCTTCCGACTAGTAGTGAGGGTCTGAATAGTTATAATGGGGAGGCTATACCCTTTCAGAGGAATAAAATGTTATTGTTCCGAGTATAATACTAAAATTTTCAGTGGAAATAAATGACTCAGCAGACTCGAACTAGACCCGCAGAGTAGAAGCATATCCAATATCAATAAACCAGTATAAGCAATATAGAAACAATGGCAGCGGAAAGTAAACAAAATAACATGCTGAAGAATATAAGCAACTACTACTATAACCAAACAAGGCATGCATCTAAAGCAAGTCATACAGATCAATATATAACGATGCCAATGGATAACCAGCATTAGCTACAAAATAAAGATAGCATGATGCTACGAAAAGGAAAACTATACAAAGTAACTCTAGCAAGGCATGGCCTCAAGGTCCATACCAGTATCCATGATACAACACTAAATTTCAGTTCCTGAGGCTGACCCTCTACCTGTAAACAATTTCATAAAGTCTACACGCGTCCCGAAGGGCCCGTGTAGGGTGTGAGACAAGTCTCAGTAGGATACCACCCAAGGGTGCATACCTAATATAAGTGTTTCCGCAGACATGCTTATATAAGAAAAAAAGAAAACTGTACAAAGCCCAAAAGTAAACACAAACTTCACTGGTGCTCAGCAGCCACTAGGAAGTGTCACTTGCTTCGGCCAACGCCAAAATCTATGGTCTGTAGCCCGACAGCTCATGCCACCTGACACCATATATCTCAAGTATAGACATCCCGAAGGCACACCCAAAAATCATAACCCAGCTCGGAAGCTCGACCTACCAATGAAACAACATCCATAAGAAACACGATACTTATCCTCAAATGATAACTGGAGGGACAACGATATCTTCCCTCAAATCATGGCGAGCCTCTTCCCCCAACCTGACTGCCTCAAAGCTGTCTCCTGAAGGCTCGTCACTTTCTACGTGGCTTCCTATGTAAAGAACCTCAAACCAAAAATACCTAACCACATCTACCCGGGGCCTCTACCCAGCGAGTGGTCATAGCACCTCATCTCAAAGTCTATCTGTGTGCACACTACTCAAAAGTACCAAGTGAGCAGTAATCACCTCAGAATTTCCCCAATACACAACACTTCTGACACCTCGTGTCCCTGCAAACCTGTCGCTCAAGTCTGATGGCCTCGCCATCCAAGTAACCCAGGCCAAGCCCAACCTGATAGTCCAACTGCCTCAACCGATGTCCATGATTCCCAATACCATGGTAGGAACCACCCAAGTACCCCGAGCAAAGCCCCAACCTGTGATCAACATCACTCAAAAAAATATCCGGGTGACGCCCAACAAAACAAGTAGTTCAACATAGGAAATATCACACATTGTATATTCATACTTGGAAACATCACCTTAAATAGGAAATTAATAAACAGTCAAATTGCACTAACTTGTGCAAATCCATACCAGCTCCTAAGGTCTGAAATGCATTAAACAAATTACTAACATGCTTTAACAAATCAAACTCAGCAGTTTAATCCAAAAGCATCAAAAGCAGTCTAAAATTCAATAGTTTTAATACTGGTCTAAAACACATGCATTTCGGCACCCCCGGCCGAAAGGCCCCAAATGAGCTATGACCTCTCACCCGGCCGTTCTCAAGCACAACAAGGGTCAGGGAATACCCATAGGTATCCAACAATGTAGATAAAATGTTAAAGATAAATAAACAAGGGTTTTGCTCAATACCCAACATTGCGCTTGAAGGTCGCAACCCCCAAAATTCTACGAAAACATGAAAGAAGGTATGCACCACCAACCTCGTACTCGTACGATGACACTCCTTTGACACCAGCCTCTGATTCAGTCTGAATTGTGGTAGATCTTCTTTTCCATCAAATCCCAACAATTCCGTTCAGATGCAATCTGTGGAGAAATAGGTGAGGGATCAAGGACGAAGAAGGGTGCATGGGGTTAGCCTTTCCAATGCAGCCCCGCTGCCACCGACGGATCGAATAATGGAGGTCGTATGACAGATCTAGGAGGATTTCTGTTTTTCAGAGGTTTTCGTATGGAGGGGTCATCCAACGGGGAAGAAGAAGAGTTTTTTGGAAATAACACACGATGACATCTCAGACGATCAAATAAAAATAAAAGTACATGATGTGTATTTTCAAAGTACACACCATGTAGATGGGTTTCCGTACTCCGAGTTAAGTAGAGTCTAGCACACGGTTTGGACTGAGTACACAGTCAACACACGGCCACGGACTCGGCCTCTACACGAAACATGGTTACATGGCGTGTCAAGGAAGACTACACACCGTGTAGATGGAAATTTGAACCTAGGCACCACATGGGATGTACATGGCCTCGAACGGGTAAGGGTACACGATGTTTCTATAAATACACGCCATGTAGTAAGAAATTTTCTAAACTGTCATCACATGGCATGTACTCAGTGAGCACATGGCTGGTCACATGGTTAACACATACACAGCGTGTACATAAAGTACAAGGCGTGTAGTCCGGGAATTTCCTGAAACTGTCCAGATTTTCCAAACTTCTCATAACCCAGCCAAAAAGTTAAAACATGGGCGGAATTTGACCCATTCTAAAAACCCTGGTTATTACAAACTCCCCACCTTAACGTAGCTCGTCCCGGAGCTACCGAACAAAACCAGGAGATGGCACCGAACATGCCCATCCCGATTAAACAACCCGGACTACCCCGGTCTCAAGGTTCTGGAAAAATTCCTAAAAGGCACCCCACCTTAGGAATTGCCTACTCAGTCTCAATGCGAACATTGATAAAATCAAATGAAATAAACAAGCAAGGCCCAACGACCTACTTCCCGGACCCATAGTCCTCCCGTGATGCATCGTCACCCCTGCACCTCCTTGGTGTTCACGTGTCTCTTCCGACACCCAATGTAACCCTCGCCGCATCAGTGTCTACCTCCCTGAGGTCCTGCATCTAATAGATGCTCAATTCGAACTTGGTGCCATGCACCTCAAGTAACCCGCATCCACGATGCCCCGATGCCCACAACACCTCAAGTAACCTGCATCCTTGATGCTCCTGATGCCACACATCTTAAATATATAAATAAAATATATTACACTTCCGATATGATGCCAATTCCACTAACTAGAATCTAGTTAGTCCACAAGTATCCTGTGAATCCTGTGCACTCAACCAGACATGCCTCAAGAGGCCATGCCAAAAGAGATCAAGGAAAAATCACGGCCACACCCACGGTGTATCTACCATAGTCATCGGCTCACCAGTCTGCTCACTCCTTGGCAGCTCCACAGAGTGCACCTATCCTGAAGCACGGCTGCCCGATGCCTGACCTCCCTACGATGATGCTCCAGTCACTGGCCACTGACCCCTCAGCCGGATCCTGCTATCCCTATCACATACTCCATGTGCAACTGAACCTCAACTACCCTATCCTGGTACCGAACCTGATCCAACACCTGACGCCATATTCTGTCCCGGTCTCTGCCTGCCAGCTGTCTGAGAAGGCTGCCTGCAAAACCTTTCCAGATGCCCGACCTGTCCACATGCCCGACACTCCTTCGAGGGCCTATCGCACTGAGCCCGAACATGTCACGACTGTCCGCACTAAAAGAAACCCACCACTGAACTGCCATGAGGTGGTCTAGCTGGGTCCTTGGCCTGCCCACCCTGTTGGAACTCATCTATGACTTGCTTCCTACTGTCCAAACCATCACCTGGAACTGTCGCCCTACCACTCTAGGGTCTATCATTCTGGTTTCCCTCTGTTATAAGTGCCTGGTTCACCGCCTCAGAGAAGGAACACAACCTGAAGATGTTCACTTGGACCCGAATGGCATGTCATAATGCATCCTCGAATCGCCTCACCCTAGCTGCATCATCGATCACTATACCAAGTAAAAAATGATAGAACTCTATGAAGGTAGCTGTGTAGTCCATGACGAACATATCTCCCTGCTGAAGACTCAAGAACTCCCAATATCTCTCTTCCATCAGCATCTCCGGATAACAGTGCTCGAAGAACCTGTCCTCGAAGTCCTTCCATGCCAGTCCCTCATGCCTACGAGCCTGAACCTGCACATCCCACCAACGCTTCGCCGGTACTCTCAGCATATACGTCTCCAGGTTGACCCTCCATCCTGGAGGCATCTTGAGCTGCTCGAAGATCATATGCATACTCTCTATACAGTTCTCAGCTGCCTGCAGACCACCCTCACCCTGAAAAAGCGGTGGGTGCTGCGACTGGAAATCCTGCGTCAGATATGCCATAGAAGTCTCTGCACCCTACGCGCCTCTGTCAGTCCCCTTCAAGACACGTACCAGGCTAGCTCAAAGATTCTTGTCAAGCCATGGTCCAAACGCTGCCAAACCCGGCTACGGCCCTGCCTGCACTGGATCCTGAACCTGATCCTGTCCTTGAGCCTGTACCTGCGGCTCATGCTCTTCCTACACCAGATTCTAAACCTGTTCCTATGGCACTACATCATCTCCTGCCTGACACACCATTGAATCTTAAGGGAGTAACCCGCTGAATACCATAAATGGTCAGACAACCCATATATATATATATCAATATACTCAACATAGATAAGGAAATAAGTAAATATGCAGTGTATAACAACTACCCTTACTCTCCCCTATTACAACCCATGCCCTCAGCATCCAGACCTCACAGAGTCCTTACCCACCCTCAACAGAGCCAAGTATCAATAATACCTCGGGCCATGCCCGTCCTGACAACCAACGTTGCCTCAAACCCAACGGCCGAGTCGCCCAATCCTGACAGTTACACTGCCTCACCCATAGTACCTGTCTGTTCTCCTATGATCCAGACTCAATTATCCTGAAATATGCAATTCTACAAATATAAAGCATGGAATACACAATGCAATAAACAAGAAATTCTATCAGGAGTTTCAAAAATTTACATTTCCGAGCATACATAGCATGGCAATTGAAATTTTCTTCATAAGGTATTATCACTTCACATAGCATACGTGTAATTATGAAATTGAAATACCCTAAAATGTTCCTATCAGAAGACAAGCAAACAACCCTTTCCATACTAGCCAAGATTTACATATCATAATCAATAAAATCACACAACAAGTGAGCCACTGATGTGGAAATCACATAAACCGTAATACGAGCAAAAAAAAATAGTAATTCCCACCCACAACAACTCAATCCATCCCTCATACATGGGACTGCAGGCACCCAAGCATGAGTTCAAAATCTAGTTCCAACAACTACCTTTCTCCAGTCTACCATATCCCAAATAGTAAAACCAGAAAAAATAAAAAGAGAAGTATCAAACTCATAAGTATCCAGCAAAGCAATTCTACTAAATCGTTGTCACGAAACACCTCTGATACCACTTTGTAACAACCCAGACCCGGCCAGCCACCCGAACAGTGCCAAACGGGTCAGGTGTAACTACCTTAGGTGCACCTCCCCTAAACACCAAAGGCTTTAGACTTGTAGTGAGGGTCTGAATAGGTATAGTGGGGAGGCTATACCCTCTCGGAGGAATAAAATGGTACTGGTCCGAGTATAATACTAAAATGTGCAGTGGAAATAAATCACTCAGTAGACTCATACCAGACCCGCTGAGTAGAAGCATATCCAATATCAATAAACTAGAGGAAGCAATATAGAAACAATGGCAGCAGAAAGTAAACAGAACAACATTCTGAAGAATACAAGCAACTACTACTATAACCAAACAAGGCATCCATCTAAAGAAAGTCATACAGATCAATATATAATAGAGCCAATGGCTAACCGGCAGTAGCTACAAAATAAAGACAGCATACTGATACGAAAAGGAAAACTATACAAAGTAACTCCAGCAAGGAATGACCTCAAGGTCCATACCAGTCTCCAGGATACAACACTAATTTCTAGCTCCTGAGGCTGACCCTCAACCTGCACACAATTTTATAAATTCTACACGCATCCCGAAGGTCCCGTGTAGGGTGTGAGACAAGTCTGAGTAGGATACCACCCAAAGGTGCATACCTAATACTAGTCTTTCGGCAGACATTCTTATATAAGAAAAATAGTAAACAGTACAAAGACCAAAGGTGGACACAAACTTCAATGGTTCTTAGCAGCCACCAGGAAGTATCACCTGCTTCGGCCAATGCCAGAATCTCTGGTCTGTAGCCAGGCACCTCATTCCACCTGACACCATGTGTCTCAAGTACCAATGTCATGAAGGCACGCCCAACAATCGTAACCCAGCTCGGAAGCTCAACCTTCCCATGGCACAACATCCGGAGGAACAACGATACCTATCCTCAAATGATAAGCGGAAGGAAATCTATATCTGTCCTCAAATCACGGAGAGCCTCTACCCCCAACCTGACCTCCTCAAAGATGTCTCCCGAAGGCTCCTCACCTTCCACGTGGCTTCCTATGGCAAGCACCCCCAAACCAAAAATACCTAACTGTATCTACCGAGGGCCTCTACCCAGCAAGTGGTCGTGTCACATCATCTTAGAGTCTATCTGTGTGCACACTACTCAAAAGTACCCGGTGAGCAGTAGTCACCTCAGCATGTCCCCAAGCCACAACACTTCTGACACCTTGTGTCCCTGCGAACCTGTTGCTCAAGTATCATGGCCTCGCCATCCAAGTAACCCGGGCCAAGCCCAACCTGACAGTCCAATTGCCTCAACCGACGTCCATAACACCCAATCCCGTGGTAGGAACCATCCAAGTACCCCAGGAAAAGCCCCACCATGTGATCAACATCACTCAACAAAATATCTGGGCCACACCCAACACAACAAGAAGTTCAACACAGGAAATATAACACATTGTATATTCATACTTGGAAACATCACCTTAAACAGGCAATTACTAAATAGTCAAATTGCACTAACTTGTGCTAATCCATACCAGCTTCTAAGGTCTTAAATTCCATGAAAAAATTACTAACATGATTTAGCAAATCAAACTCAACAGTTTAATCCAACAACATCAAAAGCAGTCTAAAATTCAGCAGTTTCAATACTGGTCCAAAACATATGCATTTCGGCACCCCCGACCGAAATGCCGCAAACGATCTATGACCTCTCACTCGGCCTCGTTCAAGCACAACAAGGGTCATCGAATACCCATAGGCATCCCACAATACAGATAAGCTATTAAAGATAAATAAAAAAGGGTTTCACTCAATACCCAATGTTGTTCCCAAAGGACGCAACCCCCAAAAGTCTACAAAAATATGAAATAAGGTATGCACCACCCACCTCATACTCGTATGATGACACTCCTTTCACACGAGCCTCTGATTCGGTCTGAATCACGGTAGATCTACGTTTCCATAAAATCCCAGAAATTCTGTTCGGATGGAATCTGCGGAGAAACAGGTAAGGGATCAAAGACGAAGAAGGGTGCGTGGGGTTAGCCTTTCCAATGCGGTCCCACTGCCACCGACAGATCGAGGAATGGAGGTCGTATAGCGGATCTGTTAGGATTTCTGTTATTTGGAGGTTTTTGGACGAAGGGTTCATCCAATGGGTAAGAAGAAGAGTTTTCTGGAAATAAGACGTGACAGCGTCTCAGATGATCAAATAAAAATAAAAGTACACTGCGTGTATTTTCAAAGTACACGCCGTGTAGATGGGTTTCCGTACTCCGACTTAAGCAGAGTTTAGTACCTGGTTTGGAATGAGTACATGGTCAACACACGTCAAAGGACTGAGCCACTACACAGAACATGGTTACACGGCGTGTCAAGGATGACTACACGCCATGTAGATGGAAATTTGCACCTGGGCACCACACGACATGTACTTGGCCTCGCACGGGTAAGGGTATACGACGTGTCTATAAATACACGCCGTGTAGTAAGAATTTTTCTACACGGTCATCACACGACATGTACTTGGTGAGCACATGGCCGGTCACTCAGTTAACACATACACAACGTGTACGTAAAGTACATAGCGTGTAGTCTGGAAATTTCCAGAAACGGCCCAGATTTTCCAATATTCTCAGAACCCAGTCAAAAAGTTCAAACAGGGGCGGAATTTGACCCGTTCTAAAAACCCAGGTTCTTACAATATTCAGTGATTCCAAGAGTTTCCTATATTCTCTTCTAGTTTTTTATATCTATGAGACTTCCTGATTCATAAGATGATAATATTAGATGTTATTCTTAGCATGGACTAGTTGAACAATTTTTGTTCACACATTGATTAGTATTAGAGATGGGTATTGTTTATTTCATTTAATGGTGATAATTATATGATGAATAATGAATGAAAATTGGGAGTAGCTTGTGTTAGCATAAAAATGATTCAACTTATGATGATCATGATGTATATGATAGGATTGGATATTTCAAGAGGATTAGTGGTAATCCAATTTTATTTTCCTCCTGTAGTGGACCTCTATCAGGACTCCTTTATAAATTAATTCATAGTAATTCTCCATTATAATGGATTTGAATATGAGATAGATCTTATTTTGGGTGCACTACCCATTTTGATACTCCTTATCATATGTTACTATCCAAGTTAAAGAGGTTCAAGGAATAACTTGAAGAATTAGAGAAAAAAATGTTTTATTAGTGTGAGTACTTCTCCATGAGGTGTAACTATTTTTTCCCAAAGGAGGAAGAAGGTAGTCTTAGACTCTGTATATATTACAAAAATTAAAATTAGGTTCCGGTGAAGAAATGATATCCATTTTCGTAGATCAATAATACAACTGATCAATTATGAGGATCCAAGTGGTTCTATAATATTGATCTCTAATTATGTTATCACTAGTTGTAGGTTAGAGATGTGGACTTTCCAAAGACGACATTTTTGAGTAGGTATGAGATATATGAGTACATGTTGGTGATTTTTGGACTAAAAAATGAACTGTAAATTTTTATAGATCTCATGAAAAATATCTTCCAACCATATCTTGAATCATTCATCATAGTGTTCCTTGATGACATCCACATCTACTCACCAATCCTGGAGTAGCATGCTAGACATATTGAGAAAGTCTTGATTATAATTTTAACACTTCTGATTTATGCTAATCCAATGAAGTGTAAATTTATGATTCAGGATGTAAAATTCTTAGGTCATGTGGTGTTTAAGACAAGAATATCTATGTACTCTGAGAAATTTAAGGTAGTGATGTATTGGATGAATCCCCACAATGTGTTCAAGATCTATATATTTATAGATTTAGCTGGATATTATTATCATTTTATCAAGTACATATCCAATTTATTAAAACCCATGAATATTCTAAAGAAGAAAGAGATGAAGTCTCAGTGGTTAGAACTGTGTGAGTAGTATATTCTTAAGCTAAAGATGATGCCAACTATAGACCCAATGTTGATACTTCTTTATCCATTTATTGGTCACACTGTATAATTTTATATATCAGATATTGTCTTGGGAGTAGTAATAATGTAGAGGAAATGGTTTGAAACAAAAGGGTCATGTAAATTATGAATCAAATAATAGAACTATCCTACACATGAATTAGTGTTAGAATAGATGGTCTATGTATTCAAGTGTTGTTGACATTATATCTTTGGTGAGAAGTTTCTGTCTACATGAACCAAAAGATACTTCTCTATATCGTAACAAAACGAGACCTATATTTGAGGTAGATAAACTATGTATTATACCTTTAGATGTTTGAAATTGAGATAGCCTATGAAATAGGTATTGGTAACATAGTTTCATATGCTCTTAGTTGTAAGAAGTATGTAGCTCAAGAGATTAGTGAATAAACTTTAGAGGAATAGTTTCCCCTAATGATCTTGTTGAATGACTGGGGAATAGGTGCTTACACAGACTGGGGATTGTTTAAATGTGACCCTCTAGTGGTCTCATCTTAATTATCAAGCAGGGTAAAGGCTATATTGGAGAATAACCCAAAGTGTGTTTTTATGTAGCAACAACGAGAATGTGTTGACTTGGTACTTGTGTGTTCATTGGAAATCAATGATTTGATACTAGTACATGGGAAAGTTTTAGTCTAAACTTCTATTAGGAAATAGATTTTGGGCTACTTCCATACCTCTATGTGGGTGTTACATCCTAAGGAAAAAATATGTTCCATGAATTCAAGTATAATTTATAGTGACTAAATCCTTTTACACATATTATTCTATGTTTTTAACATAAATATTGTAATATAATGAACATATTGTGTGGTTAATACATTTCAAGTTTCATTTAAATTCTCTTTATTTTGGTTAATGGATTTATTCCTATGTTTATGATGAGTCTCTAAGATTTCCCAGGGTTTTTAGGGCACGAAAGGGACAAGAAAGTGTCTATTTGGTGCCGGTTGTGTGGTTGGTTCATGGTTAGTTTTAATTTTTCATCATAACCATGTAGGACTGGGAGGGAGGTTCATAGTTGATAAACCTTTCAAGGGGGATGCTTAAAAACATATGGTCTTGGAAATAACCATTACGCATGGCCACCACATGATTTATTAAACCCTGTGGGCTCTAAGGAAATTGTACAACCCAGAAAAACCTCTTGGATAAAGAGTGACACACAATTATCTCAATGTTTGGCCAACATTATAACCAAATCATACACCTCATTAAAAGGGGGAATATATAATTTTACCACATCATGATTTAAGGGTTATATCCTATTTTTCATCCCCATTCTTCTTCCCACAACCTAGATGATGAACCAAATCCTCCCAATCTTCCAAGGGACTACTATCATTTTATTCTTGGCTATTTGTAGTGTCGTAGAGTGTGTATTGAATCTCCAAGTGCGTCTAACACTCATATTTATTCCATTTTATGGCATAGACCTTGTATATAAGTTATTCTAATTATGAAGACTCTAAATATACTTTTTCCAAAAGATTATATGTTTGGTCTTTGAAGGATGTTTCAGTTCGAATCGAGAACTTAGTTTAAGTGAGACTTTGTCTAATATATTTAGGAAATTGGTTTATAAGTTATACCCTATAAATTTGATTCCTTAATTTATGTGTATGTGGTTTTTTTGGTTCCTTTTTTACTTTCCATTTGGTTTACTTGATATGAAACAGTATTTAGGTTAATTAAATGAGGAATTGAACCCCTCAAGATCTTCGCGGGGTCTATTTTGGTTGAGTAGATTGGGCTAAGGGTAACCCATATAGAATGCCTATCATTTTAATATGTAATTTGGTTATTAAGTAAATAATTTTATGATTTAAGAAATTAAACCAAATATCATTTTTTTAACTTATAATCTTTGAATAAGGGGGAGTTTGGCCTAAATTGAATGTGTTAAATGAGTTTTGGTATGTAAATAATAAATGTGTATAATGGATAAATAATCATGCTCATTTGAATAGGTGGTTTGAGAGGGGTGTTATATTAAGGATATATACTCATGGTTCTGGTCAGATTGGGCCTCTAGGACCCACCCCAATAGTGAATAGATTATGATATCATAATGAGGCCTTATGTTCCTAAGGAATACATAGGATGTGATTACCTAAAATAATGATCAAAGGTACGTTGATATAAACTATTTTTTGAAATAAAATTTCCTTATGATGTAGGGAATGTTACACCAATTATGCATTGTATAGAATATGTAAGTTGTTTAGCTGACCGATATAGACCAAAGAATGTTTGAGGAATATGGGTAACACTAGGAACTAATGACGAAGGTCACTAATGGAAATCCTTGTAATTAATGGAACATGATTTTTTTTAATATTTTTGTTTACCATACTCTTTCATACACTATCTTATTAGACTACATATTTTTTAGACATTGTTGGTGGTGTCCTACTGAGTTTTACTCACACATTACTCAGGATTTCATTGGGTACCTGGGAAGACTTCATGGTTGCAGGTCAAGAAAAGGGAAAAGTCATGATGTTTGATTTTTTTGGGTGCTCAAGTATGTGCATGGATGAGGGAACATGACTTTGTATCGAGACCCATATTAGGGATTTTTTAGTTTGTCTTTATTTTAGTCTTTCTATTTCACTGATAACTATAGATGTGGTATGACATATTTACTATTTGGTTGTGGGAATGTACCTAATTTTAGGGAAATTTTTTTAATGCATGTTTATTTTTATACTACTTCTGTTATTTATTATTCTATCTACTATGTATTACTGTAAAAATGATGGTATAGTCTCACCACATGATTCATAAAATCCTAATTTTTAGTTGGTAGCCTCTGGAATAAGGGGAGGTGCACATGAGGTTATGTGGAGAACCGACCTAGGTCCCCAGATTAGTATCACCCAGGTCGGGGCATTGCAAAGTTGTATCAGATGAGTTTTTCTTTTCAATTGTTTTATAATTTAAGAATGGTATATGGTCGATACATATGTTTTTACCCTTTTAAATGAGATCATTCTTAGGAGTATCTAAGCCATGTATGGGGGAAGCTCAAGTACCTAGGGTGGGATTATTATTCTTGATATTCATTGTTATAGTTGATTATTATTTCACCTTGCGTGATTCACATGATTTGTGATGCGATGAATTTATGGGATTTTACTCATGGGATGGAATGATATGAGGTTGTTCATACATGAATAATTATAGTCACTTAGTATGTCAGGAGACATGCATTATGATAGAAACACATAGGGAAAATCATGTGGGATGTGAGGGATGAACTGTTTTTCTATTTCCTTGGAATTTTAAAAAAAGTCGTGCCTAATAAAGATGATGCAATAAGTTAAATGGAAGGGAATAAAATGAATAGTTAAACATAGTTCCTAATAAAAAAGTTTTAATTATTAAAATAAATAAAGTATGTAAATGAATAGAGTCAGTATGGTGTTTAATGAGAAAATTGAAATTTGATGATTTGGTTTCCCTATGTCAGCTATAACTTGTTACAGGTATGGTTGAGAGTATTGGTGGAGATGTGGTCATGTATTTAAGGATTATATATGTAGAATGGGATTTTTATGGCTGGTAGTGAGTATCTTATATATAAATAGTGAATGATTTTGGTTATGTGTTTTGAAATTTGTGTTGATCATTATAGAGAGATTCCACCAAAAAGAATCCTACGAGTTGGATGAAATGAGGATATCACCTAGAATTATCCTCTAGTCGTTGAATAAGATACCAAATTGGCTCTGGGTAATAGAGAAGAAGAGAAGAACTATGATAAATTTTCTCATTTTATATAGACGATAGATGGAGATCTAGGGTGGGTTTCATTGAATATGTTTGACCTAACTAGAGAGTTTCAGTTGTATCTCCCTCAAAAACTTTCTAAAGATGGTGGACCTAATGCGACTGAGTTATAGATAGAGTCCATCAAGAGGATTATAGACCACTTAGATGTCCTCCTAAGAAAAGAGTTAAGTTGGAATCTTATATATTGTGAGGACCAATGAAGTACTTGAGGGATATCCTAATTCATACTGAGCAAGAAGAGAGTAAGATGTGGAAATATTTTCAAGAAATGTTTCTGGAATACTTCTACCCAAAGACTCCGAGACATGAGAGAGATGCAAAATTTATGAGGTTTAATCAAGGGACTATTTCTATGAGGGATTATTCTATCCATTTCACTAACCTGCAATGCTTTTTCCTATGTTTGGATGGGGATGTGGTAGCTATGGTGAGATGTTTCCATGGAAGGATAAGATTTGAGATCAAGTCCCTAGAGAATATCATTCATTTGAATAGGTTTTTCTAAGGTGGTGGATCATGCTCCAATTTTATCAGAAAACCTCAAGGAGGATTCAAGTGGCAGTCATGTGGTTTCCGAAGAGAATTCATGTGGTACGATCTCTAACAGTAGGAATCACTATTTTGAGGGTTTTCACTAGGTTGGTCATAAATAGAGTAGCCAGGGAGGGTGAAAGACTCTCATGGTAGTGATCGAATGTTCTAATGTTAGTGTGGATGGCCGAGACACATGTTTGGTCAGTGTCCCTAATGACCAGTTGAGCACCGGGTTTTCCACAGGATGGGGTATGTATTGAGGTTCTGGAGAAACCCTTAGCCGGTTGGTAGTGATGGAGGTTTGAGATTGGTACATAGTACAAGAAGGGGGTCTGCTACCCAAATATCAGTTGGAGTTATAATGGCTATACCGTATAGGGTGGTAGATGTGGTACTTTAAGACACATGTGATATTATTTGAAGGTTATTATAGTAATAGGATTTAAGACCAAATACTAGGGTAGGGGGAAGGTTATCTTCATGCAATTCATCTTGCACAAGGTAGCAGAGAGGTTGGAACATCAATGGCTTGAGGTATGATTCTTGTAGATACTATAATTTTAGTGATTTATTTGATATATGGGTCTCACATTCTTTTATATATTCTCATTTTGTGAATGTTATAGGTTTAGAAGATGAATATATAAGTGGGGTTAAATTGATTGAAACACTACTAGGTGTATGAGAATAAAATATCCAGTAATATGAGGAGTTTTCTCTCGAGGTTGGTGGGTACCATTTCCTTTGGGAAATATTTGATCTTGAGATGTAATATTTTTACATGATATAAGGGAGGTAATGGTTGGTCACACACCAAGATCATATTTATTGATACATTTAGAGAGTGATTCTCACGTCCCCTTATGTTGACACTTATGTCGCACATGGAGAATGGGATATCCAGGCAGGCCATGCATGGCCATTTCATCAGTTGTTAGTTGAGCTCATAGCCCAATTGGCATGTCACATTCTTGAAAATTGAGGTTTAGAGAAGGACATATTTCCTCCTATGGTGGATCTGTTCTCGGATGGGTTTTCCGAGGACTTCTCTGGGTTTCCACTTAAGGGAGATGTGGAGTTCAGGATTGACCTGATACGTGGAGCTTAGATGGTTTCTATTCCACGACATAGAATGGAACTAATAGAATGTTAGGTAATTAAAAATTAGTAGGATTAATTGTATAATAAAGTATTTATTCATCCAAGTGTGTCACCTTGGATATATTTAGTATTTTTCAAATAAGTATAATAGGAAATTATAGTTGTGTGTTGATTACTAGAAGTTGAATTAGATTACCTTTAGGAACCGATATCCACTTCCACATATCGATGATATTTTTGACCAGTTTAAAGGAGATTTTATGTTCTCAAAAATAGATTTGGGGTCAGGGTATCATCATCTGAGGATGAGACCTTATGATATACCACATATATATTTTAGTAGTGGTTATGGTTTGTATGAGTTCTTTATGATGGATTTCAAGTTTAAAAAAACTCTGACTATGATTATGGAATTAATGAATTGAATCTTCCATCAATACATGGATTGGTTTGTAGTTGTTTTTTGGATGTAATCTTAGTGTACACCAAGACTCTGGATGATAATTCCCAACATCTTGAAATTATATTGTGTACACTAAGAGATCATCAACCATACACCCAACTATATAATTTTTAATTTGAGATCCATAAGGTTCATTTATTGGGTCAGATCATCTCTGAAGAAGGTGTGTCTGTGGAACCATAGAAAGTGAAATAAGTTATATCTGGTGAGAATACCAAAAATTATTTTGAGATTAGAAGATATTTGGGTTTATTGGGATATTCTAGAGGGTCATTAAGAACTTTTCTCTCTTGGAAGAACAAATTTTGTAACGCCCCGACCCCAGTTACCCAGAGTTTGTGCCTTATTACATGACATTGGAATGATCACAAGAAAGATCAAATCTCGAAGGACCGATTGGTTTAGTAGCCTTGGAAGCACTAGATATATTCATAAGGTTTACATTACATCATAAAATGAAATCTACAACAACATAGTCTCCATAGTCCACATTCTTATCCCCTCACACTATCCCTACAGGTCATTCATAAATTACTTCTTCACATCCTGGGAAAAATAAAACATAGAAAAGGGGCGAGCTCAAATGCCCAGTAAGGATAACAATATAGCGGAAAATTTCATAAATAAGAATAAACATTTAAGGCAATGTATAACTAAAACCAAAGCCTTTTAAACTTGAACTTCAACATAGTATGACAAAAGTAAAATGAAATAATTCCATTTACTTATTCACATGGATATTATACTAATCGAATAATCACATGCAATATCAACAACCACTTTCATAATGATGGAATGCATAATGCCATACTATCATAACCACATAGCCAAGGCCTCGTGCCAAGACTACAAAGAAGATTTTGTCAAGGCCTTGTGCCAAGACACTAGTTTGTATCATGAGACCTACTGATGCATCGAGGAGCTATAGCGGGCTCCACCCGTCACATATTAAGTCCAATGCATTCCCATATGAAAAGGTTTAAACATAACATAAACATTCGTATTAAAACTAGCATACGAAATGTCAATACTTTCACCATAAACTATGAATGATATAAAAAATAGCACATCCACAGTCAAACATATCACAAAACCTTCAATACAATATAGAAGTTTTGTATCATAATAAATCAACTTGAAACAAACGTAAAATTCATCAAAGGATGTTGACATAGATGAAATCAAAACTCTTTTTAGAGAAATATCTCTTTCTATTTTGAAATCATTTAAGAGTCATATATTTATAAAATAAAACAGTTTCTTTGAAAATATTCTTATAAGCTTGTAAGGGAAGCTTTGATGATTTTATAAAGGTGGAAAATAACCGCACCCACCGTATAAGTTAATTTTTTTTACCTTAATTCTGTCGAAAAGGATAAAAAGCACCTTGTTTGGAAAACGACGGAAAGGTTCCTTTATAAAACTCTTATAAAAAGTCAAACAAGGGTATAAATGACTTTAACCCATATTCTTTTAAATAGTAAAAATGTTTTGAAATACATTTTTAAGAAACATGGATGTGTATGATAAAGAAATCCTAGTAGATTATTACATATACACAACCTTGGATAATGAAGAGATTTTGAAATAAACCCTTACCTTGTAATTTTCCTTGGTTGAGGGTAGGTTAACCTCCTCTTCTACGGCTTCTTCCTTTTGATTTGATCAAAAGGGCTCCTTAGGTTGGATTTATGATAAAACTAAGGCCTCTAGGTTGTAGTGAGGGATGTTGAGAGAGTATTTGGGCAGTGTTTGGCCGAACCAAAAGGCTTTGAATGTGTGAAGTAATGAGAAGGGGGAGTTCCCTTTTATAAGAGGGGTGAGGGGCACCTTTGGAAAAGCTAGAAATATTAAATTATAATAAATTCATATTCGGTTTCTAAAGGCTCCAAAGTTGATTATTCAAAGGTTAAGGTAGGGATAGGTCGAAAAAAATTCAACCAATAGAATTTAGATAGGTTAGGGTTACTATATTAACCTTATCTTTTAGTTTTAACTCTTAGTTAATTAGTTTGACATTTACCATGTCACTTTGTATTTTTATATGATATAGTTAATAAACTTACTATATACATCCAAGAGACCCCCAAGTGGTCCATTAATGATACACCTATCATGATATAAGTCTCTTGTCCGAACCTTAGATTTTTAGGAATTTAATATCAATTAATAATATAATATTTGTTTTTAAAACTCTTTTTATGTCAATTTTGACACTATTCAATAGTTGTTTTTTGTGAAACTTATAACAGAATGATTACTTCGAAAAAAGTTAATTAAATCAATCCTAATATGTCATATTATCCTAGAAAATTAGTGTAATTCATTAGAAGTCTCAAATTATATTTATTTGGGTATTTATAATATCAATTATTTTAATTTTTCACTATTATGGTAATTACTGCATCATCATTGTGTCATAAATAAATTAAATTATTTAATGTCTAAAAATTATAAATAAAATATCATTATGTATAAAATAGTTTTATATTTCTAATGAATATTTAAAATCGAATTTATCTTATGTATAACCCTATATTAAATTTTTTTAGTAAATAAACATTGATTTTAACTCTTTTAACTCTTCTTTGAATTAAATAATAATAAATGTCCTAATCTAATCCAAGTGGAACTAAATGATAATATTTTATTCCTAATGTTGTTTTCGGTCGACATAAACTTGTCCAATAGAATTATGACATGTGTTAGGATAATATTAATATCATTTTTACCCTTAATTACCCTATTTACTTTTAACCATGGTAAATAAAAGTAAAAAGTTACTATTCACCAAAAATTATTTTCATCTCATTGAACAACATTTTACTTCTTGATATTAACCATGTCTCTCGTATTTTCTAAATTCCATTAACTGAAGTGGTAAAATTATGTTTTATGAAAAATTCAGTTTTTTAACTACCACTTAGTAGTTTCACTATTCATCAAAAATTGAAGTTTTTCAGAACAATGCCAAAATTTCACCCTAAGCTATAATTGATATTCCGAATTCAAAAATGATGTCTATTTCAAAAAATTACAAACATATATATTGCATTAATTAATTTTATAATTAATTCCTGCTGTCACAACAAATAGCATGTTTTTAAGAAACAATATATACCAAAAGATTGACAATTGTTTAGGTCCAATTTCAATGTGAAATTCATTCTAATGATCACCATTGGATAGAATGGTAAAAATATATTCTAATTATACTTTAAAACCACTCAATAATATAATTTATCACTATAAATTATTTTGATTAAAAAAAGTTATTTTTAAGTATTTTTCACTATTAATAAAAATTGGATGTTCTCCGAAAAATACCAAAAATTCATCTTAGGATAATTTCGATATTACGAAACCAAAAATGAAGTCCATTTTGAGATATAAAATATATATAATTTCAAAAAGTATCTATTACTATTCAAAACGGCTAGTTTGATTGGTTGTGGTGTGTTAGAACTCGATGTTGCGTACAACACACGCTATCACATTATTCAAAGAGAAGCGTACCGTAGAAGCTTGGGGTGTTACAACTTTTGGGCTTAACCGAGAAGGGTGCCTGTCTTGAGTGGTCTGGGGCACATGAGAATTACTTACAGGAGTTGAATAATATTTGGAATATATTTCCAATTTTGATCCTACTTGATATGGGTGCCGAGCATACCTTGTTTTTTATGAATCTAGTATCAAAATAAGAGTCCTTTTTATGCATAGATATCAATTCATAGTGTATGGGTTATAATAGTTGAGGCCATATGAATGAAATTACCTTATGCATGACCTCAGTTAGAAATAGTGGGTTATTCCTTAAAGTGTGGGTGAAATTACCTATTATGTAAAAGGTTTATTGTGTATACCAACCATAAAATTCTAATGTAAATTTTCTCTCAGTGAGATTTAAATATCCAATAGCAGATATGGGATGAATACATTTTATATTTTTATTTTTAGTTAGTTTATATTCTAGGAAAAGGGAATAATATTGGAGATGCTTTATGTCAAAAGAATTAGACATAGGTAGTTGTGGAGTATAGTTCCGAGCAGAAGATGATGGCCTTGTTCATTGAGATTCATATAGAGATTTAGGAGGGATAGGGAAAGATAGAACTCATATACTTTTCAGTTGAGTCGAAACTTCTGATCCAGATCAAGGATAAATATTATGGGGATCCATAGTGTTTAGTACTAAGGGAAATAATTGATGGTGGAGTATCACCTTATGATTAGACTATTGAAAATAATGATATTGTTTACGTATGTGGAGGTTTTTTGTGCATATTGTTATGAGAGAGGATTTTATGTGTGAGTTATATTACTCAAAATGATTAGTAAATCCTAGTATAACCATAATTTATAGTATCGGGGGCCATGGATGAAGAATGTGGTTGGAGGATTCATGTCATGATACTACACCTGTAAGCAGGTGAAGGTAGAGCATCAATGAAAAATGTAGTACATTTTTTACTGATTCAATATAATTTTACCATTGACTTTCTCAGAGATTTTTACATTTGATAAGTAGTGTGTTTTCATGGGGTACCATGAACCATAGTCTCAGATGATGATCCATGTTTTACTTCACGCTTTTGTAAAGGGTTGTAGAGGGTTCATGGTACACATGTATTTTTGAATATGTATTTTCACCCATAGATGTATGGGAAGTTAGAGCGTACAATATAAGTGTTAGAGGACATGATGAGAGAATGTGTTCTTAATTTTTGTGGTACTTATGAAAAAAACATCGTTCTCATTGAGTTCACCTGTAACAACACTTATCAGGGGACTATTTAGATGGAACCATCTGAGGTGCTCTTTGGTAGCCCATATAGATCATCATTGTTTTGGATAGAAGATGTTGAATTCTAGTTTTTGGGATTGACTCTCGAGAAGGAGATGTCAAATAATGTTCATATGATTCAAAAATGAATGGATATTTCTCAGAGTAAGAAGAAGTCATATGATGGTCAACATCATCAACCCCTTGAGTTTGCAGTGGGAGATCATTTGTTCATTCGGGTGTCACTATGGTTTGTTCACCATAAGATTTGGATGTAGGGAAATTTGGTTCCCTGTTATATGGTGTTATTTGAGATTGTGGATAGGATTGGACTAGTGGTGTACCAATTGGATCTTATAAAATGGTATAGTATAATTAACAATTTTTATTTTATCCTTCACAGCTTTGTACATATCACCCCAAACATTATCATTTGATTGATGTTTATGATGATAAGATTGAGGTTGATGTGTGCATAAAAGAGAATCCAGTTTATGTTGTGTATCATAGTGAGAAAATATAGTGGGGGGGGGGGGGGGGGGGGTAAGACCATGCCATTATTATGAGTGCTTTGATAACATTTTGGAGTTCAAGTGGAAACCTAGGAGAGGGAGGAATATTTGTGGGCCCAGTGGTCCGATGTTTTTTTTACTTGGGATGCATAGTAATGCTTGAGTGTGATACTTTGGGATGATCCATTATAAGGTGGGGTGGTTTAAAGATCCCAAACTTCTTATGAGGTACACACTTATTTATCTTTAAGTAAAAATATCATTATTTTGGTTAATGGAATGATTCTAGGGTGTATGAGGAGTTTCTGGGGTGTCCTGAGGGTTTGATGCATGAAAGGGGGAGAAAGGGGCCATCCAGTGGAGGTTTCATGGTTGGAGCATGACCAACAGTAACCCTACACCATAACTATTCAAGCCTCGGAGGAAGTTTAACAAGTTGAGAAACCATACAAGTGAGAATCCTGAAACCATCAATTCTTAGAAAGAACCATTTTTCACATCCACCACATAGTTTATCAAACCATGTGTCTTATAGGATACCATGCGACCCATACCCCCTCTTGGATTAAGGGTGGTATATGGTTAGCGCATGGTTTGACAAACCATGTGGCCTAACCATGTGCCTCATTAAATGTGATAATTTATAATTCTTTGTGTCAATATTTAAGAGTTCTAATTGATTGTACTCCTCAATATTCTTCCAGAAACCTATCTGATGGACCAACTCCTCCCAAGCTTACAAGGGATGATTCTCTTTTGATGATTGTCTATTTGGAGTGTCGTAGGGTGTCTATTGAAGCTCTGGGTGATTCTGACACTCCTCTTTATTTCTTTTTCTTAGATAGGCCTTATGTTTTTTTCTTCTCATTCTAAAGCCTATAATCATATTTAATAATAGATTCTAAGTTGGTTCAATGAGGGTTTTTTGATTTTGAATCAAGGTCTAGTGTTAGTCAAACATTTGTCTTTGATCTTGAGGTATGTGGTCTACAAGTTATATCCCATAGTCCTTTTTCCGAATTTATGTTTGTTTGGTTGTTTTGTGGTGTATTTCTACTATACATTTAGTTTTCTTGCTAGAAAATAGTAATTGGGTTAATTAAATAATTTATTGAACACCTCATGATCCCTGTGGGATTTTTGAGGTTGAGTAGACTAGGCTAAGGGTCACCTATGGGGTGTTCTATTCTATATAACATGGAATTTGGCTGATAAGTAAATAAATTAAGGGTTTATGAAATAGAACCAAAAATAAATATATTTAACTTATTAACATGGAATATGGGGGTGTTTGGTCTAACTTGAATGTGTTAAATGAGTTATTTTATGTAAATGGGAAATGTCTGAAATGGTTAAAGAAGCATAATCATGTGAATACATTGTTTGAGTGGGGTGTTAGACTAAGGATCTACAACCACGGTTGGGAAACACTTATGCGGTAGTCCCCAACCCTGTAGTTCATGGATTAGGATGTTAGATTGAGTCTCTATGCTCCTAAAAAAATACTTAGGATGTGATTACATGCACTGAGGCTCCTAGGATAGTTGATATATACTATTTTACGAAATTAAATTTCCCTGTGATATAGGGAACATGACACCACTTATTCATAGTTTAAAATATGTATGATATTTATTTGAATGACATCGACTGAAGCATGTTCAAGGAGTGCGGGTAACATAGGGAAATAATGATGAAAGTGGGTAATGAAAATCCAAGAAATTAATGGAACATGTGTTATCTTTTTTTATCCTATTGTGTACCATAATACTACATAAACTATCTTATTAGACTGGATATTTTATAGACAGAATTGGTGGTGTCCTATTGAGTTGTACTCACACCCTAAAAAACCTGTAATTAGTCACTTGATTAGAATTTATGGTTTTAGGTTAGGAGAAGGGAAAATATCTTATGTTAGAGGGTTGATTTGAGGATTAATTTATTTCTTGGATGAGGGGACCAAAATTATTATCATGACCCATTTTTGGGATTTCTCATCTTGTCTTTATTTTGGGATTTATATTACATTGGGGACTATTGACATGGAATGACATATTTACAATTTGGTTGTGGTAATGTACCCAGTTTTGGAGAAATTGATTTACAATGAATGTTTATTATTTATACTACTTTCATTCTTTCTTATTATATCTACTGCGTCTTACTCTGATAAGAGGGTATGTTCTCCCCCATGTTTAACCCGACCCTCACTACTTGTCGACAGCCTACAGAATACATGGAGGTTTTCCTAAGGTCATGTGGTTATCAGACATGGGTCACCAGATTAGTGGTACCCTAGTCAGGCCATCACAAATATCCATTAAATCATTCAAAGGATCGAGAGGCCAGGTGTATTTGGAAGACTATATACATATAATGATAACATGAAACATAAATAAAAACTAATTATTTTAATCTCCATAATGAGTTAATAAATAAATTTTATCTCCTAAAACAACATAAGATAACACGGGGAATAAATAAAAGAAATGGATGAGCTATAAAGCGAAGTAAGGAAATAAACATGATAACAAACATTCCATGTGAGTCCGAAAGCATAACATGATATCATAAAAGACAAGGCTCATGAATAATCATATGGGAGAATAGCATAAAGAACATGGAATCATAATATAATAGAAAATTAGGAATATTGAAGAGACATATAATATGAAATAATCATAATTCAAGGATAACCACCAAAATAAAATCATATGGGGGACAAAGTCCTATCAAGGATTAGTTTCGCTCCCCAATACAATTCATAACATCACATGAGACTAAAACATTTACTAATGAATTGAAGCACTATATAGGAACACCCATAAAAACATGTACATTCTTATGTGTGCCAAAAAATTAAATAAATCATATGGAATAAAAAACATATTAACCCATGTAATGAAATGGGTTTCATAATCATCCCTTATATCATAATGAAAAGAGATCTCATAATGAAGGAATTTTTCAAATGAACAAAAGTAATGTATTATAATATCAATGAAATGAAGTATGATCTAGGTATATATGTGATAAAAAACATATATATATATATATATAATTTAGAAGAATTACATATCATTAAAGAGAGATAAAGTGATTTAGAGCGAGAAAGGTCACAATCCAAAGAAAAAGGGTGGTTCGAAGAAATACCTTACATTATATTCCAGAATAGTTCCGTTATTGAACATAACATCCCCAATAAACAAATTAAATTAATTAAATAATTAATTTATAACCTTTTCCTGGTATATTTTATTTACTTTAGTTTTATTATGGTCATTTATAACCATTTCTAGGAGATTTAATGTTTAATTTCGCTGTTCTGTGGGCATTAGTTTCATTGTTCCAAGGTCAGATCACTCATGGATAATTATTTAAGTTTATATAAAATGTGAATAAAACTATATAAGTCAGATTATGTGGTATTAATTACCTTCCATAAATTTAAATGGTCCTATTTATCCATATTTTTTTTGATGTAGGGACAAATCATTGAGTAAACAATTTAACGTTATGTGGTACATACATTTTGGAAAATTTACCAACTAGAAAAAACCAGATTAATTTTAATTAATATTAGGTAAATATATTAATTATTTAACATGGAATATGATATAATATACTTATTATAATCTTATTTAATCCAAATAACAATTTTACAACCATCCTTGAAGGAGCTAGAGGAAAATGAAGTGTGTTGTTCATGGAGGCGGTGAACCAACCATATTATAAACAACACATTTATATTAGAAATTAAAGAAGGGATGGTTTAAGAAGGATATTACACCATAATAATAACATATCAATATATTTAGGAATCTAATTTTAATATTATTAGGTGGATGGAGATTATATGGGGTAGTAGAAGTAGGGTAATATTGAAAGAGATTAGTCGAGAATCTTACCTCTTCCTTAAGTCGCTTCCTATTAAGTTACCTATTAAGACTCCTGGAAATGGATTATAGATGAGACCAAAATAACTAAGTCATAGGTTAGAGGTTTTTGAAGATATTTGGGTTTCAATTTTAAAGTTTACAATTATTATAAGTTTTGATGAGAAGGGGTGGTGAGTGGTGGTATTTATAAGGGGAGGAGAGAGGTGTTTTTGAATATTATATTCATTAATTTACTATTTTAAATCAATACTAAAAATAGTATTTATTAATATGAATAAAAAATTTAAATGTTGGATTCTAGTTTGAAATAATCATCTCTTACATCTAGAAGTGCTAAAAAATACATGTATTTAGCTTATAATTCTAAATACCCAAATTTGTCATATTTAACTATTCACTAAAAATTTAACTATTTTAGAAAAATAAAAAAATCCACTATAAGTATTTTTTCCAATTTATATTAAAAAATTTAAATCCATTTTATGAAAATAATTTTATAAATATTATAAATTTAATTTTTAAATATATTATTCATTTATTTGGAAAATACCAATTTTAATATTATCATCAATTTTTGACCCTTTGATAAGTACTTATGGTATCATAAAATTATATTATAATTATACTAAAAAATAAAATTATTTTATAAATCCAATTTAAAAAAACATTTTTTTTTGAAATCATTATTTTTACTACAAAAGTACAATTAAAAAATTTACGTTTTAGAAAAATAGAGGCACTTAATTTATCATTTTTAAAACATTTATTTACTTATACCGTGGTTTAAATATATCATATTTTCATTTTATATGATAACTAAATATTATTTTCCACTTACATGTGTGATGATACTATTCTAATGGTCTGGTTACTATTCCCAATAGTCGGATCACTATTCTAACATCCAGGCTACTATTCCAATGGTCAAATTACTATTCCAACAATAAAATTTATAGCAGTCAGATGGGTTACCTAATTTCTTAAAATAAATTACGTTTCTATCATTATTCATTCAATTCTATTTAATCTCAATTATATATATATATATATATTCAAGATGAATATTGTATTACTAATATTCTACTTTATGTCTACAACTCTTATCAATAGTGTAGTTATTCACTGGATTGAGAGGATCCACATTTTCTTATTTTTGTTGTCTTGTTTTTTATTTTAATTCCCTTTCTTATTTTCAATTAGAAATACCTTTTTTATTATCTAAATATAATTATTAAATTAATATAATAAAATATAGTTGGTTTTATAATGTGGTGTGTGTGAATTATGCTGCAATACTAAATAAGGAAAAACATAAATCCTGAAGGGAATTACATTGATAAAATAATGGGTTGTTACAATTTTTATGCTGGCTAGGGATGAAGAGAAATATTTCAAGATTTTTTTTTTCAACGCTTCACCTTTTAGAGAATAAAGGCCAAGCACCAATGTCTGTGTAGTTTTCACCATACAATTCTTTTGACCATGTGCAAGTGGTAGGAAATCACAATGAAATTTGTGACTGGGATACCTAGTATCCCTATAGTCACAATTTTGTTCGAGTGACTGTCGATTAGATGATGAATGTTGATCATTTATTACCGATCTATAAGACTAACTTAGTAGATGAAACAACAAATATGTATTTCAATGAGGGAGTATTGTTTAATAGAGTTCCCTTGGAAATTGTATCTAATAGGTATTTATGTTTTACATCATAGTTTTGGTAGGTCTTTTAGAAGGACTTAGGGACTTAGTTGATATTGAACATAGTGTACCATCCTCAGACAAATGGCCAGTCAGAGTGGACAATTTATATTTTGAAGGATATGATCTGAGTTTTCATTTCTAGACTTCTGTGGAGATTAGGATGATCACTCAGCCTTGGTTGAGTATGCATACAAAAAATAGTTACAAGGACTTGATTCAAATTAATCCTTACAATGATCTCTATGTTAGGACATTTTGTTCACCACTTTGTTGGTATGATGCCAGTGAGGTAGTAGTTATGGGATCTAGTATGGTACATGAAACCCCATTTTAGAGTTGGTTTCCTAGGACTAACTATTTTTACTTTGATTACATTAATATTTGATGTATTAAATATTTAATTATACATCTTATTACATATTGTTCATTTTTCTTCATGAATCTAATTTAATAAAGCCCTAGATTGTTTTTCGCGTTGATAAGGTCATAGTAATTCCCCCTACAATGAGATCCTTGAAGTGCTATGAAAATGTTCATGATATAGTTCTGCGATTGGATAACAAACTATGATGGGATACATATTATATAGACCATCATACGAGAGTACTTATAAGCGGATGAGAGTTATTATCATGAATTTCACACTTGATAATCTCCTAGATGTGAGATTATGAGTACAGACCCACCAGTAAGAATTCCACAAGTTTTTTTGTCATCAGATATTCCTATATTAGAGCATGAGTAATGGTATTTAGACTTTAAGATTATCATTAATTCATGTAACCACTCACACACTTAGATTTTTTGACACAAACCGACATTCCATATGTTGGTGGGAAGTAGGGAACATTGGGAACATCCTGAATGATATGTTATTGATGGATAAGTCAAGTAAGGATTTATCCCTTCATTATTTATAAAAGATGATATCATGACCCTTTGATTGAAATAAAACCATCACCCTAAATTCCATGGTCATGGAGTAATGAAGAGTTTTTTCAGATAGTCAATAAATTAGGTATTGAGCACATAGGTTATTGACATCCTCATAAAACCTTCTTGATGAGATATTCTGAGAATGATATTATATTACACAGTGACCATTCTTATGTGGTTGTCCTCATTATCACTCTATGTTATTTTTCTAGGGTGCCTTGACCCATTTCTAGATAGTAATATTGGACATTAGGCAAGCCCACCTAATTCCAATAATAAAGAATCACATAGGATAACACAATATGTGTTTCTATTGGTCTTAATTAAATTACATTTTAATTTAATTAATGGAATAAATATTATTCTCATGATTGGGGAATAATTTTATTCCATTTATATTGATCATATAAATTAATTAATCATTTATTCACAGAATTGTGAATAAAATATATATATTTATTTTATTGAATATTTAATAAATATTTATTTACGAGTTTATGAATAAAATACTTTTTTAAAAGAATAAAATATTTATTTGGGTGTTCAATAAATGAAAGAGGAGTTCAAACGGACCAAGGCTATTTCTGGTGATAAAATAATTATTGATGAGTCAGTAAATATTATTTATTCATTTTTCACATGTTAGAACACCAAAAAATAACAATATTATTATCATGTGCCATGTGATTTCATTAATGGTTATAATTATATTTAATGGATGTCATGCAATTAAATTTTTCAAGCGAAATCCAAACTCTATAAATAAAAGGATATTTCTATTGTGTAAATAATTTGGATCTAATTCCATGTTTGGGAATATATAATTGTTTCACATAGTGAATTATCTCTCAAATACTCCTCCTATCTCCATCTCAAGAATGAGACACCCAAGATAGAATTTCTTCAAGTCTGAATAACACGTGATCAAGAATTAACAACGCAAGACATTCGATTCAATGTGCTAGCACCAGGAGAATGGGTAGCATTGCATGAAGGCCATTGATGCATGTGTGGATCACCACTAGGTAGATTCTACCCTTGGATCCTCACAAGAACAATTAAGGGAATCCAGAATGGCCTTTTTGGGTTATCAAGAATCATCAGTGAAAAAAGTTCCAAATTCCATGTATTTATTTCATCACATATTAAATAAATTAATTATAAATTTAATGTTGAAGATCCTCTCTTTTTTTTTTCAGTCAAAAAGTATTAAAATAAATTTTAATATATATCTCTCTACTATAATTCTTTCGTACCACCCAAAACCAAAAAGTCGTATCAGAGTAGTCATGTTTAAATTTATGTTTAAATTTATAATTATTTATTTTATTTTTGAACAATGCAGAATCATAGGTAGATTTTAATTTAATGTTATTCATTGTTTAATCTGATTTTAATTAACATGTTATCGACATAATAATCATGTTTGTTTAACAGGTTCATTTTCTTAGAGATCTAAGAAAAACTGAAGAACGACATGAAATTCCATTAACAAGCACCAAATATTTGGCCACTAAAGCTGTGTTAAACACCGTGTCGTTGAAACCCATGCCGTATAACTATGTGAATTGTATCTAGATGAATTGAGCAATTAGAAATATGTAATGATTTTCTTACACACGACATGTTGACTGGGCCAACCAGGCACGTTGAAAGCTAATACATGGTGTGTAGCTAGCATGTACAAACCATGTAATCTGGCTGAGTTAACACACTGATGCCCCTATTGCGTGACATGGATATATGGAAATTGAGCTACTTGACATGTAGCTTGATACACATGCATTGTAGACTCCCATTAATGGGAAAAATTAAAATTACATAAAATATGAAAAATTGCAGCATTAAAACCTTATTTTATTTATTGATACACTCCGGTATGTTTGAAAATTTAATAATGGTTTTAAATAATTTTAAATGATCAATTAATTTACTATAATAGATATGTCATTAATGGTTATGCAGTTTATTTTCCATAACTTCCAAATTTATCGGTATCTATAATTAATTTCGGATGACGATTAAGATGATAGGAAATTAATTAATTAATTAATTAATTAATAAAAGTGTGTTCATCTTAAGAATAAAGAACTAATAATGAAATTATTGCTAGAAAGTTTATTTTTCTGTATCTGTTGCATGTACGACCAATCAAAAGCTTGAACAAGACCTATGTATGTGTTGACATTTATTTATTTAAATTTATTTCATGGATTTTCAATTATTTAATATTAAATTAAAATATGGTCCCTAAGCCATCCCTCCCTCCATTGTTATGTAGGACCTGCATGTCCATGGATATTTATGTAATTCCCTTTTACAAATCCTTTGGTTCCCATCACATGCATGCGAGTAATAAATATTTATAATTAATGGATCATCCCACGGAATGTGGAGACGGTTCAAGATAGAACAATAATGACGCCAACTCAGTGATACATAGGTGGACATGTGGAATGTTTTATCTCATGCCATGTCTGATATAATGAGTTATTTCCCCATAAACATAGGTTGATTTAATTTCTAGTGATTAAATAATCCATCAAATAATCTCATGATCGGGTCATTTAATTAATTAATTATTTTCTTTCTATTGCATTAAAATTATATTTACTTATGAAATATTGTGATCACAAAAATTAGTTAATACGAAAAGATGGGATTTAAATAAAATTGATTATGCATAATTTTTTTATCCAAAAATGGTTAATTAATTAAGTAAACATACAAATATATATTAACAAGACATGTAAAGGATTAAAAAAGATAAAAATTTATGCATAATAAAATAAAATCACTGAATCAAATATTAAGTCAGACTAAGCCTTTCGTTACATGATTAGGAACAAAACTCCATAGAACTATATGTTTGACCAACCCTTATTGGGACACATACTTTTATAAGGGGAGTTCTTATTCAGGTTTTGTGTTAAATTAACCATTTTAAATAAAGGGGAGTAACCCTTTATATACTTGATGTATTTGGGGGGCATGTTTTGAGAAAACCAATTTCAAGATTTCGGGATTGGGGAGTCTACTCATGAGATCAAGGAGGTGCTGGCCTGCAGTTTTCAAAGACTTTCCAACCAAAACACCTTCAAAATAGCTTGACTAACCCTTTTGGGGGTTATGTGAAGGGAAATATGGATCCTTGAATTTAGAATGTACTACAAAATAGAAATTTCAAGTTCAATGGTGAAGGGGACTTGATAAAATAGTGATAGATTTAATAAAATAAATTGATTTATTCTTTCTCACTAAAATTTTAATCAAGAAAAGTACTAATAATAAAATCTTTTAATTGTAGAATGAAATTCCATGATCATCATCCACACTATCCCTATGATCAATACTTGATAAAGACAATATCATCACTAAAAATAACTTCCAGGATTGGTTGAGACATGTTCGGGTTATTCTACTCCATGAACAGAAATCATACATTCTATAATCCTCAATGCCTGTTCCGCCTACTCAAGAGGCAAGTGAGGATGATTTTCTAGTCAAAAAAACTGATTAACGATGTGGTTATTATTCAGTGTTTTATGCTTTCTTATATGTCCAGTTAATTCATGAAGTCTCACAAAAACATGGATGTGTATAGCATACTTGATCACCACCGTGGTCTTCACTAGGAGATAGATAGATAGAAAAGGTTTTATATTTCCAAGGTGCTCTTTTAGAGTGTGCTTGGAGAGGGTTCCGTAGTTGGGCCTGACATATCCAAGATCACTGGTTACATTAAATTCATATAGGTTTTTGGTTTTAAACTGCCCAATGAACTGGGAACTGATCTAATTGTGGGATCACTCCCTCAAAGATTATCCAATTTTGTTTTGAATTTTAATATGAACAACATTAATAAGTATCTTCTAGATCTTCTTATCCTCTTTCACCAAATAAATAATTATATGAAGCGTAAAAAGACTTGTATCCTTATGGTGAACAAATAGAAGGGGAAAGAAAAGGGGATTAAGCCCAAAGATTCTTTACGCCCTTCTAAGATGAAGAAGATCAAAGGGGAATCTATGGAATAAGATGATATCTATTTTTCATGTGGAAATAAGGGTCACTGGAAGAAAAACTACACCCAAATAAAGAAGAAAGGGGAAGCTTTAAGTGCATTTGTTGTTGTGTGAAATTTATCTATTTCTATAAATTTGGTATTAGATAAAGTTTTTGGTGCTCAAATATGTATTTAAATATAGGAACCAAGTAGATTCATAAAAATTGACCGAGGGGAGGTAGATCTATGAGAATCCAACAGAGTTAATCATACTTCTATAGCTATGAGAGATTAACACCTCACATTCATGATCATAATGATCATGGTTTCTAAGGGATGTTATCATGTTCCTTTAGTTACCAAAACAATTATTTCTATATCTAGACTAGATACATATGGATTCATTTTCTAATCTAGAAATAAATTTTTCTTATTTTATAAAAATATCATTTTTATGGTAATGCACATTAATATACCAGTATTTATGTGTTGGATTACATGAACTAGGTAATGAAAATTGATAAAAAAGTTACTTCACATGACTCATACCACACCCAACTATAACATCACCAGATAGGTCATGTAATTGAAAAATGGTTTAAAAAATTACATCAAGATATATATTTAAATTATTTTGAAATAAAACCAATTGGTTTATGTCACACATGTTTACAAGGAAAAACGACCAAAGCCCCATTTAGTGGGAAATGTGAAAGGGATAAAGAGAATACTGAATTAGTTCATACCATTATGTGTGGACCATTCCCAATTGAAGAAAGGGGTAGCTACTCATACTTTATAACTTTTAATGACGATTTTAGTAGATATGGATGTATTTACTTAATGTGGTATAAGTCAGATTCATTTGATAAATTCAAGGAAGAAAAGAATGAAGTTGAGAAACAACTTTGTAGAAATGTTTAGAAATTCAGTTCAGACCATGGTAATTAACATATTAATCCAAACATAATTGATTACTTACAGGATCTTGGGATCCTATCCTAACTCACTCCTCTTGACACACCTCAGTGGAATGGTGTAAGAAAATGGAGGAACAAAACCTTGTTGGAAGTGATGGGATCAATGATGGGTCCGGCGAGTATTCCATTATCCTCTTAGGGATATGTTTTAAAAATAGAAAAAAACACATACTAAAACAATTAGAAACTAAATTGATAAATGGTATTACATATGATTTTTGGAGAGGAATAAAAACCATTTTATCGAATTTACATGTGTGTGGAAGAAAAATGTTTTTTATGGCCTATTTGGGTAAAAAACTTGTACCCCATGACACAAAGTATAACTTTATAGGATGCCAAAAGGAAACAAGGGAATATTAACTTCACAAACACTCAGAAAAAGGTTATAGTCGCAAGGAATTCCATATTCTATGAGAGGGAGAACATCTCTAAAAGAGATAGTGGGATTGAGATAAACGTCGATGAATTAGAGGATCAAGGCACACAAGAGTTGGTACATGATCGGATTCCAAAAATACCTATGGAAGAAAAAACATTTTTGGAGACACCAGTACTATAAAGGTGTATAAAAGATGTTAGAAAACTTGAAAGATATGGTTTTCTAGTTATTGAGGATGGTGACTCATTATTAGTTAATAATAACAATCCTCTAACCTAAAAGGAAGAAGCAAGTGAAATAGTTGTTTCCAAGTGGGAAGAATCCCCAAATTATGATATGTATTCCCTTTACCAAAACCAAGTTTGTATTTTAGTAGATCCTCTAGTGTATGTAATGAACATTGGTTGTAAATGGGAATTCAAGAAGAAACTAGACATAGAAGGGCATGTCAGTACCTATAATGCGTGACTGGTTGTAAAAAGGTTTAAGTAGTGCCAAGTCATTGACTATGACAAAACCTTTTCACAAATTTTAATTATGAAATCCATTAGAATTATTCTTTCCATTAAGGATTAACATGACTATGAGATTTCAAAAATAGAGGTCAAAATAAATTTCATTAATGGGAACCTTCAAGAATATTTCTATATGACACAACCTAAAGGGTTTGTGACTCCAAAGGATGCCATTAAGAAATGAAAGTTGTAAAAATATATTTATGAATTAAAGTAAGAATCCATGAAATGGAAAATTTATTTTGATGTATGCATAATAGAAATTCGTTTTATAAAGACTCAATGAGATCCTTGTGTCTACAAACAATTTAGTGGGAGCACAATTGTTTTCTTAATAGTATATGTTGATGACATATTATTTATTGAAAATGAAATAATAGTATTTAAGTTTGTTAAGAAATGGTTGAATAAATTATTTTCCACGAAATACATGGGTGGGGAAGCATATATTCTTGGGATCAAGATCCATCGTGATAGATTCAAGTGGTTCCCCAACCTATGTCAAAGTATATACATTGACAAGATATTGAAGAGATAAATTGTGGAACATTCCAAGAGGGGATGGTTTCCAGTGTCACATGGAATTAATCTTTCCAAGAAAATGTGTCCTTAGAACCATGAGGAATGAAATATAATGGGAAGGATTATATATACATCATAAATTGGTTCAGTCATGTATTCTATGCTATGTACTAGTCTATATTTCTCCTACACATTAAGTGGGGCAGACATATATCAAACTGATCTAGGTGACTGCCATTGGATGGTAGTCAAGACTATCATTAAGTATCTAAGTCATACTACGTTTATTTTTCGAGTTTATGGAGGATTTGAAGAACTATTCATTAGATTATATTCAAATTCTACTTTCCAAACTGATCAAGATGACATGAAGTCACAAACAGGATACATCGTCACTTTGAGTGGAGGTGTTGTGAGCTAGAAGTGCTCAAAGAAGGTTGTGGACCTAGATTATAAAGTAGAGTCTATGTATATTATATCTTATTTGGTATCTAAATAAGTAGTTTTGATGTGAAATTTCATCCAAGATATTTATGTGGTACATAGCAGTAAAGATTCGATCACACTCTATTGTGATAATAATACAATGGTGACTCTCGTAAAAGAGACAAGGTCACATCAACGAATGAAGAAAATACATTAGAAGTATCATCTCTTGATGGGTTTTTCTCTAATAGGTGAGGTTGTACTGAGAATTATTTTCGTGGAAGAAAAAGTGGAGGACCCCTTGATTGAATCCTTGAATTAGCAGAGAAATGATTATCATGTGAGGTCTAGTGGACTGAAAGTCAATAGCAGTTGGCTCTGGTTCAAGTGTGAGTTTGTAAGAGTTGGTGTCCAAGAACCACCTATTTGTTCTTTCATTACATAAATATTTGATGTATTAAATATTAAATTAAAAATATTATTAAATATTTTTCATTTATATGTATGAAATTAATGTAATAATTTCCAAAAGTATTTTTCACATTGATAAGTTCACAGTAGTTCCCCAGTATGATGAGAACCTTAAAGTGCTATGAAAATATTATTAATACAGTTTAGTGGTGGGATAACATACTATAATGGGACACAGAGTATATAGACTATCAGGTGAGAGTACTCATAAGCCTACGAGACTTATTCTCATGAAGTACACACTTGGTAATCTCCAAGATAAGAGATTATGAGAACTAACCCACCAGTTGGAATTACATATGGTTTGGTGTCATCATATATTCCTACCTATGAGCATGTGTAATGGTCCTTAGACTTTAATATTATTATTAATTCATTTCATGACTTGGGCACTTAGATTTGTTGATGAAATCCATCACACCATATGTTGACAGGAAGTAGGGTATGTTGGGTGTGTTATGAATGAATAGTTATTGATAGATAAGTCAAGGAAGGATTTGTACCTTCCATATTTATCGAAGTTGATATCTCATCCCTTTGATAAAAATAGATCCTTCGCCATAAATTCCATGTTCATGGTGTAATGAAGAGTTTATTTTAGATAATCAAAGAATGATTTATCGATCATATATATTGATGACACCACCATTCAACATGCATGATGAGATATTGTGATAAAGGGATTATATTATATTGTGAGCATTAATTTGTGGTTGTCATTGTTGTGACTTTAAGTTCTTACTCTTGGGTGACTCGATATATTTATAGATAGTATTCTTGGACTTTTGGAAAGCCTGACTAATACCAATGAGAAATAATCCTAGAGGGTCACACACTAAGTGTTTTTATTGGTCTTGATTAAATTATATTTGAATTCAATCAATGGAATAAATTTTACTTTCATGAATAGGGAATAATTTTATTCATGTTATATTGATCAAATAAATTAAATAAATATTTATTCACAAGATTGTGAATAAAATATATTTATTTATTTTATTGAATATTTGATAAATATTTATTTGCTAGATTGTGAATAAAATATCTATTAAAGAGAATAAAATATTTCTTTGTGAGTTTAATAAATAGATGATGATTTTGAATAGACTAAGAATCTGTCTGGTGATAATATAAATATTTAGGAGTTAATAAATATTATTTACCTATTTTTCCCAAGATAGAGAACCAAATAATAATAATAATAATTATTATTATTTTTTGGTATGGGATTTCATTAATGGCTGTAATTATATTCAATAGATGTTATGAAATTAAATTATGTTACCGAAATCCAAGATATATAAATAGAAGACCATTTCTATTGTATAAATCATTTGAAACTAATTCCATGTTTGGAAATAGAGAATTTTTGTGCACAAAAAATTATCTTTTGACTCCACATCCACTCTCCCTCTCAAGAACGAGAAACCCATTGGAGAATTTCTTTAAGGATGAAGAAATACCGATAAAGAATGAATAATGAAAGACATTCGATTCATTGCTCAAGAACCCAAAGAATGAGTGGCATTGTTTGAAGACCATTAAATAACATGTGGATCATCTCTAGAGAGATTATAACCTTGGATCCTCACAAGAGCAACAAACCCAATCTTGAAGGGCCTTTTAAGATGATCAACAATCATCATTTAAGAAATTTCCAAATCCCTGTTATTTATTTCATTAGATATTATTTTAATAAATTACCAATTTGATGTGAAATATCATCTCTTTTAGTTTCGAGCAGCGATTATTAATTTTTTTTAATATATTGCTGTCCATCGCAATGCTTCCGCTGCGCCCAGAACCAACCCTTCTAAGGGAGTGAAACTAATCCAGAAGAGGTTGATCTTAGATCAAATAAGGAATAAGTACTATTCCAACCATAGGATGTTACCTTTGATGTTTTCTATAGGAGACATGATTTTTATGGGAGTGACTCCTTGTTTTGGAAACAAACATTAGAAGAATCAACGTAAACTAGCATCGTGCTATATTGGACTATTGAAGATCACAGATCTAGTTGATATAATAGTGTATCTCATGGGTATTTCTTCTCACTACCATGGTATGAATAATGTGTTTCATGTTACTCCTATTTGTAAGTACATTTTTAATCCTATGCATCTAATAGATCAAAAAGATATTGATATGGAGCCTAATGCATGGTATGTGGAGTGACCATTATGAATTTTAGACCAGATCAAGAAAGTAATTTGAGGGATGTCAATACTATGAGTCTAGATTCTGTGGAATCATGGCTGCATCAAGGAAGAGACATTAGATCATGTGGCTGATGTTTAGATTCAACGGCCTGAGTTGTTTGAGCAGAACATTTCAAGGTACTTCTTAGGGATGAAAAGGTGTTAAAGGGAGATAATTGCAACATCATCACTTTATTTTGATACATGAGATATTTTGAGTACATAAATTTATCTTTTATGTTTTGTTTCATCTCATATATAAGAGTTAAATTGGTTGGTATTTCTTGAAATAGGGACCAAGAATTTGTGGTTTGAGTGAAAAGAGTAGGCTTGATATACCAGTGGTTGTAAATTTTCGCCAACTATATGGTTGTGATGGAAAAACCAAGGTGGTTCTTCCCTGAAAACTGACTAGTTAGTGGAACCACCAGATCACCAGTATACCTATTTTGAGGGTTAATTAATGAACCATGTAGGATTTTAATCACACTAAATTTTAACCCTTTTTAAGACCCAAATCTGACTTCAATGCACCTATTCTGAATTTGATACCCCTTATGGCTCATAGTGATCTCTAGTTCATCTCCCATTGATCCTTAAACATTGGAGTGATCAATAAATACTAGAACCATAAGTTTAATCAATATATACAACTATTTCCTCTTCCTATTTGAGTAATGTGCACATATCTATGTTATATTTGGGAAATCAATGAATATCCAATGATTTTTTCTTCGTCTCTCCATAGACCAGTTGTTTAATTTTCAAGTTGATGTGGCTCCTTGATCAAATGAAGATCTTTAACCAAATACATGAGTTTTATGGGTTTGTAATTATGGAACATCTTCCTAGACCTATTATTGATGGTGGATTAAAGATATAACCTTAATCCATTAATCATTTTTTGGTAGTTTTTTTCAGCTTTTATGTGTCATCAACTTTTCTTTGACTAGAGATCGATTCATCATGAATGATAGACATTCTGAGGTGTGTTTCTTTAGATCAATCATGATGAGAACTTTTTATTCTGAACTATCATCTTTTATATATTATTTGGTGATATATTTTTGGTGGATTGATATATTTTTGGCAATAATTGTGGTTATATTCTAGAATTGATGAGGAATTTATGATCCATTATTGAATCGACAATGTATCTTGTGTATTGATGAACCATCCTGTGACGTATCTTGGAACTAGTTTTCTTAACAGATCCCATGATGTATGTAATACTATAAAAACCATCATGACATGGAATATTATAAACTATCTTCTTCTAAATCTCTTTCTTTAATGAACGTCGACTGAAATATCCATCCTTGATGCTCAAGAATGTTCTCTATGGGTGTGTGAAATGGTTTAATATTGATCCTTTGATGAACCTTGAAGATCTTTTACAAAAACATTGAGGTAGTAATCTCCTTACCATTTGAGTCCCTTATGAACTCTTTTAACATAATTAATGATTTTTTGGCATAGCTTGTTGTCCATGATTGATGGTGTTTCCTTTTGGGTGTGTGGGTTGCCCATGATACCCATTTATGATCCTTATTTTCATGAGTATTTCCACTATAGGTTATTACCATGCTTTATATTGATCATATGTTGTAATATGTTGCTACAATATGGTCATGATGAAGTGATTCCATTTTATTTTTATGTTTCTCATTATTATGGGTATTACCACGCCACTGATGTTTTTGTTCTTGGTATTCTTAATTGGTTGACCATCATGGTATGATAACCTCTTAGATGTGGAGTGTGCATGACTTGTGGAAATGATGATGGTATACCCATTCATGGTGTAAGAGAATAATGACCTTGTGTCCAGACCCAAAATTCGAGGCCTTGAGGACCTTGAGTAATGTGTCAGAACTTGATTCATTGTGAATATTTAGTAGCAGATTAATCATGATACCTAGATGATACTGGGTGACATATCTCAAGACTTATGGCTTGCCCATGATCATTTCCAACATCTTTGATCATGCTTATGAAATAGAGCAAGAGTGTATGACTAGGTTTTTGGTATCTTGGTTAGAACCTAGGTCCTCAACACATAATTTTTTATGATTTCTTATACATTTATTATTTTTATATAATAAAGATGTTATACATTTTAAAACTTGTTATGGATTTATTGATAGTGTCTTATTGGGTTTACATACTCACAACCTGAATGTTCATTTCAATGCCTCTAAAGAATTCATGTATAGGGATCGAGCCAAGGGAAATGGGACCATGATAGATGGTTGATCCAAGGGCCAGAGATCTAGTAGCAAGACCAAGATAGAATCTAGAGGATTTTCCAATGTGTTTATTTATTTGGATTAATGTACTTAGACTCTAGTTTTTCTTGATACTTTGGGATCCCATTTATTTTTTTTATGAAATGTGTTATATCTTTTATTGAATTTTATATTTTATCTTCTTCATTAAATTATATTTGATATAATTATATTTATATAAATATTAATATTTTCAAGGTAATGATAATTATTTTATAGTCTCCCCACTAATGGCATCCCGACCTTCATTTCTAGTCAGAAACCTCTTTTGTATGGGGAGGCACACATGAGGTCATGTGTCTCTATAGATCATACCTGATGCTTCACATTAGGGTGTTACATAAAAAAACCCAGTAATTATTTTTATATTTATTTCCAAGAAATTTTCAATTGATAATTACACCAGAGGACCAGGAAATTATAACTTTTGCTTATCCTTATGCAATATTTTCTTATAGAAGAATTCCATTTGGATTATAAAATAAACTTGGTTTATTTCAAAGATACATGGAAATAATTTTCTATAATTTGATATTAGAATGATTTGAGGTATTTTTGGATAACGTAACTAGGTTTGGAAATTCTTTATATCACTTTTTGGAGTATTTGGATAATGTTTTGAAAACATACATAGAAAAAAAATATTATTTTGAAATTTGTAATGTAATTTTATGTTTAAAAATGATATTATACTTGGAATTTAAATTTTTCAAAGTGATATTGAGGTTGATAGGTCTAAAATTTAATTTATCAATGAATTGTGTTACCCAACTTATGTGAAACATGTTATTTTCTTTTTATGAAATATCGGATTTTATTGAAGATTAAACAAGTATTTCAGTAAGGAAACTTTTTAACTCACAATATTAAATTTTAAATAGATTTATTTTATTTAAGATGATCATTATATAAAATATTTTGATGAGTTAAATTTTAAATTGACCACACCACCAGTCACACAACCACCTCATTGGGATTATCCATTTGAGCTATTATGTGATGCTTTGAACCACGTTGTAGGTGTAGTGTTATCCAAAATAATTTTGGGAAGACATCATGACATTGAATATGATTAATGAATACTATATTTAGATTATGACAATTATATATCCACAAAAAATTGTTTTTAGCTTTTTTTTACTTTATAAAAAAATGAATCATATATTTTTTGTACAAAAGTGATTGAATTCTTGATTCATTCATCTCTTAGGTACATGATAATGATAAAAGAAGTGCATAAAAGGATAGTGAGATGGGTATTGCTACACTATAAATTTTTATAGATAAAATAAGAAATGGGATCAAACAATCAAGTGATAAATAACTTAAATAGGATTCCCTACACATACGAGGTAGAAATTCTGTGTAACACCCTAAGATATTGTGATTTTTTTTCTTAAAGTAAATTTAATATTTTTGATATTTTTAATTACACGAAACATTAATTTTATATAATGTTACACATAATACTGAGTATATCTTATGTTATATATCCTGTATTACCTGAGACACCAAGATTTAGCAAACCATGAAATATTAATATTTTACATATGAATAATATAACCTAAATGTTAAATAGGTGGGTGTGAAAATTATAAACTAATTTATGAAATATAAATATAAATTTCCTGGTTAGAATAATTTTATTTATAAATTTTTAGAAAATAATCAATAAATTTTTAGTAAAGTATTATATTTATTAAAAAAATGTTTTCTTAAAAAATGAGTTTTATTACTTTTTATTGAAAATATTATAATTAATCTATAAGGACTTTATTAAATTTATTTGATAAAATTAACATTATTTTCGAATAATCATATCAAGATTAACTTATGGTGACATATTGGTATTTTTAGAAAATATGGTTTTTTAGTGAATAGTGAAAAATACCAATTTTTGTAAAAATATCATTTATTTTTAATAAATTAAGTAATTTTAATTCACTATTAATGTTTAAATTAAAATAATTATTCTTGATTGATATTTTATCCAATTATGTAGCTTTTAATCACTTTTATGTTTGATTTTAGATTATGTTTATTTTAGGGTTTAAAAGGAATTTTTCCTTTTTAAAACTGTTTTAAAGTGAATAATGTTTATACATTTTAATAATTTAAAATAATCCATAATGAGGAAAATTATAAATTGAATTTATATATTTTATATCTACAACTTATTAATGATATCCATACAATTATCAATATTATAAATAAAGTTAATAATAAAATCATCCTGTACTTGAAAAATACACATCTCAAAAACTTACTTTTACATGAGTTTTGTAGGATTTATTTCAAATTTTATTTTAAAAAATTTTAAAAAATTAATTTGATTAAAAAAATTAATTTTTGAAATAATCTTGTAAAAATTATCTTCGGGTGAATTTTTTTCTTTTTTGAATAGATTCATTTTTTAATGAATAGTGAAAATACTGAACTTCAATTGAAAAAAATATCTTTGTTTAATTTATATATAAAGTTAAATTATATAGTAAATTTATCTTACTGTTAAACTAGATCATTTAGATATAAATTATTCTAATTTAGTTCAGTGGAATTAATTTTATACTAGATTTTAAAATAAAAACTATGTAAAATTTGGAACATTTTCTTTTTATAAACCAATTTTCTCATCACATATACGAGATTAATTTTAAATTAAATTTTGCGACTTATATGAGTGTAATTTAAAAAAATGGACTCCATATTTTGAAGTAAAATAATCTATATTATATAATAAGGTCAAATTAAATTTTTACCAAACTGAATAGTGAATGTAGAAAAAATTAATTATCATAGTTAAGGTAAAAATTGGTTTACCGGGGGGTTAAATTGAAATGATAACCGTAAATATGACATATAAACTTATATAAAAACATTTGGGTAGAAATATTTTGACCATTAAACCTATAAATTAATATAATGACCCATTTTTGACACTTGTGACATATAGAAGACATGGTATCACTCAGTTCTTTTCAAAAAATCTAAATGTGTCCTCACCCCCACTTATAAAAAGCAACCCCTCCCATCTCTTCTTAACACCTTAATCCAATTTTTTAGTCTAATACCATCCCAAAAAACTTCCCTAATTCCATTATGTCATACTAAAATCCTTATTTTGGGTATAAATCCATCATAGGAAGTCTTTTAGTACAAACCTAAGGTGGATACCCAAAGAATAGGTAACACTCATCAATGAGCATTTTTGTTTTATTTTTCCCCAAACCCATTAAATTATGATTATATAAAGCTTAAAAAGTAACCTAAATATAATAAATATATTTAAATATTGTTATTCTAAGGTCATGACCTATAGCCATATCAACATCCATTAAATGGGTTACAAAATCATCATTCATATGTACAATGACCTACCACCTCATAAACCGATGTATTTTGTTTTTCCAATAACACCTATAATGATTAAAATAATGATGAATTTATTGTTTATATATGATATATATTATATTACCATACTTATATAATTTTTATATCCCATATACCTTCATGATTTATATTTTGTGGGAATATGATAATATCGCTCGTGTGTACGGTGGACTACCACCTCACAAAGCGATGTGATTCAATCACACTTTACATTGAAATTATTATGGATGTTCTTAAATAAAATATGTGATATATATGATTTAAAAATTATTTTATAACAATAATATATTTTTTAACTTTCTTTTTATCCAATAATAAAATGCAAATAACGTTCATGAGTACGTTCAGTCTACCGTTTCCATGAACGATGTATTTCATCTTCTATCACAAAATTTTATGGATTAATATAAATACATATGTAATGAATATATATCATATTTATATCATGGTTATAATTATGGAGATTATGGAACCATTTTCAAATTAATAGGATAAAAAGTATATCAAATGAAAACATATATGAAAAAGTACAGTTATTACCCGAAACGTAACATTAATATGGAATTGTTAATAAAAGAGTAATAAAAGGTCATAAAAAAAATAATATATGGTATTATATATATGAATTATTATTTTTTAATATATTTATAATAAAATAACATTTATTATACATGAGTTTAGAATGTGAACAGAAGAATTAGAGACTTTCTATAGGGGATTTCCATCTCACTTTTTACCTCTACAAGACACATGTCATATTCACCACCCATTTATTTTAGGTGGTGTATATAATTTATATGGAAGTTTTTTTTATAATTTCAATTAATATTATGGGGATTTAAGTATATATTTTATTATATCACATTTAGGGGTTTTACGGTTCAAATGTTAACAAATCGATAAGGGATTGTTTTCTTAAATTACCTGCTTTGGGAAGTAAATTGTGTTTTACACATATCCTCTTCTATGAGGAATATATAATAACCATTTGATACATTATATCATGAATAACCTAATTTTCCGGAAATATTTATTTTCATTTAATTATATTATTTTAGGGGGATTATGATTCAAATTTACCAAATAGGTAAGATTTTTATATTACAATGTCATCATTTATCAAGAATATTTATGATTATGCTTACAATGGTAAAATATTATGATATATATCTAAAGAAACTCATTAATTTTATTTTTATTCAGTTATTTAATGAGAAAAAATTTAATTCCTACATTTCTATCTCTTTATGTACTTAGGAGTTTAAAATAATGTTTTTATGAAAAATCATCTTTTCATTCGAAAAATATTTTTATTCTAAAACCATATTTTCTAAAAAACATTAAAAAATGTTTTATATTGTAATAATTATTTTTCAAATCAGAAATGATATTTTAATCATGAAATGTTTTAAATAATTTTTAATCCTTACATTATAATATTTTAATGGTATTTTCATATAGAATGGTTTTCAAAATATTTTCATTTTTAAAAAGAGTTTTTCAAAGAAGAAGGTATATTTATCTCAAGAAATGTTTTAACTAATTTTTAATGATTACTTTATAATTTTCAACGTTATTATGAAATAAAAGTTTTTTAAAATTTATTTATGTTTTAAAAATCATTTTTCAATGATTAAAGGATTTTTTCAGTAAGAATTGGTCGAAGTGTCCCTTTCAAATTATTTTCCATCTAAGACGACATCCTATAATGTCACTTATTCTTTACAAGGTATAATGTTGAATGATACAATTGTTATTATTTATCTATATGGGTAATTATTATGTTGATGAAATGTTTATGAAGCCCATTTATTTCTCATGGGTTATGCTATTGTGAATTGATGAAATGTTTGTGAAACCCATTTTCTTTACAGAAGTTATGATATGGTAAAATATCTATATTACCCATTTCATTTAATGGGTTACGATATGATGAGGGTTTATGATCTTGTGTGCATTTATAAATATGAATTTTATTATGTGTATGGGTTAACATATATCTCCATATAATTCAATGGGTAAAACTATTTATCTCCTGAGATAATGGTGAGAAAAAATCTATTGACTTGATCCACTATGGGAAACAAGTGTGTCCTGATCCACTATGGGAAATAGGTGTTTCTTGATCCATAATGGGAAACTGGTGTGTCATTACCATAATAGGAAATAAGTGATATGTTCTAATACACTATGTTAGTATTGGTAGTTTACCTTGAAATATGAAATGGTTTTCTATATTTATGATGGTCTGAAACTTTTATGGCATGATTTTGTAGTTCATAATGGATTTATAGTGATTTATCACTCTTATGGTCCATATTTTATGAAATAATAAATTTTATACCCTGAATCCTGTTTATGATACCTGATAGTTTGGGTATGATCTTTTTATATTACATTCATATTTATATACTCTTTTTATTATCTTATGATTTTCTATGATCATATATTGATATCTCCAATGTTTACCTTTTTTGAGCATATGAGATCACTCTTTCTTATGTTTCCTTTCCCCATGTTGTGAAGAAATGTTTTAAGTAGGGTATATCTATGAAGAGTAATAAAATGGAATATATTTATAGGAAACATTGAAGATATTCCCCAGATTAAAATACTATGTTCAAAGTTTCCAAATCCAATAAACTATTATAGTCCTTAGGCATGTGTTTGTATAATGTAAGGAATATTCATAAAAAAATATTTAATTTCCATCTACGAGAAGCTTGGATCGATATAGCTGGTATAAGAGGAAAGGATTAGTTATCCTTTGGAAACTAGGATGATAAATCATTAGTGAGATCCCTAGGTATATGTATAAATATATTTCCAGGTATTTCGTTAAAGATAATTCTAAGGATGAATCAAGTTAAAGGAAAATGTCCTGGAATTTTTTAAAGGATATAGAATGTGTTTTCCAAGAAATTTAAACCCTTTATGGATACAAAAAGTGGATGTGGCTCTATCATAGATACACCTTGGGGTGAAAACCCTAAAAACACTATATTGGGATATACTTGATCAAGAACTGGTGCCGAATAATAGGCCTTATTGTAAACTTAGTTTGACACTCCTAAGGGATATTCTTTGTAATTAAAAAACACATTACGATCCATAATGAAAGGTTTAAATAGATTCTATATTTGAATTAACTAGGATAAACCTAAGGCGTCATAGATTAGAAATAAGGTTTCATGATTTAGACACCCTATAAGTTATTTTCATGATTATTTGGCTTCCCATTATGAATAGAGATTCTCACATTAGGCTTTTTAGTTTTATTCAATAAATAGAACAAGAAGGAATCATGTTAACATTGAATCTTATGGAATATTATATGACTTAAGGGATGTTTATGACCTATAAAAATGATTATGAGAAATAAAAGTGATTTAATGGAAAGGTTATTTGGCTAGATTATGGGAAAGATAACCCCTAATATATTGCAGCTGTTTATAAAATAGTGTTTATTTTAGATAAAGATATGGTAAATATGGATAATGTAAATAAGATAGTATTTAGAAACTCAGAACTAATAAAGGATTTGTTGAAAATGGAATTCATGTTATCATTTATGGAGTTTACAACATTATTGGATCTAAGGCATATATTTAATAATTTGCAGCTTTATTAAAGGAATGAGAAATCATGAATGTTTCCATTGAGGTTATATGGTAATTATGATTTCAAGAGTGCAAATGATGGAGGTATTCACATGATTAGAATGTGAAAATTAAGAGCTATTTCATTTTTTATGGAGGTTTAATGATATTTTCATTTTTGAAATCTAGTGAAATTATTTATAATGTTTTGGATTTTAATCTTTTGGACGGGTCATAAGGAAAACCATTTATGAACTATTTTAAGATAAACACCAGATATTAATGTATTATTTCACCATATTATCATTTATTCATAACTTGTGCTTACTAGTTTCTGTGTGATGATAAGGTAGACAAAATGATTACCTATACATTTAAGGATATTATGATTTGTTAGTCATTCAGGCCTAAAAAATCTAACATCATTTCTAGGAGTAATAGATGAAGTAGAAATAGATCAAGGCATAACCCAAGGATAATATTGTACTTATGAAATTAAATGAAATAATGTAATCATTTATTATCATGAAAACTCTCTATCTTTAGGAAAATGAGCTTAGCATAAAATGTTCTCGAATTATCATTATTTTATATGATATCAATGAACTTTTTCATACCCCTTTGGTTAATGGATTTTTTTCTATTAAATTTCTCTGGATCAAACAAATTATTATTATTATAAATGATCTATATCACCATATATAATTATTTTCATTTTTCATATATTTCCAAATCTTTACTTCCCACCTATGTTTTCTTACGTGGAGAACTAGATATGAGTTACTTTTAACAATCGTTATGTTTCCATCATTCCATTTTTATGGGGGTTTTTTATTCATTTTTATGAAATGGGTTTCTATAAATGAATTTTAAAATTTCAAACCATTTATTATTTAGATGAAGTTTGAGGGTAAAAATCATTTTTCGATGCGTAAAATGTTACACCCTAAGATTTTGGGATTTTTTAGAATAAATATTTGATATGCTAGGTATTTTGAATTAAAAAACACTGTTTTAGCCTTTTTTTACACTTAATATTGATTATATCTTTCATTATATGCAATAATGAGTTTATTTTTCATTACACACGACAACGATAGCGTGAATTACACACGACACTGAGATTTAGTGGACTATGAAATAATATTATTTTAAATATAACTAGTATAAAATATTATTTAAATGGTTATGGATAAATAATATAAAATAATTTATGATATATATATATATATATACAAATTTACAACTCAATTAGAATTTATTTATAAATTCTTAGTAAATAATCAATATATCTTTAGTAATGCAATTCTATTAATCAAAAATATGTTTTTGTCAAAAATGAGTTTTATTCATTTTTGTGAGAAAATATTATAATTATTTGATAGATCATTAAATAAAATTTATTTAATAAAATGAACATTATTGAAATCATCATATCAAAATTTACGTTTGGTGAAATATTTCGATTTTTTAGAAAATATGGATTTTTTAGTGAATAGTTAAAAAAACTGATTTTTGTGAAACTATCTTTTATATTCAATTAAATAAGTAATATAAATGCCCAATTATGTTTTAAAGTAAAATAAATATTATTTGGTTATATTTAATCCAATAAATTAATTTTGAATCAACTTTATATTATATTTTACTATAAGTTTACTATACAGTTTTAAATAGGTGTTTTCAAAAAATTATTTTAAAGTGAAAAATGTTTCTCCATTTTAATTAATTAAAATAATAAATAATTATGAATATTTAAAATGTAATTTATATGGTATATATCAAAAAATTAAAAACTATATTCATACAATGATTATTATTAGAAATAGAGTTAACATAAAGTCATATTGTGCTTGGAAAATTACTTTCATAAAAACCTGCTTTTTTATCATATCTGTGTATTCTTTTTTAAATTAAATTTTTGAAACGTTTAGAAAATTAATTGGTTAAAAAAATTATTTTTTAAATAAAAATTTCAAAATTATATTAGGGTCAATTTATGGGTTTTTTCTGAAATGTTTCATTTTTTATGAATAATGATACATATTTAATTTTAATTGTAAAATTCCTTTTTGATTAATTTATTTATAAAAATAAATTATATTATAAATTTATTTTAAAGTTTAAAAAACTAATTTATGAATATATTAATAAAATTTAGGTCATTTAAATTAATTTAATATTGAAATTTTAAATAAAGACTTTGTAAACTTTTGAACATTTTCTCACTGAAAAGCTGATTTAACATCGTGTCTGCGAGATTAATTTTAAATTAAAATTTTCCACTTATGTCAGTGAAATTTGGGAAAGGATTATATATTTTTAATAAAATTAAATAATATTATCTAAAATTCTCAAAATATATTTTTACCATTATTAATAGTAAATGTAGTAAAAATTAATAAGGGCGGTTAAGGTAAAAATGGGTTTACCACGAGATTAAACTAAAATGATATTGATAAATGTAACTTATAAAATTTTCTAAAAACTATTATATGGATATATTTAGACCCTTAAACCTATAATGTAATATAATTGATCATTTTGGACCCATTTTACATATGAAAAATGTGGGAGCAGTCAATTCTTTTCAATAATATCAAGTATGTTCTCCCCCCAAAATATAAAAGGTCACCCCCACTCATCTCTTCTTCCACCATAAAACCCATTTTTTAACGAAAATAACTAAAACAATAACCTCAAAAAATCCATCCTCTCACAATATAAGAATTATTTTGGTCATAAATCCTTCTTAGTAATGATTTTAGTGAAAACCTAAGGAGGATAGCTGAAGAAGATGTAACATTCATCAATAAGCATTTTTGTTTTATTTCTACATCCACCCATTAAATTCATATTATATCATTATTATATAAATAAAATATTACATAAAATATTATTTTTTATGTTAAGGTAATTACCTAAAACCATCTCCACCACTATCAAATGGGTGACAAAATCAGTATTTATGTGTATGATATACTACCGGTTAATGAACCACTATCATTCGTTTTTCCATCACCACATATAACAGTAAAAAATAATGATGGATTTATTATATAGATATGATATTTATGATATTATGATGTTTTTATAATTATTATATCACACATTCCTTTTTGATTACCATTTTTTGGGAATACGATAACTTCAGTCATGTGTACGACAGACTGCCACCTCACGAGGTGATGTGATTTGTTCACATATTATATAAAAGGTATTAAGGATTGTTTTAAACGAAAATAAATGATATATATGATATAGAAATTATTATATAATGATAATATATCATTTAAAATTCTATAAATCTAATAAGAAAATGGAAATAGCATTTATCCGTACGTATGACCTATCATCTCAATAAATGATGTATTTCATTTTCCATCACGCTTTTGTTGGATTAATATAAATCTATATGTAATAAATATATTGTATATTTATTTCATGTTTATAATTATGATTATTATGTAACCATTATCAATATAATTAGAAACCAAAATATAACAAATCAACATATATACAAAAAATTGATTATTTCTCGAAACGTAAAATCAACATGGAATTGTTAACAAACGAGAAATAAAATGTCATAAACAGATAATATATGATATTATATATAATAATTTTTTAATTTAATATGTTTATTATAAAATTATATTAGTTATAAATGAGTTTTGAACATGCACGAAAGACGTAGAGACTTAAGGTAAGGGATTTTTTCCCCACTTTTTACTTATATGAGATATATTCAACATTCACCACCTATTTATTTTATGTGGCGTATGTACTACCCATAAATTTATTTTATGATAATTCCAATTAAAATTATGGGGATTTACTTATGAATTTTAGGATCTTTCTTTTAGGGGTTTACGATTCAAAAGCTAACAAATCAATAATGTATTTTTGTCTCAAATTGCCTTCATTGGGGTGAAATTATGTTACACAACTATCCTCTTCTATGAGATGTATATAATAAAAATTTGACATGTTATATCATTAATATAGTTATTTTCATGATATTTTATATTTCATTTAATGATATTCTTTCTTGGAGATTTTGATTCAATGTTACCAAAGTGGTAAATGTTTTATGTTACTATCTCATTATTTGTCAGGATTATTTATGATTATGCTTACAATGATGAAATATTATGATATATATCTCAAAAAATCCAGAATATTATTATAATATTTTTATGTAATTATAATTCAAGTTGTCCCTTCATTTCCCTCTCTTTATGTACCTAATATTTGAAATTAATTTATTTATGAAAAATATTCTTTCATATTAATAAATATTTTTCATCCAAACCCATTCAGCATTCTAAATATGTTTTTATAAATGTTTTATATTTTAATAGTGTTTTTTAAATTAGAAATAATATTTTCCTCAATTAATATTTTAAATGATTTTTAAATCATCAACTATAATTTTTCAATGGTATTTTTAAAGAAAAAATAAGTAAATAATATTTTCATAAAGAAATGTTTTTAATGATTTTTAATGCTTACAATATAAGTTTTCAAATTAATTTTCAACGTAAAAAATTTTAAAAATGTTTTTTATTTTAAAAATTATTTTTCCAAGATGAAAGTATATTTTCCTCTTGAAATGGTTTAATTATCCTTTCAAAATCATTTTCCATCTAAGATAACATCCCCTAATGTTACTTATGCATTAATAGGTATAATATTTATTTATACCATACTTATTATTTCTCTATATGGTTAATGTTTATATTGATGAGATGTTTATGAAACCCATTTATTTTTCATGGGTTATTATATGGTGAGTTGATGAAATGTTTAAGAAACCCATTTTATATACATAAGTTATGATACGATGAAATGTTTATGATACTAATTTCATTTCATGGGATATGGTATGATTAATGTTTTTGATATTATGGAACACATAAATATGCTTTTTATTATATGGTCGGTGGGACCTATATCTACCTACAATTTGTTGGGTATAACTTTATATCTAATGAGATATAATGGAAAATAATTTAATGGACTTTATACACTATGAGAAATATGTTTTTCTTGATCCACTATTGGAAACATGTGTTTCCTGGTCCACACATGAAAATTAGTATGTCTTGATCCACAATGGGAAATAAGTGATAAGTTATGATCCACTATATTGATGGTAATGGTAATTTACCTTAACATATGTCATGATTTAAAATATTTATGATGGTGATAATGTTTTATGACACGATCTTATGGTTCATGATTGATTTATAGTTATTTCTCACTCTTATGGGCCATGTTTTCAGAAATGATAATTTTTTATTCCATGAATCTAGGTTATGATCCATGATAGGTTGGTAATGATATTTGTAAGATATTTTTATTATCAAATACCCTTATTATTATCTTATTATTTCATATGATCATAGATTTCCATATGTTATGTTTACCCTTAATTGGAATATGAGATCACCCATTCTTAGGTTTCCTTTCACTAGGTTATATAGAAAGGTGTTATGTAGGAAATATATAAGAAGAGTAGAAAGGCCGATTGATGTGCGAAAATTCTCGATTGATTCAAGATAAATAAAAAAATTTGGTGTTGTTACCCCTAGGTACATATGTTCTATATCCTCATCCATTTGTATTATCCAGATAGGGATTTAATTTCTTAGAAAACACTCCTTATATGCATTACCAAAACTCAAGGACATTTTCCTATACTTTGACTAATCCTTATACTTATCCTTAGACACCCTAGAAATATATTTAGAAATACCCCTAGAGATATCATTAAATTTTTCTCATCCAAGCTTCCAAAGGATTACTAAACCTTTCATCTAATATTAACTATAGTGACCCAGGATTCTCTTATAAGGATATTACATCTTTTATATGAATATCAATTACATTAAACAAACACATTCATGAGAACCATAATTTTTTATTTCCTTTGGAAACATGGAAAACAATATTAGAATATAATGAAATATCTTCAATGATTCCCACAAATATCTTCTCTCTGTTTTGATACTCTCGAGAAATATTTTTGGGAAATTCACAATCTATTTAGGAACATCATGTCAGATTTAAATAGACAATGATTTTGAATGACCTAGGATAAACCTAAGGTTTCATAGATTCAAAAAAGTGTTCATGATTTAGAAACCTCATAATTTATTTTCATGATTATTTATTTTCCCATTATTATTATCATTTCTCACATGATGATTTTTAGTTTTAGTCAATGAATATAACAAGAAGGAATCATGTTACATTGAATCTGAAGGAAAATTTAGTGCCTATGAGAAACCAAATTGGATGATGATTGGATAAAAAGAAATTATGATTATTCCTACTAAACTATCATGATATATGACTAAAAACATGAACTTAAGTGAGATTGTTGACACATCGAATAAGAGGAAGATGGAATTTTATGGAAGTTTATGTAGTAGTGAACAAAAAGAAAATAAGATTAAGCTTATTAAATGTTAATAAGGTGGGAATAAAAACAAGAATTAATATTTACAATGGAAGGAAAGATGATCTTTTGGTGGAAAATAATGTCACAAAGTGAAAACTTGTTGAGGAGTTCAGTGCCTTATCAATATAGAACATGGGCATTAACCAATTCAATACCCAGATCTAGGACTTAACTTCTAGGCCAAGTAAGTACCCATTATATGAAAATAATTTAAGTGGAGGGAGTGAAGTATTTATTAATTTTTATTCAAAAATTAGGAAGTCTGAAATATATATGCATTATTTAGTATGGGTTTTTCATTATGGATATAAATGAATATTTTGACAGATGCAGATGACCTAGAGAATTGATTTAAAGGAAAATTGATTTTTTTCATAAAAGGAAACACAACCCTTGATATGTTCATAATGTAGAGAAATTAGTGTTTAGTATGGATTAAGAGACTACTGATATATATAAAGTAAATCATATAGTTTTTATGACCTTATAACTAATAAAGGATATATTGAAAAGGTGGTTTATGTTACCATTGATAATGTTTAGAACATTGTTGTACATATGGACTATATTCAATAATTTATGGTTTTATTGAAGGAATGATAAAGAAATAATGTTTTGATTGATTTTAGAAGGTATTTATGGTTTCAATAGAACACATGATGAATGTATTCAAATGTTTGGTATGTGAAAATTAGGAACTGTTTCTTGTTGTTTGGATGTTTAATGATTAGTTTATTTTGCAAATTTAGTGACCCTATTTATAATGGTTTTTATTTTAATATTTTTTAAGGGATATAAGGTTAAAAATTTATGAAATGGTTTAATATGGGATTTGGATGTGGCTCTAGAGAATAATGTATTGTTTCACCATATAAATATTTATGCACAACTTATGAGACCTATTTTCCTATGATGATAACTAAAAATTTAATGAATTATTTATCATTATATTTGTGGATAAAATGATCTGTTACTGATTTGAGCATAATAAATCCACATTCATATCATAGAGTAATAGATAAAATATAAATTTATCAAGGAACAGCCCAAGGGTTAGATTTTTCTTATTAAGTAGAATAAATCAAGTAAGTATATCTTCTTGGGAAAATTCTCTAACATTAGGAAAAGGATATTGGAATAAATTTTTGCTATGTTATCATCATTTTCAATGATATTAAGGATTTTTTTCACAAACATTTGGCTCATGGTTTATTTTCTTAACATTCTCTAGATCACAAACTTTATTTTGATCAGTGATCACTATCACTCTCTATAATTATTTATGTTTTTATTCCATGTCCAAATCATCGCATACCACATATGTTCTGTTATGTGGAAACCTAGTTACAAGTTTCTTTAGGTAACAATTATTTTTCAAGATTTCCCTTTATATGGTGAGTTTGATTATTCATTTGTATGATATGAGTTTTAATGAAGGAATTTTATAATGACCAAACATTGAGGACCAAAAATAATTTAGAGGGCGAAATTAATTTTAAGAGTGTATAATGTAACACATCGAGATTTTGTGATTTTTTTAATTAAATTTAATATTTTTGATATTTTTCATCACAAATAACTATAATTTTCTATTTTTTTATGCATAATACTAAGTACATATTTTATTATACACAATAATTGAGTTTTGTTTACATTAAACACAATAATAACAACATTCATGAAACACGAAATCAATCTTTAGAGAAAACCATAAAATAATATTAATTTAAACATTACCATCATAAGCTATCCATTAAAACGTTTGGTATGAGTATTATAAAATACTCTATGAAATATATGTAGAAAATTCTTACTTAATATAAATTTATTTATAATTTTTTAATAATGTAATTATATTCATTAAATATATGTTTTTTCAAATATGAGTTTTATTCATTTTCAATAGAAAATATTATAATTAATTTGTAGAGATTTTATATAATTTATTTTAAAAAATTAAATTCAATTTTAAAATCATCATATCAAAATTAACATATGGTGAAATTTTGGCATTTTTTTGGAAAATATTAACTTTTCATTGAATTGTGAAAATACATTTTTTCGTAAAACTATCAATTATTTCCAATAAATTAAGTTATTTAAATTATTAATTATGTTTTAAATTAAAATATTTATTATTTATATATATTTAATCCACTTAAGTACTTTTGAATCAACTTTATAAATTGGATTTTAGAATATGTTTATTTTATGGTTTGAAAGAGAGTTTTTCAGAAAACTGTTTTAAAGTGAATAATGTTTCTTCATTTTAATACATAATGATGAATGTATTAAATTAAATTTATTTATTATATATCAATAAATTATAATTTATATTCATACAATTATTATTATTACAAATAGTGTTAATATGAAATCATCTTTTTCCTAAAAAAATACACTTCTTGATTTTTTTGGTTTTCACCGTGTCTGCAGGTTCAACATTAAATATATTTTTTAAAAAAATTAGAAAGTTAATTATAAAAAAAAATTTATTTTTCAAATCATCATGTTAAAATTATATTGAGGTGTCTTTTCTGTTTTTTCTTAAAAGTATCATTTTTATGAATAGTGAACATACTGAATTTTAATTGGAAACTGCTTTTTCATTTAATTTATTTCAAAAGTAAAATTATATTTCAAATTTATCTTAAATTTAAAATTTTTCAATTATAAAACCATTATTATGATTTAGGTTATTGGAATCAATTTCATACTGGATTTTGATAAAAAACATTATAAACGTTTGAACATTTTCTCTTAGAAAACCTGATTTCTCATCATGTGTTTGGGGTTAATATTAAATTAAAATGTTTTTCCAATTTGAGTGTAATTTGATAAAATTTATTTCATATTTGGAATTAACATAATTTATATTATCAAATAATTTCAACCTAATATTTTACAAAATTAAATTTTGAGTGGAGAAAAATTAATTACTATGGTTAAGGTAAAAGTTATTTTACTAGGGGGTAAACAAAACAAATACGGGTAAATATGAATTATATACAAGTATAAATATTTAGATATTGAAACCTCTAATGTTTAATAATGGATCATTTTGGACCCTTGTGACATAAGAAAAACATGGGAGCACTCAATCCTTTTCAAAACTACCATGTATGTCCTCTAACCCACTTATAAGAGGCCACCCTTCTCAAATTTTATTGACAAATTAAAAACTTATTTGTTTGAAAATAAATGAAAATATAAATTCAAAAATTACCTAATATAATAATATAATCCTAATTTTGGTCATAGATCTATTCTAGGAAGGTTTTTAGTGAAAACCTAAGGAGGATACCCGAAGAAGATGTAACATTAATCAATGATCTCTTCTGCTTTATTTCTTCTTATAACCACTTCTATTTTAATTATACCATGATTAAAAAATAACCTCAGTATCTTAAATATATAGACATGTTTTTATGTTATGTTTATTTTTTACAACCATCTTCACTTCCATCAGATGGGCTATGATATCATCATTCATCTATACAACAATGTACCACCTCACGAACCGATGTCGTTCATTTTTCTATTAGCACCTCTCATGAATGGAAATAATGATGGATTTAATGTTTATATATGATATTTATGAAACTATTATTCTTATTTAATTACACTATCACACATACCTTTATTAATTCCATTTTTTGGTAATAAGATAATGTCTTTCATGTGTTAGGTCGACTACAGCCTTGTGAAGTGATGTGATTCGTTCACACTTTATATGGAATGTATCAAGGATGAATTTTATGAATATATGTAATATATATTAAATAAAAATAATTCCATAAGGATAATATATTATTTAACCTTCTTTACTTTTATCCAAAAAGAAAATGATAATAGTGGTCATGCGTATGTACGACCTACCCTCTCCATGAACGCTGCATTTCGTTTTCTATTACTAAATTTTGGAGATTAATTTAAATAAATATATAGTGAATATTTAAGATATTAATAAATGGTTATCAAAATTGAGATTATGAAACCATGATCAAATTAATATGAAAAAATATAAAAAATCCAAACATGTACAAATAACAAAGCGGTTATTTCTAGAAACATAACATTAACAAGGAACTATTAATAAATGGGTAATAAAAGGTCATAGAAAGAATATATGGTACAATACAAATGATTTTTTTATTTAATATCTATATAATAATATTATATTTATTATACAAGAGGTTTTAACATGCACGAATGAATTCAATACTAATGGTAAGGGATTTTCGTCTCACTTTTACTTATATGAGACACATGCCATATTCACTACCAAGTTATTTTTTTGTGGTGTATATAATACACATGAATTAACTTTATGATTATTATAATTAAAAATATAAATGTTCTCATATCCTTTTAATATATCTATTTTCGGTGGTTTACAGTTCAAAAGTTAACAAATCGTGAAGGGATGTTTATTTCATGTTTCCTCCTTTTGGAAATAAATAATGTTATGCACCTATCTTATTCTATAAGGTGAATATAATACCAATTTGACATGTTATATAATGAATATAATTATTATAATTATATGTTAAGTTTTACGTAATGATATTATTTTAAAGGGATTATGATTCAAAGTTACCAAAGCCACTAAAACTAATGATTTTAATGATTATTGTTCTTTTATCAGGACTAATATTTTTTGATGATTTGGATTCCAAGGAGAAATCATCAATAAAAAAGGAAACCATTTTTTTAATAATATCATCGACTACTTAATGAGTAATTATGGTGTTCACTACAAAACATCAACTCCATATCATCCTCATATTAATGGACAAGAATATGTTTCTATCGAGGAGATTAAAAAATCCTGGAAAAACATTCCATAAAAATTGGAAAGATTATAGAAATAGGTTGAAAGACATATTTTAGGATTATAATAAAACCTATACAACCCTAATTAAAATTATCAAATATCGATTGATTTATGGAAAAAATTATCATTTACCAATGGAGTCAGAACATAATGCTTATACCGATATTTAGGAAATACATTTAGATCTGAAAAATTTAGACATGAAATAAAAATTTTGATTCCAGAGTTTGGAGAAATCAAGACAGGTTATTTTTTGATCTTTGAAATCTATTTGGAGAGGAAAATTTTTTCACATTTCATGCTGATTCAATAAAGAAACATTTATCCATGAGAAAAAATGATGCTTTGTAAATCAATAATAATTCCAATTATTGGTAAACTTATTTTTATATGGGATGTCCCCTTTACATTCTCTAATTTATATCCATTTAATATAATTTAGATTGGTAAATAAGGAAACAATTCACGTTCAATGAACATAGGGTAAATAAGTATGTGGGAATCTTCTATAATCAACAATATAGGAGATCATAGTCCACTAACGATTCTACCATTTAAACCCCCAAGTTTTTACATTTATTGAGATTTATTACCACTTTAATTATTTTAAATATACTCAAACTACCATTAATATTATAATTCCTTGATGAAAATACACAATTCCAATGAAGGGTATGAGAAACATTTTAAATTTTGTGGAATTTCAAAATTTTAATGTTATTTTATTTTTGTGTGTTTTTGAGTTCTGTTGTTCTTGAATTGAATACCATTAAAAATTTAAAATCTATGAAAAATATAAGAAACTGATTCAGGACCATGAAACTTAACGTAGATTATTGATGAAATAAACTTATATTTAGTTTCAAAGTTCGGTAAATTCATGAAAAAGCAATTATTTTTTGAATTTCATGCCATGAAATACTATCCAATATTAAAATAACTTACTTATGAGGATTCTAATCCAATTTTTACACCTTATTCCCATGCCCCTCATTTCTTCAGAGATTAAACCATGATTGATCAACTAAAATATACTATTAATTCAAGTCAAAACCATGGATCATTAAGGGACTTTTATTGAAAATTACCGAGGCATTGTTTCAATTTAAATTTCATTTTTACACAATTAACACTTATTCCATAATTCCTAGTATATTTGAACCTTTTAATCCTCTATAATGCATGAACAACCTTGTTAGAGAGCCATAAAAAACCCGAAATCCCTTCCAACCTTCCCTTGAAATAATCTCATGATCTGAGTTGAACTCAAGTGTGGGGGAGGGTGATGCTTTGTGACAACTACATCAATTGAGGCTATTTTAGAAGAAAATATCATACTAAATAAAAGTTTTAAGGAACATAATAAAATCATGGAAATGATGAAAGGGAAATTATCCTCTAAAATTTTGGATAAGATGTCCAAGCTACTATTTAAATCTCAAATAATCTTCTATACTATTAAAATAAAATCTGTATAGGATTTTAAAACCAAAATAGTAGAAAAAAACATTGATGATAGATGAATAACGAAATTACTACTAGTAAAGTGTTAAATTTCTTAAATTTATATGGAATTAAAAATAAATTTTGAGCTAAATTTTGTGAAAGTTGAGTGTGTGAGGATTCCATTATTTAGTGTAACATTTGCAATCATGCATTTTAATTTAATTAGATCCACACCACATTATTACACCTTATGTATTTAAACATATAAAACCCACCAACCCTTATATAGAGAACAACCTTAAGAAATCCATATATTAAACAGACGTAGTTGAATAATTGAGAAGATATTTATAAACTATATAAACCTATGGTAACACCTGAATTTTCTGGGAATGAGAAAAACCTTGCTTAAAATTCATAAGTGTGTTATGAGTGAAATACTTATAGGGAGTTAGGTTAGAATGTGGGTGGGAAGAAAAAGGAAGTAGAAATGAATTGAATGTACCACGTGGAGAACATTAATTATGAAAATATTTGAGGCATGATAATATTGAGTTCCTTAGCTATTGAAGATGGCACCCACATTGGTTAGTGTTTTTTATTTTACTTGGGTAATAGTTTTTATGTTCATTTGACTGGGAGTCTAAGGTTTAAGTGTGGGGTAATTGATATATGATATAAATTAATAATCATTTATTGATATTAAATTTATCTTCCCCTAAAATTTAATAATAAATTATATTTTATGATGTTCTAGTATTAAATTATCATTTCATTGGATTTAGTGAATATTTATCTAAATGAAAAAAATATGGATTTAATTGATTAATTTAATTTTTATAATTAAATTATTAGCTAAAAACTAATAAATACTTGTATTTTGTAGGACAATTTTAATAAATTATTTTGTTCTAGAAGATATCATGAGGAATTATGGATGTTAAGAAAAAAGTTTTGAAAGAAGATGATAGTTGAAGAACTTTTTATTCCTCTAAAAGTAACAAGATATTGGAGTTGAATATTTTATAAGGATAAGTTACTAAAAGTTAGTAAGTCTGGAAGAAAAGGAATTTTTTGAGGATCTTATTATTCTAGATTGTCACGACCCGTCCTCGGGGCCCGTGCCGTGACTACCCCAAGCCCGCCTTCCATAGGCCAGGGGCTGGCGACTAGCACCAAAGGCGTAAAATCCCGTTAACTGGGAAGGCATTGCCTTTAAAAAAGAAAACAAGCACCATAGAGTACAAGCGGAAGTAAAACACTAAGTACAAAAAAGAGAGCTGAAAAGTAAAAAGGGGCCGGAAATACAAGCCCAACTGTAAAGTACAACTCGAAAAGGAAAACAGCGACTGAAAAGTAAAGCTGCTACGCTGAGATGTCCACTGGAATTCCCACCTGAAGGGTGGGTACAGATAGCTCCTCTGCTCCACGGGTCCCGCCATCCGCTCCGAGTATGTTCCGCCCAGTGGTCTGCCTCTGTGTACCGCCTCGTCGTATAGTCCACCTCCAGGTACCGTCCAGTCCTCGAACACTCGGCCTCTGCCAGTACTGGCCGTCGTCTGCAACCAACACAACGAGGTGCGGGCATAGCCCGTGCAGGGGTGAGTATAACGATACTCAGTAGGGACCCCGAGACCCTCAAGGTCTCACTAAAACCAACAAGGATAACCACAAGAAGATCACAACAGATAAACTCTACTTAGGTATATGCCCATACATATACCTAAGTTATCAAGTATCCCATCTCAATCATGAGGAAACACAAAGGTCAAAAGTCTCAGCTCAAACCAGGATTTTCATTATCGAAACCGTAACTGCTGAAGAGCTCCGTCTCTAGAGTGTACAGTGGTCCTGTCACGACTCTGAGGCTGCCGCTCACTAACCTAGGACTGCTGAAGTACTCCTCCTGTCGAGTACTGCGGGTCTGCTGCCAACTACCAGGCGCTCCGTCCGCTGAGGGTCTGCTGCCAAATACCGGGCGCTACCCAGATAGCCTGCTGAGGTACTCCTCCTGTCGAGTACCGCGGGTCTGCTGCCAACTACCAGGCGCTCCGTCCGCTGTGGGTCTGCCGCCAAGTACCGGGCGCTCCGTCCACTGGGCTAGTCGACTCACTCCAAGTCGAGTCGGTCAAGCAGTCGTCAGGTCTCAGCCGGCTACACGGTCTCCGTACTCTGCACGCTCGTCTCCACCGTCGCGGGTCTGTCGCTACAACCAAGCGCACACACTCCATAGGGTATCGCGGGTCCGCCGCTACAACCAAGATCTCCACCGCCAAGGGTCTGCTGCTGCATTCAAGCGCACCACCACTGTCAAGTACCACGGGTCCGCTCCACGAGCTACTGGTCGATACTCCAAGTATCACAAGGTCCCGCGAAGAAGTGTCTCAAAGGTCCGTCTCGTCACAGGGGTCTCAACGCAACAGACGGCGCGTCGATCGGACGCCCGGTCTGTGAGTTATTAGCCTTTTCGTCCCAGGGGCCCGGTTGGTTTCGTGAGCGAAACCAATCCCGGCCGTATCTCAACTGCACCCCGAACTCCCATAGGGTATACTCAAAGGGACCGTTACTCAACGTAACCACCAACGCCGCTGACGGCTCGTCAAGCGGACGTCCTGTCTGAAAGATATCAGCTTTCCCGTTCCAGGGGCCCGGTTGGATTTTGGGAACAATCCAACCCGGCCATACTCCGACTGCATCCAAAACTCGGGCGGAGTATGTCAAAAGTTCCGTCTCATCAAGAGGAAGTCAACGAAACAGACGGCGCGTCAATCGGACGCCCGGTCTGTGAGTTATTGGCATTTTCGTCTCCGGGGCCCGGTTGGTTTTTAAGGAAAAACCAACCCGACCGTACTCCACCTACGTCCAAACCTCGGGCGGAGTATGCCAAAAGATCCGATTCACTAAGAGGAACACAACGCGACTGACGGCGCGTCAATCGGACGTTCGTGGCTCAAGATATGAGCGTTTCCGCTCCGAAGGCCCGGTTGGTTTCGTGAACGAACCAACCCGGCCGAACTCAAAGTAACCCGAAACCTTGAGTGCGATATATCGAAACGACCGTCTCGATGCAGGGATCGCGTTGCCGCAGACGGTTCGTCATTCGGAGGTCCGAGGCTCAAGTTATGAGCCAAAAACCAAATCAGGTTCGAAACGGGGGGGTCCGGGTCCGGGCCGACCCGGCCCGACCCCCCCCCCCCCCCCCCGGGGGCGGCGCGGCGGCGGCGGCGGCGCGGCGGCGGGCCGCGTGGCGGCGGCGGCGGCGTGCCGCGTGGCGGCGGCGGCGGGTGCCGCACGGGGTGGCAGCACGCGGGGGGCTTGATTGCCCCCGCTGTTCCTTCAAAAAAAAAACGGCGCGGCCTTTGTGCCGCGCCAGCTCTTTAAACCCCCCCCCCCCCCCCCTCACGTGGGGGGGCCTGCTGGTGGAACCGAGGGGGCAGCCGGCCCCCTCCCTTTGAAGAAACGCCCCCCCCTCTTAAAGAGGGGGGTTTTCATGGTTGGCCGGGGAATTAAATTCCCCGGTTTTAAGCCATCCGGCCGGCCAGCTGGCCGGCCGGTTTTATCAAACGGGACCGGAATTTCCGGTCCCCTTCTTCGGCTTCCGACACTGGCGGCCCGGCCGCCGGTCTTCCCTTTCGCCGCGGCCCGGAACCGGCCGCGGTCTCCTCGTCCCGCCGCGGCCCGGAACCGGCCGCGGTCTTCTCTTCCCGCCGCGGCCCGGAACCGGCCGCGGCGTTCGTCATCCGGCGCGGTGCGTCGGCACCACGCCCCTTCGCCGTGCTTCAATTCTTTCCAACGTGGCGCGACGGCGTCGCGTTCTTGAAGATTCTCCTCGGCGTAGCACGACGGCGTTGCGTAAATTAAACGCTCGGTAAACCGCGTGGTGCGACGGCACCACGCCACTTTACTTCCATCGAAAGAATTAAACAAGAACGTTGGAGGGGGGGTTCGGCCGTGTTCGTGCGGTCCGGCCCCCCCTCGCGTTAATAATAATAACGCAACTTAAAGAAAAACATGTCACACGTTAATCTTGCTAAAAGCACGATCAAGAATAAAATGAGGAATCCAAAAGAAATTCGACAACCCCTACCTCGGGTTTAGGATTCAAAGGTTCTGCTACGCTCCGCGGAAGACGGCGTCGCGGAGGTCGGGTGTCGTGGTCGTCGTTCGTCAAATCCGTTGACGAAGAGTTATGCCCGAAAAGACACGTCGCTCGGATCTTTGATTGCCGACGAAGGAGGTTCGGGGGGGAAGAAGAGGTCCGAAGATACCGGGTCGCCGAGTCGATGATCCTTGACGAAGAGTTGTCGTTCTTCGTTGAGGATGAAGACGTTCTTCGTTCTTCGTCAGAGCTTGGAGATGAAGGGAAAGCTCTCCAAAGACAAACAAAGAACCCTCAATAAAATAAGAATACCACTTATTTTATTAACACAAAACTCAAAAGGATTTCAAATGTTTGAAATTCAAAAGAGTTTACCCCCAAAATTAAATAAGAGTAACCTAAGCCAATTAATTAGGGGTTAGGTACGTTGAGAGAATTTGAAAAGAAAAGGGGTTCGTGTGGGCCCCACCACACTTAATCCTCCCAAGGAAGGTTAAGTGGGTGTGGGTCCCACTTCCAACCACCTTTGATAGGTTTTTAAATAAGTTAAAATAAAATTTGTCTTACACAAATTTTATTTAACTTAACTGAAAAACCCCAAAACGTAACTCTCAACCCGCAACAAACGCAACTCCCAAAAAGGTCTCATTAAGCGAATATCGGCGCTGCGAGTTCATCGGTGCCCTCGGATTTCAATTCCGAGCACCGAATCAAAAGTTAGGAATTCCCGCTCGTTCGTTCACTGAACGTACCCGAGCTAAACTTCGGAAATTAATTCCGGGCACTCCGGGCCTCGGAATCAGGTGCCGTCTGAAACCGCGCTCTTGTAAAATTCTAAAGAAAATTAAGAAAAAATTTTCCTTGAATTTTACGGGTCTTTACATTACTCCCACCTCAGGGCTTTACGTCCCCGTAAAGCTACATCAAAAACTAGGGAATCAAAAGAGAGGATACTGAGCACGCATCTGAGCCTCCCGCTCCCATGTGCTCTCCTGGAGATTCCCGTGCCGCCATCTGTTGCGCACAAGAGGAATCGATCGTCCATGTAGGACCCGCTCCTGGATGACATGGACCTCTTTTGACGTGGTCCGGACCATCTCTGGTCCCACAAGAGCTGCAAGATTTCTTCTTTGCCGAAAAGAGAAACCTGGTCTCATCCCCTGGATGAGCCACATTCTTTGCCTAAAACAGTCAATCCTAACATGGATGATATAAATCCATACCAAGGATGACGTCGTAAGGCCTCGACGCTACTACTAAGAGATCCAACCGTTACTCTCGCCTCCAAGGGTTGAGTCACACTGTCGGCATCAGTGTGTGGTAACTGGGTCTCCTCCAGTAGATGTCTCACAAGTGAGGGTCAAGTCAACAGTCAACTGGAACCTCTTAGTAACATCACAAAAGAGGACAGGAATGAAAACTTCACAAAGGATGCGTCTTTTATTATTGCAGCTCATAATACAAGACGCTACACAAAAGCAGCAAGGAACCCGAAGTACAAGGATGTATCCACTAGTTCTGCTCCTGTCCACCTGCTCCCAGAGCTCCATGATCGTAAGCTTCAGCTGCCTGAAGCTGTGCTCTCGCATGTCCACCTACTCCCTGTGGTCGGGGTGGACCTCCTGGTGGTGGTGGTGGCAGAGCCTCAAAGCGTTGCCCACCACCTGCTGCTCGGCCAGCTCCTCTGCCTCGTCCGCCTCCTCCCTGCGGACCGCCACGGTCGAACCTCTGCCTCTGCCTAGGTGGTTCCTCAACCGTCTGCTGCTCCTCCGCATGGCGGGTCGGGCAGTCACGAGCCATGTGGTCTTGCCCGCCGCACGCAAAGCACTGTCTTCCACTCAAAAGACTGACTCCGCGCTGTGTGCCCTGCACTGCTGAGCCAGTGCCCTGAGGTCGTCTGCCTGAAGGTCTGGTCTGTCTGGACCCCTGAGTCATCTGTCGGCTACCTGCTACCGAAGACTCCGCTACGTGCCGCCCTGCGGTGGGTCGCTGCACTGGTGAAGACTCAGCAAGGAAGCTCTCAATCAGAAGGGCCCGCTCCAGTACTCCAGTCTGAGTCGGTAAGCTGAGGGAGATCAGCGATGCCCTGATCTCGTGTCTCAAACCCTGCTCGAAGGTCCGGGCCCGGAAGAAGGGGTCCCGTACCATGTCTGTCGAGTACCGAGAAAGGTCGGTGAACCTCGCCGCGTACTGAGCGACCGTCATGCTGCCCTGCCGCAGCTGTAGAAGCTCCTGGATACGTACCGCACGAAGGGTGGCTGGGACGAACTCCGAGCGGAAGAGGCTCTCAAAGTCCGTCCAAAGAAGAGATGCCTCATCGTGCACCTGGAGCATCAAGCTCCACCATCGTCCTGCTGCTGCGTGTAGTAGGCTCGCAGCGAGGATCACCATGAGGTCTGCTGGTGTCCTCACTAGCCTAAACACTCGAACTACTGCCTCCAGCCAGTCCTCTGCTGCCTGGGGATCCGTCTCCCCGCGAAACCTGGGCGGTCGCTGGCGCTGAAACTCATGCAGTGCGCTGAGGCGACGTGCATCGTCAGCGGCTGCTGCTGGAAGCATCGGGGGCTCGGCGGGTAGAGCTACCGCCGGTGCCACTGCTGACAAAGGGCCCTGCACCGAGGCCTCGTCGCTCGGTGGGCTGTCGTCACGTTCGATTCTCGGAACCCTAGCTGGCTGCCGTCGTGGGGCCATCCTGAAAGAAACAACGTAACACGATCAAACGATTATACCTGGTGAGCTGACCTGGTTTGAGCTGTTTTAAGGGGAAAAACCTTTGAAAACACACACGCAATCAGTGTTTTCGTGCACAAAGTCGGAAATCAGTTGTCAGGGTCCTGGTGTATGGATACGTCGGCCGCCCGCACCAACACTGGACTCCCTGAACTGAAAACCACACTCGGTACCCTTAACACTATCGCTTCACAGAAAGAAAGATCAGAGTTATAAGTTCTGCGGTAGAACCGAACTCCTTTGATACCAATTTGTCACGACCCGTCCTCGGGGCCCGTGCCGTGACTACCCCAAGCCCGCCTTCCATAGGCCAGGGGCTGGCGACTAGCACCAAAGGCGTAAAATCCCGTGAACTGGGAAGACATTGCCTTTAAAAAAGAAAACAAGCACCATAGAGTACAAGCGGAAGTAAAACACTAAGTACAAAAAAGAGAGCTGAAAAGTAAAAAGGGGCCGGAAATACAAGCCCAACTGTAAAGTACAACTCGAAAAGGAAAACAGCGACTGAAAAGTAAAGCTGCTACGCTGAGATGTCCACTGGAATTCCCACCTGAAGGGTGGGTACAGATAGCTCCTCTGCTCCACGGGTCCCGCCATCCGCTCCGAGTATGTTCCGCCCAGTGGTCTGCCTCTGTGTACCGCCTCGTCGTATAGTCCACCTCCAGGTACCGTCCAGTCCTCGAACACTCGGCCTCTGCCAGTACTGGCCGTCGTCTGCAACCAACACAACGAGGTGCGGGCATAGCCCGTGCAGGGGTGAGTATAACGATACTCAGTAGGGACCCCGAGACCCTCAAGGTCTCACTAAAACCAACAAGGATAACCACAAGAAGATCACAACAGATAAACTCTACTTAGGTATATGCCCATACATATACCTAAGTTATCAAGTATCCCATCTCAATCATGAGGAAACACAAAGGTCAAAAGTCTCAGCTCAAACCAGGATTTTCATTATCGAAACCGTAACTGCTGAAGAGCTCCGTCTCTAGAGTGTACAGTGGTCCTGTCACGACTCTGAGGCTGCCGCTCACTAACCTAGGACTGCTGAAGTACTCCTCCTGTCGAGTACTGCGGGTCTGCTGCCAACTACCAGGCGCTCCGTCCGCTGAGGGTCTGCTGCCAAATACCGGGCGCTACCCAGATAGCCTGCTGAGGTACTCCTCCTGTCGAGTACCGCGGGTCTGCTGCCAACTACCAGGCGCTCCGTCCGCTGTGGGTCTGCCGCCAAGTACCGGGCGCTCCGTCCACTGGGCTAGTCGACTCACTCCAAGTCGAGTCGGTCAAGCAGTCGTCAGGTCTCAGCCGGCTACACGGTCTCCGTACTCTGCACGCTCGTCTCCACCGTCGCGGGTCTGTCGCTACAACCAAGCGCACACACTCCATAGGGTATCGCGGGTCCGCCGCTACAACCAAGCTCTCCACCGCCAAGGGTCTGCTGCTGCATTCAAGCGCACCACCACTGTCAAGTACCACGGGTCCGCTCCACGAGCTACTGGTCGATACTCCAAGTATCACAAGGTCCCGCGAAGAAGTGTCTCAAAGGTCCGTCTCGTCACAGGGGTCTCAACGCAACAGACGTCGCGTCGATCGGACGCCCGGTCTGTGAGTTATTAGCCTTTTCGTCCCAGGGGCCCGGTTGGTTTCGTGAGCGAAACCAATCCCGGCCGTATCTCAACTGCACCCCGAACTCCCATAGGGTATACTCAAAGGGACCGTTACTCAACGTAACCACCAACGCCGCTGACGGCTCGTCAAGCGGACGTCCTGTCTGAAAGATATCAGCTTTCCCGTTCCAGGGGCCCGGTTGGATTTCGGGAACAATCCAACCCGGCCATACTCCGACTGCATCCAAAACTCGGGCGGAGTATGTCAAAAGTTCCGTCTCATCAAGAGGAAGTCAACGAAACAGACGGCGCGTCAATCGGACGCCCGGTCTGTGAGTTATTGGCATTTTCGTCTCCGGGGCCCGGTTGGTTTTTAAGGAAAAACCAACCCGACCGTACTCCACCTGCGTCCAAACCTCGGGCGGAGTATGCCAAAAGATCCGATTCACTAAGAGGAACACAACGCGACTGACGGCGCGTCAATCGGACGTTCGTGGCTCAAGATATGAGCGTTTCCGCTCCGAAGGCCCGGTTGGTTTCGTGAACGAACCAACCCGGCCGAACTCAAAGTAACCCGAAACCTTGAGTGCGATATATCGAAACGACCGTCTCGATGCAAGGATCGCGTTGCCGCAGACGGTTCGTCATTCGGAGGTCCGAGGCTCAAGTTATTAGCCAAAAACCAAATCAGGTTCGAAACGGGGGGGTCCGGGTCCGGGCCGACCCGGCCCGACCCCCCCCCCGGCGGCGGCGGCGACGGCGGCGCGGCGGGTGGCGGCGCGGCGGCGGGCCGCGTGGCGGCGGCGGCGGCGGGCCGCGTGGCGGCGGCGGCGGGTGCCGCACGGGGTGGCAGCACGCGGGGGGCTTGATTGCCCCCGCTGTTCCTTCAAAAAAAACGGCGCGGCCTTTGTGCCGCGCCAGCTCTTTAAAAACCGCCCCCCCCCCCCTCACGTGGGGGGGCCTGCTGGTGGAACCGAGGGGGCAGCCGGCCCCCTCCCTTTGAAGAAACGCCCCCCCCCTCTTAAAGAGGGGGGTTTTCATGGTTGGCCGGGGAATTAAATTCCCCGGTTTTAAGCCATCCGGCCGGCCAGCTGGCCGGCCGGTTTTATCAAACGGGACCGGAATTTCCGGTCCCCTTCTTCGGCTTCCGACGCCGGCGGCCCGGCCGCCGGTCTTCCCTTTCGCCGCGGCCCGGAACCGGCCGCGGTCTCCTCGTCCCGCCGCGTCCCGGAACCGGCCGCGGTCTTCTCTTCCCGCCGCGGCCCGGAACCGGCCGCGGCGTTCGTCATCCGGCGCGGTGCGTCGGCACCGCGCCCCTTCGCCGTGCTTCGATTCTTTCCAACGCGGCGCGACGGCGTCGCGTTCTTGAAGACTCTCCTCGGCGTAGCGCGACGGCGTTGCGTAAATTAAACGCTCGGTAAACCGCGTGGTGCGACGGCACCACGCCACTTTACTTCCATCGAAAGAATTAAACAAGAACGTTGGAGGGGGGGTTCGGTCGTGTTCGTGCGGTCCGGCCCCCCCTCGCGTTAATAATAATAACGCAACTTAAAGAAAAACATGTCACACGTTAATCTTGCTAAAAGCACGATCAAGAATAAAATGAGGAATCCAAAAGAAATTCGACAACCCCTACCTCGGGTTTAGGATTCAAAGGTTCTGCTACGCTCCGCGGAAGACGGCGTCGCGGAGGTCGGGTGTCGTGGTCGTCGTTCGTCAAATCCGTTGACGAAGAGTTATGCCCGAAAAGACACGTCGCTCGGATCTTTGATTGCCGACGAAGGAGGTTCGGGGGGGAAGAAGAGGTCCGAAGATACCGGGTCGCCGAGTCGATGATCCTTGACGAAGAGTTGTCGTTCTTCGTTGAGGATGAAGACGTTCTTCGTTCTTCGTCAGAGCTTGGAGATGAAGGGAAAGCTCTCCAAAGACAAACAAAGAACCCTCAATAAAATAAGAATACCACTTATTTTAATAACACAAAACTCAAAAGGATTTCAAATGTTTGAAATTCAAAAGAGTTTACCCCCAAAATTAAATAAGAGTAACCTAAGCCAATTAATTAGGGGTTAGGTACGTTGAGAGAATTTGAAAAGAAAAGGGGTTCGTGTGGGCCCCACCACACTTAATCCTCCCAAGGGAGGTTAAGTGGGTGTGGGTCCCACTTCCAACCACCTTTGATAGGTTTTTAAATAAGTTAAAATAAAATTTGTCTTACACAAATTTTATTTAACTTCACTGAAAAACCCCAAAACGTAACTCTCAACCCGCAACAAACGCAACTCCCGAAAAGGTCTCATTAAGCGAATATCGGCGCTGCGAGTTCATCGGTGCCCTCGGATTTCAATTCCGAGCACCGGATCAAAAGTTAGGAATTCCCGCTCGTTCGTTCACTGAACGTACCCGAGCTAAACTTCGGAAATTAATTCCGGGCACTCCGGGCCTCGGAATCAGGTGCCGTCTGAAACCGCGCTCTTGTAAAATTCTAAAGAAAATTAAGAAAAAATTTTCCTTGAATTTTACGGGTCTTTACATAGATATTTAATGTTCTAGATGTTGAAAATATGATGAAGATATAAGAGAAACTTTTAGAGGCTACATACTATTCTAAATTAATGACTGAAGAAAATTTTAAAGTATTGAGACAATAATATTCTCATCCAATACATGAGAAAAGTAAAGAGAAAACATGAAATTTAGAAAATTATAGGCTCTACAAGTGATTTCTATTAACCTTTAAATGAAATATAATATATTTTTCTTAGTTATTGTGAATATTTTTAATAGAATTTGTCAAATTATTGGGATGAATAATATTATAGTAAATGCATAAGAAAATTTCCCTAATGTATATACTAATTAAATTTTTTCATTTAAAATAAATCCTCAAGAAAAAGATATTTTTCCTCATATGTAATATTTTTGGGTTGATGCTTAAGGTATTTCAATAATCAGTAGAAAAATCACTGATATGGAAGAAATTCTCTAGGATAAACAAATTCATAATATCTTTTCCTTATAAATATAAGATAAATTTATAACACGTGAGATGTTTTGGTTGGTATGCAATAAATTTTTAGGATGCATAATAATTTTTTCGATCTTACGTAAAATTTAAAACTTGATGAAATTTTTCTGAGCACTCACCAATGATTTTAAGGATGATACATAATATTTTTAATAGGACATCAGAGAAGTTATGTCTGATTATTTCCATTATAAAAACATACTATACCTTAAATAATAATTTATACATGAATAAATACTTAATAAAATCATATAAATATAATACCACATTTTAAAGAAATCCATGGTGTGTGAAAGGGAATCTTGTATGAAATGGGAAGTGAAGAACATGTTGTGTGGATGAAAATTGAATCATAAGGAAGTAGATCATGTCATAGGAGATGATATAAGATTAATATTGGAAAAAATTAGGAACCATGTCATGAACAATTCTTATTTCATGGTCTGACATGACTAAATGTGCTTCATGGAATCATCTCAGATAACATTAAATGTTTATTCAGTTTCACACATTAAATTTAAATGCGAGTATAGAAAGGCTGAATATCATGGGAATAATTTCAAAGTAATAATTTTATAGGGAATTGTGATATATCTTGACCAATCCATGTTAAAATATATAAGATAAAAGTACCCAAGGATGAAAATGAGTGTTAATTTGAAAAAGTAGAAAGAGGAAAACCATGAATAAATCATAGTGGAATTCCATATAGAAAAAGAGATGAGGTTTTGAGTTATGATTTTGAATTTATCTTCAAAATTTCTGCTTTATTTTAACTCTTTATCACTTTTAACACTATGAATTAATATAAAAACCTTTTTGATGATTGAGATAGTGGATAATAATTTTTTTTCTATATGCTTGAGTCTTTATATTGAATTATTATATTGTTATTCAATCTTGGTTTCACATTTTGGGATGTTTAATTAAATTTTATTATGTTTGGTTCATATTTTACTTACTTCATTCTCTGTTGGGTGATGATATCTTTTCACCCTCTACTAGACTTTACCCATTTATGATGGAATGTATAGGGTTTTGTGGTGAAGTATCTAGCAATTGCTAATACAGGTGTGGAATATAGTATATTTTTAAAGTATTTATCAAGAGTTCCTTGACTAAATTTTAAATTTACTGGGTAATTTGGATAGATTCAATTATTTATATTTCATTCTCAAATGAAATAGAATTTATTTAAGGTGATAATTACTTATTTTAAAACCACACTTGTTACCCACATTTGATGAGAGATGAAGTGATTTTTAATTCTCCCATTAATAAAATTTTGTAGGACGCTTAATTAATATAATATGATGAGAAAAATAGAAATTGGTAATTAAATTCCAAAACAATTAAAATATTTTATCATTTTATAAAAACTTATTTTTCCCTCCTAAACCATTTCCTAGTTTTATTAAACCCAAATAAATCAACCCCTATTTAATTATTCCAATCGGCACATGTTGGATTTTTCACTTCTTTTTAGAGTCTACATTTGGTCACCACTATAGTATAGTATAACCTTAGGTAATTAATTACTATATATACACCTTAATATGGTAGTTTCTTTTATTTAATGATACACAAGGGTTGGTATTTGAAAAAGAAAATATGTAAGAGTAATTACTTTAATACATAATGGTAATTTGAATGTTTCCTAGGATACAGAAATATTACACAATAATAGTATAACCTTAAGAAATTAATTTAGTTTTGTAAACATTATAATGGGCATGTCATTGTTCTACTAATATATAAATGTAAGTGTTGCCTATATTAGGTTAAATACCCTGGGGGTGAATTATTGTATGACAAACTAAAACCCTCCTGCATTTGGATCTTGTTTCATCATTAAAAAAATATTATCTTCCCTTCCCATAATAATGTATGTTTAGAAAGAAAAATTCATGAGACACAACGATTTTACTTCATTTATCTTTAACTTGTACAGTCCAAGGAGTATAAAATGGTAATATACTCATGTTATAAATTCACTAAAGTGAACTACTATTACAATATTTAGAGAATATTCATTGACCCTCCTAATTCACTAACAAATGTAATTTTAATGATCAATACTCTCTCACCTTAATTTTTATAATTTATCCTTGAAAATAATATTTTTTTGATCAATTAAATCATTTCTTTACACCGCATTTGGTGCATCATGAAGCTCAATGTTTATCTACAGGACAGATATGATTTTACCATATAATTTCGAGGAAATTCATTCTGGTTCATATTATATTTACTTTCACACAACCCTTCCTTAAAATTCATGAATAATTATTATTTTTAAAACATTTACCTTTAAAAAAAACACACATCCCTTCATGAAATTCACTAAACATTCACGAAAGAACCTTGGTCAGATTGAAACAAGTTATTTCCTTACATAACTGATGTTCTTATGAATTCTTCATATAATAAAAATCATCATGAAATTATTTTGTTAATTTAGATCCTTTGGATCTTTATTAAGGCTTTATCTCTTGAAATAAGAAAGTACATTAATAATTATTGAAGTTTTAAACACTTTGTGAAAATTTTGGGATCACCACCGACCATTCATGAAACTCTCTACTTTGTTCAAAAAACTGAATTCCTTAACCAAACATTCATGAAATACCTCTGTTTTCATATTCTTTTGAAGATAATAGAATCTTTTCATAAATTTTCATATTCATGAAACATAATTATTTTATGAAACTTTCCTTCTTTATTAACCAATCATTCACTAAATAATAAATCCTTTATGAAACTCTGCCCTTTTCCATATTCTCATACTGTAGTCCTAAATCTATTTCTTTCCCAAAAAATTGCCCTTTATCAAAATTTTAGACCCAAAACATTTAGTAAATACAATGAAATTCCACTACCTTGTACGCATAACCTTATGAACAACTTATAGAGCTTCCATACCTCTATTTTAGAGAATGTTTAATATACCTTGTCAATAATCTTATTTTAATGTCACAACTGACCTTATAAATTTAATTTTTCATCAAACACAATCAACCAAAATATACTAAAAAGTCTCCTTGAAGTATTTTTGTCTAATAATATCCCCATTTGGGTTTGTTGACAACTATTCACCCTATGTTACTACCAAAGATATTTAGTTTATAGCTTACTAAAAAAACATCACTCCTCCACTTATAACTAAAACTTTCATCCCTGGACTTCATATAGTGAATAAAGATTTACTCAACATAGACTCTAAGACCACATGAACCACTATCAGCATAATAAATAAGAGTACCATATAGAGTTCTACAATGAAGTACTTCATTATTAGAAACCCCCTTTAAGGGAACTAATCCTTTATATTAGAACCATTTCATCATTTCTTTGGATAATAATAGCACTAGATACGACCAACACTCCAACCCTATTGGGAATATTATTTCACAACAAACCATTTTTGTGATTTTTCATCATTGGATGAACTACTTATGCATCACTATATTAAAAACTATCATGTTATGATGAACAATTATCAACTTATACCCCATTTTTAAAAGAAATATATACCTTTTTCAATGAAACAGAAGGAAACTCCTTTGTGGTCTGTAAAATTGTAAAGAGCATATATCCACACATAGGTTTAACACATACCACATCTCAGGGAGAGGGGATTCCAATACCAAATTTTTCAAGTATGGGGAGTCATATGAACTAGAGGATCCCGTTGATGATGATTAATAACTTATTTATGTAAGGCCTTTGTTAGAATATTTGGAACAATTAGTTCTGTTGGAATATAATCTAACATCAAAATCCCATGATCCAAATACTCCTTGAAAAATTGATACTTAATTATGATGTGTTTTGTTTGTGAGTGAAGGAGTAATACCCCATTTTAGGTACTTTACCCTTTTTAATGTATTTTTTATTTTATATAATGCTTGGGTCAAGTTTCAGAAGTTCTTGGTGGGTTTTGAAGTGGTTTTGGAAGGGGTTATACAATTTTTGGAAAGGCTATGATGTGGAGCATTGATTGTGGAGTATGTTTTTGTGTTTGTGATGTCGAGATCCTAGGTGTGGTGTATGATTCTAGGAATAAGGGGTTCATAGCCACTTCTATTTTTAGAATGGCTATGCCATGGAATAGGGATGCAATGTAGGCTGATTAAATGCTTCTGTATAGAGGAGAAGGTTGTGTCGTAGTACTTTGAGTGGGAAAGTTTTGTGGGTCAGACAATTTTGGTACCCCTTTGGTGTAAGGGGAAGGATACGACATAAGATTATTATGAGATACAACATATTATAAGGGACTATTCCGTATTACCCCTCGAATTTTATAATATCTAGAGTGTATTATACCATTTTTATTAGGAATGGAGTTGACTAAAAAGCTCTGATGTGGTCTATTGACTTATTCTATAGTATGTGTTATGCCAACGCTTCTACGCTATTCTGATATAGGTTGTGAAATGGTGTAGTGTTTCTCAACAGAATGAATTTGTATTTTTATCTGGATTAAATACCCAAACAATAATTTTCACCTTATTATTTTAGGGTCTTGAACCCCACATGCCCACTAGGATACTTTGGCAACTTCCATTATTACAGATGAATATTTTGGAAAGTCAAAGTACGTTAGAGATCGGGATTCACCAAGAATGGTTTTTGAGGATAAATGTAGAGATATTGTCTCTTCTTCTATGATGTCTTATTTTATAAGGTAGGTGAATTATACCTCATATCTAATGTTCTAGAACATGAAGTCTTAGATTTTTTAAAAGTTATTATTGGATTTTCTATAAAAATATTTTGTGTTTTATTGATGAAAACCCTTTTGGTCTGTGATTTGGAAAAGGGGAAAATTTATTTGTTTTTAGAAAACCCAATTTTCTTATAATTTATAAATGATGATTTTAAAATTATGTGATGGATTTTATGCTTTTAAATCGAATGATGAAATTATTTTAAAGATATAATTACATTATCGAATTGTTTTTTTCATATAAATTGGCATAATTATCATGGTGTGTGTTTCAAGTGGATGGGTAAGGATGGAAGTTCCTCCATCAAGGTTGGGTGGATTATGGACATGGTGTACCAACATAATTGGTTACACCAAGATTAAAATTTTGTGTATGGGTGTGTGTTCATGACATGGGAAAGGTTATAAAAAATGGTAATAGATGTAAATAATATTTTTTATGGTTTTCTCACTTGGATTTCCTTATTGAATTTATTTAATATTTTTAATTATTCTCCAATAATTTTTTATTAAAATTAATAACTTTTTATTTTCTGTGGGTTTTGTTCTGGGATGTATTTATAGAATTTCTTCTATTTTTATGCTCACCCCATTATATGGTACTTTTGTGAGTTTATAAATGTTATATACCAAGACACAGAGAAAGAAAAGATATATGGTTTATCTAGAGATGCATTCAAATAAAATTGGAATTAAAGGTAGTGTTGGATCTTTGTTCTAGTTCTTGTGGTACTTGGGGATTTTATATTGGATGTATTAATCATGATGACTTGGTTTTGGTAGTTTTTATACAATTCTACATTATCACTTGGATTTTTTAATTTTGATGGTTTTATGTCTAGGATGAATTTTTTATATTCATGAATCATCTAGGAGGATTGTATGTCTATATTTTTTGTTGATTAGTAATTTTATATGTAAAGGTAAAATCATACCCTAATGTGTTCCTAATACCCTGATATTTAATATCATTATTTTGGTTCCTTGGGGATGTTATATAAGTTAGTATAACTATATCTATTCTCAAGAAAATTAGTTGGGGTGATTTGTTACAAATGATATTAGCCTTGATCGCTGTGTATGTATCTTGGGATGGTAGCAAATAGATAAGATTGTCGAAACTAGAAATATATCGTTTTACAATATGTAGTTAATGTTTTATGCTCAAATTTAAGTTACCAGGGTTTTTGGATATAAATTTTTTCTAAAACAAAACTAGTTGTTTTCTCATATAATCACCACATTTTTAGATGATGAGTGTTATATATCATTAATTTTTAGTGAGTCTTCCCACTAGAACAACATTGTTCATTTTCAGTTTAATTATTTATGAAAATGGGTAAAATGGTGGATTTTAGAACTTATGGTTTTTATACTTGTTGATTATGATGATCTTGAAATATAATAAACCTTTAGTTTCTAGCTAAGTGATAACTATTTTGTGTTTTTTCCTGGTTATAGATAATGGAACTAGGTGGGTGTCGTAATAATCAACTAGAGGGAACTACAGAAAATGTGGTTTCACCTAAGACACATGTGAACTGAAAACTAGTCTAAAGTATCATTCAAGCTCTTCAAGCCATTGACAAGGGAAATTTTATTGATGATACTCCAATAGTATACCACTCAATTTAGTTTAAAATGTTTAATGCACCCATCTTTAGGGGGATTTGGAACCCAAAAAAGTATAAGTGTGGTTGAATTAGATGAAATGAATCTTTGAATTATTAGGTACACTATACGAGAAAAAAGTTAAAATGGAAACTTATATACAAGAAGATATTGTATCTCAATAGTGGTATTTATCTTCTCAATATTAACTTTACCAAGGAATTACATGGGATGATTTTGAAGAGTTTTTTAGCAGGCAATTCTACCCCCACATGTTCATAATAGAAAGAAAAACTAATTTAATTATTTTGAAACAAGAGAACCAATCTAATTTAGAGTATGAATCAAATGTTATGAATTTAGAATGATTTTCCTTAGAAGTCTATACTAGTTCATTCTTGAAGGCACATATCTTTGAGTCTGGGATATGATTATAGATTCACTCTAAGATAACTATTTTGCGTATTGAAGACTAAATGGAAATAGTAAATAGAGAAATGGTGGAAGGAAAATATATTTTGGGAAAAGCAGTTGGAGGGAGTATGATTATCACTATGGGAACAAGTAGGAACAAAAACACTAGGAATAATATGATAAGGTATACATAATTTTAAGGTAGTGGAGTTTCTTAGAATCAAAACACATGATCAACTAACTTCCCTCTTCAACCCAACATAAAAATTGGTTATTTTCAATGTGGATCTACTTCCAATAAGAAGAGAGACTATAAAAAACAACTTATAGATTGTCACAACTGTAATCATATGGGACATATTTGGTGTTATTATCATAGATCTATAAAGTATTGTGTAAGAAATGCATCCCATGTTTCTCATACATCCCATGCCTCAATAGGGTGATCTCATCAGAATAATTCTCATCCTCATAAATGAGAGATCCATGTTGATTCCAGGAACACCATTAATCCTCAGGTTATAAAACCTCAATAAAGAAGCAAGGATTAGATAAGGGCTATGATACTAAAAGAATTTTTGGTTCCATAAAATTTATCATGTATGACCAATATGGACATTCGACCATGAGAGGTAGGATTATTTTGAATTATACCCATATTCAATCCTTGTTTGACACAGGTGTGTCCCACTTTTTTATTTCTACTTGTGTGGGGGATGATATGGGTCTAAATGTTGAGATGTTTCATTCTATTATGAAACTTCAAACACCTCTGGGAAAACGAGAGTGTCGGGCCTTTAGGTTTCTAGCGTGTGTGATAACAATTGATGGGGTTTAATTGGCATGAGATTTCTTAGTTATGGAAATGGACATATTTGACCTAATGTTTGGAATATATTAGTTGACATTGTTCAAGGATCACTTCGATTTTTTTCCAACAAGGTAGTTTCACATCTTCTAATGGTGTTAAGAATATCTTTAAAAGAGAATGTAAGGTAAATACAACTAGAGCATAACATTTAGAACTATTTTATGGGACAATATATTATCATTAGAAGTGGTTACTTTGTAACTTATCGACAAGATCAAACATATAAGTTTTTTAGTCATCTTTAACAAATTCCTTGATGTTTTCTTTGATAATTTCTCTCGGTTGACACCAAAAAGAGAAATTGAATTTATGATTGATCTCTTACTAGGGAAAAATCATATTTCACTTCCATATTATCGAATGAAACCAGTAAAATATAGGAAATTGAAAATAAATTAAGAAGAATTGGAATGAAAAGGGTTCATTTTACCAAGCATGTCCTCATGGGAAGCACCAGTTCTTTTTATAAAGTGGATAGATAGATCTATTAGGATTTTTTGTGGATTATAATTAGCTTGACCAAGTTATGATAACAACTAGTATCCTCTTCAATGAATTTATGATATATTTAATCAATTTATGGGAAACCTATGGTTTCGGTAATCATATTAGGTTATCACAACTATAAGTTCTGAAGGAGGACAATATAAATACAACTTTCAGAAGACATTATGGCCATTATGAATATGATGTTATTCCCTTCGGTCTTAGAAAAAACTAGTGTTATTTATGGAATTTATGTATCAAATATTTTAATGGTATATTGATTCCTTTATAGTGTTGTTAATTGACGATATTATGGTGTGTTATTGGACAAAGTAGATAATAAGAAACTCTTGGGGATAATTTTGGGGATCTTGTGAGAATATTTACTTTATGTGAATATTTATAAGTGTAATTAATAGAAAAAATAGGTATGTCTCCATAGACACATCATTTATAAAAGGGAATTTTATATAGACCCTAAAATAAAAGAATCTATTATCTCTTGGAAACCACTAAATAATGTTTTGAAGATACATAGTTTTCTAGTACTGATAGGATACTATGAATTCCTTGTACATGATTTTTCACTTCTTACTTTACCAATGATCTCTTTAAGAATGAAAGGAGATCATTTCCAATGGAATGATGAATTTTAGAAATATTTCCAAGGGCTTAAAGTTTATCTTACATATGAATCTGTCTTAACATTCCATGTGTTGGAATGAGGGTATATGATTTATTGTGATTAATCAAGATCTGAGTTGGGTTGTGTTTATAGGCAGATATATCACGTTGTTTTTTGTGGATTATGGAAGTTTCAGGTTCCTAAGAAGAACTACTAAACACATGATTTTAAATTAACTATAATAATTCATTCCTTAATGACTTGGAATCACTATATTTTTGGTGAGAAATTTATCATGTTCATAGATCATAATATGTTGAAATAAATTTTCTCTTAAATGGATTTAAATATAACGAAATTTAGATGGATGAAATATCATCAGATGTATGACTTCATCTTGATGTATACAATAGGAAAAGGAAATTCTCGAGTGGATGAATTAATTCAGAAATCATATTATCATTTTTCTAAAGAGGCATTAAATCAATAGAAGATAATTTCAGTCATATATGATATGCATCTAGATTGTTAGGAGAAAGATGATATTTCAATATTCTTTCTGACTTATCTTATTTGAAATTTTGTTGATCATGTTAAAGATACTTAGAAATCTGATCCTGAATGATTAATAATGATTTCAAAACACTATAGTGTGTAAACCATTGAGTGATGGATGCTAAGTGAGATATTTTTACTTCGTTTTAGAGATCATATTGTGGTCCCTTAAACCTATTAGGAATAAATTATTTCTTTCTACCACTATGTAATATGGGTTTTTTAATCAGTATATCCAAAATAAGTTAAAAGCATTGAGAGAGTAGTTTTCCTCAGCTAGAATAAATAGGAAAGTGGTAGAGTATATCTTAAGATGCCTAACCTATTACCAGGTTAATGTGGAGAACCAAAAACCTATAGGTATGTTTCACTCTTTATCATTTCCCTTATAGAAATGGGAATATATATCAATAGGTTTTGTGATAGTTTTTCCAAGAATGGTTCATAATCATGATTCAATATGAGTTATTATGGATCGACTCATAATGTCGACTAAATATATCCATATTAATGAAGATAATATGATAGAATATTCATCTAAACCCAAAATTTGGGAATTTTTAAAGATATATGGAATTCCTTTTTTAGTTGTGTCTGATAGGGGGCCAAGGTTCACATCTTAGTTTTGGATATCCTTACAGCAAGCCCTTGGAAACCAATTGACCATAAGTATAGATTATCATCCACAAATGGATGGAAAATATAAAAATACAATCCAAACACTTTTAAACATTCTATGATCCCATGTCATGGATTACAGAGGCTCATGGGAAGATAATATACCATTAGTGGAGTTCTCATATAATAACTATGATCAAACCTCAATAAATATGGATCATTTAAAAGTATTACATGGATTTCCATGCCATTCTTCATATTGATGGGTGAAAAAAGGAGATAATTCACTTATCAGAACTAGCATAGTGAATGAGAAAATATAGAAGATTCATATAATTAGAAAGATAATGATGATGGACCAGAGTAAATATAAATTTTCTGAAAATAATTATTGGTGACCTTTATCATCTAATATGACTTATCATGTATTCTTAATAATCTCTCCATGGTTATGGAATACTCATTTTGGTAGACAGGAATTTTTTTATCCTTAATGAATTTGATCATTTAAGACAATTGAATAGGTGTTTGATGTTGCATATCAATTAGCTTTACTACAAAGGTTTAGTTTAATATACAATTTGTTTTATATATCATTTTTGAATAAATACCAACCAGATACTGAACATGTGATTTGATGGGACCAGGTTGTTCTTGAATTACAGTATATGTTGATTCATATTCAAATACGAATTTTGGATAGGCAAGAGAAGATATTCCATGGTAAAATAATATGTTTTTTGGGGTTTATTGAAACATGGATAGATTTAGGAAGAGAAGTGGGAGTGTGAAAAGGAAATGCTAGAGTAATGGCCTAAGATCTTACAAAAGAACACCAATTTTACACTTTCCAATGATGTAAAGAACAATGGTGGGGTCTATTTTACACCACCAGTTTTAGGCACATTACATTTGTTTAGTATTTTTTCAAGTTATATAATTCACGGTTTATGTTTTTTGAGTTTTTTTTGTAGGAATTGAAGGTTTTTTGGAAGGGGTTCTACTATTTTTGGATATGATACATCATTGAGCATGAGCTACGATGTAGGCCACTGAGGATATGGTGTCGAGATCCTAGTTATGGCAGAGGGTTATTGTAAGCTTTTCTTTAGAGACACTTCAATTTTCACCTTGGCTATGCCGTTGAACTGGGATATGACTTAGGCTGATCGAATGGTGCAATATGGAGGAGAAGGATGCATCGTAGTGATCTAAGGGGGGTAAGTTGTATGGTTCTTCCAATTTCAATGACCCTATTTCAAAAGGGTAAGATGTGGAATAAGAAGATTTATGTATACCCCATGGTGTAAGGGATTACTCTATATTCCCATTCTTAATTTATAAGATATGTATCTTAGCCTGCATCATGTTTATTGGACATGAAGTTGACCAAGAAGGTTGCGGCGTGGTCTAATTCCATAAATCATAGTTTGTCCTATGCCAACACTTCGTAACCATGGAGATATAGGCTACGCCCTGGCATAATGCTTCTTATATAACCTACTTTTCATTTTAATATAGATTAATACCCAAACCCTAAATTTACCCCAATTATTCTAGGTTATCGAAATCATATTCCTCCCTAGTGTCCCTTTGTGATTCCCTTTTTCCTAGAAGAATATTTTGGTAAATAAAAGTGATTTTGAGATCTAGATTCATTAGGAATGGTTTTTTAGGCTGAATATAGAGTTTTTGTGCCCTTATTATTTAAAATATTCTATTGAGAGGTATGTAGATTAACTCTAATCTCCACCATTCTATCACTTGAAGTATTAGTACTTTCAAAAATCATGATTGGATTTTCATTGGAAATGTTTTGTGTTTTTTTGAAGGAATACATTTTGGATTATTTTTTTTGAAATTGGAAAATTTATTTGTTCTTATAAAACCCTCTTTTATTATGATTTTAAAATCATTATTTAAAAATTATGTGATGGTTTTGATGATTGTAATGTGTCTGATGAAATGCTTTGAATGAAATATTTATTTTATAGAAAAAACATTCCATGGAAAATGGAATAATTGGGTTAGTGTGTGTTTCAAGTGGATAAATAAGGTTGTAAGTTCCTCCATAATGGTTGGATAGAATATGGCCATAGAGTACCACCATCAATGGTAACACCAAGATTTGGTGTATGTTGATGGGTGTCTGCGTGACATGTGATAGGTTATGCAAAATGCAACTAGATGGAGATAAGCTTGTTTATGGTTTCCTCACTTGGATTTCATGATTAGATTTATATAAACAATTTAATTGTTTTTGAAATGTTTTATACAAAATGTACTAATACATTATTTACCATGTAGTGTGTTTTGGGATGTATTTTTAGAATTCCTAGTGAGTTTATAGTCACACTCTTCTTGGGAATTTTGGAGCACATGAAAATTTTATATATCAATACTGAGGGAAAGGGAAGATATATTATTTTTCTAGTGATGAATCTTGATACTTTGGGCATGTAATGTGGTGTTGGATATTAGAGCATGTTCGGGTGGTACTTGGTTATTGTATCTTGGATGTCTTGGTCATGATGTGTTGGATTTTTTCATTTGTTATACCTTGTTATGTTGTCACTCTGATTTTGTAATTTTTATGGTTTTATGGATGAGTTTATTTTTTATACTCATGAATTTTATATTAGGATTTTATGTTACACGGTTTTTTATATTTAAAGAAAAAATCATCCCCAATGTGTTCATAATTTATTGGAATTTATTACCAGACATTAGTGTAATGGGGATCTCACCTAAGGAAAGTGGGACTATATATCTTCTCAAGGTAATGAGTTGAGGAGGGATATTACATATTGATTATTTTTTTCATAATATTTAGAGAACTTGAACCATCGAAATGGATTCTGATTGTAGACTTCACTTCAACTGTCATATCTTCAAGATTATGATTTATTCACAGTAACTAAGTGAAAGATTGGTAAGCCAAAATATATTAATATTATATAGTTCTCAATGATAAACGATATTATTTCTTTAGTAGACAAGAAATTAAAAAAACTCCATGATATAATGCATCACTTGATTTTGATTTTCTATCAATAGTGAAAATGGACCAATCTACATATGTATAACCAAAAAACTCTTGATAATATTTTTCATTATATAGAAAACCAAAATAAACTCAATCCTTGATATAACGATGTATTATTTTCAATAAATTCAGTGGATTTACATAGGATTACATTTATACCATTCCTCTTGGAATGTGGAAAATAAAATGTCGAGTAGTTTTGTTTTTAGGTGCCATAGACTCCTAATAATCATTATGTACTCAGTAACATTGACCACTATGTCTTCATCATATCATTATAGTTTCATCTAGGTAGTTACATGAGTTTTTATATCCTTATAATTATTCATTCCAAATATTCATTGAACCTCATTAGAATTTTTGGATTGAGAAATAAATCTATCATTAATTCCTTGCATCACCTTTAATCCAAGAAAATATGTTATCACTCCAATCAATGTCATTTCAAAATTTCACTTCATGAATTTTGAAAATTGTTTAAATTATAAATATTTCAATACAAAAAATATTACATCATAAAAATGCAATAACACCATTATCCTTTGATTACTCTAATTATTTACATAGAGATTGTTATCAATGCCACCATGTTGGAAACTGATATTCTTAAAATACAAATGAAGTCTTGAAAACCCAAATCTCAGTGCCTGATTAAATCCATATAAATCCTTCATCAATAGAATTTTTTTATCATCTTTATGTAAAATAAATCCATTTGGATGATTGATGTAAACCTATTTCTCTATAACCCCATTCATAAATGTATATTTGAAATCCATCTGAAAAACATTGAAGTTCTTTTTCACGACTATGACCAAGAATATGTGAATTGTCTATAGCCTTAAAATAGGTGAAAATGTGTAATCAATGTCGATTACCTCAATATGATAGTATCACATTCAAATTATTCATGATTTATTTTGAATTAGCATGTTGTATTCATTTAATTTTTTCTAGAAGACCCATTTGTTATCAACAATGTTTTTATCTATAAGACTCAAAACAAACTCCAATGTAATATTATTTTTTATTAGATCAAGATCTTTATTCATAGAATAAACCCAATTTTCATCTATATCTAGTTATTCTAAACATTTCAAATCTACTAGATATATGAAGAATGCTTTCAAATGATAAATCATTGTTTTTGTATGAACTAAAACTTCCTGATCACTAATGATGTTCCACATTTCAATTTCAAAATTCCTTATCATCATGTATTCATATACATGTATAACACCATTATGATCATCATCAATTTTTTCTTTTAAATCATGTCTTTCCACTTCTTCCCCCTTGAGTTTTTTTACCTCCTCATCACTATCATCAGGAATTGTTTATTCTAATTCTGATGATTTTATTTTTATTTTCTAGAAAATTTAAACCACTAATTTCTAATACTTTTCCAACTTATTATTGAATCAATTATATGATTTTGTTTTTTTTTGAAAATAAAAAAATTCCCCTCATCTCCACAGGACTCAAACACTCTATGTTTCTCATTATTGAGAATAAAACACTTACTTCTAAAGATTAAAAACTATTTCAATGTTGCTTTCCTTTCATACCATAGATCAGATATAGTATTTCATTATTTTGGACCCAATAATCCTCTACTAGAAATAAAAATAAATTTTAAGAAAATTTCCCTATAGAATTTATCTAGTAGTTATTTGTAATTATATATTTTTCTGGCCATATAATTTATGATATGCTTTATCCTATAAAATAATCCATTTCACTGATGAGTTATCAAAGATAAAACTTTGTTCCTTGCCCCATGTTTATATAGATAATCCTCCACTTGGATGTTTGTGAATTCTATTACACTATTGCTTCATAACATCAAAATCTTCAATCCAAGTATACTTTTAACATCCCTATGATGTTGTATTATGTAACTAAGAACATCAACATTTTTGGAAAATACAAATATCCTTTCCATTTGGTTAAAACCATAAATGAAAAGAACATAATACCTCTTCCCATCAATGGATCTCAGTCAGATAGGTTCACACGCTTTAGCATACACCAATTCAAGAAATATTGTTTAATTGTTTTCTTTTCCTTTTATGTATTTTGAATGATCTTACCTTATTAAAAACAATCCCATGTGTGAGTATAATCACATGATATATCAGGGAGATCTTGATCTGTATAACATTTCCTCAGATATTCCAATCATGATTGGAACAAATGGACAAGATGTTTATGCCGTAACATGTTTTATTCCTCCATGAATAGAAAGATCATATCTTCTTATCTATATATATGTTTGATATACCCCTTCATTTTATTTCCCTAAAAAATTAATTCATAATATGTTCCCTTGATGATTCAAATCATATTGGTAGAGCTTTTACCATGCCCCAAATCACATAGTTGAATGACACTTAGCAAGTTATGAATGTGACCTTCAATAAAAAAGAAATCGATGTCTCACATATTTTCTTTTGAAATTAGTTTTCCAGACCCTATAACTTTAAAACATTCATTGCTTCCAAATATAAAAAAACATTCATTATCATACTTGATTTATGTCACCCGATCCTTATTTCCTGTCATTTGGGAGGTGTATTCACTATCAATGATCCATATTTCAATATGATCTGATTCCTTGAAGGAAATATCTATAACGATTTCATTTTCAAATATAACATTTTTAGTCCATTTCTTCTACTACATAATTAAATTTTAATGATATTATTTGAAACATATCAACATGGATTCCACAAAACCAGTTCCCCCAGCTGGATCGCCACAAGACCTCAAGCATGACTCTTTGTACACTATAGAATTTCAAGTAGCAGCAAGTATCTTAGGTGGAATTGAAAGGAGGATATACCCCCATATCAAAGTGCACAATTAAAATTAAATAACCCAACATCATACACATAACGGTATGTAGAAAGAATAAATAAATCGAAACAATATATTTTTCTAATAAAATGAAATGCCGTAAAGGACTAAAAAACCATTTCATACATACAACATAAATACCCACTAGGTTGATCACATATAATAAATTAATAACTAAAATATTAATATATCATGATCCACTACTAATTCCGATCCATTTCTTATACGCATTCCCAAGTACCCCATTGAGCTGCTCCATCCCGATCATTATACTCCACATGACCAGCTTGATCAATCAACCAATCCAAGGCATTCTACCTATCCATCAGGTATTCATACCAATCCTGGATGTATTTATATGGTCAGCATGCACACTGAGGTTCACTTGAAGGGGGCGATAAATAAATTTTATAAGGCCATCCCCAATGGTGAACCTCTAACATGCTTCCATAAGTGCATTCTCGTGATGTATGCTCGACCTAATTGAAATATAAATGAAATAAATACAAATAAAACAATTATTGATCCTTAGGTATATGGTCTCAATAGAACATACATACTTTTTACAACTTCATGGTGTCTCTAAGCATGTCTTGATGACCAAGTATCCCATATTACAAGTGAGCACCACAACCAGAGATGCTCTAACCAAACTTCCCAACATACTCACTATATTTGACATGGTACTTATAAGAACCAATATCAGTTATTCATTCCATACCAATGTACTAAAAAAACCTAGAACATCAGTCCAAAATCTATCCCAGGTATCATAATCTATATTTATTAGAGCATAAGTCCAACTCCCTACTGTGCATCAATATCAAAAGTGTATAGAACGTCAATATGGCACCGACCCAAAAAGGAGAAGCATAAGACCTATATAATATTCCATACAGAATGACATCACTGAACAAAATTTCATCTTAGGAATTGAACCATAGATTATACTATCAGTATCTAGAGCATTATCCTGACACATAATCCATAGAGTACACTACTCATGCCTGTATCCTCATTCCAACATCTCAAAAAATATGTGGAATGTCATGTCCACTAAACTCAACAATATCAATCAATGTGCATGAAACCTCAGTCTAGTACTCAAACCACAAAAAACTATTGGTACCAATATATAGTGTCATTTTCAACCACATATCATATGATCAAGGAGCATCATTTCTAATATACCCAACCTCAGATGTGGAGCATCAAGTTAGACATCTGGAACCATCCATGGAGAACTTCATGTAAAAATATATCAACCTCATGTGTGGAGAATAATTTAATACATACTAAACCATATATATGGATCATACAGTCCAAATATCTCAGAGAAGGAATCCCATAACATTATTACAGGATCCAGAATAAGGCATCCTAACCAAATCATAGTAGCCCTACGGTGTAAACCAAGACTTAACCTTAAAAAAATTAGGGGTTGGATGAACAACCATTACCATCATCGATATCTCATCCCCAAAGGATCATAAATAAATTTGCATCCCAAAGGAACACCCGTAACTAGTACCACCAACACACACGTATCAACTCAGGGCCATCCTATCAATCGAGTACCCACTTGGTCTTCTAGGACAACACGTAAACAAAAGAATCTATCCTAGGATCCTTAGAACTAGTACATGGTAGAGGAATACCATTTTTTATACTATAGGTCATAATATAAGCTAATATATCTCTCTCCTAATTCATGGTATGAAGTACTCACTTTGAAAAACACCCATCTCTTAGGTGTCACACTCCCCGCAACCCAGTATCTGGTATCTCAAGGCCTCACTAACCAAAATGAGAGTAAAACTAAAAATGGAGAAGGCCATGAAACCAAACCCTTTCAAAAAAATCCTAGTTCTTATTATACACCCAACCTATCAATCACATCGATTCAAAACACCATCCTGTTAACTAGGTATAATCCCATTCCATCAAAAATCAAGGTCTCCAATGAAATTTTACCATGTCCTCTAATCATTCTCATGACCCTCTCCGGGGTCTCATCCTATGTATCACCCTCATTATTCAACTATAATCACATTATATAGTAATGAATCAATATCATAACTTACTCACCCTAAACCACCTCATAAAAGTCCAAAAAACACCCCAAGGGTTCAATTACTGTATTCTATATGAAAAATACTAAAAATGGACTCCTCTTGTGTACAACTCCAACTCTAAGGTGAAAAATCACTCAAAACCCTATAATAGGAAACAAGGGGATAGTACATGATGTGTACCCTTAGTAAACAATGTTTACTCCAAAACCTTTTGCGTAGCCATATAATTCCACCTAGCCTGGCACACATGGGGTCAGACCATCTGGTAATACACAACCAAGGCATACATGGGGGTTGTACATGTACTTAAAAATGGACATGCACCCCCTGTATGGGGCATCTTCTCATGTAACCAACCACATTCCCAAGACCCAAAAATGGCCATGTACTTGGACTATAAGATATGGTGTCCAAAAATTCCATTTGACCATGTACTCAACCACATGGTTATGTACCAGTACACAACATGTACTCCAATTATGCAACATTTATCTCTAAAACATCCATCTTCCCATGTACATGGATACATGAAAAAACACTAATACATGAAGTATATTCAATTTACATGACATGTAATTTCTAAAACATCATATTCCCAAAATATAAATAACACATGGTGTGTGTTCCTCAAACCACACATCCTGTAGTTGTGATTTTTAAATGGTAAAACCCTACAAACCTCTCCAAACCCTTGTTTTTCCTTGATTAAGAAACGATCGACCACATGTGGCCTTTAATATTTAAGAAAGGGATCCGAAACATGAAAAAAATATGGGGATAAGTGTATAAAACTCAAAAAACAACCTACCAGATGTCGTACACACTGAATATTCAGGTCCAAATTCACTCTAGAAAGCCACTTCACCTTGATATGGTCTCGATATCCCCCATGGATGAAGAGTAGAAGTATTTACTTCACCCCTTCCCTATAAATTTTGTTGTAGTGTGTAAGGGAGGCTCTCCCCCTCCTTCCATGAGTAGGAAAATATGCAAATAGGGAGGAGAGTCTTTTAATTAATTAATTAGATGTCTAAAACAACTGTCTCAAGTTATAGAACCCAAATATAGTTTATAAATCACCTAAAAAAACCATCAATTACGAAGTCATCAAAGAGTCAGAATCTCAATTCGATGATCCATTAAAATGATATAGCCACCTGATCCCACATTAATAATTTAATATTTAATTATGTAAATATTAAATATTGTTTAAAGACTCAAATAGTTTAGAATACAACCAAAATCATATCATTAGGTAATCAACCTATTCCAGGACTAATGGGGTGGTCAAAAAAAAATATTTGAGATCACATGACATTGTAAAACAACCATTTTACCCCTCATGAACACCTAAAATAAAAATTCAAATTTCTTATGAAATTCAAAATCTAGAGAAACAGAGGTCTTTAAAACCACCACACCATACACCTTCTCATCCTTGATAAGCATCAGTGGTCTTCCAACAAAATATCTTGACCCACCCTGGTTGTCAGCTTTTTCTCAACTCATTACATTCTACTTTAAGAAGATAACCAAATTTGTCTATATAACTCCTAAATAAGGCATACCACCCATCGAAGGGAAATTCACCACTTTCCACCATCAGAAAAATACCACAATTGTTCTAGGATAAACCCATAAACACTATGATTTCATGACATCATCCACAAATTTTAATCATGATCATGGTTCTACCCACCATAGAACTCAACCTACTATAGCCGATTGTGATCCACAACACTTCCCTCTGGCGAAGTCGCATATCAAAACTCATCCTTATCCATCCACTGTCCCACTCAATACTATTCCCACTGAATCCTAAAACCTAGATACATAATGGACATGTCACTATGATGGATCTAATACTCCCTAAAATAGGATTATCCCTACTATCTTCTCAAAATCTTACCAACTCCATAACCCATGTTCCAATCACTATCGATCCTCAAAATTGGACTCGGCCATCTCGCTCTCACCAGAGAAATTAAATGAATTGTAAACTATCAACTACCATTGGATTAAAAGAATGTAAGGCATGTAAATGTATGATATATAAACCATTTAAAGGAACTCACTCACAAATGGTTTTTGGTGTACTCCCACTATACAAATTCATACACACCACTCCATTAGTGAAGACTCCCAGGAGGTCCTTTACTATCCAAAGTGACATCTATATAGCATGGTGTATGGACGATACTCATTCATCATACACAATATGATTTCATGATATTGGGAATGATTATATCTATACTATGAGTACCATAAGATGTTTTCTATGAGTACCACCATAAACTCATCCATTCATAGAACATCAAAGTTCAATCTCAAGGGCCTTCAGTCACCTTGTACACAAGACTCTCATTACACCACAATGATTATCATCCTACTCATGTATTCATTATCAATTAGATCTATATGGGTGTAAAAAAACATAATACCAGAACCAAAATCCAAACAACATGGAAATTCTTCTGCACTCATGTATCCATGATCCCATTAACATATAACTTTTACATGCTCTTTTGTAACCAAATCAAAAAACCAATTATAATTCCAATGGATCATGACCTAGGAAAAAATGGGTCAAAATACCTAATAAAATAACATTTATCACCTCTTATACTACCAATATTGATCATATCCACCAAATGGATCCTCTCTACACAATTTCTCCTTGGTCTAGGAACCTGAATGAAGCTACCGCTCTTGAAACCTACCAAAAGCCTAAAGAACTGGAACACAAGTGAAACTTCTCTAAATAAAAAGGAATCTAATGTGCCCAAACCTCACACTAGGATTCACCTTACATTAAATTTTTTAAAATTTAAAATCATCAATATATTCATCAAACACCCAAAAGAACACATCACTTAGCTAACCCCTCTCATGAGTCACACCCCAAAGTCACACAACACTAACTCCCTAAATTGTGGCTATCTTGAGAAGGTCACTAGGATCTCACTCCTAGCCCTATTAGTCAGGTATCATGACAATTCAATAGGTTTAACCATCAAGGTACATTCCAATCCATATAAGGCAGGGTCTCATTGGATTTCAACATGATCCCATCCCAACATTACATGAGATCAATAGGTCAAAACACCCATCTCCAGGGTGTCGTATACATGGAATTTCATATTAAAAAACTACCACACATAACTAGGGAACCAATATTCTTTGAGAATATACACATCAAACCACTCCCTAGAGTACTAAACCACACAACCAATCTCAAAAAAGAAACAAAAACAAAAAGGCTCCAATTATCATATACTGATATCATACTATCCCACTAGGGTAACTATTCCAACTGTGCATGAGGACCGCACTACCTTCCTCATGATGGAATGTATCAACATAGAACCACAGAACCTACCATCATAAAAGATCCATGAACATGTTATCATATCTTTGTATAATCAAATCAAGTAATTATATATAAAAACAAGGTATGAGTAGTTGTTGACACTTTAAACAATAGAGGACATGTCTTCAAAAAAATCTGACTCTTTCAGGTCTATAACATGTGGACCCTACATGCCTTCCATGATACATGAGATACATTGTAAATCTATAGGATAAGATTCAAAAATAAGTAATATGTCTCTTTAAAATGGTATAATAGAAAAAATATCATCATAAATCATCAAATAAAAACCACATGTGCATCACATAGAGAAAAAAATAAAATATAACAGAAATATCACAAATAAGAACAACAATCCCAGCCTTAGTAACCTTGACTTACTAATGGTATAAGTGTTCATGATGCACCGGTCCAATATCTATAAAAGGCTTTGAAACATCCCTAAACTTATAGTAAACCAAAATCAAAATCATAAAAATATGAAATATACTCTTATGATATAACTTTTTAATATCCTAGAATGAAAGACACTAAACTGGTTTCTTGAGCCAGTTTTCCATAATACCTCAAGCGTTCATCCTAATTTTCAAAAGGCTGTCATCTATAAGTAGGGGTATAAGGTGGAATTGTTTGGGGACTATAACTAAATATTATAGTGTACAACTATAAGTAAATAACCAAAAATCATACACATCCAAGTATAAGTAAATATGTAAATAAACTAAAATAGAACATTGCTATAACAATCTGAAATGCAATAAAGGATATAGTGACCATGCTATATATAAAACATCGATCGACCACTAGGACAATAAAATGTAAAAAATAAATATTTGAAAAATAAATATATCTGGATCTACTTCCAACTTTGATCCATGTCACATGACCATTCACCAATACCCTGTCAAGTTTCTCTATCCCAATCATCAAACTCCACATGAGAAACCCCCTCAATCATCCAATCATGGACCTTCTCTCTATACATAATGAATCCATTCTCAACCTAATAGAACATATAAGTTCTATACCAACACTAATATTCACTTTCAACAGGTGAGAAATAAATTTCAATAGGTCACCCCCAATAATGAACCTATAACCTACTACCATAAGTACATACACATGAAATATTCTCATCCTAGGGGAATGATAACTAAAACAAATACATATTAAACCATCATCAAACATTTGGTCTGAGACCTTGATTTACCATACCTACTTTAGTCAATGTCAGGGTATCTCAGATGATGCCTCGATGACCGTATATCCCAAAAAACCTAAGGGCACTAAAACTATTGATGGCATAACCAAACCTTACACCATAATCACTATATATTACGTGGTACTTAGATGCATCAGTATCAGGTACTCATTCCATGATAAAGTACTACAAAAATCTATAACATCAGTCTGAACTCTATCCCATGTATCATAATCGATAGTTCAAAGAGAATTATTCTAGCACCCTACTACCAATCAACATCGATGTTTCCTAGAACATAAATGTGACACCAACCCAAAATGGATGAGCATTAGTACTACATCATATTATATAAAGCATTCCATCACTTCTCAATGCATTAGTCTGGGACCTAAACCAAAGAGTATACTATCAGTGTTTGGATCCGTAGTCTAACACCTAATCCCTTTAGTACACTATTAAAGCCTGAAGTCTCAATCCATCATATCAAATACATAAGAGGAACATCATGTCCACCATACTCAACAATACAAATAAATGTCCCTCAAAACATGGTGCCACACTAAAAATAAAAAAAAATATTGGTAATGGTACCGAGTATCCTGCCCAATCTCACATAATATGGGTGTAGAAACTCATGTCCAACCAACCCATCCTCATATGTGGGCTGTATTGTCATAAATCCAAATCAATTCATGAGGAACATCGTATCCAACTCTTGAAAAATTGGATGTGGATCATAATTTAACACATTTAGAACCATATCTATGGATCATCTAGTCCAACTATGTCATCAAATGTAGCCCATAATATTAAACTAATATACAAAACATGGTAGAATAACTAGATCATAACATACCTACGGTGTAAAACAACTCTCAACCAAATTTGTTTTTCAAGAGACAGTAAAATACCAATGAACATCATTAAAATATCATCACCATCAGCTCATAAATGAATTTGGGTCCTAAAGAAACACTCAAAACTAATACCACCCAAACAGATGCACCCGCTCATGGTCATACTATTAACCGAGCACCCACTTAGCCATCCAAGTCAACACATACATATATGCATTCATACCAGGATCCTTAGAACTAGTACAAGGTGGAGGAATCCAAATTTGGATCCTCTTGCTCATAACATATGCAAGGAAATACCTTTCCCTATCCTTGTTAACAACCAAAATCTCGAGACAATTCCTATATCTAGGGGGCCACAAATTCTGTAAACTAGTCCCTAGCATATCATGACCTCATAAGCCAAAGTGGGAGTAAACCTCATAAGGCAGATGGCCTCAAACCCAACCCCATTCCAAACAATCCTCAGTTCGCATCCACCACTTGATGTCTCAAATCAATCATGTTAACCAGGTAAAATCCCATTCCTACACCAAATGAGGTCTATGATGATATGAATATATGTCCTATAGTAATTCTCATGACCCTTACATGGGTCTCATCACATGTATCACCCTTATGAGATAGTTGCACTCACTCTTTGTAGGAAAGAATCTCTATCATAACTTACTGACCCAAACAACCAATTAAATGTCCTCAAAACACCCCAAGGGTTATACTATCCCATTATTCATGTGAATATACTCAAAATGGTCCCCTCTTGTGTCTAATTATTAATATAAGGAAACAAATCACTTGAAACCCTTCGAATGGTAACAAGGGGACCATATATGACATGTACCCCAAAACTTCCTTAATAACTATATAGTTCCACATGGCTTGAAACACATATTGTCTGCCCATGTACTACCACATGACCAGGGAATACATGGGGTTTTAATGTATACTTCTAAATGGCCATACACCCCTTACATGGGGTTTTTTATCATGTAAGTGACCATATTACCATGTCCCTTTACGTTCCATGTAATTAGACTACATGATGTGTAGTTCCAAAATTCTATCTTCCTAAGTACTCAACCATATGGACAGACACCACAACACAACATGTACTCAAAGTACATGATATATTGTTCACAAATGTCCATATTCCCATGTACTTGGATACATGGTCAATTACCACGACATGGAGTTTACTCCAAGTAATTGGAGTGTACTTTTTAAAACTTCATCTTCCCCAAACAGTAAGAACAATTCTGTGTGTTCGTCAAACCATATATTGTTTCATCATGATTTCCAAATAGGAAACTCTTACGAATATCTAAAAACACTTGTTTTCCCATGATTAAGAATAGACCAACCACCATAGATTCCTTAGAAGTCATAAGTGGCTCTTAAATATGAAAAAAATACATATATGGGTATCCAGACATAAAAATAAAAATCCATCCTACCATATGGCATAAATGCGAAATCTTCAGGTCCAAATCTAATCTCGAGGGCCACTACAGCACAATCAGTCTCTATCTCCACCATGGATGATGTATGAAAAAAATTTACTTCTCCCTTCCCTTCAGGTCTAGACATTGTGAGAAAGGGAGGTGTTATACCACTCCTACGATGCATAGAAATCCCAAAATGGGGGTCAAAGTCATTTAATTAATTAACTAATTTATTAATTAAAAACATGTATAAAACACTTATCTCAAGTCCTAGAACATGAAGCATATTTATACCCCACATAATAAAATCCCCCATTCCAGACTCATCCACAAAGTTTAAATCTCAATCTGATGGTTTATTCAAAAGATATAGCCTCCCGAACCATCATGAATAATTTAATAATTAATTAATTAAATAGTTATATTCCTCCCAAACATAAATGGTTTTCAAATTAAAAAAAATATATATTATAGGAAAAATTACCTATTTTGGGACCAACATATTTGTCAAAAAAATTATATGAGATCATATTCTAGTTGAAAATGACCATTTTACCCATCATAAGCACCTGAAAGAAAAAATTTAATTTTCTTCTCAAATTCAGAATCCATGAAAACATAGGTATTTAAATTTTTGTTATTCCTCAGAGTATGATGGACTAAATTCATATTGAAAATATAAAAAAAAAATTATATTTTCATCTCATTCGATGATTCCTTGAGCTTCAACATATGAACACTTTGGGTCTACTTCGACACATTCCCCTACATTATTGATGAGAAATTTTTAACCATGTTTCAGAATCCCCAAAATTAGAAATAATGACCATCAAAATAAGTCATAGAATATTGGACTCCCTGTAGATGATTGTTTTTATTTTTTTCCCTTAATAAACTTTTGGCTATGAAATATACAATTTGGGAATGTCCCATATTTATGAAAAAATAAAAATGGATACAAGGTGAATTCTTGCATGTCGTTGTTTTAGGAATGGTTATTCATTGAGTAATATGAAAATTTTGATTTTGATTCATACCCAAATAAATTTTAAAAATTAGTGTGTGATATTTTTTTCTAACATGAATCATCATATATTTATATTTATGATCAAACCCCATATCAACCCTATCATTTGGATATAACTGTTTCTTATGTTTTACTGGACATCTGTACTCCACTTCAACCATTTCTATCACTTGAGTAAGATAACTTGTTGAGGTTATACTAGTATTCAAGATTATCTATCGATCCTTTAATTAGAATTTAGAAAACAATCCTCATCATGTTATTCAATACATTTGATTTGTTTTTTGTGTTAGTAAAACCATTGAAAACTATAGCCCGTTCTTCAATTTTGAGCTTGTACTCATCGTCCTTATATGAGTTATTAGGAATTGAAGAGATACAATTTTCAATTTATTCCTTGAGCTCAAAATTATATTCTTAATTATTCTATATATATATAGATTATAATAATGAATCTCTATTAGATTTATTCGATTTGGCTCTCTAAAAATCTCTCTCCACAAGAAAAGATTCAAATTCTTCCTGAAGATCAACTCTTCCATACACTTATCCTCATTCTTTTTCACTCTTTTCCTTTTCCAATTAATTTTACACAACTTCTATAATATCATTTTATTTATATATTTTTTAATCTCAAAACTATTCAACCATAGTCTCTTTAGAAAAATAATTATCTTATGAAAGTAGGTACCTCTTCTTGAAGAAATCTCACTTAATGATTTTCTACCTTTCACATTGGCTGAATACATATCCATTGGAATTTCATCTTCATCCTCATCATCATCTTGAAACTTATTTGGGAACCTTACTGTAATATTTCTAAACTTTACACATAGAAATCATGTAAGTGGAAGTTTCAAACATTCATTCCTCCCTTTATAGATTTTTTGTTAATGAATTAAATAAATTCATCCACCTCTTCTTCTTCCCAAATTTCCTCTATGGTGAAATTATATATGGACTTGAATGCAATATCTTTGGAATTAATTTTTTCTATATCATCATTATCATCATTTATCATCTCATACATGGAAAAAGTGCAATGTAAACTATCAAATGTAATCTCCTTTTGATCATTTTCTTTTAGTATAGATACCTTCAAATTGAACAAAGGGGGTAGTCTTCTCTGGATATTCCATACAATATTAATGTAATTGAGGATTTATCTGAGACCATGCATATCCTACACAATGAAGTTCACCTAATCAAACAATACATTAAATAACTCATTATGGTACATTATAAAGTAAAAATAATTATTTCACGTAACCTATAATTTATATTCTAATACTTTTGAATCAAACTCATTGATATTTATAGTATTTTCCCATATGGAATGTGATGACTCACATGACACCACCTTCTTTTAAATTATTCCAGATAAGGATCTCATTAAAGAATAAATTCTTATTCCATCAACATCTAATTCTATTTGATCTTATTAGGACAATTCTACACTATCCATACTAAATTAAATACCATGAATCGTAATATAAAATTCATCCAAAACCCAATGATCGGAAGTTTTGTTTCATCTGATTATTACATAATTGAATTTTTTTCCAATGAAGATAATAATTCCTTTCTATTTAAAAACCTGTATTGTATCCATTGAGATAGAGAAATTAAATTTCACCTCTTCCTTTGATAAAAATTATTGGATATAGTAGGTTAAATACACAAGGGGGGGGGGGGGTGAATCTGGATTTAAAATATTAAAACCCTCACTATCTGGATCTTGTGAGATCATTAAACAAAACACACATATCACTTATTCTCATAGAAATGTATTATAATAACGAAACATGCACATGAAACAATAATATTTCATGGTTCACCATTACCTGGGCTAGTACAAGGATTATACAAAGGAAATATGACGATGTTCCAAATTCACTAAATCACACCCCAATTACTAAAATTTTAATAGAATCTCCGACCCTATGAGTTAATTATGAAACATGATTTAAAAGCTCACTGGTCTCTCAAATGAAGTGGTCTCACTGCTCATCTTTAAGACTCTTATATTTATCACATGAATTAGTTGATTACACATAATTTTGAACATCATGAAGCTCAAAATTTATCCACTTGATAAAAACCACTTTACCATATAATTTCTATGTTATTCCATTTGGTGCGCATAAGATTTACTTTTTCACAAACCTTGATAAAATTTCAAAAAACACTCGTATTTTTGAATCTTAACCCATTCAAGAAACTCAAAACCCTTAATGAAACTACATAAACATTCACGAAACAACGTTTTTACGATTGAAACTTGTTATTTCTTCATGAAACTAATGTTCTAATGAATTTTTCCTAAAAGAAAAAACATCATGAAATTATTTCATGAATTCATAGTATTTAGATAATCTTTAAGAATTCGTCTCCCCAAAGGAGGGTGGTAACCAGAAACTTATATAAATTTACACCCCCAAATGAAAATTCCATGCTCACTATAAAAATTTCAAAAAACTATCCAGTTTTTTTTGAAATTGTCTTCCTTTATTGAACATTTTTTAAATACCTCACTTCTCATATGCTTTTAACCAATATGTAAACTTTGTGTAAATTTTCATATTTTTGAAACTTAAATCATTTATCAATTACTAATAATTTTTAAAAAAATAAATACTTCATTAAATTAATTCCTTATCCATATTTTCATTGGGTAGTCCCGAACCTCTATTTTTTATGAAAAATTTCCTTCCTTATAAATTGGACCACAAAAATTGGGCAATCACTTGTAAATACACCCAATTTGAACATAAATCTTTAGAAAACACCGTTAGATACTACATACACTTTTCATAGTGATTTTTCAACATAACATTAAAAATATAATATTATAACATCATAACTATCCGTGTTAACCTGCCTTTTAAAAAAACACAATCAACCCCAAAACACTACAAAGTCACCATGATGAATTTTTTACAACATTTAGTCTATGAAAAATGTAATATATTAGGGTCATCACTTTAATGAATAAAGGTAATATGAAGTTTTAATATGATATAGAAGGGTTACACTACAATATATAATGTTACAAAAGGGATACATATATTATCAAAATTGAGAATTATGATGCTGAAGCTATTTTTTATGGAATAAATATCATAAATGAAAATCATGATATAAGTAGTTAGAGAGTAAGGGTTGTGAACTGAAGATGATATTCAAGATGTGATATAATATGTTAAAAAAGTACTTATAGTGGATATGATATTTTCTGGAAAATAACACCATCTTGAAAAGGTAAGTCCGTATTAAAATATTAAGTGTGACATCCATGATACTGTTATGAAACAATTCATGGAATCATGTCATGACCATGAAAACCAAGAATATAAAAAAGATAAATGTTAACAATATGAAAAATATTTCCATGTTTTATTGAAAAAAATATTTAGATTCAGTTTGAGTATATTTTTTCTTACAACGTGATGTATGAATTCATTGTTTGATGACTTGAAAATATTCAGAAACTGAAGAAGTTGTAAAAGTTGATAAGTTATTAAAGGAAGTTACCTATTGGAGTATAAAATTATAAATTATAATATGAATATGGAAAAAGTTATTTTGATATGTAATATTGTGCACAAGGGTATTTCATGGTTATAATTGAGAGTATTTTTCAATAGAGTGTGTATTTAGTGAATTTTACACAAAAAGAGATAAGAAGAAAAAGAAGAAGAGTGCCCACCAAGTTTATTTTTTTTATCATCACTCATGTGATGTGTCTTGAGGAATAATTAATTTCACACCTATTATAGAATGTAAAATTGTGTGAGATCACTATAAAATTGACTAGAGATAATCTAATAAGATGAAATAAATAATCCCAACCTCATTAATGTATAATACCATAATACAAATTATCAGGAGACTTATCCAAATATTATATTTTTTATTCTTATAATACGTGTTATAGAATATATCATTATTATTTTATCTATAATGTATATTATTGTAGATTGTACAGTCTTAGATGAGTTTAGATCTCTCTAAGGATTAACTACTCAATTTTTGTAGTGAACCATTTAAGTCGGGTGACTTTTTTCATTTTATTTTCTTCTTGTGTTTGTGTTTAGTTATGATATCACACACTCTAACAAGTGATTGAGGTTTATTTTGAAAGAATTTATAAAATATAAATTGGGTACTTTTTCTTTTTTACCCCGCTATCAATGACCCCACACCGTGCTTTGGTCCATCATAGATTATGATTTGTGAAATCCTCTTGGAATTTTTGAAGGTATTCATTTATTTTCAATCATTTTTAAGAATAATTAGAGGTTGTTGGGATATTTTTTTAAACATATCAAGAATTTTGTTAGATACTGTTAATTGTTCTTGAAGAGTTTTTGAGTGACTCAATAGCTATTTAAACAGAATCTAGAATTCTAATGGGAGATAGATTTTTTCCAATTCATTTCCCATAATAATGATTGACCCATAAAGGTAAAGGTATTTATATGAATTATTTTCCTATAAACACCATTAATCTCAGATGTATGATCACATTAAGCATAAATGAGATCATTAGCATCAGTAATGCTTATGCATAAAGATGACTGGGCTCCAGAAGAATATTTTATTTTCCTAAGTATTTATGAATGTTTTAAGAATATATTCAAGTAATATAGAAGGAATCTATAAGGATGGGACTATAAGGATCATTACTAACATTATGAAAATCCAATGTTTCTAGAATTCATATTTTCTAAATAATTAAATCTCAAAAATTAATAATATGATCTTCAACGATTAAAACATCACCTTGAAAATGAGTTTCGATATGTTTCATAAAGGATGTAAAAATAGACGATTGTTTTTAATATGTTTTTTTTCAATATTCAAGATGATTTATATAAATTGTTTTTTTCGAATTTTAATTTGAAATTTATTGAAGAATATTCAATATAAAATCATTCAGGTATTTTAGTGTGATGATTCATTACTAATCAATAGTTAAAAAAATAACTTGCAACTAGTTATGAAGTGATTATTGATGAGTTCATGATTTTTTATATTCTAGATGATATGTTGTGATGTGAATGATTGATGTGTGTTTATAAATATTCAAGGATACCAGTACAAGATATTACATGAGAAGTAGAAGATGGATATTCCAAGAATTTATGAAAGCATTATTTTTTAATTATTTAGTAATGTTTTATGGTACATATGTTTTCTCACATAATCTTATTCACATTTAATTATTATAGAGGAAAATAATGTATTTTTTTAAATTCTACTGGAGACATTCATTCAATTATAGGTGGGAAAAGTCCAAGTTTATAGTTCATGTTTGAGAGCTTAACTAAATTATGAAATGGAATGGATGATAATGATGAATTATAATGACAGAAGAATAAATAATTCTAAGCTAGAAATTATATTTCGTGAATTATTTAAATTCTGAAAAACAAGGTTCCTGAATATGTTGATATTTTTAAGAAAGTGATAATTAGTCTATTCATATCTATAAATAGAATAATCTGTGAGAGAAGAAGTGTGTCTGATTCCAAAATTTCAAGAGTGATCATCATTATCTATTTGCGATAAATCATTCAAAAAATCAAATTTGATATTGAGAATTTAGGATAAGATCAATATCAGATTCATTATTAAGTGAGGAAGATGTTTTTGAAGATTTTTGAGGCTCATGGGGGAAGTTCATATACTTTTCTTAAACAACCAAACCTTTAAAGTCATCTTTCTCATTATGGATTTTATATATTAATTTTATTAGTGTGAAATTGTTCTATCCAATGTGAGTATATATAAACATAGTGATACCCTATGTTTGTGCTCTATTCTTGTAAATATTTGTTCTTATAGAAAATAATTCCTATTTGGGGAGACTAACTACCCATGGAAAAAAGGTGGTTTCCCATGAAGGTGATGGGCATTGTAAAAATTCTCTTGTTTATTTCTCTACCAATCTATATATATAAGAGTGAGTCTAAGAATAATTTATTTGAGTGGATAAAACTTTAACAGGATATATAGGTCGATTAAAAGTGGAAATAAATTGTAAAAACTAGTCTCCAATGATTCACCCCCTCTTAGTGGAGAAACTATATCCTTGGATCTTAGACTAGTATTAGATCATGGTTACCTTTCTTTAACCCATTAAGGTGATTTTCATGGATAATATGAATTATTTTAATATTAAGGGTGTTCCTACATTTTATGGAAATAACTACCATAGTGGAAATAATTGGATGTTTCCATTTATTCAATCCCTTATATTTTGTGTTAGATATGTCCTAGTTATTGTCTTTATAATCATCAAAGGCAGTTATCCAATAAAATTTGAAGATAAAATAAATATTTTGGTTAATGGGATAAAACAAAATTCTATTCTAACATCTTCATCAATAAAATTCAATATAAAAGTGTTGAGGCTTCAATCAACCAAATAAATCTGTGAAAAATTGGAAATAAGGTATGATGGAAATGTGAGAGTCAAGGAGGATAGAGTATATAATTAGAGAATTATTTTTAAATACATCAATATAACTGAGAAAGAAAATATTCATGATTAATTTATAAAAGTTAATGAAATTGTAATAAATATTAGAGGATTTGATGAAAATATTGAAGATTATACCATTCAGAAAAATCTCATCAGAAAATTTCTGGATAGGTTTAACCCTAAGATACTAGATCTTAATGATATGTAAGTCCTCTCACTTGATTAATTTAATAATATTATTATAGCCTATGAGATGTGAAAAATTTATCCTTCAAGAATAATATTAAATAAGAAATGGCCTTTAATCCCATTAGAATGTAAAAAATCAATGACAATATTGAAGATACAGATTCATGTTAATATTAAAAATAAATAGGATGATAAAGACTATAAAAGAACCATTAGTCTTATTTTAAATAGGTTCAATAAGGTAAAGACAAAAAAATTCAAGTTTCCAAATAGATTCTAAAAACATAATGGAACTAAGAATCATTCCATTAATGTTCCTAAATAAAGGGAATATTATTTTGAATCTAAAGAAGATCATAAACCTAAAATAAATAAGTGATATAAAATATAAAAATAATCGTCTATAAATGCAACAAGAAAAAAATATTTTTATAAACAAGAGAATAAATATCATGAGAAAAGAATAATATTATGACCATTTATCTATCAGTGAATCTTAAAGTGAATTTGGTTATAAATTTACCAATTTAATGGATCATGTTGAAAAATTATTGGACACTTCAAGTAGTGAAGAATATGATTCAGAACCAACTGAGATATAACACATGCTGAAGGAGTATCTTGAATCCTTTAATGATGAAAATACCAATTTCAAGAACATGAAAAGTAAACCGGTGAAAAAAATAAATAGGTGATAGAATAGAATAATGAGGATAAAATGAAAAAAAACAACCCTTTTTTATAAAATAAAACAAATTTGGTTGAGATTTATTGAATTGATAAGATTCTAAAACATCTTGAATGAAACTTATATTTCAAAGAATAAAAATTATCAAAAAAATACAATGACTATCTTAAGGATAAAAACTAAATGAAGAAGTTAAAAGAGGATTTTAAAAAAATTATGTCATGTTTGGATCCTCATATTAAAATGATAAACCTCAAAAAAGATATTAGTTCAAATATATACTTGATGAATTTTCCTATAATTATAGTTTCAATAACAATTTAGGTTCAAACATAAAATCTAGAGAAATATGGACAAAGGAAAGTTTGGTGAAACATTTATTTATATCATCATAATAATAGAACTCATAAAGAAACCCTGTGAATCCCAAACAAAAGTAAATATAAACCAAAAATGTATAGTAATAAAAATAATTGGGAAAAATTTTAGGAATGATTTTTATGATTCAAGAAGATTTAGATACATAGGTTACCATGGGTTCTACAAAGTGTCTCGGGATAAGGCCTACATATGCTGGTAAAATATTTCACTAACTAGAATGAGGCAAAATGTCAAGGGGAGTCATTTAGTGGAGAGGAACTTTGGTTCTTAAAGAATACATGATATGAATAAAAATACTTCTAATTCTCTAACTTATAATAGATTTGAGCACCTTTAGGATGTGTGTGGTTGGTGTGGGAAGAAAGGTTATAGTTTAGTGAAGTGTATAAAATTATTTCTATTATGGGATATATATACTGAGAAAGTAAAGGATATTCAAAATCCCAAGGAAGAAAAATCATGTCTAGAAGAAATTATATTGAAGGCAAGGAAAATAACTCCATCCTAGGTTCTTGATAGTGCGTGATCTTACCATATGACTATTAATATTATGATTCTAATTTTTTTAGAAATATTAAGGAGGATATTTAATCATTAGTAATTATTTTTATTTAAAAATAAAGGGGTTAGAGGTTGATTGAAATTGAATAACAAAAATCTAAAGTAAAATGATGTTTTGTATATGAAAGGTAAGGAGAAAAATCCATTGAGTATCAGTTTTATTTGTGTTAATGGGATATGTTTATTTTCAAAAAGTAATCTTGTGTCTTTGAAAGGTTACACGATGGAATGATCATTACGCATGGAAAAATAACAAATTAATATCCATTTTTAATTAGTGATCCATATAATTTTTTTTTAGAGAAAATGATGAGAGTATGCCAGAGAATAAAAGGCTTGGTCATATTTTCTATAGAATACTAATACAAACATAGAAAAAAAATGTTATGACTAATCTCCCTAAAATTATAATAGAAATTAATTATGTTTTTGGAATATGTCATTAAGGGACGTTGATTGAAAAATATCACAAAAAAGTTGAAATTATTTATATAAGACCACTATAACTCACTCACATTATTTATATAGTCCCATGAGACAATATTCTACAAGTGGTGATGTATATTTCATTGCATTCATTTATGTATATACTTGAATAAAAAATAATATATTCACTAAGAAAAATTTAGAATCCATTGATATGTTTAAAACTTTTAAGATACTAATTGAAAAGGAGTTGGGACAATACATGAAGAAATTGAGATTTGATAATGGAAAAGAATATACATGTGATGTACTAGAATACTATCTTTCTAAAAATGGAATAATTCATTAATTCAACACAAAATATACCCACAAAAGAACAGTGTTATATTGAGTAATAATATATGTATTGTGGTGATGCGTAGGATAATGTTAGCTGAATATAAAATATGAAAATAGTTTTGGAGAGAAGTAATTTGTACTGATGTACACATTTAGATTTATTGTCTTTTAAGATCAAGGACAAATTTATCCTCTTATGATACCTGATATAATAATAATAAAACTATCATGTACTTTGATGTTTTTGGATATTTTCTAGGCATCCTTGTCAATAAATTGTCAAAGATTAGATATAAAGCTAATGAAGTGGTCTTTATGAATTATTTATCTAGTGGTACTGGTTCTAGAATTAGGGGAAAAAATATTTTTAGATGTTAAAATATTAAAATAGTTGAAAATAAATATAAATTAGAGGTTTTTAAGGATTAATATAAGTTAATACATGTTGGAAGTAAGCAGAATTTTATAAAACAATTTATAAAACATGTAGAATTTTGAGAATAATGTTCTTGAATTTCAATCTGATCATATTTTTAATGATGAGGCTACTATAAATCTAGATTTAAAAGATAAAATTTTACATGATCATATTTAAGAATAGAATATAATAGGAAACCATGAGGCTCAAATCCAAACCAAAAGAAGACTCATAATTGAAAACCAAAATAGCTCTTATATCAATATTTAGACCAAGAACTGTGGCTGAAGCTACAGAGCATAAAGAGTGGGTACAATAAGTGGATGAGGAAATAAATTGGATTATGAAAACTTACATTTGGGATATTTTATCAAGAAAAAATGGTAAAAATGTCATTATATCCAAATGTATGATTAGAAGAAAAATGAATGTGAAAGGTGAAGTAATAAAAAACAAGGAAAATGTGGAATTAAATGGTTATTATGAAATCGAGGGTTTATATTTTGAATAATAATTTTCCTCATTATGAAGGCTGAAAACCAAAAACAAATTTAGTCTATGGTTGTGCAAAAAAATTATAATTTCTATAAAATGTATGTGAAATAAGCCTTCTTGAATAGTGATCATGAGAATGAAGTGTTTGTTAAGAATCTTGAGGGCTTCGTTCAAGTTGTTGATAAAGATAGGGTGTGAAGACAAAAAACTGAATTTTATGGATTGAAATAAGAGCCCACAAACAACTATTCAAAATTTAAAGGATGCATGAGAAAAATTAGTTCTACAAAGAGGAATGTTGAAAAAAGTATTTCTCTAATGGATATCTCTATAGGTACATTGATTTATATAGTTTTTGATGATTATATAATTTTTTATAGTGACATTGTGCATTTTTTAGGGGCTTTTTGATCAGGTTCAGAATAAGTGTGAGATGATTTTGTTGGGAGTGTTGACATACTTTATGGAATTACAATTTGAGAAGAAATTGAATTATATCTTCTTACCCTACAAAAATATGCTATATATGTGTTAAAAAAATATTGAAATGGATGAATAAAGATATGTTTACACCAAAATTTAGTTGGAAAAACAATGAATGAATGAAAATGAAGGGTTGATAAAAAAGTGTTTACAAGAGTAAACATTTTATTGTCATTTTTAAAACCTTCAATACATGACATATCCTATGTAGTGACACTTTTCCCTAGTTTTTAGAGTGGGGAAGAGGAGTCAAAAAATGCTTGTATAGAAGAGAGTTTTGGGATACATGAACGATATAATGGAATTTAAACTGTCATAAAAATATACTAAAAACATGAAGTTTCTTAGATACACTATTTTAGATTGGTTAGATGATTATATATATTGAATAAATACCATTGGTGGTACATTATTATTTAGTGATTGTTTTTTATGATGGAAGAATAAGAAGAATAAATCAATGTATATTAGAACAATATATGAATATTATATTATGCTTTCTCATGTATGAACACATTTTTTATAGATGAATGTGTCGATAAAAAATTTTAGAGTTGAAACCAAGATTCCATTAAATATATTGTGTGATAATCAGTTCTCAAAAAATATTTCCAAGATCCCATTACAACATTCTAGATCCAAAAAAATAAACATTAAGTAACATTTCATTAATAAAATTGTTCCCATAAGAGATATCAATACGAATATACATTCTCATAAAATTAAAACGTTTATATATTTACAATAGATATACTAATATAGAGGTTTTCTATGTTGATTCTAAAACTCTATGTTAATCTATCTCCTCTCACTCATAAATGCGTGGAAATAAATCCCCTACTAGGATTTGGATTTGGTTGTAAATGGGGAGAAATTAGTGACATAACTCTTTATTATAGGGGGTGAGAATCCTTGAAAAGAGATAGAGTCTACACTAACTATTCATTTGACAATGTCTATATTAATATATGGGGAAGGCATATTGAATTTATAAAAGGATGTTTGAAACAAGGGGTAGTTCATTTAAGTCACTTGTCCACACTTTCATTCTAATGTGAGATGAAATTCTCTAAAAAAATCTCATTTTATAATATTTCCATGAAAGAAACTTCTTATTATATTTAAACTGTAATATTATGTATCTCATGACATTTTATGAGTTATATAAAATGTATGATATAATTAAAAAATTTTTAATAATGTTTTTAATAAACATAAAATTGATATATTAAAGTTTTCTTAGAGTTTTTGAAGGTTTTAATTTGTTTTCATTCATGGTTGAGAACCATTATAGGTTTTTGAGATTTTTTGAACCTATGTATAGGTTTTTAAGATGATTATAATATTTCTCGAGGTTTTATGGAGTGATTTAATGGTTGTTTAAAAGGAATCTAGAATTCTATTGAGTGTTGGATTTTTTTCTAATTCATTTCCTGTAAGGATGATTGATCTGTAAGGATGAAGATATGTACATTCATCATTTTCCAATAAATATCACTGAACCCATAAGGTTGATCATCATCAGAATGAATGGACCATATGAATCCTTCATACTTATGTGTAGAGATGACCAAACTCTGTAATCAAGATTTCTCTATCTTCATAACTACAACCATTATTAGAATATAGGTTTGTAGGAATGACGGAAGTTGTAGGGATAAGGACACAAGGATTATTTCCATCCCTATGAAGATTCTATGTTTCTAGAATTCTTATTTTCTGAATAAGTTTAACTTGATTATAATAGATTCTATCTTCAATGACTAAAACATCACATTCAAAATGTTATTCGAGTTGTTTGATAAATTTTTTCAAAATTATCATTGTTAATATCTGTTTAAATATTTGAACTAGTCTATCAAAAATAATTTTTTTGGAATTGAAATTTTATATTTTTTGAAGAATATTCATCAAAAAATCATTTTGGTGTTTTATTTTGATGATTATTTACTGGTTTATATTTTTAATAATCACTTTCAATGGGTTTAAAGTTATTCTTTCTATGTGTTTGATTTTGAATATTCTAGATGTCAATTTGTACTGTGAAGATATGTTGTGTGTTTATAGATGCTAAGGAATATTAGTTCAATCTGTTATAGTAGAAGAATAATATGGGAAATTATGGAATTCATTTTTTTGGGAATTATTTTTAAAATTCTAAATCTATAAGAGTTTTCTTGAAGAACTGTATTCATAAGTAACTACAATGGAATAAAAAATTGAATTATAAGAATTATATTGGATAAATGTAGTTAATTAGATTCAATAAAATTCAAAGATTATGGTGTATGTTTGAGAACCTAGCCAAATTAGAAAATGGAATGGATCACGGTATACAATTATATTGTGAGAAGAATCAAGAATGATGAGCTGGAAATCATATTTCTTGAAATATTTTAATTCTAAAAATAATGGTTTCTGATTATGTTGATAATTAAATGATAAGGAAAATTTTGGTGTGAATTTATGTATGCTGAAGAAACATTAAGACAAGAAGAGCGTATAGTTATTGAATTTCAAGAATGATCATACATATATATTTGATCTTAAGAATTCAACCAATAAAATATGAGGTTGAGAATTTTGGATTATATCAACATATGATTTTGTGTTACTTGAGAAAGATCTTCTTTAATATTATGGAGGCTCATGGTGGAAGATTATCATTTTTTGATGAAGAAATAGAATCCACAATGTTATCTTTCTCATTCCTATTTTTATATTTGTGTGTTAGTAGTGTGGAACTATTCAGTCTTGTGTGACTCTAGAAGGTCCTAGTGAGACTCTATGATCATTATATCACCTTGTAAACACTTGTGATTACAGTAAATAATCCTTGGTTAGAGATACTAACCAACCATGGAAAGGATTATGTTTCCTTATGAAGAGGCCTAACCTTTTAAAAATCACCATATTCATTTTATTTTATTTTTAATAGATACGATTGAGGAAAAGAATATTTTATTAGAGTAGATCAAACTTTAAGAGGTTGATGATGTTGATTTTATGTGAAAGGAATTGTAAAAGTTTTTTCTTAATGATTCATCCCCCTTTCTCAGTGGAGAAACCTGGTCCTAACCACATCACTTTGAAACATGATTTTTTAACCCGATACTTTCCCATAGGGTTTCTCATGCACATGATTCTGGTATTATTATTTTTCTATATGGCACACATATTTATAACATACTATTATGTGGTCGGTGGGGATATTATTATACAACCCCTGAATCAATTGGGTAATTCTTTATATCGCATGAGATCATTATGCACATGTATGACATGGTTATCTTTTTCAACAATTCTATACATGGGCATAATGAAATTATATTTGACCATAATGTTATGATTTCTTATATCTGATATTAATCTTATGTTTATAACAACATGTTTTATGATTTTTTTCTAAATTCATATGATTTCATGATCTTATGATATCATTTCTTTTATTCTATGTTTATCTATGATTACATATAATCCTCCTCTTTTATTTTCTATGTTATATTTATTGACTAATATATTTTACATAATTATAAATATTCAATTTGATTATTCCCTTACTACGATTAATATCTCATTCTTTTCTTTTATGTATGTCCCCATGCTACACCATGTAGTGATAGAAGTGTGAGGATATCTAGAATCATAATATGAATATTAAATAAATGATAATGTTATTTGTTTTTAAGATGTTTTATTATGATGGTAATCTACCATAGACAATAATACTTCATATATTATAGGTACTTATAGATTTTTTCTATTAAAAATGATGTAAAAACTTGTGTATAAAATATGGGTTGTTGTAGAAATCATATGAGGATAAGGAGAAATTAGGTTAGGAAAATGAGAATCTTTTTATAGTTTCTGAGAATTCAACTAATCAGATAGAAAATCTTATATATAAGAAAGAATAATTATCAATAAATAATGAATTTATAAGGATTTTAGTTTTTAATTTTTTTAATTTAGAACTACCCCAACTGTATTTTTAACATTCTGATATTTGGTTATGAAAAGTACCATCATGAATAGTGGGAATTTATTGGAGGGGAATTAGTAAATTCACATAATTTCTATATTTATCCTTAAAATAATTTCCAAAATTGTTAAAGATAAATAAAAATATCACTATACATAATCCCAAAACACAAATGAATAAAAATAATTGGAACATTGGATTTTTACAAGGTATACTACTCAGAATGGGAAACTACATCCTTGACATGATCTGGTAAAACCTATGATCCCAAATCCCATTATAATCTCCTTGTGGGTTATAAACAGATAGTGACTATCCCTAATCATATGATTAAAAATGTTTATCCCAACTTGTTCAATGTGATCCATTACAAATAATTATGCACAATCTGAGATACAAAAACAAGATTGTCATTAGTTGAAATTAACTTACATCAAGCTATCATTGTATTCATTCCTACTCACATGCTTCTTCCTCATCCTATTATTCTCTATTATTTGTGTCTACACACTAAAAAAACTCTCCTTATCCTTATTATTTTTTTCTAGGAAAACTAAAATAAATAATATCCTCTATCAAATGATGTTTTGGTTTCAAATTCAAATTCAAATGAGTAACTTACACCTTCACAATTACCACTTATCCTTCATCCGTAGGATCTGTCTAATTCCTAAATATATCCCCTAAATAAGAGATATCTCCCACTAAGTTAAAATTATATCTTTGTATTATATTCCTATACTGTTTTTCGACACATGGTTTTATAATTATGGGATAAACATAAAGGTGTTCTTGAATTCGTACTACCCCTTTGAGAAAAACATCCCCAGAACAAGTCAGATATAGGCGCTATGGTTGAACTCCCATCAACCACATATTGTGAAATGCATCCTTTGATAGTGGTTTAGTGAAAACATCTTCTATTTCATACACTATTAGAAGAAACTCCACATTCCACACTATTTTCTCCACCAATTCTTTGATAAGGTGGTATTTTATATCGATGTGCATCAATTGACAATGTTGAACTAAATTTCTTGATAAATTAATAGAACATTTATTATCATAACCCATGAGAAATTAAAATATCACATGCACCTTAAAATATCCCAATTGATCCTTTATCCACATCAATTGGGATATATCTTGAGTTGATGTAAAATATGTAAGGGTTGGTGTCCTGAGAACCAACTATTTTGTTCTTCTATTACATGAATGTTCACTTGTTATATATTGTTCAATGTTCTTCATGACTATAATATAATAATGTCCTGGAATATTTTTTGCATTGAAAAGGTAATGGTAGACCCACACTATGATGAGAAAAATTCTATAACAATATTCTTAAATAAAGTTCTACGGTTGGATGACATACTATAACAGGACACATTGTTAACAGACCGTCATGTGTGAGTACTCGTAAAAAGACGAGACTCTCTCCCATGGAGTTCTCACTTGGTAATCTTCAAGATGGGATATTATGAGAACAGAACCACCAGTATCAATTATTCATGTCTTGGTGTCATCAGACATTGCTATCTACGAGCGTGTGTAATGGTCCTTAGACTGGAAGATTATCATTAACTCATGTCATGACTTTCACACTTAGATTTGCTGATGAAAACTGTCATGCAGACAGTTGGTGGGAAGTACGGTATGTTGGGTGCATCATGAATGACATGTTGGTAATGGATAAGTCGAGTAAGGATTTATCCCTTCCATTTATGGAAGTTGATATCTCAACCCTTTGATTAAAATAGAACTGTCGCATTAAATTCCCTGGCCATGGTGTAAACGACGAGTTTATTTCAGGTATTCAAAGAACAACCGATCAACCATATAGGTTTAGGAAACTGCCATGAATCTTGCTTGATGATATATTGAGACAAAGGGATTAAATTACATAGTAAGTGTTCGTATGAGGTGATACGTCAATGCGGCGTCAACTTCTTTTTCTTGGGTGCCTTGACCCGTTGCTAGATAGTAATCTTGGAATTCAGGCAAGCCCGCCTAATGCCAACGAGAAAGAGGCCTAGAGGGTCACACACTAAGTTTATTCAAGTATCTCAATTAGAATAAAGATTATTCTCGTACGTGGTTTAATAATTATTCAAGGAATCCTAAATCATTTTAATATTGGTGGAAAAATAAAATAAAACAAGTACACGTCGTGTATCAATCATTACACGCCATGTATTTTTATTTATGAAACAAGTACACACTGTGTATTATTAAATGTACATGCATTTTAGTTTTCATTTTAGAAAGGAAATTAATCAATGAAAACAGGATATACATTCTGTGTACATTGAATGTACACGCCATGTAGTTTTCAATGAAAAACATGTACAAGCGGTGTATTTATTAATACACGCCGTGTAGTTTTTCCAGTCATGATTTTAAGAAAAATATCGTTTTATTAAATGATATTTATTACAATCAGTGTGGGAGAATATCAAGGAATTAATGACTCGACATGGGGTTTTCAAAAGGGAGTTAATGAAATAAATAAAATGCGTAACGCGTTTATTTATCGTCATAACTCTACAACCTCAAACATGATTTTAAATATTCTCACAACCGCAACTCATTTCCTGACACAAGAGAATCATTGTGCACAACATCTCTGGAGAATTATTTCAAGCCAGAAAGAACCTTTTCCTCCAAGAACGCTCTCATGTCCGAGGGAGATCCTCTTCCATCAGATCAATACGATCCAAGGCGGACAACGCTAGCAAAGGTTTCTCCACACTAGCACCCGGAGACTCCATTGGCGACGTCCCAAGATACGAGGTACACGTGTGAATCACCGCTAGAGGAATTATACACTTGGATTCTGCATCGCAATGACAAATCACATAGGAACGTGATCAAGAACACCAACAAAGATAGACCACCCAAAAGGTATTTCTTTTCAATTGATTAAAGTAATTATAATCAACCTGTGATGATCCTACGTTGTGGTTCCAGGACTTTCTTTTTCTTTGTCCATTTTTGTGATTCGATCTGTGGAGAATGGCCTTTATCATCATATTGATCTCAAATTGATCAATGTTAATGACAGAAATCCAAGTGGGCACATTCACCCACGCGCTTCCGCTGCGCCCGGAACCTTCAAATGGTATTATAGAGAGGTTACAACGTTGATTATAATTATTTAATTTTCATTGATAATTTACGCATTTATAATTGATTCAATTTGAAATTAATCATTCTATAAATCTGAATAAATGAGATCTATTATTCCTCCTTCTTTTCTCGATTCATATCATAGAAACAGCCTTTTAATTTTAATTTTTATTAAAATAGAAATGGGGATCTCATCCGGAGGAGCCTCTCTTTCTGCCTATACAACACGGAAATACACGGCGTGTAATAAAAACTACACGCTGTGTACTTAGGTTCAACGAACCGGTACTAGTCTGCTAAACCACTCCATGCAAATTGAATAAACCTAAGCATTTAACACCCCGTGTTGACCAGAATTAAACGGCGCATGGGAACCGGAATACACGGCGTGTATGTTGGAGAAACATGCTGTGTAGTCCGATCAAACCCAAGTGAAACCGTGTACAAAGGAGAAGCCGCGTACCATGTACACGGGATCTCCAGGACGGTTACCGAATTACAAGGAAGTACACACCGTGTATGATTTATCTACACACCGTGTACTATAAAATTTACAAAGTAGATAAAACACGCTAAATCCCCCGGCGTGTACTTTGGATAAAGGGTGAAAAGAAATACATGTCGTGTAAATATAAACTACACGCCGTGTACTTTCTAGAAATTTCACTCGGTTTCCACCAAAAGTACAAAGACCTATACAAGGGATGTGGATGAAAAAAATCTCAAGGAAATTCAGAAAGGAATTTCATATAAAAAATTGATTAATTATAAGATCATAATTAACTGAATTCAACTGTGACTTATCTTGAATAATAGAACGATTAAAAGAATTTGAATTCTAAATATGCGTAAATGTCATTGCATACTATGGATGATCATGAGATGGACCAATTACCCTTTCTATGTTTGTATGGTTTCATTTAAATTTGTTTAATTTAAATTCATTGGCCTGTGAGCCTTCTTCCAATAAAATGTAGGGCCCATGTTCCCATGGTTTCTTTAATGTAAACCCCATGTAATGGAGGATCTCCCAAGCCAGAGGAGACGGTTCAAAATCCAAAGCTGAGGTGAAAACAACCCAAGAAGATACAATGGTGGACAGGTGAGAGCTGTAAAACACGAACCATCAGGTTCAAGGTGTTTTCCCTAGGTTAGGGTTAGCTTATCAAAACCGCCAGATAAGCTAACCAATAGAATATCGTGATCATGCTATCTTATTTTATTTTTGTCTGATTGCACGGTTTTTTCTTATGTATGTGTTGTCACGATCACATAATTAATAAAATGAACATGCATGCAAATATGGAATAAAATAAAAACCTAACTTTGCGTAATCATTATCAGAACATGGTTAATCATTTAAGCAAGCATCACTTAATATCAACAAGCATGTGATAATGTGAAATTATTCATAAAGAATAAAATCCCTCAAATACCATATTAAGTCAGACCAATCCTTCCATTACTTGATTAAGGGCCAGACTCAATAATCTATGTGTTTGACCAACCCTTGTTGGGACACATACTTTTATAAAGTAAGCCCTTATGAAAGGTTTCAGGTTGACTTAACCATATTACATCAAGAGGAGTATCCCTTTCTAGAATTTATGTAATATTGGAGGCAAGAGTTGAGGAAATCTAAGTGAGGATTTCAGGATTGGGGAGTCCATTCAATAGATCAAGGAACTGTAAGCTCACAGTTGGCAAAGACCTGCCTACCTAAATACCTCCAATTAGCTTGACCAACCCTTGTTGGGGTTATGTGAAGGGGAATATGGATCCGTGCCACTATAATGTCAAAGCAACTGGACATTACGAGTTCAATGGTGAGGGCCATTGGGACTTGATAATATAGTGGGAGAATTAATAAAATTTATTATTTCTCATAAAATGTAATCAAGAGAGTACTAATAAATCATCTCTTTTAAATTGTTGAATCAAGTTGACAAACTCGTCAACCACATTTTTTCTGTGATCAATAATGGACAAAGACAATATCCTCACTTGTAGTAGCTTTCATGAATGGTTTAGGTGCATTTGGGTTGTCATACACCATGAACGAAAGTATTACGTGTTGGAGTCCTCACTTCAAAATCCTCCAGCCCAAGGGGAAAGTGATAAAGATTTCCTAGTCTATGATAAACATTTGAGCGATGCACTCGACGATCAATATTTGATGCTATCATCAATGTCAAGTGAGCTCATGAAGTCCCATGAGGAAATGGATGCCTATAGCATGCTCGATCACCTCTGTGGTCTATAACAGGATAGAGAAAGACATGAAAGGTTTGAGATCTCCAAGTCTCTATTCCAGAGCAAGCTTGGAGAGGGTTCCCCAGCTGGGCCTCATGTAGTCAAGGTCATTGTATACATTGATCACTTGGAGGTTCTAGGGTTTAAACTCCCTGAAGAATTGGGTACCAATCTCAGTCTCTCATCACTTCCCCAGAGCTTCTCAAACTTTTTTGTCAACTTCATCATGAACAACATTGAGAAGTCTCTGTCTGATCTTCTTATCCTTATTCTCCAAGCGGACAATGACATGAAGCATGAAAATCCTTCTTTCCCCATGGTGAATAAAAGGAAGAAAAAGGCGAATAGCATTAAGCCCAAATCTTCTTCAAGGCCTTCCAATAAAAAGAAGATCAAAGGGGAGGAAAGGGAACATGATGCTGTTTGTTTCACATGTGGCAAGAAGGGCCACTAGAAGAAACTCTACACCCAGCCAAGGAAGCAATGGGAAGATTCAGGTGAATTTTTCATCTAATTCAATCTATCTGTTTCTAAAAATTGGGTATTAGATATATCTTGTGGTTCTCACATATGTATCCAAATAAAGGAACCAAACAGATTCAAGAAGATTGATCGAGGGGAGGTAGATCTACAAGTAGCCAACAGAGCCAGTCATTCTGTTGTAGCTGTCGGGGACTACCACCTCACATTGCCTACTGGGATGGTCTTGGTTTTGAAAGGATGTTATTATGTACCCTCTATAACCAAAAACATTATTTAAGTACCCATATTAGATACTGATGGCTTCATCTTAAGGTTTTGAAATGGATGTTTCTACTTTTATAAAGATAGCATTTGTTTTGGTAGGGCACATTTATATAACGGCCTTTATGTGTTAGACTACAAAAACCATGAAATGGAAATCGATGAAAAAGTTAATTCACATGACTCATACCACACCCAACTTTGGCATCACCGACTAGGTCATGTCAATGAGAAACGTTTGACAAAATTACATCAAGATGGGTATTTAGATTCTTTCGAACTAAAACCACTTGGTGTATGTCATGCGTGTCTATAAGGCAAAATGATCAAATACCCATTTAGTGGGAAAGGTGAAAGAGCTAAAGAGCATCTAGAATTAGTTCACACAGATGTGTGTGGACCATTTCTAGTTGAAGCAAGGGGTGTGTTATCATAATTTATAACTTTTACTGATGATTTTAGTAGATATGGATATATCTACTTAATGAGGTATAAGTCAGATTATTTTGATCAGTTCAAAGAATATAAGAGTGAAGTTGAGAACCAGATTGGTAAGAAGATTAAGAAACTCCACTCAGATAGAGGAGGAGAATATCTTAATCTGGACTTAATTGATTTCTTAAGGGAGTTTGGGATTCTATCTCAACTCACTCCTCCTTACACACCTCAGTGGAATGGTGTAAGTGAAAGGAGGTACCGCACCTTGTTGGACATGGTGAGATCAATGATGAGTCATGTGAGTCTTCCATTATCCTTTTGGGGATATGCATTACAAATAGCAGTGCACATACTAAACCAAGTACCGACAAAATTGATAAATGGTATTACATACGAGTTATAGAGTGGACACAAATCCATGTTATCAAATTTACATGTGTGGGGTAGCGAAGAATGTATTAAGGCCTCTTCAGGTAATAAAATTGCACCCCGGGGCACATAGTGTATCTTTATAGGATATCCCAAGGAAACAAGGGGATATTACCTATACAAATTCTTAGACAAAAGGGATATAGTGGCAAGACACACCATATTCCTTGAGAGGGAGCACATCTCTAGAAGAGATAGTGGGAGAAAGATAGACTTTGATGAAGTCGAGGCTCAAGATACACATGATTTGGTACAAGAACAGATTCCACAAATCCTCGTGGAAGAACAATCTATTCCAGAGACACAAGAACTGTGTAAGATCACGAGAGAGGTGAGAGAACCAGAACGATATAGTTTTCTTGTCACCGAGGATGGTGACTCATTATTGGTTGACAATGATGATCCTCTTACCTACAAGGAAGCAGTTGAAGGCACAAACGTTGTCAAGTGGCAAGAAGCCATGAATTATGAAATGGATTCCATGTACCAAAACCGAGTCTAGATTTTGGTAGATCCTCCAGTTGATGTAAATACTATTGGTAATAAATGGTTATTCAAGAAGAGACTGGACATGGAGGGGAAAGTCAGCCCCTATAAGGAATGACTGGTTGCAAAAGGTTTTAAACAACATCAAGTAATTGACTATGATGAAACCTTTTCACCGGTTGCAATGGTGAAATACATCAGAATCCTATTGGCCATTGCTGCTTACTATGAATTTGAAATTTGGAAAATGGATGTCAAAATAGCATTCCTTAACGAGAACCTCCAGGATGATATCTATATGACACGACCTGAAGGGTTTGTGACTCCAAAGGATTCCACCAAGGTATGAAAGTTGCAGAAATCCATTTATGGATTAAAGAAAGCATCAAGGTCATGGAACATTCATTTTGATGAAGCTATAACGGAATTTGGATTTGTTAAGAACGAATGTGATCCTTCTGTCTACAAAAGGTTTAGTGGAAGTGCAGTCCTTTTCTTAATTGTATATGTTGATGACATATTACTAATTAGAAACGATGTACCTGTCTTATAGTCAGTTAAGGCTTGGTTGCATAAATGCTTCTCCATGAAAGACTTGGGTGAGGCAGCATATATTCTTGGGATCAAGATCCATCATGATAGATCCAAGAGAATGCTGGGCCTGAGTCAAAGTACATACATTGACATGATACTGAAGAGATTCACTATGTAATAGTCCAAGAGGGGATTGTTTCTAGTTTCACATGATATTCATATTTCCAAGAAAATGTGTCCTTGGACACATGAGGGAAGAAAGATAATGGAAAGGATCCCTTATGCATCCGCGATTGGGTCAGTCATGTATGCTATGCTATGTACGAGGCTAGATGTTTCTTACGCATTAATTGCAGTAGGCAGATATCAAGAAGATCCAGGAGACCTCCATTGGATGGTATTCAAGACTATCCTTAAGTATCTGAGACATACTAAGGATATGTTCCTGGTTTATGGGGGAGATGAGGAACTAGTCATCAGAGGACATATAGATGCTAGTTTCTAGACTGATCAAGATGACATGAAGTCGCAGAATGGATACATATTCAGTTTGAATGGAGGTGTAGGGATCTGGAAGAGCTCAAAGAAAAGTGTGGTGGCATATTCTATAGCGGAGTCCGAGTATATCACAGCTTCTGAGGCAGCTAAAGAAGCAGTATGGATGTGAAGATTCATCCATGAGTTGGATGTAGTACCAAGCAGTAAAGATCCTATCACACACTATTGTGATAATACTGCAGCAGTGGAACTTGCAAAAGAGCCAAGGTCACATCAGTGGACAAAGCACATACTTCGGAAGTATCATCTCTTGAGGGATTCTTCTCAAAGAGGTGAAGATGCAATGAGCAGTATTTCCATGGAAGACAACATGGAGGACCCCTTGATTAAAGCCTTGACTTCGCAGAAACATGATCATCATATGAGGTTTAGCGGACTAAAATTCGTAGGCAGTTGTCTCTATTCCAAGTGGGAGTTTGTAAGGGTTGGTGTCCTAAGAACCAACCGTTTTGTACTTTTATTACATGAATGTTCACTTATTATGTATTGTTCATTTTTCTGTATGACTATAATATAATAATGTCCTGTAATATTTGTTGCATTGATAAGGTCATGGAAGATCCCCACTATGATGAGAACCTTTAAATGCTATACCATTATTCTTAAATAATGTTCTACGGTTGGATGACATACTATTATAGAACACATAGTATAAAAACTGTCATGTGAGAGTACTCATAAGAAGACGAGACTCTCTCTCATGGATTTCACACTTGGTAATCTTCAGGATGGGGGATTATGAGAAGAGACCCACCAGTACCAATTCAGCACGTCTTGGTGTCATCAGACATTGCTATCTATGAGTGTGTGTAATGGTCCTTAGACTAGAAGATTATCATTAACTCATGTCATAACTCACAAAAATAGATTTACTGATAAAATCCATCACACAGACAGTTGGCGGGAAGTAGGGTACGTTGGGTGCGTCACGAATGACATGTTTTTAATGGTTAAGTAGAGGAAGGATTTTTCCCTTCCATTTATGGAATTTGATATCTCGACCCTTTGATTGAAATAGAACTGTCACATTAAATTCCATGTCCATGTTGTAAACAACGAGTTTATTTCAGGTAGTCAAAGAATGAAGGATCAAGCATATAGGTTTATGACACTAACATGAAACCTGCTTGATGAGATATTGAGACAAAGGGATAAAATTACACAGTAAGATTTCGTATGAGGTGATACGTCAATGTGGAGTCACCTTCTTTCTCTTGGGTGCCTTGACGCATTGCTAGACAGTAATCTTGGACATTAGGCAAGCCCGCCTAATGCCAACAAGAAAGAGGACTAGAGGGCCACACACTAAGTGTATTCAAGTATCTTAAGTAGAATAAAGATTATTCCCGTACTTGGATTAATAATTATTCAAGGAAGCCTAAATCGTTTTAATGTTGGAGGAAGAATAAAATAAAACAATACACGCTGTGTATCAATGATTACACGCCATGTAGTTTTATTTAGAAAACAAGTACACACCATGTATTATTAAATGTACACGCCGTGTACTTTTCATTTTGGAAAGGAAATGAATAAATGAAAACCAGATATACATGCCGTGTAAATTGAATGTACATGCCGTGTAGTTTTCAAGGAAAAAAATTACACTCTGTGTATTTATTAATACACGCCGTGTAGTATTTCCAGTCAGGATTTTGAAGGAAATATCTTTTTATTAAATGATATTTATTATAATTAGTGTGGGCGCATGTCAAGGAATTAATGACTCGACATGGGGTTTTCAAAAGGGATTTAATGAAATAAATAAAACTCGTAATGCATTTATTTATTGTTATAACTCTACTAACTCAAACCCGATTATAAATATCCTCACAACCCCAACTCTTTTCATGACACAAGATAATCGTTGTACACCACATCTCTGGATAATTATTTCAAGGCTGAAAGAACCTCTTCCTCAAAGAGTACTCTCAAGACCGAGAGAGGTCCTCTTCCATCAGATCAAGACGATCTATGGCCGAAAACGCAAGCAAAGGTTTATCCACTCTAGAACCTAGAGACTCCTTTGGCGATGTCCTGAGATACGAGGTACACGTGTGGATCACCACTCAAGGAAGTCTACACATGGCTTCTGCATCGCAATGACGAATCACATCGGAACATGATCAAGAACACCAACGAAGAAGGAACACCCAAAAGGTATTTCTTTTCAATTGATTAAATTAATCATAATCAACCTGTGATGATCCTACATTGTGGTTCTGGGAAATTTCCTTTTCTTTGTCCATTTCTGTGATTCGATCCGTGGAGACTGGCGTTTATTATCATATTGATCCCAAATTTGATCATTGTTAATGAAAAAAATCCAAGTGGGCACATCCACCCACGCGCTTCTGCTGCTCCCGTAACCTTCAAAAGAAAGTAAATTTATAGTAATCAAGGTTATATTACCTTTCTTCTTTGAGCATTATTCTACACACCTTTCTCCTAGAAAGAAAACTCCAATTGATGTTGACCTTTTATCTTCTACATTTTTATCCCAATATATATCTATATATACAAAGAGATTGTTATTTAAATTTCTATTATATTTGAATATATATATACCCACACCTTTGATATATCTAAGAGTCCTCTGTATTGAAATAACATGGTACATTTTTAGTGAACTTTTGAAATATGGGAGAAATGATTAACATCACACACAAGATTTGGTTGAGAAGTAGTCAAGTAGAGAAAATTAATAAAACAATTTATAAAATATATTAAATCAATTTCCAATCCATATTTACCATTTTATAGCTTCGTTCACATTTATATTTGGGTAAAAATATACCTTTAATCTTATATTTCAAACTTCTCTAACAATTCTCAGAAACATTCTTCTTGAGAAAGGAAAATATGATCCTTCTATTGAGAAATTTTCAAACCCAAGTAATAATTCATTTATATATTAATAAACATCTCAAATATCTTTTCCATATCTAAAAAAACTCTCACCAAATATAAATTTAATTTCTAATACACATAATATCATTAATATAGAAATATCAATGAGATATTACTCTTTATCATCTTTGATATATTAGATTCTATCATCTCTTTACATATTTAATTTCAATGAATTCAATAAAGTTAGAATACCGTGTTCTTGAGGATAGTTTTAATCCATATATTAACATTTTTAACCAACATATATATCATTTATCTTCTCCGAGGAATAATATAGTGGTCTTCTCAATGTACAGTTATTCTTTTAACTCTCCATCATGTAAGGATAACTTGACAGCAATTTATAAAATATCTTAACATCATTGTGTAGAGAAAAAAAGTAAAAATGAAAATGGTTTCAATATTAGAAAATAATATAAAATTATTGTTAAAATTAATTGCTTTAAGTTGTAAAAATGCTTTGTACAAGTGTTTTTCTTATTTATCATCACCTCTCCCTTTTAATTTAACTAATTAAAAAAATACACCTTTTTCCAATAAAATTATTATTCGTTAACTTGGGTATCAACTACAAAGTACCATTATTTTCTATCTGATATTACTCTACATTCCAAATATTGTTCTATTCTCAATTTTCTAAATATTCTTTTACATATCTTTTCTTAACCAATAGATTTAATTTTGTTTTTGTTTTTGTACTCAAATTTCTCCTAGTTTGAATAAGTTATCCTTTATCACCAATAATAATTTAGAACTCTAACTATTTTTTATCTTTATATGAGTTTAATAGAAAATTTATTCATTTATGAAAATGGAAAAATCACCATCTTTGACATTTTATTCTTCTTAGTTCCAATCATTTTTATAAATTTGACCATACTTCCTAATAAATTATAGTTCATTATATCCACTTCTGAAAATTTTTTCATGATGCAAAACTTCAGTCTTTGAGTGTTACAACACTATTATATCAAAACTATCCACAATAATAATAGTTTCATTTCTTTATCAAATAAATACTCTTGAATTAAAAGGATAATCATGAAACATACCATAAAATCCTCTTTCATCAAACTTCCTCAAGTTTTCTACATTCTCCTTGATGATTCCAAGAATTCCAAATACCTTAAGGTATTTCATTCTTGAGGTATTATTTTAATATATATTATATGGTGAAATATCTAAATTAGGTTATAAAAAAATTATTTTAAACCTTAACCACTATAATAATATCTTTCCTTTAGAAAAAACAACACATATAATTCTCTAAAAAAATTATGTCCCATTTCCACTAATCTTATGTTATTCCTATCAACATAAACAATATCCTATGGGGTATATGGTATAATAAATTCATTAATAAGTCTATTATTTATTATATATGATTTGAAATTTTTACCTATTTATTTAATAATATAATCTATCCTCAAATTCTTTAATGAGAAACCAGACTCCTTTTCTACACTTCTTCTAAAAATCTTAAACCTATTCAAGGATTCTGACCTATACTTCATATAAATAATGTAAGTTATGTGAGTGAAGTCATTAATAAAATAAAAAAATATTTATCTATATTTTTCAATTACTTCCTTATAGTCTCACCAACATCTGAATGAATTAACTTCAACGGGTCATATGTTTGAATCTATAATTTCTAGTGTAAATAATTTGAAATCTTTCACTTTTATCACGTGTAATGAATCAAATTTATTTATCTCTTTAAATGTTTCACATAAATTTTTTTTTTCTTTTTTTTATTATTTCCCAAATTATTTTTTCTAATTTAGTTAAGTCTTCAATTATATAGTAGTTTTTCATCCTTCAGGACTAAGTAGCATGAATTTTAAGCATCACCAACCTGAAAAAATTTTCTTCATGTTAACCATCCCCTTATTAAAAAACATCCATATTTCAATTTCTTCACCAAGAATCCATCTTGTTGATAAAATAATTCATTTCATTCATCATAAAGTTATGACATAATAAGTAATTTTTATTTTATACCATCCACAAATAAAGATTTCTTTGAATATCTCTTGTCTAATTCAATTATCAATGAACCAATTCCTCTAATATCAAGTGAATTATAACTAAAATATTTCAAAGATATTTCCTTACATTTATTCAACATACATAAAGTGTTTATAAATTCCTATAACATTTTATGAGGATCCAGATATATGGATGCTCATTTCATGAAGCATTGATTAACACTTCAACAACTACCACTTTCTCTTTTCTATTCTATTTCTTCTTTTAATACTTTATGCAAAGACTAGGTCCAGATGACCATTAATGGGGGTGTTTAATCAATGGCCTTCTTTTTCAAGTTATATACATTTTGAATTCAACATCTTAGACATATTTAGTTATTTATCCAGTCAATATTATCCCACAGTCTCACTTTTAATATAATAAGAATAACAAAAAAATAAAGAAATTATAGTTACAAGGTTCAGTATAAAATCATAATACTTTCCATGTTGGACATACACCCTAAGATGTATTCTCCAAAAAATTAGAAAGTTTCTTAAAAAGGAACTAGTTACATAATCCAATCCCATAATATCTGTAGTTGATTAAGCACTGCAACTATAATTATTTTTCAATAGGTTATAAAACCTAGTTATAACCTCCTTCTATTTTATTCGAGTGATAAAAATACCTTGATATAATATTAGATTCTTATTTACCGATTATGATTTGATATTACTCCATAAGAAGGATTAATCTACAAGAATTCACATTTACAACCTTAAAGGACATAAAAAATATGATCTCAAAACTCTTCACCAAATCTTAATTAATTTATGTTTTATCCATTGTTCTTTGTCCCCGATAAAAATATCACATTAGATAATAAAATTCATTAAACATTATTGTTGAGTTCTCTAAAAAATATTCTAAAGGATCAAAATTAAAACATATATTATTATCTACTAGAAATTTATAATCCACTTATTATACAGTTATCCTCATATTTGAAAACAATAATAAAAATATATCAAAATTTGAATTCAAATCACTGGATATTCAGATATAATCTACCTTGATTTTTTATTCACAACTTCATATAACTACGAGAAGTTATTTTTTTTAATTTGGTCAATGGATTACAAATTATAACTCCTAATATGTTCTGGATATTATATATGATGTTAAATATCCATGAATAATTTCTCATTTAAAATTACATTCATTAATGCCTCACATGATTTTTAAATAATTCTAACACTCTATGTCCTTCATTATCTGCACGTAAAAAGCATGCAATTTTCAACATGGACTCATTATTTTTGGAAAACATGATTCCTCATTATCGTTATGTGTTTATCCATTATCTTCTACCAAATCACAGAATATATAATTCATATAACATGAATTAATTTTTCATTAATATAACATAGTCTCCATATTTATATTGACATATTTCATTTAAGATCATGATCTTAGCAACTTGATGTCGAGTTTATCTTAAAAAAATACAATTTACATGAATTAAAGTGTTAAAGCCAGTGATATATAATTCTTTTTATCAAAACCATGTATGTATCAAATATATAAATCTTTTTAAATCATTAAATTTAACACAATTTGTACGTGACCAGAGGCATAACAATACTGACATGTGAGACTCAGAGTTGATCATCCAATTCACAATAACTCAATGCACCTCATGGAATGTCTGTGCGGATCTCATGGAATCTCCATCTTTACTCATAGTTTATCCTTATACATATAGAAAATTCATCTAGGTTTCTCCTAGAAGATTCATGATGCTCACCCAAAACCATGGATTTGGTTGATTTTTATACTAGTGGAAGAATGATTCTCTTTATGCAGAATGTACGTGCTCATAATTATTGAAGTTACATGTTTTCGTTGTTGAATATATTCTTCCCAATTATTATTCACAATAAAATCATATGTTTTATAGAACATTGTGCACTCTTTAAAAAATTTCATAATAATTTAAGAACAGTCCAACAATAATCACTTATTCTCATATGTATAACATAGTAATAACTTTTTAAACTTGTAAACTTAAATGTATGATTAAATATGATGAGAAATATAATTTATTCAACATATATTGATAATTTTTTCATCACCATTAAAAACTTTTTATTAAAAAAAAATGAAACTAAGGAATGGAAACTTTAATATATCCCTTTGTGTTTATTAACAATACTAATAAACATCTGTGTAAATATATTTGTCAGCATTAATTCTTTCTTCACTCCATTATCAATAATAAAATTCAACGGAATAATATAAGTGACTAAAAAACATAATTTATTTTACTAATTCTCAAAATTAATTTATCTGTTCATCTTTCTTCCATTATAAAAGAGAGGGATAATATAGCAAGTCATCTGCGAAAGGAGCCATTATCTAGATAACTATGAGTCTACATAGGCATACCGAGTGTAAAAAATAGTATTTTATGAGAAAGTTGATCAATGTTGTCTATTTAATTTATTAAATGTGATAATATGCTTATAAATTGCCATAACTATTAATTTATCAAATATATAAAATATATTATTTTAATAAAAACATGTAACCCACACAGAGATCAACAATCTCATAAATAATATTTATGTTAAAGAAAAGAATTCACCCTTGGAATTATAATTTTTATCAACTAACAGTACCCTATGATAGGGGAATTAAATAATAACATAATTAAGGGATAAAAGTATGTAATTCATACCTTATTCATCAAATTTTAAAATATGTATTGAATATCTAGATTCACTAGAATTCAAAAAAATGATAGATTATACTCAAGAATTATACACCTTAAGGGATGAAATTATCTTTCTAAATTTAATTAATGTCCATATAATCCATAAAAAATGAATTTATCATGTTTTCTATTAGTGATATAATGAATATTCACCCTAAATTCCTTGCAAATTAGTATAAAAAACAAAAATAATGTTGAATAAGGAGGGACCTATTTGATTCATTAGAATCATAAATCATGTTGATGGTTTATTATTAACCTAGGAAATTATCTGGTTTCAATCTAAATATTTATTTACTTATCCACATTCTAAATATATTTTGATCACATTTTATCTCCATGATCTTTCTTTATTTGAGATGCATTCTTTTTTTTTCCTGAAATTAATGAAACCTTATCTTCTTGTTCTTTTAATGAAAATTTCACCAATTCCTTTTGTATTGGAAGAATAGTAATGAATATATTAATATCATGTATAGTATACTCACACCTTCCATATATCCTATTTTGGATTTTTAATTCACCAAATGTTGATGAATTCCCAAGATATTCAACCATTTTGTATTCCACCACATAATTTATTTTATAATGAACATTGTTTTGTGCTTCTTTTATCTCTTTAGCCTTTTAAAATTTTTATAGAAAAAAAATAATGTATTATTCATAGAATTCATCAATTTTAATAGGTTTTTCATTTGACTTATTAGTAATCTTAGAATAACCTAGTTGATGTTCATAAAATTTATAATTATTTTCCCCAATCAAACTATAGTAAATTTATCTTAGAAGTCTAGTCATGTATACTTAGTGACCCTGTAATACCCATCTTCCACACACCTCTTATAAATAATAAAATTAATTTTATGTGTATAGATTTTGTTTATATCTAAAATAATTATTCCTTTTTGATTCTAATATCTTTTTTCTCACTAAAACCACCCCTTTGTTTATGTGTCATTACACGAAGTGAAATATTATACCAACCAGTGTAGGATATATGTTAATACCTTCCACAACATAAACAATAACCTCTGAATTTTGATATTCAATATTGTTTCTAGAACTATCCAATATTATGTTGTTGATGTAATAATTCAATACAGGCATTATGTTTCATAGAGAAAAGTAACATTCTTGGATGTTTTTCTTACTTTGATGGGGAAGAGTGCTTCTCAATTTCATTATTTATCTAACTTTGTACAAGTTGGTTTTTGAGGTCTATACCATCAGTTATATAAGATTTTTCATAGGATTATAAGGAAACAATTTTTACCTTATAGCCATAGAATTTAATCACACCTTCTTGAGAAGACTCACCATTAACATCAATTGACATATTGAATTATTATATGGACATGTTAAACATATGTTGAACTACGACTCATATGACTTCTATCTCAAATATCACTTATTATTTATGAGTCAAAATTTAATTAATATCCGAACCCATATTTACTTACTCAACCATATCCAGATTTTAAGTATTGATATCATCAATATATGATTCCAACTTCTTGATTGGATCTTTATTTTCTTCATTATCCTTATTTTCCTCATTTTATAATTATTTATTTTCTTTATTAATATTTATAATCTCTAGAATACATGCTTCCAAATCATGCTTCATTTTCCATTCCATCCCTATCCCTTATTTTACATCTTTATAACTAAATTGTGAATCAAACTAATTTTAGATATTAAAATGAAATTATCCTGATAATAATACGAACTACTTGAAAGATAATAAGGTTTCTCATTATTTCTAAAATAATTAATTTCCATTATAATAGAATTATTATTATATTTATAACTTTTCCAAATTTTTATCATATATTATTTTTAGGTGAATTTTTCCATAGAAAATAATAGTAAAAATTTCCAATGCCTTCGCAATTCCATTATTTCATTAACTATTTGTGGTTTCCTTTCCACTTGTCCCTTTTTAACCATATTTATATAAGGGCTATAGTGTTCTTAATAACTTCATCACACTTAGCATCACAGTCACTTATTTTGAAAATATATTATTTTTAAATTCCATTTAATATTTTACTTTTTTCTTCAAAGATAAAATTTTAATCATCTTATAATATACGAGTATGTAGTGTGACACATACAATTTCAAATCCTCTATTTCTTCTAAGGCTGATATTTTTGAATCAAATTGATATATAAAGTTCTTCATAAACTATTTTAATAAATATGGATATTTAATATTCTCACTAAAACTATAACAACCCAGGTAATGGTTGAATAAATCACTTTCATGATTTTATTAACCATAATAACATTAAGTAATCTTTTAATAAAAAAGTAAATTATTTTAAATAAAAACTTTTCTTACAAGGTTTTATTTAAATGTTAAATTTATAAAATTCTGAATTGGAATTAGAAAATAAAAATTTAATTTTTAAAATCATCATATCATAGTTTAGTTGTGGTTAAATTTTGAGTTTTTTTAGAAAATGTAAAATTTTTAGTGAAGAGTGAAAATATCCATTTTTGGAAAAAAGAATATTATTTTGAATAAATAAATTAATATAAAATTACCATTATGTTTTTAATATTATTTAATATATAATAATAATAATAATAATAATTTAATCCACTTAATTACTTTGAAATCAAAGTTATACTCTGTTTTAGTATAATTTTGTTTTTTTGGTTTAAAATCGGGGTTTTTTTCTCAAACCTTTTTTAAAAAGGATAATGTTTATCATTTTTAATTAATTAAAATAAAAGATAACTATGAAATTTTTAAATTAAATTTATTGATTATATTTCAATAAATATTAATTTATATTCATACAATGATTATTATATGTCATAGATTTAATATAAAATCATCTTTTTCTTGAATAATATATATATATATATTGAACACGCACATTTTTGTCATGTTTGTGTTTTTTTTAAATTTAGTTATGAAAAATATGTAAATATAATTTGTTAAAATTGATTCTATATTTTTTATAATAATAATTTATATTTTTAAATAATTTTATCTTAATTTTTGACCATAATGAATAATGAAAACTATAAAACATAATTATCACTATTAATGTTAAAATAGTTTTACCAAAGGTTAAAATAAAATGATAATAAATAAAGTGAACTATTTTTTTCCTAAATAATATTTTATGGATATATTTTGAATGCTTGATAATATTTTATGGATATATTTTATGGATATATTGCTTGATAATAATCCATTTTGGATGCTTGCGGTACGTGAAAAATACGGGGACACCTTTTTTCTTCGCACAAATAACAAGTCTGCCATTCACATCACTAATAAAAGGTCACACACTATACTTTATAATTAGTACAATATAGAAATTTTGGTTCTTAAAATACATTACAAAATAACATTATAACTTCCATGAATTCATCCTAGAATCCTTTTTTGTTCAAAAATTCATTCTAGAAATACATTATGTATAATCCGGAAATGGTAGTATAAGAGGAGGTAAAATATCTAACTACGAATATTTATTTTATTTCATCTTCAAATTCCTTTAAATATTATTAGTTTATGATTATATAAAAACCCAAATATCTAAAATAAATTTATATTTTATAATCATAAGGTTGTGACATATATCGTTATGCTATTCCCTCAAATGGGGAACAATAACGTCGCTCGTGTTTACAGTGGGCTACCGACCCGAGAAAAAATGTTACAAGTTTTCCATAAACACATATCACCATTAGATATTAAGATGTATATAAAGTATATATATGATATTAATAACATAATTATATCTCTAGAGTCACTTTATCATATATTCCCTTTTATTTTCTAATTCATAGGGGATATGATAATGTCGACTATGTGTATGATGGATGATCACCTTGTGAATCTATGTGATTAATTTTTCAATAACTCATTACATAGAATGTAATAAGGATAAAGTATTTGAATATTATGATATAAATGACATAATTATGATATTATTCACATATGTTTCATTTTTGAGAGATAATATATCATTTTATTTCTTACCTTTTCACTCACTGGAAAATGATAACGTCTTTCCTATATGTGTGCACTACCACCATCACGAAGCGATGTGACTATATTTTCATCACCAAACCACATGGATTATATATATATATGAATATATGAATATATTATATGGTATATATTATATTTTTATCATTCTCGAAAGATAAAATATTACTTACCTCTCCATAATGATTGTTGAAAAATGGAAACATTACTCATGAGTAAGTACAACCTACCATATCCATGATTGTAAATACTTAATTTATAAAAAACATAATTCATTATTAGTATTAAAAGTATAAATAATGTAAAAAAATGATAAATATTTCATTATTATTATTATTTATATTTTTAAATAATTTCCTCTTACCATAGGCAACCTACCAAAGTCATTTTTGACTCATAATCAATATAACATCAAAACATCCGACAAAAAATTAATTGATTAAGTAATCATACATAAAATAGTAATATGTGAAATAAAATAAATAATAAACTTTAAATAGGTTCATAATAAATTAAATAATTAATAGAAGTTTATTATTCTGGAATATAAAGAACCTATGTGATAAGTTGGACTCAAGGTCTGGGATGTCATCACAATTTTCTTTTGTTGAGGTATATTTTGTGGTTATAAACCTATATTCTTTTAAGAGGTATATATACATACCCTTTTAAATTTTATATCCCAAATTTATCTATTCTCATGGTATTTAATGTTTTTCTTAATGTTATTATTTCATATGGCTTTTGACTCAGATGTTTCTAAAGTGATATGGGAATTTTCTTTAATAAAATTATATTTTAATTTTTTCCTTATAACTCTATTTTTCATCTAATTCCATGTTTTTAAGATGATTTTATTATAAAAATTATAGTTTAATAAAGATATTTCTTTCTTTATTTCTATCTAAAAAAATTGGAATCTTTTTACGGAATGTGTGACATTCTTTACGAATTTAAAATGTAACCTTCTACTTTAATGTACATAAGAAAAATGAATTTTCTATCACAGTAACCATTATTTTAATTTAGGATTACATTAAAATATTTTAAATTTTATTCAAATAAAACCCTCACCACATTTTTTTGGTTACTTTGGTATTGGAAAATGGGTTTTTGAAAAGGATTAATATTTTAATATTTGAAAATGTTTTCTTATGGGTGATGAGAATATTTTATAAGCATGAAGTTGAAAATTGAAATATTTTATGTGTCGTAATTATATTAAGATTATAGGATATCATTTATGTTTTTGAGGGTTTATGTTTTAAACAGAGTATGTTTTTTTACATTATAAACCAAGGATGTTTGGTTACATTATGAACCAAAGAGGGATTGTTACGTTATTAACTATGTATGGGTGAACCGGTGGTAAAACCAGGTTAAGTAGTAACGTTATTTGTCAAGGATGGTTTGGACTGCGATATCCCTCTTATTCCTTGGGTATGGAATTTGGATGTATGTTCGTTCCATTTTTAATAGCGATCAGGATAATTGTTTCCCAAGACACATATATGTTTTCTCTATGATTTCTATGGGATTTCATTATTTTTGTTGGGAAAAAGTGGTTGTTTATAATGTAAAAATTGATTTATCGAATTCACGCATTGAATATATATATAATGGTAAATATTTCATGGATTTTTCTATTTCAACTAGAATATTTTTTTAATTTTTATATCCCCAAATGATATTCTTTTATTTGAATACCACATTTTTAAAATGTTTTTCATAAGTTATTCAGATAAATAATTTATAGGAATAAGTCATGTTAAAATTCATGATGATTTTTAATGAAAAAAATAATGTTTTCTCATAGAAGTTTCATATAGTGAAAAAATAGATACTGATCAGAGGTTTCCACTTTGTATAATATAGTTATGCAATGCATGAGTTATGGATTAATTATATAAAACTGTAAAATTTAGAAGATCCTAAATTATAAGAGAATAAATTAATGACTTTAAACTAATGATTATGTAATGATTAAGACATATTACATATAGTTACTATATGAGGATAGTGTAGAAAACTTTGTATTTTAGGATAATGTTTATAACATAACCTTGAAATATTTTACTGTATGGTTAATTTGAAATGATATATAATTTTAATATTACCTTATTTATTCATTTAAAATATATAATTTTAGAATGGTTTTTCACATAGGAAATAGAGATTAAATAATGAAAAAGAACTAAGATGAATTTGTTTTGAATCAGTGTCTTGGGATGGTTGGAATTGGAATAGAATAGTTTGTGGTAATGATGGATAAATTGACACAATCTATAAATGGTGGTTTGATGCATGCCAGAGAGGAACCTAATCTACTAAAAATACCTGTTTATATTTTATAATTTTAGGAGGAAAAATTCCATATAATCAATGGATAATCTACCAATATGGCATCCAAATGATGGATACAATAGAAAAGTTATTTCAATTCATGGGATGTTCATAATGTCAAAAGGAAACTCTTTCCATTTAACATTTTGAAGGGAAGGATGGTCAATGGTGGTCCTTGGTAATAATTCCAATGTGAAATATGATCTTGATTCAATGAAATGGGAAATATTTTAGGATATTTTCATTGATAAATGTTTCCCTAAAATTGTTCAAATTAAAATGGAAAAATAATTCTTTGAACTGAGGAAAAAGACGAATATTTTATGGCCATGTATGAATCCAATTTTATAAGACTGGCCAGGTACAAAACATGTTTTGTTTACGACATTGATATTAATTACAATATATTTAAATTAGCATTTAAACCAAGACTATTAATATATTTGGACATAATTGAATATAAAATCCATGCGAAAGTTACTCAAGGAACTAAAAACATAGTGATAGAGTTTTCTGACACTTTAGTGCCTCATGATGATGAAATTAATAAGTGATAAGGATAGAAGTCGATGGGAAAACCAACAAAAAATAAATTAGGAGGTATGAAAAGTAAGTGCACATCTTATAGTAAGTGTGGTAAAAAGAACCATAGAGAATGGCTTTTGAAATTAGGTAAGTGTTACTGAAATGGAAAGTTTGACCATATGAACCATGATTGAAAGGAAAAGAATATTGAAGAATCAAAGTGTGAGGAAACTTATATCCACCGAACAGTGGGGTGATTTATATTCAATGAGTTTTTTAATTATGATAGTGTATACCCAATGTTAGTAACTCGGGTTGGAAATACTCATGATTTGAATGAAAAATGGTGCGGTAAAATATTTTTCTACTACTACAGTTGATGTTGGGCCATCAAATAAGGTGTTGATAGGTATGTTATATTTTTATTAAAATTATTCTATTACCATGTTTGACTCTGGATCTTCACATTCTTATATTTTTGAAAAAATTACATGTTAATTGGGAATATCACCTCAAGAAAGTAAGATAGAACTTTTGGTGGAAACTCTGAGTGGAAGTATTAAAACAAACAAGATTTATAGGAATCTTTTTGTTTTTATTAGTGGGATAGCCTTTCCTAAAAATCATTTTGAACTGGAAATTGGGGAGTTTGATATCATTTTGGTTATATATTATATTTTATATTACAAAGATAATATAGATTCAAGATCCAAAATGATTTATTCAAAGATTTTATGCCTTTGATAACATACCATGATGCTATGAAATTTATTATAGATGGTAGTGGAAGTTAACAAGATCATAGTGTTAGAAAAAAATAAACACTTCAAATTAGTGATGTGCCAGTAGTAAATGAATACATGGATGTATTTACTAATACTTTGACTCGTGTTATGCCGGATCAGGAGGGTGATTTTACTATTAACTTAGTACCTAATGATAAGCCTTATTCTAAACCCATTTATCAAATGGGTCAAGTGGAATTTTTAGAATTAAAAAATAAATTACAGAAGTTGTCAAATATTGGTTTTGATATCACTGGCACTATACCATGGTATTCTTCTATTTATTTTGTTAAAAAAAAGATGGTTCGATGATACTTTTAATTAATTAAAGAGACTTGAATACCATCACTTTTAAGAACAAGTATCATTTTCCTCATATCGATGAGTTGTTTTATTAGATCTAGGGAAACTTTTATTTTTTGATGGTTGACCTAAGATATGGGAACCTTCAACTAAAGGTGAGAAATTATGACATTAATAATACTAAATTTAAGATTAGATATGTCCACAATGATTTTTTAGTTATTCCAATTGGGTTTTCCAATGTAGTGGTTGTGTTTATAGACCTTATGAATATAGTTTTTCAGGATTTCTTCTAGAATTTTTTAGTTGGGTTTATTAATGATTTTTTATACTCGAAAAGTTAGTAGAAAAATGAAATACACTAATGGATTGTTTTTAAAACCTTATTAGAAAAGAAACTGTATAGTAAATATAGTAAGTGTGAATTTTGGTTGGTAAAAAATTCATTACTTGGAAATATTATTTCTAAAGATGTAATCTTTGTTGACCCTACAAAAAAAAGTTGTTGAAGAATGGCTGAGACCCAAAAAATCCAAGATATTCATATTTTTCTTCTATTAGTGGGTTACTACTGGTGATTTTTTGAAAACGTTTCTCGGTTGTCTAGTCTACTGAATAAGTTAACTCGAAAAAAGAGTTAAATTCATTTGGAAAAAAGAATGGGATAATTAGTTTTTGACTTAAAAGAATATTGTTGAATGGTCAAATTTTGGCCCTGAAAAAAAAATGGAAAATTTGATATTTATAGTGATGCTTAATTGAATGGAATTGGTTGTTTCTTAATGAAAAATGATCATCTATTTATTTATGTTTTGTTCCAGTTAAAACTAAATGGGTTAAATTACCCCGAACATGATCTCAAATAGCTTCTATGATTTTTTATTTAATAATATTGATTCATTATTTTTATGTAGTAAGGCATGAAATATATATTTATTATAAAAATTTTAATTATATAAATAGTGAGAAATAATTTGACATTATATATATAAGATGTTTGGAACCAGTCATGTATTTTGATTGCAAGATTCATTATGATCTGGGAAAAGCAAAAAGAAAATAGCCAATGCATTGATTAAAAAATAATAATTCTATGTTAAACATGTAACATTTGTAATGTGAACCCTTGGTTAATTATTTGATAAATTTTATCCTATAAGTTGTGGATATATACATATACTCTATTTTATTTCAGGTTTCAATACACCCAACCTTTTCAGAAGGAATTAAACATGATCAAAAGGAGGATGAATATTTTTAGAAAAAGGTAGAATCCATTAATATGGGAAAGTTTATAGATTTTAATATTGATAAATAATGTGTTTTATTATATGGAAAAAAGATTATTTGGCTTTTTATTCCTAGTTGAATAAAGGTTTTTTGAGTGAATCTCATAGTTGTTCATTTTCCACTCATCCGATAAGAATTATGATGTACCAAGACCTTTAGATGTATTGTTTATAGGATGTTATAAAAAGAGATATTGATGAATTTACCATGATGTGTTTGAATTATCAACATGTTAAAGAAAAATGAAAATTACTAAAGGTAATGAATCAACATTTTCTAGTTCCGGAGTGGAAATGAGAATATATATCCATTTATTTTTCAATGGGATTGCCAAATACACCATCAAGTAATAATGCGATCTGGGTTATTATTTATAAACTAAATAAATATTCACATTTCTTTGAGATTTGATATAAAATTACTTTAGATAAGATTTATCAACTTTATCTAAAGGATATAGTCAGGTTATATGGAGTTCCTCTCTCTAATAAATTAGATTGTGATCCCAGGTTCACATCTAATTTTTATAAAGGTCATTAAAAGTCATTCGGTATTGAATTAAATTTTTGTGAATCTTTTTATCCTCAAACTTATGGTCAGTCTATGAAGACAATCTAGACCATGGAAGATATGTTTCATTCATGTTCAATGGATTACTAGGAAATTTGGTATCAATATATTTCTTTGGATGAGTTTTATTATATTAATAGTTTTGATTCTTGTATACATATGACATATTTTGCGGCAATATATTGAAAGTGGTGTCAGAAAAAACATTTTTGGGATAAAATATGAGAATGGAATTTTATAGGAATAGAGTTAGTATAGGATACATATGAGAAGGTGTAGTTGATTCTAGAAAAATTAGAATTGCTCAGATCAATTTAAAACATTATAAAAATAATCCAAATAAACGTCTTTCATTCAAGGTAGGTGATCATGTCTTTCTAAGTCAACTCTAAGGAAACATGTTTTGAATTTTTCTAAAAAGGTAATGTTAATTAGGTGTTCCATTAGACCATATTGAATCTAGGATAAAGTTATATTATGTTCATATTGAGTGGATTTTACCCTGAGTTTATCCCATGTATATAATAATTTTCAAACCTTGATGCTAAGAAAATAAGTGCCAAATTAATCTCTTATCTTGATCGCTAAATTAGTTTTGTTGGAATATAAGAATTATAATTTGGAATAATTATTTAATATTCTTAACGAATGAGAGGATCAATTATAGAATAAATAGCTTCACTAGGTTAATGTTTTATGAAAAATTCGTATGGTTTAAGAGGAGACATGGAAATATAAAAATGATATAAGGAAAATATATTCAAAATAATATAATATGTGAATAAAAATGAGAGGACACAATTTTAAAATGGTGGTAAGAATGTAATAACCTATAAAATAATAGAATAAACCACTTTCATGATTCTATTCATCATAAAATTATTATGTCATTTTAAAGTCAAAAATGAAATAATGTTAACTAAAGTATTTTATTATAAGGATTTAATTAAAATTTTAATTTATAAATCTTATAGTTTTAATTTGAAAAAATTAATTTCACTTTTTAAATTAACATTTAATAATTTAATTATTGTGAGGCTTTGGGATTTTTTCAAAAAATATTGATTTTTAGTAATGAGTGAAAAATATGTTTTTTTGTTAAAAAAGCTCTTATTTTCAATAAATTAAGTAAATTGAAAGTCCTATTATTTTTGGAATATGGTATCAAGTAACAAAATTGTTATTTAGTAATATTTAATCCACTAAATTAATTTTTAAACAACTTTACATTGAATTTTAGTATAAGTTTTTTTTTTAATTTTAAAAATTGATTTTTCTAAGAACTATTTTAAAATGAATAATGTTTCACAATTGTAATTAATTAAAATAATCCTGAATGTTGATTTTTTAAATTTAATTTATATATTATATATAAATAAATATTAATATAGATTCATAAAACGATTATTATTAGTCATAGAGTTAATATAAATTCTTCTTTTTCTTAAAAAATAAACTTCTTGAATACCCTATTTTTTCTCACATCTATGAGTTTTACTTTAAATTTAACTTTTCCACTTATGTTAATAAAGTTTGTTAAAATTTATTCCACATTTTTTATCATAATAATTTATATTTTCTTATAAGGAAAACATAATTTTTTATGGAGGTTAAACTAAAGATATAATGGTTACAATAAACTAGAAAACTTATCTAAAATCAATTTTTGGACATATTTATACCTTATCATGTATAATTATTGATAATACTGCATGTTATAAAATTTTATAATGTGAAAAATATGTGTAAGCTTCTTTTTTCAAAAATTAAAAGTGTTCCACTCACCTGACTTATAAAAGGCCACCCTATCCTCTTTTATTCGCACATTAAAACTGTTTTGGTTCACTCAATTCATACCCAAATAACTTTAAAACATCCAAAACCTCATATTATAGGCCTTTTATATTTTACAAATCCATTCTAGAAATACTTTTGGTATAATCTTAAAGAGGTGGCCAGAGAAGAGGTAAAATTCCTAACTATGCGTTTTGTTTTATATTATCTTCCACCCCATTAAAAAATTCTTAATTTATGATTATATAATTAAAAAAGTATATCCCATATACTTAGATGTTATTATGTTTCGGTAATGACCTATATCAATCTCCTCTTCCCCCAAACAGTAAATGATAGTCCTTTATGTGTATAGCGGACTACCACCTCATGAACCAATATAACATGTTTTCCATAAACACCTCTCACAGGTGGGTATGATTATGAATATAAAGTACATACATGTGATATTTATAAAAACATTATACACATGGTTTCATTATATCATATATAACATTTTTTTACTTTCCCTTCTATAGGAGATACGATAACATTTCTCATGTGTACGACTAACTACCGCCTCACGAAGCGATGGAATGCCTTTTTCACTAATGCCATACATAGAATGTATTAATGATAAATTAAATGAATATATATGATATAGATGAAATAATTAAGAAATTCAACATTTTTGTTTCATTAAAAAAATATAGCATATCATTTTATTTTTTACCTTTTCACTCACTGGAAAATGATAACGTTTTCCATGTACGTGTGAACTACCTCCCTGACGAAGTGATGTAACTATCTTTTCATCACCACACCACATGTGTTATATATATAAGTATATTTAGAGATATAATATGGTATATATTATATTATGATAATTATGGAGAGATAAAATATTACTTGCCTCTTTTCTGTAATGATTGTTGAAAAAAAGTAGTGTTACTAATGTGTACATACGACCTATTGTCTCCATGTTCATAATGTACTTAATTTATAAAAACCATATTTCATGATCAGTATTAAATGTATAATATATTTAAAAAAATGTTATTAATTTCATGATTATTATTTTATAGATTTTTAAATAATGAACTCTTTGACCAAAGTCAACCTACCAATGTCATTTTTCATATAGAAGCCGAATATTATTGAAACATAAAATGTAAAATTAATTGATTAAGTAATCATATATAACAAGATAATAAGTGAAATAAATGAAATAATGAACTTAATTGTTTTTTCTAGAAAGTAAATAATTAACATAAGTTTGTTATTCAGGAATATGAAGAATGTACAAGATGAGTAAGACTCAAGGTAAGGGACTTTGTCTCAATTTCCATTTTATGATGTATATTTTGATGTTATGAACCAATATTATTTTAATAGGTTTATTTAAAACACCGTTTATATGTTATATAATTAATTTTCCTATTATAAGGGTATTTCAAATTTTATTTAATTTTATTCTTTCATGGGGATTTTGACTGAAATATTTATAAGATGATAAAGGAATTTTCCTAAAAAATATTATCTTTTAATGTTGTCCTTATAAATATCCTTTTATTACATTTACATGATTTTAGAATGATTTTATTATGGACATGAGAGATTTAGATAAGTGCATTTTTTTCTTTCTTTCAATATCTATCAAAAAATGGAATCTTAGTACGGAATGTGTGACTTTATTTACAAAGGAAAAAAGAAACATTCTATTTTAACATATACATCAGTAATGAATTTCTCACCACTGTAACCATTATTTTATGTTCATATTTCATTACAAGATTTCATGTTTTATACAAATAATAACCATCATTCTATTATTTGGGTATTTTGGTATAGAAAATTGAGTCTTTAAAAGGGATGAATATTTTAATAATTTTAATTTATTTCTTATGGGTGAAGAGAATATTTTATGAGTCTGATGTTTAAAATTGAAATACTGTATCTTTTATGATTTTGTTATGGTTCTTGGAATATATATATGTTGATGGTTAGTTACATTATAAAATGAGTATGAGTGGTAATGTTGTAATCCAAGGAAGAATGGGTCTCCCCAAGGGAGGATTCAGGCTCTTGGATCGACATCTTCCTCCTCTAGGGTTTCTAATCTTCCCAATAAAATTAGATATTCTTCCCTCCGCTCAGCTAGATAGGCTTCACTCTCTCCAGATTCTCTTCCACCTCTCTTTTTCTGGTTTCCTATCTTATCTCTCGTATCCACCTCCACCGAATCTGTAGCCACCACCTCTGTGATGATTTTCTCTAGCCTTCTCACTACGCTCTGGCCATGTCTCTCTATGATCCTCTCTAGGTTAGATCTGGAGTGATGGGCACACCACAGTTTTGGGATGGTGATTGGGTGATTGTAGGTCCTCTTGGTGTCCCTAATCTTCTTATTTTAGGGTTTTATCCCATGATTCTTCTCAGGGTTTCATTCTCATTTTATGTTACTCACTCTTAGTAAGGGGTTTATTCGCATCCTTCTTCAGGGGTTTCCTCGGTTATTGTTCCCCTTTTGGAAATTATTTCTCATAGGCAGTTACTATTTTTGTTGGTGGTATATTTTTCTCGTTCTAGTTTTTTGTAGAGTGAAGAAGTGAATGTGGCCCTATTGATTGTGTTGAGGGTTTATTAGAGTCGATTCTATTATTTTCACAGGTGGTGTGTTGTGGATGTTGATTTTATCTACACAACGATGATGCTCGAAAGGATGTGATTGTGGAGAAGGTGAAGAGATGGTGCTGAGACATGGTTTCTTCGGCATTTTGTCCTTCCTCTATCTTCTTGTTTCTCTTCTTTGGTTCTTGGCTACCTACAATCTGTCCAAGGAAGAGAAGTGTGGTGGTTTCAATGGTTCTTTGGGTTGTGAGTTTGAGTGATCATATTTAGGGTGTTCATCGCCGATGCATGCATGTTTTAGTGCTGAAGGTGTTTGGTTCAGAGTGGCTGGTGGCGATGAGGCCTGAAGGTTGAAGCATTTGTTGGTGTCTTGATGTGATGATAGTTACAGAGCTTTTCTGGCAATGAGAGGATTGCCATGAAGTGATTTTCCTTGGTGGTTGGTGTCTTAGGCAGAGTGTGGCTCGTGGTGTCTAGTATTTGTGGTGTTTTCTGGATTTGAATGTTTGATCTCGATTTTAAAGTCGGATATTTGAGTTTCTTAATTTGGAATTGGGAAGGACATATGGATACTTTTTATTTAGGTTAATGTTTGAGATGTGGTCAAGGGAGTTACCAACACACTACAAGGATTGCTTTAGATGAGGATTCAGAGCAGAAAGCTTTCTCCAAAGCACTTCCATTCAGATTTGGATGAATGAGATTTTATGGATTTACCATTGGTATGAGGTCTATGAAACCATGCACTTGATAGAAATGCGATCAGTCATGTGATGGAGGATGATCGATATATCGATGTATTTGGTGGGGTTGGGAAATTTATAGTAGTCTTGATATGGTATAAATTCTTTTTATCATTTGTACCAATTGAACTAGTCTTTGGTTCATACTTTCCCTTTAAAAGTGTCATTAGAAAATAAGAAATATGGATTTGGTTAAGGAAGAATGATTATGTTATAAACCAATTATGGGTGTTTATGTTATAAACCAAGGACAGGTGGTTACATTATTAACCAAGGATGGGTGATTTTATGATAAATCAAAGGCTGGTGGTTACATTATTCACCAAAGACAAGTGATTCCATGAATCCCTTCATTCATTGGGTAAGAAAGTTGACGGTTTGGTAATTCTATTTGTAAGAGTGGTTGAGATAATTATGTACCAAGATACATACATGATTTCTATATGATTTCTAGGGGATTTAATAATCTTATTTGAGAAAAAATGTGTATATTTTTCATGTGAAAATTATTATTTTTTCTCTCAAAGGACATTGATATATTGGTAAACATTTCATGGGTTTTTATGTTTTCATTGGAATAGTACTTATCATTATTTTTATATCCTTTACTGAGCTTTTTGTTCTCATCCCAGGTTTTGAAAATATTTTTTATATGGTTTAAGGATGGTTAAGGTAATGTAAGAATTCTAGTTAAATGTCATGAATATTTTTCATAAAAATAAATCATTCTTTATCACACATGTTTCATATGTTTAAAAGTGGATACTTATTAGAAGTGTCGACTTTTTATTATATAGTTATATTATGTATAGGTTATGGCCTAATTCACTAAAAATCTAAACATGAAAGGATCATCAGATGTAATATAATGGATTATTAACTTAAAACTCAAGATTATGTAGTATTTAAGTTAGGGTCCTTATAAAAACCATCGATATTTCTCACAATATCATTGAATCTTGTAATGTAATCATCAAAAATATCATCATCATTCATCTCTTTATATTAGAATTGAATCCTTTAGAAAAATATATTGTCTTTTTGACTCTGATACTACCTTTATAACTACTTTTAAATTTTTATTATATTTATTAAGCAGTTTTAAAAACCATAAAAATGGTATAAAATTTTTTTGTTGGATATATCAAAATGAAATATTTAGCATTAACATGTAACTTAATTTTTCTCTTAAAACCATGAGTCATAGGAACACCTTTAATAGTGGGTGGAAATTCTAATGTAGCTACAACTATAACATCCAGAACAAATGATAAAAGATATAATAGCATTATATTCCTCTTTTTATGATAATTATTCCCTTAAAATATGAGAATTACACGGATAATGATTGAGTTATGATTTTACATGCATCATAATTCTTCATGGATAATTAGATGGGACATTCCCTTTGATGAAAATTGTAAATCCCCAAGTTAGGTTGACCACTGATCAGGAGGGGGGGGGTGAATAAGTGGCCTTATTTTGTATATTCACGTCATTTTAAATTCATCCACTTAGACCTATTCAACTTATCAACACACTAAATAATATATCTTCATCTTACATTGTATGTAGTAAAAATAATGTAGAACCCAACACATGATATTTATAAGGTTCATTATAAAATCCTTCTCATTTCATGTTTATCCATACACACAAATATCTGTTCTCTACTAAATACCCTAGTGGCTACAATATGAATTGGTTATACACCGCAATCTAACAAAATATTAGTTGGTTATACACCCCCTACTATATTTCTAGTACAATATATTATACCGCTAGTTATAACCTACTTAAATTTTGATACAACGATAGAAAGACCTCAATATGATCTGGCTTTCTTAGGAACCAAATGTAATTTGATATTTCTCCATAAGAAAGATGGATCAAAAAACATTCTCATGTAATCTATTCAAAAACCACTGTAACAATATTGGTCTCGAAACTATTCACTATATCTTGAATAATCTAGTTTATCCAATTCATTCTCTCTCCTCATTACAAATGTTTTATCAGCTCTTATAATTCTCAAAATGTTCTTGACGAGTTCTCTCAAAAATATTCACAGAGATAAAACTTATAACATCTTTCATTACATATATGAAATATATAATACACTTATATAAATTTCTATCCTCATATTCACAAGCTTTAGTAAAATAATTATAAAATTTTATTTCAAATTACTAATGATTTATATATGATCACCCATGTTTTTTCTTCATAACAACATAGAACTATAATGAATTATTATTTTCTCTTAATCTAATCAATGGATTTCCAGTAGTAATTCCTCATTTAATCAAGATATAATATATGATGTATAATATCCAAGAATAATTACCCATTTAAAATCACATTCATTACTACCTCACATTGTTTAAAAATAATCATAACATTCTCCATCTTTCATTATCATCATATGTCATGCATGCATTTTTTATTTTATCCGCATTATTTGTGCAGGATTTGTAGCATCCTATTACTTATTTAAGGTATTGGTTGACCCTAGTTTTGATCTATTTTTTATTCGAGGGTCTTGTTTTGATAAGTTTCAAGAAGAAATTGGAGTATTCTAGAAGCCCTATGGGCTATGTACGGTTACCACATAGTTAGATAAAACCATGAATTTTGGCCCAACAAATAATGAATCCTTTTATGGTGCTCTGGAAGGGGGTGCAAAATTATCTATATCACGTGGAGAAACCCTCCAAACTATGTGACCACAAGCATGAGAATTTTGATTTTTGTCACATTATAAACCAAAATATAGGCCCGCCTTAGATAAATCATGCAACCTAGGACACCGAGTCTTGAAAGGTTTCACAATTAGGGTGCATGATTTGTCTAACCATGCAACCCTCCTTATGAAACCATATGTTCAGAATTTAATTCTTCCAAATATTAAATTAAAATTCCCTATCCCCCCTGTTTAAGTGCCTTATCACCCCACTCATCCCTAATCTGATTTTTGACCCTTGGAGGCTCTTTAGTGGGATTTTAATCCTCTAATATCTTCCTTTTGAGAATCAAAGTGTTAGTGAAAGATTCAATCCTTGTCCAGTAATTAGAACTCTTCTTGGATGTTTTCTTCTAATCCTCTTTCCTATCATCCTTAAAGAGTGTAACATCATCATTTCTTTGATGGATCTAAACTATGTTTTGATTGATATAATCCTTGTCTTCTTAGATATTGATTCTAGATCTTATTCCTAGATCTTATTCATCAATAATCACCATTGGCATCCCTGTTCTGTGTGTTGATTGTTTTCTTCAATGATTAAAGGTTGGTGGTTCCATCTAGGATTTTACATATAAATGAAACCTTTATTTACATTATTTTTTGGAAATAAATATCAATTTATTTATAAAATCTTGATTTAATATGAATTAAAATTAAAATTAAATTGTAATGAATTTTGATAAAATCCCCAAATTCTAATTGAATTTTAACTGTGGGATAAATCTTTAGAATTATGGATTAAATTTTTTGAAAATGATTTGATTATGGGATTAATGAAAATATTTGAGATTTATTTTGAGAAAATAGAATAAATTTAAATGATGAAATCCCATGATTGGTTTTGGAATGAAAATTCAGGAAATGTTGAAAAATCAATGTTTTGGTTTTGAAATTGAATTGTCATACTAAAACTGAAAATTAGGTAACAAAATTTTAATGAAAGATTGATTTTAAATGATATTATCTTCCCATTATCTATCGATTTATTGAGAACGTGTGATACTGATTATTTATTGGGTTATTTGGGATAATCATGCAAGGATCATGATCCCCCAATAATGGATTGATGATAGAAACTATAACAAAAACCTTTTTCGGTATGACTATACTAGATGTGAAATTGATGGGTCATATTTGGCCTGAGCCTAAGGGATGAGTGCATACATTTCATTTCGTGGTCACTGATTTGATAAGTGTGAGGATCCTATAGTGAGAAACTAATGGACTATGGGGTTGATGTCCATGGTTCTTATTGTGTATGTTTTCATCAAGTATTACATTTTTTATAGAACTTTTTTACACCTGAAAATGATTTAAATAAATGATTTTATATTAAAAAAATTTATTTGAGCCATGTTTGAAATGTTTTCCATTTATTGAAAATAAATAATGTTTTTTAAAAATGGAAATTTTATATCAGGACATTACTTGTGTTTATTAAATTGAAATGATGATTTTTTATTGTTATATAATATATTATGAAACACTTGGTGATAACCTATTGGGATTTATAAATCACACCCAACCTTTGCCTTTAAAAATTTGTATATTTTCTTATGCTAGATCTGTGTAGAGGGAAATCACCACTTATAGGTGGCATATGTTCTTGATCCTTTGGACCATTGGGGGTTATAGTGACTGGTGTATCTATTTTACACATGTTACATAGTTATTATGGGACCTTTTTCTTGTTGACTTTGGGGTTTCCTTTGAGCTGTTTATCTATTTTATTATGTATTGTTTTACTTGTTTGATTTCTGGTACTTTCCCCTTGAGGATTCTTTTTATACCGACCTTTATCTTATTTTTATTCCACTTTTTGTGTGTAAAAATAATCAATTATTTATTTTTGTGAGATCCAGGTGCTAATCACTAACCTATGGAGATCGAGAATACCCTTTGGGCCATATCAGTAGAGGATCAGGTATCAGCGTAACCAGGTATCTGAGATGGTATGTGACAACTTTGATTGAAAAGTATAATTACATGGTTTCTACATTTTCTTCCACTACATAAAATAATATGGAATTTATAAACCATGAAAAATATTTTTTACGAATATCAGATACATTTCCTATTTCTTCTCACAACATTCATAGACTATCAATATCTTTATAATTATATTCCATATTTCTCTTCCACAAATTCAAATCACATGCATGAAAGTATAGATATCATGAATTTATCATCATTTTGATCACACCCATGAATATATCATGATTTTAAATACATTAGAAGCATCAAATTAATCTTATAATAGATGTGAGTTATGGAATTAAAAATAACTACATGCAAGCCTCACATTCAAACGCCCTCCTGACAGTAGCAAAAAATCACTCATGGAACATCTATGTGGTTCTCATAGAAGGTATAACTCAACTCACAATCTATACTCATTCAGAATAATGATCCCTGGAGGTTTTCTGTGGATGATCTATAAGTTTCAAATGGAATCATCACTCTGATAGATTAATATACTCACAAAAGAACTATGGTCATCAGGAATAAGGTCCATGCTAATAGTCCATACTCATACTTACTGCATTTTCACATTGAAAAGGTAATATATATTATTTCTAATTTAATTTTACAATCTACTCCGCATTTTTTGGAAAATATTCACTCCTCTTCACATTTCATAAGAATTTAAGAAAAATATATCAATCTCTTGATATTTTTTTCCATAAAACATGCCAGTAATTTCTTCAACTTATGTACATAACTGGATGATCAAGTGTTACATCCTATCACATTACTTCAACACATATTGAATGATTTTTAATTATCATTTAAACCATTACAATTGACAATTAATAAAAATAACACATGAGAACATCACTTTGTGATTGATACTCAGTTGGGTAGGTAGTATATCGAGATAATCTTTAGCATAATAAAAAAATTGTTCAAATAAACTAAAAACTTTTTCAAATAATTAAAATTATTCCCAAAATTATTTATTTATTTATTATTATTATTATTTTAAACAATTATCTTTTGAGTGGGTTGACTCCCCCATAAATTTTACCTCACATACCCTATAGGTTTATATAAAAATAGGTAGTTAAACATATATTTATTTTCCATATTCCTGAAGCCTCTTCAAAACTAGTATTAACCATTAAATGATTAATTTAATTTGAGAAAATATTTTTATCCAAAAGTAGAATCCTAATATTCTTTCAAATTTAGACCATAAAACTTGGTTCTTTAAAAAAAAAATCTATGGTCGTAACCCAATATATTATTATTTATTATAGACTACTTTCCAATCATTTTTGAATCACCATTAATAGATAATTTCTTTTTCAAGTTGATATGAACAATATTTTTATATTTTTGAGAATAAAATATTTTTATAGAAAATCATATTTCTCCACATGTTTATTTATATAAATGTTTTCAATCAAATTCGTGTTCACTATTTTTTTAAACATTATAAATTGTATTATAAAGGTCAGGTGTGAAGCTAATCAATTTTATCTCTACTTACATCAATTTATATTGAAATAATTTATGAAAATTATACTTTTATTTAAAATTATTATCCATGCGGATATTCATGTTTTTTTAGTGAGTAACATCCTCAAGTTAGAAATTTAAATTTGACTCTTTTTTAGAAAATAAGGCTTTATTGTTGGTTAATTATTGAACTCATTATTATAATTTTATTCCCCTTCTCTAATTTTTTAAATATTTGAAATACATTCGTTGATATCATACTTTAAGATGAATTCCATTTTTTCCTCCTTACATACATAATTACTCTCTCGTCACTAGTAACCTATTACTCATTTACTCTTTTAATTAACAATTTCTCACTAACATCACTAGTAGTATCAACCTCCTCTTTATCCTAAATTCTATTATCACCATAAAAATTACGTAATAAAATTATCTTCATCATCTTATAAAAATTATTATTTTTAACATTTGAAGAAATAACTGGTTTTCTAAATTATGAATTCTTCCTTGGGGAACTTCTTAGATTTTAAACCTAAACTTCAAAATCGTCATCTTCCAATCTAAAAAAATTTACAATGAAAAATAAAATATATACACACTTGAAACACATTAGTGAATTCTTCCATTGATTCTTTCCCTTCCCTCTTCTCACACTTCATTAGTGTGAATGAAATGATCTTATCATATTTCATTTCTATACCTTCTTCTTCATTAGAATTGACATCTTATTTAGTAAATTATTTCCTACTTTTCTATAATTTCAAATCATTAGGTGATATTTCTTTATGAGTATCAATCTACATATGTCGATCAAATTCATGAAGTACATAACATTTTCCCTCTGATGATGCTCACAACTTCATTATCATCAGTTTGGAAGTCAACCAATATTTCATTATCACTCATATTGAGATACTCATACCTAAATAAAAAAAACAATATGTAATGACCATGTTTTTTTAGTAAAATATGTTTCTTGAATAAAAGAGTGTTATATAATATTATACATACATAATATGATTAAAACTAATAATTTGTTTCATTACTAAATACTATTACACTAATCAGCACAAAATCCAACTTAAATTCCAAAAAACAAAAATATAATAGAAAAACTCAAATGGGAAAATATGGATTGCCCCAATCAACTAGAATCATCACCCACACTAAAAAAACTTTAGAGAAGAAGAAAAATATTATTTAAAAAATATTATAGGAAATGGAAATATATAAACTTTAGAGTAATTGAGTTAAATATTGAGTGAAATAATATAGTATTATATATAGGAAGTAAAGCGACCGTTGGAATAGTAATGTGACCATTAGGAATAGTAAATTTACTATTTGAATAGTAATTTTATATCAAATAATAAATTTTAATTAAAATAATATTAATAATGATTAATTAATATAAGTATTAATTTTTTAATGAAAAGATTATCATGATTAAGATTCTCAATGAAAATATAAGCACGTTTTTAATAAACAGTATTTTAAATTATTTTATAAAAATATTTATTTTTTATAATAAAAATTAAAATGATATAATTAAAAATTTATTTTTATAAATTCAATATCATTTTTTATATTATCATGTATAAATTATTCAAGGGTTATTTTTTGGTAATTTTTGGAAATACTTCAATTTTAGTTTAATTGTAAAAAAACTATTTTCCACATAACCCATATAACTCAAATTAAATAATTCATGATTTAATAGGGAAATAAAACATTATTGAGCTTTAAATTCATCCAAGGTATACTTAATTTCCTAAATTTTTCTTTAAAATATAAAAAATAAATTTCAAAACCAATTTTTTTTTCCAAAACCTAAAGTCAAAAGTGATTATTTAAATGAATAATTTTTCTTTCCTTCCACTTTCCTTTGTATTTAATTAATGAATTAAAATTATAAAGAGGGTTTATTGTCTTAAAATAATCATATTATATTAATATATGATTTATAATATCAAAAAATTCACTATTATATGTTTTTCATTTGATATATTAATTTATTCAATATTTTATTCTAAAAATACCCATATCCCCAAGTATAAATTACCCCTCTCCCTTCCCTTGGAAAAGCAATCCTACCATCAACATAAAAGCCCAATATCTACCGAAATCCACTATATTAAGCCTCCTAGAATCCATAGGTAAGTTCTGGAGACTTCCAACTCTAATAACCAAGGAGTTATAACATCGTACAAGAGAAACTACACCCATGAAAGAGTATGTCCCGGTTAGCTCTTCCCTTTTTTCTTCGTATATTTCTTATTTTTACCCTCTTACATTAAAAACCATATAATAAAATTTTTATTATAAATTAATTTATCATTATATTAATGATTATAACTTACTGTAATTATTATATTTTTTATAAATAGAAATTTCATAATTTCTTTAACTACTCTTTTGATAACACCTCATTAAAGGTCTGTTAACCATCTAAAAAGACATTTTCCAGACAATTATTATAACGAAATTTGTGGATGGAAATTATAAAATATATATAATATATATGTATATAATTTTATGTATTCTATGGTTTTGGAATTAATTATAATAATGTATAAATTACATTTAACAAAATTCTGAAATCGTTGCAAGATGAGAAATGTTTAAGTAAAATATGATATCAAAATGCATCCATTTCATAAACAGAAATTAAGAAATACAATCCAATGGTTATAATTGGAAAATTGTTTTATAAATTAAGATAATACATTTATTTACCAATGTTTTAATAAATCTATTTTTATTATTTAGGAGGAGAAAAAGTGATGAAATTAAGAGGGAATTAAGGTAAGGGTAATCTCGAACCCAACTCCATTTCATTGGGTTTTGACTCTTTATCAACAATGTCAGAATGGATATTAATTTAATTTTCATTAAATATAATTTCAGTGTTATTCCCTTTTAACATTCAAGTATATACTTGTTTTTCAATTTCTTTTATGAAAAAGAAAAATATTTTCCAAAAGAACTCTTCTTTCCAAAACACATCTCGACTCCCTTGAGATTGTATCTTCTTCACTCAAGAGTGATGAATATTACAAAAAATATGTTATTACATTTATAATTTGGAAAACCTCAAGTTTATTCATGAATTTATGCTATATTAAATGAAACCCATTCATTCACACGTGTCACTTTATGTCCAAGATTTATATACGTTCTTATTGGCTTGCATGATTATGTAACTATTATGATTTGACGGGTGTTCCCAAAGTTATATAGAGCTTCAATTCATTATGTAATATGATATATCTTACGAGATAATTTGAAATAAATAGAAACATGATACTAGATTTTTTCAAAATAATTATTTTATAATTATGCACATATGTTAGGTGTGGGCATGATATTAGCTTTGTTCCTAATGATGTGTGATGTTTGACCACTAATACCTGGTGTTTCAGTTTTATGCATTTCAAAATTCCATGACTTTTTCAAATTATTCCTATCTTTATTATGATGATTATCGTATGCTTATGATTATGATGACAACACTCACCCATGTTTTTTTTGATTTATTATCTTTCTTATCCTTTTACCGGGATTTTAGATCACCCCTTTCATTGATGTATATCCGGATCTGATTAGTTGTACTAAGGTTAACACAAGGGAAAATAAGAATCTAGAGAATAAGGAATTAAATAATTCTTATTTTATATTATGTAAAATTTATGTATGTGGATAATTTTCCAATAATAATAAACCATTTGATCATGGACATATAATACTTTTTCATTTTTTTCTATAAAATAATGTAAAAGTATTATAATAAAATGTACGGTCGCTATAGTTTGTATCATATCATGGTTGAGTTAATTTTAGAATTTTTATTAGAGATCACTATTGAAAACCCTTTGGATATGACTAATTATGTATAAAAATCCAAGAAACACTATTTTAGATAATTTCTAAGCATAAGTATATTATAAGATATTGCTTTAGAGTTAATTACAAAAAATAATAAATTATTCATACTTTGTTTACTAACCATTTGTTTAAACCATTTCTATTTTTGAAAATTGTAGGAACTAGAAGAAACCATACCAACAACACATGTGAGAGAAAATGCAATGATTATCCTAATAACATCCCCAACAATATGGGAGGTGGAGTTAAAAACATTATAGTGATGATTACAATCATTATTAGGCTATGAATAATAACCCAAGTCATGTTGAACTTCCTCCTTCACCCAATAAGGATGAACTATTCATTGAGTCCTTTATATGGAAATGAACACTGATGTTTAACAGAAATTCTAATCCAGTTGTCTAATAATTGTAGGTTAGATCAATTGAGAAGATCTTGTTGGTGGTCCATTATTTTGAGAAGGATTAGGTGAGTCTTTTGGTTTATTGTTTAGAAGGAGAAGGTGATAAATGGTGGGATTTGGTAAATAACACCAAGCCAAAGGATGAAATAAAAGGAATGTAGTGGTAAGACTTTAAGAAAATAGTTATTACCAAATATTTCTCTCAAACTCTTTAGAAAAATATGGAGAGGGGATTCACAGAGATTAAAAAAATGGATGGTGAATCTATCTTAGAATACAAGGAACAAATCACAAGTATTTCTAGATACACCTCTATTTTTGTTATCAACAGTGATAAAAAAATAGATATATTATTTAGTTTTTTAAATCCTCACATTTGAAAGGGTATAGAAATCAGAGACATTGGGAGTAATGAAGAGGTGGTTTTATATACTCTAAAAACTGAAATGGAGTTCTAAGAACGATCTTGTGGTCATAGAGATAAGAAGAGAAGAATGGAATTTCAATATTTTGGGTCAAATGAAAAATTGGGAGAGAGGATCCAACTACCCTCATGTTGGGAAGAACTATTATGTCAATTGTCTCAATGTTATGGGGAAATGCTACATGTGTTTGGGAGAATGATACTAAGCTCATGAAAGTTAAAGAGACATGAAGAAGTAGCACAATATGATGGAGGAAAAATTGTCACCTTCTAATGAATCACCAAGGTTTAGTGCCTCAATTATAGATAGAACGGGAACTATGAAAGCCAGTGCACTAAAACTCAAGTATTTGATGGTAATCAATGTCAATATTCACCCAATTGAAAGAGAAATGGAAATATTATACCATCACTACTACTGAATTGGATCAAGAAAACTAAGTCATACAACGTACACTTACTATTAACTCATAAATGGAAAATGAATTATTTTATTATAGTTCAAAACATTCCTTTATATCCTAACAATTTTCTAGAACTGTTTAATCGATTCTCTAAAATCTTGAAGTAGAGATATTTTTGAAAACGCCTAGTTGTGATATCGTTTCCACCAACGTGTTGGACTCTTCTTTTATTGGTGTATGTGGTAATATCTTCTAGTGAATCTTATAATGATTCCCTTAGCGAAATTTTACACTATACTGGGCATGGATTGGATCTATTTATACAGAGAACACATCAACTATTGGGAAAATGAAATCTATTTTCATATTATAAACCATAAAATTCTCCCATAAAAATGAAAGGATGTTAATGAAAATTATTTTAAAAACCCATCGATGCTGAGGGTGTGGATACCCCATAAAGAATAATACATTTCTCCAATTTTTGAGTCAACGTAAGGGATCCACTTGGAAGAAATTCCCATTGGTAGGGAATAAAATTATGTTTTTCTTGAAGAGTTACCTATACTTCCCCCATATTGTGAGGTATAGTTATCAATGGATATCATATATAGAGACACTCCTATCTAAAAATTCTCTTAAAGTATGGAACCGATTGGACTGGAAGATTTAAATAAGTTGTTGTAAGAGAATTTGGACAAAGGGTTCATATGACCTAGTGCATCACGTTGGGGTGCGGAAGTTCTCTTTGTTAAGATGAAGGATTGATGAATACGATTGTGTATCGATTACTGAGAGCTCAACAAGATCACCATAAATAACAATTATTATCTTCCAAGGATTGATTACTTGTTCAGTCAACTTAGAATATATCATTTTTTTTTCAAAGGTGCATCTTTGTTATGGATATCAACAATTGATGGTAAACAAGGACAATATTTAGAAGACTGATTTATGTGCAAGGTATGGTCTATATTAGTTCAAAGTAATTACCTTCAAACATATAAATTCCTTAGAATTCTTCATGGATTTTTTGAATTGAGTATCTAGAGTCTAGATTAACAAGGTTTTTGTATTTTTTATTGATGATATAATCATTTACTCCAATATAAATTAATGACTATAAGATTATATAAGGACTGTAGTGATGAAATTAAGGTAGGAGAAAATGTATTCTATATTCAGAAAGTGTGACTTATGGGTTCATCAAGTTTCATTCTTAGGGAATGTGATCATAGGTGAAGGAATTTATATGGAACCTTCAAATACAAAGGCAATTGAGGAATTTCCCTGACCCACTAGTGTCATGGAAATCTATATTTTTCTTTGATTGTTTGGGTGATATCGATGTTTTGAGAAAAAGTTAACATGATTGCCTATCCCACTGACTAGGCTAACACAAAAGGGGTAAATTATGTCTTCATGGAATAATGTGAGGAAATATTTAAGGATATACACAAGAGGCTAGTAAATTCACTTGTACTCACACTACCAACAAGTGGAGAAGGTTTTTTGAAATAAAACGATGCTTCAAAGAAATTATTTGTTTGTATTATCATGAAGAATGATAAAGTGAAAGACTATGCCTCACAAAAGTTGAGGACCCATTTGAAGAACTACCTGACACAATATCTAGAATTTGCATCTTTGATATTCACTCAAAATATCTAGAGACACTATCTATTTGGTGAGAAGTGTGACATATAAACTGATAATAAGAGTCTAAATTATATATTTACACAAAAGGATCTCGATATGCTTAAAAGGATATGGGTAGAGAAAATAAAAAACTATAATTTCTCTATTCACTATCACTGTAGAAAGGAAAAGAAGGTTACTGATTCTCTTTATAGAAAATAATCAGCAACCCTATCCATGTTTCAGATTGAGAAAGACCCCATCTACATGGAAATAAAATGGATGGATTTGGAAATCATAATAGTAGGTAATAAATCCAACCTTTTCCAAATGATTTCTCAACCAATCATTTAAGAGAATATCAATGAAGCACGAAGGGATGATCAAGATTTATAAAAGAAGGTTATTGTAGTAAATGAAGGGTACCTTAAAGAGGTCCATATCAATTATTATGGTGTGATTTAATTTGGAATGAGGCTTTGTGTGTCCGCATGAGTTGAGATAAATTAGGAGCAATTGGATAATGCACACATCTCATCTTTCTCCATCAATCCTAGAAAGATAAATATGTACTGTGATATTCGATATCAATTCTGGAGGGACAAAATTTAGGAGGCATTTCTTTGCATATCTCAATGAGTTTGGTATGTCATCATGTTAAAGAAAAATGACATAAATTTAAAGATATTATGTAACCATTTCTTATATTGACATGTGAATGGGATAACATCACTATGGAATTTTTCACTAGTCTCCCAAAGACATCCAAAGGAAATAATGTGATATGAGTTATGGTGGATCGAATCCCAAAGACTATCCACTTTATTTCAATTCTTTAAGATATCTCACTTGAACACCATTCTAAGATATATGGGAAGGAAGTGGTCAGGATTCAGGAGGTTGAACGTTCAATTTTCTATGATCATGATCCATGGTTCACCTATAAATTTTGGATAATTATTCAACATGATTTGAGTACTGAATTGAATTTCATCATGGCCTATCACCCCCAAACTGATAGTAAATCTAAAAGAAAAATTCAGATTCTTGAAGACAAGATAAGAGGATGATCAATGGAATTAATTGTTTGATTAGAGTAGTATATCCCATTGATCGGGTTCTCATATAACAACAGCTTCCACTCGAGTATTAAAATGGATCCATATGAAGCTCTATATGGGTTGCGATGTAGAACTCCAACCTGTTGTGATAAAGTTAGCGAATGAAAACAACTTGGACCTGATATTGTTCAAGAGATAATAGAGAATGTTCAATACATGCATCAAGAAATAAATTATTCTTTTATTCAGAAATAGAGCTATCCTGACAACCAGCAAAGGGACTTGGAGTTAAATATTTGAGGTAAATTCTTCCTTCTAATATCACTATGAAAGGGATTAAAGTGGTTTGGAAAGAAAATGAAGGTTTTCCCTAAGGTACATTGAACCCTTTGAGATCATTGATCGCATTAGAGAAGAAGCCTATCAGCTTTCACTTCCCCCATGTAGGATCATGTTCATTAAGTGTTCCACGTATCAATCATAAGGATGTATATACCTAACCCCTCACATGTTCTAAATCTATAGTTGATACAACTTTAGAATAACCTCTCATATGAAGAGAAGCTAGTGAAAATCTCAGACCGGAGAGACAAATTTCAATGCAAGAAGACAACTCAACTGGTCAAAGTGTTTTCGAGGAACGTTAAGTATGAAGTGGAGAATTGGGAGCTAGAGGAAACAAAAAAAAACAAAATTACTCTCAACTATTATCAATTGAGAATATGTGTTGACGTTTTATGGATTAAATTTCTAATGGGGGGAAGGATGTAATGACATATCATTTTTTGTAAAATTTGTTTCTAGAAAAAAGTGTGTCATATAATATTATACATAAAAAATATGGATAAAACAATAAAGAATTTATTTCATTAATAAATAATATTACATTTATCAGTAATGAAACTAATTAAAATTCTAAATAAAAAATAATAAATATAAAAGCTAAAATGGGAAAATATGGATCTCCCCAATCTAATAGAATCATCACCCTATGGAAAATACTATATACGAGAATAAAAATATTCGTCAACCAATCAACAATATAGAAAACTGAAATATAGAACCTTGATTGTAATTTATTTGAATATTGAGTGAAATAATAGAGTAGTATATATTCATTAAGTAATGTGACTCTTGAAATTGCAATGTGACCATAGATATTGTAATGTGACCATTAGGAGTAGTTTGCCGATTGGTGGAATAATAATTTCACCTAAAATAATAAAATTTAATAAAAATAATATTTATCATGATTAATTTATATAATTTTAAATTATATAATTCCAAAAAATAATTATCATGATTAAGAAACTCAATGAAAATATAAAAACATTTTTAATAAACTCCGTTTTGTTGTTTTTTTGTAAAAAGAGTATTTTATATTAAAAATTAAAATTAACTACTATAAAATTTTATTTTTATAAAATAAATATAATTTTTGAAATCATCACATTTAAATTATCCAAGGGTTATTTGTTTTGGTAATTTTCTTAAATACTTCAATTTTTGAGTGAATCTTAAAAATATAGTTTTTCACACAACCGGTGTAACTCAAACTACACCATTCAGGATGTAATTGTGAAATAATCTTTTATAGAACCTTAAATTAGACCATGGAATATTTAATTTCATAGATATTTAATTAGAATAAAAGAAACTCAACTTCCAAACTAGAAAATAACTTCCAAAACCTGAAGTCAAAATTGATTCTTTAAATGGATAATTTTTCTTTATTTCCACTTTAATTTATAATAAACTAATGAATTCGTATTATATATAGTATTTGAAGTCTTATAATCATTATATTATTTTAATATATGATTTATAATGTCAAACATTCACTATTTTAGGTTTTTCCTTTGATATATTATTTTATTCAATATTTTATTCTAAAAACAACCGTTTCCTCAAGTATAAATAACCCCTATCACTTCCCTTGAAAAAACACTCCCCATCTATTAAAAGTACAACTCTCTACCCAAATTCTCCCTCTTAATACTCTTTTAATTTATAGGTATATTATGGATAAATTCAACTCCAACCGGTAAGGATTTATAGTGTCGTACTAGAGAAGCTATAATGAGGAGAGAGTAAGTCTCTATTAACTCTTCCCTCTTTTCTTCTTCTCTTTCTTCTTTTTTACCCTATTAATTTCAAAAATATATACTAAGTCTTTTATTAAACATTAATTTAACATTATATTAATTATTCTAACTAACTATACGTATCATATTAATTATAAATATAAATTTCATACTTTTATTTCCAGCTCCTTCAACAATGTCACGTTAAATGTCGGCTAAACATATATGGAGACATTAATAAGAAAATTCTTATAACCACCTTCATGGATATATGGTAAAAAATATATAAAAAATATAAATGTAAAATTTCATATATTCTATTATTCTATAATTAATTATACTAATATATAAATTACATTTAATAAAATAGACAAATCATTGCAAGATGGGAAATGTTTAAGTAACATATGATATAAAAACACTAAAATTACATAAATAAAGATTAATAAATATTATCCAATGTTTATAATTTATAAATACTTTCACAAATGTCCCAAATAACATTTATAACCAATGTTTTAATAGATCTAAATTTATTATTCAGTATGAAAAAAAGTGAAAAAATGAAGTGGGGACTAAGGTAAGGGGATTCTCAAATCCAAATACTCTTCCTTGTGGTTTCCATCTATATAAAAACTTTCATTACGAATATTCATTTAATTTTCCTTAAATATAGTTTCATTATTCCTCCATTTTCATTTTAGTGATATACATGTTTTCAATTTGATATTATTAAAAGTATAAATATTTTCCAAAAAACTCCTCTTTCCAAAACAGATATAGAATCCCTTGAGATTATTTCTTCTTAGCTCAAGAATGATAGATCTTTTACAAAATATGTTTTTCTAATTCTCATATATGAATCCCCAAGACTGTTCATGAATTTATTCTATATAAAACGAAACCCATTCTTTTCCATGGGTTACTTTATGTCCAAAATTGATATACATTGTAAGTGGCATGCATTATTATGTAAATGTTATAATGGTATGAGTGTTCCTAAAATTATATAGAGGACTAATTTATTGGTTAAGGTGATGTATATCATGATATAATGTGAAATATGCCTGAAAATTATTCTATCTTTGTTCAAAATTGTGATTTTATGATTATGCATATATTTTATGCATGGACATGATTCTTGCTTTTTTTACAACTATGTGTCAAATTTGGACACTAAGATATGATGTTTCATTTTTATGAATTTTCATATTCCATAGCTTTATCAAATTATTTCTATCATTATTATTATGGTGATATTATTCTTATGATGATGATGATTATGCTCACCCATTTTATATTTATTCATGTTCTTATTTATCCTATTCATAGGATTTTAGCACACTGATTTTTGTGATGTATATCCTCAGGTGATTACTTGTACTAAGGAGAGTGAAAGGGACTCTAAGAATATAGAGAAGAGGGAATAAAATAATTTTTATGTTTTTTATATAAAATCTATGAATAAGCCTAATTTTAGCAAGACACTTAACCGTTTGATCCTGGATTAGTAACATTATTATGTTGTGTATCCTTAAAATATTTTAATAGTCATGTATGAAAAATTAGGGCCACTATACTATAGCTTTTATTATATATATTTTTAATTACATTCAAAAATTATTTCCATTTTAAACCTAATTACTTTATATGTCTTTATAACTTTCGCATTGAGAACCTCATTTTATAAAAGCTACAAAAATATGAAATTTTTATCATGCACCTCACACTGAAAATTCTATTTTTTAGTTGTATTAATAAAAAATCATTCAACATGAGTTAAAAAATCATCATAAGAAACCCCCGATATATCCAAAATTATTTAATAAAGATACGGAAATAATGTTATTTCAAAATGTAATAATTCTTCCCATAAAAGTGGTAATCTCCTTCTAATGAACTGAATTAATGAAATTCATTTATAATCAGAGAAATATATAATTCAAAAACATTAAACACATATGATCAATTCTTCACAAAACTCTAAATAACATATAAACTTTAAAGGATTCATGATGGATATGATACCACTAGAAAAGGACCCATACGAATAGTATGAATTCGTTGGGGTTGAATTAAATAATTCAATTAGTTTTTACATTTACCCTTTATACAACATTCAAAACTTGTTAAAACAATAAACTACATCTTTGTACACAAACCAATAAACATGAATTCAAAATATATATAAAAAATATATACTCTTATTCTTTATTTTTGAGTTTACAAACGGCGCACACACACTCACTCACACTCTCTCTATTTTCCTCTATTTTTCCTTTAACTATTATTATTTAGTTCAAAACAATAAGAAATATTCTCCTAAACCAAATGAATTTTTAATTTAAATTCAAATTTAAACAAGAAACTTATACATCAACAATAAACCCTTCTCTTTTAACTATAATATGAATCCAAGAATTCTAGTTACCCTTGGATATGATTATGTGTCTTAAATAATTAATTTGGTGTATCCATTGAAGCACTATGTTGTAAACATTAGTAAACAACTATAATTATATTTTTAGACCATAATCATGTCGTGGACAATATCATTAAAGTGTGATTGAGCACTTACCTCTTCAACTACTATATAATGTCTGTGCTCCTTGTGCTATGTCCAATGAAATTATTAAGTGGACTATAATTCTTTCAATTATATATAGCTACTTGATTCTCATTGATAATCGACTATAATGTGAATTTCCTCTTCACAAAATGAACATTAAAATTCATAATGCAAACCATATCTGGTACAATTCCCTTGCGGGGCGCCACAATGCATTACGGTGTGGCCCCCATTTTTCTCAAATAGTAAAAAATGAAACATCATGGCTTTAACATTATGATGTGACATCTATGTCATGAAATATTAGGTTAATAAACATAATTAGATTCATATTACTATCATGATATTAAACAATCTCATTACAACACGATGTATTTTGTTATATAAAGATCACAATGTAAACCTTCATATTATGAGGTGATATCATATACAACAATATAACTCTTTATAAACAATTCTAATCACACCCAAAACTTTAAATGAACTTAAAATAAAATTAAAATACATGAATCAATTGAAATTGAATATGATTTATATATTAGAAACAATTAAAAACATAATATCTATATTCACTTAATCTCTCTTAATATATTTCATACTAATTGAAAAATACAAAAATTCAAGGTGATTTATATTGAATTCCTAATCTCAACAAACTACCCCACCCCAGATGACAATAATCTCACCAAGGTTACAAGAACTCTTAATCTCAACCTATCCCTTAATCTATTCTGGGTTACAATATTTTTCGTATAAATTAATCTTGTATAATATCTTATTTAACATTTTTTGTATGGTTATTTTATATGTAAAATGGTAGAGAGATAAATGATATTAAGAAATTTCTTGGTATTATGGGATTTATAATATATATTTTCTTTAAATTTCATTATGATCCTTATTTATTTGATCATACTTCTGTTCTAATATAAAAGGAAAGGATTGATTGATCCATGATATAATGTCTATTGGTAATGAAATATATAATAATCATTAAGTGTTTTAAGTTTGGTTTAAATTTTTTACATATAATTTTTATTTCAGTGAAACATGCACTGATATATGAATTATTTAAGAAAAACCCACAAGGACATTATTTTAGTTAACATAGCCTCCATGGAAGTTCGATACATCATTAACTTGGAACAACATTTATGCTTCCATTCTCTATTTTTATTATTCATGACTATAATTTTAATTTATACATTTTTTATGATTATAATTTATTTCAAATTCTTATCAGTTTACTTATTAAGGAAACCTAATATAGTTTATGTTGATTAAAAATCACAAGATAAGATGAACAATCACCCTGAAATACAACATCATGTCAATATTTTATTGAGATCTAATAAAACATTGTAAGAGCTTTATGCTATACACATTTATTTGTTTTCGCCTTTTTTCAATTTCTATTAGGATAATATCATGGGAAAAATAGAGAATTTCATTCCAATTTAGTTTATAAATGTGATATCACATTTCTAATAATACAATGAAGACTATGAATAGCTTCCAGTTTTTATATTTATTTAGTGAAAATTGATAATTTAAAAGAGTTAACACTATACCAAAAAATAAGTAATGGAATTATTGATGGGTAAGTATCATATTATAACCAAGAGCACAAAAAAGGATAGAGTATTAAAAATTTCATCCACCTAACTCAAGATAATTTTTATGAAATATCTCTATATTAAAATGTAATATAGAGAAAGGAAATAAATAAAACTTTTTTAGTTAAAAAATAGAGTGAGGCCCTAATGTCCTTACTAACCATTAACTTGGGAAGTTATATTATGCTAATGAAACAATAGAGAAATTAATATATAGAAAACCTGAGAACATTTATATTATGATAAAATGTAAACTCTATATTTTGGGAACCTTATTGTGAAAACCATTGGAAATATTTTTATAATATAAAGGAATAAAAAATACAAGATGATAATGATTTATGAACTGAAACATATTTATTTAACTGATTTGATTGTGTAAGATCCTTTGAATCATTTAAATACACAATAGAGTTTTATGCTAAGAACTAAATTCATATTATTTTTTAAAATTATGGTTATAAAACTGTAATAATTAATTTATTTTATTAATAATGCACTATATCTATAATTTTTTTATGATTTTCCGTTACAATGTTTTTTGATTATAACTATAAAATAAGTTTAGAGTGTTGTGGGAGAGTGTCCAACACTGGGGTGTGTAAATTAGTTTTATTTGAAAACACTGACTCCTACTTGAAAACAATGATATTCTTTTAACTAGTTAGCGTGAAACGATATCCATGGTGATGATTTGAAAATGTTTTTTTGATAGAGAAATATCACACATAGACATATGGGGTTTTTAAAAGGTTAAAAAACACTTATTATTTGGTAGATAATCCTTAGTTTTTAGTGGGTATTATCCCACATTCCATCTTCCAATTTTTTATAATAGTAACAAGGAAATAAGTAAGATTATTTTCTTAATATATGATAATATGATAAATGAAATGTTCCAATCATTTGAATAATATCCACTTCATGTAACTTATGTGCATTTATAATATGGAATTAGTGTAAACCCTTGTTATTCTCCTAAAAATATTATTATACCCCCTTATAATGATCATGTAATATGTTAATCACTCATTTTTCAATCAGATATGCACCATCTATGAAAGACTCTTGTTATTTCTAAACATTACATGTATTGTGGCTTAATGCCCCTACTGAAAGTATAAACATTAGATACGAAATAGATTAAATACTAGTTCCAAAACCTTAGACAATCTCATAATATATTTCACTAGGTTTATTGGAATTTATAATTGATTACAAAATTCCATATTAAATTTCTCGAGAAAAAAAATCCATTAATATTTACTTGTCAAACCTAATGTGTTATGTTTCATTCACTATAGTACCACATGCCTAAAATATCTAGAACCAATGAAACCTCATACTTTGATATCCCTTGTGGTAGTGTAATGATTCCTCTTTATATTTTACAGTCTTATTCAAACCACCAAAAATGGTAGTGTGGTTCACCATCTAATGATATATGGACACTTGTATCCAATGACAAATAATACACTTAACTGTCACATGGTTCCTTCATAGTGTAGTTGAAATTTTATTAATCCCTCATATTCACTTTTGTGGAACAATCATCTTAACTATGTTGTAAGGATTACCACCTCCAATATAATCTATGAAATAGCCTCTCCCATTTGGTTAAATCATTCTATAATCCATATAATCACTATGGAACCAACATGTAAATGAAGTGATCAATCTTATGTGAGATTAAACAATTTCTATAAAGGAATTACTGAAGAATGATTCCGTATCACATTAACTAAAGTCTTTATTATATGATATTAACTCAGATCATGTTTTAGAATGATATTATCATTCAAGTCATGATTATTAATTGGAAATAGAAATTCAATCCTTACACTTATACGTACCCCACTAAACTCCAAAGTGATTCAAACTCATCTATAAGAATGTTAATAATTTATAAAATATGAAAACATCTGAGACACATGAACTAATTTCTCCAAGAAATAATTTATAACATGCGTCCATTATGAATGTAATACAAACACACCACCTTATAATAGAATGTTTATTGTGATAGAATTTCACCCCATAGTGTAAGATCAATTCAATATTGACCATTCATCTATTGAGATATCATCTTTGATCAACACTTTATTTGTCATTTAAAATTCTCAAGGGTTATTCAAGCTTCAATGTCTCAAATTTCTCTTTAGTGTCCCTGTTTCTATTTTATGAAACATATGAATCAATGAATGACATATTTTACACACATTAAATACCAACACTTCAATTTCGTAGCTCTTATCTCCCTTAATAATCACATATAATAAAAACTATTGCCTTTTCTTATAACAAACTAGAACCTGTCTTCCCAAATCCAGTGCTAAAATTATAAAACATACTTTTTTGGATTTAATGTAGATAATTGTGACCAAATTTTTACCATATAAACCTTATAATATCTAAATAAAAAGGCGGATCACTTGTATTCCTCAGGACCTTCTTGGTTTAGAATTTCAGATAATTAGGACAAACTCCTATAAAAATAATTCCCATGAATTTAATGGTGGATTTCTCTATCTTAACCCAACATTTCATTTTCACAATAAGAAATATGAATCATCCATATGTAATCTATTATTGATATAATTAATTCAACCTAAAGATTTATAACATCGGGAAAATGACATAGAAGAAATGTGATCTCAAATTCTTATTAAGAGAAATGTAAGCATTTACAAATGAATTTCATCTGCAAGTATAAGAATGTACAATAGTAAGATGAAAAAATCAAAGTGAATTAGTATAAAATAATAATATTCATACCCATTAATACCAGGATTATCATGCAACAAATCATTAAATAAGTCTATAACAAATTAAATAGTAATAAGAATCAATAATCACGAGTCATGTGATATAAATCTTGATCAAATGAAACATCATAAACCCATAGAAATCATTGAAAAAAGGTGTTGGTATCTTGGGAAATATTCTACATAGAAAACTTATAGAATCTTTATAGGACACTAAAAATTACAATGACCATATTACCAACTTCTAATATAATTCTCTCGAGATCATAATCAATACCCAATGCTTTGGAGTGCTATCTGGGAGCACCGATCATATAATCTATATCAGGCTCACCCGATGCTATCTAGGAAGACCCAATATATAAAAATGTTCAATAATAATAAATAATGTACATATATCTTATATATCATCATAAAACTCATAATAAATAATTATTCCTTTTATAAATGGATTAAAATATGGAAAAGAAATGAGTTCCTTAATAATATCATTGAAACAATTTTAATCAATATAGAGAAAGAATAAGGGTGAAACCATTACAAAACATCCCCAATGAAGCATAATTAATAAAATTATTTTTTATGTTGATGAATGAAAATTCTATTAAAAATCATTTAAAACATTTCTTAAGTAAATAAACATTTCATTTTGAATGTCACTTTTAAAAACATAATATTTTATAAAAAATTATGAAAATCGTTTTTTTAAAACTGTGGAAACATACAATGGTGGTTTTATAAAATCATTTTTAACATTTTTTATGGAAATCATACTTTCCTATTTGAAAAAAAATTCATTAAACATAAAATATTTTTAAAATCATTACTTTTGAAAACCACTATTAAAAATAATAAATTTCAAGAATATTAAAAAAATATACCTTTAAAAATACCCTCATAATCATGAAAAGGATTATTCAAAGAAATTATGGTCATTAATGTAGGTAATTATATACATTATGTACACATTAAAAAGGAAATAACTTTTCACTATAAAAACCTAGAAATGTTCCTTTCTCAGAAAAAATAAAAAGATCCCGTTTTCAATTTTGAAAAAATACAAACGCGAAATCTTTAGGAAACTACCTGAAGATTATTTTTAAATAATTTTATAAAAATTCAAACACAGTTAAATGAATTCTTTTTAAAAATTTATAGGTGATTAATAAGAAATCTTTGAAATCATTTTTAGAAAATAGGGATTAAAAAAACAGATTTCTGACCAAAGAGAGCAATACGGTCAGATTTACATAAAAATATTTTCTCAGTTATTTTAAGTACCAAAGAGTGGAAAAATGGGAATATTACTTTTAAATATCAGGAATAACCATAGGATCATATAATTGATGAGTTTCATGAGAGGTTTATTATTATATCTAATCATTGGAAACATAATCATAAACAATCTTGATAAATGATGAGATTGTAATATAAAGCTCTTACAACTTTGGTAACGTGGAATTATAAAACCTAGGAAAAAATAAAATTAAACAAAAACTATACTAATATTAAAATAAGGTTATTAATGTTATAAATATTCAATGGGGAATTATATATATATCATAAAAGAATATAGGTGTATAACATAACATACGACTCAAAGAAGGTAAATTGAGACAAAAACCCCTTACCAATTTTTTAACATTGAAACTGTAAACCGAAGGAAATAGAAATATTAAAATGTATATGTAAATCCCCATAAATATTATTATAATAATCATAAAATACATTTATGGGTATTATATACACCACAGAACAAAATAAGTGCTGAATCTTGCATATATCTCACAAAAATAAAAGTGAGATGAGAAAACCCTTACCTCGCACATTATTTATGTTAAATTTTATGTAATATATTGTAGAGTGGTTTTAAACATATTAATAAATTATAAAATGACCATATTATTTTTTATAATATCATATATTCTCTTTTTATAAAATTTTATCACCCTTCCGTTAATAATCTATCATTATTTTAATTGTTTCGAGTGTTAATTACCTTATTTTTTCATTCATGATTTGTTATGAATGTTATGGTTCTTATGATATATTATATATTTTCATCATATAAATAATAATAATAATTTCATTAATAGCATACTTTTATATAAATTTTAATTTTAAAACCAATCATGAATGATAGTTACAAGAAATGAAGCACATTACAATCATAAAGATGATATTCCATACATACACATGAGTAATGTTTACACTTTTCAATGTACGTTATGGAAATTCGGAAATTAATATTTTAACATTATATAGTGATAATAATTTTAAACATCTCATCATGGGTTCCAAATACTGGCTCCCCAAGTTGGTTGGTCACATGACCACAAATTCTACTCACCATAAGTTAGAGGCGACTTACTAGTTTTAATGGTCTGATATTCCATTCATGGGGAGAATATACCATATTTTAATAGATAGTACACCAGAGTAAATAAATAATTAATAAAAAAGCATATATAACCATAAAAATACCAATATTTTAATATCATCTATCTTGAAAATACAATATCCAACTAAATATGAAAACATGCCATGCTAGTGTATGCATTAAGTGTCGAAAATGAATACTAAAAATATAGACATCGAAAAATCCCCAACAGGTCCCGAACCATGAAAATTTACCTCATCCTAGATACATTCACAAATTATCCATCAAACCAATGACCTTTTCCCATAACCTGTCCTCGAATAATAAATTCTATTCAGGCACCGATCATGTATCCTGAGTAGGGTGTTGGTAAAAATCAGTAAGTCATGACGAACTATGTCTAATAAAATATCTTGTCAGATAATATATCTTGTGGTTGTATATATAAAAATTAAAATTCATAATTAAATATTTATCAAATTACCATTTATTCTTTACTTAACCACATTAACTCTAGGGTTCTTAAGGACACCTATACCTCAACACCAACTCTAGATCATGTTAGAGCCTGAAGTGTTCCTATGTAATATCATATGTTAATACCTACTTTGGCTTATTCCGGTGTCTGAAGTATTCAATGGTGATTTCATATCTCGATACCTTCTTCACCTCATTCCATTGCTTGACGTATTACCAAGTGAGGTCATATCCTGGATTACCTTTGTTTCTATTCTTTAATTTATACTTGAATACTCATGTCACTATCTGTACATCACACATTAGAATTTCAATGTCACCATTTTATAATTTATAATTTATTCCACATTTTCCATTAAAAAACACATTATAATGACCAAGTTCACATTCTCTAATTCACAATTAAATGACCATTTTTCTATTCATAAACACACATTTCTTTGACCATGTTCCTATTCGGCACTTTTAACTTGAATGACTATGTTACCATTCATAAATAGATAATTAAGCCAACAATTAATTATTCAAATAAATTCCATTAGTAATTCAAAAATTAGTTTCTCTCATAATTTCCTATAATTAATTCACCAATTATTTTAATCGTCAAACCCATTAATTATTTTAACAACTAATTACGAATGATTAAAAAACTAAAAACCCATAATTAACTTCATAATTAATTATCTAATTATCAATATCATTTCTTCATAATTATTTCAATAATTAATTATCACAATATATAATATCAATATCACATAATTAATCCCCAAATTAACTATCTCAATTCAACCAATTCGATATCTCATAATTAATTCCCCAATTAATTATCTAAATCACAATCCCTAAATCTCATAATTAATCAACCAAATAATTATCTAATTGGGAAGCCCCACAATCTCATAACCAATTATGCAATTAATTATATATTTCCAAAATACATCAATTAATTTATTTTACACATTAATTAACCCAATTTAGAAATTTAAATTTCTTAGAACCACCAGGTCGGATACCCTAAGCGAGGGGGGGGGGGGGTGAATCATGGTATGATTGTTTTAAACAACTTCCTCTTTTGATCTTGTTTCATTGTAAAAAAACACTCCTCTATATCTCTTTCCCGTAGCACAGTATGGATAGAAATTAAAACATGCACGAGACATAGTAATTTTACTTGGTTCACCTTCACTAGGATAAATCCGAGGAGCATACACCGACAATGTGCCTATGTACCAAATCCACTATAAGTGCGCTACTATTTACAAACTTTGAAGAGGACTCAATGTATCTCCTAGTTTATAATGCATCACTATTTTAAACATCACATCTCTCTCAACTGATGTTTTCTCACTGATTCTTCAAAAGATACAATAACAATTTATAGAATTGTAGGTCCATTCATTATCTATAATGAATGAATCCTCTATTTTATATAGATTCTCAATTGATGTGCCACTTTCATCCACAGTTGAATTTCTCTTTTCCACTGAACTCTGGGAAATAACATTCAACATATTTTCACAAAGATCACTACCTTCTCAAAGCCCCTATTTTTTGAAGCACAAATAGGCCTTCATGAAGATCTTTCTTTCACGAAACAGAAATAAGATTTCATCAAGCTTCATCTTTAATGAAGATCAAAATAGACTTTATGATGATCCTTTTTTTCACGAAGCTCAAACATGCCTATATCAAGATCATACCTTTTCGAAAATCTCACTTATCCATCGTGAATTACACTTATTTCATGATGCTCAAAATAGCCTTCTCAATGTTAAAAATTTCCTTTGTGAAGCTCCAAAGTTTCGGTTGGCTTTTTAGGGCCTCCAAAAAATCCAAGATTTTGAAATGCTAGGAACATTTGGTTGTCTTGTAGCCTTCATGAATGAGATCACATACCAACTTTGTGAACCCATTTTTGAACTTGGAGACTTTAAATTTTTATTTATTCTATCTTCTCTCCTTCTTTCTAAAGGGGAAGCCTCATATTTATAGTCTTAGCTCTTCATGAAGCTCCACCACCTCCAGCATGTTTTCTAGATCCATCAAAAACCATCTTCGCAACACACCAATATTCGCTAAGATCCAACAAAATTTATCATTTGAAAAGCCCATTATAATCACTGAGCATTAAATTAAACTCCCTTCGAGGTACCCATCGAAATCACAAAGCCTTCCGTCAATGACTGCGAAGAACATCATCACTGATCACGAAGGTCCATTTTCTCAAAATCACAAAGCTCATCACTTTTGAAAATATCTCCTTCAAAATTCGTTGATCCTTTGTGAAACACAACAATAAAAGTACATCTTCACAAAATTCATGACTTTTTCATATTTTGTTGATATCTTCAAGAAAATACACTTCCTATGATGAAAACCGAACTCTAAATTTTAGAGCCCAAAAATTTGGCAAACACGGGAAAACGACACCACATAGTATATGTTATTTTTGTACCACCTCTAGATATTCCATTGTTTTTTCATCGTTCTTTTTCAACCTTGATTTCCAAAAATATCTAGGGAACTGAATATCTCATCTTTAAAAACTTCTTTGTCAACAAACACAACCAACCCAATATTGTTGCAGTGTTACCTAGAGGAATTTTTTCCAAAAAAAAATTATAAATAATTCTAACAAAAAATAATTTTCATAGACATATAAAATTCATGACTATGGAAATTGAATATTAGACCACCTACCTCCATTTTCCAATGGACGATCACCCAACAAAATCCCCAAAATTTTAACAGCACCAAGATGTAGATCTATATCTGAAAATAAAAACCCTAAATCAAGATTAATGAAATCATGATATTTTAAATCTAGATCTAGATCTAGATTCATAGATCTAGATCATAAAAATTAGATAAATATATTTCCTTAATAACATCTTACATCACGAGAGAAGAATCACTAGAGAATCCACTAACTAGGGGAGGATCAGACATTTGATCTACACTTCAATTGAAAGAGAACGATGAATGAGAGGGCTTGGAATTTTCCCTTAGAGATCCAAAACGTGAAAGTCCTACTAGGATCAAATGGGGATCAAAATATGGGAGTTTCAGAGGGTTGGTAAATTTTGAAAACAGTTTTCTGGATTAATTAATTACTGTTTATGGTTTTCTAGGTAGGGGAACTCAATTTTCATTAACTGCGTTTCAACCATGAACTTGTTATATAGGCGTTCATGATTACTCCTTCTAGGGTGAACACTTTTCTAAACTATATGCTTGCTATGTGGATCCCCTCTACCTGGGTTCGCATGGTTTACTAGGTTGGGGTGAATGGTTTTCCCTAATCATGAAAACCATTTTTATTTCATTTTCTGAAAATTACACCCAAACACACCACTAGTTATAACACAAACAAAACATACTCAAATAAGGACAAAATTTTACTTGAAATCATGTCCGAGCCAACTCCAAAAAAGGTTATGATCTTATAATCTCCCCACCTTATAACAACTTGTCCTCAAACTACACTCCATGGCATATCTAAGATTATATGCCAAATAAATCGGGACATTAAGACCTCATATTTTTTTCCCTTTCCCATGTCTCCCCATGCACACACAAATTTTTCAACAATACACATACTATTGACACAGTCATTCCCCACTACACTTTCTCAATGCGATCCAATACTCTTATCAGTTTCTCTTAAAAGAAATCATCTATCTCAAGATCAAAATCATCCTTATAGATCACATTAGTTGGGTAGGGGTGATACTATTGTAGTTGTGACACATGGAAAATATTGTTCATAGCACTATATTTTGGTGGAAAATCCAATCAACATGCCACCACCCAGATTCTCTTCACTACAGCAAATGGTCAAACCAACCTGGGCACCAAATTTCCCAGCATCTATATCCTACGGTGACCCAACATAGGTGAAACTCAATAGAATACATTATTAACCTCTATAAAAAAATAGGTTTCATCCTCGTATGTTATTATATGACTTTATTCTACCATTAGTTGTACCTATACATTTTTAAATCAGCTGAACATGCTCTAATGTCTCCTGCATGGGACTCAGTCCCAAAAACTCTAACTCACTAGCCTCCATTCTGAATAGAAGTTATCTTCATGGAATTACATAAAGAACCTTGTATGGTGCCATATGTATAGTTTCTTGATAACTATAGCATCGTGTCATGAACCCTACTATATTATTTTTCATGCCTAGACACCAAATCTATTGTCGTAGATCAATGTACATTTTGGTCACACGTAGATGCACTACCCAGTTAAAGGAATGAAATTCCTACATTATCTCCTATTGTATGCTCATAGTCATAACAACCCAATTCTTGAAATAGATGATCTCATCCTCAACTATGCTCCAATTTGAAGGTGACTCCCCACCTTCAAAGATACCCCTCATGGTAAAACACTCCGGATTCTCATAATTCATGTCTCTGATCTATATCATGAGTGTAAAATACACTAAAACTGATACTAGATTCATCTATTCTTGAGTATTTTGAACCACCACATGCATATCAACCAGTAGAGTCATCATATTCCACTCAACACTTAACTGATAAACCATCTGAGTTTGAGTTTTCTTTGTCAATGTTTCAACCACACTGTTTCATTTTCTAGGCATATATGTTATCTCAAAATCTAATGACTATATATAATCGACCCATATCCACTATAATAGATTCAAATCTTGCTACAAGAAGATATAACTTAAGTTCATGTGATCTTTAAATACAATAAAAGTCTCACCCAATAGATAATTACACCAACACTTCAAATCATAAACCACATCTACTAGCTTGTGCTCATACATAGGGTTGTACCATTCATGTGGCCTCAGCTACTGAGACCCATACAACATGAATTGATCTCTATACATCAACACAACGTCAAGAACTATATCAAAATCATCACAATACATCATGTCTTCTTAACCTAACTAAGGTATGATCAAAATTGGGGTTGATGTCAAAGGACTCTTTAACTCCTGGAAGGCCTCATCACATGCTTCCAACTAATCAAATGTTATCACCTTTTTGGTTACTCCTGAATGTGATGTAGCCAAATGGGAAAAGTAATGGATGAATCTATGATAACATCTAGATAACGGTAGAAACATACAGATATAAAATTAAAACTTGGGATTCTTCCAAGAAATCAATCCATGATCCTTCTCTAGGTCCACTAACACTCCTTCCTCTATGATCATGTGCCCAATGAAGACTACCTATTCCATCAAAAATTGAAACTTAGATAGCTTGGAATATAGACGATTCTCACAATGTGTAATCAGGATAATTCCATGATGTTGTCCATGATCACCATGTGTCTTGGAATACACCAAGATGTCATCAAATAACAACACCACAAAATGATCCTGGTACGAAGGGGAGATTATTTTATTAAGCCAATAAAAATTGTGGTTGTGTTCATAAACCCAAAATAAATTATTAAGAACACAGATAAGACATACCTATATATGAAATCAATCCTCAGTATATCATAAGTTTGAACTCTCAGCTGATGATACCCTAATCTCAATTCAATCATATAGAACACACAACTTCCTTTAAATTGACCAAAAATATCATCAATACATGGAAGAGGATACCGTTTATTTAAAGTCATCTGGTTCAACTTATGGTAATTAGAAAACAAGTAAAAAATTCCACCATCATTCTTTAAAAACTAAATAGGTGATCCCCAAGGAAATGAAATTTTATGGATAACCCCATATCCTCAAACTCCTCTAGCTAATTATTGAGGTTTTGAAGCTCCATCAGTTCCATTCAATATGATGTAACAGATACTACCTCATCCCATGTCATGATCTCAGTAGTGAATTCCAAATCTATCTTAGGTGACAGTCTTAATAATTCTTTAGAAAAAACAATGTAAGATAGTTCCACCACTTGTGGAAAGATATCATGCTTTACACCACCATCATCGAACAATAAACTAGAAACCTGGGACGCGATATCTCACAGTTTCTGATTTATTATCCCTACCCATCCTTGATGGAAATCCCACTCCCCATGGGAAATATAATGTTCACTCTTAGGATTTGTAAAAGTAACTCTCCCCTGATTACCATCTATGTAAGCTCATTATGTGACTAGCCAGTCAATACTCATAATTAGTATTAAGACATACATTTTAGGGATATAGAGATCCTATAGAAAATGATACTCACTAACATTAAGAGAATATCCCATGGACATATAGATGTCTCTAGATTGTACTCCCAATGATGTATCTATAGTCATAACCCCACTCACAAAATAAATCACCAGGCATAAACCAATAAAAATTTTCGTACATATAATGGAATTAGAGGAACCAATATCAAATAGGGAACTAGATAATATAAAATCTAGAAGAATAGTTCCTCTCACTATTAGTAGTCCAGCCTTGCTATCTATAAGTATAGGCTGAACAACATGTATTTTTCAAACCCCAATTCCCTTAGATGAAGTCCTAATCTCTTGAGTTTAACCACTCTTTTGATATGGAAAATATTTCCTAGAAGCATAAATCCACCACGTCTACTGCCCAATCCAGTTGAACTTCTGCTGGTAGGATGAAATGGTGTTGAAGATCCCCTTCCAATACATTGGTTCCGATTAACTCCCCCACCAATGAAATACTATCACCATGTTTTGATTAACATATGTAGATTCTCCATAATTCCATAATATGGACACTCTACTAGTGGTCGGTGGTAGTTTCTATGATAATGTATTAGACTACCGCATGGATGGAAGATTACGCTAGTATGGTCCTATGCAACTAATTCCTCAGTCTATACACTCAGCTTACAGCATACCCAGATAAAGATCTCATAATGGAACTTCCTTCTCTAAAAGGTTCCACCTCTTGATCATCTAGTAACAACTTTATTTCCATCACTTGAAGACTCCTTCAGGCTCCTCTAAGCTGTGAGAGCCTAATCCAATAGCTCAACAAACATCTTAGACTATAATAGGTAAACATGGGACTTAATCTCTCATTTAAATCCATATATAAAACATCTTTCCATATCCATGTAATATGCTTCCAATTATAGAGAAAATCACTATGGGTATGTAAATAATTCTACACAATCCATCACAAACATGCTACCCTAATTTAGCCGCATGAACTCCACTTCTTTCTACTACATCAGTGTCTCTAGATTGAAGTGCTCATATAAAATCTCCAAGATGTCCTTCCATAAAATATTTTTAGTCTCTCTAGTCTCTGCCTGAACATCCGACCATAGTTTCATTGATACACATAACATATAAGCATCCTTATTGACCCTCTTCATATAAAGAGTCTCTAAATGTCCATGTATCATCTCAATAGATTCAACCTAGAACATATCTTCCTTGGGTCCACCGTCTCCAAAAAAATTCAGAGGGTTCTGTAATTGAAACTTTCTCAACATGTCAGACAATATTTTATCAAATGACCTTGGGTTTCTTCCAATGAATTTCATAAAGTGAGAAAAGTTCTCTTGGAACTGATCCCCTTCTTCCTCACCCAACACAATCGGTGCCTTACGTTCCACTGCTGGTAGAGAATTACTAGCCACAAACTCTTGTTATTTTCTCAATTAGAATCATTGTAGAGGCATATCTCTACAATTCCAAGCACTTGTCTTGGGTCTCATAAAAAAACTTGATCTCATATACTTAATAGGAATAATCAAAAAAATTATTTTCCCCAAACCTCACCATGTAGTCAAAACCAAGGCCCTATCACTACCCTTAATCATCCTACACCAAGGTCCTGGTTATCTGATAGAATTATCATTCTCATATCAAGTTTTTCATTTGAACCATCCTATACCTAGGTCTTGGTTCTCTAAGGGAATTAATGTGATTGCATCATTCTAACACTTCCAATTTCAAATTAGGCCCTATTTTATATTCAATGTCACAAGTAAAGAAAACAGCTTAAGTTCAACAACTTACTCAAAACCCATTTCCCCTATGTGCCTAAAATGATCTGTGTCACAAAATAATCATGTTTTCTTAGAATGATGCAAGTAAAATTAACTCTCAAGGAATTTTGGGATACTATTCTACTATCATAAAATTTCAAAAACAAATAACGCATCACACATCAAGTTCATCAACCAAGGTGATATAATATTCAATTGTAAAAACAAGGAATAATAAAAACTATCCCACCATGAGTACTTGGGTTTTCCCCACTACATAGATTTGAAATTCCTATGCACAATCTCATTAATAATACTCGAATCTTCCTAGTCAAATATCTACCCTTCCCAAATAGTAATACAAAAGAAAAAGGAATGAAAAATAGGATCTGATACCACTTTGTAACATCCCATCCCGGGTTCCCACATTGGTACCCCATCCTGATTGGTCACATAACCTCAAGCGCACCTCCCTGTATTCCAAAGGCTACGGAGTAGAAGCAAGGGTCTGATAAGTCATTCCTAGGGAGACTATACCCTATTTGATTAGATTAATACAAAAGGGGAAATAAATAAGTAATAGAAGAAGCATATATAACCGTAAACAATACCAATTTTTCAAGTTAATCAATGTGAAGAATAAAATAACTAACAAAAGAAAAAAACATACCATGATAGTGTATGTGTCAATTTTCTAAAATGAATTATGAAAATAAGGACACCAAAAACTCCCAAGAGGGTTCGAAATCACATATTATTCTTTAATTTATGATCCATCCTCATATTATCTATCTAACATTGGTCATTTTCTTCTAAATTGTTGTGTAATAATAATGTGTATTTCGGTATTAATCTGGCAGCCCGAGTAGGGTGTGAGTACAACTTAGTAGGCCATCACCAATAATGTCTAAAAAATATCTAAGTAGATAATTGTGTATCTAGTTATATTAAATAAAATTGCAATGAATAAGTATAAAATTATCACATTATCATTTATTCCTTACATAACCACACTAACTATAGAGTTCCTGAGGAAACCCATACCTCAACGCTAGATTTGGCTCATGTGAGAACCCGATGTATTTTTTAGGTAATATCATATCTTAATACAATCTTTGTCCTATGAAAGAGCGTGAAGTATTCAAATGTGATATCATATCTGTATACCTGCTTCATCTCATTCCAGAGCCCCAAAGTATTACCAACCGAGGTCATATCTTGGAGTACCTTTGTCACCATTATTTAATTCCCACTTTAATGGCCATGTCACCATCCATAAATCGCACATTATAATAAATATTATCTCATTCACTAATTAATATTTGAATGACCATGTTACCATTCATAATCACACATTAGAATGATAATGTTCCCATTCTCTAATTCATACTTGAATAACCATGTTCCCATTCATAAACACACATTCTAATGACCATATTCCCATTATTAAATTAATACTTGAATGACCATGATACAATTCATAAAAAAATTATTAATTCATCAATTAATTATTCACATAAATTCCATTACTAATTCAATAATTAGTTTAACAAATAATTACCCATAATTAATTCTCAAATTAATTAAGTCGTCAAACCGATTAATTCATTTACATATAAATAATCAATATTCACAAACTAAAATAACATAATTAATACAATAATTAATTATATCATTATCAATATAAATTCTTAATAATTAGTTCCATAATTAATTTTCATAATATTTAATATCAATATCATATAATTTGTCCCATAATTAATTATATCAATTCATCTAATTCAATATCTAGTAATTAATTACACAATTAATTATTTAAATCATGATCCATAATTCTCATCATCAATCCCCCAATTAATTGTCTAACCATAAAACCCGTCAATCTAATAATTAATTATCCAATTAATTATCTATTTCCACAATACATAAATTAATCAATTGGACACATTAATTTATCTAATTTGGAAATTCATATTGCTAATGAATCCTAACAATATCAAAATTTTCACCCACATATAAAATTAAAAATTATGGGAATTGAATATTAGACCACCTACCTCAATTCTCTAATGAATAATCGCCGAATAAAAATCCCCATAAATTGAGCGGCACAACGGCATAGATCTAGATTTGAAACTCAAAACTCTAAACCGAGATTAAAGAAGTCAATATCTTGTAAATATAGATCTAGAGATCACCATATAGATATAGATCTTTACATAAAAATGGATTAAATCACTGAAATAAAGAGGGATAAATAGACGAAGCATGAGAGAAGAAGCGAGAGAGAATTCAATAATGGATAGAGTAACAAACCTTCGATATGTTATTTAATTCAAAAATAAAAGTGGGTGAGAGGTCTTAAAATTCATATGGAGATATCTAAAAACATGAATATACTCCTATGGTAAAATTGTGGCTGAAGTATGTGAGTTTTGGACGTTCAGGTAATTCTTAAATTAAATTTCGGGCATAATTAATTTATGTGCATGATTTGCTGGGTAGGTTCGTACGATATTCACTAATTGTGCACCAATCAAGCGCTTGTTCTATAGGGGTGCACAATTACTTCTTTGAGGGAACACTATTTTCCATACAATGATCTAGCTATGAGAATCCCATCTTCCTAGGTTTGCAAGGTTATCAAGGATTTGGGACACTGTTTTCCCTAACCATGTGTCAACCATACACAACTCGTTTTCTTTAATATTGTGGAAAATTCCAACCAAACACACCCCTAGTTATAACCCAAAAAAATTACTCAAATAAGGAAAAAAGAGTACCTAAACTTAGATCCAAGTTAACTATAGAAAAGGTCAGGATCTTAAATAATATAATATATACCATATCATTTCTTTAAATATAATTATTTATATCATAATTGTGTTGTGGTGATTAAAAGAGAGTCACATCACTTTATTAAAACGGTAGTCCACATGTACACGAACGATGTTATCAACTTTTTTTGTGTAATTAATTAAAATGAAATATTACCCTTATAGAATGATAAATATTTTAGGAATATCACAATGAATTCATGTATATCACATATATTCATTATCATTACCCTTATTACCTTCTATGTAAATTGTTAGTGAAAAAATAAATCACATAGCTTCATGAGGCGGTAGTCCACCATACACACTAGTGACGTTATCTTACCCCTACAGAATTGGAGGTAAAAATATGTATATGATATAATGAAAAAAGGTATAAATATTTTGTAAAAATCATATATATATTTTAGATCCATCATCATACCCATCTGTGAATGGTTGTAATAGAAGAATGAGTAACATCAGTTCATGAGGTAGTAGTCCACCATATGATCGAATGATGATTTTGATACCCATTTGATGGAATTGGAGATGTTTTAGATAATGAAATTATTAAAACAACATCCCAATATATGTAAGTCACAATTTTTGTAATACCAGTATAGATAAATAATAATTTAAAGAGGTGGATAAAGAAATAAAATAAAATTGATCATTAAATAATGTTACATATTCGTTGGGAATCGTCTATAAGATTACATAAAAATCCTTCCTCGGTTATATTTATGACCAAAATATATATTATAATTTTTGGGGATGGATGTTTGGAAGAGATTTTTGTAGGTATTATACCTGAAAAATGGCTTGAGAGGTGTAAAGAAGTGAGGGGAGTGAGTACCTTTTTATTGTTGAGTAGGAGTGAAGTATTTGTAAATACCAAATATTATTCACTATTTGGACATATATTTTATCTAAAAAGGCTGAAAAATCGATAATTGAAGGTGTGGAAAGATTATATGGCCGATACACTCATCAAATATAGAATTAAACAAATGTTTTAAATATATTTTCCTTAACATCTATGTTTCCTTAGTTTTACCATTTTGGTTTTTTACAATGGTAACTAGGTTACTAACCAAGATAATTTTCCCTTAACGATAAATTAAAATGGACCATACTAGATAATTTTGATATCCTGAATTATAATGTAATATTAATGTTAATTTTGACATTATTTATTTAATTTGAATGTAAAAATATAAAGAAAATGATGAAATTTGAATCTATAATGTTCAAACCTATATAAAAAATATATATTAATATAAAAAAATATTTGAAAACAATAATTAATTAAATTTACCTCTATTTTAATATTTTTTTATCATTTATTTTATTTAATTATTAACTAACTAGTTACGACATTGGCATTTCGTAAGAATTTTAAGTAATTTTTTCATCTTAAAAAATTAAACATAAATTATAATGATAAAAATACCCATTTATATTTATAAATAATATACATACCAAAACTGTAACACCCTAAGCTTCTACGGTACGTTTCCCTTTGAATAATTTATTTGCTAGAATTGTACGTAACATCAAGATTCTAACACACCGCGACCAATCAAAATAGCCGTTGTGAATAGTAATAACCACGTTTTGAAATTTTAAAAATTTTATCTTTCAAAATAGACTTCATTTTTAGATTATCAATATCGAATTTAGCTTAGGGTGAATTTTTGGTATTGTTATGAAAAATTACAATTTTTGATGAATAGTGAAAAACGCTGAGTTATATTTTAAAACAAAATTTTTATTTAAATAATTTTTTATTTTATTTAAATTTATTTTAGGTCAATATAGATACATAATACCTATATAAATTCAATGTAATTCATTAGATTCTGTTTATAATAATTTTAGATATATAAAAATTTTATTGATCTTTTTAACCGTCTTTTAACCACATCCTAGGAGCATTTGCAAATTTGAATAAAACATAATTTTACCGCTTCTGTGAATTGTATTTCAAAAATATAAGAGACACAGTTGATATCAGTAAGTAATATGTGGTTTAATAAGATGAAAATAATTTTTGGTGAATAGTAACTTTTTACTTTTATTTACCACAGTTAAAAGTAAATAGGGTAATTAAGGGTAAAAATGACATTATCATTATCCTAAAACATGTCCTAATTCTATTGGATAAGTGTAATTCGGCAAAAAAACCTTAGGAATAAAATATGATCCTTTAGGTCTACTTGGATTAGATTAGGACATTTATTATTATTTAATTCCATGAAGAGTTAAAAGTGTTAAAATCAAAGTTTAATAACTAAACCATATTTAATATAGGTTTACACAAAAGATAAATTCAACTATAAATATTAATTAGAAATATAAAAATATTTCCTACATAATGTTATTTTATTTATATTTTTTAGACATTAAATAATTTAATTTATTTATGAAATAATGATGATGCAGTAATTACCTAATTAATGGAATATTAAAAGAATTTATAATATAAATATCCAAATAAATGTAATTTTAGACTTTTTAAAAATTACAATAATTTTATAGGTTAATATGACATGTTATGGTTTTTTTTAGTAATTCTTTTCAATGTAATAATGTTTTTATAAATTTAGCAAAAACAAAATACCAAATAGTGTCAAAATTGACATAAAAGAGTTTTTAAACCAAATATTATATTATTAATTGATATTCTATTCCTAAAAATCTATGGTTTAGAAAAAAGTCTTATATAATGATAGGTGTATTATTAATTAACCACCTGGGGTTCTCTTGGAAGTATATAATAAGTTTATTAACCATATAATATAAAATACAAAGAGACATGGTAAATGTCAAACTATTTAACTAAGAGTTAAATCTAAAACATAAGGTTAATATCATGACCCAAACCTGTCTAAAACCCATTGGTTGAGTGTTTTTTGACCCATCCCCACATTATCCTCTAAATAATCCATTTTGGAGCCATTAGAAACCGAAAATGAGTTTATTATAAAATAATATTTCTAGCTTTTCCTAAGGTGCCCCTCACCCCTCTTATAAAAGGGAACACCCCCTTATCTTTAATTCACACCTTCAAAGACATTTGGCTCTTCGAAACCATGCCCAAATACCCTCTCAACTGTACTCCCTTCAGCATAGAGGCCATACTTTATTCATAAAGTCATCCTAAGGAGCCTTTTTGATAAAATCAAAAGGAAGAACATCAAGAAGAGGTAAATATTTCATCACCTCTTTCAATTTTCTTTCATCTTCCACTTCCTTTATCATTGTTGTTTCCATTCTAAAATAATAACTCTAGTATATTATATATACTGTGATGTTATTATAAATATGGTACAACCATATTCATTATTCTATCTATCCTTTGAATGACATGACACCATACGTGCGTACGTACGGCTTACCGTCTCCATGTCGTGGTGTAATTATTATTCAATACATTATTATTTGGATGGGTATAATAATGCTGTGTAATTGATTTAAATAATAAATATAACATGATAATGATTCTTTATATATGATATACCATCCAAATATATAATATTTTAATATCAAAATAATGATATTTCTGCTCATGTTTACATAAAAATTACCATCTCCACGAACACGATGAGATTCATTCCCCATAGTAATCCATTCAAGAATAATTTTCATTAGATGATTAAAAATAATTTTTAAATACTTCGTATCATTATTAATATGAATAAGACACATCCTATACCTAGAAAACATTACTTACATAACAAAGTATATGAAGTAAAATGAATCAGTTAACACCTGAAATGACGATAATACAAGGATATTATTAACACATCAATGTTAAAAGATCATATATGATATCATATTAATGTATATGACACTTGTATAATTTAATAAAAATTATTTCACCATTATACAGGAGGTTAAACTACCATCTACCAAGGAAAAGTACAAAGTAAGGGGTTTGTTATCTCACTTTTAATTCCGTGATATTTCCATTGTTTACCACTTATTTATTAAATGTGGTGTCTTGTGTACTTTCATTTGAGATATATATTATCATGATTCTATTTATATTCATTATATTCTGTGATTAATTTGGTTGTTACTAAATTTTTTCCATACGAGTTGATTGATTACAATGAAGTAATGGTTTTCATCTCACTTCCTATTTCATTGAGATTCCTGCCATATTGCCACTATTTCCTTTTGTGTGGTGTATGTACTGCCCAATTATTGTATTACTTGTGTAATATAATTTAATTTATGAGTAATTAAATTTTCATTTTATGTTCCATATTTCATGGGATGTATGTTTTGTAAGTTACCAAATTGGTAAGGAAATTTCAAATTTCAATTTCCACTCATTCGGCTTTATGCGTACTTCATTGATTATTTTACTCCATGATTATGTGTGGAATAACTTTTTATTATTATTATAGTAATTTTCACTCCCCTTTCTATGGATATACTTTTGATACACATAATCACTCAATTTATAAATTCTCAAGTCATCGATATGAACCTGATAAGAGTAATTTTAACTCAATCTCCATTTTTTGAGTTAAACATCCAATTAATTGGTCTTGTTTTTACAAGAATATGTCTGAATTTACACTTATTGATTTATAATGAATATCAAATAATATTGAGGGTATTTATATTTTTCACAAAAAATTATGTTTTTTATTTATCATTAACCTAAGTATACTATCTTTATAAAAGCTTTCATCTAAATTTACATTCCATTGTGACTTATTTGTTGTTATACACCAATTAACTTTTATATGGTGTATACAATGTAATTTGACATAGTATATCATGAATCCATTTATTCTCATGATATTATAATATTTTGATTTCCTAAATTATTTTTATTCAAGTGTCTCTATTTTTTTTAGGAACTCTTACTAAAATATCATTTTAAATGTTTTAATGATTTATTATTCTAAATCATTCTCATTAATGTCCATGTTTTAAAAATTGTTTTAAGGATTTATTTATAGGAACATTAATGTTTTAATATTAAAATTCCTTTTAATATTTTCAAAGTGGTATGGTATACTTTTATTCAAAAATCTATTTTAAACGGCTTCTTGACAAATAGTGTGACTTTTAAATGTTTTCAAGAAAAAGGTGGATATTTCTCTCAAATAATTGTGATGATTATATTTATCTATGTCATTATCCTTCATTATTCTCAATTGAGGTTTATTTTTTACAATAAAATATTCTATATTGTATTTAATGAGTTATGTTTGACTGTGGATGTTATATTTCTATACCATTCATGGTTTTTGGAGAAAGTATTGACATTTCGTATGACAGTTTTAATATGAATGTTTATGTTATGTTTCAAACTTTTCATATGTGTAATGAATTGGAATTATTAAGTGATAGGTGGAGCCCGCTATAACTCATTGATGAATCGATAGGTCTCATGAGACAAACTAGTGTCTTGTCATAAGGCCTTGAAAAAATCTTATTTGTAATCTTGGCACCAGTCCTTGAATATGTGGTTATGAAAGTCTGGCATTATGCATTATATCATTATGAAAGAGGCTATTGATATTGTATGTGATTATTTGACTAGTAGAATATACATGTGAGTAAGTAAATTCCATTATTTTGATTTATATTTTCCATATTATGATGAAGTTTATGTTGAAAAGACTTTTGTTTTGGTTTTACACATTGCCTTAAATGTTTATGCTTATTTATAGAAGCTTCCACTATATTATTATCTTTACTGAGAATCTGATCTCACCCCTTTCAATGTTTTATTTTTACCAGGATGCGAAGAAGTATATTAGTACTGACCTATAGGGATAGTCTATGGGATCTCAGTGTTGTCTATGGAAACAATGTTGTTGTATTTTTCCATTTTATGATGTAATGTAAACCATATGAATGTAACTAGTACTTCCAAGGATACTTAAATAATCGATTATTCAATACTTGAACATTTGTGATCATGCCAATGTTATGTAATAATGCACTAACTCTAGGAAACTTGGGTTGGGGCATTATAGTTGGTATCATAGGATGTTTAGTACAAACCTTGGAAACTAGATTTAGGTAACCTCTGATTAGAGCACATAACCCTAAGATAGAATTTGAGGATTAGTATAGAAAAACTTCCTAAAATTTTGGTATTATATAGATTTTGTGATTTTTCAATGTAATACATACCTGTCTAGATATGAGTAGGAAGAGGCGGCACTAGCACAAATGTACCTAGGGGTAAAATCTGAAAACACCGCTTTGAGCTAGACTCGAACGGGAACTGGTGCATGACAACGTGCCTTGCTACACTCTTGGTTACGACACTAATGGGAAATATGCTTAGTATAATTTAAATTTTCTTTATAAAACTACTTGATTTATTTTAATATAAGATGATAATAAATGACCTTAGTTAATTCTAAGGTGTTTCAAATTGAAAATATGGTGTCCTGATATTCTCTAAATGATTTTATGACTGCTGTTACCCACACAATGCTTTCTGGATTTATTCAATGGTTGGATTCCAAGGAAGTCATAGTGACTTGGAGTATGATGTACAAGGTGGGAACGATGGTGGAAATGAGCAACAAAATGGAATGTTGATAAGAGTAAAAGATATCATGTTCATTCCAAATCAGTTTTCCAAAAATATGATCAACAACATATATATTAACCAACTCCCAGACTCAAAAAAGAAGAGAAAGGGGATGAATGATAAGAGCTCCAGCAGTGGAGACCATGGAGAAAAGAATACTCAATTTCCATAATGCAGGAAATGTGGAAGAAGACACCCAGGAAAGTGTCTCAATGGAACAATGAAATGCTTTACATGTGGGAAAGAAGGACATAAAGTAACGAATTACTGAGGAAAAATGAAGAGTACTATGGAAGAAAATAAAAATGGTCCCAAGAATCCATTTACTATAATTTTTCATAAATATAGGGGACTTTGACATTACCTGAGTGACTTACCTATTCTATAGGATATTTTCTTTGTTAAAGAAGAAGCTATGTGGAAATAAATTGTTGGAGAAATGTTTCAAAGTACTAGTGGTCCTTGTTGATGGTATTAATTTGGAATAATTTTCTCTTGTATTTGTAACCCTATAGTTTGTCATGTGAAAATGATATTTTAGGAAGAATTATCTCTTCTCTTGTGGATATAGTTATAAATAACCATTTGGTTTTATATGATCATTGGGTTTGATGCAATTACAAGTTATTATATTTTGGGATGAAAATGCAAGGTATGAGATAACATTTGTGGTTAAATTATGTTATGGTTATTTTGAGGAATTTATCTCCTTTTGGTAATGTTATAAAATATAGTTTTTAAAAAAGGACAACACTTAGAATGTGTGAGAACCCGTCGCGTCGAACAAATTTATGGGAATCGAACACACAACCAGAGTGCGATTGGGATTTATCACCTACCACTGGACTACGTGAAGTCCCTAGTTAGTGTGACTAATTATTTTTAGTTAAATAATTTTATTCATCATTAATAAGTTGATTTGGGATCTGATGTCTTATCAAATGAATACCCTTAGTATAGGAAAATTATTTGGTGATTAAGTGATAAATGTTATTTTGGAAGACGTTTGGTCGGTTGGGAACACTATATTCCTAAGGAAAATAGAATACTATGGGAATTCATTTTAGTAGTAATGGTGGATTTTTATCAATATTTTTATTGTGGATTTATAGTGATTTGGGTTATTTATGGAAATGATTAACCTATAATAGAGAATATGTGATTAGGTTAATTACTTTTAATTATGTGACTTTAAGAGTAGTCGATGTCATTTGGAGATACAATTTGATGTGGAAGACTACATAATAAAATTCTTCGATGTTTTTGGTTTCAATATTAGTTAGGATTATATTGAAGTATTATTAGGACAATTTTTCATTGAATGGTATTTATTTAACTTTGGGGTATTATTGATTTAATTTTACAAATTAAGATTAGTGTTTCTTTCTCTAATGGAATATCTTTTTGGGGGATCATCTGATCTTTTACTAATTGTTTTGTTTTTGATTAATCTCTAAAGACAAGGTAAATATATAGTTTATCCTTTGTGGATCATGTGATTATCTAGAAGTTGATTCTAGCTCTTCCGGTGTGACCAAGTCATCTTGAATACTCATCATTTGAAAAAAATGATTTAGTGGTAGAAATTTAATAAATAATGAAACTCTACATAAAAATTAAGCATATCTTTTTATATTCATATTAAATATCATAAATAAATTCCTCATCTTTATGAAATGAAACCTAAAAAAACGTTGTCCATTTAATTTTCCAACTTGGAAACTAATGAACATTTGTCCCATCACATGTTTGTGGTTTTCTTGTTGTTAACTTTCTCCAGATCATGTTTTATTTCCTTCTACATTAGAACTTGACACTTAGTTTATCTTCCATATCCATGTTTTTTACATGTAATCCTAGTATGGGTTATCTCGGGTGACCTTCGTACTTCTCATTCTTTCTTTTAAAGTTACAGTTTTGTTGAATCTTTTTCTGATGTGGGACTTTCAATTATTTTCCCAAGCGAAATTTTAAAAATTGTGAGGACGCAATTTCCAAAATGGGGGAATAATGTAACACCCCGAGCTTCCACAATACATTTCCATTTTAATAATGTAATTTTTTTCATTGTATGCAACTTCGAGATTCTAACACATCGCAACCAATCAAACTAGCCATTCTTAACAGTAATACCCACTTTTTAAAATTTTATCAATTTTTTCTTTCAAAATGGACTTCATTTTCGGATTTTCAATATCAAAATTATCTTATGGTGATTTTTTGGTAATTTTATGAAAACTTTCAATTTTTGATGAATACTGAAACACACTTCATTATAGTTTTAAGCCGATTTTTTTATTTAAATAATTATTTATTTTATTTAAATTTATTTTAGGTAAAAATATATACATAATACCAGTATAAATTCAATGTAATTCATTGGAGTCAGTTTATAATAATTTTAGATATATAAAAATTTTATTGAACTTTTTAACCGTCTTTTACTCAATCCTAGGAGCATTTGAAAATTTGAATAAAGCCTAATTTTACCACTTCTGTGAATTGAATTTTAAAAATCCATGAGACATGGTTCATATTAGTAAGTAAAATTTTGTTCAATAAGATGAAAATAATTTTTGGTTAATAGTAACTTTTTAGTTTTATTTAACAGGGTTAAAATTAAATAGGGTAATTAAGGTCAAAATGATATTATTATTACCATAAAAGATGTCATAATTTTATTGGATAATTTTAATTCAACCGAAAACAAACTTAGGAAGAAAATATGATTCTTTAGGTCGATTTGGTTTAGATTAGCACATTTATTATTATTTAATTCAAAGAAGAGTTAAAAGAGTTAATATCAAAGTTTAATAACTAAACCATTTTTAATATAGGGATACACAAAAGATAAATTCGACTATAAATATTCATTAAAAAGAAAAAAATATTTGATACATAATTGTATTTTATTTATATTTTTTAGAAATTAAATATTTTAATTTATTTATGATACAATGAGGATGCGGTAATTACCCAATTAATGAAATATTAAAATAATTGATATTATAAATATCAAAAAATATATAATTTGATATTTTTTATAAATTACCCTAATTTTTTAGGTTAATATGACATGGAAGGGTTGGTTAGATGAATCGTTTTCGAAGTAATAATGTTTTTATGAATTTAGAAAAAACAAAATACAAAATAGTGTCAAAATTGACATAAAAGAGTTTTTAAAACAAATATTATATTATTAATTGATATTCTATTCCTAAAAATAAAAGGTTCGGCCAAAAGTCTTATATAATTATAGGTGTATCATTAATGAACCACTTGGGGTTCTCCTAGAATTATATAATAAGTTTATTAACAATATATTATAAAAATACAAAGAGACATGGTAAATGTCAAACTATCTAACTAAGAGTTAAATCTAAAACATAAGGTTAATATAGTGACCCAAACCTATCTAAAACGTATTTTTTGAGTGGTTTTGACCCATAAAAACGTTAAACTTTAAATAATCCATTTTTTAGCCACTAGAAACTGAATATTAATTTATTATAAAAATAATATTTCTAGCTTTTCTTAAGGTTTCCCTCACCCGTCTTATAAAAGTGAACTCCCCCTTCTCTCTAATTCACACCATCAAAGCCATTTGGCTCAGCCATACCCAGCCCAAATACCATATCAACTGTACTAACTTCATCCTAGAGTCATTACATTAGTCAGAAAGCCATCTTAAATAGACCATTTCATCAAATCATAAGGATGAACCTGAAAAAAGAGGTAAATATTTCGTCACCTCTTTCAAGTTCCTATCTTCTTCCACTTCCTCTTTCTTTGTTGTTTCCATTATAAAATAATAAATCCAGTATATTGTATATATTTTGATGTTATTATAAATATTTTACATCCATATTCACTATTTCATCCATCCTTTGAATTATATGTTACGATACGTGCGTACGTACAACTTACCGTCTCCACGTCATGGTGTAATTGTTATTCAATACATTATTATTTGGATGGGTATAATAATGATGTGTAATTTATGTAAATAATAAATATAAAATGATAATGATTCAGTATATATTATTTACCATCCAATTATATATTATTATAATATCAAAATAATGATATTGTCGCTCGTGCGTACGTACGAATTACCCTCACCACGAACACAATGAGATTCATTCCCCATCGTAATCCATTAAAGACTAATTTTCATTAAAATATTAAAAATAATGTTTAATGACTTAATATAATTCATATTATTAATAACAAACATCCTACCTATAACAAACATTACCTACGTAACAAAAAATATGAAGTAAAAAAACCAGTTAACAAAAGAAATGACGATAATACTGAGATATTATTAACAAAGTAATGTTAAATGATCATATATGATATAATATTAATTTATATGATTTTTTTATAATTTAATAACAATTATTTCACCATTATACAAGAGGTTAACCTACCCTCAACCATGGAAAATTACAAGTTAAGGGATTTCTTATATCACTTTTAATTCCAAGAGATTTCCATTGTTTGCCACTTATTTATTAAATGTGGTATATTGTGTACTGTCATTTAATATATATATTATCATGATTATCTTTATATTCATGATATTTTGTGATTAATTTTGTTGTTATTAACTTTTTTCCATATGACTTGATTGATTACAACGAAGTAAGGGTTTTCATCTCACTTCCTATTTCTGTGATATTCATACCATACTGCCATTATTTTCTTTTGTGCGGTGTATGTACTGCCCAATGATTTTATTACATGTGTAATATACTTTAATTTATGAGTAATTACAACTTCATTTTATGATCCATATTTCATGGGATGAATGTTTCTTAAGTTACCAAATTGGTAATGGAATTTGAAATTTCAATTTCCCCTCATTCTGCTTTACACATACTTTATTGATTATTTTTCTCTATAATTATGTGTGGAATCACTAATTATTATTTGTGTTGTAATATCCACTCCACTTTCTGTGTATATACTTTTTATACACATAATCACTCCATTAATATATTCTCAATTTATCGATATGAACTGGATAAGAGTAATTTTAACTCAATCTCAATTTACTGAGTTAAACATCCAGTTCATTGGTGTTGTTTTTACAAGAATATGTGTGAATGTACTCTAATTTATTTTCACTGAATATCAAATCATATTTAGTGTATTTATATTTTTTCCACATAATTTTTTCGTTGATTTATCCTTAACCTAATAATACGGTCTTTATAAGATATTTCATCTAAATTTAAATTCCATTGAGACTTATTTGTTGTTATAAACAAATTCACTTTTATATGGTGTATATTATGTACTTTCACATAGTATATCATGAATACCATTCTTCTCATGATATTATAAATTTTTTATTACTCCAATTATTTGTATTCAGGTGTCTGTCTTTTGGTTAGAAGCTTTATCTAAAAAATCATTTTAAATGTGTTAAAGATTTATTATTCTAAATCATTATCATTAATGTCAATGTTTTAAAAATGGTTTTAAGGATTTATTTATATGGATACTAAAGTTTTAAAATTAAAATTCAATTTAAAAGTATTAAAGTGGTATGTGACACTATGATTTATAAATCTATTTTAAAGGTCTTCTTAACAAATAGTGTGACTTTTAAATGTTTTCAAGAAAAAGGGGGATATTTCTCTCAAATAATTTTGATGATTATTTTCATCTATGTCAATATCCTTCATTATTCTCGATTGAGGTGAATCTGTTACAATAAAATCTTGCATATTGTATTTAATGAGTTATGTTTTACTGTGGATGTGCTATTTTTATACCATTCATGATTTTTGGATAAAGTATTGACATTTAGTATGCTAGTTTTAATATGAATGTTTAAGTTATGTTTCAAAATTTTCATATGAGGAATGCATTGGACCTTTTAAGTGATGGGTGGAGCCCGCTATAACTCCTTGATGAGTCGGTAGGTCTCATGATATAGACTAGTGTCTTGGAATAAGGCCTTGACAAAATCTTATTTGTAGTCTTGGCACAAGGCCTTGACTATGTGGTTATGAAAGTCTGGAATTATGCATTCCATCATTATGAAAGAGGCTATCAATATTTCATGTGATTATTTGACTAATAGAATATCCATGTGAGTATGTAAATGGAATTATTTTGATTTATATTTCCCATATTATTATTAAGTTTTATGTTGAAAGGGTTTTTGTTTTAGTTTTATACATTGCCTTACATGTTTCTGCTTATGTATGAAAGCTTCCGCAATATTGTTATCCATAATGAGCATCTGTGCTCACCCCTTTCTATGTTTTATTTTTCCTAATGCGTGAAGAAGTATATTATGACTGACCTGTAGGGATAGTCTATGGGATCTCAGTGTTGTCTATGGAAACAATTTTGTTGTGGTTTTCTATTTTATGATGTAATGTAAACCTTATGAATGCATCTAGTACTTCCAAGTCTACTAAACTAATCGGTCTTTCGAGACTTGATCTTTTGTGATCATGCCAATGTTATGTAATAATGCATCGACTCTAAGTAACTAGGGTCGGGGAGTTACAAAAACTACGTTGTTTTTCCCATACAAAAGCTTTATAGATATATTAAAAGAAATGAATGTTCATTTTTTGTCTTTTTCTTTACTGAACTTATTATATTGGTCATATTCAAGGTAAATTGAGAAACAATTATCATATTTTAGATACTTTAATGTTAAATGTAAAAATAGACTGAGAAAAATAAATTAACCGAATAATTTTTGTCATTTTTAATCGTATATTTTTAGTTCCCCCCCCCAGAAAATATGTTTTTACCCTATCCATGATAAATAATATTTTTATTATTTTTACTATTAATTTTTTTCAAACATTAAGTAGAAATTATTTGAAATTACAAATAATGATGATTACTAATTTGGTTTAAATTTTTCCATACTCAATTCACAGATGTGAAAAAATGTAATTTAAAAACTAATCCTATAGATGTAATGGGAAAGTGAGTTTTCAAAGAGAAGATGTTCAAAATCATACAATGTTTTTATATCAAAATTAAATATTAAAATGATTAAAATGACTTATATTATGTTAATTAATATATAATTAGACTATGTTTAATATAAAACCAATTTATAATATAATTTTCTCAAATAATTTAAGTAGAAATATTGTTTTCAATTCAAATTGAGTATTTTTACTATTTATCAAAAAATAAATCCTATTTGAAAAATCCAAATAATCAACACTATGATAATTTTGGTATTATGATTTTAAAAATGTTGATTAATTTTTAAAATTAATTTTCTAAAATTTGTAAAAATTAATTTTAAATTGTGAATGCAATGAGTGACTAAAGCATCTTTTAGGAAAACATAGTTTTACTAAAAAAACATATATTTTTCATTAAAAAGATTATTATTTTATTACTAAATAATAGATAATTTATAAAATTGTAAAAAATATATATTTTCATAAGTTTTTTAATAATATTCATAACCTCTATTATAATGGCTATGAGATAAATGTGATATTAAATAATCGTAATATTATATTGTCATTTGGTAAAGCTCTATTTTACATGTAACACAAGACATTGAAGAAAATCATTGTTACGTATATCATAAGATATTTATGAATTTAAATTTATTCTGAAAGAATTTTTTAGTCATGGGATGTTATAATATCATTTAAGAATGGTGTTGTGTGTCACATGAACTATTAAACTGAATTTTACCTTTTTAAAATCTTATGATTTTACAACCTCAAATATTTAATAAACTATATCCTCATAATTTTAACATTATCTCAATAATTAAAGAATGTACACCTGAAAATACATTTGTTGTGAACACGCACAGTTCGAAGGGTTAATAAAAAATCCTCTTAATAAGATAGAAAGGGATGTAAAAATGGTTAAATGGAATAACAAATAACTAGGCTTCCAAATAAGAGAACATAAGAATGAAGTGAAGATTTGGAAATTGAAGAAAATCATAAATAATTTTATAAAGTGATTGAGGTTATTGATCACAAGAATGTGAATGATCAATGGAAATTTAAGTGCCTCAAAACCATAAATATGTGATGATCAAAAAGACCACTGATTCATCATTATTGAATATACTTGGATAAGAGATTTGTTTTATAATCCTTTCTATATAGTTTAAGAATTATTTTACCATCTAGAATAAGAGAGTATGGAAATATACTTACTTAAATAGTATAATTTCATCTTTTCCTCAATATTCTCCAAAATCTCATCTTTTTCAAGAAATGATGAGTATTCAGGAAAACTTTTTAATACCTGAATAAATAAAATAAAATTTTAAAGGACCACATATTCACTAAAAGAATAACAATATATTCCTCATATCGTTATAAATTAAATAAAAAAATGGCTAGAAAATGGTAAGATAATTCAAACAAAATGCGTAAACCATCATATTATAAATTAATATTTGAAATTAAACACTAATACCCAAATTTCAAACTAAATCATTCCCTAAAAAACTATCCATAAAATTATTCAAACATTTCCAAACTAAGTATGAAACCCAATGATTAGAAGAATTCCATCATATATTATTCCAAGTTAAATCAACAATTATTCCTAAAAAAAACCATATGTTTCCAAAAAATACATAATCTATACCTATAAAAATTTCATACTAACCCATACATCTTTTTGGCCAGTGGTAGGTGCTACACACTTTTCGCTCTTCTGTTATGGGTTCAAGACCTACGACCTTTCCAGATATGACATGTTGTTACCTGACCTTCATGTTTTATTTTATTTCATTAAACATGAAAAGAATAATTCCCCTCAAATAATAGTTCATGTTGATCCTAGGTATTAAAAATAGCGCAACCCAATAAAACGTCTTCCAAAATTTCATTAATAATTTCAAAAAATTTAATACATAAAATCCTAAAATGCAGTGTCTAAGACATTGAAATTATAATCAAACATAATCCTATATACCTATGATGTAATGCATAACTCTTAAGACAACGCCAAAAAACATACTAATATCCAAATATATCTAAACATTTACTTTGATACCAACTATAACAACAAAAAACTCGAACTCCCAGATCAAATGCAGAAATTGTAAAATTTAAATTTCTCTCTTTGATGATGACAATTGTGACCCAATTTTTTCTATAAAAACCTTAAATCATTAAAATGAAAATCATGACCACTTAAATTATTGAGGACCTTTTTTAATGTTTTATATAATTAGGAAAAAATCATAAATATACAATTAAAATGACATTAAATGAGAATTTTTACCACTTAAATAAAATTTTATTTTTCATATTAAGAAATATTCATCATCCATATAAAATCCATTTAAGTCATAATCTACTAAATTTCACTACTTATAGCTTGGGAAAATGAAAAAAATACGGGTGAGATCAAATGCTAAGTAAGGGAAAATGTAAGCATTAAAAAAATAATGTCATCATTGAGCATAAGAATAAAATAAGGGTATGATGAAATAATGAAAGTTCATTAGTATAACATAAGAATATTCATACCCATCAATACCTAGATCATCAAACTTGTAATTAGGGAATGAGGACTTAACAAAGGAATGATTTATAAGAATACGTAATTAGGAGCCATGTGATATAAATCTTGATCAAATGAAACATCATATTACAATATAAATCATAGAAAAAAAGTGTTTGTATATTAGGACATCATCTTCATAAAGCACTTGAAGAAAACATACATAAACCATATAATTTTCATAATCAAACAACCATCTTACAATATAATTATACAGAGAAAATAATCATTACCCAATGCATTGGAGCACTATCTAAGCGCACCAACTGTATAAGATATATCAGGCTCAATCGAAACTATAAAAGAATAAAAATAATATAAAACTGTATAATAACCATTAATAATTTACATATATATTGAGGTTGTTAGAACATAGATATTCTTTTTAGGTATAAATCTTGATTTATGGTGTTTTTAGGAAAAAAACAAGAGTTTGAAATTTTTCTAAGTACAGACCATGTACTCTTGAGTAAACACCATGTACTCGGTTTCTGTAAGTGGTCATGTACTGGTAGTGTGATGGACGAGAATATGGCCATGTAGGCTGCCTAATGTAGGGCCCAGTTGAGGCATGTACATGGAGTTTACATTAAATAAACACGCCTTGTACTTTTCTTTTTATTTGATTAATTAGATAGGGGTCGCATCTAATCTCCACAACACTCTTCTTCTATATGTGACTCACAAAGAAGAATATAAAATCACTGATTATTCTCTGAGACACTGATTCATCATCCATTGTCTAAATCAAACACCATCAGTTGCATTGGAATTTCCTCGGTGAGTTCTTGGATCTTCCTAAATCTCTTCCTCTAAGTTCACCTCTTTCTCACAATATACAAGGTTGGTTTTTTAACCATTTTATAGATCTATGAAGTTGTATTCCGATTCAAGGGCCAATGTTTGAGAGTGTTTGTAGTACAACGTCAAGGTTGGTAGTTTGTTTCCTTTTGTAGTTTTTCTTTGAGTTCCATATGCCTAAGTGTCGATTACCCATGATTTGGGTATTTTGTGTTAAGGTATTGAATGCCATTATCATATAACTTAGATAGATTGATAGATTAAGAGTTTCCATTGATACCTTATGCTATATTACATATTTAGAGGACACCCTGTGGGTGCGTTACTTGTTTGAATGTCTATGACCATTTAGTCGAGGTTTCTTATGAGAAAGACCATGTTTCCTTGCCTTAATTGTTAGGTTGTCATTGATTACTTAATTTTTGCATATTAAATGCATGAGTTAGGCACTATAGATGGTTATACTTGTAGTGGTTGAGGTTAATTTAGAATGTTGAATATAATTTGTGCAAGATTGCATTACACATGGCTGTGAGAACCTAGCGTAGTGAGACTATATGGGGAATATACATTAAGGGATTACCTAGAGTGTCTGTTATGTTTAAATTGTGAGACCATAGGGGGAATTGATGGAGTGTGATCCCTCTGAGTTTCTACAATATACCATTCTGATACCACAAGGTGAAGGTACGTTGAGTGCTTCTTCATAAAGTCTGTAGTTTTTCGTTAAAAGGCCAATGCGGGAATTGATAGTGAGTGCTTCCTCATAGAGTCTTTTTTTTGCGAGACCAAAGGAGTTAGACTATGTGAGCTCTATTATAGGGTCTTTATATCTTTATTGGATTGATTATATGTTGAACCAAAGGGGTTATAATGTGAGATATTTCCCGAAGGGTTTCTTGTGAATGTTTGATTGATTGTGATGAGCATTCCATGATAAAGCCTAACCATGGACCAAATCTTACTTGATTGTAAGATGGTATTCTAAGACATCTACTTTTATATTACATAGGGGAATCATATCTTAGTATAGATCCCATGATTTATTTATTTAACTGTTTGGATAATTAATAAATGTAAATGAATGTAATTTGAAACTGTAGGATTGTTTACATTTGAGTATGTCCTTGTTTATTGCTTCATTTTTCATGTTACATGATTTATATATTCACTGATAGTTAGGCACATATATTTGGTGATTGCCTACTAGGATTCATCTCAAACCTATTTGGGGTCATGGTTTTTGACCCAAAAGTATTATATGGTTATAGGTATAGATATGGGAAATAACACTTCTACATCAGGTATATGATTTCTGTGGAGTTGGAGAGCATGAGACCAAGTTGAGGCTTGTGATGCTGTATGAGTTTACTTGTTCTTTTGTACTTTGGTTTAGTATTGTATTCTAGTATTGTGACATATTTGTATGATTCCATGATATATGTGAAATTAATCATTTTTATATGTGCTTCAGTTGTTTATTTACTGTAAATATTCCACCGTTACTTCGTTGTATCTTATTATTTATTATGATAATTTTTGTTATTTTTATTCCGCTATATTGGTCTCCTAATGAGGGTATAGTTCCCCCAATATCAAACATAATGTCCTCACTACTAGTCGACAACCTCTGAAATTCAGGGAAATTCACTTAAGGTCATGTGATCAACCGAGTATGGGGAACCTTTGGAAAGCTCTCAGATATGGGATGTTGCAGTGGTTAATTATAAAACTCATAAAAAACATTACATCTTTTATAACATGATTAACCAGGTTAAAAGAAACAAGTTCCTCGGAAATCTATTTTAAAAAATCATAATCTATCTAGAGAAAGAATGAGGATGGTATCATTAATAAATACCACAATGGATAATAAGTATCATTGTGTTTTTTGAAATTTAGGGATATAAATACTATTAAAATATCATTAAAACCTATTTAAATAAAATATACTTTTAATTTTTAAAATTTCATTTGAAAACTATGAAATTTAAAATAATGTAAAAAGAATTATTTTAAAAAACCTTTTAAAACATACAATATTATATTTAAAAAATAATTTTTTGAAAATTTATTTTCGAAATTATCACTTCATATTTGAAATAAAAATGGTTTATTTTTTTTAAAAAATAATTTCCATTGAAAAACACTTTTAATATCTAATAATTTACTGAATATTAGGGAAAATATTATTTTAAAATATCCTTGTAAAATTTAAAAGGAACATAGAAGAAATGAAAATATGAATGCTTGGTTATTCCATACACTATGTTCATGTTATAAAGAACAATAAGTTTCATTGTAAAAATGATAGAATAGTGACCTGTTCAGAAAACTAAAGAAATATTTCTTTCACATTTTTGATAAAATCCCAATGGGAATTTTTTGAAAATAAACATGAAGATTTATTTAAAAATATTTTTCATTAATTTAAAAAAGGTTAAAAATTAATTTTATAAAAAAATAATAGGTTAGTAATAAAATATTTTGGAAAACATTTTTTGAAAACATAGTTTTAGAATAAAACATATTTCTGACCTATGAGAGAAATAAAGTCAGATTTCCTTAAAAATATTTTATGAATTATTTTAAGTACCAAAGTGTAAAAAACTGACACTATTACTCATAAATATCATGAAAAACTAGTGTAGAAGAAAATTTATGAGTTTCTATGGAGATGGATCACAATACCTCAATATTAGAAGCGTAATTATAAACAATCCCAAAAAATGAAGAGATTGTAACATAAAACTCTTACCACTTTTGGTAACATTGAATCGTAATACCCATGAAAGTATAAAATTAAATGAATCAAATAATACCATTAAAATAAGGACATTAAATATATGCATTTTAATGTTGTAGTATATAGACTTCATAAAAGAAGATAGGTGTATAACATAACATAAATCTCAAATATGGAAAATTGAGACAGATATCACTTACCTCTTTGGTAACATTGAACTCATTAATCCCATAAAAGAGACATTATAAAATAGATACATAAATACCCATAATTTTTCACAATAATAATAAAATAATTTTATTGAAATTATATACAAATGAAAATAAAATAAGTGTTGAAAATGATATATAGCTCACCAAAATAAAAGTGATATGAGAAAAATCTTACATAACACTTCCTTTTTTTAGAACATGCTTCAATCTCAAATATAGTGGTTTCAAATATGTTATTAACTTACACAAGAAAAATATTAATATTTATAAAATCATATATTAGCCTTTTATAATATCTCATTATTGTTATATTAATAATATTTCATTATTTACATTGTTTTTGGTTTTAGTTGCATTGTTTTCTCATTGATGATTTGTAATGGAGACGGTAGGCCATACATACGTATGATTATAATTTCCATTTTTTAATTATAATCATGGAAATAAGGGAAGTAATATTATAATTTTATGTAGAGATAATAATATAATATATACTATATTATTTCATTAAATATACTGTACATATTATCCTTGTGATGTGGGGATGGAAAGGGAGCCACATCGCTTCGTAAAGTCGGTGGACCACACATACACGAATGATGTTATCAAATTTTTAGGGTAATAAAATAAAATGACACATCATCATTATATAATAATAAATACTTCATAAATATTATAATTATTTTATTTATATCACATATATTCATTATAATTTCCCTTATTACCTTCTAGGAAACGTGTTAGTGAAAAATGAATCATATCACTTTGTGAGGCGGTAGTTCATCATACACATAAGCGATGTTATCGTATCCTATATATAATGGACTGTAAAAAGGTTGTATATGAAATAATTAATAAATATGTACCAATAAGTTTTAAATAGAATATATATACTCTAGATCCATCATCATACCCAACCATTAAATGTGGTTATTGTTGAATGAATGACATTGGTTCGCAAGGTAGTTTTCCACCAAACGCACGAACAATGATTTAATAACACATTTGATAGAAATGTATATTTTTTTAGAAAATTAAATTAGTGTAAAAAAATCCCTATGTATATATATAATATACTATGGTTATTATATCATCATGTCTAAATAATAACATAAGGATGTGGAGAAAGAAATAAAATAAAAATAACCGTTGAAGAATGTCACTCTTCTTTCCAAATATCATCCTATGATGAATTTATGATCATAATATCTTTTCTAGGATGAGGGGATGAATTTTCTTTATTTTATTTTGGTAGTTTTTTTCCAATAAAAAATTATTTAGAGGTGTGAAGATGTGAGGGTAGTGAGTACCCTTTTATAGTTGAGGATGAGTTCCATTTTTTAAATACCCAAAAGCATTCACTATTAGGAGGACTCTATTACCCACAGTGGATCAAATATTTATAATTAAAGGTTTTAAGGGATTATATATTCTATCCACACCTCCATAAAATAATGAAACAGAAGTCTTAAATGTTTTGTTCTTACCTTCTATGTTTCTCGACCATTACCATTTTGGGTTTTCACCATGGTAACTAGTATTCTAACCCCGAAAATTTAACCGTTAAGGCCAAAATATTATGATAATTATTATCTAATTTTTACCCACTGAATATAAATTTGTAATAAAATTTATCAATTAAACATCCAATGCTTGTTTAAAATTAATTTTAACACAAGATCATGTAGCGTGAAAAAACAATGTTTTATCCTTAATAACGATAATATAGTATTTTTACAATTTAGGAATAAATATAATCAGTTTAAATGAAAAATTGGAATGTAATAGGACATAGATGATATTATTAATCATTTAAAACCACTTAAAATAATTGTGGTTTTTAGGTATTTTAAATAATGCAATAACATATCATTTATTATAAAACAACATTAATGTCAATTTTAAGATTATTCATTTAATATGAATGTAAAAATATATAATCAATGATGAAATTAAAATATATTATGCTAAAAATTATTTAACATGATATATTTATCTGAAAAATTAATGGAACACCAAAATTAATTAATTTTACATGAATTTTAATATTTTTAGTATCCTTTTTTATTTAGTTATTAACTAAATAATTAAAATGTTCAAAATTATTTAGCGTTTTAAATAGTTATTTCATAAATAAAAATTAAATATAAATTACTATGATAAAAAATAATCCCTTATATTTTAAAATAATATCTCTAACCAAAACTACATTGTTTTTTTCCATCATAATGCTTTGAAGATATACTAAAATTAGTGAAGGTTACTTTTTGTCTTTTTCCTTACTTAACTTATTATATGTGTCACATTCAAACAAAAGTGGATGTAAATTTCCATATTTTATAGGCCATAATTGAAATGTTCGAAAAAGACTAATAAAAATAAATTAATATGATATTTTTGGTCATTTTAACTCTTATATATTTAGTTTTATCCTTCCTGAATCATTTTTTACCCTATCCATTATAGAAATCATTTTCTTTTATTTTTCCATTTAATTTTGTTAAAAAATTAAGTTTACCATTTTAAAAATCATAAATAATTTTAATTAAAAATATAGGAATCATTTAAAAAAAATTAAATTCATATAAGATGAAATTTATATTTTAAAAAATATTACCACAGACATGATGAGAAAGCAATGTTTTCAAGAGAAAACTTTCCAAAGTTTACATTGTTTTTATATAAAAACTCAATATGAAAATTGTTAGAATGAACTAAATTTGATTAATTAATATATAATTGGTTTTATTTTACTATAAAACCAATTTTAAATATAATTTACCCTTATAAATTATTTAAATGAGAAGGCAGTTTGGAATTAAAATTCATAATTTTTCACTAATCATAAAAAATGAAACCTTTTAGAGAAATCCTTAAAATTCTCCATAATATGTTTTTTATCTTATTATTTCAAAAAAATGTCTACTTTTTCAAATGAAATTTCTAAAACCGGTAAAACTTAATTTTAAATTATACGTGTAAGGAATGACTAAACCATCTTTTAGAAAAATGCAGTTTTTTAGAAAACATTCCCTTTTCTTTTAAAAGATTCATATTTTATTATGAATATATAGATTACTAAAATAATTTAAAGAATATATATTTTCATTTTTTATCTAATAATATTCATACAATACATTACAAAGGTTTGGAGATAAATGTCATAATAAATAATAATATTAATGGTATATTGTTATTCGAAAAACTTCAATCACCCATGTAACATAAGCTATTATAGAAAATCATTGTTTCATTGATCGTAACCTATAAGATAAATTAAATTTATTCTAATGGAAATAAATTTTAGGACTTGGGGTGTTATATTATCTTATGATCTTGGTTTTGCGTGTCATATAAACTGTTTAACATAGTTTTATTCATTTAAAATCATAGGGTATTATATTACCCCTTAATAAGAAGATATCCTTTTGTATTCTACACAATTTTCAAAAATATTGAAGGAACAAAAGTGGTAAAATATCCATAAAAGGATTATATGTATTTTGAGGAAGAATTCAATCCCAAAAATAATAACTAGCGATGGATGACATCCTTGTGAAGGTATTCTTCAAGAAACCACTGACTTTCACCATGGTTGAAATACATTCGAACGAAATCTCACAACGATCTATATTATCCATTATGAAGTGATAATTGATATGAATATTAGTTGTCTATGAATGTTGTACTATTTTGTTTGACATGTTGATTGTACTTTGATTACCACACTCAATCACTAGCGAGTATGAGACATCAACCCTTATGTCTTCAAGATGTGACTTTATCGATATCACGTGATTTGTGTATTATGAGATGATAATATATTCAACTTCCATTGAGCCAAGAGTGACTAAAAATTACTACTTGGAGTACAATAGAACAAATATTACTTAGATAAATAAATCAACTCCAAAAGTATACCATTAATCTCTAACACCCCTAACAAATTTGAAGTCGTATAGCTATAAAGTTGTAATGATGAGTTATTATTATATCACATTCGATAGTAAAGAGTTTGTTTGATATAGTGTAAGATAAAATTTTATACCATAACACATGACTCCTTTGATTTTATTTGGAATTATGAACAAATTATAATTAAAAATAAAATTTACACTCTTCATGTTTTCAAATATTGTAGTCTACCAACAAACCTTCATAAATCCATTTGATTCATACATTCTCCTTATTAATTTATGGAAAATATAGTTCCATTTGCTACGGGAGTGGAAACTTCTATTGACTCATCCATTCAAGAGTAATTTATTAACTCATAGTTATATTTTTCTTGTGAGATATATATGAAATCTATTTCATTTTTGACTTATTGTCACAAAAATAACACCATCAAACAATTAATTGAAATTTTAAAAAGTCTACCCATTTGGGTAGAAAATTCATCACAACTTCCTTATTTATTTTGGGAAAAAATTATGTCATTGATATACACAATAAAAGTGATGGAATTTTTGTCACATCTATTGCCATATTAATTTGAACCCATATTATCTTTTTTTTAATTTCATTCTACTTAATCTTCTTTATAACTTTGAATACCACACTTGAAAAGTTTTTCCCATTATATCCATTTATTAGTTTTCACAATCCAGATCCATCATCATCGAGGATAAACCATTTTAGTTGTTCAATGTAGACTATTTACCAAGTTATCCATTAAAGACCACAAATTTTACATTCATTTAAAAAATCATTTAGTTTCTTTGAGTATATATTAAAAGAAAATTTTGATGTTTTTTATATGTATGATTGGAGAAAATATATCATCAAAATTAATACCCTAAATTTGAAAATATCATTTTTAAATAATATAATATTTCTTCTACTATACTTCACCAATCTCATTGTGTTTATTATGAAAATACAAATCCTCCCAATATTTTTTTTATCTTTGAAATGAATCCAATTTAAAAGATTAATTATTCTTGATTTTATTTATCTCTTCACCCTTTACTAAAACCCAATGTTCTTAGTATATGGCCTCATCCATACTCATTGGTTTAACCAATGAAATCGTGTTTGTGTGATTATAATTTATTAATAATTTTTCAGGTTTGTACACCCTTTATATGTATGCAAGAATATTTTAATGATCAGAATGTTTTATTAGCCTTTGTCACTTAGAACCTCCACATAGACGCCTTACTTGAAATTTGAATTTTTAGAATAATTTTTAGAATCCTGAAAATCAGATCATGTATCCATAATCTCCATATGATGTCCACTAATCTCATTAGGTGATTATTCTATGTTATCTCCAATTAGCAATGATTCTTATATGGAATTTTTATTTTTCAAAATAATTACATCAATGTTATAAATATTATTCCTCATATTCTTGAAGAGGAACATATACATTCTCTATCAGAGTGTATAACTAGAAAGAATGCCACCATCTTCCCTCTCACATAACTTTACCAAATGGGTTTTTAATCTTGTTAATTCATTGGCTACTGACTAAAATTCATTTCATTAATCATGAATACATTTAAAACTATAACTCATATGGATTTTTTACCATGTTGGGATCAAGTCAGAACTGATTCCACATTTTCATATATTTGGTTGTGGATTTCCGTGAAATGAATTTTGAAGTGTCATGATTTGATAACATTATCTTTAAATGTGAACCATGATTTTATTCTCCTTCTTAATAACTCTATTTTTAGGCAATATATGAATTTGTTAATTCCAAAATTATCTTAGGCTTCTCATTATATTCATCGACATATTCAATTGTTTATTTATATCCATTATTTTATTGAAATATTTTGATTGTATACCTCATTTTATAACAATTCTGTGAAAGTGTTTAATCTTTTGAAGAATTATTATTTACTCGACATAAAATAAATATTATTTATATGATTAAAGTAATCAAAAAAAATCTGGAAATAATTATAACTATTGTTTTAATTCCACCTCATCTGTATACACACATCCAGTGTATAAAATCAAGAGGTTTCCAGGTTTCAATATCCATGTACTTGTGGCTATTACTCATAATATTTCTTTATGACATCTGGAACATGTATCAAGTCATTCACATTTATTATTATGTATGATAAACAAATATTGATTCTTGATAATATTAACTATATTATTCTACCCCAAATTGAAATTTAATTTATTCAACAACAAATTCTCTCACATTAGGTTCATGTAATATGAATTTATATCTTCAAGTATATTGAATAAGTTTTTATTTTTTTTGTTGCCCATTAATTGTAACTATTCTATTATTCAATATTTTAATAACACAACCATTATGTAAAAAAACATCTTAATCCCATAATTATAAATTTGCGAAAAACTATGATGATTATGCCTTATACTATCGATGAAGAGAACATTATTATACTTATTCATACTAATCTTGGTGTATCAAACTCCATTCATGTTGATTGTTATATCATTTATGAAAGTTACAATTACTCCATAATTACAATATATGTATTTTAATACAATTTGATTTCTATTCATATATGATGAGAACCCACTTTCAAGGATCAATACATTATTTTCTTTTGTAGCCATATAATCTACCTCAACCACTATCACTCACTCTTGATTATTCATCATTTTAAAGGATTTGGAATTATCTTTTTTACATCAAATACTTTAGTTACATGGTAATACAGTTATTAGACATTTTTTTGGTTGATCACACATCCCAAAAGTATCCTATATAAAATCAAATAAATTTTGTAATTGTACCCTATATTTTGAATGACGTCTCAACTAGACTTTAGGAACATCATATTTTATCCCCCCTCAGTTAAGTTACTATATTAATTGAGGGAGTGAGAGGTTATACTAGGACATATATTTCTTGGTTTGTAGAATCGACAGTACCAAAATATTCATTCAAAGTGAATTATACTCATATAGAAAAGATGATATTTAAATCCAAATCATAGTTTTTATTTTTCAAATTTGTGTACATTATTGTTTTTATATCCTTTTGATGTATAGAAATTGTATCCCTTACCTTGAATTTTTTACTTATTCTTAGACCCATTATTATTTTCATTACAAACCACTTTTGCTATGGAAGTTCTAGAATCATCAGTGATTTTAGTAATGGATGTATTCACACTTTTTAGGTGATTAAACCACATTTTTATTTACCTTTTCACTTCTTCCATTAATAAAATTAAAAACTTGAGTTTCCAAAGTAATATTTTATGGTAAACATAGAATAATCATTGGGTTTCCTGGTGGGATTAGAAACCCATTTTGTTGTTTTAGAGATTTCAAAAACATCATTAACTAATTTCTTTAACTACTAAAAATTTATATTCCTCAATGAATTTATAAATTCTATTATCTTACCCTTAATTTCCATCACCTCATAACTCTTAATTGTAATATTTATATTTGTACTATCTAAAAAATTATCTTTCCCTTTAATAATTTCATTGAGATATCTCATATTTCCATGGAAATGAATTTATCTATCAACAATTTTTATTACTTTCAAATTATCAGGGAATTTTTTCAATGAACCATTCTCTATATTCTATATATTTTTTTTATTCGAGTATTTCTATTTTCTTTCTAACACACCATGAGCTCTTCTCTAAGTTGAAACTTTATTGGTGCTTCCCCATAACTACTTACTTCTTCACTCATAACTTATTATTTTTCATGAAATAAGTCCTTTTGATGATTATATTTTGATATGAAGGTTATTTTACCTTCACCCGTCACCTATTATTTCTCTATTTTTCTTTCCTAACCTAAATATATAGATTTATATTTTGATAAAAAACATTACTTATTTATTATTATAAATTTTCCTTCCCCTTTGAAGAATCTTCATCCATTGTGTCTACTAGCCATCTTATTCCTCTTATATTATATTTTGGATTGATCATAATTTTCATATTCATATTTATTTTTACTGAAACCTACTAAAACATGGACTATTTTTCCATAACTAAAGTATTTAAACTGAAAATTTCTTCGATATTTACCATTTCTATGCTACATAACTTATGGGAATAAAGAGATAAATTCTTCAATGTACATGAATTTATCTTCAACATCAGTTTCTTCCTCATGATCCTTCTTCATATCAATATGATTTTATACTTTTAGATATTTTAGTACAGTACCATTTATAGTTTTTTACTTTTCTTATTAAAGTTATCACTATTATCATCTTATATGTGACTAAAAAATTATTGATTTTTTTAATGTTATACTCTTCCATGTATTGATCCTTAAGAGTTGAGATATTTATATTGAATTTATAAATTTTTATTCTCATTATCTTCCTCACAGTGGTATAATATTCATGTTTTTCACCATAGATTTGAATTGATCGTACTATATTATTTACTCAAAATGAATAATTTATCTACTCTCTTGTCTTATCCCATTAAAATATATTCAAAATAATAATGATGGGTTCATAAACAAGTCTCTTTAACCTTATTTTACCCTTCATATATATCATAGAGTTTTCATTAGATTTTGTTTTCTATCTCCCTTCCCATGAATCATATCAACTCTATTTCCATGAGTATAGACTCTAATATATTGCATGATCACCCAATAGAATAAATTGAATTATTATCCAATTGAGTGTAGGATAAGAAGTTTAACACAATTCTAAGTGATATCTTGAATTTTCAAGATAAGTGAAAGAAGATACAAAATAATCCTTCATCTCTCAATCATTGTAAAAAACATAGACTAAAGTAATTTTTTTTAAAACTAACATTTACTTAGCTTCTCTGTAATCAACTCACACACTTCCCAAAATACTCAAAACTGACCTCACAATTTATTTACCATTTTATTCTTCCCAAAATTTTTTACTGTAGTATATTCTTCTCATAAATCCATAACATAATGACTTCTTTATTATAGAAAAACAACTTCAACCATAACCACAATAATTACAAATAATTTATGATAATTATTATATAAAATAATACCTTTAAATAATTTCTTGAATCTCAATAATATATAAGGAATTAAAGTAATTAAGTATCAGTAGAAACTTAGAGCTAAAATATTATAATTTTTGTTTAATATTATTGATCATACCTATATAGACTTAAAAACAAAATAACCCAACCATTACAATTCTTGGTTCCCTTTTCATTATAAAAAATAACACATATACATCGTCACATCAATATACCACTAACATATGTTTCTACAATTTTAATTTACATAACTGCAGACATCACATATGTATCATATGTTCATGAAATTATCACTTATAAAAAGTTTTAATTTTTTATCATGTACAAAAACAATGGAAAGAAAATGTTACATAAGAACTAAAATAACCGTTTCCATACATTTCCTTTACAGTTTCTATCCACACTTGTGAAAACCATTTAATAATTTTATAGAAAATATAATTCTTCTTTTTCATTTAAACATGGCCTTAATATTCTTTTCAATTTAAAAATCATCAGCTTTTTATTCTCTACATCCTTAAGGGAATATTTCAAACAACCTATAAAAATATAAAAAAATTTATCCATGATTTATTTTAATTCAATGTTTGATATAATTATTGAAAAAATATTACTTTATGTGGACACTTCTTCCTTCTTATTTAACCAAAATCTCAACATTTCCTCTTCTGAAAACCACCCAATCATATAGTTCATCAAAAATTTATTTTATCATAAATATATTAATATCTCATAAACATCATATGAAAAATAAATATCTACCATAAGAATACTTATATACGATCAATATTACTTTTATTATTCTTAATGGATATTTATGAATCATTTGGCGTGGGTTTGATGTAAAAATGATATTAATTCCTAACTCTTTAATAGTGATTCATCATTTCCTGGATATTAAAGCTTGATATAAATTATAAAATGTAATGTGTTTCATTTTGATTTTAAACAAATTATTTTAACCACACAGTGAGATAATTATAATCATATAAAAAGTAACATTAATAGGATTCCTTCTTTAATAATAAATATATGAAACATATGTATTACGAATTTAAGGTATTTATATATATATGAAGTTTGATTTTTATACCTACCATGACCAATAATATGACACAAAATAATGACAATTCTTTATTTTTAGGGGTTTTATTAAAATTCATATTTATTATATTTTCTATTTTATTTATTATGTTAAAAATTAAATTATTAAATAATTTAAAAATATGAATTTATTCTTATTAAATGTATTAAATATAGTGATTTTAATAATTTACTCCCACTATTGGGTGTGGTGGTAAGGGTGTGGAGGGGTTTGGGTGGTGGTTATGAGGTCAAGTCCCCGAGAAAGTGGTTTAATGTATTTTTTTCCCTACATGTGGGCCGCTTTCGCAGTTGTTCCAAAATTTTATAATGGTATTAATAATTATAAATAAACAAGTAGAAATGTTATTAATCACATGTTGGATACTAAGGATATATAATTGAATATTTATATTGATATGGTAACACGTTTATTTCAAAATGATTAAAATATGTTAGAAGGCAATGATAATAATTTAAAACATGTTAATATAATGGAGAATTAAGTTACTATTGTTTTAAATTCTATGGTTTTGGAATATATAGAATTTATAGGGTAATTTAACATACTTTATTAAATAAACAATTTTATGGTTAGGTATATTGGTTATATTTATATATATCTTACTTATCTGAATGGTTAATTTTATTACAATAATATTAGTGGTTTTAATAGTAATAATAAATAAAAATGTGTTAGATAAATTTGGTATATATTTAACACTAACAGGATAGGGTTGAATATTTGTTTCCTTTTTAATGAATATAGACATTTTATCCCTTTACCTTTGGTTCAGTTTGAATATTTATTCTTCTATTATCTTCCTTTTTCTTCAGTCGTATCCATACACGCAAAGTTGATAGGATATTCACAGGGTTCTCCATAAAAAAGGCCAAAAATTTGTGAGAAATGGAGAAATCCCTAATCACATAACCCACTATTAATAAACCTATGAGATTCAACAATAAAGAAGAATCCCTGAACTAGAATTTCACTATAATCTACATAAAGTTATTTATAGGCTTCCAAACAAAGGTGCCTCCTACACCTTATAATGAATATGATGTTCTACCTTCTTCTTATCATTCTTCTTCTTATGTTCACAAAATAATTTAATAAATTATGCTATTCTATATCTATATTAGTTCACAAACATTCTCATTTCACTTAATAGTATAAAATCATGTGTTTTTTTCATCTTCTCAACAATAACAAGGAAAGACATTACACCTTTCTCTTCTTATGAAAACCGGATAACACAACACATTACTTATAATTATTTAATCTACCACAACTACCAATTCTTCATATTATTATTTTTATTATTATTCTATAAATGCATTATTTCAAAACACCTCTTCTACTTTATCCTTCTCTTTCCTTCTTAATTCTTTATTACAAATATATTTCACCAGATCTTCTCTTCTTCTCTATATTCTTAAATAACCAATTTTTTATAAACTTAATGAAATACTGGTTCTTCTTCTTGAAGAAAATATTATTTTCTTATAATAATAAGTTATATATACTCACAACATCAATTTATATTTAATTTTTTCTAATATATATATTTTTGTAGAATATAATGTTGAAGAATCAGTTCCATTATAATTCTAAAGAATCATTTGAATATTTTTTTCATAACATGCATAATTTAGATATCTATAAATCATATAATTTAAAACCTCCTTGAATATAACATATAAAATAATTACATTATTACTCTTTAACTATGGAATTTTGGAAACAAAGTTATCTCTCTTTATCACAATAAGTTTATGTTTTAAATGATTAAAGACTATGTAATTAAAAACCTCCTAAAAACATATTTAGATATCCTTGAGTTCATTAATACGTGTAAAACATAGTTAGACCATGAATCCATTATTTTTATTGTAAAATCCATGGACCCTTATTCTATCAAAATCATCTAGAATAACTATTCTCCAGATAAATATATTTGGAAACATAAGATAACAATATATTGGGAATCACTATCCTCAAAATTCTCTAACAATTAAAGTCCCATGATAAAGTTGAACCACATTTTGAATGAATTTTGAAGTCATAATAAAAGTTTATTATGTCATGAAAAATATTCAAGATGTTATACAAAATGTACAATGAAGTCGTACAAAAATTAAATTCCAAATTTTTTAAAGAAGATAATTGATATAAAAATTTTATAATACTTATATACTTCCAGTTCATGACTCTGAATTATAGTGAACTTACAGTGAAATCATAAAAATCCCAACATTTCTTCTTCAAATAATCTAAATTCATGATATTCTGATAAATTTATCAAGATTTTTCTGATAATAATGAATATAAGAATGATAATTTGATGGTTCCAAAATTTCTCCATCTAATATTGGGATCATGATTAACCAAATCATGATGCTAAAAATTTCAAGGAACATAACAACATGAATATTCTAAATATTATCTTAACCTATTCTTCTTATGTCATCACTACAACAAGATTCAACTCATATAGAACCACAAAAACGAATTTATGGACTTTAAAAAATTACCACCAATGGATAACCATGATGTGGTGTCCATTTGGTGTTGTAGGAAATGAAATATACATCATGCCAAAAGTTTCACTATGGCATGTTGTTCCTCATTTCCTATATTCCAACCCTTTAATTTTTCATCGATCAAATCCTTAGTGACTTTCCTTCAACTAAAAATTTTAATCCTGGATTATCCACGGTAAAGTGGTCCTTGTTTTTTTTTCTCGAAAGCCCTCTTCTTCAACATGCCACGATGATGATATCCATAACATAGTGATGCTTAACATTTTTAACAAGTGAAGCATTAAACTCAAAATGATTTTTGAAACAAGTGTTACCAATATGGATAACATTTTTTATTCCAATAAAAATAATAAAATATGATTTCAGTTACTTATATAACATGGTTACCTTTATATTTGTAGTTCCTTCTGAATAATACTCCTATGCAGGTCCTCTGCGTCTCTAGGAAGTGATATCTCTTAAGTGATATTAAACCATTTATATAATGGAATTGCTGAAGAATTATTCCTTGTCACATTATGTAAAGTATTTCTTATATTCCATTAAATCAGATAATGTTGTGGAATAATATAATCATTCCAGTCATTATTATTAATTTTTAACAGAAATTCAATCCCTCTATTTCTATGCATCCCTAGTCAACTCCAAACTGATTCCAACTCATCTATAGGAATGTTAATAATTAATAAAATATAAAATCATCTTAGACACATGAACTAATTTCATAAAGAAACAATTCATAACATTCTTCCATTATGAATGTAATCCAAACACATCACCTTAAAATCTAATGGTTATTATGATAGAACTCCACTCCTAGTGTAATATCAATTCATTATTAACCATTCATCTATTGAGATAACCCTTATTTGATCAACCCATTATTTTCCGATTAAAATTCTGAAGGGTTCTTCAAGCTTCAATCTCTCAAATAGCTCTTTAATAACCCCATTTTTATTTTTTGAAACATATGAATTAATTCATGACATATTTTCCAAACTTCAGTGACCAAAACATCACGTTATTAGATTTTATCTCCTTTAATGATTACCTATAACAAAAATATAAGTCTTTCCTTATTAAAAATCATAATCCGTCCTCCCAATCGGGCACAAAAATTGTAAAATTTGAATTTATAGATTTAATGAAGATAATTGTGACCCATTGTTTTTCATTTATACTATAAAATGTCTATAGAAAAAATTGGATCACTTATATTTCTGAGGACATCTTTGGGTTAGAGTTTCGAATAAATAATAAAAACTCATACAAAAATAATTCCCATTACTTTAAAGGATAATTTCTCCATTTTAACGCAAAATTTCATTTTCACAATTAGAAATATTCATCATCCATATATACTCTAATATATACATAATTAATTCATCCTCATTCTTTATAACCTATGGAAAATGAAATCGAAGAAATGTGAGCTCAAATGCTCAGTAAGGGATTCAGGTATATTATAGAAGAAACATCAAGATTATACAACGTGAGTTTTATGTTCAAAACATGGTGATAAACATCACCAATGTGGGGTTCAGCCCCTAATTATGTGGATCAATATTCAAATGTGGTGATAAAAAACATGGGGTTTATATTATGAATGGTAGGTCTGGGAACCTAACATTAGAGATTATGATGTTAAATTTATCTTACAAAAATGGAGTTCATCATAAAAATGGAATGTTTAGGAACCAAACATTCAATTTAAATGTATGGATAACATGTCATGAAATATTCCCACTGGGTATGGTAAGATGAAACCTTTTTCAAATATTCATCAATCAAACAACCACAAATTTATTTTCCAGAAATAATTTGATTGGATTGACCACCATTATAGAAATCTAAGATTAAATGTGATATCATTCTAAGTGAATGTTAATAAAAACATTAAAAGAGAAAAATGTGTTAAATATTTAAATAAATTAATAGTAATAGAATCAAATACAAATTCTAATTAATAATCAGAAAATAATAATCAATATTATAATTTACAATAATTCTTAACAATAATATAAATATTAAAAAAAAATATTTTACCATTTATATAAGAAGTATATACATTTAAAACACATAATATACAATGAGGATTAGGTTAGAATATACATATAATATCCAAATTCAATAACTTTTATTTCAAAAATTTCTATCATGGTTTTAGAAGATCAACATTGTATTTTAAAATATATTAAATTACTTAAAATATATATTTTTGGAATATAAAACTAACTATTGAAATTTATGTTCCTTGTTTTTTAATTAATGTACAATTAATATGAATGCGTTTGTAAAATCAAAATATTTAAAAATTCACCAAAAAATGATATAATTTCATAAAAATTAAAAAAAAATATCTTTTTATTATATTGAGAAAAAATTTTCTAGAATGAATTCCACTTTATAAATTTCATATTAAAAAAAATGAAACTTTTTTTTAAAATAAAATCGTAATATACATTTAGAATATATTTAGGGAAATAAAACTATTCCTTTTTTCAAATCAAAAATTTTGAAAATATTTATAAAAATATTTCATATATGATCCCAAAAAGTTAATTATAATAAATCAATAAGATTATTTATTTCAAGGGTTAATTATATTCTCACATTATTCCCTCTATAATATGTTATATTCTAGAAATTTTAGTCTTTACATAAACAAATGATGTTTTTACTACTTTTTTTTTGTTTCGCATTTTGCTTCACCAATTTTATAGTTCATCCTAAAAACCATAACCTGGTGAATTTCCCTCTAAATATGTACCTGATCTTTATGATCTATAATCTACATAATATTTCTTAAAAAAATGATTTTATTATAACTATACCACATTAGGGATTAAAATAAGGCATTCCTCGAGTATATATTTCTTTAACATGAAAAGAAAGCATCATGTAACTAAGATAGATTATAAGGTAAGGATACTTAATCAGAAAATGATTCCATGTTCTCTAGAATTTCATATTAATCAATATGCAATGGACTCAAATCTTCTTTACTAGAAAAACAAAAAAAACACTATCCAGAAGAGATTTTAAATTAAAATATTCATCTCCTTCTTAAAATGAAATACATTTCCTTTGGGTTTTATATATTACTTTTCTACATGATCATTGTTTACCTACTATATTGTGGAATCAATTTTTATTTTTAACCACTCATTTTTCCAATTCATATCCCAAATCATTCTCTCACCAAATTTATCCCAACTTGTTTTACTTTCACACCAATTTATAAACAATTCCTCAAGTTGTTCCATCTATATACTAAATTGGAAAGTGTTATTATAAGACAGACAAATAAATTAATGATGTTGACACCAACATTCTGAAATATCTAATTTTATGTTCCAATTCATATCATCTAAAATCAAAACTATTTTCTCCTCAAATCAATCAAATTGAGGGTGAAATGTTTTTTTTAAGTTGACACTAGAACTAATGAATTTTGATGTATGTTGAAAATAATTAGATAAGTATAATGGATCGTGGTTAGATACAATAGATAGAGGTACTCTTTATTACCTCACTATCTCAATAATATAAAGTATAGTAAGTTGATCTAGGAACATAATATCTCAAATAGAAATAGAATTTGAGGATTTAGTCAAACGATCCATAGTAACACCACTAACAATATTACCTGGAAATATCTTCTTTACCCCACCATGAAAATTATGTATATATTCCCCAATTTCTTAACATTATATGAAAATAGATGAAACACCCCTTTAATTCATTCCAAACCTTTTTAAAATTTTATCAAGACAAATGTTTCATAGTAAAATATATTGTATCATTATTTATTTAACATCACATGTAATATTCCAAAATTTATTTATATATCATAGTGTCACATTATTAAAAATAAAATTAGAGAGAGGTGATCCTTTCATAACCATTTTTCTTCAACTGAAAATCATTTGACACACATATCCTTTTTAATATTAGTATAACTAATTATTTCTAAATAATAATCAAAGGTAAATTATAATTCTTATCTATCTTTATATTTTCATGAAATCCCAAATCATACCTTTGAGAATTTATAATTTTTTTCTAACAATAATTACAACACTGAAACATGGAAAAAAGGAGAGGGATTTTTGCAATAGACATTTTCATATTAAACAATTAGGAAATAATTACCTAAGTTTCCTTATTATAAATTTATTATTGTTGATGATGAATTATAATTTTGAGGTTGGGGATCTACTCTTTTATTATCTTTAACTTCATAATAGAAAGCCATGCAAGTACAATCCATTATCCCTTCCAACAATCTTATTTTCCGCATTTTTACCTCTTCACGTGAAAATATATATATTAAAAATCTATAAAGAGTATATGTTTAAAACATTCCCTATAAAGATGATACAAAATTATTTTTAAATAACACAATATTATATCGGGCTCAATTTCTTATGTAAGTAATTTCTACCACAATAGTTTTAGTTGGTTTAATGAATATGCAATTATGTGATAATTCTGTATCAAAACAAAACCAAGGCCTTTCCATGAAGCATCATTATAAATGAAAATTTCTCCATTTAATAATATAATATATACCACTAATACATTATAAAATCATCAATTTAACTCATAAAAATATTCAACACATTCTTTTTTCTAATTGAATTTAACCCCCTTTTATGTTAATGTGGATGGTAGTCATGATAAACAAGAATTATATTAAGAAAATCATTAGTAAGTTGATAATACTGGAAAATATATAATAATATTGATATTTATTTTCCATCAATAGTATTACACCAAATTTATTTTAGTATGATTTATAGTTATTCTATCTTTAGACAACATTTCCATAAGTAATAAAAATGGTGTAACCAAAATTCGAAGGTTTTTATTTTTCAATTTAAAATATATTAATTTTATTTTAGCAAAACAATCCCACAATTTTTCTCATATAATTATAACACATATATTATAATATAATATCATATATTAAAACCAAACTTTTTTTTCATGGAATACACTATTCATGAAATCCATATATACACTATGTTCATTAGTCAAGAAAAAAGATATTAAAATGTGTAATAGTTGTACTTAGTTTGAAACTCTAAAATTAAAATTTTCTCATCCTTCCCTTCTTTAAAATGGATTTTGACTATGAGATAAATATTTCAAAAATATGTATATCCCTGGAAATGATCCAAAATTTAATCACTATATGGAAAATTTTAATTTTATTAAGGGTAATGTATTTATGTGCTCTATAAAAATTTTAATGCCTCATCAGACCATCATTATTTTTAAAAAAGTAATTATATTCACTACTAAGTTATGAGTAAATGTGGATGAATATATTATCTAATGGCTATTGTAAATTCATTTTTAATTCCATCAGCTCCACTAATTATATTCAATAATGGGTTTTTGAAATAATATTGTAATCAATAACTAAGTCAATGATGAATTATTCCTCTTAAAGTAGAATATAACTCAAAATATAATTAGGATATAAATATATAAATTCATTTATAATAGATTCTTCACTAAGATAAATAGTACCATTTTTTCTAGGATATGTTATTAATATCATTCACTCCTATGTTTCATCATTTCTAAACTTCATGGTGTATTATAAATTGTATAGAATAAATATTATAAAAATATATATAGTCATTTTGAAAAAAAATTATTTTTTATCACTACTATATATTTTATTATGTAGATCCAAAATCCAATACATACTCAAAAATAACATTAAAATATACAATGGATAAGGAAACAATCATTTCATGAAATATATTACCATATATGATAACAATAATAATATTGCTATATTTTTTTGGTTATTTAATTGTTCTTCTAGGGGTTTTTCTGAAATGAGAAGTCTTAATTTAATGTGGTGATATTCCCATTTCACTTTAAGATTTCCTAGAAATAAATCAATTCATAAATCTTGGATAGAAAAGGAAATTATCATAATTCAATTAAACAAGTAATTTCCCTATCAGTAATTCATATCAAGGTCTAACTTATGATGTACTAGTACAAGAATACATTTCCCCTAGAGTTTTCTTTCAAAAATGATGACTCAAATATTATAAAAATAAATTAATACATGCATTTGAATAAAAACACAACTCATTTTAATTTAAACATCTCACTACCAACTAACATTTTATTTTAACACTTTTAGTCTTATCCTAAATTGTTTCCATAAAATAATAATATAGGTGACCATAATTATTACATCATTAATTCATTTATGATATTTTGAACATTTAATAAAATTTCATTTTCTAAAATTGTGACATATTTTAGGCATACCTAAAATTATATTTGCTGGGTGTTTCTCCATTTCATGCCACTATTTCGAAATAACATTCTTATTAGCATATTGAATATAAGCAAGAGAAACTCCACCACATATATAACATCACATATAATTACTTCCTTATATATTTTAATTTCAAAATATTCCATGGATCCCCATAAACAGTTTTTGAAAACATTGTATTATATGTAAATTTTTATTTCATGTTCAAGAATGAAATTTGGTGAATTCTATGAAGGTCTAGTGAAATATTCCTCATATGTAGAAACTATGATCTTTTAATTTTCCATCAATTCAAGAATATAAATTTCAGTTCTATTAAAAATAATAATATTTTATTAAAAGGTTGGGGCCGAAGACTCATTTATTATTTAAATCAAAGACCTCTTTCAAACTGGGTAGAGGGAGATACATTACATAGCCTAAATGCCCAAGAAAAAGTGGGCTAAATACAAGTCCTAAAAGACCATTTTTTGGACCAAAGGTCCCATTGGTGAATAGTACTTCTACAGTACCCACTACAATACCACCACTCTTACAGTTCCTACTATAGTTCCTCCGCTGCTACAGTGCTACTATCGCTACAGTTCTGTTGTTGCTATAGTACTGCTACATTACCTGATACAAATGCTGCTACAGTGCTGCTACAATACCTTTTTAGTATTAATTTCATTTTTTTCTTTTTATGGTTACCTTAAGAAAATAAAAAATATACTAATTCTTAAATATAATAGAAATAAATATCCCCCTTCTGGTTCTCTAACCATCCTGAAATATAAATTTTTTATTCCATCACATTAATCACACCACCAAATATTTATGTGTTCTTTTTTATTAAATATTCTACTATTGATATATTCCCCTCTAGATAATTGTGTTTATCTCTTCCATGGTTTCTATATTTTATCGCCTATATTATTTGTGTTTTCATGGAAACAAAATATTCAATGTTGACTATATCCATTTTAGGATGTTGTTTTATAAGGATATTTTTATAATGATTCCCCCAAACTCATTTACTATGTTTCCTTAATTAAAAGTAATTTTATAATAGACATATTTTTATACGATGAAACAAGAAAATATTCTATAATATATCTCAGGGTAATATATCCATATATTAGAATCTCTTAAATAGACCTTCAAAAATAATTGTATCTTATAATATTATATATTTACTTTATCTGACATTAAATATAATACATAATAAATTAAAAAAACTATAATTATGAGTTTCATTAGAAGTATTTTACATTCTAACATTCCAATATTCTTTTATATTAAGAGTTTTTTAGAATTAGTAAATCCAATACATAAAACATTTACAATTTCCTCCCATGATACATTGTATTCTCAAACATATGTTCTAAAAGCTATACTAATGCTTCGTTATTGATGCTTGTTCTTCATTGAAGAAGAGTTACCACTGAGTAATGATTATCCTTGATATAGTTACTAAATATCCAATGATCCCTGTAAAATAGTAAAAATTTAAGGATGAGAACAAGTAGCTTAGTATGGGATTTAATATTAATTGAAACAAATTATTCTAATGAAAAACATGTGAACCCATAACAATTTTTACCATTTTTGAAATAATAATAGAGTATATAAATATATCCTCATTACATGTAAAACCAGGTGGAGAAATATTTTTGAGTACTGGATCAGCACTGTAGAAGGCATGTGCATCCAAGAGACCTGCGTTCATGTGACCCAAGTACTGCAGCAGTATTGAAGTAGAAAATTGCATCCACGATACCCCAATTGGAAAGGACTCGTAAGTGTATCCAAGAGACTCGAGTTCGTAACCGGGCGGAGACATATATTCTGGTTATTGTAGTACGAAAATAGCAATACAATTGCATGAATTGTAGGTGGCACTATTTGGTACTGTAATATCCATAACTATTCATCAGTTTCGGAATTTAGGCCACTGGTTTGGTCCAAGGGTCCTTCAAGGCCTTCGGGCCACCCAAGGCCTTTGGGCTAGTAAGGATTTTGGGTCACCTCAAGGACTTCGGAACACCTGCAATTGTGGTTAATGGACCCGAAAGGCTATACAAGGATAATACTCTAGAAGAGGATTTAGAGAAGGTGTAATAACTAGAGCAGAAGATTAATAGATTTGGTAGAAAGAGAATGTATGACATAGGCATCAAAACTAGACTATGAATTCATGGGTAGCCTAGCCGAACGAGACATGTGATGTTGGAGAGATAATATAATGATACAGATGCTTGGAGGAGTAGTTCCATGTAGTTATAGTTTGGATATTTTCTCTAAGACCAGTGGGTCACATAATCTCTAAGCCTACTGGCCATGTAAGTGTTTCCCATCATCCCTTAAAAGGGGGGTTATCAAAAATAAATTAAACAAAGATAAATTTTCATAAGAATATATTTTAAATATCATATAAATTATATAAAAACAATGAAATCAATTTGAGGTAATATATTTTAACCCATGATAGAATCATTCCGCATACCCTTTCAATTATATTAATTTATTCGATTTACTCATATAGTTTTTCTTTGATGACTATATTTTTTTCCAATGCATTGAATATTTATATCAAGGGATCACCCTACCACATCTATAATTCTTATGTACCATATAATGAATAAAAAATTTATAATCTTTAATCTTTTTCAATATAATCCCTTGTATAACACATATAATAACAAAACAAAATCACATTTTATTATCTAAAATGATTAGAAAACACCATTTTCTATTTGAAACATCATAAAATTAAAAAAAATATGAAAACTGAACTTATTTTTAAGAAAAAAAACATTTATAGGAATAATATTAAAGAAAAATGGTTGAGATGGTGGATAAAATTGGTTTCAAGGTAAATGATAAAAACAATTTTATTAAAATATTAAAAGGAATCAAAATTGATGTGTAAGGATTTTATTTAAAATATTAATTTTTCATACCATTTTACGAATTATTGTTTTGTAAAAAAATCACAATACACAACCATTTTACTATATATAATAAAATTTGAATAAAAATTCTAATCTAGGTAAATTATTTTAAAGGAAAACTCATTTAATATAAGTTTGTAATGAAAAAACATTATGAATTTTGTAGCTTTTGAATCAAATGGAAATTGAAGAATAAAAAATTAAATGAATTTTTAAACCACATAAACATTAGAAAATATGTTATAAAAGTATTTCTTAGTGTATTTCATACACCCAAAAAAGGATATATGTGGTGAAAAAGATGTGATTCTATGATAAAAGAAATTTGGATGATAAATCCTTTACCAGATGTCCCGACTCATTCCGAACATTCTATAAATGCTAAATATTATATTATTCAAATGATTTACTTTATTAATAATAATTTTATATTAATTTCTTTTTTATTGTTATTTTTTTACATTCTTTATCACCACATTTAATTTAACTATTAAATTATTCAATTTTAAATCTGCCATTAGTTGGAAATTCAGCAAAAAATAGTTGTTCTGAATTAACTGTAGTCGATGGTGTCATTGTGGAATCATATGTAAAATCATAATAATTTTATAATTACTATAATTTTACATCAAATAGACTTTGAAAAAATACATGGGATGTTGTAATTAAAAATTTCATACATCATTCATGCAAGAGACAGTCTACATGAATGTTTGAGGATCATTTTTGTTTTTCTAGTGGATGAAATGATAATAATAAATATATATGTTTCACATTAATTATTTATAATAATTTTATAAATTTACTATTTTATTCATTAAATGTATCCCTATAAACATCCATGATAGATGGTAATGGAAAATGAATAATATATCATTGTGGAGATGGTAGTCCATAAGTACACATATGCAATATTTACACTTATGAAAGTATAGTAGGGTAAGAAGGTATATAATATGTAATATTTACATATTTTTAATGTTATACAATAAATTAACTACATCCAGTATACACATCATTATAACCAATTGTGTGATGTGTTGATGAAAAAAGACTTCTTTTTCTTGATACAGTATTCATCAATTATTCACAAAAAATGTTTTCATTTCCCATAATATGGAAAAGTAATAGAAAAGTGTTTTTCAATAAATATTTAATTTCCTTGTATTATATAAAATAATTTAATTATATAAAAATATATATAATATATTTTATAGAGGTAGATGATGAATGAAACATGAAATAATTGTGATAAGACTTATATATCTTTCTTTGATATCTTTATTTTTTATACACTATAACCCTTTTACATGTGGTATGTTTTATAGAATACTTATAGGACACCGTGAGGAGTGTTGGAAAGGTATTTTGTCAAAATCGGTACTATATATAGTGATCAATGTGTGTATAGTGGTGAGGATCAGAGGTTTCCCTTTTATAATTGAGAGGAGTCACACCTTTGTAAATATTAAGATCAATAAAATATAATAAAAACCATTCTCATAGACCATGGATCCTATTTAGTTCCATTTTGAATATATGGTAATATAATTTAAACATTCATTCAATTTTACATATGTTTTGGTGATATTTTAAACATAATCTCTTAGTTTATCATCCCCATTCAACGCGCTTCACCATAACCACATTGATAGAAATTTACCATGGTATATTTTCAATATGACTAAAAGTAAATTTAATTACATTAAAAACCGAGATCAAGATAATCTCAAATATAAAATCCATTTTTTATGATTCATCATACTAATGTGGAAATTATAATTTTAATATATTTTTTAAAACAAAATAAAATTCCATCTCCATAAATAATTGTCGATTTAAGAATAAAATAATTTTAATAAAAAATAAACTATAATTTTGATTCTCATGGAAATATTAAATAATAAAAAGATACATATTTCATATTATAATAAATAAAAAATGAAATGTGTCCTTTAATTCACAAGATTATAATTAAAGGATGAAAAATAGATTTTGTTTGAATCAAAACATTAGTTACATTTCCTAAAAATCAATCATGGATATCTATGTTCAATTTTTTTTGATAAATTATAGTATTAAAAAAATAAATATTGGGCCTTAAAATTTGTATTTATAAATTTTCATTTCATTATAATAATATGTTTATATCATATCAAGGATTGTATTTGAAAAATCATATTTTTTTACTATTCACCTAACAATTATCTATTAGAAAAAAACCAAAGAAATATCATAATAAAAATTAGATTTTATTTTGTAAAAAATAATGTCTATTCTAACAATTTAATTTTTAAATTTACCAGATTTATCTTTTATACAGAATCATATAATTTAGGGATGAACAATTTAGTTATGTAAATATATTCATTATCTAATATAAAAATAATATAAAATTATTTATAAAACAGTAATAAATATGAATTTATATATTGAATAAATGTATCTCATAGTTTGTTTTTTAAATTTATATGATTAAATGGGACAATACCATAACTTCTAGACCTGGGTACCACACAAAGGTTCCCCAACCTGGTCGGTCACATGACCTCAAGCACACATCTCTATTTTCCAAAGATTATAAAATATAATAGTGGGTTTAATTTCCATTTTAGGGAGGATATACACTCTTTATCAAAGTAGAAAAACAAAAGAAATTAATAAAAATACCCATATGATATAATAAATTACGAGAAAAAAATAATATCACATGATGAATAAGACTAGATATACAATATCAAAAATAGAAGCAGTAGATATGACATGCCAAGTACATGTCAATTTTCAATATTCATAACCAAATCTAAATAAAGACAATGAAAACTTATAAGAGCGTCCTAAATCACATTTGTTTCCCTCAACCATCCTCTATTTCGACTCAGTCATCCAACACATGGCATTTTCACTTAAATTGTCTAGTAACAATGGAATCTGTTGAAGTAATGATAAAAAATCCTAAGTACAACTCATTATTCCACCTATAATGAAATCTGTAACAATATCAATTCAATAACAACCTATAAAGTTGTACAAATAGTTAGTACAAGATATAAATTAAATAATTTAGATTTATTTAATTGCTATTTATTTAATGACATAAATCTAAGGTTCCTGTGGAAACATGAACTCTCAATAACTACTTTGGCCTATGCTAGAGTCTGAACTATCCCAAAGGGATATCATATATCTAAATACCATTTTTACCATTCATCATCTCAACTCATATCTAAATACCATTATTTCAACACATCATCTCAATTCATATCTGAATTCCATTATTACCATTTTTCTTCTCAATTCATATTTGAATACCGTTTTTACAATTAATAATATAATTTTTTTATCTTAATACCATTATTACAATTCATCATCTGAATACATATATGAATTCTATTATTACCATTCATCAATTTGACAATATTTTTCACTATTGGATTTCGATTTATCATACCAAGTCCCATACATGATTACCACACAATCACAATTTCAACTATCTCAAAATTTCACATGTTCCACAACAACCCATTAATTAATTCTCCCAATTATTAATCCGTTTTGAAAATTAAATATTCACATAATTCCATTAATTAATCTGACAGTTAATAAATCACATAAGTTCAATTATTTAATTCCATAATTATTTAATCAAATTAATTCCATTTAATAATTTAATAAATTTTCAATAACATCAACCCCATTAATTAAATCGATAATTAATTAATCACATTAACCCTATTAATTAATTCAATAATTAATTAATCACATTAATCAACTTCATCATCACAACAATCTACATTAATTAATTAAAATACTTATTAATTAAATCCAACTATCCTATCATTACCATTTCTAATTAAAATATTAATTATTATAATTGAACCAATTTCATAGTTAGCAAACTTCTAATTTATTAAATCAATAATTAATTAATCTAACTCAACATTCCCAATATCCAAAATTTCAAAATCACTTAAATAATTAATTTACCAAATAAATTATTTCAATTTATGAAACATAATTTCTAATAATCCAATCGATATTATAAAATTATATACATGTAACTGAAAGCAAGACATTGAGATTTGAATAATATACAACCAAAATCAATTCATTGTGAAATCCTTGACAACAGAAATACCCAATTTGAAAAAGAAACAATCTAGAACATGATGAAGAACATGATCTATAACAATAACCCAGATTCTGGATAAAATAAGTAAACATATAAACAACTAGATCTAGATCAAGAACCAATAGAGGATAAACACCCCCTTTTATGTTGGAATTTGATTAAAAAATAAATATATATTAACATGAATAAAACACATTCTTAGGGAGGTGAATGTCTATAATTCACCATTCAGTTCACCAATAATGGAGGTCATGAGGGCATGGATTCCATCCAAGAGCCACCAAAAATGAGAGAGAGAGAGATTTTAGGGTCGATATTAGGCCAGTTAGGGCTTAATATTGGGGGTTTATGAATTTTAAAAAAATGTTCATTTTTATTAAAAACTCATGCATGGTTATCAAGGAAAGGGTGCAAGATCTCTAAAAGCCAGTGCCACTTCTTGGGGGGGGGGGGTTCACAGTTTTTCCTATGAGGGAACATGGTTTGAGAAAACATGAACCAACCATGCAATACCTATCTGTTTGGGGTTTCATAGTTTGTTAGGCCATGCCACATGGTTTTCCCAAACCATACTCCAACCACGCACTGCCCTTATTCCTGTAAAATTTCTCTAACTTTCACCCAAACTACACCAAGGTAAAACCCAAAAAATATATATTCAAAATAATGAATCAAATACTTCAAAATTAGATTAACCAATCTTTAAAAAAGAACATGATCTTAAAATCAGCATACAATATAACTTCCCATCCTCAAGTTGTATAAACAAAAATATATAATATTCTGAGTCAAAATGATCGGGCCATTGGGCCCTTGTATTTACATCTCTTTCCAATGCTTTCTACTGAAATCGTCCATGTTATAAAAATACTCAAACTATCAATATGGTATTTTCCTACAACCCTTTCTCAATGCAACCTGACAAACATATAGGATGTTCTTCAAAATACACATCTATCTCAAGCCCAACATCAACCACATCGATCACATGAGAAGGGTTGGGGTGATACCAATGAAATTGTGACAGTTGGCAAACATTGTGCATAACATTGTACAATGTAGAAGATCCAATCATATTACACCAAACCAATTATCATCACAAAATCAAATGTTCCAACAAAAATGGGTGCCATATTTACCTATAAACTCTAGGGTTCATCGATGTCTATCATCATATAACTTATATTTACTCTAGGTTTTATCCATACAATTCTTAATTATCTGATCATTCTCAGAGGTCTCCTACATGAGACTCAATCCCAACAAATCTGACTCACCTTCCTCTAACAAGTATTTAAGTGTTCTTCATGGCCAACCATAAAGTACTTAATTTTTTGAGATCTGAATCATCACCTAATAACTTATGTTACTGGAGAAATCTACCAATTCTAGTTGATTATCCCATGTCCTACCAATTTATAAGACACACACTATAATCATATCCCCTATCACTTGTATGGTACGCTCTAACTCCACATAGGTTTTGTATAGAAATTCATATTGAATTAATCCTCTATACCAAAATAGTTTTACAAGCATTTCCAGAAGTGTTATATGAAATTTGAGTCATAGTTTGAAACTATATATTGTTTTAACCCATGTAAAAAAGACAATATTCTGAATATACATATCCCCCAACGACTCCACTGATAATGTCTCTCATATAGGAATCAAGTGTTCTACCTTTTCTAAATGCTACACAATTAGAAAAAGGGCTCAATATTCATATAATTCTTTAGAATAAACACTAAAAATTTCATGGTAAGATCATCCCTCATCCATTCTATAATTTTAAACAGTTGTAGTAAAAAACAAGGTCATTGATGCTTAACCTTCACATGTGGAAAAGTGTAATATCATATCACAAAATTGAATATATCCTTTTTCATGACGAACCACCAAAACAGTCGAATTAGATCCATGTACATTTTGGTCACACCTAGATGAATCGCCCACTTTGACGAATGAAATTCACAAATAATTTATTCCCACATACTCATGGGCACAAGAACCTCATTCCTGACATAAATGATCTTATCCTCATCTATATTCGAATTTGAAGGTCAATCCCAACCTTCAAGGATTTACCATAAGGAAAGATACTCATAGTCCTCATAATCTATGTCTATAATCTAGTTCAAAAGTATATACTACACCGAAACTGATATGAAATTTGTATCTTCTAGATTCTCCTGAACCAAAACATGAATCTCAACTAGTAAAGTCATCATCTTCCACTCATCACTGGACTCTTGAACTTCATGAGTCTTATTTTTTCTACATAGAGTGTCAGCAACATTTTTCCCATTGCGAGTGTACATTCAAGTTAAATTTTGAATGATTTCATATACTCAACCCACCTCCACTACCGAAGATTCAAATTTTGTTCTGAAAAATATATTATTTAATATCTAGTTTTATTTATAGACCATAAAATCTTTACCCAATAGATAATGAAACCAACACCTAAAATCAGAACCCATTATAGCCAACTCCTGGTCATGTATAGGGTAGTTTCGTTAATGTGTCTTCCACAACAGATACTTTTATACCACTACTCATTCTCCTTGCATCAACACTTCTCAATGTTAGATCACAGAAGTGTCACAAAATAATGTATTCTATTCACCTAGATCAGGCAGGATCAAGATCGGTGCTGATGTCAATGGATTCTTCAACTATTGGAAGGCATTATCACATGCTTCCAATCATAAAAAAATTCCACCCTTCTTGGTCATTCTATAAAATGGTGTTATGAAATTGGAAAATCCATGGATGAAGCTCTGGTAACATCTCGAAAACCCCAGAAAGATATGGATGAAAAAAACTTTATTGGGATTCTCCCAAGATACGACTACCTAGGCCTTATATATGTCCATTGACACACCTTCTTATGAGATTATATATCCCAAGAAATTATGTGATCCATCCAATACTGACACTTAGATAAATTGGTGTATAGAATATTATCTCACATTGTACTCATTATGATGTGAAGATGTTGGTCTTGATTATCATGTTCCTAAGAGTACACTAAGATGTTGTCTATAAATACAACCAAAAACTGATCCAAGTACATATGGAATATTATATTCATAAATTCCATAAACACTACTGGTGTATTCATAAAACCAATTGGAACTATTATGAAATTATATAGGTCATACCTTCTTATAAAAGAAATACATGGTATATGAGAAGGTCAAAATATCAAATGATGATACCCTGATGTCATGTAAATCTTTGAGAAGATACAATCCCCCATCAACTAGTCAATAATATCATCAATGAAAGAAACATGATACCATTTATTTAAATTCATCTGGTTTATCTTCTGGTAATCATACGACAAGATCAAGGTCCCTTCAGTCTTTATTGCATATAAGACTTGAGAAGCCAAAGTCAACATACTTGGATGGATTAATTCCCTCCGTTCTATCTCCTCTATCTATGTCGTGAGAACTTGATACTCTATAGATGATATTCTATATGGTGTAATAGATACTAGGTTATCCCCATGAACGGTCTCGATTGTAAACTCCACATCTCTCTTAGGTGGAACCCCTAAAATGTCTTCAAGAAATAGTCCAAAATACCAATCCTCTATGAGTGGAAATGAATACTAATTTTGACTCCCATCATCTAGAAACATAATAGAATCCTGGGTGGTATTCTCCCCTAGTTGTTGATGAATTGGCCATGCCCGACCCACATGGATATCCCACTCTCCAGGGTGAATGTAATTGTAATACTTAGGAGACGTAAAATCCAATGAGACTATACCCAAGTGGTAAAGGCTTCTTCATGGAATCACTGAGGTCCTAAGATAAAGACCAATTGGGAGTGGGTAATATTGCAATACTATATAGGTAGTGATATAGAAGATGGCATAGAAAGGTGGTGTTGTGGGCCTGGTGATGTAAGAATGATGATGCCAGAATGACGCTGTAATAGGATTTCAATCCATTTAATGGAATTCATGACCACTAGTCCTAGGGACCATGTACTAAATAAATACTGATTGGTGGGTGGGATATCACATTTGGGGGATATGGCCTAACTTTCTGGACTATGCGTGTTGTGTGTGTTTGTGTGTTTCAATGTAATTATACCTCACAACATCTAATTTATATAAAACTACCTATGAGATGTAAAATTTCCTCTCCTTCGGCAATGATAAATGTGGGAACAGTGTGATACTAACTCATCCATACCCAAATTTTTTTCATTGCCTGACATTTTACGAATTCAAATATCACACAGAAAATGATTCTCTCCAATCTCGAGAGAACACCAATTGCATATATCGATGCACCTCAACCATACAAACAATGGTGTAGCTATCATCATCTACCCGCTCAAGAAATCCGCCGCTATAAATAAGCCATTCAAATGTTTTGATGAAATAAAATAATTATAATTATGAATATAAAATAAGTAACTAACAATAGTAGAATCTACCGGAATAATACTGCTAATCATTGATGTTTAGTCCTCTCTATCCTCTGGTGTAGGTTGGAATGCATGTAACTATCCTACACCTCTTACCTATGATGTATTATGAGTCCCCTTAGATTCTCCACTCTGATATTATGGGTTCTCATTCATAAAATAACCTCATCTACTACCTCTACTAACATGTCTCGAAGAACTCCATCTTTTAGACTGATATAGTGTAGAGGAACCCCTTCTCCCACTTCAGTTCTATCTAGATACTCCAACACTACCCGTATATTGCGGCTTCTTATATAACTTTTGTGGATTTAACATCCTAATGCATGATTGGGACTCTACTAGTGGTCAGTGACACTATCTGAGATAGTAACTAAAGTTACCACAATGGTGGAAAAGATCTTAGGTAGGATCTTGAGTAATTGATCCTTCCCCCTAGCCAATCTTCCTAAAATCTACCTAGGTAACATTCTTGTAGCGATATTTCTTACTCTCGAAAGACATAAGAAATAATATTCCAACAAAAACCACATTTCCTCCCCTAGAAGCCTCTTTTAGGTTCCCGTAATCTTTTAGATCCTGATCCACCACTTTAGAAAATTTATTAAATCAGAATATGGTAACTGTGGACATCATCTCACATTTAAGTCATTCTTAGAAACATCTTGACCAAGATATTTTATCCCCTTCCTTCATTGGAGAAAATCTTTATAAATATGTAATGAATATTTTATAGTCCATAAAAAACAAAAATCCCTTTTTCAACTACAAGAACTTAGTTTCTCTCTCCTACCTCAGCGTCTCTTGATAAAAGTGATCGAGGTACTTCACCAAAAGGCCTTCCCTAACATACCATCAAATTATCTATTAGTATATAAAACATCACATTGGAACATAACTAATACTCATTGCATATAAAAATTCAACATGACCCACTTCTAATCAGGATTCTCCCAATGGTCAAGTATATCTGGATGTACTCAATCTAGAATTCTTTTACCTCAGGTCCACCATCTCCAATAATAGTCATAGGATTCTATAACTAAAACTCTCATGTAAGATTAGAAAAACTCATCACCACCCACTCTCTATGTCTCCCCATGAACTACATATACTAATAAATGTTCACATAGAACTACTCTTATACTCCCCCACCTAGCATTATCTTTTCCTTTGGTTCCACTATTAGTGAAGCTTCTCCAACCATAACCTCTGGCCACCATGTCAACTAGTGTCATCATGGAGGAATATCTATAAAATTCATAACACACAAATTAGAATTAATAACCAAACATTAACAAAGTTAACAATGCCATGTCACAAAAACCATTTCAATTCATTCCTCCCTTTTTGTCCAATGGTCAACACAAATACATTATCACTACCCTTAACCATCCTATATATAGGTCATTCTTAATAAAGGGTATACTCATATAATTATTCAAGTATTTTATAATATCAAAATTAATTCACATATTGAAACATTATTCAATATCAATGTCACTTTAGTCACCTTTTTCAGTTTGAGTCACATAGGAAAAGAAAATCATTTCATGATTAACAACTTACCGAAAACATGTTTTCTATTGTGCGCCAAAAATGATTCACATCACAATATAATCCCATGTTACTAGAAATATGAATTCAAAATCGAATTTTTACCCTACCAGGAAATGAGTAAAATATCATAAAATAGGAAAAAAATAATCAAATCACAAAATAAGTGCACCACTAGAGGTGAAATAACATCCAACTATGAAAACACACTTAAATAACAACAATCCCACATGGGGTACTTGAATTTTTACCTCATTAATAGGTTAGAAATGTCCATGTACAAGATCTTAACCAAGACCCAAATCATAAAATTATTATTTCAACCTTTACAAAATTATATGAAAAAAGATGAGAAAATAAAACTAGTTCCTATGACACTACTTTGTAATGTCCTGAACCGGGTGCCACACACCGGTTCCCCAAGTCGGTCAGTCACATGACCTAAATAGAACATCCTCATACACCAGAGGCTACCGAATAGTGGCAAGGGTGTGACGCCCTGACCCTAGTTACCCAGAGTGGGTTCATTATTACATAATATTGGCATGATCACAAAAGATCATGTATTGAAAGACCGATTAGTTTAGTAGCCTTGGAAGAACTAGATACATTCATAAGGTTTACATTACATCATAACATGGAGAACTACAAAAACATTGTTTCCATAGAAAACACTTAGATCCCATAGACTATCCCTGCAAGTTAGTCATAATATACTTTTTCACATCCTGGGAAAAATAAAACATAAAAAGGGTTGAGCTCAGATGCTCAGTAAGGATAACAGTATAGCAAAATCTTTCATAAATAAGCACAAACATTTAAGGAAATTTATAAAACTAAAACAAAATCCTTTTCAACATAAAAATCATTATAATGTGGAATATATAAAAATAATTCCATTTACTTACTCACATGGACATTCTACTAGTTAAATAATAAAATTCAATATCAATAGCCTCTTTCTTAAGGATGGAATGCATAATTCTAGACATTCATAACCACATAGTCAAGGCCTTGAGCCATGACTACAAATATGATTTTGTCAAGGCCTTATGCCTAGACACTAGTTTGTCTCATGAGACCTACTGATGCATCAAAAATCTATAGTGGGCTCCAACCACCACTTACTAATTTCAATGCATTCATCATATGAAAAGTTTGAAACATAATGTAAACATTCTTATTAAAACTAGTATACAAAATTTCAACACTTTATCCAAAAACCATGAATGGTATAAAAATAGTACATCCACAGTCAATGTAGTGACCCAATGCTTGACGTACATGGACATTACATTACTTTTGAGGAATACTTAATACATAACAAAAATAGACACACACGGACCGTAATAGTTTAGTGTCTTTGAAAACTTGGAACACAATCTTCTATTCGTGGTGAAATATCATCAACATCTCCCATAAAGATCTTCCACTTTTTGTTTCCTTACCTAAAAAATTTCATTTGATCATGGGGGAAAATAAAACATAAAAAGGTTGAGCTCAAATTCTCAGTAAGGTTATGCATGGATAAAATAAAACATACCATATACATTTGAACATAAAAACACGAACATAATGTTTAATCATCAAAATCTTGGGAAACGACTTAAAACATGGAAGTATATAAGGCATAGATCATAATGAAACATAAATAATTATAACATAGCATGGGAATAAAACATGTAATTGTGGCATCCATTAAGCACATGTAATGATTTCCATAGTAGCCAAGGCATTGTTGCCAAGACCATCTTAGTGGACAAAGTCTATTTCTGAATCGAGTTCACTCCTCGTTTCAGTCCTGTAACACTGAACCAGATTAACTTACCGTTCCAGCCATGTATATCTCATGAGATATAAATCTTTACCCAATGCATTGGATAGAGATATAGGTCCCACCCGTCTCATAGTGAAATCATTCTTACTTGTGCCACAAAATAAACTTAAAACATTGATCATAACCCAAAGAATAAAATGGGTTTCATAAACATCATCCCATCATCACATAATCCTTATAAAACAAATTGATATATAATCATAAGAAATGTGAAACCATGTAAATAATAGAGACACTATACTTGAAACATACATATATGAAATAATATTATCTTAGATGAAAAATGGTTTTTGATAAAACACTTGAAATGAATTCTTGAGGAAAATATACTTTCTTCTTCGAAATCATTTTATTTTCACAAAATGTCATGCAATTTTAAAAGAAAAGGGTTTTGTTGAAAATAGTCATGAAATATTTTGGAGGAAGCATCATGAAAATAAGGCTTTATAAAACCGTAAAAATATTTTCATTCCGTATACGTTAAAAAAACATTCTTCTCATACATTTGTTGGAAAAGTTAAAAAGTACCTCTTAACGTAAAAAAAGATTCCTTACATTCCAAGTAGTAAAAGTCAAAAATGGGTAAAAAGGACTTTAAACATACATGAATACACTTTTATAAAACATGTACATGGATGAAAGCAATAACCCTAGTAAATACTTACGAATAAGCAATCTCGGATAAAAATGAAATTTGAAAAATTATCACTTACCTTAGGTCTGATATGCTTTATACGTATAAGAACCTCCTGTATAATGGTTTAAATAATTTCATTGACTTATTATAGAATCATATTCATTGTTATGATATCATATATGTTTCACTTATGACTTTATATTACCCTTTCTTTTGTAAATTCCATGTTAAAGCAGCGTTTTGGGTAAAATTATTATATTTATCGTATGTGTTTCGACTTGTCGTTCTAGATATTATTACTTATATCCTGATTTACATAATTCTAGAATGTAAAACATGATTTATATATAATATATATTCATCATATACATATATATTATAGATCGATAAAAGGAATGAAATACACCGTTCATGGAGACGGTAGGCCGTACGTACGCATGAACGCTGTTTTCGTTTCCATTTTGAATTGAATGGAATAAAGTAAATGACATATATATATATATATAAAAATCCACTATCATTATTATGTAATATATTCCATTATTATTCATTATATATACTTTATAATCATTCATGAATGGTTAACATGGAGTGTGAATCTCATCTCGTCCTAGAGACGGTAGTCCGTACGTACGCACGAGCGATGATATCATTCCCAAGATCGTGGAATTGTATTAAAGTGTATGTATAATATTACAGAATCATTATCACTTTAAAATAATTATATATATTCATTAATTTCACCCTTATACCCATCCAAGTAAGGTGGTGGTGGAAAATAGATTACACCACGGCGTGGAGACGGTATTCCGTACGTACGCACGCGCGGTGATTTCATTTTCCGTTGGATGGATATATGGTGAAATATGGTTGTTTCATACTTATAATAACATATCAGTATATTATTGACACTGATGTTATTACCTCATAATTAAACAACTAAAAAAGAAGAAGTGGAAGAAGAAATAAAGTTGAAAGAATCGGTAATGGACATTACATCTTCTATGAAGCGCCTCTTTGAGACCTCCTATTAGGGCACTAACATTGGTCTTTGAAGAAGACCAGGACCTACAGTATGTTTCTAGGGAAGTGGAGAATATAATTTGGCAGGGTTTGGCCGAGCTTGAAGGCTCAAAGTGGTGTGAGTAAGAGAGGGAGGAGGTGCCCTTTTATAAGGGAGGAGAGGGGCACCTTTAGAATTCATAAAAATATTAATTTATAATAAATATAACCCCACTTATAAACCACCAAAAATGACACATATTCGAATATAAGAAGATATAGGGTTGTAATCTCATCAACCAATAAAATCTAGACATGTTAGGAAATTATTTTAAACATTATCAACTTGATTTATCCGTACTTAATAAATTTAATTTTATTTGTGGTAATAATATTATAAAGTTTAAATTATAACAAACAATTACTTATTTGTTGTTAATTGTCCATAATTTGATACTTTATAACATTTTAGACCATATAAATATAAATTTATAATTTGTAAATATTTGTTTTTATTTTTAAACAATTTTATAATATGTTATTTTTATAAAATAACAATAGTGTCAATTTTCACACTATTCATTTATAGGAATTTAAATAAAATATATAAATAAGACATGTTCAAAATAAAAGCTTTAATAGATTCATAAAAGTCAATATGTATCTAGAAAATTAATGGATCACATTAAATAGTTCATATATTATTTATTTTATTATTTTTAGAATCATTTGTTTGGTTTATCTCTTAATAAAATAATTACTACAACATTTTTGTATAAGTATTTAATATAATTATTTGTTGCATAAAAATTATAAATAAAATCCTATGATGAAGATACATCTATTAACTTTCACAGTAATAATATTTCTAGAATTTATCATCTTAAAATCACAATATTTAAATTGTTATATTTATTAAATTATGAAGGTGACAACTTTGGCATCATTTAAAATAAAATAATATAAGTGTCATAATCACTTTTATAAGACTCCAAACCGTTTTAAATTAAGTAATTGGATGCTTATGATATATATATACACTACCAATAAGTTTTGGTAAGGTTTTTGGGCCTTTTAATGGGTATTAGTATTTCAATAAAAACTATATTACTGATTTTTTGACTTAATAAATAATTTCTGCATCATTAATGTATCACCATTAATGACAATTATTTAATCTCTAAAAATTATAAATAAATTATCATGATTTAGATAATTTTATTATATTTCTGGAGACTATTCATGTTCTATGTTTTATGATGTTTATCACTAAATTAAAATTATTATACTTATAAGATTTAAGAGAGTGACATCTTGTCACTTTCTTTGGTTTTAATAATAATTAAGTTATTTTCATGGCAAAAAGTCCATTAAATGATTATAATCCGTCCGATAAGTGATATGGGTCGACTTTTATCCATCCCATAGAATTTTGGAATGTGTTAGGGTAATTTTATAATATTATATTTACCCTTAATTACCTGATTTACCTTAAACTATGGTAAATAAAATTTACCATAGTTACTATTCATAATTCCCAAAAATAAAAAGTTGCTTATTAACATTATTTGTACCCACTGATTCCAAATATGGAATCCATTTTTACAAATTCAATACACAAAAGTTTCAGAAATTAAATTAAAATTAATCCTGTTGTTGAAAGAAAACGGGTTTTTCTTTAAAACATTGCAAAAGATTGAATTGATTTAACCTACGAATTCAAGGTAAAATCAATGATAATCACATAAATTATATTAAATGGTAAAAATATATTCTATTTATACTTTAAAACCATTAAATATTAAAATTTAACCACAAAAGTTATTACGATGAAAAAAGTTGTTTTTAATTAAAATATAGCGTGTTTTTACTATTCATTAAAATATGAAAGTTATCAGAATAATATTAAAAATTTATCCAATGTCAAATTTTATATCATGATTCCAAAGAATAATTTTATTTTGTAAAATTAAACTTATAAAAATGTCAAAAACTAGATTTAATGTGGGTGCGCCATCAAAAGGCGGCAAAACTGCATTTTGTGAAAAATACTTATTTTACCCGAAAAAATTATTTTGTTCTTATACCATGTTCTAGAAAATGTGTAAGATGAATAAAAATGTTATAAAATTAAAAATATAGTTAATACTATTCATAACGGCTAGTTCATAATAATATTATAATAACATATCGTTGTTTAGTAAAACCCGGTATTGCGTACGACACACGCTATCGAAGAAGGTTGTGATTGCATGTAATGCAAGCCAAGTCAGGGTTGCGTATAGTGCAAGACTCCTTTGTTGTTTCGTTATAACAGAATACAACCATTTTTTCATTTATACATTGAATATATATATATACTCAATGTTGCGTAGAATGACTATTATCAAACGAACATGAAATTGTGTGTAACACACTCTAAGAATAGTGTTGCGTATACTGAAAGCTAATACAGTGTTGTGTATAGAGCAAGATAATCTTGGTGTATAATTCAACAGAATATATGAAAGAAATTAAAAATAATATATCTTATAAAATCTCGAGTTATTACATTCTACCCCCCTTAAAATGAATTTCGCCCTCGAAATTCGTCGGGGTTATAAATGGTTTTCTACTTGAAAGTTTCTTTAATTGAAGCCCACATCGTAAAAAGGAATACCAAAACTTATCTTTCAAAACTAAAGAATGAAATGTAATGGTTACCCAAATAAACTAATCACTGGGTTTCCAGATAGGAGAACATAGGTGAAAATATGGATATGGAAGAGAAATATAACCATCATGTTCTGATAGAGAGTGGTAGAGAACATGTCTATGAAAAATCCAACAATTACAAAGCCATAGAATTGTGACGATCTAGGGTACCATATGATTTATCGGATATAAGGGCACTAGGACAACATTTTTGGTTTTCAATATCATTTCCCTAAAGTTGAAGAATTTGAATTAGAATAAATACTTACATTATTTTGGTACAATCTCACTGTTGTTCGTACCTTGAACAATTTCCACTTCATATCTTAAATAAATGAAGTTGAATTTGTTATCCGTGAAGTGTTAACAGATCATGTGATAGAATGACGGGTCATTCCATCTATCTCAAAAAAATATTATCAAAAGTTATTAAATATACATAAGTCGATCTATAGTGAGATTAATCATATATGGTTCCTAAAATGGACTTATACTTCATATATCATACTACTTAATATAATAAAACTAGTTTCTACTAAACAGGGACTTCTTGTAGGCCAGTGGTAGGCGATAAAGGCCAATCGTACTTCGGTTGTGGGTTCGATTCCCACAGCCTTGTTCAACGCGATGGGTTGTCGCCAGTCCTGCAGGTTGTCCTTTTTCTACATCTACATTACTATGACATCCCATAAATAATATCAAAAAAAGTTATATCCTTAAACAATACTAACTTATGTCTAACATAATCCATTCCAATCTTTAGGCTTATCCAAAATACTTCTTTCTAAACTCATTGTATAAAGAGAATGATTACTAAAATGGTCATATAACAAGCACGTGAATACTATCATTTATCCCTCATATATCTTGTTGGTCACATTCCAGTCATGTGAATACCTTAATCATTTATTCTATTGAAAAATGAATACCTATCAAATCTTAGTGAAAGCATGAGTGCTGTCAAAAGCTAACTCTTTCCACATACCAAAATCCTCAAAATTATATATACTCAAATCTTGATATCTCTTAGTCCTTATATCAATCATGAGCTCATGAATACTGTCAAACATTTCATTTTCTCCTTATCCCTTCATTATGCACATATCATCTGCTTTCCAAAATATTTGAATCACTTTTCATGGTTACCGGTACCATAAAATTATTGAAAACCACAATAGACTAATACAAAAATATTCTAATACATCATAAAAGTACCTCATCAACATTATTCTTGAATACCAATACATAAACACTTTAATCCATCCTCTTCAATGATTGTCCTGGAATAAGTCCTTCCTTGATTTAGAAGTAACTTTTTAGGTCAGGGCATTGAGTTGGGTAATGCTCATGTTCTACACAAATAAGACATTGAACTCCATAACAATCTGTCACTCTATGACCCTTTTCTCCACACAGATAACATACGTCCCTCCATTTTAGGTATTCCTCAAGGGTTTTCTTCCCTTCTTTAGAAATCTCAATCTTCATTTCTTTATGCTCCTCAACATGCGAACATGCATAACAGTCTATCTTCCTCTTATTTGATGAAATAGTCATACCACTAAATTTCACCTTGTTAATCATATATCGCGATGACTGATTCAGTATAATCACAATATCATTCTCTCTAGGCATTACACAATTTTGTTGCTCATAGTCACCAATTTTTCTATTGGATTCAATGTTAACTGAATTCCTTCTGGTTCCCTCCATTGACTAAAACACAAAAAGAATTCTGTGAGAGGCAAAAATCATACAAGGAAAATCACATATACAAGGGGGAGTACCTTCGACATCTAACATCATATGTTTAATTCTAATATCGTTTGCGTAGTTCTAGGATTATATACTATACGTATACTTATCTTTAGGAAAATCCCTATGCATACCTTAGAAATATCTCTAGGTATCTCAATAATGTTCTCACATCCTAGTTTCCAAAATTTGACTAATCCTTTCCTCTGATACCAACTGTAGAGACACAATACTTTACGTACATGGAAATTACATTACTTTTGCGGAATACTTAATACATAACAAAAAAAAGACACACAAGGACTGTAATAGTTTAGTGTCTTTGGAAACTTGGAACGTAATCTTCTAATCATGGTGAAAGATCTTCAACATCTCCCATAAAGATCGTCCACTTTTTGTTTCCTTACCTAAAACCTTTCTTTTGATCCTGGGGGAAAATAAAACATAAAAATGGTGAGCTCAAATTCTCAGTAAGGGTAAGCATGGATAAAATAAAACATACCATATACATTTGAACTTAAAAACATGAACATAATGTTTAAACATCAAAATCTTGATCAACGACTTAAAACATGGTAGTAAATAAGGCATAGATCATAATGAAACATAAATAATGATAACATAGCATGGGAATAAAACATGTAATTGTGTAATTTATTAAGCACATGTAATGATTTCCATAGTAGCCAAGGCATTGCTGCCAAGACCATCTTAGTGGACAAAGTCCCTTTCTGAATCGAGTTCACTCCTCGTTTTAGTCATGTAACACTGAATCAGATTAACTTACCATTCCTGCCATGTCTATCTCATGAGATATAAATCTTTACCCAATGCATTGGAGGGATATATAGGTCCCACCCATCTCATAATGAAATCATTCTTATTTGTGCCACAAAATAAACATAAAACCTTCATTATAACCCAAAGAATAAAATGGGTTTCATAAACATCATCCCATCATCACATAATCCATATAAAACAAATGGATATATCATCATAAGAAAAGTGAAACCATGTAAATAATAGAGACATTATACTTGAAACATACACATATGAAATAATGTTATCTTAGATGAAAAATGGTTTTTGATAAAACACTTGAAATGAATTCTTGAGGAAAATATCCTTTCTTCTTCAAAATAATTTTTTTTTCACAAAAGGTCATGCAATTTTAAAATAAAATGGTTTTGTTGAAAATAGTCATGAAATATTTTGGAGGATGATTCATAAAAATAAGGATTTATAAAACCGTAAAAATCCTTTCATGCCGTATACGTTATAAAAACATTCTTCTCGTACTTTTGTCAGAAAAGTCAAAAAGTACCTCGTAACGTAAAAAAAAGAAAGATTCCTTAAATTCCATGTAGTAAAAGTCAAAAATGGGTAAAAAGGACATTAAACATACATGAATACACATTTATAAAACATGGACATGGATGATAGCAATAACCCCAGTAAATACTTACGAATAAGAAATCTTGGATAAAAATGAGATTTGCAAAATCATCCCTTACCTTAGGTCCGATATGATTTGTACGTATCCGAACCTCCTGTATAATGATTTAAATAATTTCATTGACTTATTACAGAATCATATTCATTGTTATGATATCATATATGTTTCACTTATTACTTTATATTACCCGAACTTTTGTAAATTCCATGTTAAAGCAGTGTTTTGGGTAAAATCATTTTATTTATCGTATGTGTTTTGACTTTTCGTTCTTGATATTATTACTTATATCATGATTTAAATAATTCCAGAATGTAAAACATGATTTATATATATTATATAGTCATCATATACATATATATATTATTGATCGATAAAAGGAATGAAATACACCGTTCATGGAGACGGTAGGTCGTACGTACGCATGAACGCTGTTTTCGTTTTCCTTTTGAATTGAATGGAATTAAGTAAATGACATACATATATATAAACATAAATACAGTATCATTATTATGTCATATATTTCATTATTATTCATTATATATACTTTATAATCATTAATGAATGGTTAACATGGAGAGTGAATCTCATCCCGTCGTGGAGACGGTAGTCCGTACGTACGCACGAGCGATGATATCATTCCCAAGATCATGGAATTGTATTAAAGTGTATGTATAATATTATAGAATCAATATCAATTTACAAAAATAATATATATTCATTACTTTCACCCTTATACCCATCCAAGTAAGGTGGTGGTGGAAAATAGATTACACCACGGCGTGGAGACGGTATTCCGTACGTACGCACGCGCGGTGATTTTGTTTTCCGTTGGATGGATAGATGGTGAAATATAATTGTTTCATACTTATAATAACATATCAGTATACTATTGATTCTGATGTTATTTCCTCATAATGAAACAACTAAAAAAGAAGAAGTGGAAGAAGAAATAAAGTTGAAAGAATCGGTAATGGACATTACCTCTTCTTTGAAGCGCCTCTTTGAGACCTCCTTTTAGGGCACTAAAATTGGTCTTTGAAGAAGACCAAGACCTCTAGTATGTTTCTAGGGAAGTGGAGAAGATAATTTTCCAGGGTTTGGCCGAGCATTAAGGCTCAATGTGGTGTCAGAAAGAGAGGGAGGAGGTGTCCTTTTATAAGGGAGGAGAGGGGCACCTTTGGAATTCTTAAAAATAATAAATTTATAATAAATCTAACCCCACTTAAAAACCTCCAAAAATGACTAATATTCGAATATAATATGAGATAGGGTTGTAATCTCATCAACCAATAAAATTTAGACATTTTAGGAAATTATTTTAAACATTATCAACTTGATTTATCCTTACTTAATCAATTTAATTTTATTTGTGGTAATAACATTCTAAATTTTAAATTATAACAAAAAATTACTTATTTGTTGTGAATTGTCCATACTTGGATACTTTATAACATTTTAGAACATATAAATTTGAATTTATAATTTTTAAATATTTTTTTGATTTTTAAACAATTTTATAATATGTTATTTTTATAAAATAACAATAGTGTCAATTTTGGCACTATTCATTTATATGAATTTAAATAAAATATATAAAGAAGAAATGTTCGAAATAAAAGCATTAATAGATTCATAAAAGGCCATATGTTTCTATAAAATTAGTGGATCACATTAAATAGTTCATATAATATTTATTTTATTATTTTTAAAACCATTTATTTGGTTCATCTCTTAATAAAATAATTACTACAACATTTATGTATAATTATTTAATATACTTATTTGTTGCATAAAAATTAAAAATAAACTCCTATGATGCAGATAAATATATTACCTTTCCCAATAATACTTGTACTCTAATTTAAAATCTTAAAATCACAATATTTAAATTGTTATATTTATTAAATTATGAAGGTGACAACTTTGGCAACATTTAAAATAAAATAATATAACTGTCATAATCACTTTTATAAGACTCCAAACGGTTATATATTAAGTCCTTGGATGATTATGGTATATATATACACTAACAATAAGTTTTGGTCAGGTTTTTGGGCCTTTTAATTGGTATTAATTTTTCAATAAAAACTATATTACTGATTTTTCACTTAATAAATAATTTCTCCATCATTAATGTATCACCATTAATGACAATTATTTATTCCCTAAAAATTCTAAATAAATTATCCTCATGTAGATATTTTTATTATCTTTCTGGATACTATTCATGTTCGAAGTTTTATGTTGTTTATCATTAATTAGAATTATTATACTTATAAGATTTAAGAGAGTGACATGTTGTCACTTTCTTTGGTTTTAATAATAATTAAGTTATTTTCATGGAAAAAAGTCCATTAAATGATTATAATCCGACCCTTAAGTGATACGGGTCGACTTTTAGCCATCAAATATAATTTTTGAATGTGTTAGGGTAATTTTATAATATTATATTTACCCTTAATTACCCGATTTACCTTTAACTATGGTAAATAAAATATACCGTAGTTACTATTCATAATTCCCAAAAATAAAAAGTAGCTTATTAACATAATTTGGACCCAATGATTCCAAATATGGAATCCATTTTTCCAAATTCAATACAAAAAATTTGCAGAAATTAAATTAAAATTAATCCCGTTGTTGAAAGAAAACGGGTTTTTCTTTAAAACATTGCAAAAGATTGAATTGATTTAACCTACGAATTCAAGGTAAAATCAATGATAATGACATACATTATATTAAATGGTAAAAATATATTCTATTTATAATTTGAAACCACTAAATATTATAATTTAACCACATAAGTTATTACGATGAAAAAAGTTGTTTTTAATTAAAATATAGTGTGTTTTTACTATTCATTAAAATATGAAAGTTATCAGAATAATATGAAAAATTTATCCAAGGTAAAATTTTATATCCTGATTCCAAATAATAATTTTATTTTGTAAAATTAAACTTATAAACATGTCAAAAACTAGATTTAATGTGTGTGCGCCATCAAAAGGCGGCAAAACTGCATTTTTTGAAAAATACTTATTTTACACGAAATATTTATTTTGTTTTTATGCCATGTTCTAGAAAATGTGTAAGATGAATAATAATGTTATAAAATTCAAAATATAGGTAATAATATTCATAACGGCCAGTTCATAATAATATTATAATAACATATCGTTGTTTATTAAAACCCGGTATTGCGTACAACACACGCTATCGAAGAAGGTCGTGATTGCGTGTAATGCAAGCCATGTCAGGGTTGCGTATAGTTAAAGACTCCTTTGTTGTTTCGTTATAATAGAATCCAACCATTTTTTAATTTATACATTGAATATATATATATATATACTCAATGTTGCGTAGAATGACTATTATCAAACGAACTTGAAATTGTGTGTAACACAATCTAAGATTAGTGTTGCGTATACTTCAATCTAATACGGTGTTGCATTTAGCTCAAGATAATCTTGGTGTATCATACAACAGAATATATGAATGAAATTAAAAGTAATATATCTTTTAAAATCCCAGGTTATTACAGTCAAACATGACTCATTCGATACAATATGGAAGATTGTATTGTAATAGATTAACATAAATTGAGAATAATGAAGGATATTGATATAGATGAAAATAATCATCAAAACTATTTGAGGGAAATATCCCCCTTTTTCTTGAAAAAATTTATAAGTCACACTATTTATCAAGAATCCATTTAAAATATATTTTTTAATCAAAGTGTCCCATACCACTTTCATACTTTTAAAAGGAATGTTAATTTTAAAACATTAATTTCTATATAAATAAATCCTTAAAACCATTTTTAAAACAGGGACATTAATGAGAAAGATTGAGAATAATAATTCTTAAAAACATTTAAAATGATATTTTTGTTTGAGTTCTTAACCAAAATAAAGACACTTGAATTCAAATAATTGAGATAATACAAACATTATAATATCATGAGAATAAAGGGATTAATGATATACTATGTCAAAGTACATTATATACACCATATAAAAGTAAATTGGTGTATAACAAAAAATAAGTCTCAATGGAATGTAATATGAGATGAAATCTATTATAAAGACCATATCCTTCGGTTAAGGATAAATCAATGACATAATTATGTGATAAAAATATAAATAAACCCAATATGATTGGATATTCAGTGTAAATAAATTATAGGACATTCACACATATTTTGGTAAAAACAACACCAATGAATTGGATGTTTAACTCAATAAATGGAGATTGAGTTAAACTTACTCTTAACAAGTTCATATCGATGACTTGAGAATTTATCAATGGAGTGATTTTTTGTATCAAAAGTATATCCATATAAAAGGGAGTGGAAATTAATACAAAAATAATAAATTGTGATTCCACACATAATCATGCAGTAAAATAATCAATGAAGTATGCGTAAAGATGAATGAGTGGAAATTGAAATTTGAAATTCCCTTATCAATTTGGTAACATACGAAACATGCAACCCATGAAATATAGATCATAAAATGAAAAAGTAATTACTCATAAATTAAATTATATTACACAAGGAATACAATCATTGTGCAGTATAAACACCGCACAAAAGGAAATAGTGGCATCCTGAAATGAATCTCACAGAAATAGGAAGTGAGATGAAAACCCTTTCTTCGTTCTAATCAATCAAGTCGTATAGCCAAAAGTTAATAACAAGCAAATTAATCACAGAATATCATTAATATAAAGAGAATCATGGTAATATATATATCAAATGACAGTACACAATACACCACATTTGATAAATAAGTGGGAAACAATGAAAATCTCACGAAATTATAAGAGAGATAAGAAACCCCTTACTTAGTAATTTTCATTGGTCGAGGGTAGGTAAACCTTATGTATAATGGATAAATAATTGTTACGAAATTATTCAATTATCATATAAATTAATATGATATCATATATGATCTTTTAACATTTCTTTGTTAATAATATCTTAGTGTTATCGTCATTTTGGGTGTTAACTGATTCATTTTAATTCATACGCTTTGTTACGTAAGTAATGTTTGTTATGGATAGGATGTATCTTACTCATATTAAGAATGATATTAAGTATTTAAAAAAGGTTTTTAATCATCTAATGAAAATTATTATTGAATGGATTATGATGGGGAATGAATCTCACGGTGTTCGTAGAGACGGTAATCTGTACGTATGCACGAGCATAAATATCATTCTTTTGATATTAAAATAATATATAATTGGATGACATATCATATATAAAGAATAATTATCATGTTATATTTATTATTTACATCAATTACACATCATTACTATACTCATCCAAATAATAATGTATTGAATAACAATTACACCACGACGTGGAGACGGTAAGTCGTACGTAAGCACGTATGGTGACATGTCATTCAAAGGATGGATAGAATAATGAATATGGTTGTACCATATTTATAATAACATCATTTTATATATAATATAATAGAGTTATTATTTTATAATGGAAACAACAACGAAAGAGGAAGTGGAAGAAGAAAGGAACATGAAAGTGGTGATGAAATATTTACCTCTTCTTCGGGTTCTTCCTTTTGCTTTGATCAAAAGGCCTCCATTGGTTGGATTTATGACTAAAGTAAGGCCTCTAGAATAAATTGAGTATAGTTTAAAGGGTATTTGGGAAGGGTTTGGTAGAGAAAAATTGCTTTTAAGTTGTGAGTTATAGAGAAGGGGGAGTGCCCATTTATAAGAGGGGTGAGGGGCACCTTAGGAAAAGCTAGAAATAATATTTTATAATAAACTTATTATCGGTTTCTAATGGCTCAAAAATGGATTATTTAAATTATAAGGTGGTAATGGGTTAAACAGAACCCAACCAATAGGTTTTAGACAGGTTTGGGTCACTATATTAACCTTATGTTTTAGATTTAACTCTTAGTTAAATAGTTTGACATTTTCCATGTGTATTTCTATTTTTATATTATATGGTTAATAAACTTATTATATACTTTCATGAGAACCCGAAGTGGTTCATTAATGATAAAAATATAATTATATATGTCTTTTGTCAAAAAATAATATTTTTAGGAATAGAATATCAATTAATAATATAATATTGTTTTTAAAACTCTTTTATGTCAATTTTGACACTATTTTGTATTTTGTTTTTGCTAAATTCATAACAGCATTATTACCTAAAAAACATTCATATAACCAACTCTAACATGTCATATTAATCTATAAAATTAGTTTAATTTTTAAAAATTCTCATATTACATTTATTTGGATATTTATAAAAACAATTATCTAAATATTTCATTAATTAGGTAATTACTGAATCATCATTGTGTCATAAATAAATTAAATTATTTAATGTCTAAAAAATAAAAATAAAATAGCATTACATATGATTTTTTTTAGATTTATAATGAATATTTATATTCGAATTTATCTTATGTGTAACCCTATATTAAAAATGGTTTAGTTATTAAACTTTGATTTTAACACTTTTAACTCTTCTTTGAAATAAATAAGAATAAATGTCCAAATCTAATCGAAGTGGACCTAAAGGATAATATTCTATTCATAAGGATGTTTTTGGTATAATTTCACTTATCCAATAGAATTTGGACATGTGTTAGGGTAATAATATTATCATTTTTACCATTAATTACCCTATTTACTTTTAACCATGGTAAATAAAAGTAAAAAGTTACTATTCCCCAAAAATTATTTTCATCTTATTGAACCACATTTTACTTATCGATTTCAAACATGTCTCTTGGATTTTTTAAATTCAATTCACAAAAGCAGAAAAATTATGTTTTATTCAAATTTGGAAATGCTCCTAGGAGGTGGGTAAAAGACAATTAAAAAGTTCAATAAAATTATTATATATCTAAAATTATTATAAACTGACTCCAATGAATTAAATTGAATTTATATTGGTATTATATATATATTTTGACCTAAAATAAATTTAAATAAAATAAATAATTATTTAAATAAAAATTTGGGTATAAACTACAACTAAGTGTTTTCACTATTCATCAAAAATTTAATGTTTTCAGATAAATACCAAAAATTATCCATAAGCTAATTTCCATATTTAGAATCCAAAAATGATGTCCATTTTGAACGATAAAATTTATAAAATTTCAAAAAGTGGGTATTACTATTCATAATGGAATGTTTGATTGGTTGCGGTGTGTTAGAATCTCAAAGTTGTTTACAATGAAAGCAATTACATTATTCAAAGGGAAACATACTGTGGAAGCTTGGGGTGTTAAATTCTTCCCCCCCTTTTGGACATTTCATCCTTTCAATTTTTAAAATTGGGCTTGGGAACATAATTGAATGTCCCACATCTTAAAAAATATTCAATAAAACTGACACTTTAAAAGAAAGAAACAGAAGTACAAAGGTCACCCGAGAGAACCCATACTAGGATTCCATGTTGGAAAACATGGATATGGAAGATAAAATAAGTGTCAATTTTTAATGGAGAGAAATATAAAACATGATCAAGAGAAAGTTAACAACAGGAAAACCAAAAACTTGTTATGAGATGAACGTTCATAAGTTTCCCATTAGGAAAAGTAAATGAACAATGTTTTTTTTGTTTTATGTTTCATTCCATAAAGATGAGGAATTTATTGATGATATTGACTATGTACATAATGAAATATACTTACTTCTTAAGTAGAGTTTCATTCTTTAATAAATTTCTACTAATAACTCATTTTTTTTTTCAAATGATGAGTATTCAAGATGACTTGGTCACATTGAAAGAGCTAGAATCAACTTCTATAGAATCACAAGATCCATAAAGGATAAACTATATATTTACCGTGTCTTTAAAGATTAATCAAAACCAAAACAGTTAGTACAAGATCAGATGATCCCCCAAAAGGATATACCTTTAAAGAAAGAAACACTAATCTTAATTTCTAAAATTAAACCAACAGTACCCCAAAGTTAAATAAATACCATTCAATAAACTATTGTCCATAAAATTATTCAATATAATCCAAACTAATATTGAAACCCAAAACATAGAAGAATTTGGTTATGTAGTCTTCTACATATAATTATATCCCCAAATGAAATTGACTACTCTTAAGGTAACATATTTAAAAGTAATTAACCTAATCACATATTATCTATTATAGGTTTATCGTTTCCATAAATAACCCAAATCACTATAAATACACAATAAAAACATTGACAAAAATCCACCATTACTCCTAAAATGAAATCCCATGGTTTTTTATTTTCCTTAGGAATATAGTGTTCCTAACAGAGAGAACGTCTTTGAAAATATCATTTATCACTTAATCACCAAATCATTTTCTTATACTAAGGGTATTAATTTGATAATACATAAGATCCCAAATAAACTTATTATTGACCGATAAAATTATTTAGTGAAAAATAATTATTCACACTAACCAAGGACTTCACGTAGTCCAGTGGTAGGCGATAAATCCCAATCACACTCTGGTTGTGTGTTCGATTCCTACAACTTTTTCCGACGGGACGGTTTGTCGCACGGTCTGCGCGTTGTTCGATTTCAAAAACTATATTTTATAACATTTCCAAAATGAGATAAATTCTTCAAAATAACCATAACATAATTTAACCACAAATGTTATCTCATACCTTGAATTTTCATCCCAAAATATAATAACCTGTAATTGACTCAAACCCAATGATAATATAAAAGCAAATAGTTATTTATAACTATATCCACAAGAGAAGAGATAATTCTTCCTAAAATATCATTTTCACATGACAAACTTCAGGGTTAAAAATACAAGATAAATTTTTTCCAAAGTAATCCCATCAACAAGGAGCACTGATACTTTTAAAGATTTCTCCAATGATTTATTTCCACATATCTTTTTCTTTGACCAAGATAATATCCTATAGAATAGGGCATTCAATCGGGTAATGGCCAGGTCCCCTACATTTACGAAAAATGAATGTAAAAGGATTCTTGGGACCATTTTCATTTTATTCCATAGTTATATACATTTTTCTTAAGCAATTAGTTACTTCATGTCCTTCTTTCCCACACGTAAATAATTTCTTTCTTCCATTGAGACACTTTCCTGGGTGTCTCCTTCCACATTTTCTGTATGATGGAAATATAGGATTCTTTTCTCCATGGTCTCCACTGCTGGAGCTCTTATCATTCATCACCTTTCTCATATTTGTTGAGTCCGAGAGTTGGTTAATATATATTTTGTTGATCATATTTTTCGGAAATGGATTTGGCATGAACTAGATATCTTTAATGCCTATCAACATTCCATTTTGTTGGTCATTTCCACCACCATTCCCACCTTGTACATCATGCTCAAAGTCACTATGACTTCCTTTGAATCCAGCGACTAACTAAAACTAGAAATCATTGTGTGATTAACAGTAGTCATAAAATCATTTAGAGAATATCATGATACCATATTTTCAATTTGGAACACCTTAGGATTAAACAAGGCCATTTATTCTCATCTTATATTAAAATCTATCAAATATGTTTTTAAAGAAAATGTATATTAACCTAAGCATATCCCCTAGGAGTTTCGTAACCAAGAGTGTAGCAAGGCCCCTTGTCATGCCCCAGTTCCCATTCAAGTCTAGCTCAAATCGGTGTTTTTGGGTTTTACCCCAAGGTATATCTGTGCCAGAGCCGCCTCTATCTGCTCGTATCTAGATAGGGATGTATTTCTTGGAAAACTCACAAAATCTCTACAATACCAAAATTTTAGGAAGTTATACTATACTAATCCTCAAAATCAATCTTAGGGCTATGTGTTCTAATCAGAGTTTACTTAAATTTAGTTTTCAAGGTTTGTACTAAACTTACTCTAATACCAACTGTAACGCTCCAACCCTAGTTACCAAGATTCAGTGCATTGTTACATAACATTGGCATGATCACAAAAGATCAAGTCTCTAAATACTAATTAGTTTAGTATCCTAGGAAGTACTAGATACATTCATAAGGTGTACATTACAACATAAAATGGAAAACTATAAAAAAATTGTTTCCATAGACAACATTGAGATTTCATAGACTATCCCTATAGGTCAGTCGTAATATACTTCTTCGCATCCATGGAAAAATAAAACATAGAATGGGGTAAGATCAGATTTTCAGTAAGGATAACAATATAACGGAAGCTTTCATATATAAGCATAAACATTTAATGAAATTTATAAAACTAAAACATAAGTTTTTTCAACATAAAATTCATCATAATATAGAAAATATAAATAAAAATAATTCCATTTACTTACTCACATAGATATTATACTAGTCGAATAATCACATGAAATATACATAGCCTCTTTCATAATAATGGAATGCATAATTCTAGACTTTCATAACAACATAGTCAAGGCCTTTTGGAAAGACTATAAATAAGGTTTTGTCAAGGCCTTGTTCCAAGACAATTGTTTGTCTCATGAGACCTACCGATGCATCGAGGAGCAATAGCGGGCTCCACCCATCACTTACTAAGTCCAATGAATTACTCATGTGAAAATTTTGAAACATAACTTAAACATTCGTAATAAAACTAGCATAAAAAATGTCAATACTTTATCCACAAACCATGAATGGTATAAAAATAGCACATCAATAGTCAAACATAACTCATTCAATATAATATTGAAGATTGTATTGTAACAGATAAACCTCAATCTAGAATAAAGAATTATATTGACATCGATGAAAATAATCATCAAAACTATTTGAGAGAAATATCCCCCTTTTTCTTGAAAACATTTAAAAGTCACACAATTTGTAAAGATAATGATAAAAATATATTTTTTAATCAATGTGTCCCATAACACTTTGAAACTTTTAAAAGGAATTTTAATTTTAAAATTTTAATTTCCATATAAATAAATCCTTAAAATCATTTTTAAAACATTGACATTAATGAGAAATATTTAGAATAATAAATCTTTAAAACATTTAAAATGATATTTTAGTTAGAGTTCCTAACCAAAATATAGACACTTGAATAAAAATAATTGAGGTAATAAAAACATTATAATATCATGAGAATAAAGGGATTCATGATATACTCTATCAAAGTACATTATATACACCATATAAAAGTGAATTATTGTATAACAAAAAATATGTCTAAATGGAATGTAAATTGAGATTAAATCTATTATAAAGACCATATCCTTAGGTTAAGGATAAATCAACCACATAATTATGTGTGAAAAATAAAACTAAACACAATATTATTGGATATTCAGTGTAAATCAATAATAGAACACTCACACATATTCTTGTAAAAACAACACCAATGAATTGGATGTATAACTCAATAAATGGAGATTGAGTTTAAATTTATCTTATCAAGTTCATATCGATGACATGAGAATTTATCAATGGAGTGATTATGTGTATCGAAATTATATCCACAAAAGGGGGGGGGGGTGGAAATTACAAAACAAATAATAAATAGTGATTCCACACATAATCATGGATTAAAATAATCAATGAAGTACGCGTAAATCCGAATGAGTGGAAATTGAAATTTGAAATTCCATTACCTATTTGGTAACATATGAAACATACATCCCATAAAAGATGGATCATAAAATGAAGATGTAATTAATCATAAATTAAAGTATATTACACAATTAATACAATCATTTTGCAGTAGATACACCACACAAAAGGAAATAGTGGCAGTATGACATGAATCTCACAGAAATAGGAAGTGAGATGAAAACCCTTAATTTGTTGTAATCAATAAATTAGTATGGAGAAAAGTTAATTACAACCAAATTAATCACTAAATATCATGAATATTAACATAATCATGATAATATATATATCAAATGACAGTACACAATACAACACATTAATAAATAAGTGGAAAAATTGGAAATCTCACTGAATTAAAAGTGAGATAAGAAACCCTTAACTTTGTAATTTTACTTGGTTGAGGGCAGGTTAACCTCATTTATAATGGTTAAATAATTTTTATTAAATTATAAAAGAATCATATAAATTAATATGATATCATATATGATCTTTTAATATTTCTTTGTTAATAATATCTTAGTATTATCGTTGTTTCAGGGGTTAACTGATTCATTTTACTTCATATGATTTATTATGTAAGTAATGTTTGTTATGGATATAATGTATCTTATTCATATTCATAATGAAATTAAGTATTTAAACATTATTTTTAATCATCTAATGAACAATATTCTTGAATGGATTATGATGGGGAATGAATCTCATCATGTTCGTGGAGACGGTAATCCGTACATACGCACGAGCGACAATATCATTCTTTTGATATTAAAATAATATATAATTAGATGGTATATCAAATAGAAATAATCATTATCATGTTATATTTATTATTTACATAAATTTCAAATCATTATTATACCCATCCAAATAATAGTGTATTGAATAACAATTACACCATGACGTGGAGATGGGAAACTGTACGTACGCACGTATGGTGACATGTCATTAAAAGGATGGATATAATAATGAATATAGTTGTAACATATTTATAATAACATCACTTTATATATAAGGTACTGGAGTTATTATTTTACAATGGAAACAATAAAGAAAGAGGAAGTGGAAGAAGAAAGGAATTTGAAAGAGGTGATGAAATATTAACCTCTTTGGGTTCTTCCTTTTGATTTGATCAAAAGGGATACATAATATGGATTTATGACTGAAGGAAGGCCTCTAAAATGAAGGGAGTACATTTGAAAGGGTATTTGGGTAGGGTTTGGCCGATCCAAATGGCTTTTATGTTTTGAATTAGAGAGAAGGGGGAGTGCCCTTTTATAAGAGGGGTGAGGGGTACCTTAGGAAAAGCTAGAAATATTATTTTATAATAAAATACTTTTCGGCTTATAATGGCTCTAAAATGAATTTTGTAAATTATAAGGTTTGTATGGGTAACAAACCACTCAACCAATAGGTTTTAGAAAGGTTTGGGTCACTATATTAACCTTATGTTTTAGATTTAACTCTTTTTTAAATAGTTTGACATTTACCATGTCTCTTTGTATTTTTTTTATTATGTAGTTAATAAACTTATTATATAATTTTAATCGAACCCCAAGTGGTTAATTAATGATAAAAATATCATTATATATGTCCTTTTTCAGAACCTTATATTTTTAGGAATATAATATCAATTAATAATATAATATTTGTTTTAAAAACTATTTTATGTCAATTTTGACAGTATTTGGTATTTTGTTTTTTCTAAAATCATAATTGAATTATTATTACAAAAAAAATTCATATAACCAACCCTAACGTGTCATATTATTCTAGATAATTAGTGTAAATTATAAAAAGTCTCAAATTGCATTTATTTGGATATTTATAATATCAATTATTTTAATATTTCATTAATTAGTTAATTACTGCATCATCATTGTGTCATAAATAAATTAAACTATTTAATGTCTAAAAAATATAAATAAAATACCATTACGTAGGAAATCATTTTATATTTATAATGAATACTTGTAGTCTAATTTATCTTATGTGTATCTATATATTAAAAATGGTTTAGTTATTAAACTTTGATTTTAACACTTTTAACTCTTCCTTGAATTAAATAATAATAAATGTTCTAATCTAATCCAAATGGACCTAAAGGATCAAATTTTATTCCTAAGGTTGTTTTTGGTAGAATTAAACTTATCCAATTAAATTAATACATATGTTAGGGTAATAATTATATAATTTTACCCTTAATTACCCTATCTACATTTAACTGCGGGAAATAAAATTAAATAGTTACTATTCAGAAAAAATGATTTTCATCTTATTAAACCACCTTTTACTTAACAATATCAACCGTGTCTCTCAGATTTTCAAAATTCAACTCACAGAAGTGGTAAAATTATGTTTTATGTAAATTTGCAGATCCTCCTAGAAGGTGGGTAAAAGACGGTAAAAAGTTAAATAAAATTTTTATATAACTAAAATTATTATAAACTGACTCCAATCAATTACATTGAACATATATAGGTATTATGTATCTATAATAAACTGAGTAATGTGTGAGTATAACTCAATTATGCAACACCAACAAGGTCTAAAACAATATGTAGTCAATGACAGTGTATTCAAAAAGTATAAATAAAAACTAAAAGAAACAATTTAAACAAATTAAATTTATTCAATTGGAATTTATTTAAAGAAGTAAATCTTGGGTTCCTGTGGACACTTGAACTCTCAATAACTACTTCGGCTCAGGAAGGAGTTTGAACTATCCCCATGGGATATCATATATCTAAATTTCATTGTTACGATTCATCATCTCAATTCGTATTGGAATTCCATTATTACCATTCATCATCTCAATTCATATTTGAATGTCATTGTTTCAATTCATGATCACAATTAATATCTGAATTCCATTATTATTATTAATCATACCAATTCATATATGAAATATATTGTTACCATTCATCAACTTAACAATATTTTCCATTATAGGATTTTTCATGCAGCTAACCTTGTCCCACACATGATTATCACATATTCACAATATGAAAATTTAAAATGTCTCATAGTATCACATGTTCCAAAAAACCCATTAATTTATTCACTAATTAATTAATCCAATTTTACAATTTCATATTCACATCATTATATTAATTAACTCAATAATTAATCAGTTAGATAAATTCCATATATTAATTCAAAAATTGTTTAATCACATAAATTCCATTAGTTAATTTAACAATTAATCAATCACATTAATCTCATTAATTAATTCCAAAATAAACTAACCACATCAATATTATTAATGAATTCCAAAATTAATTAATTAGATTTATCAATTTCATCATCAAAATAATCTATATTAATTTATTCAACAAATAATTAATCTAATTCAATAATCCCAACATTTCCATGATTAATTCAATAATAAAATATTCCTATTAAATCAATTTTATAGTCACCTCAATTATTATTCATTAATATAACAATTAATTAATCTAATTCAACAATCCCAATATCCCAAATTTCAGAATCCCACAATAAATTAAATAATGAAATTAATTAATTAAATTTGAGAAACTAAATTACTAATCAACTGATATAAATTCTACTATTACATACGTTTAATTGAATTCAAGACTCTGGTATTTTAATAATATACCACCTACCACAATTTTTTGAAAAACACTTGCAAACATAAATCCCTAATTTGAAATAGAAAAATAAAGAATGCAATGAAGAACATGATATAGATATGAAACCAATATCCATGATCCAAAAAAAAGATACAAAAAACCTATATATTTATCAAGAACCTACTACATATAAATATACAACTTTTTTATTGGAAGAGGATTATGAGAGAGAGAGAAATATCACTGGGAAGAAAACACATACCTAGGGAGGTTCAAATCTTTAATATTCCATGTTATTCCCCAAGAACGGAGGTCGGGAGGGCATTGAATCTATATGAGATCCTAAAAAATGATAGATAATGCTTACGGTCAAGATAGGGCCTATTATGGGTTAATACTAAGGGTTTAATAAATTTTAAACATGTTTTCAAGATAATTAAAAACATACAAACAGTTTCCTATTCTTGGGTGCATGTTTTTTCAAACCATGTACCTCTTATAGAGGGGGTACACAATTACTCATAAGTGGGTACATGGGTTGAAAAAACATGGACCAACCATGTAATACCCCTCTATTAGGGTTTTTATGGGTTTCTGGTATAGGGCTCACGGTTTGGGAAAACAATGTGCCAACTGTGCACTACCCTTATTCTTTCCAAATTTCTCTAATTTTCATCCCGAAAAACCCAAAGTAATAACTGAACAAAATATACTCAAAGCAATGCAAAAACATTCCAGAAAACAAGCTAGATGAATCTCTAGAAATGGTCAAGATCTTACACTAACCTTTATTATCTATATGTTGATTAATGGTGGTGCTAAAGAGTAACCTAGAGCTAGATTCATAATAGAGACCTCTTAAAACCATGGAGGAGAAATAAAAATTACAATTAGTTTTGATCATCTTATGAAAAAAATGAAACCTAACCACCTCATTGAGATATTTCATTAAAAAACCATTCGTGAGTCTAAACCTGTAATGACTATGAATTTATATTACATTACCCATTGTTTAAAAGACCACTTGTAAGTTATAAATCCCCACTTGATCTCAAGGAATCATGGACATTAAGTCTACAGAGATGATTACCACTTCTAATGGGGAAAATTATATTGATAAAGGAAATTAAAAAGAACATGGTGACTATCATATAAACTTTAGAAAACTAAACATTAATAGAAAAACAATGAAAAAATCACTTCATAATTCACAACCATAAATAAATTGACATTATGTTATACAACATACCTAGACCAGGATGTATAACTAAATATGAACTATAAAACTTAGGGAAAACCAAATCATACATCCATAAAAATTGAGGATCCTCCCCTTAAATAACACTCGATACTGACCATCCTCATAAAATATATATAGAGTATTAAAGTAGTCAAATCGAATACCCAAAATATCCACATCAAAATAAACCAGTTGGGACTCCTTCACATTTCAGAAAAATTATACCTTCACTATTCGCTAATTAATATATAATATATCATGAAAACTTTATATGTTAAATTGTATTTGGGAAATCTCTTTCATCACAGACCAAACATCACTATACTATTGCTTAACATAACCTCAGGAATTGATACTCAATTATTTAGCCAAAATATTACTTGTCACTAGTTTATATGAAATAGCAATGTTATAATATTTCAAAAATTCCAGCCATTGTCACATATTAGGGTTCATATCTCATGTGTTGAATGTATACATCTGTCTCTTCTAATTTGTGAAGACATAAAAACAGTCACTAATGAGTTAATTTGAAACACCCTGAGATTTTATAATGTATTTTTTTTAATAAATTTTACATTTTTTATATTTTGGTTTCACTAAACACTATTTTTATCTTTAATTACACTCAACACTATTTTTATATTATATTACCAGAAATTCAATGTTTAAACGAAATGTAACATACTATTAAAATATTATTTCATAATATAATTGTTATCTCATAGACATTTTAATGGTAGGTTTAAATAATATTAAAAAAAATTATTAAAATATATGGTTAAAAAATTCTTATAAAATGATTTATTTGGTGACCAATTAATTAAAATTAGAATAAATACTTTTTTGAAATAAGGAAAATCTTTTTTATGAAAAACTATTTTTACGCACATACACATGTCCTAACTAAATAAATTAAACAAATAACTTTTAATGAGTTATTTTAATAAACTATATATATATATATTATATTAAATTATTTTTTAACATTTACCTTTTGTTTTTATAGAGAATAGATAATAATAAAACAAATTTTATGCATAAAATGGAATTTTTTAAAAAAAATATTTTGTCACCTTTTGTTCACATATTTTAAAATTAACTTATTATACTTGTAGAAAACATATTTTACTAAATTAAAATCATTTTTAAAATCATCATGTACAATTTATCTTATGGTGAATGTTTTGCTGTTTTATGAGATGAAATGTTTTCAATGAATAGTGGAAACTAATTTTTTTATTAAGAATATTTATTTAAATTAAAGAATTTTAAAACATAAAAATTATTTTAATATGATTATAAAGGTAAATTGAGTCTATTTATTTATATATATTAGTACAATTTGGGTTATTATAATCGATTTTATATTGAATTTTGATAAAAAAAATTCAATCTTTTGAAAATATTCACTTTGGAAAAACACTTTCCCATCGTGTTTATGAAATTAATTTCAAATTCAATTCTTACAATTGTATGAAATGAATTTGAAACAACTGATTTATTATTTTAAATAATTATAATTTATATTATATTAAATATTCAACATAATTTTAAAACAAAATTAATAGTAAAAATAGTAAAAACAATTACCACAGTTGTGGTAAAAATGGGGTTAGCTACGCAGTTAAATTAAAATTATAAGGGTTAAATATGTACCAGAAATTATGAAACACATTTTCAATTTCAATTTATTGATCTTGTGTATTATAGGAACTCAAATTGACCATGGTTTTAGATTTTTTATGTGAAAATTGCGGTCACATATTTTTTTTTCACAAACTACAATTGTGCCACTCACATCCAAAAACATTTTATCAAAAAATACCTAAACATATAACCTCCATAAATTTTTACTCTAATACAATATGTATTGTTTTATTTATAAATCCATCCATTGAAGACTTTTGGTGTAAACCAAAATAATGTTTCCGAAGAAGAGGTAACACCCCTAATCGAGTGTTCAATTTTTTTCATCCAATACCTCTACCAATTATTATTAAAAAATGATGATATAATTACCTCCATAACATTTATAAAATTATATGACTTTATTTTAATGTAATAACCTAAATCATTCTTTTGTTCAATCAAATGGGATACAACATCCTTATTCTTGTTTAAGGTAGACTACCACCTTGTGAAACATTTTTATTAACATTCCATAGCTGCCTCTCATGGATGGATATAATGATAGATTTATTATTTATATATTATTTTTATAATATTATTCTTCTTTTAGAATAATTATATCACGGGTTTCTTTTTAATTTCCATTATGTGGAAATAAGATAACTTTGTTTATCTATACTGTAGAGTACAACCTCACAGAGTGATGTGATTTGTTCATGGTTTACATAGATTGTAATAAGGATGGTTTTAATGAAAATATGTGATATATATGAAATATTTTTTTTAATGTTAATAATTTTAAAACAATAATTTTTTCTTCTAGTTTTGACAATGGAAGTAGTGCTCACACGTACTTGTTGCCGAAAGTTTCCATGTATAGTGTATTCCATTTTATATATCTATACACTATTAATTAATATAATTAAATATATAATGAATATATATGATATTTATAACCTGGATAAAATTTTATAGATCATGTAACCACGATCAATTTTAGAGGCAAAAAATAAAAAAAATATGAAAATAAAGACGTTTTTGCTTGAAACCTGATTTTAAGAGATAATTATTAATAAATAGGAAATAAAAGGTCATAAGTAAATCATATGATGTATGTTACATATGTATGTATGGTTCATTAATATATGTATAATAAGAAAATATATTTTTTATATAGATGGTTTGAATGTGTACAATAAAAGTCTACACTTATGCAAATGGATTTCCATGTCAACTTTATTTTCTATAATACCCATGCCAAATTCACCATGTGTTTCTTTTATGTGGTGTACATGAGGTCCATGAAAATATTTTTTCATTATTATACTTAAAATTATGGTAGTTTACATATACATTCTGGATATATCTTTCATGGGGTTTACGGTTCAACTGGTACCAATGTGGTAAGGAATTTCTGTCTCAATTTTCATTCCTTGAGACGTAAGTTATATTGTACACTTATATTAGCCTATGAGGTGTATGTACAATCACATTGACATGTACTATCATGAATTTTTTATTCATATGTTATAATATGTTTCAATTAATTTTATTCCTTCAATGGGCTTACAAATTATTATTAAAAATTGGTTAAATTTTTATTGTAAAATCAAATAATCTATGAGGATTATTTATAACAATATTTATTATTATAAAATTTTATAATCTCTAACTCAAGAATATAAAGAAAATTAATATCATATATGTTTTTCATGATAATTCATGTTTCCCTTTATTTTCCTATATTTATAAAATCTAGAGTTTAAAAGTCTTCTTTTAATAAAAATCATCTTTATTTCACTATTCCATCGAAGACATATTTTTCTTCCATATTCATGTTTTCTAATATTATTTTAAAAATTGTTTTTACATTTTCAAAATGATTTATTGAAATAATTTTTACACATGTATTTATTTTTAAAAATTGTATCACTCAAAACCATGTAGTTGGGCAGGATAATATGGTGAGTAAATCAATGAAAAAATAAATTTAAATAAAAATTCCTAAAGAGATATGATATACTTGAAGTGAATTTAATAAAATATAAAATAATATTTAATTCATTGAATAAAACAAAATAAAATATTTAAACTGTGATCTAATCCATTTATAAGAAAATTTTGAACATATTAATTAATATTTTTTCATTCTACTCAATATTGGAGTAAATCAATGTAGTAAATTATTTTTGAATATTTTTAGAAAAATATGATTAAAAATAAAACAGTTAGTGATAAAAATGTGATGGGGGGGGGGTGAAAAGTCACAAACAATTTATTTTAGTTAATGTAATCAATTCATAATAATTTGAGTAGATTTAAATAAAATTTTTAATGATTTTTTTTATTTAAAGGATATATATATATAAGGAATAGTAATGAAATTAACATTTTAAAGAAACAGTACATGTAATTATATCACATAAGAGGAGAGAAATAATATGTTATATAGACATCAAAAATACGAAATCATGAAAAAATAAACAAAGTTAAAGATACAAACCTTAAAATAATAACAACCTATAATATATCAAGTCTAAAAAATGTTATGGAGTATAATGTTCCTGATATGCATAGATAAAAAATTACATGACCACCAAACTTGTTGTGTATCATTATTAATCATCAATGAAATATATTTTCTATGGAAGTGGACTGGAAATATAAATTCATGTTTGACATATTGTTAACTCAATGGAAACATATATTTAACTAAAAAACCTATTAGGAGATGTAATGTGGAAATAAAAAAAATTAAAATTATAAATTGTTTTATAAAAAATTCAGGAATAAGTTATATAGTAATTAAAAAAAATTCTATAATACACATTAAATAATGAAAAATTAATAATATTTTTTTATTATAACCATGCATGTCAACAAAAATATATATTCTTAAAATATAGTTGTGGAAAAGACATATATAATTTTATTTTAGAATATAATAATATATAAAATATAATAAAAAATGTAAAAAATCATAGAATACAAATTGATGGAACATCATACAAAATAATAAAAATGTAGAAATGACACATAAGGTATGTTAATAGAAAAACTCTACTATGAAATGACATGAAACAAATAGTATATTTAGAGTATTTTGTAATAAAATCCATAATTATATTACCCTAGGGTTCATTATTCAATACGAAAAATATTTCAATAGAAACAAATCGTCGTGATTCTTTCATAATTATAATAATCGAATCATAAATTTCATCATCATTATTAGCTTCAATTTCTCTAAACATCACATCAATATTAGTCTTGATCAACATCATATAAATTGAAAAACATTATTCCTTTTCCCAATCAGTATCATCTCTGCAACTCATTTTCAGCCACTTTATCAAAAAAGAATTGAAATTAAATATCTCTTTAGTTGTTCCACATAAAATAATATCAAGAAAAAAGGGAAAATAAATCATTACTGATAAAATAAATGTATAAATATTTTTATATGTAAGTATATGTATATTTATTACTAATTATATGAACATCAAAATGTCAGAAGAAACAACCCTATAAATTGAACCTAGGTGAGCCGCAACCATCCCCCACCTCTCCAGTACCACTTAACCTTGACTTGGGTGGACATAATTTATACATAATTTCATTTAAAATGTTAAGAGGTTAAGTGATTCATGAAATATAAATGATATAATAAAAATTATATTACTTTTATTAGGATACACTATATATATATATATCATGTAATTGAAATTGGATATATATGGAATGGAAATTCGCATTCAGTACATGAATATGCATTAAGTCATACACCAATATGGTAAAACTTCATACATATACAGAAAATATATTGCACGCTTCCAAATAGTTAAATGTTTAATATATCATTTTAAAAATAAATTGAATTAAAATATTCATTTCATTAATATGAATGAAAAAGTAAAATTTGAGAAAATACACATATTTCCTAATATTTCATCCATCAGGGATAAACTAAATATATTGAGTACTATCTATGTTAAGTAACTAAATGTATATTCAAAAAGAGTAAATGAAAGTATATTGAATATAAATATTAGTTAAATATCCTGATAAAAAATTGAAGGTGAGAGATAAAATATTTTACATAGGAAGCACAATCAGTCTAGTTATTAACTGTCATAAAACAATTTTCAATTAATGTTCAATACAGTTATCAGAGAACATATTGATATGATATTTTCATATAAGATATTAAGAAAATTTCAATATCATATATTATGAATAAAATTAACTATAATAGAATATCATGTTGCATGCATAATCAGTCTAGTTTTTTATATATAACACACTGTTATATAATATGTTAAGGAATTTGAAATATTTTTCATATTCAACATTACTTATGACAGTAATCGTATTTTATATTTTTTTCATTTCGTTAAAATATTGACTTTATATGTGATATATATTCAATTAATGTTCAAATATTTCATGTTGAAAGCATAATTAATGATGTTTTTGATATTCAACACAAATTCTATTATCTTATTCACGCATTAGATAATATTTTCAATGTTACTCATATAAGTGTATATTACATTTTTTACATGTTATTTCTAATTATTATATGATAATTTAGCATAATATATTTTTTAATGATTGTATTTTATCTGCTGCTTAATGTTTTTATATTCATATTTACACTGATACAAGTATTATATAGATGGGATTCAATATTTGGGTGGCATCTGAGAATTTACACATTAGAGGTACTAAAAATAGGCAATAGAATATAAATGTACAATTCATATTAGAATATATACATATGTATCAATATATTGGTAAATAAATGATGTTTGGAGTGTATATTTTTACCATAGTGTTTGTGGTTTCTCTTGCTAAATTCATGAATTATGGAATTCCATTATTTTGACATGATTAGATAGTAAAGACATGATCTTAGTAATAAAAATACAATTAGATAAAAATAAAGGGTATGGGTTATACACCATCATTATGAAACTACATGCATATGAATAAAATTAGATTAAATGCATCCAAATAATTAAAACACTAATATTTATTTTGAAAGGAAAATTTATTGTAGAAATTAAGTATGTTGATATGAAAAAATGCCAATTTACAGAAACTGTATATATTTTTGACATTTCATACATTAGTAATATTTCTAGGAACCTACCTATTAGAGTTAGATTACTATTTTTCAATATTGTTTTATCTAAAACATGACTTTTAATAAAAATATATAATGATATAAAAATATAAAAGGAGTGACATTACTAAATTAGATTTTTCATCAATAATGGTGTCAAATAGACCCCCAAAGTGATCTTAAAAAATACTAACATGGTCAATTTAATCTTCAATAAAACACCTTAAAAGATAGTGGTTTTTTGTTAGATATAATAATGTTTTATGGTGAACAATACCCAAGCCACTAAAAAATAAAGAGACTAATTATTGGAGATATTATTACTCCACATCCATATGGTTTAAAGTAAAGATACCCTTATATAACATCATTTTTTTACTTATTTTCCGATTAATATACATAAAATGAATAACTCATAAATGAATCATTTATGAATTGAACAAGTTTACTGATGAAACAATATAATGAAGATATAGAAGAAAAATAGTGAAAGAAACATTAATAAATATGAAATTAAGAGTAAGTTTTATATAAACTAAAAATTATATTACCAAAGTATTCATTATTCAATGTGGAGAATATTTCATTTGGTCATCATCTTAAGGAAACTTCAATAATTCTAACAATATAATCCTAAAACACCATCAATGTTATCATCCTAATGTTCAAGTCGACATGAAATAATATCAAAAAAATGAATAATTAATACATATTCACCCCATATAAAAAATCCAATAAATAGTGGAAGACGTCCATATCACCACCATGGTGTTAGAGTTACCATAAATTAATATGTATCTTTTAGAAGAATCCCTAAATAGAGAAAAACGTAAGTAACTCGTTTCAAGCGTATATGAATGTGAAAGTATAAAATAATCATATTTGAATTTGAATGAAAAGAGAAAATAAAATAGATCTAAATCCTAGTCCATTTCAGTAAAAAAATAAATTCAATGGAAAAAAAAGAATATATTAAAGAAACATTCATATCATCATGGGTCAATTCATTATTGAAGAATCATATGCCTCCACCATAATAGAAAGGAAACCAATAATACAACAAAATAAAGAAATCGATATTCCTTTTGATTATGCTCATATAGAAGATAGTGATTAGTACCCTAATAATGCCAAATTTTAATGATTTAATAAAAAAAATTAAAATGAATGAAATTTTATTAAATGTGTTTATAATATTAAATGATTACAGTATAGTATATAATGTCATACATATTTGATTAGGATTAATAATTTCTAATAATATAGTTCCCATAGTCTTACAAATGTGAAGAATGGATTCCTTCAAAGCCTCATAAGTAAAACATATTTTATGAAGGCCCTTTTTAAAATCTTGAGTGATTAATTATGGTGAAAATATAAATATATAAACTAAATAATAGGTCATTGTAGTTGTAGTGAACCTTTTAAGGGAGTTATCACTTAGTAATAAATTAGTCATGTTTCACTGTTTAAAACTATTCAAATGACTAAACATTCATAAAAGCATGATAGGAGTATATAATATTGATTATATCCCCCACCACAGAACATGACACAAGGAAAGTAAATGCAGTAAACATGCAGGCCCAGGGACTTGAACACATAACCTTCCCCTCACCCGCAACCCCTTACCACCCCACCACTAATGGTGGGACTGATGGGAGTATATAAATATACAAAAAACATATACATATATATTTAAATACATGGAGTGAACACACACATACATATATATAGATACAAGGCCTGTATTCATTCAAAACACTTAAATAGAAAGAGAAAGAAGACAGAACACACACACACACAAACACATATACATAACCCCATGTGTATAAATAATTTTTTTAATATATAAGAAATATTTAAAAAAGCTATGTATAATATTATAACCATAACTATGAAAGACAAAGAATAGTTATAAGTAAATCCCCACAATGAAATAATGCATTCGCAAAAAAATCAAATTTTTAATGATTATTTAAATTTGAATGTTAAATATTAAAATTAGGTCGTATAAAAGGTTAATTGAATAATTTATCATAATAAATTTGGTAAACCTAAATAAATACAAAACTTTTTTTCGAAATTGATAATTAATTGTCTTAGTTGGTGTTCAAACTATTAACAAACTACGTGATAATATGTAAGTAATTTTTCTCTATCCTCCAGGTTTGAACCAACCATTTTTAACATGAAATCATTATCATGATAAGTTAAAATTAGTTATGGAATTCAGAAAAATTATGTATGTTGTGTAAAACCATTTTATAATATTTCATAAAATTCTCTCCCCTTTAATTTTATTCTAATCCTTAAATATTCTTCAGACTACCTATCAATGTATTTTGTTTTTAGACCATAATAGATAGAAACAAATTAAATGATTATTTTATTTGAATCATTAGTCTTGATGGATAATGATATAATAATACACCAAAGAATAAAAATATGATGTGAAGGGAAAAAAGAAAACATGTATTAGAAAACAGAACATTAATGTTAAAATCAAACAGTTTATTAGAATTTAAATGGCCCGAAATGAATTGATAAATGTAATTATAGGTAAAGAGACATGAATAAAAAATATTTAACTAATTATTATACTAGTTTTTAATTCCCCTACCCCATTTACCAAGAGTCAGTGCATTATTACATAAAATTGTATTGATACAAAGAACATGTCCCGAAATACCTATTAGTTTAGTAGCCTTGGAAGTACAAGATACATTAATAAGATTTACATTACATCATGAAATAAAAACATCAACACCATTCTATCCCATTTTGAACACACTTATATCCTTAGACTATACCTAAAGGTCAACCATAAAATACTTCTTCACATCTATGGAACAATAAAACATATAATGGGGTGAGATTAGATTCTCAGTAAAGATAACATTATAGAGGAAAATTTCATAAATAAGCATAAAAATTTAATGAAATATATAAGACTAAAACAAAATCCTTTTAAACTTAAACTTCAGCATAATATAGAATAGATAAAATCAAATAATTCCAATAAATTATTCACATGGATATTCTACTAGTCTAATAATCACATGCAATTTCAATAGCCACTTTCTTAATGATGGAATGTATAATTCCAAACTTCATAACAACATAGTCAAGGCTTTGTGACAAGAATACAAGTAAGATTTCGTCAAGTCCTTGTGACAAGACACTAGTTTGTCTCATGAGCCCTACCGATGCATTGAGGAGCTATAGTGGGCCTAACCCATCACTTACTAACTCTAATGAATTCCTCATATGAAAAGGATTAAACATAACACAAACATTCGTATTAAAAATTGCATACAAAATGTCAACTCTTTTTCCATAAACCATGAATGGTGTAAAAATAACACATCCATAGTGAAACATATCACAAAACATTCAATACAATTTAGAAGTTTTGTATCATAATAAATAAACATCAAAGAAGCTTAAAAATCCATCAATGGATGTTGACATAGATGTAATCAAAACTTTTTAAGAGAAATATCACTTTTTATTTTGAAATTATTTAAAAGTCGAATAATTATAATTGAAAATTTTTATTTTGAAAATATTTTTATAATATATTAGGGCAAGCTTTGATGATATTATAAGGACGGAAAATAGCCACACCGGTCATATAAGTTAAAAAAAGACATTCTTACCTTAATTTTTTCGAAAAGGTCATAAAGTACCTTGTTTGAAAAACGATGAAAATATTCCTTTCAAAACATATATGTTCAAATAAGGGTATAAATTACTTTAACCCATAGTCTAGTAAATAGTAAAAATGTTTAGAATTTTGTTTTTATGAAAACACGGATGTGGATGATAAAGAGGTCCCATTAGATACTTACGTAAAACAACCTCAGATAATTAAGAGATTATGAAACTAACCATTAACATGTACTTTTACTTAGTAAGGGGTAATTTAAACTCCTTTATAATAGTTAAATAATTATTATTAAATTATAAAAGAACTATATACAATAATATGATATCATATATGACCCTCTAATATTGCTTTGCCAATAATATTTTAGTAGTATCATCGTTTCTGGTGTTAACTGATTCATTTTCCCTATATGATTGGTTACGTAAGCCTTGTTTGTTATGGATAGGATGTATTTTATTCATATACATACTGATCTTATGTAAATAAAAATTATTTTTAATCGTAAAATGAAAATTACTCTTGAATGATTACGATGGGGAATGAATCTCATCGTGTTCGTAGAGACTGTAATCTGTACGTAAGCACGGGTGACAATATCATTATATTGATGGTTAAATCATATGTAATCCAATGGTATATCATATATACAGAATTATTAACCTGTTATATTTATTATTTACATAATTTATACTCATTATTATACCCATCCATAAAATGAAGTGTTTGAATAACAAGTATACCATGACGTGGAGACGGAAAACCGTATGTACGCATGTACGGTTACTTTGTCATTAATATGATGGATAGAATAGTGAATATGGATATTACATTTTTATAATATCATCACAGTATACATAAGATACTAAAGTAATTATTTAATAATGCAAACAACAAAGAAAGTGGAAGTAGAGGAGAAAAAGATCTTGAAAGAGGTGATGAAATATTGACCTCTTCTTTGGGTTCTTCCTTTTGATTTGATCAATGGGGATCCATAGTTTGGATTTATGACCAAAGGAAGGCCTCTAGGATAAAGGTAGGAAAGTTGGGAGGATATTTGGGTAGGTTTTGGCTGACCCAAATGTCTTTGGTGGTGTGAAAATAAGAGAGGGGAAGTACCCTTTTATAAGAGAGGTGAGGGTCACTTCTGGAAAAGCATGAAATATTATTTTATAATAAAATATGTTTTGGTGTCTAATGGATCATAAATGAATTATTTCAAGGCTAACGTGGGTATGGGTCTAAAACCTCTCAACCAATAGGTTTTAGACAGGTTTAGGTCATCATATTAACCTTATATTTTAGATTTAACTCTTAGTCAAATAGTTTTCCATTTACCATGTCTCTTTGTATTTTTATATTATATGGTTAATAAAATTACTATAAAAATTTAAGAGAGCCCCATGTAATTAATTATTAATTTATATAACATTATCTAAGTCTTTTTTCTGAAACATATATTTTTAGGAATATTATATCAATTAATAATATTTTATTTTTTAAATACTCAATTATATCAATTTTTACACTATTTAGTATTTGGTTTTTGTAAATATCATATAATCATGATTACATCAAAAATATTAGTTAACCAACCCTAAAATGTCATATTAACCTATAAAATTAGATGAATTCATTAAAAGACCCAAATTACATTTTTTCTGGATATTTATGATATCAATTATTTCAATCATTCATTAATAAGGTAATAAATGAAACATAATTGTGTCAGAAGTTAATTAAATTATTTAATGTCTAAAAATTATAAATAAATTACCATTATGTAGGAAATATTTTTAATATTCCTAATGAATATTTTTATTTGAATTTATATTGTGTGTAACCCTATATTAAAAAGGGATTAGTTATTAAACGTTCAATTTAACTCTTTTATCTCTTCATTAAATAAAATAATAATAAATGTTCTAATCTAATCCAAGTGGAACAAAGGGGATCATATTTTATTCATATGGTTTTTTGGTTGAATTAAAATTATCCAATAGAATTTGGACATGTTCTAGGGTAATTATGATATCATTTTTACCCTTAATTACTCTATTTACTTTAAACCATAGTAAATAAAAGTCAAAAGTTACTATTCACCAAAAATTATTTTCATCTTATTGAACCAAAAATTACTTACTGATATCATCTTTTTTCTCTCGGTTTTTTGAAATACAACCCACAGAAACAGAAAAATTATGTTTTATGAAAATTTGCAAATGCTCATAGAAGGTGGGTAAAATACGGTAAAAAGTTCAATAAAATTTATATATATAAACTTATTATAATATGACTCCAATGAATTACATTGAACTTATATAGTTATTATGTATCTATTTTGACCTAAAATAAATTTAAATAAAATAAAGGATGTGTTATCATGGAGATGTCAATTCCCGTAGATCTCACAGTCACCCGGGATTGGAGCGGTGCAAACCCTAACTTGAATCCTCGCACCTTCATGAATGTGGAGGCTAGGAGAATGCCTAAGAATACAAGATCCACCGAAAATGATGTCGTAGTCCCTAGGCCATCGGTTTCTCCAAAAAAAAATTCACATCGCAGTTAGTTGGTGATTTCTTTTTCACCCACTGAGGTAAACCTTCTTACTGATGATCTATGTTGTTTCTTTGTTAGGAAATTCTTTACGCATAGACCCTTGTGGAAAATTTTAAGATCATCTCTGGAAACCATATGTTTTTCGTGATTTCAAATAAGCCTTCTCAACTCATCAAACATTGTGTTTCGCTTTTACTCCAAGGATGATTACTATCGATTTTGGGCCAAGAGGTTATGGTATTTTTGGAGTTCCTCCATGAATGTTCTCAAATGGACCCCGGATATTGATCCAGTCACTGAATCCCCTATAGTGACATTTTGGATTGGTTTTTCGGGGCTATCTTTGCACCTGGTCAAACACCAGGCTCTTTTCCCAATTTCTCAGCTCATTAGAAATCCCTTGAAATTGGATTCGGCAATGAAGACCCTCTCACGGCCCTCTTTTGCATGAATATGTGTGGAAGTAGATGTATCTATGGTTCTCCCATCTCACATTTAGATAGAAAATAGAGAATATGGATTCTCTCAAGAGGTTGTCTATGAGAGTCTTCTAGAGTATTTTACTCTCTTCTCTATGCTTGGGAATATATCCAAATTAGGTGGCCAGAAAACTGTTTGTCTTATAGTTAGGAGAGACACATGGATTGTTAAGGGTAAACAAAAGCATAGTGTTGATGAGGAAATTGTTCCAGCTGGAACTTCCACCACTGGTGAAGAGCCAACAAATAAAGGAAATAATGATGGTAAACACTCTGAGAGCAAGAAATTGACAAGCCCTATGGATGATGTTCTATTCGTCCTTATTAACAATGTTACCACCGTTTCCATAGAGGGGACACATGAAAAGCATGAGTCACATGATTAAAGGGAAAAGGAAAAAAGAAGATATCTCCAATTATTCTTTTCAAGTGGAAGAAGAACCATCAGATAGAATTTAGGAAGAGTATCCCAAATCAAGTGCTAGGAAAGGGAAAAAGCTGATGGTGGATGCATATGGATTCATAATCCCAAACCCCAAGAAGACCAGGAAGAGAAGGAACTATTATGATGTAAAAAGAAAAATAATAACATGATATCTTCATGCTTCTAAGAGAAATGCAGTGACTCCCAAACAGATGGGTGAACCGGTTGCAATTCATAAATAGAAGAAGTATGATAAAGAAATAGACCCTTCATATAGAGATTCCATTCAGATTCATGAGAATGATGATGTGAGTGATGAAGTTTTTCCTTGGATGGAGGAGAAAGATGAATTAATACATCAAAATATCTCCATCATCAGATTTTGGCTAAAACATTCCTTTAAATCAGAAAATAAATGCACACAAGGATGGTTGATGAATACAAGAAGAATCCCAACTTCAACTTCAAAGACATTCCATGGGTTTGATCTTTTCAATTTAAGTATATGCTTCATGATCTATGGATCTGAATTATTGGCCTTTGTGGTCTCCTTGAATATATTTAGATGGATTATTTTCTTCATTGAACTTCATTATGATATGGATCAAGTTTTTAACATGCTGGTTTTCATACTGAGGCTTACTGCTCGGGTGTGCTGGGGGTTGCCTGGTTGCCTTTGAACTCTTCTGTCTTGCATGCCTCAATGTAGCCCTGTTCTATTATTTTTGGCTGGTGACACAGGTTCAGTCAGTAGTTGGTGGATGCACTATCCTAATACTTTTTTATGAATTTCAGAAACATTTAGTATCTTCCCTAGAATCCTGGATACTCTATGTGCTGGATTTTTTAAGGATGCATGCCACTATCTGGTTTTTTATGTGTTTTTTGCGATATTTCACAACCTCGAAGATGGACAAGGAAATATTTCTCTACACTAATATGCTAACTTATAAACAACACTTTTGTATCTTTTTCATTGGATGTTGGCAGGGACCTACTATGAACCTACTTGGTTGACCTCTTTTGGTTGCGACAGAGCTTGCCATTAAAGCCTATCCAGATGAGATAGAACAAATGTTGATGGATGTTCTCTTCAATTGAAATTTGAAGATCCTGAATAATTTTATCTTGATAGGAGTTACTGCTCTTTTGGATGGACGTGATTTCTTTACATGAAGACTTGACATCTCATTCAATTTGAACAATGTGCGGTTTGAGGTTATTTTAATTAATATCATGTATCGCTTTCATTTCTTATGTTGGTGTTAATGTTGGTGTAAGATCAGTGCACCATGATCTTGTACTATAATAATTTTGATTTAATGAACTTTTTTAGGGAATGAAATGGGTGACCAATTCATGTCTCTATTTTTAAAAACAAATAAATAAAAAATTATATAAATAAAAAATCAATTTTTACCAATAACACAGTGTTTTTCACTATTTCTAAAAAATTTAAATTTTTCAGAAAAATACCAAAAATTCACCCTAATCTAATTTCGATATTCCGAATTCAAAAATGAAGTCCATTATGAAAAATAAAATTTATAAAATTTTAAAAAGTGGGTATTGCTATTAATAATAGATAGTTTGATTGGTCACGGTGTGTTTGAATCTCAAAGTTGCGTACAATGCAAGATGTTACATTATTCAAAGGGAAACATACCATGGAAGCCTAGGGGGTTACATTCTCCCCTCCTTAAAATAATTTCGTCCCAAAAATTTCTAGAATATTATTGCATAAAAAGATTTGGTTTTTTCTTCATCATAAGTTCCTCGGGTTCCCAAGTTTCCACTTCCATCTAATGATTTCTCCATAGAACTTTTACTAGATGATTCGTATGGTTTCTCAGCACCTATTCTCAGGAATCAAGACTTTTGATTGGCTCTTTACAATAAGACAGATCAAGTTCTAGTTAAATTTGTTAATAGGTGAGTACATGTGTTGGTTCAAGCATTTATTTTCTCAACAGTGATACATGGAACACATCTTGAACATTGGGGAGACTTGGAGGCATTTCCAAATGATAATCTATAACTCCAATTCGTTCTAGAATTTCTAAAGGAACAATGTACCTAGGACTGAATTTACCCTTCTTCTAGAAATGTATAACACCCTTCCATGGAGATACCTTCATGAAAACAGGGTCTCCTACATGAAATTCCAAATCCTTTATTTTGTTATCTACATATCTCTTTTTCCTACTTTTGGCTGATTTGTTGTCGGTTTGGATAATCTTCACTTTTTCCATTCTTTCCTCAACAAGTTCTAGGCCGACAAGTTTTCTTTCACCAACATCATCCCTACATGTTGGTGTGCGACAACTCTTTCCATATAACGCATCATATGGTGCCATATGAATACATGAATGGAAGATATTGTTATAGGAAAATTATACCAGAGGTAAATATTGTTCCCACATACATTGAAAGTCAAGTGAGCAAGATATCAACATGTCTACTAAGGTATGAATAGTCCATTCTAATTTTCCATCAGTTGGAGGGTGGTAGGCAGTGCTCAAAAGAATTTCAGTATCTAGGGCCTTCTGATAATTTTCCAGAATCATAATGTAAAATAGGGATCACAATTAGAAACATTCAATAAAGTTACTCCATGATGTCTTACAACTACATTAATATATAGTCTTTCCATACGTTCAAGTGGTAAATATTATCTTATAGAATGAAAATGAGCTGAAATGGTAAGACGATCAACAATGAAACATATTGAATCATTCCTTCTATGAGTCTTTGGTAGCCCCATGATAAAGTACATCGTAATATTATCCCATTTCCACTCAGGTATTGGAAGAGGTTGTATGACTTCTCTAGGCTGTTGGCTTCCAGATTTCACTTTTTGACAAACCATACATATTGACACAAAATCAACAATATCTCTCTTCATGTTGTCCCACCAAGAATTTTCTTTCAAATCCTTATTCATCTTAGTGCTACCAGAGAGTATAAATAAATTGGAGCCATGGGAATCATCCAAAAATTCCCTTTTTAGATCAGGTATATTGGAAACACACAGCCTCTTCCAAAATTTCAAAATTCCATATTTATATATGAAGCTGATCAATCTCCCATCATTCACAAATTTAATTTTCTTTTGAAATTCATCATCATTAGTCTAAGAACTTTTTATCCTTTCTAGTAAAGATCATTTGGAAACCATTTGAAAAATAATTGATTCTTTACCTTACATGGTTATTCCCATATCCATCTTTACTAGATCTATGAAAAGAGTATCCTTTTCAACTCTCATCTTGTTCAAAAATCCATGATCCTTTCTGATCAAAGCATATAACACCTTATATGCCTTCCCTAGGTGGTAGTGTATAGTAAAATCATAATCTGTGAGTAGTTCAATCCATCCCCTTTACCTCATGTTGTGTTCTTTTTGTGAGAAAATATACGTCAAACTCTCATCATCTATATAAATCTCACATTTTTCATGATAGAGATAGTGTATCCATATTTTCAGAGAAAATCATACAGCTGGTAACTCAAGACCATGAGTACGATAGTTTTTCTAATGAATTTTTAGCTGTCGTGATGAATAAAAAATAACTCTATCATTTTGCATATGGACAAAACCATGTCCTTTCTATGAAGCATCACTATAAAAAACAAACCCATCATTCCCTGATGGTAGATTCAAGAAAGGAGCATTAACTAATATTCTCTACAGTTATTCAAAACATTCTTCACAGACTTTTTTACAATCAAATTTAATCCCTTTACCTGTGATCTTGGGTAATGGGTCAGCCAACCAAGAATAATTCTGGATGAAACGTCGATAATAACCTGCTAAAATAATAAAACTAAGTACCTTGGATATACTTGTCAGTGCTGGACATTCTTGGATTTCCTTGGTCTTTGAAGGATCAAAAAATATTCCATCCTTAGAGACAATATGGCCAAGAAAAGAAATCTCCTGAAGCTAGAATTCAAAATTTCTAAACTTCTCATATAATTCATTTATTACACGAGTCTTTAGAATAATGAGAAAGTGATTTTCATGATCTTCGTATCTTTTGTAGTATACAAAGATTTCATTAATAAATACCACTACAAAGTCATCAAGATATTCCTTGAAAAAAATATTCATTATATACATGAAGACATAGGTTGCATTAGTCAATCCAAAAGGCATTACTGTTAATTCATAATGCCACTACCTGGTTCGAAATGCTATTTTCGGAATGTCTTCCTTCTTTACAAACAACTGACGATATCCAGATCAAAGGTAAATGTAGGAAAAATATTTATCTCCATGAAGTTGGTCAAATAAATCATCAATCCATGGTAGGGGATACTTGTTCTTTATTGTTATATCATTGATCTCCCTGTATTCAATGCACAACCCCATAGATCTGTCTTTCTTCTTAACAAAAAGGATAGGGGCTACCAACAGAGAAACACTAGGGATAATAAATCCCTGGTTACTCAATTCCTCTAGTTGTTTTTAGTTCCACTAATTCCACAGTGTCCATTATATAAGGATTAATCGATATTGGCCTTGAACCATGAATTAAATCAATGAAAACTCAATTTCTCGTTCTGGAGGATGTACAGGTATATCCTCTAGAATCACGTAAACATATTCTTGAAAAATAGGTTCATCCTCTATAAAAAATTATTTTCCTCACCCATAGTTATTTCATTCTATTCCTCCCCAATAATTGAATTTAGTAGAGCTACGGGTGGTGGATCCAGATGAGAATCAGGTGGCGATGTTTCTGATCTAAAGATAAGTTATTCCTTATCATCATCGAAAATTGTAACCTCATTCTTATTAAATTAAATTTTCACATCATGTTCAGAAAGACAATCCTTTCTGAGGACTATATCAAATTAAATCATGGGTATGCTGATGTGATTAGCAGATAAAGAATATTTATATGCCCTAATGGGAATTGATTCACAAAAAAATTATTGCAATGATACTTCCCTTAGGTGTTTTGACTGACAACTCCCATGTTAATTCAAATTGAAAATATACAATTTTCATAGAAAAATAGGAAGATATGAAACAATGTGATGATCCAGAATCAAATAAAGCATTTTCTAAACTTGGGGAAACAATTAAATTACCTGCCACCACGTCTTTTGGAGATTCAACCTCAGCATTAGTGATTGCATAAGCTTTTCCTTGATCCCTTGTCCTTTTTTGAGGTAAGTTCCCTTAGCACTTAAAACATTCATTTGAATAATGCTACTTTTCTCTACAATTGTAGCATTAAACATGGACATCCTCTTTATTCCCATTGCAATCATGATCTTGGTGGCCTTTTTCAACACACTTGTAACAAACTACCATTCACTTCAGGAATGTACTAGGGTGTTTCTTCCCACATTTACCACATGATGGATATTAAAATTTTCCCTTATTCCCCTTATTTCCATTTACAGAGTTTTCATGAGATATCTTTTTCTCTTTATTTGCTTTTAAGTCATAAGACATAGAGAATTCCTTTTCTGTCTTGATAGCGCAAGAGACAATATCTTCGTACGATGAGAAGGATTGTGAGAGTAATTCTCAAGGGAGAAATGATTTAAACCCATCAATGATTTGATCAATATTACTTCTTCAGTTACATATATAATCCACAACATTCCTTTCTAACCTTGTAATGTTAGCTTCATACTTTGCGACATTATCATCCTCCTTTTGTCTCAGACTTAGAAATTGCTTTTTCATATTTTCTCAATGGTCAATAGGATAGTATTTTCCTAATAAAATCTATTTAAACTGCATCTATTCCATACATGATACCTGTTCATCCTCCTTTTTGTTTTGAATTAATGACCACCATTGATCTGCAACTCTGGTGAGCCAATAAATTTCCATGAAAACTTTTTCCCTTTTGTTACACCCCAAAGCATGAAATATTTTCTCAAAGGAACTTTTCTATTGTTCAGATACACATGGATTTGTAGACCCATTGAATTTGTGTGGTTGTTTCCTTATGAAGCAGTCTAACATTGATCCTCCACGTTGTGGGTTAGGGTGCTCCATACAGTTGAGGTTATTATTCAAAACCTGAGTGAGTTGTCCCAGAATGGTGATAAGCTTACCAGCACCAATTACTTCAATAGCTCCACTATAAATATCTTGAGTAGAAGGGAAATCATTACATGGATTACATGCATTGATACAGATTCCATTCCTTCCACTAGGCACCATTTCTAAACAATGTCATACAATAGATAAGATTATGAATCATAATAAATAATTCCAAACATGTAAAACACTTAACATAAATTGAACTGTTTATGGATATAATCCATAATCATAAAAATGTTTTCATTAAAGAAGTATATTATAATAAACCCTACATAATAGTTTGTAACAAAATTGAGAATTATCTTTAGCATATCCCTCGGGAGTGTCGTAACCAAGAGTGCAGCAAGACCCATGGTCGTGCACCAGTTCCCATTCGAGTCTAGCACAAAGCGGTGTTTTCGGGTTTTACCCTTAGGTACATCTATGCCAGAGCTGCCTCTACCTACTCATATCCAGATAGGGATGCATTGCTTGGAAACCTCACAAAATCTCTACAATACCAAATTTAGGAAGTTCTTCTATACAAATCCTCAAAGTCTATATTAGAGTAATGTTCTCTCAGCAGATTTTTTCTAAATATATCTTCCAAGGTTTGTACTAAACTTATACTGAAACCAACTGTATTGCCTCGACCCCGATTACCCAGAGTCGGTGCATTTTTATATAACATTTGCATGATACAAGGATCATTTCCTGAAAAACCGACCAGTTTAGTATCCTTTGATGTTCTAAATATATTCAAAAGTTTTACATTACATCATGAAATAAAAACATCAAAAACATTTTGATGACTTTTGAACACACTTATATCCACAACCTATCCCTTCAGTTCAACCATAAAATACCTTTTCACATCTTGGAAAAAATAAAACATTGAAAGGGTTGAGCTCAGATTCTCGGTAAGGATAACAATATAGTGAAAACATTCATAAATATGCATAAACATTTAAGGAAATGTATAAGACAAAAACAAAATCCTTTTAAACTTAATCATCAACATAATATGGAAAAGATAAAATAAAATAATTCCATTTACTTATTAAAATGGATATTCTACTATTCGAATAATCACATACAATATCAATAGCCACTTTCATAATGATGGAATGCATAATGCCAAACATCATAACCACATGGTCAAGGCCTTGTGCCAAGACTACAAAAAAGATATTTTCAAGGCCTTGTGCCAAGACACTAGTTTGTATCATGAGACCAACCGATGCATCTAGGAGCTATTTCAGGCTCCACCTGTCACTTACTAAGTACAATGCATTCCTCATATGAAAAGTTTTGAACATAACATAAATATTCATATTAAAACTAGCATATGAAATGTCAATAATTTATCCATAAACCATGAATGGGTTAAAAATAAAACATCAACATTCAAACATTTCAAAAAACCTTCAATAAAAAATGGAATTTTGTATCATAATAAATCAACATCAAACTAGCTTAAAATTCATCAAAGGATATTGACATAGATGAAATCAAAACATTTTCAGAGAAATATCTCTTTCTATTTTGAAAACATTTCAAAGTATTATAATTATAAGAGAAAACATTTGTATTGAAAATATTCTTATAAGCTTGTATGGGAATCATCGACGAAGTTATAACGGCAGAAAATAGCCACACTCACCGTAAAAGTTAAAAAAATACATTCTTACATCAATTTTGTCAAAATGGTCCTAAAGTACCTTGTTTGAAAAATGACGGAAAAACTCCTTTCAAAACATATATGGTAAAATAAGGGTAAAAATAACTTTAACCCAGAGTATTTTATATAGTAAAAATGATTCAAATTACATTTTTAATAAAACCCGGATGTGGATGATAAAGGTGTCCTTGTAGATACTTATGTAAAAACAACCTCAGATAATAAAGAGATTGTAAAATTTACCCTTACTTTGTAATTTTCCTTGGTCGAGGGTACATTCAAATCATGTATAATAGTTATATAATTTTTAATAAATTATATAAGAACTATATACATAATTATGATATCATATATGACCCTCTAATATTACTTTGTTAATAATATTTCAGTAGTATCATCATTTCGGGAGTTAATTGATTCGTTTTCCTTGATATGCTTGGTTACGAAAGCCATGTTTGTTAGGGATAGGATGTATTTGATTAATATAACAAATTAAAAGATGTTTATAGACAATATTTTTAATCATAAAATGAAAATTACTTTTGAATGATTATGATGGGGAATGAATCTCATTGCGATTGTGGAGACGTTAATCTGTACGTACGCACGAGCGATAATATCATTATATTGATAGTGAAATCCTATTTAATAGGATGTTATATCATATATACAGAATCATTTACATGTTATATTTATTATTTAAATCCCTTATACTCATTAATATACCCATCCAAATAATGAAGTGTTTGAATAACAACTATACCACGACGTGGAGACGGTAAGCCATACGTACGCACGTATGGTGACTTTGTCATTCATATGATGGATAGAATAATGAATATGGTTTTACAATTTTTATAATAACATAAAATTATGTAGAATATATTTTAGTAATGATTTTATAATGGAAACAACCAAGAAAGAGGATGTGGGAGAAGAAAAGAACATGAAAGAGGAGATGAAATATTTACCTCTTCTTCGGGTTCTTCCTTTTGATTTGATCAAAAGGGCTCCTTACGTTGTATTTATGACCAAAATAAGGCCTCTAAGATAAAGGGAGTAATTTTGGGAGGATATTTGGGTAGTGTTTGGCCGAGCGAAATGGCTTTGGAGGTGTGAAATTAAGATAAAGAAAAGTACCCTTTTATAAGAGAGGTGAGGGTCACATTAGGAAAATATTGAAATATTATTTTATAATAAAATAATTTTCGGTTTCTAATGGATTAAAAATTAATTTTTTCGAGTCTTAGGTGGGGATGGGTCGAAAACCTCTCTACCAATATGTTTTAGAGAGGTTTAGATCATCATATTAACCTTATCTTTTAGATTTAACTCTTAGTAAAATATTTTGGCATTTACCATGTCACTTGGTATTTTTATATTATATTGTTAATATACTTACAATAACAAGAAAATAAAATCTTATATGGTTCATTATTAATATATATAACCTTATATAAGTCCTTTTTTGGAACCTTATATTTTTAGGAATATTATATCAACTAATAATATAGTATTTGTTTTGAAAACTCAATTATGTCAATTTTGAAACTATTTAGTATTTAGTTTTTGTGAAAATAATAAGAACATGATTACTTAGAAAAAAATTAATTAATCGACCCTAATACGTCATATTAACCTAGAAAATTTGTGGAATTCATCAAAAGTCTCAAATTATAGTTATTTGGATATTTATAATATCAATTATTTTTAATCATTTATTATTAAAGTAATTACACCATCATCATTATGTCATAAATAAATTAAATTATATAATGTATAAAAATTATAAATAAAGTCCCATAATGTTGGAAATTGTTTTATCATTCTAATGAATATTTATAGTCGAATTTAAATTGTGTGTAACCCTATATTTAAAATGCTTTAGTTATAAAACATTGAATTTAACTCTTTTTACACTTCTTTAAATAAAATAATAATAAATGCCCTAATCAAATCCATGTGGATCAAATGGGATCATATTTTATTCCTAAGGTTGTTTTTCGTCGAATTAAACTTATCCAATAGAATTAGGACACGTGTTAGGGTAATTATGATATCATTTTTACCCTTAATTACCCTTTTTACTTTTAACCGTGGTAAATAAAAGTCAAAACATACAATTCACCAAAAATTATTTTCATCTTGCTGAACCACATTTTAATTACTGATATCAACTCTGTCTCTCAGATTTTTGAAATTAAACTCACAAAAGTGGTAAAATTAAGTTTTATGAGAATTTGGAAATGACCTAGGAGGTTGGTAAAAGACTGTATAAAGATCAATAAAATGTTTATATAGCTGAACATATTATAAAATGAATCCAATGAATTAAATTGAAATTATATTGGTATCATGTATCTATTTTTTACTAAAATAAATATAAATAAAATAAATAATTATTTAAATAAGAAAGCCAGTTTTTACCAATAACGCGGTGTTTTTCACTATTCATCTAAAATTTAATGTTTTTAGAAAAATAAAAAAACTTCACCATAAGCTAATTTCTATTTTAAAAATTCAAAAATGAAGTCTATTTTGAAAAAATAAATTTATTAAATTTCAAAAAGTGGGTATTACAATTAATAACGGCTAGTTTGATTGGTCGTGGTGTGTTAGAATATTGAAGTTGCTTTCAATGCAAGCTATTGCATTATTTAAACGGAAACATACCTTGGATGCTTGGGGTGTTACAAAATCTCTCAAATAGATATGAAATAGAAATATTATCGAAGAAGTTATCAACTATTATTGAAGATATGGTGATTATTATAAAAAACACTATGTAACTATATTAAACCATGCTTATCCAATGATCGTGGTAACTGAAATTAACATTGTTTACAAAAGATTAGAGTGAATACAGATAGAGTTAAATGAAAATTAAATAAAAATTAGAATCAGCAACCCATAGTTAGAGAAAAGATTAATTTTTTCAAAGATCTTCACTACATAAACTTATAATATGTCAAAACAATATACAATGTTATACATTTTTAAAAATAAAATAGCCAGATATGATAAACAATACAATGAAAAATGTTTCAAAATGTAAATGTTATATAATGTAATCAATATAGAGCATACTTCTGGTTGTAAAGTTAAGAGAATCGCTTATGAAAAAAAAATAAGCTAGTATTTCCCGTGTGTAATTGTATGGAACACTAAAACCACATAATCATATATACGTGTGTGTGTTTGTCTATCAACACACCACACATGATGCCTCCAACTTAATATTTTTAAAATGTTTCTATTGAGATTTGGTGATCATGGGTTTTCCCTTCCTCTCCCATAATAGGAGTTCGATGGTGGTGCCTCACCGAAAGGCCCCGTGTCTCCACGACCCGAGGCGAAGAACTATAAATATTTTATGGTCATCCTCACTAGACCTGCTATTGTTTTGTTCCTACTTTGTCTTCTAAATAGCCCCGCTATCGATATAATACCCAAATTCTCAATGAGGGTGGAGGGGTGTCCGATGGTAGATCTATCTCTGACATTGATAGGCGATGCAGAAGATTATTATTGTTAGTCTATGGTTTCCATGTTCGGTTGTGACCCCCCCCCCCCCCTATTGCCTTCTTTTGTGCCTTCGTGACCTCATGGGGCCTTTCTTCTCTAGTTTTAGTCTCTTCCATTCCATGAATCACCTTTGGAATCCACTTCTTCTCTCACATATACTTTTTCTATCCCCAGTCTTTTAAGCTATGAAGGCCTGTAGAATGTAAATTCTCTCTTTTTAGATGGTCTTAGGCTATCTATAAAAGGAAAGACTCAACATATGTGGTGGTGTGGGTAATGCTACCAAAACTCACTATGTGTTTCTTCAACACTTCCATTATTCAATGTGTGGGAGATTCTCTGGGTGGTTTCTTGTGTGTAGTTGAAGAAACCCAAAGTCACTATTCTTTTTCGGCAGCCCGCATCTATGTGGTGGTGGACGAATTTTTTAATATGTTTTCTATGTTTATTTAAAATAGTTATAGGTTAATTTTTTATAAAAAGGAAGTGTAGTAAAGGCGGCAGCGGTGCTAGTTCCTTTTAGGATATGTTGAAAGGTGGAAACCCCATTTCCACCTTTCTTCTAGAACCAAAAAATATTTACTATTTTTTTTATTTTAAAATTTTTAATTTTAATTTTTGTTTTGTTTTTTTAAATATATGTGTGTTTTAATAAAAAAAAATTCAGCAGAATTTTTCAGATATTTAATATCTGACAATACTGCCATAAAAGTAGTATAAATTCTGACATAAGCTAACACCCTGAGCTCCTAATTATAGGGCTTACCATGAAAATCATTCTCTATTTCTGATGTGGGATTCTGGTTCTACTTTTCATATACAGAAAATTCTGCATTTCTCATGTGGGATTCAGAACTGTTTCTAGTATGTGGATTTAAAAGACTATAAAATATAAATTATAATACCAATATAAATTTAACATAAAACATGGATTTAACATATATGAAATAATTTAAAATAAGAATATTTTCTTAAAAAAGTTCGATGGAAAATAATTTATATGTTTTCAAAGACACTTACTTGAAACATAAAAATGTTTCATGTACTTGACTTTGAAAGCCTATAAAATATAAACTATTGGACTAACTTAAATAAAATAATAATAATTTTGTAAACAAGGTTATAGAAAAATAATCTTTAAACTTTAAAAGGCACTTACATGAAACTTAAAATTTTTTCATGTATGTGACTTTGAAAGCCTATAAAATATAAACTATAAGACCAATATAAACGAAACATAAAACATGGATTAAACATATAAGAATAATTTGAGAATAAAACTAATTTCATAAAAAAAATATTGATGAAAAATAATTTAGAATATTTCAAAACCCCCTACTTGAAACTTAATATTATTTCATGGGTCTTTGAATGAATATAAAATGTCAACTATAAGACAAACATAAATGAATCTTAAAACAAGGATTAACCATATAATAAATAGTTAATAAATAATTATTTAATTAGTAATATAATTATTAATTATAAAATAATTAATTATTTAATTAGTAATATAATTAGTAATTATTTTTTATATAATTAATTAGTTACTTCTTAATATCATTATTAATTATATAATAAAAAATTATAAATTCAATTATTAATTATAAAAATAATTTATTTATTAGTAATATCATTTTTAATTATAAAACAATGAATTAGTAATATAATTATTAATTATACATTGATTAATTATATAATAATTAATTAGTTAATTTGTAATATAATTATTTTCTACATAATAATTAATTAATTAATTAGTAATATAATTATTAATTATATAATAATTAATTAGTTAATTAGTAATATAATTATTAATTATTAAAGAGTTAAATAGTTAATTAGTATTATAATTATTCATTATAATTATTCATTATTCATTATTAATATTTAATTAGATAATAATTATTTAGTCAATTAGTAATATAATTTTTAATTGTGATAATCAATTAGATAATTAGTAATATAATTATTTATTATTAATTATATAATAATTATTTATTTAATTATTAATATAATTATTAATTAGAATTATTAACAATTTATTATATAATAATTAATTTATTAATTATTAATATAATTATTCATTATAATTAATAATTACACAAATAAATAAATAAATAATTATTATATAATGAATATTTATATTACATATTATCTAATTATTTATTATATTTAATATAATTAATAATTTCTAATAAACTAACTAATTTATATATCATTAATAATTATATAAATAATAATTATACTACTAACAAACTAATTAATAATTAATAATTAATCATTATAATGAGTAACTATAATGATAATTTATATTACTAATTAACAAATTAATTATTATATAATAATTTTCAACAATTACTATTTAATAATTGTAATGAAAATTTATAATGTATAATTATATTACTAATTAACTAATTAAATATTATATAATTAATAATTATATTACTAATTATCATTTTTATTAGTATATACTAATTTTTAATAAATACAAATTTATAAATTTAATTAATCATTATAATTAATAATTATATTATTAATTAACTAATTATAAAATGGGCCTCAACTTTATATTTCTCAAAACATTAACCAATAAACTTTTATATAATTAATAACTATATTACTAATTAAATAATTAAATATTATATAATTAATAATTAAATTAATAATTAACTAATAAATTATCATATAATAAATTATTATTAATTACTAAATAATTTATTTCTAATTATATAACTAATAATTATATTACTAATTAACTAATTTATTATTATATAATTTATAATTATATTACTAAGTAACTAATTATATTTTTTTGAAATAAATAATTATATAACCAATTATCTAATTATATATTATATAATTAAGTTTTATTAATTAATAAATAACTAATTAATAATTAAAAATTGATAAATAATAATTAATTAATAATAATTATAATGATTAATTATAATGAATAATTATACAGCTAATTAACTAATTAATTAATATGTAATAATTTTTTAATAATTACAAATTAATAATTATAATGAAATATTATAATTTATAATTATATACTAATTAAAAAATAACTATTATATATAAATATTTATATTACTAAATAAGTGATTATTTATTATATAATAATTTATTACAATTACTAATTATTAATTATAATGAATAAATATAATTTATAATTATATTACTAATTTACTAAATAACTATTATATATTTATTAATTATATTATTAATTAAATAATTAATTATTATATAATCAGTAAATAACAAATTAATTATTATATAATTAATAATTATATTACTAATTAAGTAATTAAATAATTTCTTATAAGTTTAATCCATGTTTTAGGATTCAATTATATTAGTCTTATAGTTTATATTTTAGTCTTTCCAAGCCACATACTTGAAACATTTTTATGTTTTAAGTAGGTGGCTTTAAAAGCTTATAAATTATTTTTCATCAAATTTATTTTGAAATTATTTTTGTTTTCAACTATTTTTTATATATTTAATCCAGGTTTTAATTTTCATTAATATTGGTCTTATAGTTTATATTTTATATGATTTCAATGTCATATACTTGAAACATTTTTATGTTTTAAGATGGTTTTGAAAGATTATAAATTATTTTTCATCAACATATTTATGAATTTTTTTTTATTTTCAACTATTTATTAGATGTTTTATCCATGTTTTATGTTTAATTTTTAATTATATTTTAGTTTATATATCTTATTCTTTCAAATAAACATATATGAAACGTTTTTAAGTTTCATGTATGTGGTTCTAAAACCTTATAAATTAATTTTGGCAATATTTTTTTGTGAAATTGTTTTTGTTTTAAAATATATTTTATATGTTTAATCTATGTTTTATGTTTCATTTATATTGGTCATATAGTTTATATTTTATAATCTTTCAAAGCCACATACTTGATACATAATCCCACATCAGAAATGAAGAATGTTCTATGTAGAAAAGGGAGAACCTGAATCCCACATTAGAAATAGAGAATGATTTATAGGGAAACCCCCTTATTAAAGGGAGCCCAAGGTGAGAGTGTCTGTTAGAATCCAGACTACTATAATGACATAACTGCTGAATATTAAATAGAAGACTCGTAGTGGCAACAAGATTTCTTTCTGTTCCCTTTGTATTTGCATGGTTTCTGAGATTCAAGGTCACACAGAGGCAGTGTGATGGTGAAAAGATCTTAGAAAAGGTAAGTGGGATATGGGAAATATATATTCAAAGAATTCCTCTATCGCTATAAAGGACTAGACATCGTCTTCCTTTGGGATGAATCTAGAGACTCATGGTTCTCCTCCCAAATTTCTGGACTTCTCTTCCCCTTGATATAGTGCCTCCGCCTCCCTGAGAATAGCCTTTGGATTCATAGTTGGAGCCTCAAACCCTTACCGATAAGTTCTTAAGCCCCAGATTAGGTGTTGTGGAGAGTAAGGAGATGACAACCTTTAGACTGCGTGGCCTTTTTTAACCACTATATGTGGATAGGGAGAACCCCACTCCCATTTCTAGCCCTAGGTTATTACCATAAGACAAGCCTGTGCATGATCCAATCTGTAATCCCACATCAAACTACCTTGAGATATCTGGCTCTTTGTATCCTAAAGGCTAATTGAATGCTCAAGTAGGATCCTCCTTCTCCTCGCATGTCGTCTTCCTAGCCAATAATACATCTTTGAATCTTTATTTCCATCCAATGGAGAAGATGATCCCCCAACCTCCCCAACTACTTCAAATGGAGTTAAATTCTCAAACATTCAGTCGGTGATAGGTGAAGGAAGGGTCACCCAATATAAGGCCTGAAAGGATAATAATGGTTCAATTGCTGATACTATCTGGATATTTTAACATCCCAGGTAAATAATGAAATATAAAATTTTCACATTTATGAATATTTGTGAATTAAATTTATATTTTACCTCAAATTGGATGCTATGATTCAATGGCGTGCACGATACGCAACAACAAGTTTCTTTGGAATCTTATGTTGCACACTAATAATATAATATTATTATTTAAAATGGTAGTTAATGCCTAGATATTGTATTGGAGGGAATGAATATAACTAAATACATTATTATTATACATGTTTTTTAAATGTTTTAACATACATCCATAAAATGTTAGAGGCTAAAAATGTGAATGAAACCAATTTGAAGCAAAAATACTCTAATATTCATTAAAAGGTCAATTTACAACCTTTTGGTGGAGAACCCTTTCTAAATATAGTTTTTTCAATTTTATATATTTTATTTGACAAAAAAAATATTATTATTTATAATCAGGGCATCAAAATATAATTTGGATGAAATTTTGGTATTTTTCTGATAAAGTTCATTTTTAATGAGTAGTGAAAAGTACCGTATTTTAATTCAAAACTACCTTTTAATATAATATATTTATATGGTTAGATTATCTTTTTAATTGGTTTTAAAGTGTAATTTGAATATATTTTTACCAAATTAATCTAATATCGGTCATTGGAAGTAATTTCACATTGAAATAGGACACAAACAAGTGTCAATCTTTTGATAGTTATTTCTTAAAAACACACATTTTATTTTGACAACAGGAATTAATTTTAAATTATTTTCTACCACTTTTGTGTTTTGAATTGGAAAAAATGGGTTCCATATTTGGAATTAGGAGGTCCAAATTGTGTAAATAGGTAACTTTTATTTTTATACTTTATTAATACTTAGGTAAATATTTTATTTAACATGGTTAAAAAGTAAATCAGGTAATTAAGGGTAAAAGATAATATTATAATAATATTAAATTTTCCTAACATGTGTCCTAATACTATTGGGTGATACATATCCAACCATGGACATCCTTCGGTCTATTTAGGTATCCTATGAGGCCACATGGGAGTGATAATGACACTTTATTTTAATTAACTTAAAGTAAAGGCCAAAATGACATAAACAAATATCTTTGAGTAAATTAATTTTTACATAGGGTTATAAAAGTTATCTTTTTGAATATAAATACTATTTATAAAAATAAAAATATTTCCTACATCATGGTATTTTTTTACAATTTTTAGACATCAAAAAAGGTAAATTATTTATGACACAATAATGATGAAATGTTTATCTCATTAATAAATGATTTAAATAAATAAAATTGTAAAGATTAAAATAATATCCAAAACCTTTCAAATTTTTATTGGATGATTTTATTTCGAACAAGATTCATCTTATCTTTGTCTTTAATATGTTTTGAACATTTATAAACCGAAAATCATTGTATATTGAAATAATATTTTCACACATTCCTAAAGAGCCCCTCCCCCCTTATAAAAATACCTCACCTCTAACCCATTAATCACACCTCTCAAGCCCCTTGGATCATAAAAACTATGCACAAATAATCTCTCAAGATCCCTATCTTCCTCCTAGAAGCCTTCCCCTAGGCAGAAGTAAATTCAAGTAATACTTTCGGTTCAAACCAAAAAGAGATACCCGATTTAAAGGTATTGTCTTCTCCTAGGTTATTTTGTTTTATTTTCTTTATCAAACCCCTAAAGGCTTTTTATTCATTTCATTTAAAGCAATAAAAGTATCCTAAATATACTAGGTTGTTTTTATGATAAGTATTTGAACTACACTTACACACACCTCCGTCAAATGGGTAAAGAACATAATGTTTCTGTAGACGGCAAACTAACGCCTCACGAAATAATGATTGCTCAATTTTCTCCTACCACGTAATATGGTGGACATTAATATGGAACTGGATTTATATGTGATATATATTATATTTATAATGTTTCTATACTTCTTTATTTTCCATTTATAGAATACCTTTATTTTTTCCATAGAGGGTAAATACGATAATCTCAATGAGGAAGTACGGACTACCACCCCCTCAAAGTTATATGACTCGTTCATGCCTCACATGGAATGTATAAATGATAGAGTTGATGAAATTATATATGATATTATACTGTAATTATAATATACCTATGTATCATTATGTATTCATTCCATTAAATACAAAATAGAAATGAAAGTAGCCTTCATGCGTACGTAAGACTTACCGTCTCCAAGAACGGTGCATTTCATTTCTTATATCTAAATGTTATATAATTTTATAAATACATATATATATAGAATATAAATTATGTATTTGTTATCTAAATCATGAATATCTTTCTAGAGATAGGGTAATTTTGACCACATTAACAACATGTAATTATAAGAAGTTCATTTTTTACTCCAGCACCAAATATTGAAAAAATGACCATTATTAACATAAATGACTACATAATGTTTATAACATGGTAATAAGTAATATAAAAGTAATAATAAACTTTAAAATGGTTCTTAAGAAAGTAGAAATTAACTTTACTTTATTATTCAGGAGATTAAAGAACGAACAAGTCAATTTAAACACGAGGTAAGGGACTTCGTCTCAATCTCCTTTCATTGAGGAATATATTGTTTTATATAAGACATTCTTTTATATGATGTATAAACACCATTGACTTCTCATTTCATTCAAAGGGAATATTTTCCAATGATCCGTTTTACTAAACGACAAAAAGAACATTTATTTTTAATGTATGTGATGACAATGACATTTCCACCACTGCGAGTACTATTTGATCTTTGGCTTCTGTAACAAGTTGTAATGTTTTTAAAAGAAAAATAAATAACACAAAATCTTTTACATAATATTTTATTGAAAATGGTTTTTGGATTTATTATTTTAATATCTTGTTCAATATCTTGAAAAGATATATTTTGACTGCAATTTGGGAATGTTCTATTTCCTTTATGCTTATATTTTGTGTTATGATTATATTATGGTACTTGGGCATTGTTTACATATACGGGTGGTTCCATGATAAACCTAGGGTGGGTGAGCCCGAGATATCTCTCCACTACATTGGGTAACCTGACGGAGGTAAACCTGAATGTTTATCCTAATAGATTTAGGTAATATACAGTGATGGGTATTCCAAATGTAACTCCCTACGTAGCCATGATAGCTCTCATGTATGTATGTTATGGATGACACAAGTTACCATTATGACTTATGATTTCAATGTGTTATTCATAAATCTTATGATTTCATGAGGTTTTTTATGGAGCTTATGTTATTAATGTATTGATGAACTAATGTTTTCTTTATTTTTATATAACACTTACTGAGCTATTTATGCTCATCCCAAGTTTTGAAATGTTTTTCACAGGACTTAAAGATGAATAGGGTGAACGATGGGATCAAGGGAAAGTCATGCTGTCTAAATCATGGAACTAGACATGACTCTTTTTTTTCAAGAGTTTTTATTTTAGGGAAAATATGGAAACAGATTAGAAGTGTATCCTTTGTGTTTTTTAGATGTCATGTAATAGTTATGGCCTAACTCTCTAAAAATCTAAACCTGAAAAGATCCTCAATGTGAAATATTCATTAAATTCAAGATTTTGTAATTTTTTAAGGTTGTGTACTTATAGTTGGTATCAGAGGTTGGTTTAGATAACATTATAAGTTATAATATTATTAAATTAATGTTCATAAATTAATTTATGTAAAGATGGTAGTGATATAGAAATTACAGATTACCATGTTGTTTCGCCTAAGATATTTCTTTGTTCTAAATGGTTTTCCACAGATAAAATAGTAAAGTTGTGATGGGACGACATCAGGAGGAAGACAAACATCCAAATCAACAATATGATATGGTCATAATTGGAACTGAATAATTTTTTGCAGTGATGGATCATTTGACAGAGGCTATAAATGGTGGTGGTATCCATGCATGAGATCAGCCAGAAAAACCACAAAGGAACATGTCAGTTGTGGAGAATTTCACGAGGCAATGTCCCCAATAATTCAGAGGATCATCTGACCCTATGCTAGATGAAGGGTGGATTAAAGAACTGGAGAAAATTTGTTATTTCATGGGGTTTTGACAACATCAAAAGGTTTGTCTCTCTGTTTACCATTTTGGAGGTGAAGCCGATTAGTGGTGGTCGATGGTGAAAAATATCAGGGATAATGAAGAGATTGATGCTCTTGATTGGGAGGAATTCAAATGTATGTTTCTTGAGAAATAATTTCCTATAGTGGTTCATCTTAGGATGGAAAAACAATTCTAGGAATTGAGGCAGGAGGATGACTTAGTGGCTTCTTAAGACGAAAAATTCACTCGCCTGGGAAGGTATGCTCCAAATTTCATATGAGATCTTAATCGTAAAATCAATTATTTTTAATTAGGATTAAAGCCAATGTGTTGAAGGTATTTAGCTTCTTGTCTATTCAAAAGTTATGAAAAACTTGTTCGATGTACGAAGAAGGTGGAAATGGAGTTTTCCAATGATCAGGTTTTCTTTGAGAAACAATAGAATAGGAGGTCAAGGTGGCAGACGAAAGGGAAGAAATCTTCAAAAAAAGCATGGTGGTAAGAATATTAAGTTTATAGTTTGTTAAAATTGTTGTAAAAACCTTGTTTGAGAATGTATTTTGAATTATAGAAAAATGTTACTGATGTGGTAAAATGGGACATAAGGCTCGTAATTGCACTGAGAAAGAGTTGGGTAATGGTAATAAAAAATCTGATTTACAATCAGTATAATGTTTTAAGTGTAATAAAATGGGTTATTATACAAATGAGTGTCCAACTAAGAACTCCACTGAGGGAAAGAAGCCATAATAGAGGCAGAAAGGGGTTGCTAAATTCTTTACAACTACTTCAGCAGATGTTTGGCCATCAAATGAAGTAGTATCAGGTACACTATTTGTTTGTTCATAATATTCCAATGTGATGTTTGATTCAGGTTCTACGCATTAGTTCATTTCTATGAGGTTTTCAAGTAAATTGGGAATTCCATATCAAGGTATTAATCTTGAACTTATGGTAAAAACACTGGGGGAAATGTCCAGACAAAAATAAATCATAAGAATCTTCGTGTCATTGAGTGTGGAAAAAATCTACCTACAAGCATTATTTTTTTCCCTCTAGTAGAGTATGATGTTATTTTTGGTATGGATTGGCTTTCGGTTTATCATGCTATGATTTACTGCAGAGCTAAGAAGGCTTATTTTTATAAATAATTTTGTTTTGTGTATAAGAATGAACCCTTACTTTTGATAACATACCAGGAAGCTGAGAAACTAGTAAAATATTGAAACAAATGTTACCTTGCTCATATCATTGAAAAAAAGGAACTGTTCAGATTAATGATGTACCAGCTATAAATGAGTACCTTGATGTTTTTCTAGATGAGTTTCCATGTATTATACCTAATCGTGAAATTGAATTTAATGTTGACTTAGTTCATGATGCTAAGCCAATTTCAAAACCCCCTTATTGAATTACTCAAATTGAACTTTTAGAGTTAAAGAAGAAATTACCGGAGTTATTAAATAAAAGTTTCATTAGACCTAGAAAGTAAACATGGGGTGATCCTGTGTTGTTTTTTAAAGAGTAAGATGGTTCAATGAGACTTTTTATTGATTATAGAGCATTGAATAACATCATTGTTAAGAACAAGTATCCTTTGCCTCATATATATGATTTGTTTGATCAGCTCCAGGGAGCTCAATATTTTTCAAAGATTGACTTGAGGTTGGGGAACCATCAGTTGAAAGTAAAGGAAGAAGATATTCTGAAGACTGTGTTTTCTACTAGAAATGGCCATTATGAATTTTTAGTTATACCTTGTTGAATAACCAATGCACCTACTATATTCATGGATCTTTTGAATAGAAATTTCTGTGAATTTTTGGATAAGTTTGTGGTCGTCTTCATTGATGATATTTTGGATTATTATATAAGAAAAGAGGAGCATGAAATTCATTTAAGGGTTTTCATACAAACCTTAAAAAAAATAACAAATATGGTAAATTTTGTAAGTGTGAGTTTTGGATACAAAAAATTTCTTTCCTTGGTCACATTGTTTCAAAAAATTGCATAACGGTTAAAACTACTATAACAAAAGTTGTTGAAGAATGTCCAAGACCTACAAAAATAATGGAGATCCCTTATTTTATTGGGTTGGTAGGTTCTTATCGGAGGTTTTTTAATAATTTTTCATGGTTATCTAGTCCAATGACTAAGCTAACATCAAAAGGTGTTTTGTTTTTGAGGACAAAAGAATGGGATGATTGTTTTTAAGAATTGAAAAAAAGATTGGTGAATGCTCCATTTTTGGAACTACCTTCTAGAAATGGTGAGTTTGTTATTTATAATTATGCTTAATTGAAAGGAATCGGTTGTGTCCTTATGTATAAAGATTAGGTAATTTCTTATTCTTCACTTCAGTTGAAACCTCATAAGTTAAATTACCCTACACATGATTTCGAATTAGCTATTGTAGTTTTTTCTTTTAAAATTTAGAGGAATCATCTGAATAGAGTAAAATTTGAAATATATACTGACCATAAAGTATATATTCAATCTTATAAAATCTAACATGATACATAAGATATTGTTTGAATTAATCAAGGATTATGATTTCATGATCAATTACCATCTGAGAAATGAAAAAAAAAAGTTGTTGATGCTTTGAGTCAAAAATGTATTGCTTCATTAACCATGATACATTTGGAATGAGATCCTTTAGTTTTTTATTTGATGAAATTTTCCATAGAATTTGTTTGTGTAATAAATTATTTTATTTTTTTTCAGGTGTCAGTGAAATCATCTCTATCATACAGAATAAAGCTAGCGCAGAAGGAAGACAATGAGTTGCAGAAAAATGTAGAGTTGGTTCAGAAGGGTATGTTGCCTGAATTTATCATTGATAATGATTGTGTTTTGAGATTTGGAATGAGAATATTTGTTCCTTTTGATTCACAATTGAATAATGAGTTTTTATTTGAAGCTCATAGTTCCCCATTTTCAGTTCATCATGGTATTACTAATATGCACATATATCTTCGAGAGTATTACTGGTGGGATGGAATTAAAAGAGATATTGCTGATTTTTCTATGAAGTGTTTGACTTGTCAGCCGGTTAAATTAGAGTGGTAGTTACCAAAAGGGATACTTATTCCATTACCGGTGCCAAAGTGGAATTGTGAAAATATAACAATAGATTTCGTTATGGGATTACCAAAGACATCTCAAGGTAAAAGTGCAATCTGGGTTATTTTTGATCGACTGACTAAATTTTCTCATTTCATACCTATTCGAGATACTTTGTTTCTAGATCAACATTACCATTTGTATGATCAAGAGATTTTCATGTTTCTTGGTGGTCCCCTATCCATTGTATTTGGTTGTGATTGCAGGTTTACATACAACTTTTGGAAAGGCCTTCAGAAGTCGTTGGGTACTAAATTAAATTTTAGTACAGTTTTTCATCCTCAATCTGATGGGAAGTCAGAACAAACAATTTAGACCATAGAGGATTTGTTATTAGCTTTCTCGATTGATAACCAGGGAAGTTGGGACCAACATATTTCCTTGATTTAATTTTCTTATAATAAAAGTTTTCATTCCAATATACATATGGCTTCGTTTGAGGCATTATATGGGAAGCAGTGTCAAACTTTAGCTTTTTAGGGTGATGTAGGGGAAAAAAAGTTGATGAGACCAGAATTGGTAGAAGAAATGGCAGAGAATGTTTAGTTGATTCAGAAGCAAATGAGAACATATTAGAGCTGGTAGAAAGGTTATGCGGATAACCGGGGGAAGGATATCTCTTTCAAGGTAGGTGATCATGTCTTTCTCAAATTTTCTCCATGGAAAAGCGTGATGCGTTTTGGTACGAAAGGAATGTTGAGTCTGAGGTTCATTGGACCTTATGAAATCCTAGAGAACGTTGGATCTATTGCATACATAGTGTATTTACCTCCATTTTGTCACAGGTACACAATTCTTTTCATGTATTAATGTTGAGAAAGTATATTCCAGATCCATCTCATGTTTTAAGTCCAGAGGTAGTTCTGTTGGAAGAGAATCTCTCTTATGAGGAACAACCGTGCTAAATTATTGACTGTAGAGAGAAGGTGTTGGAGAATAAGGTAATTCACCATGTAATGGTTCTATGGAAAAAACATATGGTTGAAGAGGCAAATGGGAATTTGAAAATGTTAATAGGGATAAATACCACCATTTATTTGATAAGTGAATAAAATTGCGAGGAAGTAATTTCCAAAAGGGAGGAAGGATGTAACGTCCCAGGTAAATAAAGAAATATGACATTTTCATATTTATTAATATTAGTGAATTAAATATTAATTTTACTTTAAAGGGGATGCTATAATTCAATGGCATACTTGATACGTAATAACGAGTTTATTTGAAATCTTACGCTGCACACTAATAATATAATATTATTATATTAAATGGTAGTTAAATCCTAGTTGTCGTATTGGAAAGAATGATTAGAACTAACTAAAGTATAATTATACACATTTTTAAATGTATTTACATTTATCCCATAAATGTTAGAGACTTATAATGTGAATGAATCCAATTTTAAGCACAAATACTCTAATATTCTTTAAAAGGTCGATTTACAGCCTTTTGATGGAGAACCCTTTTTAAATCTAGTTTTCGTCACTTTTATAAGTTATATTTTTCAAAACAAAAAATTATTCTTTTTAATTGGGACATCAAAATATAATTTGGATGAAATTTTGGTATTTTTCTGATAAAGTTCATTTTTAATGAATAGTGAAAAATACTGTATTTTATTTAAAAATTTCATTTAAATATAATTTATTTATATGGTTAGATTATCATTTTAATTGGTTTTATGGTTTAGTTAGAATATACTTTTACCATTTAATCCAATTTCGATAATTGGTAGTAATTTTACATTGAAATTAAGATAAACAAGTGTCAATCTTTTGATAGTTATTTCTTATAAACATTCTTTTTGTTTTGACAGCGGGAATAAATTTTAAATTAATTTCAGCCACATCTATGTTTTGAATATGGAAAAATGGATTCCATATTTCGAATCAATAGGTCCATATTCGGTAAAAAGGTACCTTTTATTTTTAGAATTTATGAATATTTAAATCAGTAAATATTTTATTTTGCATGGTTAAAATGTCAATCTAGTAATTAAGGGTAAAAAATAATAATAAAAAAATATTAAATTACCCTAACATGTGTTCTATTCATATTTTTTGATACATATCCGGCTATGGGCATCCTTGGGTCGGTTTTGGGGCCCCATAGGGCCTCTTGGGAGTGATAAGGACACTTTATTTTAATTAACTTAAATTAAAGGCCAAAATGGAATAAAAAATATCTTTTAGTAAATTAATTTTTACATAAAGTTATATAAGTTATCTTTTATTCTATAACTATTTTTGGGAAATCTAAAATAATTTCCTATATCATTGTATTTTTTTTATAATTTTTATACATCAAATAAATTAAATTATTTATGATACAAAAATGATACAGTGTTTACCTCATTAATAAGTTATTTAAATAAATAAGATTATAAAGATTAATATAATTTATAAATCCTATCCAATTCTTATTGGATGATTTTATTTCTACCAAAAGTCATCTTATCTTCTACTTTAAAAAGTTTTGGACATTTAGAAACCGAAAATCATTATATAATAAAATAATATTTTCACACTTTCATAAAGAGCCCCTCCTACCATTATAAACATCCCTCAACTCTAACCCTTTACTCACACCTCTAAAGCCCCATGCCTCATCCAAATCTGGCCCAAATAAGCTCTCAAGATCCCTATATTCCTCCTAGAAGCCTTCCCCTATGTAGAGGGAAATTCAAGTAAACCTTTTGGTTCAATCCAAAAGATGATACACAATTTAAAGGTAATGTCTTCTCCTAAGTTATTTTGTTTTATTTTCCTTCTCCAACCCCATAAAATATTTTTATTCCTTAATTTTATAACATCAACAGTATCCAAAATATACTATGATGTTTTTATGAGATGTATTAGAACTACACATACACACAACTCCGTCTAATGGGTAAAGAACATACTGTTTCTGTGGACGGTGATTTAATGCCTCAAGAAGTGATATGACTCGTTCATGCCTTACATGAAATATATAAAGGATATAGTTAATTAAATTATATATGATATTATACTATAATTTAAATATACTTATTTATCATTATGTTTTCATTCAATTAAATACAAAATAAAAAAGAAAGTTGCGTTCGTGCGTAGGTACGGATTATTGTCTCCATGAATGGTGAATTTCATTTCCTATCTCCAAATGTTATGTATTGTTATAAATAAATATATATACTGGATATAAATTATATATATGAGATATTAATAATGAATATCATTCTGGATATAATGTAATTTTGACCACATGAACTACTTTCAATTATAAAAAGTTCATTTTTGTCTCAAGTAGAAAATATCGACAAAATGACCATTATTAACTTAAATGGTTACAAAATGTTTATAACATGGTAATATGTAATATAAGAGGAATATAAAACTTGAAAAAGGTTCTTATTAATTTAGAAATTAAATTTAGTTTATTATTCAGGATATTAAAGAACGAACATGTCAATTTAGACACGAGGTAAGGGAATTCGTCTTAATCTTCTTTTATTGAGGCATATATTGTTTTATATATGACTTTATTTTATACATTGTATAAAAAAATTACTTCACATTTCATTCAAAGGGAATATTTTTAATGAGTAGTTTTAATAAATTCCAAGAAAATGTTTGTTTTTAACGTATGTGGCGACAACGACCTTTCTGTCGCCTCAAGTATTATTTGAGCATTGTCCTCCTAAACATGCCATAATATTTTTAAAAGAAAAATATATACCATAAACTCTTTTACATATTATGGTATTGAAAATGCTTTTAGGATATATTATTTCAATATCCTTTTCAATATCTTGAAAAGATATATTGTGATTTAAATTTGGTAATGTTATCTTTAATTTATGCTTATATTATGTGTTATGATTATATTATGGTCCTTGGGAATTGTTTACATATACGGGTGGTTCTGTGATAAAACTAGGGCGGGTGAGCCCGATATAGCTCTCCAATGCATTGGGTAATGTGACAGAGGTAAATGTGAATGTTTCTCCTAAGGTATTTAGGGAATATACTTTGATTGGTATTCCAAATGTAAATCCCTACATAGATGTGATGGCTACAATTTAAGTATGATCTGGATGCCATAAGATACCTTTATGATTTATGATTTCAATGTGTTATTCATAAATCTTATGATTTTCTGAGGTATGTTAATGAGCTTATTTTATATATGTATTGATGAACTAATGTTTTATTTCTTTGTTTTATAACCCTTACTGAGCTTTTTCTACTCATCCCAAGTTTTGGAATGTTTTTCACAAGACATACAAATGAATAGGGTCAAGGATGGGATCAAGGGAATATTATACTCTCTAAAACATAAAACAGTACATGAATATATTTTTCAAGGGTATTTATTTAATGAAAAAATGGAAACTAAGTAGAAGTGTCTACTTTGTAATTTTTGAGATGTAATGTAATAGTTATGTCCTAACTCATAAAAAATGTAATCCTAAAAAGATCCCCAATGTGAATTATTCATTTATTTCAAGATTGTGTAATGTTTTATGGTTGTGTCCTTATAGATATTGTATCCTAGAAAAATGAAGAATACTCTAATTTCAAGACCACAAAACAAGATTTTATCAGCACTAAAAAAGTCTTTATTGGAATTAAAAAATGATAATAATCGAGGTGCTATTAAAAGGGGACCCTTTTATCAACATTAAAAAAATGCTCATAAATGGGACTTTTATCAGTGCTGATTAAAGATCAAAAAAATTATTAAAAAATCTTCAAATCAGTGGGTTTTAATAGCGCTTGACCCTCATTTAAACAGTTTCCACAAGCCCCATCACCACACCCACCACCCTTTCATAGTGCTATCACCCGCCTTCACCCACACGCACGCCTGTCTCTATTTGGTTTTGAACCCAAGTCCTCTCCTCCTATATGCCTACTCCTTTACCACTCACCCATCATATTAACTAGTCCATTTATTGATATATATATATATATATTGAGTCATATTTATTTTTCTATTATATATTTATATGTATAATATATATATATACAGATATTCACATATAGTTATATTTATATATGTATATATTTATTCATATATTAATATATATATATATATTTATTCACATATTAATATATATTTATATATATTTATTTATAATTTTTAATCTGTATATTTATTTGTATATTAATATATATTTATAAGATCTATTTTAAATATGTTTTTTGCATGTTTATACATAAATAAATACATATATACAACACACAGACACATATATTATATGAGTATATGTAACTATAATTATAAAAATTTATATATATATATTTATATGTATTTTTTAAGAAGACTGAGACCTTGCCCAGAAAGCAAGATGCCTTTATCAATAAAATGAAAAATTACCCCAGTCTGGAAATAGGATATTTACATTGATCCTTCCTAAGAAAGGGAAGTAGGTCGCCCGATATTTAATCCACCCAATGAAAATCAATACTACTCACACATTTTCTAGAAAGACCATCCGCCAAAGAGTTCACCTATTGATAAATATGAGTAACAATATGATCCTTGGAAGAGAGTAGATCCAGACATTTTGACCAACGATTAGTCAACTTCCTTGAAAGATGAAGAGAACCTGCCCAAAGAGAAATAACCACAGATGTGGAGTCACATTCATTCCATAACTTGTTCCATCAACGACGTTCATCTTGCTCAACCGCCTCGTAAACATCAGGTCTCCTTGTTAGATATCTTTGAAAAAAACATCTGAAAACTAATCTTGAGATTATGGCGAGAAGAAATAGTTTCCCAAACATCATGCATGTTAGTCCATGCAACAACCATGTATAATTATTCTAGAGGAACAACATGTCTTTAAAAAGGTAGAGAATTATCCACAACACATCACTTATAATATTAGTGTGGTCGTATATCCTTTATTCTTTATGGTTGTGTATGTTTTGTGTGAGGAAAATGATAATATGGATCCAAGGAAACAAATATCATCCTTCCAACCTGGAAATCATTCTTGGTTTATTTCTGGAGACATTAATACTATCACTGATGTGTCAGAAAATAAGGGAGGCACATTTTATTTTCAAGGATGGATAAATGACTTCCAAGAGTTCCAGAAAACCAAATTTTTTTTGGATATGGGCTATAACGTTGAGAAATTCACATGGTGTAACAACAAAAAAGGGTGTGGGAGCATATGGAGTAGGCTAGACCGATATATCTCCAACCCGTAGGGTGTCAACTCTTATCCACAGGTAGTGGTCACACTTACTCCCCGTATCCTTTCAGATCACTAACCCCTATTGATTCATCATAAAATAAATAATACAAGGGAATCCATTTTTCTATTCATAGCAAGTTGGACATGGTCAAAAGGATTTCACTAGGTCATTAATGAATCATGAGATGAACCAGTGTTGGACTATTCTTGATAATGGATTAGTAATAAGATCAAAAGGCTATGGAACCACCTATGCGACTGGAGTATAAAAATATCCAACAATGATGATCTCCTAGAGGATATAAAAAGATAGATATCCTTCATGGAATCCCATTTATTGTAGAATTTTGATGATGATATTTTTTTAAGAATTATTGAAAAACAAAATATTCTTAGTGGAAATATTACGGAGATTGAAAAGGTGTCCAGGGAATGTTCATGAAATTTATGGCTCAGGGAGGGAGACTAAAACACTATATTCTTTAATGGTTGAGTAGAATAAAAGAGGGACACAAGGAAAATAAACCTCATTCTGGAGGATGACATGTACACATGAGATAATGAGATGGCCAGAATGATCACAAAAAACAACATTGAAAAAGTCCTCACCCTCTCCCCCTGATATATGAGATGAATTGGAGATGAGGATTGAAAGTGAATATTTTTTTCTGCATAATTACCCCCAAGATGATCAGTGAGCAAAGGAAGGTTAATATGGAGGCCATTCTTGATGAGTTGGATATCTAAGCATCAATCCTCTATTTGAAGGGAGCACCCTTGGCCCTAACAGATTCCCTGGTATGTTTTATGTCTTATCAAGGGATGCTAATAAAGAACAAATCATTGAGCCTGTGAAGGAATACATTATAGGAGGATTACTCTGTAGAGAAATGTGTTCTTCTAATATGGTTTTAATTCCCATGCTGAGGGAGAAAATGACTCTGGGACAATACAAGACAATTTGCATATAAATATTTTTGTACAAGATTACTGAAGGCTTAATCAACAAAACACTCAATCACTTTCTCCCAGAGATTATTTCAAATGAGAGAAATTGATTCGTATAGGGAAGGATAAATTAAGGGGACATAATGATTTTGAAAGATATGGTGGAAGATATTGACAAGATATATACTCGGTCTAACTTCATGATTCACTACCACAAAACTAGGTTCCCATAGTGCCACCCTTTATCAGTGCTAAAAAAAGTGCTGATAAAGGGGGGCCTTTATCAGTGCTAAAAAAGCACTGATAAAGGGAAATTTTAATAGTGCTAAAAAAAGCACTGTTAAAAGTGAACCTTTATCAGTGGCTTTTAGCACTGATAAAGCCCCCCCTATATCGGAGCTTTTTTTAGCACTGATTAAAGGTCCCACTTTATCAGCTTTTTTTGGTAGTGCTGATAAAGGGGGGGTTTTATCAGCGCACATTTACCTAGAACTGATAAATGAGTATATTTGAAAAAACAATTAATTTAAAATAATAAATTCATATATAAGTATATTTATATTGATAAAAATATAATAAATATTTTTTAAAATATGTTTTATATCGATTTGATATGTCGTAGACCCAAAATGGACACCCGAGAGCATAAATTATGGCCGTTTGTAGGGATTAAGGACCTTTTCGTACCTTGCTGAATATGAAAAGGTTTTATAATGGTCATTTTAGTGTAGGTATGGTTGTAAGATTCGATTTGATATGTGGTTGAGGGATAACGGACACCCGGAGCAGATGTTATGGAAAAACGGACCCATGGAGCCAAACTTATGACCGTTCAGAGGGTTTTGGGTTCTTTTTGAACCTGAAAGAACGTGAGAAGGGGTTTCGGTGATCACCAAAGTGTGTAACCTTTCGTAAGATTCGATTAGATACGTGTTATAGCCAAAACGGACACTCGGAGCAGAAGTTATCGGCGTTTGAAATTTTTCAACTCTCGTATCTCTTAAAAACCTATGAAACCAATAACTCATTAAAAGGGGTATAAATATTGCTCCGGTTTTCCATTCGAGCACTGTGAATTGTAAAATCGAAACTCGTTAAATGATTGATGACTACATTTAGTGGAAACTGTTATATGATAAAAGGAACGAAAGATATATCAGTTATATCACTCCAAAAAATTTCCAACTTCAAACGACCATAACATTCCCTCCTAGATTAAGTTTGGGCTCTATCACATATCAAATCAAAGGATGCGAAGATATATACACATCAAGTTGACTCAAACATACTCTTTTCACGTCTAGGACTCGAAAATCCCAGAAAACCTCCAGAAGGCCTCCAAAACTCAGTTTTCGTGTCTGGACCCCTGTCAAATTTTTATTAAAATGGTCATCACATCAAATATGTGTGTTTGTTTGACATCTGGTACCTGTGTTATCATCGATGATTCCTTGATCTTTAGTTTGTCTATTTACGAAGGTGAAACAGACACCTGAAGAAGAAGTTATGTCTTTTTCAATGACTTCGCAATTTGTTAGGTTTTTCGAGACACCATTTCTTGCACATTTGTATATACATATAAATATATAATATTTTTAAATATTTTTAAATATGTATAATTATAATTATAGATATACATATAATATATATTTGTGTGTGTGTGTTTTATATATGTATGAATGTATTTGTTTATTTATATTTAAAAACATACATAAGAAAACATATTTTATTAATGTATTTAAAACTAATCTTATAAATATATATTAATATATATTAATATAAAAATAAATATATGGGTACAAAATTATAACTATATATATATATAAATATATATAAATATCTATTAATATACAGATATATATATATATATGTACTAATATAATTAAATATATGTATATATTAATATGACTATATATATATATGTTAATATATGGATATATATATGAATATAACTAAATATACATATATATTAAAATATGAGTAAATATAACTATATATATATATATAAATAATTAGATATTTTAATAAATGAAATGCAAAGCAATATGGTGGGGTGGTAAAGGCTTAGGCATGCATGCAAGAGGACTTGAGTTCGAATCCTTGGGGAGGCAGGTCGCGCGTGGAGGTTTGGGGAATTACCTAACGCTGTTAAAGAGGGGATTCAAGCACTGTTGAATCCCCCCAAAATTGCAAAAATATATTTTTTTACTATTTTTTAATATTTTTTCATCTTTTATCAGATATTTTCAGAGCACTGATAAAACGGCCCCCCCTTTATCCTCTCCTCAATTAACAACGCTTTTTAAGCACTATTAATCAACTTTTCTCACCCTGATAAAGGACATATTTTTTGTAGTGATTGAACTACACATGGACCGGGCCTATGATAGGATGGGATAGAGTTTCATCTTGAAAGCTTTAAATCACTCTGGTTTCAGGGTATGGTCTATGGACTTGTTATTTAGGTGCTTCTCATCTCATTGTATTATTGTGATGACTGTGGGAAGATGTTTCGGCATCTTTAAATCCATCCAAGGCCTATTATAGGGGTATTTTATCTCGCCAAGTTTTTTTAGCTCTAACATTGTTGTCAAGAAACCTCAAAAGTGAGATCTCTTGTGGTAACATGCTTCTGTTATGAATAGATCTAGATTCGGCATTATGAACCATCTTATATATGAGAAGTAATTCTTAATCTATAGGAACAAAAAGTCTAGATTGACTAACAGTTATAGAAATATCATTCAGATATAGAGGATTTGGAGTGGTAAAATCATTAATTATTCTAATATTAGTGTTCACCTTCCAAAAATATGTTTCATATGCTATGGTAAGAGCTGACAAGATATTATGGACATTCCTAAAATAATAATTCTAATGGGGTATCTAGGTTTTCCCATATCTGATAAGAAAATCAAGAAGGTTGTGTTTGACAACCTCCTAAGTAAAATTCCATCCCAAATTTTTAACTTCAAAAACAAGTTTCTCTAATTTGGGGGAAGGATTAAATTGTCCAATAGTGTTATTATGTCTATCCTTATGCATTAATTCTATGTTATTAACTCGCCCAAGGGAACCATATCACCAATCAAGAAAATCTTTCATTATTTCAATAGGTAAAATTGGAATGAGGGGAAGTGTTATTGGGCTTCGAGGTAATGGATGGCTAGGACACTCAATGAAGGAGGTGTTAAATTAAAAAATATCATTAAGATTATGAAAGGAATAAATTATAAACTCTCTTGGTATATTATCTATGGGAATAATCTATTGGTAAGATTCATACAATACAGTTCTGGGGATAATTGGAATAGTTGGGAAAAATGATCAAGTAGTCTCTAAAACATAACAAAGTGAAAGTATGAATCTTAAACTATGATTTATGAAAACGACCACTGGGTAATATACATTGGTGAAATTTATCATGGAAAGAAAAATGGGCTAGATGCAAACTCTATTTTCTAGGATTCCCAGTTCCAGAGATTTCATTTATAAAAGATCTTCTCAATCACATTTTTTACTCTACCACTCTAGCGGGCATGAAATGTTTTTTATGATAACATAATCCTTTCAGATGCTACATAGAAAATCATTTTTTTATTCTTTTTTTGGATCCTTCAGTGTGTGCACCTTCATTTCATAGATTCATCCTAGCCATGAGAATGATAGGTGGGCATTCCATCTCTAGTGAAAAGTGATACAAACAAAATTGAATTTCCTAGTATGAAGAATCAATAATATGTCCATATCGATGGAAGAAAACATACATAAGAAGTGTATTCGGATTGACTCGTGATGTACGTTCTATAATAACCTCATCACTGAGTTATCTGGGCACTTATATTTTGGAATGACTTGGTCAGATATGCATCAGACTAGGTAAGACAATGGACGGGCACTCTGGTGTAGAATGATTGTGGGATAGACATCCTCTCCTTGTGCTTACCGGGGATAGAGAACCATCCTCGTGAGATAAAGAACAATGGAATGACTTTTACTTCTATTAGATGGGTTTTATGGGAGATGATGAATAAAGGATGTAAAGTAACAAACATGTCTAATCTATTCCAAAAGTTATATTTTCTTTCCAAAATGGAGGAACCTATTATTCTTCTTCTTGGAGATATGTCTTTGGTGGCCAACAAACACTTCCCAGTAGGAGATTATACCAATGGATGTAACACAGCAGAGAGGAGGTGTCTTATATAAAATCCACATCTAATAGGAATAAAACTCAACATGGGATGATCTTACATTCAAGTCATTATGAGAGGATATGGACTGGTTCACAATGGAAGGGGGTACATGATTCTAGGATTCATCACATATTAAGGTTTGGAAAACCCAATTGAGGTAAAATCTAGGGCTATACTCAGAGCTCTCTATAATTCAATAAACACAACATCATGATTTCAACTATTTAATCATACTCCAATTTTTTATTTAGCCTCTTTTTCAAAAAATATACTACCCAATGGAATCTAACCTAACTCATAATGAAATACATCCTCTTGATATATCATGATATAAAAGTATTAAACACACAGAGGGAGGGAAACATCACTGCAGATTGTATTTCAAGTAAAGGGTGTCTAGTAGATAACTTAACTGCCTATCATAGTATAGGGACATTACCCAATTACTGTAAAATTTTTTTAGTGGCGATTCCCTAGGCTTGTACCATTTTATACCCCCTTGATTTTGAGGTTCTATTTATAAAATTTGATTTTAATAAAAGTAATATTTTAGTGTTGAAATGTTTTATGCTTTTATATATGATAGAATATTATATTATTTCAATATTTCATTCAATGGTTTCATAATTATTTGGATTTTAATAAAAAAATAATGGTCAAAATTTTTATAATATTTAAATTGGAAGGAATGAAATTTTTTCAAAAATATAATGAGTTATGAATTCATGGAGTTACATAACTTGTGTATAAAAAATTTAATGTCATTATTTATTATTATTTTAATGAAATTATCTTTGATGATATATACTATCATGATTTATTTGTGATCATCTCATTTTTAATATACTGCACTAGAACTTATTTCTTTTTAAACTTTTAAAAGAAGTGCTTCAAAACCTACCTGTCGATCCAACAACTATTAGTTAAGAAAACTATTACACGTAAGTGATGTTGAATGTCTATAGAAACCTATAATCACAAAAGTGATCATGTATATACTGAAATAATAAAAAAAATCATATAGGATAAAAATAAAAACAACTAAGTATTAGTGATTGAAATTGAAAACATGTTTCTAATGATTAAAAACTACCTGAAAAATTCGGGTCTATAGAAATTTATTTCTTTTAATTTTTTTTGTAATTTTTAATTCACTAAAAAAATGAAAACATTGAAATTACAATTTAATTTTAAAACAATTGAACAAAAAATAAATGAATAAAACTACATAAAATTTGATAGTTTGTAAAGAAAATATGAAGACTTATAAGATGGTCAAAAGGTAGCATTAAAATTAATAAGTGACCTACAATAAAATTTTGATGAAAAAATAAAACTATAAAAGAAATATAATGAAATAAAATAATGAATAAGAACAATCTATAGGTAAAATAACTATTTAGATAATTAACATTAAATTAATTAATCTTTTAATTGATTTGAGGCATGTAATCTATTACCATATTCTCATTATCATTCTAAGTGGGTATATTTTAAGACTGTTATATTAATAGACCTTTAATCTAAGATTTCCACACATAGCTTGGAGAAATAGAATGTGACCAAGGAAAAACATTATCACAATTTGGGAAAGCCCAATTCTAAGAATATTATTTATTTTTCAATTATTCTTAAAAGAAATTATAAAGTTAAGAATATACATGTATATATTATTTACAAAAACAATTACATTCATGTGTGCTCATCTGTTTTGTATAAAGAGTATATAATTAAAATTTTGATCTTCTATATAATATGATAACATATTAATTAAAAATTAGATATAAAAACCCATATAATTACTCACTACAAAAATATATAAAATGATTCTATAAAATAATAATCTCTTTAAAAATTCAGGGATATAAAAAATGTTTTATAATAGACCTAATAAATTCATTAGAAAATGATTACCTACATCCTCAATAGTGTAGTTTATTTTTTTTTGAAAATATTTAATGGTTATATTAAAACAATGGATATAGATGAAATGATAAATAATTTTTCTAAAGATAATATTATAAATTAAAATGATACCAGAATATATTTTCTAAAATGATACATAAGAATTGTTTTTATAAAAAACCAACTAAAATTTAGGTGAAAACGAATCTTCTTAGACTTTTGGAAATATCATTCTGCTCCAAAATTCATTTTGAAAAATAGTAATTGAGATAAAAAGTAGATGAATGATGAAAGATACCAGATCTTAGAGAAAACTAAAAAGTATAGAATTATATGAAATTTAATTAATGGATACTAATGTAATAAAATATTTAAAAAACAAATACAATATTTTAGATCAAAGGAAACCACATAATTGTAAGATAAAATTTCCAGTGGTCTTAAAATTTTATTAAATATAGTATTTGATGATTTGAGTATAATTATTTGATAGTGGACTCTAAATAAGGGATGAGGTTATATTTTATAGAAAATAACATTTAAATGAATGAAAAAAGATCTGTTAATAATATAGGGATGATAAAAATTAATGACGTGCAGTTTTTGTTCTTAAATTGGGGACAATGAAAAATTATGAGAAAAATAAATATATGAAATATTTAGTGTTTTTGATACCTATGATATAAAATATAAAAAAAAATTGGATTTCAATTCTAGGATGAAGAATAATTTAATATTTAATGTAGGTTATGGTTGGTTGATTATAGGTTTGAAGGATGGAGGATACAAGAGGTAGATAAAATCTTAAATGGGTAGATGGAGACAATGTTTAGGGGGAAGGATGAGAGGAAAATAGAGATGTATGTGATTCAAAATAAAGTCATACAGTTATGTCTATTATTTTTTAAATATAAAAAACACTAATATATAAAAATAGTCAAAAGGAATTAACTTGTTATAGTTTGATACAATGTCACGACCCCCTCCCCACAAAGTGTACCCCTCCTGGGCCGACAATGTGAAAAGGGAGATAATGACCCCAGAGTCCCACCTCCAGTAGGCCCCAGGATGGCGACTAGCACCGAGGGTATAATAACATACAAATGGGAGGCATTACCCTCTAAGAGAACACATGCAGAAGAGAGAGATAAAATAGACTCCAGTCAACTCCAACTTAGAACTGAGATATAAAAAGGAAACCAAGTACATATATGAAATGTCATGCAAAATTACTACAACTGAAAGGGGGAAAACTCAAAGTACCCAAAAGAAAGTGAAACGGCAGCAACCACAAGCCCGAACAGCTCCTCCTCCAACCGCAAGCTAGTAGTAACCAGCTTGATCTCCAACATGCTCCAAGTGACATGAAAAACAGTTTATATGTACATAGGGTGAGTATAACAGTATACTCAGTAGGATCCTCCCCAAGCCTCTCGTGCAAAAGTAAAGAAAGCATGCTAAAGCCCAGTGAACAACAAGTGAAACTAACTCATTACCTAAATAGGTATACTAAGTTCCCATCCTTACCATGGATACTCTCACCAAGTAATGCATACAAGAATATAGCATATAGTAATGAATATCAAGGGTACCCCGCTACTACTTCCCCACTGGTTTGCCGCTTTGCCCCAACGACATACGTCCTGTGCATCTCTCTCCAAAGGCTTGCCCACAGACACCTGGGATAAGCTCCACAATCTGCACCTCGTGCACCACATAGGCTTGCCCGCAGACACCTGGGCGAAGCACCACGCCGTCCTCACAACCAAAAGTAACTAGGTAGTTTCCGGGAGCCACCACAGCCCGCATAATGTGTATCATACGTCGGGTATAATACCTCAAGCTATTACAGCCCATACTCCGAGTAAGGATCCTCAAGCCATCATAGCCTATACACATTACACCTATAGTATACCATAGGATACTATATCCAGAATATATGTGTGTGAATAACCACAAGCCATTACAGCCCTCTACACACATATATGGGGTAACTAACCGCTGTGCCTCATGGCACAAGTATCTACCAATAGAAGAGAGCGGGACCAAAGGGGGTAGTCAGCCATTCAAGCTCCCATCAGAATGTTGGGGAAAACACCCCCCCAGGTCTCAGAATCCCAGGGGTGTCAGTTTCCCTTACCGACAGGTTGGAGTAGCGTATAGAAACACAAAAAGTACAGAATATATATAACTCACAACCACACTATGGGCATTACCTAGTCATAGGCACAACTGCAGCTAACGTCTCTCAGACTCCAGGCTGCTACTTCTAAGACTAGGTATCCTATAAGCACACTACCATTTGAAGAGGTTTATTAGATTACCCCATTCTCATTTTATCAACTCCACTGTACGTTAATTAATTCTTTAGACATTAATTAACCATGAAAAATTTACCACATTAAACTAAATTGGCATCACATTCAAAAACTGCTCCTTTTTAGGATTCACATCACTATTAAATTCCGGTTTCTCCATCCCCGTGTATTATCACCATTTAAACAAACTTTCATTATAGAATTACCTTCCCCATATTCTTGGGCATTCTAGAAAAGCATCCTATGCTACTAAACACAAAGGGATCAACACGGTTAGTAGATATACTACCCGTCGAGTTTTTTCCGCCTATAGCAAGAGCATAGACCCATCCTCCAAAGAGAGGCTAAACACGGAAAGAACGTGGCATACCCCGCGTGTCTTCGCCTGCTTCGGAAAGAGGGTAAGCAAAACCAGCTGCCTTGAGCAGTGGGGAAAAGTAAAGCAGATAAACAACCAAACCAAACCACCAACATCAAACCATCACATTCATCTCATACCATCATCCGTGGTGTCCTCCCCGAAACCCACATGCATAAACCGATGCATCTCGCCACACTAGGCGTCATCTGCTGCCACAACCACAAGTCCCCATGCCTCCACATATCACAACAGCCATCCAGGCTCACATCAAATCACAAGCAGTAGGAAATCAAAGATCACAAAATGGGCTCTCGGCCCTTTAACAAGGCATTCAGCCTTCATATAAGATGAGCACTCAGAGCTCCAAACCACAAAGCATTCAGCCTTACAAGTGAGCGGGTAACTCATAACCCTTTTGAAATTATCGAACTAATAGTTCTTTAATTCATCTTGAATTAACAGATCCATTAACATGCCTCTTTATCTTTAGCCAATTATTTAACAAATAATTCCGGCTTTACGTTCTTTATCAATTTTCATCATGAACGAGAAACAAATTAAAGATAATCATAGATATCACTCTATCTAGGAAAACATGAGGCAAACCGTTATCACGGTACAAAGTAACAACATGCGATCAACCAATTCTTTTAATTCGGTTCAAGTATTTAATTAGGTCAATTTCATTATGATCCAAAGGACTAAATCATGCTAATTCTACGATTGCACATACACAATTAGAGAAGCCATGAATCCCCTACCTCGAAGAGTTCTTGACGTCCATTATCCACACAATGGGTCACAGTCCTCTTCTCCTCACGACAGCTGCATCCACTGGAGGATGCCACGGTACGACAGTACCAACCAACCCCAAGAAAACCCATTAGAACCATGGAGATTACATGCTAATATGGAAGGGAGAACAATAGAATGTGATCCCCGAAGGAATGATGATAAAACATACCTTATATGGAAGAATGATCGACACAACTTGGTTGCATCAAACAGAGCGGAACTGATCCGAGTAACATTTGATTTTGAAACTCCTACGGGAATGATTGCAAGGTTCTAACGTCTCGTAGATGAGAACCAGGAGGAAGAACAACGAAGAATGATATCTCATTCCCTTTAAAAAAAATTAGAGAGGCGACGGTTTAAGATCCGATTTATTCTCCATTAAAAATAGATCGCATTAACCCACGCAGTTTGACCAAGTAAAAACATCCCGGCCTTAGGAATAATTAATATAGGATTTATGGCCTTTGAATCACCCTTAAAGTTCTTAAAATAAGGTTTTTAAAGGATTTTACGTCAAAGAAAACGTCAAATTTGTGAAGCTGGAAACACTGCTCACATACTCAAAATTTGGAAAAGTATGGAATCGGTAGCTCTTAGGATTCTGGAAATACTGTACAAGTCCACCGATAGAACCTCACCGATAGAAACACTGTTCAAGTCTACCGATAGAAGTCCACCGATAGAAACACTGTTCACCTACCGATACTGTTCATAAAACTGGAAACACTATTCCCAGAACTAGAAATTTGGCAAAGTGTTAGCCGAGATACTGCTAAACAGTGGCTACCAGTATACCCAGCTACCGGTAGGATGCGGCTACCGGTAGACCGAGCTACTGGTAAGCGGTGGCTACCGGTAGGCAGCAGCTACCGGTAACCGGTAGGCAGCCGCTACCGGTATATCGAGCTACCGGTAGGCAGCAGCTACCAGTAGACCGAGCTACCGGTAGACAGCAGCTACCGGTAACCGGTAGGCAGCAGCTATCGGTAGACCGAGCTACCGGTAGGCAGTAGCTACCGGTAAACTGAGCTACCGGTAGGCAACAGCTACCGGTAGACCGAGCTACCGGTAGACAGCAGCTGGGGGATAAGTCACCTTGACCTCCCGGAACACCTCCAACACCACATTTTCACAAAGTAATGGACCAGGGAGGTCCGGGCCATTACATACAAAACTTTTGTTATTTCATTACCAGAATAACAGATAAGTGAAAAAAGGGAATGCATTACAAAGAAAAGTAGACAGGTGAATGAAGGGTGTCATGCTATTTGAAAATGTAAAATATTAAGTAGTAATGATTTCGAATGATACATCCTAGAATGCTGTGTAAACTGAATCATTTGAATAATGACAATCATTAATATTTTGATCAATGAAATCATTATGCAAATTTTTGTTAAAAGAAAAGGAAATGATGATGTCAAATGTAAAGGGAAAATAAAATTACAGGAAAAAACAATGATTTATGATATTAGATCATATTGAACATAAAAAATTCATAGATATATATGAAGTTTAATGAAATATGGAAAATGAAATTTTATATAGAGAAAATAAATAGAAGTTGCTAAATTGTAGAATAAATAAATAAAATGGATGAAATATTACTTGAGGTGCTCGATTTTTAACAAATACAAAAAAGTATGAGAAGCCTAAAAGTATTTGATATCTTAATCCAAGAAATAGTATAAATAATACAGATGGAAAAACTGATTGACCAAGGGAATATTCAAATAGATATCAATGAAATTTAATAAAAATGCATAATTTTTTTTCATTCAATAAATAAAAAGTAACAATAAAATTAATATATTGAAAACATCAAAAGGCATCAACATGTTATGGTTAAAGACACAAACCTAGTTATTTAATTTCACTGAAATAGAAGCTATCAAAAAAATATTCAAATCATAACAAATAAAATAATCTAGAATAATAAAGTTTTAAAATACAGTTATAGCAATACAATTAAAAGGAAAATATTATCCTTTTATAATTTTTAATAATATAGTACATGTTGTTCTGGTAGTCCTAGAATTTCAATTGGGTAAATCTATCAAATTTTGATATATGTAACAACGAAGTCAGATTTATTCCAAATAAAATGGCACATATGATATCAAATGCATGAGAAAACTAAATATAATACAGTTAAATTAAATTAAATATTTAATCTAGAAGAGCCCAAAGATCCTAAAAATGTAGAGACATGTATGAAATTTAATGAAAAGTAATGAATGAAATAAAATGTATAGAAATAAAATATTCAATTCTAGATCATAGAAAAACTACTCAAACAAAATGAAATGTTACTGTAGGGGTTCAAAATTTCATAAATACGCTACATGATGATTGGATTAAAATGATTTGATGGCTATAACAAATAATTAGGGAAAAGCATAGGGATTTTCTGTAATAGGCATGAGAGAAATGTGATTTGTTATTAAAAATTGATACTAAAAAAATTAAATAACTAATATAGAATTTTAATATACATGAGAATATAGATAATGAATTAACAATTTCAAATGATGAAAAATGACTTCCTAGTTAAAGAAATATGATACTGAATTCAAACAATTTTTTTGGATCCTATATATGGGTAATAAATATAAAATAGAAATTTAAAAATAGTGAACATATATCTTATAAATAAGTATAAAACATTTACTACTTTTGACTACTGATTATATTAGTTTTACCAATATGTTATATGAATAAAACTTCTAATAACTACTAAATTAAAAATTATTAAAAAATATAATATACATTTAAAAAATGCATATACCTTTTTGGGATTCCATCAATTAGAAAATTATATTATTTTAATTTTGTAGCGATCATGGTGATCAAGTGAAACAAACAATTAGATTATTAAATTCATTAATAATTTTTATATGATGGGATAAGATAAATAGAAAAAAAATAAGTTGAATATTTGATATTGATTTATGGAGAAGATAACTTTTTGAGATGCATAAAATCTTATATATGAATTTTCAAGATAAAGGAAATTTTATTAGTGAATGAAAAAAAGAAAAATCCAGATTCATTTGTATGTAGGGGAATTTAGGTTCGAGAAATAAATGGTTAACATGAATCACACTAGGAGTTCCATAGCAATGAATACATATATAAGAAAAAGTTGGGATGCATGCATTTTTTGAAGGAACTGATTACTGAATGTGGAGATTACAACATAGGATTCACGAAATACAATCCTTATATATAGGTAAATGGATAGCATAAAATGTGAAATGGTTGGGAATGTTATTGATGGTGGAATAATGGAAGAATCATGAAAGATAACATATTTGAAACAAATAATTCTCTCCATGTGAAAATACACTAAAACAGATGAAGGTGAAAATATTTTGAAAACGAAAATGTATTAGGGATTAAATGTATCAGAGGAAAAATAGGGTTGAGATGTCGAGTACAAAAAAATAAAATTAAACGAAAGCTTGTGATAATAGTGAAATGAAATTTGTGGTGAAAATATAGATAATATATTGTAGTAGTTATGAGAAGTGACAGAAAAAAGGAGTGGTTTTATTTGATATTTTGGTAGGAAAATATATGATCTGTGGATATAGTCAATCAAATAACCCAAGTGTAGAATTTAGAATATGAGAGTGATGTGTGAGCGGTATCTATAGATCAATGATGTTGTAGCAGATCCTGATTCATCAAACTGATTTATTGAAAATCTATTTTCTATATTTGATCTGGACAACAGACTTTGATAGTATGGGAGTGATTCAAAACTTACCAGGATTTCAATTCAAGTTGATACATCAATGTTTCAATAAGGTTCTAGATTCACCAATCACAAATGATGGATGGATATACTATTTAGTGAGGATGTGGGAGGTTATAAGATCATTATAACACCCTGACCATAGTTACCAAGAGTTGGTGCATTATTTTAATTCGTTGGCATGATTACAAGGAATCATGTTCCGAAGGACCGATCTGTTTAGCAGTCTTGGAAAATAGATTACATATATGAACATTACATTACAATTTCTAAAATAAAAAAAAACAAAAATAATCATTTGGGAACACCATTATTCCCCTAGATTACTCCTATATATCAATGATAATACAATTATTTGCATCCTGGAAAAAATAAAACATAGAAATGGGTGAAATCAGATGCTCAGTAAGGATAATGATATAGAGAAAACTATCATAAATAAGAACAAACTTTTAAGGAAATGTATAAGACCAAAACACAATCCTTTTAAACGAATACTTCTGTATAATATGGAAATGTTAAATAAAAAAATTCCATTTAATTATTAACATTGATATTCTACTAGTCGAATAATCACATGTAATATCAATAACTAATTTTATAATGATGGAATGCATAATGTTGGACCTCATTACCACATAGTCGATGCCTCATGCCAAGACTACAAATAAGATTAAGTCAAGGCCTTATGGAAAGACACTAGTTTGTCTCATGAGACCTACCGATTCATTAAGGAGCTATAGTGGCCTCCACCCACCACTTACTAAGTCTATTTCATTTCTCATATGAAAAGCTTGAAACATAATATAAACATTCATATTAAAACTAGCATATGAAATGTTAATACATTAACCAGAAACCATGAATGTTATAAAAATATAACATACATAGTCAAACATATCATAACTCATTCAATATAATATGGAATATTTTATTATAGTAAATCAACTTCAATCAACAATAATATCCAATAAAGGATGTTGACATTGGTGAAAATAATCAATAAAACTCTTTGATAGAAATAACATCTTCCATGAAATCATTTAAAAGTCCGATAATTTATAAAGGATGTTATTTAAAAGAGATTTTTAAATAAAAGTATCCTATACCAAATTGAAACATATTAAAATAAATTGTCACTTTAAAACAATCATGCCTACTTAAATAAATCCTTAAAATCATTTTGAAAACATGGACATTAATTAAAAGATTTTGAAAAACTAAATATTTCAAGAAATTTAAAATGATGATCTAGTTAAAGAGTCTCATCAATAAAAACAGAAAAAAATTCATTTTTTAAACATTTTAATGAAACATGGATATAGATGATAAATATGTCCCAGTAGATACATATAGATAAACAATCTCGGATAATAATGAGATTGACGGAATAACCATTACTTTGAACATTTCTATGGTCATCTGTATGTTTAACCTCTAGTATAATGACCATAGTATGTTATTAAATTATACCCAAACCATATTCATATTTATTATATCATATTTTATTCAATTATTTATTTATATGACCCATTTAATACTAATTTCTATCTTAAAATAATATTTCACGTAATAATCGCTTTCTCTTTTGTACATGTTTTAACTTGTTATTCTTGTTCGCATCACTTATATTTTTATTTAATTTAATGTAGAATATAAAAAATTCTTTATTTATCATATGTATTTATAATATAAATATGTATAATAGATATATATATGAAATGGAAAACACTATTTATGGAGACGGTAGGCGGTACGTACGCATAAACGCCGTTTCCGTTTTCAGATCATATTTAATGGAAGTAAGTGAATGATATATATGTATATGTATATAAATATATATTTAAATTAGAATTATTTTTTCATATATTACATAATTATTAATAATATATATTTTTATAACAATTGTTGAATGGTGAATGTGGAAATGAATCTCATCGTGTCGTGGAGACGGTAAGCCATACGTACGCGTTAGCGATGATATCATTCTATTGATGGTGAAATAATTGTAAATTAGATGTTAAATTATATATAAAGAATCATTAAAATGCAATATTTATTTTTTACATCAATTATTCTCATTATTATACCCATCCAAATAATGAAGTGTTTAATAACAAACCACACCACGACGTGGAGACGACAAGATGTACGCACACATATATTGTTACATTTTCATTAATAGGATGGACATAATAGTCATTATGGTTTTACCATATTCATAATGACATATCTATATATATAAGTTACAATAGTTGTTATTTTATTATGGAAAAAAATCAAAGAAAGTGGAAGTGGAAGAAGAAAAGAACTTTGAATGAGGTGCTGAAGTAATTACAACTTCTTTTGGTTATTCCATTTGATTTGATCAAAATAGATTCTTAGGTTGATTCTGATCCACATAATTCCTATAGGCTTCAGTTAGGGTAGTTGTGAAGATATTTGAGTAGGGGTTGTCCAAGACAAATGGCCTTGGAGGTGTGATTATGAGAGAAGGGGAAATGCCCTTTTATAAGAGAGGTGAGTGTCACTTTAGGAAGAGTTTGAAATATTATTTTATTAAAAAATAATTTTTGGTTTATAATAGCATAAAATTGGGTTTATTTCAAGGATAAGATAAGGATTGATATAAATAATCTCATATAATAGGTTTTAGACACGTTTAGGTCACCATATTATCTATATCTTTTAGATTTAACTCTTAGTTAAATAGTTTAGCTTTTACAATGTCTTCTTGTATTTTTATATTACATTGTTAATAAACCTGCAAAAAAAATTTAAGAGAACCTAAAGTGGTTCATTAATTACATATATATAATTATATAAGATATTTGGAATAACCTTATATTTTTAGGAATATTATATCATTTAATAATATAGTATTTGTTTTAAAAGCTCATTTATGTCAATTTTGACACTATTTTGCATTTGGTTTTTGTAGAATTCAAAAAAAAAACATTATTAATTCTAAAAAAATACATTAAATCAACCCTAACATGTCATATTAACCTATAAATTCGTGTAATGCATCAAAAGTCACAATTTACATTTATTTTTATATTTATAATATCAATTATTTTAATTATTCATTAATAAGGTAATTACTTTATTATCGTTTTTTCATAAATAAATTGAATTATTTAATATATAAAAATTATAAAAAAATACCATGAATTAAGAAATATATTTATATTTTTAATGAATATTTATAGTAGAATTTATCTTATGTATAACCCTATATTAAAAATGGTTTACTTATTGAACAATGAATTTAACACTTTTAACTCTTCTTTAAATAAAATAATAATAAATGTCCTAATTGAATCCATGTGGAACAAAAATATCATATTTTATTCCTAAAGTTTATTTTGGTCAGAATAAACTTATTCAATAGAATTAGAAATATGTTAGGGTAATTATAATATCATTTTTACCTTTAATTACCCTATTTACTTTTAACCGTTGTATATAAAATTCAAAAGTTATTATTCATCAAAAATTATTTAGATATTATTGAACCACATTAAACTTACTAAATTCAACAATGTCTCTTATATTTTTAATATTCAATTCATAGAAGGGGTAAAATTACGTTTTACTCAAATTTTAAAATGTGCCTAGAAGGTGGGTATTAGACGCTAAAAAATTCAATAACATTTTATATATCTAATGTTATTATAAAATGACCCTAATGAATTAAATTGAACTAATATAAGAATTATGTATATATTTTTAATTTAAAATAAATTTAAATAAAAATAATAATTATTTAAATAAAATCCAGTTTTAAAAAATAAGGGACTGTTTCTTCACTATTCATCAAAAAATTGAATGTTTGCAGAAAAATACCTAAAAATAACCCTAGGATAATTTTGATATTACGAATCCAAAAATGATGAATATATTTCCAAATTAAAAACATATAAGTTTCATTAATTAATTTAATATTAATTCCCATTGTCAAAATGAGAATTCAGGGTTTTAAGAAGTAAAAACTATCAAAAGATTGACATGGGTTTTTGTACAATTTAAATTGGAATTTACTTCCAATGACCAAAATTATATTAAATGATAAAAGTATAATATAATTATACTTTAAAACAACTCAAATTTAAAGTTTAACACTATAAATTATTTTCACTAAAAAACATGTTTACAAATAAAATTTAGTATTTCTCACTATTCCTAAAAATATAAAAGTTTTCAGAAAAGTACCAAAAATTAATCCAAACTAAATTTTAATGTCCCTATTATAAGGAAAAATTTTATTTCATTAATTTGAATATAAAAAAGTTTCAAATATTTTATTTAAAAAGGGTTCGTCCTAAAAACACGGTAAAATTTCATTTTTTGAAAAAATACATCTTTTATCTGATATAAATAATTTGTTCTTATGTTATGTCTAAAAACACATAATGTGGATTATAATATTATATGGAGTATATAAAATTACAAATAAAGTTAATATTGTTCATATATTCTTTTTGAACAGCTAGTTTGGTTAGTCGTGGTGTGCTCGAACTCAGTGCTGCGTGTAGCACAAACTATTAAATTACATTAAATAGATAACGTAATATGAAATCCTGGGGTGTTACATTCTCCCCTACTTCAATTAATTGCATCCTCAAAATTTTAAATTGTACTTATAAAATAAAATTTTAAAAATAGAAAATACCTTTGTGGAAAACCCACATAGAATATAGGGTTAATAAAATTTAGTCTTAATTAGAGGGAAAGGAAAATGAAAAATTCACCACCAAATTAGGATTTAAAATAAGAGAATATTGGTGGAAATTATTATTAGAGAAAAAACGTAAATATTTATTGGGAGTGTAAAAGGATATCAATCACAAACATGTGATTGGAAAATGGGGGGCCTCAAATCCCTAAATCTATGATGATTTAAAATATCATCAGTTCAATAAAACAAAAGGTTTCATGATAACACATTTCTGATTTTAAGACCCTTTTCCTATATTTTAAGAATTAATTTCTTTATAGAATAAGAAAAAAATACTTTTCAAATACAGTCCCATCCTTTAAGTAATTTCTATAAAAAACTCATCTTAGAACTCAAAAATATTATATTTATCTTAATCTTATAGGGTTAAAAAATGAATTTATAATTCATCTGTTTGACCATTTAGAAAAAAACTTCTTATACAAACTAGGACATAACATAGGCCAGTGGTAGGTGATGCACCCTTCTCTCCCTCCTGTTGTGGGCTGATGTCTTATGGCCTTGCAAGATGCGGAGGTTTATTGCCCGTCCTCCAGGTTGTCGTTTTTATAACAATCCAAAAACAATCATAATAAATGTTCTAAACTTAAACAATTATATCCAAAGTCCAACATAATTCATTCCAACCATTAGACATATCCAAAATACTTCTGTCGAAATTCACAGTTCAAAATATATAAGAAAGGTAAACATAATTAAGATCTCTTTTTTCCAGATAATAACTTGTGAATACCTTCATCCTGTATTCTCTTAAAACATGGTAACACCTTGAATTACCATAAAACCTTATTGAATACATTCATGCTACATTTTTCCTTATAACATACTGTATATACTACTTAACTCAAAAAAAAATTAATACTCCCATTATAATGGAATAAAAAATCATTAATCAGTTCCACGAATGTCAATAATACTTAATATACTTTATCCAACTCAATTATCTCTTATTCCAAAATCACTACCCCAGTTTCAGGACCATATTAAGATATATCTTTCTCCAAACCATATATTTCCAAAAATGATTGTCTTGAAACTATGTCCCCTTACTTTGTACCATAAAATCAAAAATCCTTGATGAAAATGTACTGTAGTGCAATCCTTATATACTTTATAATTCTTAAAAATTGTACGTCATTAATACAATACTCAAATGAAACAATTATTTAATAACTACTAAAGAACACTAATCATTCCTCTTTATCTGCTATAGTATCATACCTTGATTATTTTCTAACAACATAATTTGTGGTATAATCTGATTATTGAGAAATTGATTCGCGAAGTGTCCAAACTTCTTGTTGATGAAGCATTGTACATTTGAATCTTTTTTTTCACCCTGGCAATCACGTACTTGGTGTAATTTTTCTCCATACTTATAACTAACTCCCATTCCATTTAAGAGTTTACCAAGGTGATTCTTTTCACAATTATCACATATGTTAAAATCATTCTTTCTCTTCTTCCCTTTATCCATATTTCTCTCTATCATCCTTTTCTTCTTTGGATTTCCTTCAAATAAATAGGGCTAAGATAATTATTTACTTATCTTATTAACATGTGATAATATTTCTTCATTTAATGAGAATATGTGAGAGACTATTTCCTTTATAAATTTTGGCTTAAGACCATGAAGGAAATGATTCTTCTTACTCTTTGGATCATGCATATTGGTGGGGTTCTCATTCCTTCTACTAGGTGCTATTTCTAAATGATGAAATACACTAGGTTAGATCATATCATAATGTATAATCCAAAAATTAGAAAAATACTCAACAATAATTGAATATTTTCACATATCTTGTCTTGTAATATTAAAAATGGTTTCTTTGCTGACATATTTACTCATATATCCTTCATAATGGTTTGTAAAGAAAATGTGAATTATCCTAAGCATATCCCCTGAGTGTTTCATAACAAAGAGTGGAACAAAGCCCGTTGTCGTGTACCAAGATACCCTAGGTCCAAACTGAATCTCCTTGTCTGAGGATTCACTCCAAGGTACATATTTCCAATAGCCACCTCTAACTAATCGTATCCAGATGAGGATGTATTTCTTGGAAAATTTACAAAATATCTACATTACCAAAATTTTTGGAAGTTCTTTTATACTAATCCTCAAATTCTATCTTAGGGTAATGCTTCAAAGTCAGAGATTATCTAAATATATTTTAAAGGTTGTTGCTAGACATCCTCTGATACCAACTGTAATGCCCTGACCTTAGTTATCCAGATTTGGTGCATTATTATAATACATTGGCATGATTACAAGGAATCAAATCCTGAAGAACTGATCATTTTAGCAGTATTGGAAAATAGATTACAAATATGAACGTTACGTAAAAATTTCTAAAATAAAACATAACAAAAATAATCCATTGAGAACACCATTATTCCCTTAGCGTAACCCTTTATATCAGTCATAATTCACTTCTTCACATCCTATGAAAAATAAAACATAGAAAAGTGTGAGCCCAGATTTTCAGCAAGGATAACAATATAGCAGAAACTATCATAAATAAGCATAAACATTTAAGGAAATATATAACACTAAAACAGAAGACATTAAAACATAAAATTCATCATAAAAAAGAAAAGATAAACCAAATAATGCAATTTAATTATTCACATAGATATTGAACTAGTCGAATAATCACATGTAATATCAATAACGAATTTTATAATGATTGAATGCATAATACCAGACATCATAATCACAAGTTCAAGTCATCATTCCAAAACTACAAATAATATTTGATCATGTCCTTGTTCCAAGACACTAGTTCGTATCATGAGACCTACAGATGCATCGAGGGGCTATAGCGTGCTCCACTCATCACTTACTAAGTCCAATGCATTCCAAATATGAGAAGGATGAAACATAACATAAATATTTGTATTAAAACTACCATACAAAATGTTAATAATTTAACCATAAACCTTGAATGGTATAAAAATAACACATCCACATTCAAACAATCATAAAATCATTCAATACAATATAGATGATCATATTCTAGTAAATCAACCTCAATCAAGAATAATATCCAATAAAAGATGTTGACATAGGTTAAAATATTCAATAAAACACTCTGAAAGAAATACCCTTTTTCATGAAATCAATTAAAAGTTTAACAATTTATAAAGGAAGTCAATTAAAATAGATTTTTGAATCCAAGTTTCCCATACCACTTTGAATCTTTTGAATGAAATTAACACTTTAAAACAATCATGTCTACATAAATAAATCATTAAAATCATTTTGAAAACATGGACATTAATTAAAAATTTTAGAAAAATAAATCTTTAAAAACATTAAGAATGGTGATCTAGTTAAAGAGTCCCATAAATTAAAACATATAATATTCAATTTTAAAACATTTTAATGAAACATGTACATAGATGATAAATATTTCATAGTAGATACTTATAGTTAAACAATCTTGGATAATAATGAGATTGAGGAAATAACCATTTCCTTGTACTTTCCTTTGGTTGAAGGTACGTTTAACCTCCTGTATAATGACCATAGTATGTTATTAAATTATAACAAAACCATATTCATATTTATGATATCATAATTTATTTATTTATGGATTTATAATACGATTTAAATATAATTTTTAAGTTAAAATAATATTTCGGGTAATAATCACTTTCTCTATCATACAAGTTTAAACATGTTATTTTTGATCATATCATTTAAATCATCATTCAATTTATTTAATAATATAAAAAATTATTTTTGTATCATATATATTTTTTAATTTAAGTATGTATAATAGATAGATATAAGAAATGGAAAACACCGTTTATGGAGACGGTAGGCTCTACATACGCATAAAAACGGTTTCTGTTTTCATATCGTATTGAACGGAAGTAAGAGAATGAGATATATGTAAACACATATATACATAAATATATATATTTAAAGTATAATTATTATTTTATATATTACATACTTATTAATAATATATATTTTATAATCATCTTTGAATGGTGAACGTGGAAATGAATCTCATCACGTTGGGAAGAAGGTATGTCGTACGTACACACGAGCGACAATATCACTCCATTTATAGTGAAATCATATGTAATTGCAAAGTATATTTATATATAGAATTATTAACATGTAATATTTATTATTTTCGTCAATTATATTCAATAGTATACCCATCAAAATAATGAGGTGTTGAATAACAAACTACACCATGATGTGGAGATGGTAAGCCAAACGTACACATGTATGATGGCTTTTCCATTCATAGGATGGATAGGATAATGAGTTTGGTTTTACCATATTCATAATAAAATATTAGTATGTATAAGGAACTAGTGTTATTATTTTAGTTTGGAAAAATATCAATGAAAGTGGAAGTGGAACAAGAAAAAAACGTTGAAAGAGGTGATGAAGTAATTACCTCTTCTTCGAGTTCTTCCTTTTGATTTGATAAAAAGGGATCCCTAAGTTGGATTCTGGTAAAAGTAATGAATATAGGATGAAGTGAGAGTAGTTGGGATGATATTTGAGAAGGGTTTGGCCCACCCAAATGTCATGGGAGCTTTGATTTTGAGATAAGGGGAAATACCCATTTATAAGAGAGGTGAAGGTTACTTTAGGAAAATCTTGAAATATTATACTATTATAAAATAATTTCGGTTTATAATGGCTCCAAATTGATTTATTTCGAGGATATGGTGGGTATGGATCGAAATCCTCTCAATCAATAGGATTTATAAAATTTTATGTCACCATAGTATCCTAATCTTTTAGATTTAACTCTTAGTTAAATAGTTTAACTTTTAGAATATCATCTTGTATTTTTATATTACATGGTTAATAAGAAAACTATAAAATTCTAATAGAACCTCAAGTGTATAATTAATGAAATATATATCATTATATAAGAACTTTGGCCAATCATTATATTTTTAGGAATATAATATCATGTAATAATATCATATTTGTTTAAAAACGCATTAATGTCAATTTTAACAATATTTTGTATTTGGTTTTTGTGAAATCAAAAATAACATGGTTAATTAGAAACAGACATTAAATTAACCCTAACATGTTATATTAACATTTAAAATTCGTGTACGGCTTCAAAAGTCTCAATTAAAATTTATTTTTATGTTTATAATATCAATTATTTTAACTATTCATTAATAAGGTAATTACTGCATCATCATTGTGTCATAAACAAATTTAATTACATTGTGTCTAAAAATTATAAATAAAATACCATGATATCAAAAATCCTTTTATCATTATAATTAATACTTATATTCGAATTTATCTTAGGTATAACCCTACCTTAAAAATGGTTTATTTATTAAACATTGAATTTATCACTTTTAACTCTTGTTTAAATAGAATAATAATAAATTTCCTAATATAATCCGAGAGGACAAAAAGGATCATATTTTATTCCTAAATTTCATTTTGGTTGAGGTAAACTTATCCAAATGTATTAGAACACGTGTTAGGGTAATTATAATATCATTTTTAACTTTAATTACCCTCTTTACTTTTAAATGTGGAAAACAAAATTCAAAAGTTACTATTCACCAAAAAAAATTCATCCTATTGAAATGAATTTTACAAATAGATGAAAACCGTGTCTCTCAGATTTTTGAAATTTAATTTACAGAATCGGTAAAATATCATTTCATGCAATTTTACAAATGTGCCTTGAAGGTGGGTAAAAGGCGTTAAAAATTCAATACATTTTATACATCTAATCATATTATAAAATGAATCTAATGAATTAAATTGAACTAATATAGGTATTATGTATCAATTTTTAGTTTAAAATATTGTTAAATAAAAATGATAATTATTTTAATAAAAGTCGGTTTTAATCCATAACACAATGTTTTTCACTATTCATCAAAAATTGAATATTTTTAGAGAAATACCAAAAAATCACCCTAAGTTAATTTTGATATTTTGAATCCAAAAATGATGTCTATTTTACCAAATTCAATACTTATGAGTTTCATTAATTAATTTAAAATTACTTCCCTATTTCAAAACCAGATTGTAGGTTTTTAAGAAGTAAAAACTATCAAAAGATTGATATTTGTTTCTGTACAATTTAAATTAGAATTTACATCCAAGAGATAAAGTATATTAAATGATAAAACTATAATCTAACTATACATTAAAACCACTCAAATTCATAGTGCATCACTTAAATTATTTCGATTAAAAATGTTTTTGAAATTAAAATATATTATTTTCCACCATTTATCAAAATATAAAAGTTATCATAAAAGTAACAAAATTTTGTACAAACGAAATTTTTACGTCCCGCATCTAAAGAAGAATATAATTTCATTAAATTAAATATATAAAAGTGTCAAATATTGGATTTAAAAAGGGTTCTCCATTAAATTGTAGTCAAATTGTAATTTTTTTGGAAAAAATACTTTTTTATCTGAAAAATGAATTTGTTCTTATATTATGTATAAGAAACACATAAAATGAATTATAAAATTATATGTAATATATAAAATTCAAAATGCAGATAATACTATTCATAACTGCATTTTGAATGGACTGTTTGGTTAGTCGTTGTGCATTCAGACTCAGTGTTGTGTGTAGCGCATGCTATTGAATTAAATTAAATAGATAATGTACTATGAAATCCTAGGATGTTACAATAATTATTTGATCTATAAATCTCACAAAACTTATTGGAGTTGGAGGTCGAGACTGAGGTATTGGTGGATAAAAACAAGGAGTATATGGAGTGAAAATTAGAGATGGGGGTGGAGGTGGAGGTAGAGGGAGTGGCGGAGTAGGATACTTATGTGAAGGAGGAGGTGGTGGTAGATACTGAGGAAGAGGAGGAGATGAAGGTGGATTTGATGTAGGTGGAGAGAGAGATGGTGTAAGAGGCAGATTTGATGAATAATCTGAAATATAATGATTTTTTATGTTAAAAGTAGATATCTGGAGATACGGGGAGATGAAAAAGGAATAGGAATTAGAGGAGAGTGGGTTGGAGGAGGTGAATTTTGTGAAAAAAGAAAAGAAATTTGGGGTGGATATGTGGGATAGAACATGTGATAGAATCTAGAAGTGTGATGAGGAGGTAAAATATTGGACTTGGTTATAGTGATGAAATTTTAATAGAAAAGGGCCAACCATTAGTATATATAATTTATATTTTTGAAATGAATATTCATTTTTTTCCAAAAAAATACCAGTTTTTCATTTACCAAAAATGTGAAGGAATATTCATTCGAACATGTATGGCATGAATGGAATTCTCCACCATCCCGACTAATAATTTCTTTGAATATTACATTATAATGATCCTAGGATATTTTAAAATAAATTTATTTGGAATCTTTTTTATGTTTTTGGATGTTTATCCCATATAGGAAAGGATATTTTAACCAATATAGGTTTTTAAATTATTATTAATTCATCCATTATAAGTATTCAACGTTGTTTTAAAGGAAAATTATTTCCAAAATGTTTTAATATTTTTTATTCTAAAAAATTCATTTAAATGAAATGTTATTTTCATCAGTAAATGTTTAAAATGAATTTGTAAGATTCCATTACACGTTTTTTATTTTATTTTTAAAAAGGATTTCCAAAATATTTGATGATTTTTTTAGTTTTAAAAAGTAATTTCAAAAGAAAGATTATTTTATTTAAGAAAATATATAAGTGATTATTCATAATAATTTTCAATATAATATGTAATGTTTTGATTCTACTTATACTTTTTTGGGGATGTGAATAGGCAACTATTCTAAATATTTCTTATGAGGGTTTATTTTTATGATGAAAATATGTTTATAAAACCAATTTTATTACAATGGATTAGACAATGATACAATTATTATGAAAATGATTAATTTCACGGGTTACACTACGTTGAAATAATGAAATGATTAATGAAAACTTCTCTTTTCCAAAGGTTATTATATGATGTCCCTTAAAGACTTAATCATTTTTAAATAAAATTTCACTTGTGATTTAAATAAATGAATTTTTATATATTATGTATATAGAAATTACTTTTACTTATTTGGTTTCATTATATCAAATCTGATTGAAAATTACATTAAGTATCATTACCATTGATAATCTTTCTGTTGAACTATGATCTTATGATTTGTATGAATATAGTATTTTAACAAATCCAATTTACATAGTTCAAGGATGTAATGACCTCAACCACAATGATATTACCTTATTATTCTCATTTATCAAGGATTCTGAAGGGAAATATAATAAACTATATTTTCCCTAGACAAAGCCCATGATGACATCCAACAACTTATGCATCAGGGAATGCATTTACAAGTGATGTTCAAGCTCATTGAGATCTCATAATAATCCATGTATTCTTAACCACCACATGAAATCTCATAATCACGTACCATACCTTCAAGGTGTTTTTAGGGTATTAAATGGATCCGTAACAAGGAGATATTAATTTTAATATTTATAGTGAATTTTTAATATGTAACTAATACATTTACTTCTTATTTTTACTCCTAAATAATTCTAAAGTTGATACAATAAAACATATATTGCAATATTTATTAATAATGAAATTGAATTAAGGAATTTATTTCAAGGAAATAATCAATTTTTTAATATATATTATTTTAATAATATATTATACTTTTAAAAACAATTATCAAATATAAATTATCATATACTTTTTATGAAGTAAAATATAATTTTTATAAGTCATAAAAAACTATTATTGTAAAAAACATGAATCATTTCTCAATAACTATTGATTCTTATTTTAAAATTTAAAATACACTAATTTAGATAATTACATTTATAAAATTAATATTATTTTTGGAATCAGAATTTTGAAATTATTCAATTGTAAATTTTTAATAATTTTTTGCCATAGTCAAATTTATGGGTAAAAATTAAATACCATTTAAATATATGATGTGAATTATGAAATCATAATAGACTATACGAGATTTTATAAATACTATGATGGATATAAATAACCAACAATATTTTTTCCCTTTAAAATGATTTTATTTTACATTTATATGATTAATTTTGAAAAAGCCTTTATGAATCATCCTAAACCTATAATATAATTTAAGGATTTGAAATAATATCTTTAATAGTATGAATTACATCCACATAATAAATGGTATTATTATAATAATTTATTCCCTATGACATATAAGATAATTAACAAAACCTCTCCTTTGAAGAAAACATGGGGAAAAACCATGGTATGGTCTATGGTTTTGGTTATTTTATTATGTAGAGTCCAAAACATATGTTTGGGATATAATAATGAACTCCCATCGATTTCCCAATAAAAACCCACCTAGGATCCCATTTATCTGCGCAAAAAATTCATGCATCAGGAGCTTACTCTACCCTAACTTATATAGATTCATACCATGTTTCACCCATGTTTTGAAGATGGTCAGACCATGCATTTGGAGTCACACCATGAATGTTAGGGACTACTGATTCTCCACTTTTTTCAAGTATATTCTTCATCTTATATCATTTATCTTCATTTCCTAATGATGGGATATGTTATTCCATGTCTCCTTAGTGAAAATTTATTGTTTAAATGGATAGATAACTCTAAAACTCTCATATATACCTCCCATAAACATTTATATTCAACGGTTATGCTGCAGAAATTTTACTATGATTTTTCATGACAATCAATTGTGTAGTTGATACCAAAACCCATTTCTTATCAAGGGTGTTAACATTAATGAACATAGAATTCCTTGATTGGGGAAATAAATTTATTTTTTATAAATTACTTGATTATGAAATAAAAGGATATTATAAATTATTCTAGGTTTTATGATATATGTGGCACACTTAATCATGATAATAAAATAAATGTGATAGGAGCACCCAAAATTATATAGTGCTCTAATGAATTGGGTAATGTTATATAATCAAGAAAAATCATGCAGTGGATTCAAGAGTGAAAATAATCCACAGAGGTACTTTTTCCATCATGATTTCTTAACATTTAGCCTCGATCCTTGTTTATTATATGGTGTTTTAATTTGTTTTCCCATTTCCCGTGTTTCCATTATGATTATCAATATATGACAAGCATTATCATTTATATTTATGATTCTTACCCCTTTTATGACTCATTTTTATGACTAATTTTTAACATTCATAAATTTCTTCATGTTATGTCATGTTCATTCCCTTACTAGGTTTTATAGCTCATCCCTTTCTTATTTATGTCCTCAGGTTATCCCATGGAGTGTTAAGTGAGAATGAATAATATGATCATATTAAATATGTTTTCAATAAAGATGATGTATTCCTTATTTTAGGTTGTTAGGCAATGAACCTAATTTACTAATACACTATACCTATCATTCTTCCAGGATGTATTATTTGTAATTTTATCTAATAAATCATGAATAAATGTGTAATAAAGAGATAGGTTTTCATAAATGGTATGAATGGAAAATTTTAGTCATTTTTCAGACTAGGATTAGAAAACTTTATAGATTTCCATAGAGATAATACTATGATTAGGAAAAAATGCCTTAATTTTTGTATATAAAGAGTAAGTGGTTTATCATGAAAATATATCCATGTATGGATACTCCAAGTGGATATGGAAGTCGCATAGATATACATTTGGGTAAAACCCAAAAAAACTGTGTTGAGCTGGACTCGACTAGAAAATTGTGCACAACAACAAGCCATATTGTACACCTGGTTTGACACTCCTAAAGGATATGCATTGGTTAAATCACCAGAACAATAAAACCCATTATTAAGTGGATAGAAATGATCATAAGTGTCTATGTTAGGAAGGAGATAATTTATAACTTATATTTAATCATAATAATTCTTATGTTAAGGAAATACAAGTAAATTATAATTTATCCCTTTAATGTCATTTGATTCATGTTTATGGGTTTAATAGTTTTAAAATACTCATCCCAAATGTTCCTAATATTCTAGGAAATGACGGAAAATAATAGGAAATAGGTAAACCAATAATATGAAGGTAAATGTGATGATTGAACGATTGAGATGCCTAACCTATTATTAGAGAGAATAAAAAACATTATGATGATACTCTCTTAGCTAACTCGGGTTCAGAATAGAAACCTGGATCAAGGGGAGCACCCAAACGCTCCATACGAATGAACAGGATGCTATTGGGGACATTACGTGATAATGTCCTTCGACTTTCAATGGATCATATGATCCATTAATCACGAAATAATGGATCTACTCCATTGAGGTTATCTTCTCCATCCTTCAATCACTAATAAGATACAGACCGATAACCATGATAACCTTTATCTGCAGTTTTTAGCAATGACAAAGGGAGTCCTTTACCAGCACTTTTCATTAGCATTGATAATTGATAACATTTATGATCATTTTTCATTAGAACTGATAAACGATACCCTTTGTCAGAAATTTAATTTTAGCAATGATAAAGGTGCCAAATAAATTGAAATAATTAAAAAAAGATGAGTTTATTGAATAATGATTATAAATTTTATTATTAAATAATTATCGATAAAAACAAATAAATTCCTTATACAAAATATAAATTATAAATAATAATAAATAATATATATTAAATATGTAGATATATTTAAAATTAAAATTAAACAAATAAATATATATAAAAATTTAAAAAAATATTACAAAATTATTAATTAAATAATTATTGATAATATTAACAAATATTATATATTGAATATATTAATATATACGAGTGTATATAAACAAGATTTATATAATAGAAAATATTTATTCTTTATATTAAATAGTAATATATTTACTGAAAAAATAAAAAATTAATATAAATTAAAAAAACTCACTAATTGCCTCAGGTAATGGAAATAATTGAATATTGTATGATTTTCCAGTTTAACATATATCAAACATGTGTTATATTTATTTCATATACATATATGTAATTAATTCATTTTTATATAAAATTCACTCACATAAATATTTAGGTAATTAATTAAATCTTATATAAAAACACATACACCGAATATTTATTTATTTATTCGAATTTAAGTATTCATTTTAGAATTTCATTATAACATGATATGTTTAATTTATTATCTTAATCGGTAAATTTTTTATAATTTTATTATAGTTAGATATTAATTCATTTTTCATATATTTTATTTTTTTAATTTTTATAAATTTAATTTATATTGGATTATATTATTAATATATAAATCATTATTTATTTATGTTTTAATATTCCCAATATGTATTCATCTCTATTTTTATATATATGCACATTTTTTTAATAATTTATATTCAATTAATAAAACTTATCAATTTTTTCAATGTTGTTAAAGTGCAGTCAAATTTAATTATTCAATTTTACTCATTTTTAACATGCACACACATCAAATTTAATAATCCTAAATAATATGAAATACTTATTTTTAAATAAATAAATATAAATAAATATATTCATAAATGTATTTTTACTATATTTATCCATTTATTATTATAATTAAATAAATATAATTTTTTAAAAAATGTATTTATATTACTAGAAATAAATAATTATATATATTTAAATAATTATAAAATTATAATAAATTTATTTATATTATTAATATATTTACTATATTTATATTTATTTATATTTATTAGATATATTTATAAAAATTTACATAAATATATATAATGATATGAATATTTAAATATTTGTTAATGAATTTATATATTTATTAAATATATATTATATTTATTTAAATAATTTTAAAATTATATTAAATATATTTTAAAAATAAATATATTTACTATATTTTTTTGTTTTTTATTAGATATAAATATATACTTATATAAATATATTTACAAAACTTTTCATTTACAATTATAATTAAAAATACTTTTTGAGTGCTTATAAAGTGTCCTTGATTAGTTTTTTTGGATGTGATGATAAAACCGTCCCATTCTATTTTGATAAACATAACCATCCCGAATGAGATTTTGATTTTTGATGCTCTCTACAAAAGACTCCTATTGCCAACACACTTTTTTTGTTGAATCTAAGATCGAATCAAGGCTAGATTGAAGGCATCAACTATTCCAAAGCTCAAACGATTCAAGGGTAAAACGAAACCAATGCTCGAATGAAATCCATGTTTTTCAATATCTTTAATTTCCCTCAGTTATAAACTAATCCTTCCTAGACAACATCTTTGTATCCCAAAAACTCTAGTATCCCTATCCTATAATAAAACATCCGCAAATTCATTTTTTTAGTTTTATTGATGTATCCTATTCACTAATAGCTTGTGGCTCTCCTTGGGACAACATTGATACAATGAGAATTGAAATATATTAATCCCGATGTTGGTTCATGTTGTTTTGATGTATAATAAGCTCCAAATACATATATTCCAAGACATCAACCTCTTTTCAACCATCAACATATGGAAAAATCATCTATATAACATTTGGTGTGGTCATTGGTTAGGAATATTCCACTACATATCACATGAAAATCTATTTTTCTTATTGTGATTGAGAAAATAATGTGCAATGATTTCCTCAACACTTCTATAAACCAAGGAAAATGTTTAACTCTCTTATTATAGACATATCAGTATTGTACCTCATATGATCCAAAAAACAATTGCATTGTGCTTTTTCCAATACTCAAATATTACGTCGTAAACAAATATGAGTACCAACATCTATTGATCATTCTTATTCATGATTTCAAGGTTGGGGTTAACTCTACCTTTATAATAAAAAATATTTCTTATGTATGGATCTATCCATACATACCAAGTCCTCAGTGATTTATTTTTCTTCAACAAAGCATTATTTAACTAATACTACTTTCTCTCATTTTCAACCCTAATAAACCCATTCTTCTTGTCAATTCATACTCCTTTTTTAAGAACTCCATTGGTAAACATATATTTCAATTCCATTTTGAATACTTTGAACAACCTTTCCATTGAAAAATCCATGAAAATTCAAATAGTTTCTAACAGGACTATATGAGTAAATTTAACATAAATAAAAATGTATTTTATATATTAATTCCCCTCATACACTATCCATGTTTTATTTTGAGGCAATATTCGTTATTCAATGAGTTTATTATAAAACACCCAATTGGTTCTCATAACATTTTTTCTTACAGACATGGAACAATTTCCCATGTCACATTGTTCTTATACAGATCAAGCTCCACATTCATTGATTTGATCCGATTATCAACCTTTTCAACCTATTTAAATGATTTATTCTCTACTTGTGATAAAAATGAGGTTTTTTATAGAGTCTTTATAAGGCCCCGACCTTAAACATTACTTAATCGTGAATTAAATGAATAATTCACATAGAAGATCTTTTCAGTTTTAGAGTTTTAGAGATTTGAGTCATAACTATTACATCTCAAAAGATTACATAGTAGACACTTATAATAAGTTTCCATAAAATAATAAAAAAACTCTTAAAAAAACATGTCTAGTTCCATGTTTTAGATAGAATGTCTTTCCTTGAACCCATCCATGACCCTATTAATCATTAAGTCCTATGGAAAACATTTTAAAAAATTGGGATGAGCATAAAAAGCCCAGTAAAGGATAAACAAAGAAGGAAAACTGTTATTTTTTTCAAAACAACAAGTAAACCATGAATACATTACTAAAGTAATACTTTTCACCTTTATGAAGTATTAAACACTATTCACGGAATTAAAGACCATTACTTACCCTTTTGTAACCAAAATATTACCATAAAACCCATATAAAGAACACATAACATATAAAGGTATTATGGTACATAAACATACTTAAACGGAATAACCATACGGTCGACTTCCACACATACTTAATGGAATAGCCATATGGCCAACTTCCATACCCAATGCATTGAAGGTTATAACTTAACCACCCGTCCTGGTATTCACAGCACCACTTGTCATATGGTTTATCACATAACCACCCCTAAAATGTCCAAGTACCATCACCACACATAAAATATGGAAATATAAACATTTTAATAACAACATCTCATTTGGAATCATAATAAGTAATTCCAAGATATTGAATTAATCAATCCATTTTCAAAAACCATTTAAAACATATTTTTGAATCATAGTGTCCCATACCACTTTGAAGATTTTAATGGAATTATAATTTTAAAACATTAATGTACATATTAAATCAATACTGAAAACCATTTTGAAAACATGTACATTAAAGATAAATATTTAGAATAATGAATCTTTAAAACATTTAAAACGATATTTTTGTCAAAGAGTTTTTATCAAAATGAGAGACTCTTGAATACTAATATGTGCGGAATAATATTTAATCTGTGCTTTATAATATAATGAGAATAAAGGGATTCATGATATAATATGTCAAAGGACAGTATACACACCTTATAAGAGTGAATTGGTGCATAACAACAATGATGTCTCAATGGAAATTTAAATTGAGACAAAATCCATTATAAAGATGGTATCCTTAAATTAAGGATAAATATATCACATAATTATGTGTGAGAAATATAAATAAACCCAATATATGTGGATATTAAGTGTGAAAAAATCATAGGTCATTCACACATAATCTTGGAAAAACAAAACCAATGACATAGATATTTAACTCAATGAAATGAGATTGAGTTATGATTTCCCATACAAGTTCGTAAGAATTTATCAATGAGATGATTATGTGTAGAAATAGTATCTCTACACAAAGGTTTGTGGAAATTAAAACATATATATTACACACAAAATCTTGGCATAATAGAATCAATAAGTATAGGTTTAACCCAAGGAATTGAAAGTGGGTTAAGAAGTTCCCTTACAGAAATCCGACAGCCTGACGACGTCGCTTTAAAATTCAGAAAATGACTTGATGAGAGAGAAAATGGTATGTCATCACTTGGACATAAAATTTACATAAATAAGGATATAAAAGAACATATCCCAACCTAATAGTATGTGAATTAAAATACATAACCAAAGATGTCTTTCAAAAAGAGGAGGGTGAAAGGTCCCCTTACCGAGTTGGGTAACTTTCGAAGCGTACACCCCATGGATGAAGAGGCATACAATGAACATTTAAATACCCATAAATGAAATTATATTACACAAAGAGTATAAAAATGGGAATTACATACACCACTCAAAGTAAATAGTGGCAAATGTAGCATAAATATCACGAGAATAAAAGTGAGATGAAAAATCCCTTACGAAAACTCGGCAGCCTAACGGCGCCACTTAAAACTTCCAAAAATGGATTTATGAGATCAAATAGGGTCTTCAATAATATGAACATAAAAAATACAGTATTTGGAATATAAAAGGACATAACCAAGCATAATAAAGATGAGATTAAATGAAATTACATAAAAGAGAGTACTTAAAAAGAAAGAGAGAGGTTGGATCCCTTACATCAAGTCTGACTTGTCTGGTTCGTTTCTTTATATTCCTGAATAATAAACGTTGGTAAATTTAAAATTTCTCAAGTTAATCATTTAAATATTATTATTCAGTTCATATCACATATTATAATGTTATAATAATTGGTAAATAAAGTGAGTTCATATCAGACATTTTTGTCGATGTTCGGTACATGAGTAAAAATTGAACTTGTTGGAAAAGAATTTTCCATGTAGTTATAGGTACATCATCTCCAGAATAGTATTAATGTTTTAAATATCATATATATCCAATATATATTCATTTTTTACTATTCCATAACATTTGGAGATAAAAAATTTAAATCACCGTTCAAGGAGACGGTAGGCTGAACGTACGCATGGACGCTTCTTTCATTTTTTGTCATATTAATGGAATTAATGTTAAAAGAGAGAGATATATTATAATTCCAGAATGATATACATAATTTAAATGTAATATATGAAATATATATACATTATATATATGTAATTATAATAGTACAAAAAATTTGGAGATAAGAAATGAAATGTACTGTTCATGGGGACGGTAAGCCGTACGTACGCATGAACGCTACTTTCATTTCTTTGGCACATTAATGGAATTAAAAATAGATGATATATATATATATATTATAATTCCAGTATAATATATATGTTATATAGATCACATATGTTCATGAATTTCATTCTTTATACATTCCATGTATTGCATGAACGAGTCATATCACTTGAGGGGGCGGTAGTCCACACTTCCTCGTATGCAATTATTGCATTTTCACAACATGAAAGGCATAAATGAATGTTTTAAATATAGAATTCCGAAACATATAGAAAACATAAATACCATATATATCATATATAAAATATAGTGACATCATAATGGCCCCCATGAAAGGTGTTAAGAGAAGATTGAACAATCATCGTTTCGTGAGGCAGAAATTCGCCATCCACAGAAATAGTGTGTTCTTTAACCATTAGACGAAGGTGTGTGTAAGTGTAGCTCAAATACTTTACATAAAAACATTCTAGTATATTTAATATACTGGTTTTGTTACAAAATAATGAAATAAAAAGAGTTTATAGGGTTGGAGAAGCAAAATAAAACAAAAGAACACAAGGGAAGACATTACCATTAAACCGGGTAACTCTTTTTGATTTGAGATCAATGGCTTCCTTGGAATCGATTATGCCCAAAGGTGAGGCTTCAATGATGAAGATAGGTATGTGGAGAGATGAAATTGGCAGGGGAAGGCTTGAGAGGTGTGGGTAAGGTGGTAGAGGTGGGGGCCTTTTATAAGAGGAGAGGAGGGTGACTCTTGGAAAGTTATAAACTTTTACTTTATTATAAAATGATTTTCAGATTTTAAATGTCCCAAAATTATATATTTCTAGGATAAGGTGATAAGAGTTCTATGTCCACCCATACAATAGGATTTTGAGAAGTGCAGGTCTTAGACGTTACATTATCTTTTCATTTTATTTAAATCATTAAATAATGAGGTAATCGCTGCATCATCATGGTGTCATAAATAATTTAATTTTTTTAATGTCTAAAAATTATAAAAAAATATAATGATGTAGGAAATAGTTTTATATTTCTAATTAATATTTATAGTAAAAAATATGACTTGTATAACCCCATTTAAAAATTTGTTTAGTAAAACAACTCATGTATGTGACATTTTTATTTTAACATTAAATAAAAAGTAATTAATGTCATTTTCCTACCAAAGTGGCTCCTTGGGGTCCCCAAGTTGACCCATGGATTTTATTGGTCGGCCATGACACATGAAATAAGGGTAGGACATGTGTCAAGGTCATTTCATATTATTAAAACATTATTTTTACCTTAAATTACACTAATTACCTCTAATCGCGATTAAAAACATAAAGGTTACTATTCACCAAAAAATTATTTCAATCCCATTGAACCGAATTTTACATCATAATGACAACCATGTATGTTGGATTTTTGAAATTCAAATCACAGAAGTGGTAAAGTTTCATTTAAATGAAAAATCAATTTTTAAACTACCACTTAGTGGTTTCACTATTCATCAAAAATTGATGCTTTTTAGAAAAATACCAAAAATTAACCCCCAGATATTTTTGATATTCCGAATTCAAAAATTATGTCTATTTTACAAAATTCAAAACATATAAGTTGCATTAATTAATTTAATAATTAATTCCCTCTTTCAAATCAAATAGTGTGTTTTTAAGAAACAATATTTATTAAAAGATTGACACTAGTTTAAGTCCAATTTCAAAGTAAAATTAATTCCAATGACCACCATTGGATTAAATGGTAAATATATATTCTAATTTTACTTTAAAAAAAATTCAAAATATAATCTAATCATATAAATAAATTAGATTAAAAATAGGTCCTGAATTAAAATACAACATTTTTCACCATTCATTAAAAAAATAAACTTTATCAGAAAAATACCAAAAATTTACACAAAGTAAAATTTGATGTCTCGATTCTAAAGAAGAATTTTAATTTTTCAAATATAACACATAAAAATGTCAAAAAGTATATTTAAAAGTGTTTCTCCATCAGAAGTCGGTTAATCGACCTTTTAAAGAATATTAGAATGTTTACGCTTAAAATTGGATTTATTCGCATTTTTAATCCTCTAACATTTAGTGTAAAAAGTAAAAATATTTGACAAACATATATAATCATTTTTTAGTTAGTTCTGTTCATTCCTGTCATTACAACGACAAGGTGTTGACTACTATTTAAAATAAAATTGTTTTATTATTAGAGTGAAACGTAAGATTTCAAAGAAACTCGTTGTTGCGTATTGGGTAAGCCATTGAGCATAGTGTTCCCTATAAATTAATATTAACATTTTATTCAAAAAGAGGGATAAACATAAAAATGTCATATTCTTTATTTACCTGCGGTGTTACATCCTTTTCCCTTTTGGGAATTGCATCCTCACAATTTTAACATTGGGCTCGGAAACTTCATTGAAAGCCCCACATCGGAAAAAGAGTCAGTAAAACTATCATTTTAGAAGATTGGGAGAGAAGTACAAAGGTCACCCGAGTTAACCCATACTAGGATTCCACGTATGAAAATATGTATACATAGGAAAAAACAAAGGGTCATGTTCTGATGGAGAGTGATAGTAAACATGTTTAGGAGAAAGTTAACCATAAGAAAATCAAAAACTTGTGGTGGGTTAAACGGTATTCGATTTCCCAGTAGGAAAAGTTAACAGACAACATTTTTTGTTTTAAGATACATTTCATTGAGAAATTTATTTTTGATCTTATGTAAACAGACTTACTTTTCATGTTGACTTTAAACTTTTACTAGATTCCTTACACAAACTCATACTTTCCCCAAATGAGGATTATTTAGGAAGACTTGTTCACATTAAGAGTACTATAATCAACTTCTAGATAATCACCTAATCCACCAAAGATAACTATATATTTCCCATGTCTTTAAACAAAAACAGCAACCAAAATTGATAGAACAAGATCTAAAAATGAATAATCCTTTATAAAAAAGAAAATCTATTCTTAATCTCCAAAATTTTTCCAAAAAAACCCAATGTTCAATGAACACCATTCGATAAACAATTTGTCCATAAAATTCTTCAAATTAAACCAAACTAAGATTGAAACCCAAATATTTGAAGGATTTAATGACATAGTCATCCAAGGTACAAATTAACATTTATCTCCAAATAACATCAGCTGCTCTTAAAGTGTCATATTGAAAAGTAATTAACCTAATCACACATCCTCCATGATAGGTTAATAATTTCCATAGATAACCCAAAATAAACCTACTCTTGATTCCTAAAATCATATAACTAAAAAGAATTAGTCAAACTAACCAGGGACTTCACGTAGTCCAGTGGTAGGCGATAAATACCAGTCGCACTTTGGTTGTGGGTTCGATTCCCGCAGCTTTGTCCGACGCGACGGGTTGTCACACGGTCTGCGTGTTGTCCTTTTTACAAAACTATATAATCCTTAAAACATTCCCCAAAAAGAGATAAAATCTTCAAAATTAACCATAAAATAATTTAACCTCATGTTTATATCATGCCTTTAATTTTTCATCATAACATATGGTAACCCATAATTACATCAAAAGTAAGGATCATATAAACACTAATGGTTTCCTTTATAATTATCACCTGAACATCCACATCGAGTTGGTTCTCTCATACATGATGCATTAGAAAAGTCACCAAGGTTCAACTAGTTGATCATGACTCCTGATAGTTGGTTTATAATAATCACGAGATTTCTCATTGAATCCCACATTTCATCCAGTCTCTTAATCAGAGAACTACCATAGTTTTCTTCAAATCCATTGTCACTTTGGTGCCTACTAGATCCATCCATTTACTAAAACAAAAAAAAGTCAGTGTGAGTATATCAAAAAAACCATCATGTACTAATGAGGATGATAAACACTAAGATATAATTACTCATTCACTTTATCTAAAACTAGGACTCTTTCTGAAATCCTAACCATTATGGTAATGTCACTTATTCTTAGAGAATACCCTAACCTCTAAAGTTATCTAAACCGACCTCTGATACCAACTATAAGGCCCCGACCTTAAACATTAATTAATCATGAATTAAATGAATAATTCACATAGAGGATCTTTTCAGGTTTAGAGTTTTAGAGAATTTGATCATAAATACTACATCTCAAAAGATTACATAGTAGACACTTATAATAAGTTTCCATAAAATAATAAAAAAATACTTTTAAAAAGAAACATGTCTGGTTCCATGTTTTAGATTGCATGTCTTTCCTTGAACCCATCTTTAACCCTATTCATCTTTAAGTCCTGTGGAAAACATTTAAAAAACTTGGTATGAGAATAAAAAGCCTAGTAAAGGATACACAAATAAGGAAAACTGTTAGTTTTTTCAAAACAACAAGTAAACTATGAATACTTTACCAAAGTAATACTTTTCACCTTTATGAAGTAGTAAAAACTATTCACGGAATAAAAGACCATTACATACCCTTTTGTAACCAAAATATTACCATAAAACCCATATAAAGAACACATAACATATAAAGGTAACTTGGGACATAAACATAATTAAATGGAATAACCATACGGTCGACTTCCACACATAATTAATAGAATAGCCATACAGCTAACTTCCATACCCCATGCATTGGAGGTTATAACGTAACCACCCGTCCTGGTATTCACAACACCACCCGTCATATGGTTTATCACGTAACCACCCATAACATGTCAAAGTACCATAATTACACATAAAATATTGAAAATATAAACATTTTAATAACAACATCTCATTTGCAATCACAATAAGTAATTCCAAGATATTGAACTAATCATTCCATTTTCAAAAACCATTTAAAATAGAGATATATATATTATAATTCCAGAATGATATCCATAATTTAGATGTAATATATGACATATATATTAATTATATATATGTAATTATAATAGTACATAACATTTGGAGATAATAAATGAAATGTACCGTTCATGGAGACGGTAAGCCGTACGTACGCATGAATGCTACTTTCATTTCTTTGGCACATTAATGGAATTAAAAATAAGTGAGAGATATATATATATATATATATTATAATTACAGTATAATATATATTTTATATAGATCACATAAGTTCATCAATTTCAATCTTTATACATTCATTGTATTTCTTGAACGAGTCACCTCAGTTGAGGGGGTGGTAGTCCACACTTCCTCGTATGAAATTATCGCATTTGCACAACATGAAAGGCATAAAGGCGTGTTTTAAATATAAAATTCAGAAACATATAGAAAACAGAAATACCATATATATCATATATAAAATATAGTGACATCATAATGGCCACCATGAAAGGTGTTAAGAGAGGATTGAACAATCATCATTTCGTGAGGCAGAAATTCTCCATCCACAAAAACAATATGTTATTTAACCATTAGACGAAGGTGTGTGTAAGTGTAGCTCGAATAAATCAAATAAAAACATCCTAGTATATTGAAGATACTAGTTTTGTTAGAAAATAAAGGAATAAAAATAGTTTAGAGGGTTGGAGAAGCAAAATAAAAAAAGAACACAAGGGAAGACATTACCTTTAAATCGTGTAACTCTTTTTGATTTGAGCTCAATGGCTTCATTGGGAAAGATTATACCCAAATAAGAGGCTTAAATGATGAAGAGAGGGATGTGGAGAGATGAAATGGGCAGGGGTTTACTGAGCCAATGGCTTGAGAGGTGTGGGTAAGGTGGTAGAGGTGGGGGCCTTTTATAAGAGGAGAGGAGGGGCACTCTTGGAAAGTTATAAACTTTTACTTTATTATAAAATGCTTTTCAGATTTTAAAGGTCCCAAAATTATATATTTCTAGGATAAGGTGATAAGAGTTCGAAATCCACCCATACAATTCGTTTTTGTCAAGTGTAGGGCTTAGATTTTACATTATCTTTTCATTTTATTTAAATCGTTAAATAATGAGGTAATCGCTGCATAATCATGGTGTCATAAATAATTTAATTTATTTAATGTCTAAAAATTATAAAAAAACTATGATCATTTAGAAAATATTTTTATCTTTCTAATGAATATTTATAGTCAAAAATAGGACTTGTATAACACCATTTAAAAATTCGTTTAGTAAAACAACTCATGTTTGTGACATTTATATTTCAACTTTAAGTAAAAAGTTATTAATGTCATTTTCCTTCCAAAGTGGCTTCATGGGGTCCCCAAGTTGACCCATGGATTTTCTTGGTCGGCCATGACACATATAATAAGGTTAGGACATATGTCAAGGTCATTTCATTTTTCTAAAACATTATTTTTACCTTAAATTACACTAATTACCTCTAATCGCGATTAAAAACATAAAAGTTACTATTCACCAAAAAATTATTTTAATCTCATTGAGCCACATTTTACATTATAATTACAACCATTTATGTCATATTTTTTAAATTCAAATCACAGAAGTGGTAACGTTTCATTTAAACGAAAAATCAGTTTTTAAAATACCACTTAGTGGTTTCACTATTCATCAAAAATTGAAAATTTTCAGAAAAATACAAAAAATTAACCCTAAGATATTTTTGATATTCCAAATTCAAAAATTATGTATATTTTAAAAAATTCAAAACATATAAGTTTCATTAATTAATTTAATAATTAATTCCCACTGTCAAAACAAATAGCGTGTTTTTAAGAAACAATATTTATTAAAAAATTGACACTAGTTTAAGTCCAATTTCAATGTGAAATTAATTCCAATGACCACCATTGGATTAAATGGTAAAAATATATCCTAATTTTACTTTAAAACCAATTCAACAGATAATCTAATCATATAAATAAATTATATTAAAAAGTGGTTTTGAATTAAAATACAAATTTTTCAACATTCATTTAAAAAATGAACTTTATCGGGAAAATACCAAAAATTTACACAAAGTAAATTTTTATGTCCCGATTCTAAAGAAGAATTTTGTTTTGTAAAATATAACACATAAAATTGTCAAAAAGTGGATTTAAAAGAGTTTCTCCATAAAAAGGCGGTTAATCAACATTTTAAAGAATATTAGAATGTTTATGCATAAAATTGGATTCATTCGCATTTTTAATCCTCTAAAATTTATTGTAAAAAGTAAAAATATTTTAAAAACATATATAATCATTTTATTGTTAGTTATGTTCATTCCCGTCATTACAACGGCTAGGTGTTGACTACCATTTAAAATAAAATTATTTTATTATTAGAGTGCAAAGCAAGATTTCAAAGAAACTTGTTGTTGCATATTGGGTAAGCCATCGAGCATAGAGTTACCTATAAATTAATATTAACATTTTATTCAAAAATAGGGATAAATATAAAAATGTCATATTCTTTATTTACATGGGGTGTTACAGTCTTACTTCTATGAGTTTTCAACAATCTATCCAATGGCCATTAAAATTTTATTTTTTGATATCAACAAAGATTATATTTATTGAAGATGATTATCCTTATTCGTTTTCCTTAATATCAATGTCCTATTTTGAGTCTTTCTAGGCCCCCTATTCTCCCCCCTATGCTACTCAATTCAACATTAATTTCTTCTCTTGTTTCACCATTATTTTAATTACTAACAATATCCCCATTCTAATTAGTAATAAGAATCTATCAATTATATCTTTTAATCATAGAATCATCTCCACCCACCCTTCTTAAGCCAATATTTAAATGTCCCACTATCTAATATGATCAATGTTTCACTACCACATGCCAATTTCCACTATAAAATAAAATTACAATAAACCATTACTGACGCCAAAACAAAAAACTGTTTAGTTATTATTTTAGCCAAGTAAAAATACATCCATCCTTGAATTGATAAACCACCCAAGAATACTTATTAAAATTCACTTCATTTCCATCATCAAAAATCTAATTACTAAAATATCTGTTTTACATAATTCATAAAAAAACGTATCATAATTTTTTTCCCTTAGGAATCTTTGATTTCATTCCATGTAATTCTTAAAATTAGAGGCATTACCACTTTTACAGAACAAAATGGTGTTCATCTATAATCCTCACCATCTTCATCTCCCAAACATTTATATTTTGAATGTTTTGTTTGAGACTCATCCTCAATATTTTTTAGGTTTCATGCACTACTCTGAGGAGTATTAATCCCATGGATGACTACTACTTAGATTATTTCAAGGAACATAGGTTCACGTCTACAATAGAAGGAGGGTTACTATCGAAAAATAAAATGAAATGATAACCGTTTGGGAGATGGGTTATGAAGGATTAAAATTGTCTATAACTTTCACCATTGGAGGAATTCATAGGATAACACCTACTATATTGTAGTAATTATTTTATTTTATTCCATTATCTCATTGAACAATATATGAATATTTTAAAAGGGTATACCAAGAATTGAACCCATCAAGAAATTTTTATTCATTAATGATATATTATTGAAGAAGCTGTTGAATTCGTGAAAGATTGGACTTCAAGCCTTCAAATTAGATGACGAAAACAAAGAAATTGGTCAAGAATGAATACAACCATAATGAAAAGATAAATTAATACTACATATTTAATTATTTTTTCAGCATTTTTATCTATTATTGGTATGTCAATTTATTTATGAATTTTATCTAATACCATTTTAGTTTTTTTAATATATATTTTAGGAATCCATATTTTTATTTCAACTATATGCAACAAGACAAAAAATTTATAAAATGTTACTTTATTCCTATGTTTCCATGATTTATAATTTATTTCTTTGTAAAAATTCCAACACTACATATTGAGTCAATGTTCTTAGTCGAAACCTCTTTATAACTATTGAAATCTAGAATTGTAATGGCAGATCAGGTGCCCCTTGCGGTGAATTCCTTTGATATAATAGGCCGAAGAGATTACAATACTCTTCCAGTTTTCAACAATGATAATTTTTTTAAAAATATGAAAATTTAGACAGTATGAAGTGTTTTAAATTTGAAAAATAAAGGTAATGGAAATTGAGTTAACATTGAAATTTAGGATATTTTTGAGACATTGGGATGTATAGGAATAATACACACCTCAATCTGAGACACGGTGGGTTCGGTATGACTCTATGTTCATATTTTTATTTTAAATTGAAATACATTTATTAATAAAGAAAACTAACATTTTATATAAAATGATCTAAAAGTAATTTTTTCATGTAAGAATCAACTACACCAGAATATAATACACGATGTGCTCATATAAATGAATGTGTCTATTATCATTTTAAAAACAACATTTTAATTCCAAAAATTTAACTCACTAAAACCTGAGAAACTGTTCTTGTATATTCTTGAAAAGTAATGAAAATGATTCAGAAATTATTTTTGATGTGTAGGAATCATTCTCTTGTAAAATCAGTAACTTATGGATGGGTATGAGTCAAAATATGTGTTTATTGATTAAAATGAAATTTTAGTATAAAAAAATGTGTCCTAACAAAAACTGATAAAATAAATCATGATTATTTTTATACAATAGAAAAATGTTCCATAAGTCATTTGAGATGTGTAGGAATCATCGAAAAATAAATTCGATGAACGATATGACAAGTATAACTCAGTGTGCATCTTTTTATTTAAAATTGACATCAATTTGAGTAGAAATGACAATTGAACTACTAAAAACATAAAAAACACATTTGGATTATTTTAGAATGTTAGAAAAGTTATACATATGTCGTTTTGGTTTTCTAGGAATCACACACATCTAAATCTGATACGTCCTCGGTATGACTCAAAGAATCATTTATTAGTTTCAAAATCGATATTTAATTTCAAAATCTGTCAGTCACTAAAAATTGAGAAAAATATGGAATTATTTTTTATAATTAAGGAAAACAATTTATGATTCAGTTATGATTTGTATTAATTTATATCACATCAAAATGATAAACGATGTGATCTACATTTGTTAATGTGTGTGTTTTCGGTTTAAAATGATATTTTAGTAAGCATAACAACTGATACACTCAAAACCAATCAAACTCATCAGAATGGGTTTTATTCATTATAAAAATTATACATTTTTTATTTTAGATTTGTATGAATCACCCACACATAAATATGACATAGAGTGTGACCAGTATGACCCCAAGTGCATTTTTTATTTAAAATTGACATCAATTGTAGTAAAAAGAAGGACTTAACTACTCAAAATAGAGAAAATTCATTATTATTTTTATGCTACAGGATAGGCTTAAATATATAATTTTTGACATGTAATAATAATCTTTACCTCAATCCAATGCACTATGTTATTGGTATTACTCAAAATATTTTTTTATCTATTTAAAATTGTAATTTTAGTTCAAAATGTGCCACTCTTAGAAAACTGAGAAAATGTGAATGGATATTCAGGATAATTTAGGAAAAATATTCATATGTCATTTTTTATGTACATGAATTGGTCTTAGATCAATATAATAAACGACTTGATCGATATGAGTCAAAGTGAGCGTTTGCAGTTTAAAATGACATTTTAGTAAAAAAAAGTGACACACTCACAATTGAGGAAACACATTCCTTTTATTTTGATACTTTATAAAAATAATCCATATTTTATTTTAGATGTGTAGAAATTATCTGCCCTCAAAATAACTACACAGTGAGATAGTATGACTCAACGTTCATCTTTTTATTTAAAATTAGAATCAATTTTAGTATGAAGGAAAAATGACATACTCAAAACCCATCACACACATTCAGATTGTTTCGAAACATTAGGAAAACAATAAAAAAATTAATTTTTTACATGTGGTAATTAGCCACACCTCAATCCAATACATGATGATCTCTGTATGAATTAATGTGTTTACTATCAGTTTAAAATTGATATTTTAGTTATAAAAGTGACACACACTATAATCCATGAAAAAAACTTTCATTGTCATAATAATTAATGAAAAAGATTCAAAATCCATTTTTGAAATAATGTAATCAATATCACATCAAACTAATAAACGATGTGACCGATATGTATCAAAGTGCATGTTTCCAGTTTGAAATTACATTTTAGTAAAAAATACAAGTGACGTGCTCAAAACCAATAAAACACATTCTGATTATTTTGATACTTTAGATAAATGATCTATAGGTTATTTAATATGTGTAGATATCATTTAAAACTCAATTTGTAACAAAGTTTAATTTATATGACTCTGATTTCATCATTTCAATATTTAAGTTCCATTTTAGTTTAAAACATGCATCACATTGCCTAAACCGATAAAAAGAGGCAATATTGTTTTCTCATCATTATATATCTTATTACATAATTTGTTAAGAAATAATTTTTATCTTATACTTATTTATATTACATCGGTCATGATAGGGGGAATAAATAACAAAAAACATTCATTAATGTGCACGGGGATGATCAAAACGGGGACCACCTATACACCACAAGAGGACAAAACCATTAGGTTTCACCCATGGGGATTTATCTTATACTTATTTAATTAAGTTTCATATATACAATTCCTGAATATGAATAATATATAGTGTTACGTGTAAGAATCGACCACAGCTTAATCTGATACAAAATGTTCCTCATATTACTCAATGTTTAGTTTAAAATAAAAACCTTTTGTTAATTTATTTCATTATACGAATACTATCATTAGAATTACTTTCTTATACAGGTGTGTTATATTTCATTAGTAGTGGTGGATTGTTTAGAAATAGTAGGAGTTGGGGTAAGTATCAAAAGACAAAGGAACATTGATGTTTTGGAATTTTTATAATTATATTTACTTATATAATTGTATAAACCAATGTTTGAAATGTAAATAATATATATTTTTTTATTTTATTTTGTTTTAAATTTAATTTTAATTCAAATTATCTAATATTACATGATTTTTTAACATCTGGTGGTGTTTTTGGTGACGTGGTGTTCTATTACAGCACAATGTAGTAATTATACAACTTGATATTATAGAACACTGTAGTATACCCCGTTTTCAATGATTTTACAAATACAGATAGTGGTACCCTTTATCGGAACTTATAGAAGCACTGATAAAGGTACCCTTTACCCGTGGTTCTTTATCACTGATAAAAGAATATGGATTTTAATCTCGCTTTGGTAGTTAGAAATTCTCTAGAATTAATGAAGGCCATATAGAGTGATTTTAAAGGCTTATTTCATAGTAGTGAATGTTCTCAGCAAGAGAGGGTTCTATTAGTTGATAATTTTATTAAGGTAGAATCTGATTAGTGATGAAAATTGATCAAGAATATGAATCATTTTCATGAGATCAAAATGATGTGCAGGAATGAATTTTGGAAAAAAATTGTGAAATATTTTCCTCACACTCTCTGACTTAAAATGGAATTGGATTTTGTATCCCTCAAGAAAAGAGATGATAAATCTATTATGTCATATGAGGAAAACATAACTAGATGTGAATAATATGCCATTATGTTTTTTTAATACCTAAATGAAAAGTAGGAAATTTCGTTTTTGGCATAAAACATATTCTACCAAACCTTGGGCAATCAGAGAATTTGATATCTATGAGAAAATTGTCTAACGTTACCTCAAAATCAAAATGGTGACAAGGGAATATCAAGGGCATCATGGGTATAATAAATGGAATGTATAGATTAATTATTTCATCCTGATTGAGAAATACGACAGTGTTAAGAAATTTCAATAGCCTACTCATCAAAAATTCTGAAAGAAGCACCATGGAAATTACCTAAGGGGGATAAAGAAATTCTTTAGTTGTGGGAAGGAAGGACACCAAGCTCGTTATTTCCGATGGTAGAATCTGTCTAATTAAATGGAGGAAATGAAATCTCTGGTAAACCCTAAACATATTTCTTCAATTTATCCAACTGCAAGGAACCATGTATCTTTCAAAACAAATTCACTATGTTAATGGTTTTTGGAGACAACCCAAAACCTCTAATGCAGAAAGGGTGATACTTTTACAACATAACCGTTGAGGTGGATCCTGATAATGAATTGGTGACATGTATGCTAGTTATTCATTAATGAATAGAGAATTTACATTTTTTTCTCTTTCTAATCATTCCTTCATATCATAAATGTTTTTTCAATAACTCAATCACCACCAAAAATCAAATAATTAAAACTATCATTGAAAATGGAAAATGAGGAAATTATTTTATCCCATGTATATAACTCATCCTCTGTCAAATATTGTCGGATGAAGTTACCAGTGAACCTTGTTAGACTCACTTTTATGAAATTTGACACAATTTATGGTATGAATTGGATTTCCCTATATATATCCAACATAAATTTCTATGATAAGGAAATAATATTCCATATCATAAATCATCCTATGATTCTGAAAAGATTCTTGGGGATGGATGAATCTTCTTTATCACCAACATATCAAGAATGTCTATTATTTCCCACTGAGAATGAATGTCTGGCTTAAATAATTAAGTCTACGGTAATAATAATCCTTGAAGACATTCCCATTATGAGATAATATACTGATGTGATTCCCAAATAATTTATTCTTCTTCCTCACAGTTGAGGAGTTATGTTTTCAGTAGAGATTATTCATGGGGTGCTATTATTATCCAAGACTCCATATATAATTGAAGTTGTGGGGCATGAGGATATGATAAAACAATTACACGAGAATATGGATAATGGGTTTATACAACCATGTGCCTCACCTTAGGGTGCACTAGTCCTCTTCTTAAAGTAGAAGGATGGGTAAATGCACCTTTACATTAAATATTGTGATCTCAAAAAGATCATGATAAAGAACATGTATCATCTTCCATTTATTTATGACTTGTTTGATCATCTATATAGAGAAAAATATTTCTAGAATATGGACCTGTGGTTTGGGTATTACAATGTTATGGTGAAGAAAGGGAATATCCCCAAGATAGATTTTTACACATGGTAAAATAAATACGCGTTCATAGTAATGGAATTTAGACTCACTAATGATTTAGTGTTCATAGTACTCTAATTTAGACTCACTAATTATCCTTTAATTGTCATGGACTTGATTAATATAGTTCTTAATGCTTTCCATAATAAATTTGTGGTATTGTTTATAGATGATACTCTAATATACTCAAAATGTGAGTATGATCATGAAGAGCATCTGAGAACTATACTAAAAACCATATCAAAGGATATGTTTTATTAAAATTATAGAAAATTTGAGTTACGGATAAAGGAAGCATCATTATTGAGGCATAACATCATAATAAATTAGATATCTGGGGACCTATTAAAGAAATAAGAAATCAAAGGATGGTTGAAACCAACATCTATGACATAAATACATATTTTACATGGTTTATTTGGGTATTATCTTCAATTTTTGAGAAATTTATCATTATGTTAAAACCCTCTAACTAAGATAACTTGTATGATAGCTAATTTTGTTTCCAATAATGAATGTGAAGAGAGATTCAAGGTGTTGAAAAAGAGGCATGTCACTGCACATGTACTAACACTACCCGTAAGTATAGAACATTTAATGTTATTCATAAATTATTAAGTAAAGGTTTGGGTAGTGTGTTAATGAATAATGGAAAAGTGATAGATTATTATTCAATTCAATTGAATGTTAAAGAACATAACTACCCAATAAATATTCTATAGTTGGTTGTAGTGATATTTACATTGAAAATTTGGTCCATTTAAAATTTGGGGAGAAGTGTGAAATATATATGGATCAAAAAATCCATAAGTATATGTTCACACATAGAGAGCATAATATATAACAGGGAATATTGTTATATCTGTTTAAGGTCTATGACTGAACAACTCAACACCATCATGGGAAAGCAAATAAAGTGACAGATGCTCTATGTCAAAAGGATATTGAAATTTTATTATATATGAGAATTGAGAAAGACCTGGTCTTAAAAGACATAAAAATGATGGACATGGAAAAAATAATGAAATGAACATCATCAATCCTGCCAAAAAATGTTGTGAAACCTCCATTCTTGAAAGGATAAAGGATGACCAAAGAGATAATGTGGGAATTCAAAAAAGGTGGAATATAAAAGAGAAGGTAAATTATTAGAGGTTAATATTAATTAAGGAGTTATGAAATATGGTACACGGTTAGGCCTACCATAAAATCCTATGTTAATGAATGAGTTTTTGGATGATGCCCATAATTTTAATATATCTGTCAATCTAGAAAAGAAAAAATATTAATTGAGATCATTAGAGCACTATTGGTGTAACTATATCATGAAAAATATCATGGAATATACATCAAGTTGTATTGTATGTCAGCAAGTGAAAGGGGAATGGAAAAATTCCATTGGGATAATGAAACCATTACCCATTCCTATATGGAAATGGGAAAACAACACCATGTAATTTGTCCCTCGTCTTACGAATAAATCAAGATGAAATAATTATATATTTGTTTTTGTGGATCATCTTACAAGGACTGTACACTTAATTGAAATTCAAGAGGACTTCTTACTCGATCCAGGATGAATAGAGTCGACAAAAGAGCTATGATGACAATAGTTATTGTGACCGAGAGTATGATGTTGGAGACATGGTATTCCTATGAATATCTCTGTGGAAGATATTCATAACAATTCAGAAGAAAGGAAAGCATATTTCAAGATACGTCATTCCATTTGAGATCATTGATCACATCAAATTGGTGGCCTATCGACTAGAAGTCCCACATAACCTATCTCATGTACATGATTTATTCCATGCATCCATATTTTGAAAGTACATAACAGCCCCAACTTCAAGTCAATCATGAGGTGGTACAATTGGAGAATGATCTCTCATATGAGGTGTATCCAGTGAAGATCTCAGATCGTATAGAAAAGGTTCTATAAATAACATAATTTACCATTACAAATTACTATGAAGATACTATAGTTTTGATCATCTAACATTGTATCCAAAGAAGGTGATGAAAAAAATTACCCTCACATATTTATTTGTGTGTAATAAAAATTTCAATTGAAAAATCTCTAAAACAGGAATATTATAATGACAAAATAATATATAAATTAAATTCCCCAAGTGATTTAATTAAATTAATTTTTATGTATTATAGATGTAGAAAACACATTCATTTCATTGGATATATTATACCCAATCAGATTTAAAATACCATTATGTATCATTACCATTATTAATCTAGATATTCAATTGTGATCTTCTAATTAGTATAAATATAGGGTTTTAACAAATCCAATTGACACAAATGAATAGAATAATGGCCTCAAAGAGTAGGATCATAGCATATAAAGCCCATTTATTAGTGATTCTAATGGAGAAAACATCGATGGGTTTTCCCTCCACCAATCCCAAGATAAGATCCATCAACTTAAGCATGAGTGAAACTATTTATGGGAGAAGATAAAGCTCATCGAGATCATCACCCAAACCATGTTTTCTAAACCACTGTAAGAAAATCTCAAAGTTGTGCACCTTACCCATATGGTGTTTGAAGGTGTATTAATGGGATTTGTATTAAGAACATAAAAATATTTTTAGTTATATTATATTTTCATTATAATAATTATTATTTTTACATCTTATTGTAACTATATAAATGATTTTTAATTTGATACAATAAACCACAAATTATATTTTTAAGTAATATTCAAATTCAAGTAAAGCATTAATTTTTTATAATTAATGGATTTTTGAAATAAATAATATTTTAATAAAATAATATTTCTAAATAATATTGATAACAAACAATGTCCATATAATTTTCTATGAAGTCAAATGTAATTTTTATTAGGGTTGAAAAACTATAATTTTAATAAAACCCAAAATTTCTCAATAAATATTGATCCATATTTTAAAATTTAATGTTAAAATGTTTAAAAAATTATTAAGTTTAAATAAATATTATTTGTTGAATTTTTATTTTTAAATTATGTAATGGTGAATTTTTCATACTTTTCTGAGAGAGATGAATGTTCCAGAAAAAATTAAATATTTTCTAAATATACTATGTATATTATGACATGATAATGACCCAATGGTTTTGAAATATACAAAATTAATAGTATCCACGACAAAATATAAGTTTTCCCTTAAAAATAATGTGATTCTATGTTTATTTGATTAATTTTATACAATTATTATGAATCCTCAAAAAACTATAATATAATTTTGCTTTTTAAAATCATTTGTTTAAGAGTATGAATCACTTACACTTTAGCTAGGGTCTTATTTTAATAATTTCATACATTTTAATTATAAAATTATTAAAAATTCACCTCTTTGGTAAAAAATATGGGAAGCAACCAAGGTAAGGTTTTTGGTTTTGGTTATTTTATTATAAAGAGTCCAAAACCTATGTTTGTGAAATAATAAAGAACTACCATTTCTTTCCCAATATAAACCCACCCGAACACCCATTTATCATCAATTAAAATACTTAGTTCACATTGTTACTCTTAAATTCTATCTCTAGAGTCCTCAAAATATTCATTCAATCTCTCAAGAAGCTCCTCCCAAGAATTTGAAGTCACACTCTCAAGGTAATGGATCATCTCCATCTCTTCTATATTCATGTATCTTCTTTATCTTATGTATGTTATCTTTATTTCCTAATGTTGGGATATGTTCTCCAATATCCCCCTTACTATCCCTTTTATGTATAAATGATGAGATAACACTTTTAATATCATCGATCCCTCCCATTAACAATTATACACCCCTGTTATTATAGCATCCTTCCTCTTTATCACATAAACTTTCATTACATTTTACAAAACCGAGGATCTTTAAGGTTTAGTGTCTTGGAAACCAGGAACTTTAAACATGAAAACATAAAACATTCTTCTAAACCACTTGAAAGGATTGTCCTCATGTTCATCCAAGGTTCATTACTGCATCACATAACCTGGGAGCATACATCAAAAGAAAGGGTGAGCAAAAAGCCCAGTAAGGGAGGCAAGAGAAACATTTTACATGTGAACTTGAGATACTTCAATAAGGTCATGAAAAGAACTTTAAGGCATGAGAATGAAATCATGAGGCATATCATAATAAAAATAACATTTTCATAACATGAATATGTGGCTACATCATTTAACATAGACAATCGTGAACATATCACCAAGGTCCATCCCCAAGGTGTCATTTGAAAATTACGAAGGTTATTCACCAAGGTATCGGGAAAATTGTAATCTCTAGTGGTTACATCATTACCCAATGCATTAGAGCGCTATCAGGGCGCACCATTAAATTTGCCTTTATTATCATGTGAGCCACATATATCATCATCAATCATTTCATAAATAACCCATATAGCATAAAATAAATGGGTTTCATTTCATAATCATAACGTTTTAAAAATTGCTTTAAAGACATGATCTTTACATCACTTTAAAACCCACAGAAAAGGAAGGTGGGTCTCATGTATGTAAATCCCAGAATTTAAAATATAACATTTTGGTATATATGTGAATAGCCCTTTAGAAGAAATAGCTTTGAGTATTCACATAATAATATAAAAGAACTGTAGAAAAAGAGAGAGACATTTTGAGACGGAAATTCTGCAGCGTAACAGCCATGTTACGAGGTTTTAGAAGACATTAAAAAGAGAGGTAAAATGGGTCAAACATTCATAAATGACCCATAAAATATTAGATGGACAGAATAAGAATGATACATGATAATGGTAATGAAATTTCAAGGACATACCATTTGAAATGAAAAACATGGAAGGAAGACAAAAATTAGATTTCTCTTATGAAAGTTTGGCAGCCTAACGACGTTACTTAAACTTCAACAAAAATGATTTGAAAAGATCAAATAGGGTCTCTAATAATGTGAAAATAAGAGTTCAGTATGATAGATATAGAGATAATGATCCTACATAACAAAAAGGAACATGAAAGAATTGACATGAATGTAGAACTTCAAAACGAGAAGGGTGAAGAACCACTTAAAAATTCGGCAGCCTAATGGCGCCACTTAAAACTTCAAAATACTGAATTGAAGAGATAAAATGGGGTATCTCATTATATGAAGATAAGATTTCAGTATGATATATATAGATATAATATCCAAACATAACAAAAAGGAACTTGAAATAATTGACATGAAAGTAGAACTTAAAAATGAGAAGGGTGAAGAACCACTTAAAATTCGGCAGCCTAACGGCGCCACTTAAAAATTCAAAATACTGAATTGAAGAGATAAAATGGGGTCTCTAATAATATGAACATAAGATTCCAGTATTATAGATATAGAGATCATACCCCAACATAACAAAAAGGAACTTGAAAGAATTGACATGAAAGTAGAACTTCAAAACGAGAAGGGTGAAGAACCACTTAAAAATTCGGCAGCCTAACGGCGCCACTTAAAACTTCAAAATACTGAATTGAAGCGATCAAATGGGGTCTCTCATCATATGATCATAAAAGATCAGTATGATCAATTTAGATATCATACCCCAACATAATAAAAAAGAACTTGAAATACTTTACATGAAAATAGATCTTGAAAAATGAGAAGGGAGAAAGAATATGTTACAAATATTTCGGCAGGCTAACGGCGCCACTTAAAACTTCATAAAAAGAAATAATGAGAGTAAGAGGGGATCTCTAATTATGTGAACATAAAAAGGGTAGTAATAGGAGTATAAAAGAACACCCTTTAACATAAAAATATGGAGAATAAAAGAAATTACATAAAAGAGATTTCTTGAAAAGAAAGAGAGAGATCAGATCCCTTACCTTAAAACATAACTCTGAAAACTCAAAGGGTGGGACTTTGAGGGCTTGGGGGAACCATGGGAGGACTCCTTGGGAGGTAATATGACCAGAACTTCGTTGGGGGAGAGTGGGGAGTCGAATGGATGAGAGGATTGCTTGGTATTTATAGGGAAAATGAGGGGACAATGCATTAATGGCAAAGGGACACCTCATTAGTGGTTTTGGCAAAACCATGGGCTTGCCCATGGTATTTGCCCATGGTATTGGCCACTTGGGACACCTCATACCTTATCTCACTATTCATAATTCGAACATATTGATTAAAAACTTAATACATCATTTAATGATGTCATTAAACACCCGTAACTTAAAAACTGTATTTTTACTATTCATCAAAAATTCAACTTTCTCAGAATAATCCCAAAATTTCACCTTAACCAAATATCAACGTTCGGATTACAAATATGAACTCCATTTTAAAAAAATAATTTTCTAAATATTTTTAATTAAATTTTTAAATAAAAACACTATTCACCGAAAATTCATTTTTTTCAGAAAAAACCCCAAAAATTACCGAGGCATAATATCGGTGCTCTAAGTTCAAAAATGAAATCCGTTTTATAAAAATAATTTTCTATATATTTTTAATTAAATTTTTAATTAAAAAAAACTATTCACCTGAAAAAACTAATACTTGAATAATGATTTATGAAACCGTTATTTAACCATTTTATTGAATCACATTACTTAATCAAGGTGCCTAGATTATATTAATACTTTCTTTAAATGAGATTACTAATCCATTTGGAAACATTACTAATCCTAATCATAAAATCACTATTCATAATTTACTATTCATCAAAAATTAAGTTGATCTTATTAGACTCTAAATTTCGTACTGAACATAATTGTAGAAGACCATATTTCGAAAATCATTACACATTTTTAATTATTTAAGCTTTACACAACCATTTTTAAAATATCCTTTTTCTAAAATTCATCAAAAATATGCATACTATATTTATCCGGTCATTTGAAAATTCATAAACTTAATCATAAGAAGAAATCCCAATTTTTATTTAAAACAAAGGATTACACAAGGCAGTTATGGTCTCCTTACATATACCCTTATCACACCAGCATATGAACTAAGTGTAAGGTGTGCTAAGGTGAGAGAATCTGAGGGAGGCTCGGCTAACATCGCACGAGTAGTAATTTATATTAGTTTGAACTTCTCGCAAAGGCGATTCCGTTCTAGCTTCACACGATGGAGTTCGGCTTGGGTTTGGTCCAGAGCAAAGCCCAGTGGTGCTACCTCCTTCCCAAGTTCTATTAGATGGGCTTCGATCGGTCCAAGACTACTGGGTGAGGCCATCGAATCTTCTTTCTATAAATATTAACCAAGATTACTTGTATCTTGAGGCAATAATCAAAACATTTAGTTTCTAGCGGTCATATTGACCAATGGTCATATAACCGTCTAAACCCAACTGTCTCATTTTAATTATACTCATGTTATCAAATAAAACATTTTTGTTGAGTATAAAAAATAAAATAACACATGAAATTAGGAAACGAGATTTATTCAAAATTTCGGGTCATTACAATCTTCCCTCCTTATGAAATTGCGTCCTCACAATTTTTAAAAAATTGGGTTTTGAAATTTCATTGAAAGTCCTACATCGGAAAAAGAGTCAGTAACACTATTACTTTAAAAGAAAGAAAAGTAAGTACAAAGGCCACCCGAGTTTACGCATACTAGGATTCCATGTAGTAAACATGGACATAGAGGAGAAAACAAAGGGTCACGTTCTAAAGGAGAGTGATAGAAAATATGATTAGGATAAAGTTAACCATGAGAAAATCCCAAACTTATGATGTGTGTAAACGATCTCTGATTACCTAGTACGAAACGTAAACCAACAAATTTTTTGTTTTACGTTCCTTTTCATAATTTTGAGGAATGCATTTACAACATAGAACAAAAACATAAGGAAATATATCTACCTTCATGTAGAGTTTCACCCTTTAATAAGTTTCTACCAAAACTAATCTTTTCTCCCAAACGATGAGCATTCAAAACTAATTGGTCTCATCAAAACAGAAGAACCATCTTCTAGAGAATCACATAATCCACAAAAGATTAACTATATATTTCTTATATGTTTAAACATTATCCCAAATACAGAAAGGGTAAGGTTAAACAACTATTCAAAATGGAAGAATCCCATAGGAATGGAAACTAATTTTAATTCTTCAATGTTCTATAGTAATACCCAAAGTTCATCATAGACCACCCCATAAATAATGGTCCTTAAAATTCCTCAAAATAAACCAAACTAAGATTGAAACCCAAATACGAGAAGGATTTGATAACATAGTCTTCCAAAATAAACTTCATTGTTCATCTCCAAACAACATCAACCACTCCTAATATCTTATAACAAAATTATCTATACTAAACATATTTTACCCAAGATAGGTTAATCATTCCCATAAGTAACCTAAATTACTATAAGTCCACCATAAATTCATCAATTCTTCAAAATATAAGTCAACCATACTCCTCAATGAAAATCCCGTAGTAATCTATTTACCTCGATCATATAGGGTCCTCAAAATAGTGAACATATTCCAAAATAATAATCAATTTTAACCCCCTAATCATCTCTGTCATATTAATACGACAATCGTCGCATTTCCTATCACATTGGTTTTTGGGACATGTTCTTCCATTTCCTGCCATTAACTAAGAAAAGAAACTATAATTAGGGGCTTATTTACTTAGCTAATAATCATGAAAAGGAAAATTTAAGCATAAAAGGATAAACATGTAGAATAAAAGTATATCCTAACTTGTGATCCCCTAGGTTCCAATCTAGGTTATCCATGATCATATATTCTTATGTGAATCTTTATTTTATTTTATCCTTGTTCCTTTAATAATGGTTCATACTAAGCTTATGAATTTACCAAAGAATATCCCCCATGAGTGTCATAACCAAGAGTGCAGCAAGGCCCGTTGTCGTGTACCAGTTCCCGTTCGAGTCTAGCTCAAAGCGGTGTTTTCAGGTTTTACCCCTATGTACATCTGTGCCAGAGCCACCTCTACCTGCTCGTATCCAGACATGGATGTATTTTCTTGGAAACCCCTTACTCAATACTCACCAAAATACCAGGAAGATTTCCTATATTTAAACTTTTCTATAGGGTTCTTCCTAGATTTTTAATATCCTAATTTCCACAAACAACTAAACCATCCTTTGATACCAACTATAGCATCCTGCCTCTTTATCACATAAACTTTCATTACATTTTACAAAACCGAGGATCTTTAAGATTTAGTGTCTTGGAAACTAGGAACCTTAAACATGAAAACATAAAACATTCTTCTAAAACACTTGAAAGGATTCTCCTCATGTTCATTCTAGGTTCATTACTGCATCACATAACCTGGGAGCATACATCAAAAGAAAGGGTGAGCAAAAATCCCAGTAAGGGAAGCAAGAGAAACATTTTACATGTGAACTTGAGATACTTCAATAAGGTCATGAAAAGAACTTTAAGGCATGAGAATGAAATCATGAGGCATATCATAATAAAAATAACATTTTCATAACTTAAATATGTGGCTACATAATTTAACATAGACAATCATGGACATATCACCAAGGTCCATCCCCAAGGTGTCATTTGATAATTACCAAGGTTATTCACCAAGGTATCGTGAAAATTGTAATCTCTAGTGGTTACATCATTACCCAATGCATTGGAGCGCTATCAGGGAGAACCCTTAAATTTGCCTTTATTATCAAGTGATACACATATATCATCATCAATAATTTCATAAATAACCCATATAGCATAAAATAAATGGGTTTCATTTCATAATCATAACGTTTTAAAAACTGCTTTAAAGACATGATCTTTAAATCACTTTAAAACCCACAGAAAATGATGGTGGGTCTCATGTATGTAAATCCACGAATTTAAAATAGAAAATTTTGGTATATATGTGAATACCCATTTAGAAGAAAGAGCTTTGAGTATTCACTTAATAATATAAAAGAACTTTAGAAAAAGAGAGAGACATTTTGAGACGGAAATTCTGCAGCATAACGGCTATGTTACGAGGTTTTAGAAGACATTAAAAAGAGTGGTAAAATGGGTCAAACATTCATAAATGACCCATAAAATATTATATGGACAGAATAAGAAGGATACATGATCCTGGTAATGAAATTTCAAGGACATACCATTTGAAATGAAAAACACGGAAGGAAGACAAAAATTAGATTTCACTTATGAAAGTTCGGCAGCCTAACGACGTTGCTTAAACTTCAAAAAAATGATTTGAAAAGATCAAATAGGGTCTCTCATCATGTGAACATAAGAGTTCAGTATGATAGATATAGAGATAATTCCCCAACATAACAAAAAGGAACTTGAATGAATTGACATGAAAGTAGAACTTAAAAACGAGAAGGGTGAAGAACCACTTAAAAATTCGGCAGCCTAACGACGCCACTTAAAACATCAAAATACTGAATTGAAGAGATAAAATGGGGCCTCTCGTCATATTAACATAAGAGTTCAGTATGATAGATATAGATATCATACCTCAACATAACAAAAAAGGAACTTGAAAGAATTGACATGAAAGTAGAACTTCAAAACGAGAAGGGTGAAGAACCACTTAAAATTCGGCAGCCTAATGGCGCCACTTAAAACTTCAAAATACTGAATAGAAGATATCAAATGGGGTCTCTCATCATATGAACATAAGAGTCCAGTATAATAGATATAGAGATCATACCCCAAAATAACAAAAAGGAACTTGAATGAATTGACATGAAAGTAGAACTTCAAAACGAGAAGGGTGAAGAACCACTTAAAGATTCGGCAGCCTAACGGCGCCAATTAAAACTTCAAAATACTGAATTGAAGCGATGAAATGGGGTATCTCATCATATGATCATAAAAGATCAGTATGATAAATTTATAGATCATACCACAACATAATAAAAAGGACCTTGAAATACTTTACATGAAAATAGATCTTGAAAAATGAGAAGGGAGAAAGAATCTGTTACAAAACTTTCGGCAGCCTAACGGCGCCACTTAAAACTTCATAAAACGAAATAATGAGAGTAAGAGGGGATCTATCATTATGTGAACATGAAAAGGGAAGTAATAGGAGTATAAAAGAACACCCTTTAACATAAAAACATGGAGCATAAAAGAAATTACATAAAAAAGATTTCTTGAAAAGAAAGAGAGAGATCAGATCCCTTACCTTAAAACATAACTCTTAAAACTCAAAGGTTGGGACCTTGAGGTCTTGGGGGCACCATGGGAGGACTCCTTGGGAGGTAATGAGACCAGAAATTTGTTGGGGGAGAGTGGGGAGTCGAATGGATGAGAGGATGACTTGGTATTTATAGGGAAAATGAGGGGACACGGCATTAATGGCAAAGGGACACCTCATTAGTGGTTTTGGAAAAACCATGGGATTTCCCATGGTATTTGCCCATGGTATTGGCCACTTGGGACACCTCATACCTTATCCCACTATTCATAATTCGAAAATATTTTTTAAAAACTTAATACATCATTTAATGATGTCATTAAACACCCGTAACTTAAAAACTGTATTTTCAGTATTCATCGAAAATTCACCTTTCTCAGAATAATCCCAAAATTTCACCTTAACAAAATATCAACGCTCTAATTAAAAATATGAACTCCATTTTATAAAAATAATTTTCTAAATATTTTTAATTTAATTTTTTATTAAAAACACTATTCACCAAAAATTCATTTTTTTCAGAAAAAAACCCCAAAAATTACCGTAGCATAATATCGGTGCTCTGAGTTGAAAAATGAAATCCGTTTTTTAAAAATAATTTTCTAAATATTTTTAATTAAATTTTTAATTTAAAAACACTATTCACCCGAAAAAACTAATACTTGAATAATGATTTATGAAACCGTTATTTAACCATTTTATTGAATCACATTACTTAATCAAGGTGCCTAGATTATATTAATACTTTCTTTAAATGAGATTACTAATCCATTTGGACACATTACTAATCCTAAGCATAAAATCACTATTCATAATTTACTATTCATCAAAAATTAAGTTGATCTTATTAGACTCTAAATTTCGTACTGAACATAATTGTAGAAGACTATATTTCGAAAATCAATACACATTTTTAATTATTTAAGCTTTACACAACCATTTTTAAAATATCCTTTTTCTAAAATTCATCAAAAATATGCATACTATATTTATCCGGTCATTTTAAAATTCATAAACTTCATCATAAGAAGAAATCCCAATTTTTATTTAAAACAAAGGATTACACAAGGCAGTTACAGTCTCCTTACATATCCCCTTATCACACCAGCATATGACCTAAGTGTAAGGTGTGCTATGGTGAGAGAATCTGAGGGAGGCTCGGCTAACATCGCACGAGTAGTAATTTCTATTAGTTTGAACTTCCCGCAAAGGTGATTCCGTTCTAGCTTCACACGATGGAGTTCAGCTTGGGTTTGGTCCAGAGCAAAGCCCAGTGGTGCTACATCCTTCCCAAGTTCTGTTAGATGGGCTTCGATCGGTCCAAGACTACTGGGTGAGGCCATCGAATCTTCTTTCTATAAATATTAATCGAGATTACTTGTATTTAGAGGCAATAATCAAAACATTTAGTTTGCAGCGGTCATATTGACCAATGGTCATATTACCGTCTAATCCCAACTGTATCATTTTAATTATACTCATGTTATCAAATAAAACATTTTTGTTGAGTATAAAAAATAAAATAACACATGAAATTAGGAAACAAGATTTATTCAAAATTTCTGGTTGTTACAGTTATGATACCAAAGTTTCACAACGCTTTTCCTAGAAAAAAAATTATTTTGTGAATACATGTACCCATTTACTATTAGGGGTGTTCAACATTATGGAATTATACTTTTTTGATTGGTGAATTACATTTATTAATTCCAAAATCCTTGAGAATGTAATAAAATGTGATGATAAATGATTCTATATTGTATGACCTAGGTGGAACACTTAAGCATCATAATGAAATGAAAGTAGCAGGTGTACCCAGAATTATATAGTGTTCCAATGAATTGGATATTATTTTAGAATCATGATACATATGGAAAGGGGTTGAGGAGTGAACTTAGTCAAACATAGGAAATTTTACATCATGATGACTTGTTAGTTATCCTTGACTTATGTTAATGATGCAGTTTTTGAAGTTGTTTCCACATTTCTCATGCTTTTGTTATGATTATGATGATATATAATTCCTTATTGTTCAAGTTTATTATTTTCAACCCTTTTAGGTATCATTGATATGTATATTTTATAACATGTTTTAATTTTATCCTATTATATACTGTTTATTCTCATGCATGTATTAAGACCTCACCACTTTATAATGAATGTCCCTAGGTAATCTAAGGAAATGTAGAGTAAAAAAGGAATAATATGATCATGTTAAGTAATTTTTCATTAGAGATAATCTATTCTATATTTTATGATGTTATTTAATGTACCTAATTCCAAAATAAACTATAATTCATGATATTTCGGGTTTTATAATGGGTAATTTTACACAATAAAACATTAAATAATGTGTAATAAAGAAAATGATTGTCATAATTATTATAAAAGGAAAAGTATAGTTATTTTTGGGATAAATATTAGAAAAATACAGATAAATCTTTAGGGATAATACTTAATATTTGAAAAAAAACGCAATGTTTTGGTAAGTATATACTGTTTATTTTATTAAGAAAATACATCACTGTCTGGATACTATATGTGGATTTTTATTTAGCGTAGATGTACATAGGGGTAAACCTTGAAAATAGGACATTGAGCTAGACTTGACCGAGAACTAGTGCATGAAACCAGGTCTTTATGTACACATAGTTTGACACTCTTTGGGTAAATTCATTAATTAATTAAGTATATAATTACAACCCATTAATAATGGGAGAAAACATAAAATAAGTGTTTATGTTAGGAAATAGATAATGGATTACATAAATTGAAGCCTTGAAATTCATAAGATAAAGCAATACATGTAATTTATAATTTATCTCATTAATGTCAATAGATTCCCATGTATGTGTTTAATCTTTTAAATATACTCATCCATACTTTTCCCTTTATTCTAGACAATTCCCAATAATATGAGGAATGCGGTTAATAACCAATGTGAAGGGAAATGTGATGACTTCCCCAATTAGATTCCAAACCCGATTAGAGTAGGAGTTGATAACATTATGATGATACTCTCTCAGATAACATAGGTTTTGGATAGAATACTGGATTAGGAGGGTTTCCTAAATCCTCCTTAGAAATAAAATGTTTCAATTGGGATATTTATATATCAAAGGACTCTAAATTTCAATGAATTTTCTGATACCTTAATCACAGAACAATGCATAAAATACATTGATAAGATCATATTAATCCTTCAATTTTCTATGAAAGATAAAATTATACTATATTTTTATTATATAGAGGGAGAATATGATCAATGGTGGACATTGATCATGAATACGACGCTTGAAGAAGTGATCGAAGCAATGGGGTGGAATAAATTCCCGAAAATGACTTTAAGTAAAAATATTTCCTCACACTCTCGGATATAAAATGGAATGGGATTTTCATTCCTCTAAGTAAAGGGTTGAAAAATATATCAAGGAGTATAAGGAAAACATCACAATAATTTCATGATAGGCCTTCATCTTTTTCATTACTCGCAAATTTAATGTTGACCGTTTCATTGGTGGAATAAAACCTAGTATATGAAAATCCTTGGAAATCCAATACATTGATAGCTATGAGAAAATTTTATAGTATACCCTCATAGTAGAAGTGGAGATCATATAATCTCAAGGGTTTCATGGAGATAATAAGTGCAATGTAGAGTTTAATTCAAGTGATAAGATAGACAAATCTATCATTTTGAACAAAATTCAACATCTCCCATGTCAAAAGTGTGAAATGAAAAACCCCAGGAATTTCATAATAGAGACAAATAAATTCAATAGGTGTAGGAAGGAATGAAATGTAGATAGTGATTTCTTATGGGATAATCTCACTAATTTAATGGCTTAATGGAATGATCTGTTCAACCCTTATCACATTTTTTATTGCTATAACTATAAGGAACAAGTCACTTTTGAATCCAATGCACTTTGCCGAGAGACTTTTGAGATAACCAAAAACCTATTAGGATGCAATGGAATTATTTTTTCCATCACAAATATTGAGGTGGATCCAAAAAATGATGTGGTTATAGGTATAATAGTTATTCATTTAGGAATAGTTAAGTTTCATTTTGATTCTAGTTCTATGAATTCCTTTATATCAGGAAAGTGTAGTAGAAATATTCAACCCCCCAAATCATGGGAATAGAGATGTTGGTAAAAAATGAGAAATTATTTAAGACTATGTATATAACTACTCCCTATTCAAAATTTTTGGGCTGAACATCATAATGAATCTATTCATACTCCCTTTGGTTTAATTTGATGCTTCTTCGAGTACGGATTGTATTTCCCTATATACTACCAACATAAATTCCCCATAGAATAACATCACTATCTATATCATGAATTTTCCTCTGATTCTATAAAACTTCAGGGAGGTGGATGAATATTCTTTAGTGGCAATATGAGAAGCATGGATATTATTCCCTACGATCAAGAATATCTAGCACAAATGATTGAGTCTATTTAAAGGACCATCCTTGAAGATATTACCATTATGTAGGAATACACTAAAGGGTTTCCTGAACGATTTCCTGGTATTCCTCCTCTATGAGAGTTTTGATTGTAAATAAAGAATATACCTTGGGTGTTACCATTATCCAGGACTCTGTATAAAATGGATATTGTTATAACAAACCTTCTCTTTATTATAGAAAAATTACTAATTTATTACATAAAAGTACACACAATTAAACCCAAAAAAAATCTATAAGTATAGTGTCTATGGTAATTATGTATAATAAATAACAACTTCATATAGCGAATACATCATATTTTTGAATACATCCCTAACACGATCATATTATTCCTTAGTAATTAACACTTCAGGGGATTAAATGAGGACCTACATTAGAATGGGGTGTGCTATAATGCCTATTATGGGAATAAACATGACATATCATGAAGGGAGAAATACATTTATGATAATATTAATATTAATGGGGCATAAAATGGGTGATATTCATAAACATTATTAATAAGACATGATATAACATGATAACATAAAGGAAACCTGGGAAATGTGGAGAAAAACTTAAAACACTTCATCATAATGATGGGTCATGACTAACTACCATGACATCACGATGAACAATGCCCCATAATTTAATCTAGTTTACTCCATGTCCCATCATAAAACCTCATGAAAATAAAAATTACACATTGCATTGGAGAGATATATAATTCTGAGTGCAACCATCACTTTCATTTTATTCTAATGCTGAACTGATACCCTAAGATCATAAAAGATGGGATAATTTATCATTACATTTTATTCCATGATCATAGAGTGTGTAATACATACATGTAGGTCCCTAATTAAAAAGTATAACATAATAATGATGAACACCCTTGTGAGGAAATCAGTACGGTTGTTCACTACACAATTCATTGGCATATAAAATAGTACTGAAATTTCTGATCGCTCTTCTATTTTGGTCTCTTTATCTTTTATGTAGGATCTCCACGATTAGTTTAGATATATCCATAATTGGGCCCTCTTACCGAGTGACCAAGACCTAGGAAGATCCACCAGGTCTGAGTCTTTCTAGGTAAACATGTGGATTTCATTTCAGAACATGTTGTGGTGTCATAATACGAAGCTCCATCCATTGATAAAAGATGGTATTCCTTCTGATGGGGATATGGAGGACACTATACAGGATTTTTAATGTCTCATGAATCATTTAGAGGAGGTTTGGGATGAAAGTTTCTTTGATGATCTCATGGAGAAAAGGACATTTTGCAGACATGTTTTTGAAGCAGGAACGACTGGACAGGGAGGGGGCGAGGATCCAATGGATTAAAGAGGGAGATTGAAACTCCACTTTATTCCTTGCATGAATTAAGGAGAGGAAAATTTTGGTTAATATGAATTTAATGTTGGTTCATGGGTCTTACATGGAGTATATGGATGTCAATGGAGGCTTGTCCAAACCCTTCTTCACAGATCTCCATGTTGATCCCAAGGAATGATTACCCAATTGATACCCCTCATAGGACACATAATTTTCTATGGGATTCCCTACCTTGATTATGAATGGGATAATAAAAACATGGGGGATATTCCAAGAGAGAAAGAGTTATTGGAATCTTTGATGCACCTAAACCATGATAGCATGGCGAGTCTGAATGGTGTCCCTGGTTCCGTTTATTGGTCTTCATTGGTCATTGTGAAGGAGGATTTCATTTTGGAAATCAAATAATTCTTCTAGGAGATAGCTTGACTTGAGTTTCATGCACCACCACTTTAATTCTTCTTCCCAAAACAAATAACCACAACTCTATTTCACACTATCAACTCGTGAGTATGTGAAATGTCCCATATAAAATCATGGCTATAATCATTAACTCCAAGATGTCAATTCATCTTCCTCATTGGGTTCCTTTGGAACAAAATGGGTTTGTCAAGGGTTGTATTATCCATGAAGATTTTGCTTTGGATCTATAGATACTTGGAGACATAAATTTCAAAACCCAAAGATCTAATTTTTCCATCAATCTTGATATGAATATGGCTTATGACTGCATTGAATGGATATTTGTCAATAAGGTGATAGAAGGTATCAGTTTTCACTCTTGGAACATTGATACTATTTTTCATTGTTCTATCTCTTCGTATTTTCCAATTACATTCATGGGGAAATTCTATAGATTATTCAAATATAACGGAAGCCTGGGGATGGGGGAATATATCTCTCTGAGTCTATTTATCCTTGTTCCGGAAATTATGAGCCATCTCATCTATAGAAGAATCAATAATGGTGATATCATTCCATATCGAAGAAGGATGAAAGCTCCATCAGGGTCAATCCTCATGTTCCCTGATAATAACATCTTATTCAGGAATTCTACAAGACAATACATATATGGAATGAACAGAGTGTTGGAGGAGTACTACCACCGTTGTGGACATGTCATTAATAAAATCGGGAGTAACTTCTATATTTCTATTGAGTTCCCCTCTAGGTGAATATCTACAACTATCCATAATTTAGGCATTCAGGGATGGGTCTTTACAATGGACTACCTAGGTATGCCCATTTCATCATGTAAAATGTGTATCCATGACTTAAATCCCCTCTTCGGTAGGATTACTAATCGGGTTTTTTCACTAAAATAACAAGTATCTATCCTTCAAGAGCAGGATCGCACGGGTTAAAAGCATTATTTTTCCCACCCTAGTGCATTAACTCTCCATTATCAAGGTTCTAAAAGGTTTCATAAAGAATATTGATAGGATCCTGTATAACTTCATTTGGGATTCTCTCCTGCAATGTAAGAATCAACGGGTGTCCTAGAACAAGATGATGAGGCTGATTAGAGGAGGTGTCAATGTTCTCAGTTTTTACGATACCCTTTACTGCATGCAATAAAAACATTCCGGGATTGTTCTGAAGCAACACAATATAAGGGGGATAACCATGCAGAACTATACTTCTGGGTACTAGGATTTAGTGGAGGGACAAAACATGCCTTTATGGTCAATGATTTATCCCCTTGTCACAACACTCCATCTGAAGTATTGCAAGCTTGTTGGAATATGGGACATCTCCTTCTGAAATCAAAACTTGTGCAGGGATTTTATGGACTTTCTTGGGTTCCCTACAACTAAAACCTCCTTCAGGTAATCCAGTCATTTACCATACTTCATTATAGAGGATTTGGAAAAGGAGAAACATGACCAGTTTAATCTCATTGAGCTGAAATCTAAACCCGAAAGATGTGTTTTCACCCTTTCTCCCTCTGGTTTCTTCCTATCAAAGGACTTTCATCGTATCAATAACATTTGGGTTCATGCAGATGTGTGGGATGAGGGTCTCTAGGTTAAAATAATGATATCCAAATTTAATTTCCCCACATGGAGGATCAAAACGAGGAAGTATTGAAGGATGGGAGAATAAAGCGATGAAAAATTGATATTTTCTCCAGGTGCGTGTTCTGTAAGGTCCACAATGAAGAAATTTTGATCCATTTGTTCTTTGAGAGAGATTAGGCATGGAAGGTGTGGGAATATTTCATGGAGTTCACAGCTATCCCTACCTATTAATGGATGGTCACCCCTTTCAGGATAGATGGTAAATTTGATTGAGAGATGGTAGTCCGTAAAGGTTGGAACACATAATGGTGTTACATGTAAGTTGTTGGTGCCTATACCAGGTGATGAACAAAGTGAGACATGAAGGGGCATCCTTATCATCTTGAGCTATCATTTTATGGATGTAAAATCTTATAATTGACTTGGATATATTTGTGAGAAACTAGATTAAATATCCCACTCTTCATTGGTTCAATGAAGGGTCCCGTGATGGTCTACCTGTTAACATTAGTTTGGGAAGAAACTGGGTTCACTGGTAGCCCCCTTGGATAGGTTTGAAGGTCAATATGGATGGTTCTTGTTCCATGTGTTTCTTACAAGGAGGGGGGGGGGGGTAGTGCGTGACACCAGAAGTTCGGTATACATGGTGTTTACTATTAGGTTGGGAAATGGCTCTTCTCTACAAGCAAAGGCCATGGAGATTCTCAGAGGGCTGAGATTATGCAATCAGCGGGGTTTGAGCATCATGGAAGATGAATCATATTAATTATTAATGTAAAACTCCCTACATGGATAATGAAATTCTCCTTGGTTGATAATCTATTTCATCATAAAGTGTCGATGTATCCTCAGAAATAAAACTAAATTGTTACACACATGGTGGGAGGGAAAAGAAGTATCGAACCACCAGGCCTCGCTGGATATCCCTAGTTTAGAGGGTGTCCATTTTCATACTATGGATAGCATGAAGCCTGATGTTGTCAACTTGATTAGAGGTGACGCCCTCGGTCTACAATATATCATGCCTCCTTAGTTGATGGTCCAAGGAGGTGGGGGTTGGAGGGGGCCACCAAGTGTTTCTTTTTTGCAACTACCGTTTCTTCAAAGAAAAAACTACATATGGAGTGTGTGCCACCAAATTCATCGGAGAAGCTTCTTAATAGATTGTGAGAACCTTTTGAGGACTGTAAAGAGGGAAAGGATGGGCAACTAAAAGTATAGCGACCCAGTCTTGACATAAATGGATATTACATCATTTTAGATGAATATTTATTATATTAATGAAATACATATCCAATGACCATAATAGTTTAGTGCCTTTGGAAACATTTAACCACAATATTCTTTCATGTTAAAAGATATTTATAATATCGCATAAATATCTTCACCTCTACTAAATCAATATAAAAACTATATTTATAACCTAGGAAAGGGAAACATAAGAAAGGGGTTAACTAAGATACTCTGTAAGGCTAAATGAAGGAAATGTGTAAGAATAACATAAAAAAAGGGTATGGATCTTGATAATTACATTTTAAGATCATTCCTACTGATTATAGATCTTAATAAATATTGGAAGTTCATCAGGAATGAATCATAAGGAAATAGAGATCATAATCCAAGAAATCATTACATAGGAATAAAACATGGAATTATGGAAAATACATAACAATATAATAACCCTATGTCAAGGAGGCCTACCATGACCTTTATAACATGTTAGGTTTTGTCACGACCTATACCCCAGGGCCCGTGCCATGACTACCCCAAGCCCGCCTTCTATAGGCCAGGGGCTGGCGACTAGCACCTAAGGCGTAATCCATAAAACTGGGAAGGTGTCTCCTTTATTACATGTAATCACACACATCCAAGAACACAACAAGATATGAACACAAGTAAACTTAATAGTAAACAGAGCAAGTATAGTAAGTAAAAGAAGCCAGAATACCAGCCCGATTGGAAAGAACAAGAAACTAAAAGAACACGTAAATGGGAGAAAAAAGGAAGACAGTTGCTGGGCCGTCCTCTGAGGTTCCTACCTAACAGGTAGGTATAGTTTGCCTCCTCAACACTCCACGTCCATCCATATCCTCCGTTTACTAACATGTCATAAGGTCCTCCTCTGGGCACCGTACAGTCCTGGTACCCTTAGTATCGATCAACGCTGTCTGTCGTCTGCACCAAACACAACATGGTGTGGGCATAACCCATGTAGGGTTGAGTATAACGATACTCAGTAGGGACCCCGAGACCCTGAAGGTCTCAGAAAATCCACAAAGGATAAACCTCAAAGAATGAAGTCAACTGTCAATCCTACTTTGGTATATAACCATACATATACCTGAGTTATTAAGTATACCCTTCTCAATCATGAGGAAACATAGGGTCCAACCAAAAACCCCAAAGATCAACTATTCTACAAATGAAGGAAAACCACAATGGAAAGAACAACACAAGTGCGCCACACAGAAGAATACCACCAAGGTATTACCACGAAGGAAAGTACCACATAGGTACGAACTCAACTCACACCAGGTATAACTTAAGTACCATAGTAGAGATGATTAGACGTAACTACTGAATCATCTTACACTATTAAGAGGGATTCCAACACAATATTGCTTTGTGTGGACCCACACAGGATCGCTCGGTGCTAACCCACACAGGATCGCTATGAGATGACCCACACAGGATTTCTCTATGCTAACCCACACATGATCCCTCTTCCTTATTCACATCACAACCAGCTATAGGGTTCCCGCACTATTCTCGCTTGCCTCTCCAAGGGTCCAATCCACAAGCCACTGGTCGATACTCCAACTACCATGATGTCTCACAAATAAGTATCTCAAAGGACCTTCATGTCATAGGGGTATCAACGCAATAGAGAATGCGTCAATCGGTTTCTCGGTCTGTGCGTTATTAGCCTTTATGTCATGAGGGCCTGGTTTAATTCGAGATTGTTGCAACCCGACCGTTCCCCCAACATTATCCAAATCTCCAGTGGGGTATGCCGAAGGGACCATCTCACTCCAAGGTTCTTGGCACCATAGACGGTTCGTCAAACGGATGATCGGTGCCAATGATATGGACGAAGGTGCGTAAATGGTCCGAAGTGGGTCTGTGTACCGTCTGACCGGGTTGGACCGGACCCGGACTGACCCGGCCTCGACCGATGGGTCCCGGCTGACCCGCTCTGGGTGGCCCTAGTAGCACTACGCGGCCCTGCCAGCGCTGGGTGGCCCGACATGGGAAACGGCCCATGGGGCGTCGGAGGCAGCGGAGGTGGCGGAGGCCGCGAGCGGCATGAGGCAACATGGCAGCGAGGGCGGCACGGGGGCCGCGGAACCGTGAGGGGGTCACGGTGGCTGCAGGCGATGCGAGGCTGTGGGGCGGCGTAGAGGGCCGCGGGTGGTGCGGCGCGGCCGCGGGGTAGCGGGACAAGCCGCGGGGCAGCGCGACAAGGCGGTGGGGCGGCACAGTAGACCATGGGCGGCGGAGCACCGCGGGGCGCAGAGGCCGTGGGCGGCGGAGCACCGTGGGGCATAGAGGCTGCGAGCAGCGAGGCTGGCCGCGTATGATGGAGCCACGGCTGACAGGTGCGGAAAAAGAAGTCTAAGTTGGCGTTTATTATTGCCGATGAGGAGGGAACGATGGTCGTCGAAGACATTCTACATTGGAGGATGTCCCGAGGAAGAAGTCGAAGTCAGCGTTCTTCATTAGAGGGGTGTTCATCATTAGAGAAGTCTAATCCTCCCAATATTTTTCAAAGATTCTACCTTTTTCCGAATAGTTTCCCCCAATTCCACCCAAAGTGAGGATATTCCAATGTAATAGATTAAGTTGGCACAATTTCAAATTCAATTAATTAATTAATTAAAGGGTGGCATAATAAATTAAGGGGAGGGTTGGCATAATTAAGTAGGGAGCTCAAGAGGTTTGTCCCCATTTAATAAGAAGTTCAAGGGGTTTCAATCCTCATGTGGTCTCTACCACCATAATATCCACAAGTGGGTGGTTACAATAGATAAAATAAAATGAGTGATTATTTTATTTTATTAATTCCACGAAAAACCCAAAAAATATCTTTCACTCTCGACCAACTGCCATCGAGGTGAATGTCTCCTTAAGTGAATATCTATTCTACAAGTTCAACGGTGCCATCAGATTTCAATTCCAAGGACCAGTTTAAAAGTTTGAAAAACCCGCTCACACGATTACACAACGTACCCAAATAAAAGTTCAGAAATTCATTTTGGGCACTCCGGGCCTCAGAATCATGCACTATAAATTTTCACGGACTCGAAAATTCCCATTTAATTAAAAATATTTACATGAAAATTCTGGTTGTTTAATGGGATAATGTACCTTGGCCATATCATCCATTTATTTCCAAACCACATGACTCTCTTCCATGGTGATATTCTAATAAAGGCTTTATCTCAAATATCAAACCCAAGTCCATTCATCATTTGTTTGTGTTGCACATTTGTTGAATCTAAACAACTTTGATATGTTTTAGGATGGCTTGAACCTTATGTATCATCTCTTGCATATGATCAGGTCCATATAACTTTCCTTCACATACTTCAACCCAATAGGTTAGAGTTATACATTCCGTTCTATAGAGAACCTCAAATAGATCCATCTGAATACTTGATTGGAAGTTATTATTGTATGAGAACTCAACCAATGAGATATGATAAAACCATCAATCGTTAAATTATAATGAGAAATATTTTATCATATCTCTGAATTTTTTAATTTTCATTTCAGATTGGATATCATTTTGGAGTTGATAGGTTATACTAAAATTTAATTCAATACTCAAATCATGTTGAAGACTTCTATTGATTTATATGTGAACCTAGGGTCAAGATCAGAAACAATTAATTGTGGAACCCGATGCAGTTTCACCATTTCCTTCACATATATCTTTTAATGTTCTTAAAGGGAGAGATTTTCTTGAATTGTGATATGGGGGAAAATCTTCGTGAGTCAGTCCCCCACAACCCATATTTCATTATTTCTTTTGGATTTCTTCGAGAGACCCATGACAAAGTCCATAGTGACATTATCCCATTACCACATGGGTAAGGAAATGGTTGTGTCATCCATTTGGACTTATGCCTCTCTTATTTAACTTGATGACATATCAATCACATTAAGATATAATAAAAAATACTCTCCTTTATGTTATCCCACCAGAAGTGTTCAAGAAGGTCACGATACATCTCGGTACTCTGAGGATGGATAGAGAAAGTTGGGTTATGTGCATTATCCAATATCTCCTTCTTTATCCCATGTGATTGAGGAACACAAAGCCTCATTCCAAACGAAATGACACCATCGTCATTGATATATAAAACTTATAGTTTTCCTTTCATTACTGAATCCACCTTCTTTTGTTACACTAGATTAGTACATTATTCCTCATTAATTTTCTCTTGGATGAATGGTTTGGAAATATTCTGGGAAAGGTAGGATGTATTACTTTTATTAGGATTTCCAAATTTATCCTTTACATATTCATGATTATAGGGACTTTCTCAATCTGAAAAATGTATAGAGTAGTAGGTTTTTTTATACTATGAGCATTAAATACCATGTTTGCCTTGCCATGAGGATAGTGAATAGTAAAATTGGAGTCTTTGATTAGCTCTAACCATGTCCATTGATTCATGTTGAGGAGTTTTTTTAACAGAAAATTTAGACTCTTATGATCGGTATATATTTCATTATTCTAACCATATAGGTTCTTCCACCATATTTTCAATAAAAAAGCATGGATTCTAACTCCAGATCATGTTTAGGTTAGTTTTTTTCATGGATATTCAATTGATGTCAGGGGTAGGGTATCATATAATCATTTTCCAAGATCAAACAACCTGATACTTTGTTTGAATCATCACTATATATCACAAAACATTCCCCACTTTTTGGTAATTTTGTATAGGTGAAGGGATCAAACATCTCTTTATATCCCTGATTCTTTCCTCATATTTTTTTCCATACATACATTACCTCTTTCCTTGTTAACATAGTTCGTGAGCTTAAATTTTTTGAGAAATTTCTCACTAAACGTCAATAGTACCCAACTAATACAAGAAAAATGCATATTTCCATGACACTAGAGGGTCTGGGTCATTCCTCAAATTTCTTTTTTAAGGCTCCACATAAATTCTCTCACATTTGATCACATGTATGAATAATGTGAGTTGATGAATCCAAAAGTCACACTTGATGAACTTGGCATGCAACTTCTCATTCCTCAATATTGTCAACACAAGCATTATATTTTCTTCACCTTCCACCTTTCTATCAAAGTACATGAGAATATCATCACTAAACACTACCATAAATATTTTGAGGAATTTTCTAAAAACTCTATTCATCAAATCCATGATGTGTATTGGGGAATTAGTAAGTCCAATGGGAAATAAGAAAAAACCATAGTGCCCATGCCTTGTACGAAAGGGAATATTCTAAATATCATCATTAATCACCTTTAGCTGATGATATCCAGAACCAAGATCCACCATTGATTAGTAATGATCTCTTTGTAGCTGATCAAACAATTCATCAATCCTTGTATGAGGATACTTGTACTTTAATGTAATCTTGTCGAGTTCCTGATAATTTACACACAAGCAGAATGCTCCATCCTTCTTCTTGACAAAGAGTACCGGAACACCCCAAGGTGATGAAAATGGGCATATGAACCCTTTATCTAAATTCTATTCCAACTAAATCTTTAATTACTCCATTTCTATAGGATATATCATATAAGGACACTTTGAGATAGGAGTATCTCTAGTTATGGGTTTTGTTAGGAAATCTACCTCAAGATCTGGTGGATGTCTGGGTAACCCTTTAAGAAACACATCACTGTATTCCTTCACAGTGGGAATTTACCCTAGTTTTATAACTTCCTTTGAGTAAACCATTTGAGTAAGATATATATATTCATAGGGAATCAACAACCACACTGTTGAAGGATTTTTCAAAGGATATTCATGGTCTTCCAAACATTTGTAGAGGGACATGGGTTACTTCAGAATATGAAAAGATATTTCCATTTCTTGACAGTTTATATGTTATCAAAATAACAAGAGCCAATCCATTCCCATTATATCATCAAATTACACCAAGGGAAGTATCATGAGATTCACTGGAAGAATCATCCCACATATGTCAATAAGATAAGAGTCCAACACTTATGTTGCAATGATTTCACCACTAGGTGTTTTTATGGATATCACTACTAAATGGTTTTGACGATTCATTGAATAGTTTTAGAAAACATTCAAGGTAAAAAGGTAAGTGTATAACTATAATAAAATAAGACTTTTTCATTTATTGAGTGAATAGAAAGTGTACCCAGAATGACTTCATTTTATTGATCCACATCCATTGTAGTGATGGAATAGTCCTTTTCTTACTCATTAGAATTGGTGGATGCTGACACTAATTACCAATGAGGACTTGAGGTACAGTGCACCGAATCTCATAATACCCTTTCTTCCTATAGTTGAAGCACTGGACAGTGGGTGGTGCACTCCTTTCCTCCACCACATTTTCCTTCTTCCTCATTTATTTTTTCGAAATTCATGATCTTTATAGACTTCTCATCTATACTTGAATAATTTTCTCATACCTTTGAGGTATTTCCCATGATTCTTCTTCCAACATTTTTGACAAGTGGGTGGTTGAGTTTTCTTTCCAGCTTTCTCATTAGAGCCTCTGGATTAATACTATATCTTTTGTTTCTAATCAATTTAGTCATGGGACAATTATCTTTACTCCATATCCACTTTGAGAGTACATCGAGAAACTTTTTCATTAATCCCAATGAATTTAATTAAAAGATCCTTTCCAAGGTGTAGTTTTAAACCACTAATGAATCTATCAATTTTCCAATCATTGTTGATAAGAAAAACTAATGCATACCTTGTAGGCCTAGTGAGATTAGCTTCATAGGCCATAACATATTCCCATTCCTTTTTATTTAGCTCTATGAGTTCTCTCTCCATATTGTTATGATGTTTTTGAGGGAAATAATTGTTATGAAACATTATCATAAAGTCTTCACACATCATCTCTTCAATTTATCCCTTCAGCTTGGTGTTCTTAACAAACACCCACCATTGATCAGACTCTCTATCTAAATAGTTAATGGAAAGGGTTACCTTCTTTATCTCAAAATATTAAATAATAGACAATAGATTTTCCGTTTAATTTACCCTTTGTTCTATGACAAGTATATAAGAATATACACTAAATATTGGTGGTCATTATAGAAGAAAACAATTGATAGAATGTTTCCCCCTATTAGGTCAAGGTGGAAGTTCTACATTATTTAGGTTATTGCTTATAACTTGAAAGACTTGGGTAATCATTTATATGAAATTTTTATCTCCACCACCAAAATCATAGTATATGTCATTCGGGAAAACATTTCATTTCCCCCCACATAGGATGATAGCCTGTTTTCTCCTACTTCCCACCTTTTATTAAAATATCAAAGTTTAGAACAAAAAATAAGTAAAAAATTCATGAATATATAATATATTCCTATGTGTAATTTAGTCGATAGGCATATCTTGTGGGATCTTTATGTTTGAAATTTTATATAAACCATTCATTTGGTTTTACTTATACTTTGTCTCATATTAATGGTTTTCACTAAGCATATCCAATCATAATTTCTATGTAGAGACCCAAATCTTGACGTACATGGACATTATATTACTTTTACGGAATACTTAATACATAAAAAAAACAGACACACAAGGATCGTAATATTTTAGTGTCTTTGGAAACTCGAAATATACTCTTCTAATCATGGTGAAAGATCTTCAACATCTCCCAAAATGATCTTCCCCTTTTTTTCTTACCTAAAACATTTCATTATATCGTGGGGAAAAGAAAATAGAAAAAGGGTGAGCTCAAATTATCAGTAAGGGTAAGCATGGAGAAAATAAAACAAACCATATACATTTGAAAATAAAAACATGAACATAATGTTTAAACATCGAAATCTTGACCAATGACATAAAACATGACAGTACATAAGGCATTGATCATAATAGAACATGAATCATGATAAAATAGCTTGAAAATAAAACTTGTAATTGTGGAAAAACATTATGCACATGATATTATTTCCATAGTAGCCATGGCATTTCTACCAAGTCCATCTTAATTGACAAAGTCCCTTTCTAAATTGAGTTTACTCCTCGTTCCAGTCCTGTAACACTGAACCCGATTAACATACCATTACATACAAGTATATCTCATGAGATATAAATATTTACCCAATGAATTGGAGGGAGATATTGGTCACATCCATCTCATAATGAAATCATTCTTACTTATGCCACAATATAAACTTAAAACATTCATCATAAAACAAAGAATAAAATGGGTTTCATAAACATCATCCCATCATCACATAATCCATATAAAACGAATAGATATTTCATCATAAGTAAAGTGAAACGATGTAAATCATAGAGAAATTATACTTGAAACATACAAATATTAAATAATATCATCTTAGATGGAAATTGGTTTTGATAAAACACTTGAAGTGAATTCTTGAGGAAAATATCCTTTCTTCTTCAAATTCATTTTCGTTTCACAAAATGCCATGAAATTTTAAAAGAAAACTATTTTTTTTGAAAATTGTCATAAAATCTTGTAGATTAAGCTTCATGAAAATGAGGCATTATGAAACCGTAAAAATCTGTTCACGCCGTATAAGATAAAAATAACATTCATCTCGTAATTTTGTAGGAAAAGTCAAAAAGTACCTCGTATGGTTGACAAAAGAAAGATTATTTCCATAACACAATGTAAAAGTAAAAGATGGGTAAAAATGACTTTAAAAATACATGGAAGAATACTAAACACTTTATGAAAAACATTTTTATGGACATGGATGAAAAATAAAACCCAATAAATACTTACGAATGACAATCTCGGATAAGAACGACATTGGAATAGTTATCCCATACCATAGGTCTGATTTGCTTCATACATATCTGAACCTCCTGTAGAATGATTTAAATAATGTAATTGAATTATTATATAATCATAATAATTGTTATTATATCATATATGGTTTAATTTTTAATTTATATTACCTATTCTTTTGTAAATTTAATGTAAAAGCAGTGATTTGGGTAAAATCGTTTCATTTATTGTACTTGTTTCGACTTGTTGTTCTTGATATTATTATTTATATTATGATTTAACTAATTACATAATGTAAAACATGATTTATATATAATATATATTAAGAATATTTAAATATATATGATAGATCAATAAATGGAATGAAATACACCGTTCATGGAGACGGTAGGCCGTACGTACGCATGAACGCTGTTTTCGTTTCCTTATTGAATTGAATGTAATTAAGCAGATGACATACATATATATATACATAAATACAGTATCATTATTATTTCATATATTTAATGATTACTTATTATATATACTTTATAATTATTCATGAATGGTTAACATGGAGAATGAATCTCATCGCGTCGTGGAGACGGTAGTCCGTACGTACGCACGAGCGATGATACCATTCCCATGATCGTGGAATTGTATTGAAGTGTATGTATACTATTTCAGAATCAATATCAATTTACAATAATCATATATAGTTATTTATTTACACCATTATACCCATCCTAGTATGGTGGTGGTCGAAAACAGATTACACCACAGCGTGGAGACAGTATTCCGTACGTACGCACGCGCGGTGATTTCATTTTCCATAGGATGGATAGAAGGTGAAATAGGGTTGTTTAATATTTATAATAACATATCAGAATATAATTAATACTTATGTTATTAATTTATAATGAGACAACTAACGAAGAGGAAGTAGAAGAAGAAAGAAACTTGAAAGAGTCGGTATAAGAGATTACCTCTTCCTCAACGCACCTCCTTTAAACTTCTTCTTAGGGAACTAGAGTTTGTCTTTTGAGAATACCAGAACCTCTATGATGTAACTATAGAGGTTTAGAAGAGAAATTGGAAGGGGTTGGCCGAGCTTCAAGGCTCAAAAGGGTGTGAAGAGAAGAGGGAAGGGGTGCCCTTATTATAAGAGATGAGAGAGGAACCTTTGGAAAACCTAAAATATTATTTTATAATAAAGTAATATTCGGTTTTTAATAGTTCCAAATTGATTTATTTCAAAGATAAGGTGGTTATGGGTCGAATTACTCTCAACAAATAGGTTTTAGACAAGTTTATGTTTCTATTGTATCCTTATCATTTAGATTTAACTCTATGTTAAATAATTTATCTTTTACCGTGTCTTTTTGTTTTCTTACACTATATGGTTAATAAACTTACTATAACAAGCCCAAAGAACCCCAAGTGGTTCCTTATTATTATAAATATACTTATCTAAGTCATTTGGCCGATCCTTAGATTTTTAGGAATAAAATAATAATTAATAATATAATATTTTTTTAAAAACAATTTTATGTCAATTTTGAAACTATTTGGTACTTGATTTTTGTGAAACTCATAACGACATTATTAGTTCGAAAAAAGTAAATTACATAAATACTAACATGTAATATTAACCTTGAAAATTATTGTAATTTATAAAAAGTCTAAAATAACATTTATTTGGGTATTTATAACATCAATTATGTTAATATTTCATTAATAAGGTAATTACTGCATCATCATTGTGTCATAAATAAATTAAATTATATAAAATATTAAAAATATAAATTAAATACCATTATTTAGGAAATCTTCTTATACTTATAATTAATATTTATAGTTGAATTTATCTTATGTATAACCCTATATGAAAAAATGATTTACTTATTAAATATTGATTTTAACTATTTTAATTCTTCTTTAAATAAAATAATAATAAATGTCCTAATATAATCCAAGTGGACCTAAAGGGTAATATTTTATCCATAAGGTTGTTTTTGGTCTAACTACACTTATCAAATAGAATTAAGACATGTTTTAGGGTAATAATAATATCATTTTTAACCTTAATTACCCTATTTACTTTTAACTGTGGTAAATAAAAGTTAAAAGTTACTATTCACCAAAAATTATTTTTATCTTATTGAACCACATTTTACACCTTGATATTAACCGTGTCTCTCGGATTATCGAAATTTCACTCACAGAAGCGGTAAAATTATGTTTTATATAAATTTTCAAACTCTCCTAGGAGGTGGGTAAAAGACGGTGAAAAGTTCCATAAAATTTTTATGTCTAAAATTAATATAAAAAGACTCCAATGAGTTACATTGAACTTATAAAGGTATTATTTATCAGTTTTGAACTAAAATAAATTTAAATAAAATAAATAATAATTTATATAAAAAGTAGATTTTTAAATAGTAACCTAGTGTTTTCACTATTCATAAAAAATTGAATGTTTTCAGAAAAATACCAAAATTTAACCCTAGGCTAATTTCGATATTCCGAATCCAAAAATGAAGTCCATTTTGAAAGATAAAATTTATAAAATTTCAAAATGCGGGTATCACTATTCATAATGGCTAGTTCATAATAATATTATAATAATATCTCATTTAGTGAACTCGGTATTGCGTACTACACACACTATCGAGGATGGTCTTGATTGCGTGTAAAGCAAGAAAAGTCAGGGATGTGTGTAGTGAAATCTCCGTTTGGTGATGCATATAACATAATCAAAAGTTATTTCATTTATACATTAAACAAAATCTATACTTAATGTTGCGTAGAATAAAATGAACATGAAATTGTGTGTTACACGAGCCAAGAATAGTGTTGCGTATACTGCAAGCTAATACGGTGTTGCGTATAGCGCAAGTTAATATTGGTGTTGCATACAACAAAAGACATCAAAGAAATTAAAAGGAATAATTCTCATAAAATCTCGAGTTGTTACTTTCTACCCCCCTTAAAATGAATTTCTCCCTCGAAATTCGTCGGGATTATAAATTGTTTTCTACTTGAAATTTTATTAATTGAAACCCACATCGTAAAATGGAATACCAAAACTTAACTTTAAAAACTAAAGTATGAAACGTAACTGTTACCCAAATTAACTAATCACTGGGTTTCCACATATGATAACATAGGTGAAAATATGGATATGGAAGAGAAATCTAACCATCAAGTTCTGATGGAGAGTGGTAGAGAACATGGCTATGTAAAATCCAACAATCACAAAGCCATAAATTTGTGATGATCTAATGTACCATTTGATTCATTGTATATGAGGACACTAGGAAAACATTTTTTGTTTTCAAAATCGTTTCCCTAAAGTTGAAAAATTAGAAGAAATACTTACTTTATTTCGGTACAATCTCGCCGTTGGTCATGCCTTGAAAAATTTCCACTTCATCTCTTAAAGAAATGAAGTAGAATTTTTCATTCTTGAAGTGTTAGAAGATCATGTTATAGAAGGGAGCGTCATTCCATTTATATCAAAAAAAAGGCTAGGAAAAGTTATAAGTCCATCTTATGGTGAGATTAACCGTATATGGTTCCAAAAATGGACTTATACTTCATCTATCATAGCGCTTAATAAATTAAAACTAGTTTCTACTAACCAGGGACTTCCTGTAGGCCAGTGGTATGCAATAAAGGCCTATCACACTTCGGTTGTGGGTTAGATTCCAATAGCGTTGTCCGACGCAATGGGTTGTCACCCGTCCTGCAGGTTGTCCTTTTTATAAAAATACATTGTTATAACTTTCCATCAATAATATCGAAAATGTTCCAGCCTTAAACAATACAAAATTATGTCCAACATAATCCATTACAATCTTTAGGCTTATCCAAAATACTGCTGTCCAATCTCATATTATAGTGAAAACGATTACGAGAGAGTTCATATAACAAGAATGTTAATACCATCACTGATCCCCATATATCATATGATATGTCTTTTTGGTCACATTCAAAACATTCGAAGGCCTTAATCATGTATTCTCTTAAAAAATGAATACCCATTGAACCTTAGTGAAAACATGAAGGCAGTTAAAAGTTAACACCTTCAACATACCAAAATCCAAAAAATTCTATATACTCACACCATGATATCACTTAGTCCTTATAACAATAATGAGCTCATGAATACTATCAAACATATTATTTTCTCCTTATCCATTCATTATGTGCATATCATCTGCTTTCCAAAATATTTGAATCACTTGTTATGGTCACTAGTACCATAAAATTAATGAAAACCACAATAGACTAATACAAAAATATTCCAAAATACCATGAAATTACATCAACAACATTATTATTGAATACCAATACATAAACACTTCAATCCATCCTCTTCAATGATTGTCATTGAGTAAGTCCTTCCTTGATTTAGAAGTAACCTCTAAGGTCAAGGCATTGAGTTGGGTAATTCCCATGTTCTCCACAAATAAGACATTGAAGTCCATAACAGTCTGTCACTCTATGACCCTTTTCTCCACATAGATAACATCTTCCCCTCCATTTGAGGTATTCCTCTAGGTACTTCGTTCCTTCTTTAGAAATATCAATATTCTTTTATCTATGCTCCTCACCATGCAAACATGTATAAAATTCCATCTTCCACTTATTTGATGAATTTCGAATACCACAAAAGTTCACCTTGTTAATCATATATCATTATGACTGATTCGGCATAATCACAATATCATTATCTCTAGTAATTACACAATTTGTTTTGATCACAATCACCAATTTGTCCATCGGAATCAACGTTAACTATATTCTTTCTCAATCCCTCCATTGACTAAAACCAGAAACCATAGTGTAAGAAATAGTTTAAATTACGTGGAACCACATAATCATTAAAAGTAACTTATGGGATGTCTAACTTGTCACACATTCATTAATCCATGACACCTTAGGTTCACCCTAGGTTATTCATGATCATCAACATAACTCTAGGACTGTAACCTATAGTTATATTAACCCTTAGGGATATCCCTAGACGTACCTTAGAAATACCTCTAGGGATTTCACTAAAGTTTTTCCATCCTAGTTTCCAAAGGATAACTAAACCTTTCCTCAGATACCAACTGTAGAGACCCAATGCTTAACGTACATGGAAATTACATTACTTTTGCGGAATACTTAATACATAACAAAAACAGACACACAAGGATCGTAATAGTTTCGTGTCTTTGGAAACTCGGAATATTATCTTCTAATATTCGTGGTGAAAGATCTTCAACATCTCCCATAAAGATCTTCCCTTTTTCTTCTTACCTAAAACCGTTCATTATATCCTGGGGAAAGGAAAACATAAAACGGGTGAGTTCAAATGCTCAGTAAGGGTAAGCATGGAGAAAATAAAACAAACCATATACATTTGAACATAAAAACATGGACATAATGTTTAAACCTCAAAATCATGAGCGATGACATAAAACATGTTAGTACGTAAGGCATATATCATAATAGAACATCAATAATGATAAAATATCTTGGAAATAAAACTTGTAATTGTGGAAAAAAATTAATCACATGATATTATTTCCATTGTAGACAAGGCATTGCTGTCAAGACCATCTTAGTGGACAACTCCCCTTTCGGAATCGAGTTCACTCCTTATTCCAGTCTTGTAACACTGAACTGGATTAACTTACCATTCCAGCCATGTCTATCTCATGAGATATAAATCATTACCCAATGAATTGGAGCGAGATATAGGTCCCACCCATCACATAATGAAATCATTCTTACTTGTGCCACAAAATAAACTTAAAACATTCATTATAAACCAAAGAATAAAATGGGTTTCATAAACATCATCCCATTATCACATAATCCATATAAAACAAATGGATAATTAATAATAAGGAAAGTGAAACCATGTTAATCGTAGAGACATTATACTTTAAACATACATATATGAAATAATGTCATCATATATGGAAAATGGTTTTGATAAAACACTTTAAATGAATTCTTTAGAAAAATATCCTTTCTTCTTCAAATTCATATTCTTTTCACAAAATGCCATGAAATTTTAAAAGAAAAGTATTTTGTTGAAAAGAGTCATAAAATATTGTAGAGTAAGTTTCATGAAAATGAGGCATTATGAAATAGTAAAAATCCATTCATGCTGTATAAGTTAAAAATAACATTCTTCTCATACTTTTGTCAGAAAAGTCAAAAAGTACCTCGTATGGTAGACAAAAGAAAGATTATTTCCATAACACAATGTAAAAGTCAAAGAGGGGTAAACATGAATTTCAAAATACATGGAAGCATATTAAACACTTTATGAAAAAAAATTTTATGGAAATGGATGAAAAATAAAACCCCAGAAAATACTTATGAATGACAATCACGGATAAGAATGAGATTAGAATAGTTATCCCTTACCTTAGGTCCAATTTGCTTCATACATATCTGAAACTTCTGTATAATGATTTAAATAATGTAATTGACTTATTAAAGAATAATATTAATTGTTATGATATCATATATGGTTTACTTATGACTTTATATTACCCATTCTTTTGTAAATTCGATGTAAAAGCAGTGATTTGGGTAAAATCGTTTCATTTATTGTACGTGTTTCGACATGTTGTTCTTGATATTATTACATATATCCTGATTTAATTATTTCTGTAATGTAAAACATGATTTATATATAATATTTATTCAGCATATACATATATATATGATAGATCAATAAATGGAATGAAATACAGCGTTCATAGAGATGGAAGGTTGTACGTACACATGAACGTTGTTTTCGTTTCTTTATTGAATTGAATGGAATTAAGTAGTTGACATACATATATATATATACATAAATCCAGTATCATTATTATTTCATATATTTCATGATTAATTATTATATATACTTTATAATTATTCATGGATGGTTAACATGGAGAAATGAATCTCATCGCGTCGTGGAGACGGTAGTCCGTACGTACGCACGAGTGATGATACCATTCCCATGATCGTGGAATCTTATTGAAGTGTATCTAAAATATTTAAAAATAAATTTCAATTTAAAATAATCATATATAGTTATTTATTTACACCATTATACCCATCCAAGTAAGGTGGTGGTCGAAAACAGATTACACCACGACGTAGAGACGGTATTCCGTACGTACGCACGCGCAGTGATCTCCTTTTCTGTAGGATGGATAGAAGGTAAAATAGGGTTGTTTCATATTTATAATAATATATCAGTATATAATTAATATTTATGTTGATAATTTATAAAGAGACAACTAAATAAGTGGAAGTAGAAGAAGAAAGAAACTTGAAAGAGTCGGTAGAAGAGATTACCTCTTCCTCAACGCACCACCTTTAAACATCTTCTTAGGGCACTAGAGTTGGTATTTTGAGAATACCAGAACCTCTATGATGTCACTAGATTGGTATATAAGAGGAATTGGCAGGGTTTGGCCGAGATTTAAGGCTCAAAATTGTGTGAAGAGAAGAGGGAAGGGGTGCCCTTTTTATAAGGGAGGAGAGGGGCACCTTAGGAAAACTTAAAATATTATATTATAATAAATTCATATTTGGGTTTAAAAGCTAAAAATTGATTTATTTAGAATCTAAGGTGGGGATGGGTCGAAATCCTCTCAATTAATAGGTTTTAGACAAGTTTAGGTTACCATTTCATCCTTATCATTTTGATTTAACTCTATGTTAAATAATTTAACTTTTACCATGTCTTTTTGTTTTCTTACACTATATGGTTAATAAACTTACTATAATAGGTCAAAAGAACACCAAGTGGTTCATTAATAATATATATATCCTTATATAATTCATTTTCACAATCCTTATATTTTTAGGAATAAAATAACAATTAATAATATAATATTTGTTTTAAAAACTATTTTATGTCAATTTTTACTCTATTTGGTACTAGATTTTTGTGAAAATCATAACAGCATGATTAGTTCGAAAAAAAGTTAATTAAATCAATACTAACATGTCATAGTAACCTATAAAGTTAGTTTAATTCATAAAAATCCTAAAATTACATTTATTTCGGTATTTATAACATCAATTATGTTAATGTTTCATTAATAAGTTAATTACTGCATCATCGTTGTGTCATAAATAAATTAAATTATATAATGTATAAAAATTATAAATAAAATACAATTATGTAGGAAATATTTTTATCTTTATAATTAATTTTTATAGTCTAATTTATCTTATGTATTACCCTATATGAAAAAATTTTTAGTTATTAAACATTGATATTAACTATTTTAATTCTTCTTTAAATAAAATAATAATAAATGTACTAATCTAATCCGAGAGGATATTAAGGGCAATATTTTATCCCTAAGGTGGTTTTTGGTCGAACTACACTTATCCAATAGAATTAGGACATGTGTTAGGATAATAATAATATCATTTTTTCCCTTAATTATCTTATTTACTTTTAACTGTGGTAAATAAAAGTAAAAAGTTACTATTCACCAAAAAAATATTTTTATCTTATTGAACAACATTTTACTCCATGATATTAACCGTGTCTCTCGAATTTTTGAAATTCCACTCATAGAAGCGGTAAAATTATGTTTTATGTAAATTTTCAAACTCTCCTTCGAGGTGGGTAAAAGACAATGAAATGTTCAATAAAATTTTTATATGTCTAAAACTATTATAAAATGACTCCAATGAATTACATTGAACTTATATAGGTATTATGCATTAATTTTGAAATAAAAAAATTTAAATAAGATAAATAATTATTTATATAAAAAGTCGATTTTTAAATACTAACCCAGTGTTTTAACAATTCATCAGAAATTGAAAGTTTTCAGAAAAATACCAAAATTTCACCCTAGGCTAATTTCGATATTCCGAATCAAAAAATGAAGTCCATTTTGAAAGGTAAAATTTATAAAAATTTAAAAAGTGGGTAACACTATTCATAATGGCTAGTTTAAAATAATATTATAATAATATCTCGTTTAGTGAAACTCTGTATTGTGTACTACAAACGCTATATGGGAAGGTCTTGATTGCGTGTAATGCAAGCCATGTCAGGGATGCATGTAATGAAAGCTCTGTTTTCTGATGCGTATAACATAATCACAACTTATTTAATTTATACATTAAACAAAATCTATACTTAATGTTGCATAGAATAAAATGAACATGAAATTCTGTGTTACACGAGCCAAGAATAGTGTTGTGTAAACTGCAAGCAAATACAGTGTTACGTATAGCGCAAGCTAATCATGGTGTAGAGTACAACACAAGACATCAAGGAAATTAAAAAGAATAATTCTCATAAAATCTCAGGTTGTTACATTCTATATTACCTAAAACATCTTCTATACTAACTATAGAAACCCTAAATTTCTTATATATCTTATTACATCATTTTAAAGAAAATCCAAATAAAATCATTAAACCAAGAAGATACAAAGGTGTAGGGTCCTGTGAAAATTAGTACCTTAGATAACATTTACAAAATAAAATGCTAAAATTTATTTAATTAGTTCTTATCCTTCTTCTTATTTTCCCTTGGATTATCTTTAGCATTTTTTATTACCTCAGGATGTACATAAAAGAAAGGGGTGAGATGAAATCATGATAAGAGTATAGATGAGAACATGAAAATATATTACATGGGGTGAGCCTAATCATATCATCATTATCATAATCAGGAGAAAAACTGTAAAATAAAGGCATGGAATGTGGAAATACATAAAAATGAAACATCATGTCTTAATGGTAAACTATAACACATAGTTCTGAACACGTACAGAATCATGTTCAGGTACAATTAACTTTTCCCATGAGATACATCAAATTACTTAATGAATTGGAGGGATATAAAATTCCTAATTCACCCATCACATTATATCATTTACATTTTGCTATATAACTTTGGGTGCACCCATCACATCATAACATTTACAATATCACTCATGTCATATATAATATATATAAATCTTTAACATAAAATAATACATGGAAAGGAATGTATTTCATTTAATAAATAATTCGTTCATAATATTTTGGTTCTTAAAATAATGAGTGAATAACATACTTGAAATAAGAAACATACTGAAATAAGAATCATCAATCTTGATTGAAGAAGAAATAATCTCAAGAAGTAAAAGGTGTGTTTTTAGAATGAATAGTTATTTAAGAAAACAATATGTTTCCATAAAACTCAAATATAAAACATTTATATCCTAGAAAAGCTAATTTATTGATGAATAAATGTTATTTAAGGAATATACATACTAAAAAAGGGGTGAAATAGGGAAAACCCAAAGAAAGAGAGTTGGGTCTTCGAATTCTCCTTACCTTGGGTCTAAATGATTCCTTCAGCTTAATGACATGTGTAATAACATTAGATTAATTAATTAACAAATAAAAAACATTTTAAACAAGAATATTATTAATTATGGTCTTATTAAGTTTATTAATGGTATTTTAGATGAGTTATAAATATTAATTTCACTTTTTAAGAGTGTTTGTTTTCTGAGTCTTGATGATCTGTCCACTTGTATACATGAATGGATGTTCATGTCAAACGTGGATAAAAATAAAAAATTGATATTATATGTTTTTAATGATCCTTTAGTTGAATAAATTATCTTTTAATGAATTTTTTATATTGAATGATGATGATTCATTTTATGGAAGTTAATTATGATCGTTTTAGGTTTATTTTTCCAGTTTTTCGATCACAACGAACTCGTTTTGTTTTAACATTCAGTATTATTTATATATGTTAGTTCCATTAAATAGATAGGGTCAATAAATAAATTATAAATTATGTTTCAACCTTTATAATAGTTTTATTAATATCCCTTAGTTCATCAATGTAAAACTAAAGTGCGTCACCCACGATGTCAATAAATTAACACATCATGGACGAAGATTTCATTTTTAAGATAAAAGAGATTGAAGGAGGATTTTATTGATCAATATTAAAATAACATGATATAATTATATTATATCAATCATTATGGAGTTAACATTCCATTTTTATGAGATAATAGGAGGATAATATAAGAAATAAAATAAAATTGAAATGAAATTAAAATAAAAAGGAGGAGGATTTTACCTCTTGGATTTATCCTCCTTGAGAACCTCATTAAGGAAATGGTTTTAGTCTTTCGATAAGACCAAAAGATTCCAGAAATGGGGAAGGAAATTCAGAAGTTTTTTTGTGTAGAATTTTTGAAATGATGAAATCTTTAAAGGTTTTACGAGAATAGGTGGGGAGGGGTGGTATTTATAAGGGGGAGTGGTGCGTTTTCCCAATATTTTGATCATTAATTTATTAAATTTCCACAAGAAAAAAAATAGTGATCATTAAATGAATAAATATAGTAAATTGAGAAGAAAAATTATATATTATGGTTCTTACATCAGTAGTCAGTCAATTTAAAATGTATTTATATAATAAATTACTGTATTTTACTTTTCACTAAAAATTTCTGAATTTTAGAAAAATCCCAAAAATTCACCGTAACCATTTTTTCAATGTGTATAATCCAAAAAATTAACACAATATTATAAAAAAAAATCTATAAATATGACTAACATAATTTTTAATTAAAATCACCATTTACATGGAAAATACAAATTTTAAAATTATAACTGATTTTATAACACATTGAAAAATTACATAATGTTTCATAAAATTCTCTTAAAACCATAGGACATAAAAATATTAATTTGTGGATATATTTTATGAAAATAAAATTTCATTTAAATTATTAAATTAATCATAAAATTGTAATTAAAGTTGTATAGATTACAGAAATACAGACCCATAAATAATAATTTTAAATACATTTACTTACATAGACTAAGATATAATTATGGAATACATTCATTTATAAGATGTATATTTTTTTATTATAATTTCATCATTGAGGTTTCTATTCATTTTGTTAGTTTAATTTTCCTAAGGTTCAAATTACTATTCTTATGGTCGATTAACTATTTCATTGATATTGCTTTCTTATCTTTTATAAATAATTAATATTTCATTAGTTATTAGATTATAAAGTTTCTATTATTATCTATAAGTTATTATATGTGACAATACTATAATATCGGAGAATCATCATTGATAATTGTTTGAGACATTACAAAATAAAACCACCAAAGATCCCATTTATCATCCCTCAATATCATTGTATCTTTTTATAACACCTTGATATTTTGTGAATTATTTTTTCTAATTAATTTATCTGTTGGATATTTTTCATATCACATGTCACTGGAAATTGTTCTTCATATATATATATATATATATATATATTAAAACACTAAGTAAAATATTCATTTCACAGAACACCAAGTTGGCTTGCTCTACAAAGATTACCATCTTGGCCTTTGCAACACGCAATACCGACTTGGATTGCGCTACCTGCAACACTGAATTGGAATACATAACATGTAACACCAATGTTTCTACAAAAAATAATTCTATTGTTATAATTATTTAAATGAGATAATCATATCATATCCATTAAACACAATTATATTAATAGTATAACTAATCATAAAATATTATTTATAATTTATTATATAGATGAATCATATTGGTAATGAAAGATATGATTTTTGGTAGTCCTTTTTTGTTTAAAAATATCATTTTCACAAATGAAACTGTTTTAATAATAAACCTAATTTTAGTCACATTTAGACATATAATTTTAAAAAATAATTATTATATTATAATTTATAAATCCATTGTTATCTTAGGGTGAATATTTGGGATTTTTCTGAAAAAATATCAATTTTGATGAGTAGTAAAAAGTACTCGATATTAGTTGATAACAACCTTTTCGTTTAAATAATTATAAATGATAAATCATGTGTTAAATTTCATTAATTTCACATTAGGTCAATTTTACATATATTAATATAATTTATATTATTATAAGAAATTTCACATTGAAATTAACGTAAAAACATACTAAACATTTGAAAATCTTTGTATTTTAAAAACCTTTAATTTTATCCTATATGTGAGATTATCAATAACATTAATTTTTCTACTTCTAAAAAATTAATTTAGAAAAAATGAAATACATCATTTTAATTTCATCACCGAACGACTCACCAAGTTGGCCCACTTCCTACCGATCAGGAAGCAGGGTTCAGTAGAGGGCATGATATGCCTCTATGTGCTGGAGATCGTGAGACTACATGGACTACCATCGACGATTGTCTCTGATTGTGATACACATTTTACTTGCCGGCTATAGAATGGGTTGTAATAGGCTTTCAGGACATAGCTTCTTTGGAGCATTGCCTTCCATCCTCAAACGAATAGCCAGACTGAGTGGAGCATTCAGACTCTCGAGGACATGCTACGTGCATGCATCCTCCACTTCAGTCATAGCTGGGGAGATCACTAGCCTTTTATGGAGTTTTCATATAACAACTGCTATCACTCCACCATTGAGATGTCACCTTTTAAGGCATTGTACCGGTGAACTTGTAGATCACCCTTATGTTGGGCTGTCCCAGGGGAGTCGGCACTAGTGGGACCAGAGATGGTACGGGTTACCAATGAGAAAGTGCTGATCATCCAGATGAAGATGAAGATTTCACATAGCAGGCCGAAGTCTTATGCTGATAGGAGACAGAGACCTCTGGAGTTCGAGGATGGTGACCACATCTTTCTACAAGTCTCACCTCGACGAGGTTTGTGGAGATTTGGACAAGGCACAAATTTATCATTGATGTTCATCGGACCTTTTCTGGTCCTCAACATAGTTAGGGAGGTGGCATACCACTTAGATCTTCCACCTCAGTTACACCGGGTGTATGAAATCTTCCACGTATCCCAGCTGAGGAGATATATGCACGACCCTTCTCACATCATCGAACATGGAGAGCTGGATGACGATGATGATGTGACTTTTATGGAGGTTCCAGTAGAGATTGAGGTTCTACATAATTGGGTCCTTCGAGGGTGGTTGGTACTTCTGGTGCGCATTTTCTGGAAGCATGGTAACCTCTAGGAGAGCACATGGGTGCAGGAGGCTCAGATGCTCGCTCAGTACCCTTACTTATTTACCTAGTGATATGTTGTGGATTACAAGGATGTAAAGACCTAAGGTGGGGAGAATATAAAGTCCCGGAATTTCTAAGTAATTTATTTTTGATTAAATAGGAATAATACGAGTCCGTGAAAATTTACGGCGCGTGATTCTGAGGACCGAAGTGCCCAGAATAAATTTCTGAACTTTTTTTTTCGAGTACGTTCAGTGAATGTGCGAGCATGATTTTCTAACTTTTAAACTGGCACTCAGAATTTAAATATGAGGGCACCGTTGAACTTGTAGTGCCGATATTCACATAAGGAGACTTTCACCTCGACGGTAGTTGGTTAAAAGTGAAATATAATTTTTGTGTCTTTCATGGAATTAATGAAATAAAATAATCACTCATTTTATTTAATTTGCTGTAACCTCCCACTTGTTGATATTATGGTGGTGGGGACCACTTGAGGATTGAAACCCCTTGAACTCCCTATTAATTGGGAAGAATCCTCTTGAGCTCCCCACTTAATTATACCAACCCTCCCCTAATTTATTATTCCACCCATCAATTAATTAATTAATAGAATTTGAAATTGTGCCAACATAATCTTTTATGTTGGAAAATCCTCATTTTTGGTGGAATTGGGGGAAACTCTTAGAAAAAAGGGAGATTCTTAGAGAAATATTGGGAGTATTACACTTCTCCAATGAAGAACACTCTTCCATCTAAGAACGCCGACTTCGACTTCTTCCTCGGGACATCCTCCAACGCAGGATATCTTTGATGATCGTCATTCCCTCCTCATCGATGACAATAAACGAATGATTTAGGGGTTTACTGTAATATGAGTATCTATTTCCATGATCTCCCCTTAAAATTATTTTAATTTATTGGGAATAGAGATTGAAGAGGATTGTTGAGAGGGTGTTTGATTATTTTTTTTCTTTACCTGTTCTTGATACTCTTGTTCTTGTTGAGCCACCTGCTACAACTCTAATGTGTAGAGTGTGGGCCAAACTAACATGGAACGTCCTCTCCATAATTTATTGGGATAAATTATTGAGTTCTTCATGTTGGAAAAGGACGATGAAAAACTACAAAGTGGCATGATAACGGCGGCCGACAGCACGGCCAGCTGCGACAAAGGCGACGACGTCGCACCGCGACCCCCGCCGTTGTGGCCTCACTGCGCCGCCCCAGCTGAACCACTGTCGCGGCCTCGCCGTGCCACCCCGACCGAACCGCCGCCACGACCTCACGACGCCGCCTAGGACGAGCCGCCTCACGGCCTCGCTGAGCCACCCCACAACCATCTGTGACTTCCAGTGGCCCTTTGCGGCCCTCTCATGGCCTCTGCACCCTCATGGCCTCCGTGACCCCTGCGGTCCCTCGCGGCATGCCTAGGACTGGCCAGGCCAGGCTGGACTGGGTCGGTCCAACCGAGTCGGACCAGACCCATACTAGATATGACCCTATACTTTACATGTGCATAACTTTAGAAGAGGACGTACGTTTGACGAACCTTCAGCGGTGCCAGAAACCTTGGAGTGAGATGGTCCTCTTGGTATACCCCACTGGAGTTTTGGATCACGTTTGGAAATAGTCGGGTTGGATTGAGCAGGAATTCAACTGGGCCCCAGGACTAAAAGGCTAATAACTCACAGACCGGGCATCGGATTAACACACCATATATTGAGTTGAGACCCCTATGATGTGACAGTACTTTGAAATGATTCTTTCTGAGATATCATGGTAGTTGGATAATCGAACAGTGGATTGGGGAGAAGACTCTCTCAGAGATGAGCAAGCCTATTGCGGAAACCCAATAGATGGTTGTGACGAGATGAGTGATACAAGCTATCATGTGCGTTCAGATCCTCGCGATCTTTTGTGGGTCATCTCCTCGCGATCCTATGTGGGTACGCTCTAGAGATCCTGTGTGGGTCAGCTACTAGCGATCCTCTATGGGTCAGCTCCAGTGATCTTGTGTGGGTCAGCTCCTAGGGATCCTGTGTGGGTCAGCTCCTAGTAATCCTGTATGGGTCAGCTCCAGCGATCATGTCTGGTTTAGCTCTTAGAGATCCTGTGTGGGTCAGCTCCAGTGATCCTGTATGGTTCATCTCCTAGCGATCCTCTATGGATCCACTCCAGTGACCGTGTGTGGGTCTGCTCTAAGTGATCTTGTGTGGGTCATCTCCAAGAGATCATGTGCGGGTTAGCTACTAGCGATTCTGTGTAGCTTAGGAGCAGAGCCTCTTAATGGACTACATCGATTTAGTAGTTACATATAATCATCTCTACTACTGTACCTAAAGATATACCTGGAGTGAGTTGAGTCAAAACCTCTGTGTTTTTTCATGATTGAGATGGATTACCTAATAACTTAGATATATGTATGGGCATAAACCTATGTAGGTTTATCTGTTGATTTCATACTTTGTGGTTTATCCTTGGTGCATTTTGTGAGACCCTGAGTGTATCAGGGCCCCAAATGAGTATCATTATACTCACGCCCGCACGGGCTATGCCCGCACCTTGTTGTGTTGGATACAGAAGATGGAAAATGTTGACTGAGGATGTGGGTACCGGGACTAGAGTAAGCTCAGAGGTAGACCTAGATGAGGTGTACAGAAGAGACGGCCGATCGAGAGCTATACCTGCCCTTCAAGTAGGATCATTGGCTGGTGATCATAAGAGCTGTTCCAGTTACTTGTACTTTCAGTTGTCTTGTACAGTCCAGTTTTCCTTGTACTATCATGTTGGGCTTGTATTCTGGCCCCTTTTTACTTATTGTACACACTTTGTATACTATTCAGTTTACTTGAGTTCATATATTGTTGTGTGCATGGTTTTATGTGTCACAGGTTATAAAGGAAATGCCTTCCCATTTTTAGGGATTACGCCTTTGGTGCTAGTTTCTAGCTCCTGGCCTATGAAAGGTGGGCTTGTAGTAGTCACGACATGGGCACCGGGGGACAGTTCGTGACAATCCCCTTTGAGATCCTTGATTACATAGGATCCATTTCCTATCGGATTTCACTTCCACTGGATATGGCTCAAGTTCATGATGTGTTCCATGTATCACTCATAAGGAAGTACATACCAAATCCCTCACTTGTACGGAAGTCATAGGTGGTACAACTAGAAGATGATATCTCTTATGAGGAACAACCAATAAAGCTTCTAGATTAGAGTGATAAGGTTCTACGCATCATGATCACCCACCTTGTCTATGTTTCAAGGAGGAACCTTAAGTATGAATAAGAAAATTGGTAACCGAAGGTGATGATGAAGGAGAAGTACCCTCACATGTTTATGTAAAAAAGGAAATTTGAGGGTGAAATTTAAAAGGGGGGAAGAATGTAATGACCCAAACATTTATTAATGGAATTTCTAATTTTTTATTGTAATTTCACATATAATCACTTATGGACCATAATAAAAATTTTATAAATGAATAATTAATGAAATAAAAAGCATTTCTATAATTTAAGGAACCAATACCAATAAAATAGTAACTTGACCTTCAGAATACTAATGTGGCCCTTATGAATAGTAAAAATGTGAAATGAAAAGTAACCCCACCCATGAAATTATAAATGATATTTAGGAATACTTTAAATGAATGTATGCTATAATTATAACATTGTTTATGGAAATAAATTTTTTAAAATTATTAATTAACTATTTGTATTTTGGTAAGACAAAAAATATTAAATAAAATTTAATGGTTAATTTTATAATTTAAAATATAATATAATTTCATAAATTTTTTTCCATAAATTAATATTTTGAAGTCTTATAGTTTTAGTATAATTTTATGAAAATTGAAGTATTTTTTCAAAGTGTTATAAAATTAGTTATAATTCTAAAATGTATATTTTCCAAGTAAATGATGATTTCAATTTAAAATTTAATTATTAATATTAAGGATATTATTTTCATACAATTGAGTTCTTTTTTAGATTCTACCTATTGAAAAATGTTTAGTATAAATTTTTGGGATTTTTTAAAAATACTTGAATTTTTGTTAATAGTATAATATGGTAATTTTCGGTGTAAATACTTTCTAAATTAAATAAAAAATTCCTTGATTCATCACTGATGTAAGAACCATAATATGAAATTATACAACCCACATTACTATATTTATTCATGAAATCATCACTATTTATTATCATGAGGAAAATTAATAAACTAATGAATAAAATAATGGGGAAACACACCTCCCCCCACTATAAATACCACTCATCACCATCTATTCTCCTAATACCTCTAAAACATTGAGACTTGTACCATTTCTACCCAAACATATTCCCAAGATCCCCCAAATTCAAAATCTCTTGGACTCATCAATATACCAATACCATTTCTCTATGGGGGTTCTCAAGGAGGATAAATCCAAGAGGTAAAATCCTCTTCTTTTTTTCTTTTCTATTTGCTAAAATTTCATTTATTTTATTCTTTTATCCTCAACATCTGTTATCCTAATGGAATGGCACCTCCAATATACTTTCTATAATTTAATTATATCATACTAATTTATGATCCATCAATAAACTCCTCCATATATCTCTTTTATTTTAAAAAATTAAATTGTTTCACGTGATGTGTCAATTTACTAACATCATGGGAGATGCACTTTCATTTTTCTTTAAAGCCTTCATGGATGATGATAACCCCATTTTAATGGTTTAGAAATAATTTAAAATGTGTTTTAAAACCCACTTTATGTTCTAGAACTAACATATACAAATAATAATAAATGATAAAAAAACAAGTTCATTTTGAATGAATAACCACCATAATTAACATAAAATGATCGTCATTAACATTCATCCAATGATTCATCATCATATCCTATAACCAAATTTTATAAATTATAATTTAAAATTATTTATTATAATTAATAAAATATAATAAAAATTAAAGATATTTATCCCCATTTTACATGTACATAGATTCATGAATACTAGTGAAACGATCATTAAAACTATGAAAACAAACACTCCCAAAGTTGAATGTAATCTCTATAAAACATCGAAACATCCATAAATGAACATTATAACACAATAATAAATAAAATTAATGTAAAAAATATTCTTTATATATCAATTAATTAATCTAATGTGATTATACATGACATTAATGTGATTGAAGCATTCTGGAACTAGGTAAGGGGAATTCTCAAACCCAACTCTCTTGCTTTGGGTTTTCCCTCAATCTCCACATTTGTAGTACGAATATTCCTTAAGTATAATTTAATCATAATTATATTCACTTTTATAGGATATAAAGGACTTATACATGTGTTTATGGGAAACAAAATGTTTTCGAAAATAATAATTCTTTCAAAAATCATACCTTTTACCTCTCCAGATTGATTCTTATTCACTCAAGATTGATGATTCTTATATCAAGTATGTTATTGCCTATTTATTTTGGGAACCAAGAGTTTATGAATTTATGATTTATTAAATGAAACCAATTTCATTACATGGGTTATTATATGTCCAATATTGATATACATTCTATTTGGAATGCATGATAATGAAAATGTTAGGATTTGATGGGTGCACTCAAAATTATATAGTGTAATGTAAATGTCTTGAGATGACGAGTGCAGCCAGAATTATATAGAGATAAAACTTATTATGTAATGTGATTTATCTCATGGTAAATGTTAAATATGCATGAACATGATGATATCTTTGTTCACAACTATGTGTGATAGTTGAAAACTAAGACACGAGGTTTCCTTTTTATGCATTTCCTCATTCCATACCTCTATCAAATGCTTCTTATAATGATTATAATGATTGTTATATTATTATGATCACCCATTTTTATATATATTCATGTACTTATCTATCATCATACTAGGATTTTATTTCACCATTTTCTAGGTTTTATATCCTCTAGTGATTACATGTACTAAGGAGAATTGACAGGCCAATAAGAAGCTAGAGACGTAGGAATTAAATAAATGTTTATGTTTTATTTTTTAAATGTTATGTATTGTCCAATTTTTCCAAGGATTGTAAACCTATTTATCATTGTTTAATAATTATTTTATGTTGTTTTTATTTAAAACAAGGAAATAAGATATATATGAAAATTAGTTTATATATATATATAGGTAATTAGTTCAGATTTCTTTATTAGTTCTCATACATAGGTTTCAGACTCGATATATGAAAATAACCAAAACCACAATACAACACATTTTTTTCAAAAGGTTTCTTCCTAATGGGAGTGCTTTTAATTATTTTAAGGGGCAATATTCCCCAAATGATAAAATAAAAACATTATAGATATGGATGTGGGCCAGACTTATAAAGAAATTATTTTAAAACCACAGAGTATATTAATGGTTTTGGAGGTTTCATGAAGGTTTCATAAGTTTAATAAAATTAAAATAAAAGCACATTATTTTAAAGGTGAAAATTATTTTTCATCGTGTATACCCTTTATGGTTTTTATTAAATCACTTTTTAGTTATTATAATGTAATAAAACACATCGTATATTAAAATGGTATTTAATTTATGCTCAAATATTCCAATGGATAGGAAAATTATGAAAAATTCACCATTAGATATTATATTAATCTTGATTCAAAAAATAATACTCATTTTATCTACATAACATCGAAAAGATTTGAGTTTTTTTTAAATAGGAATCACCATTTATTGATAAATGATGAGTTTTTGACACTAAGTGTTCCCTAACTCTTATAAAAATTACATGTTACTTCCTAAAAAATATATGATCATTTACATTTAATAAAAATATTTTAATGTAATACTTTTTATTTCAAAATATAAATTACTCGTCAAAACTAATTTCTTAATTTAAATTGCATATTACTCAAAAATTCAATTTTGGTTTTATCACATCAAAATATAATTTTTATCGAACTGATTACCTAATAATTTATAAATAAAAAACAACTATGAAAAAATAAAATCATAATCTCAATTAAAAATAAAATATAAATATTCATAAAATTATGGTTTCTTTTTTTTTCTTTTTTCAATTATTTTTACTCTTAATTATCTTATTTTTCTTTTACCGATGTAATAAATATGTACTGTAGTTACCATTGAAATTGTTCATAAATAAATTTACCATATAACCTAATATTAATTATTATTATTAAAATTATTGAACAAATTTTATCAAAATAAATTCACATAGGTGAAATAATTTAATTTACTATAAAACTGACATGAATGATGAATATGGGTTTTCGGAAAAATACAATTTCGTAAGGAAAAACTGATTTTACATTAACTATATATCTCATAATTTTTATTATATGAATTTAATTTAATAAAAAAATATATATAATCTAAATTATTATTTTAAATAATTTTTTAATAATAGGTTATTTCAAGTATTTACAATGGAGAAACATATTGTATTTTATAACAGTTTTTTGAAAAAAAACCTTTTTAATCCTAAAAAATAAACTTGTATTAAAATATGGTATGAATATTATTTAAATGTAATAAATTGAAATAAATATAACTATAGAATAATTTATTTTCCTTGAATTAAAATTTAAATAATTTTTGGAGTTTTATATTACATAAATTATAATAGTAAATGACAATTTTATATAAAAATGATATTTTTTACTATTCTATAAAAATATAAGTATTTTATGAAAAATACCAAATCTAAACCATATATTAATTTTGGGAATTTGATATCAAAATATAGATTGTTTCACCAAATACATTTTATAAATATTCTTGAAAATAATTATAATATTTATAAAAATAAAATAAATTTTTTTTGAAGAGAAAATATCTTTAAAAGGAATAGAAATTACCAAACATTGATATATTATGGAAGGAGAATTTATAAATATATATTGAACATATATATACAAATATATATATATATATATATATGTGTGTGTGTGTGTCATAAATAAATTATTCTGACACATATCTATATATTTAATGGAACTATTAAATTGTACATATTTATATAATCATTTTTTTGGGATTAGTGTTTCATATCGTATATAATATCAAACATAATTTTATCCTTAATGAAACATGGGACATTACATTGTTCACCCTTTTAATAAATTGGGTCCTTTCAATTTAAACTCGATATTGGTAATTAATCTGTTGACACATGGAAATATTGATATTGAAAATCCACATCATTGAAAGTCTTAAAAAATATCCTCTTCAATAGAGAGAAAGGTACTATGATGTTTATCACATAAATAGGATTCCATTATGGTGAACATTAGTGTGAAGTGAAAACATATAAATGGAAGAGGGAATGAATAATAAAGAACTAATAGAGTGTGATAGTGAACATGGCTTGGACAAATTTAATGACTACAAAACCATAAATCTATTATTGGTGATATGTCCTTTAATTCATCAGAAATGGTTATGAAGGGATAACATATAAATGAAATTTATTCCTCACCAAATGAATTTATAATAATTAATATATGTTATCCATTATCTATATATCAAAATTTATTCTTATGGGAATTTTTTGTTCCCTAAATAATGGTTTGTGATAATATTATGAATTTATTGAAAAATATCCCCTATGAGTCTGAAAGTAGTTGTGAAGAAAGGCCCACAGCCATGCACCAGTTCCTGGTCATGTCTAGAATAATGCGATGTTTTTGGGTTTTACCCCCATATAAATTTGTCCTAGAGCCGCATACACTTTGATTATCCAAATAGAGATTCTTTTTCCTGAAAACCCATATACTCTATATTTACAAAAATTTAGGGATTTTCCTTATACATTATCTTATACCTATGTATTTCTCTAGATTTTTACAATACTAATCCCAGAAAAAACTAAATTATTCCTTTAATACCAACTATGAAAACCGTTTAATTTATTAAACTTAATTTATTGTTTTATTAAATAAAATTTCATAAAATACAACCTGTAAGATCGATTAGTGTGGTTTCTATGGGAATTTGGTACATTAAATAATAACTTAAAACAATTAATAGATCGTCTAAGAAAACATACTTAACATGGTCATATTATTCATTCATACTTAACTCTACAGGGGATAACCTAGGTGTGTACAAAAGAAAGAGGAGTGATATAAATCCCAGTAAGGGAATAAACATGGAATCAAATGAAGTGACTAGTAAATTTTATATAATATTCATATTAGTGGGGCATAAATGGGGTTAGGATCATACACATGAATAATAAGACATGATTTATCACGATTAAAAAAATGCAACATGTGAAATTTGGCAACAACTTAAAACACAACATCATAAACATAGGTCAACACTAACTTCCAAGACACCATGATAAAAAAATTTATATAAAGGAATATAGTTTACTGCCTGTCCCAACATGACACCTCATGAGACTAAACATTACCCAATCCATTTAAGTGCTATATTATTCTGGGTTCACCTATCAATTTCATTTCATTATCATTTTTTTGTGTTCCACATAGATCATAAAATGTGGAATCATTTAGTATTAAAATTTAGTCCAAGATCATGGAGTGTGGAATAAATAAATTACAATATGAAATCAAAAATTTTATGTTCATAAAGGTGAACACACTTGACAGGAAATGGGTAAGGGGTATTCACTAGAAAATTGTTTACCATGGAAAATGTTGGTGGAAATTCAACAACATAATGAGGCCACTTAAAAATTAACAAAATTGGTTTATGAGAGGGAAATGTGTATCTCATAATTTGGACATAAAGTGGATAGTAATAGGGACTTGTAAAATTTATAATCCAATAATAGGAAGTGGATATATAAGGCATAAGACAATGAAAAAACATGTACAATGATGAGAAGGAAAAAAACCCTTAATTGAGCCTGTGAGTACAAATACTTTCGATGGGCTTCTTGAGATCATGAGGGACCCTTGGGAGGAATCTATAGAGGGGTGGAATGAGTAAGGACGTAATCTAAGTATTTTCAGTTAATATAAATGGGATATTGGGCGGGTTTATGAAAAACTCACCATTGGTTAATTTAGAAATTTTGATTTCAAAAAATATTTTATTTATCTAAATTTTTTTTAAAAATGTTCATTTTCTCTTGTAAAATAAGAATCAATATTTATAGAGAAATACTAGGTTTCATGATAATAATTGTTTTCGAAAAATTACAAAAAATACATTTTACTTCATAAAAAATAAATGCTCATTTTTATTTAAAAATTATATTTATTTAAAAAGTTTTTTATTTTAAAATACCATTAATTAATCAAAAGATATTTCTTAATTTAAACTGCATAATACATAGATAATTTTTTTTATTTATCTTATTAAAATATAATTATTATTTAATATATTACATAATCATTTATAAAGTAAAACCAATTAGGATTAAATATATTAATAATTTCAATAAAAATTAAATGTATTTATTAATACTATTAGGGATACTTTTTTTATAATATTTGTTAAATTAGATTATCCTTAGTGAACTTATTTTCCTTGTACCGAGGTAATAAATATTTACAATAGTTACTATTTATATTTCAAAAACATTAAGAGGAACATGATACTTAATATTAATTTTGATAATTCAAATTTGATACAATATTAATAAAAATCAATTAACTTAGGTGAAATAATTTAATTTTGAAAGAACCTTTGTGGTGTTTTGTAAACAATGTTTTGTATTTGTTGACAACAAATCTTTTTGTTATAGAATGATTTTGAGTTACATAAAGTTGAAGGTGTTGGTTTCTAATGATTTCCTTAAAAAATATTATGTTGAAGAATAAGAAGTCAGAAGATATGAAAGAGTGTCAAACATTCTAAAAATAATCAGACGATGCTTTGATAATATTAATGTTCTCACAAATCATGAAAAGTTCCATGATAAAAGATATTGAAGAAATGGTGAATCAGATTGATGTTTTTCACTAAGAAAAATTATAAAGAAATCTGAAACCAGTATTCCGGAACCAGTTTTCCTGAACCAGTTTTCCTGAACCAGTTTTTCCGGAACCAGTTTCCTGAATCTATTTCCTGAACCAAAATTTCGGAGTCTGCTTCCTGACCCAGAAATTTGGATTCAATTTCCTGAATAAAAAATTTGAAGTCTACTTCCTGAGCCATAAATTCATACTCTACTTCCTAAGACAAAAATTCAGAGTCAACTACCTGAACCTGAAATTTAGATTCTACTTCCTATGCCAGAAATTCGAAGTCTAGTTCTTGAGCTAAAAATTCAGAGTCTACTTCTGGTACCAGAAATTTGGAGTGTACTTCCTGAGCCAGAAATTCAGAGTTTACTTCCCAAACCAGAAATTTGATGTCTACTTCCTAAGCCAGAAATTTGAAGCCTACTTCCTAAACCTAAAATTCGGAGTCTAATACATGAGCCAGAAATTCTGAGCCTACTTCCTGAGCCAGAAATTCGAATTCTACTTCCTGATCCAGAAATTCGGAGTCTACTTCTTGAACATGAAATTCAGGGTCTACTTCCTAAGCCAGAAATTTAGATTCTACTTCCTAAAATCAGAAATAAAATATAGGCTTATCATTCTGAGGAATATATGAAGAGTTCAAGAAAACCAAAATTACAACTTTGCATAAATATTGGAGAAATTTAATGAGATTTTATGAAGTCAAATATTGAAGATTAAATGCGATAGATTTGCGGAGTTTGTGAGATTTGAGTAAGTGGGAAATATTTTCAAGATTCTTGCCTTTGTTTTCTGAGTTTCCTATAAATATGTGCTCAGATCATTCGCTCATTGACAACTTGAAGAAACGCAGAAAAGGCAGAGAACTGGAGAATTTTAAGTGAAAAGTTCTTACCATCTTGAAGAAGTTTCCTTGAGTTTTTGAGAATAAGAGAATCAGAATTATCTTATCTTGCCGAGAAGACCAGTTTCAGAAAATCGGATTCAAGAAAACTGATTCAAGATTTGGAGTGAGAATTTGTGGAGTAGCTTAACAATGTTCTTATTCTTGTGTTTGGAGCATTTTTTCATTAAGGAAACATTCTAAACTGATGTGATTCAGTATAATCTTTCTTATAGGGAGATAGAAGGTGTCCAACAGGATTTGGCACAAGTTTTATTCACTTCTTCATTATAGTGAATTTTCATAGACCGATAGGAGTGGATATGGAAAGGACATTTGTTCTATTATTGAGGACAAACCTTGTAAATCTTGTGTGCATATCTTTATTTACCTTTCTTGAATTCTTGAGTTCGTTTATAATGGTTGATAAGTAAATAAATCTTAACAGGTTTCAATGGTTATGTTTCTTAATTTTTTAAAACTTATATAATGTTAAACAACTGATTCAAGCCCCCCCCCCTTCTAAGTTGTTATTCGATCCTTGGAACTTCAAGTGGTATCAGAGGCAGGTTCCCTTGTTTTATCCATATCATGGAGAATATCAATTCTGTCAATAGTAGAGGAATTCCTACGTTTGATGGAAATGATTACTATAGATGGAAAAAATAATATGATTCCTTATCTCCTATCTCTTGGCCTTGAATTTGTTGATGGTGCTACTATTAGCTTTCCACATATTGAAAAAAATGATCCTATGAAATTTACTGATAAGATAAACATATAAATTGATGGAACGGATAGAAATGATGTTCTCATGTCTTATTAGAAAATTTTTATCTAATGGTGATGGGTCTCACAACATCAAAAAGCATGTGGGACAATCTCGAAAGTGTTTTCGAAGGAAACACAAAAGTCAAGGAGTCCAAGCTACAAATCCGGCATATTATGTTTGAAGACATCAGGATTATTGATGAAGAAACAATTGATGAATACTTCACCAGAGTTGATGAAATTTTATGCAACATCAGAGGATTCAGAGAATACTTTGAAGATTCTACAATTGTGAGGAAACTTATGAGAAACTTTCCAGATAGGTTTGATTCTAAAATTTCAGCTTTAATGATAAGGATGACTTATCTCTTAATGAATTTCATAACATTCTTATTTCTTATTAAATGAGAAAATATCTATTCTTTAAGAAGAAGATAAAAGATGAAATTTCTTTTGAAGCTATGAGAAAAATGAAAATCCAAGATAATGATGAAGCTGATCCTTGTGAGTCCATTGATAAGGAAGATGAAGAGTTGAATGAAAAAAACATGTCTCTCATATCAAAGAACTATTGAAGAGGTAGGGAAAAATATGGAGGGAAACTTCTTCTCAAATGTTTTGAGTGTTGTGGAATCAGACACTTTGCTATGAATAGACCTAAGAAAAAAGATGAAGAATATCAAGATGTTTCTAATGATAATCCTCGATGGAAGATGTATAACAAGATTATAAAATAAGATAAGACTTCCAAAGAACTCAAGAAGATGTTTTATGGAAGGAAAAGAATTATGTTGAGCAAGAAGGCTCAATTTGATTCATCTGAAAATGATTCCTTAGAATATGAAAGTAAAGAATGATTCAAAACCTTCATTGCAAAAGTTAAAAAAAAAATGTTTCCTCAGAGAGTAAAGAAGGTGGTAAAGAATCTTACAGACAATATCAACTATGATCCGAACTTCTAGCATGTCTTGAGAAAAAGATATTACTCATGAAAAAAAAAATTTGTGATGAAGAAAAATCATGAATAAGTTCATGATGGAAGTAAAGATGCCACCAAGAAGGAAGATGAATACATTCAAGAAATTTTATCTCACAAACATAAAATCACTGAACAAGGAAAGATGATTGAAGATCGTAGCAAGAAGCTGGAAAATAAAGAAGAATAGGTCAATAAGTTTCAACCCAAAGTTATTGAGTCTGAAAATTCCCTAAGGAAGATGAATGAAAACTTCCACAAAGCACTGAAGTAAAAGCTGAGACTTCTAAGATTGCTGGAAAAGCTTACCATGATAATCAAGTGAAATCTTCTCCTATCAAAAATAATATTTTATCTGATTCTTCTATCATTTCAGGTTATGGAAAAAGTATTTTTTTTAATGCTTGGATGGAGAAAGGATGTGAGAAACCTATCAATCCTACAAAAGTAGAAAACTCACCCAATAGAAGAGATGACCTACATCGTGAGTTTTCTAGATCTGAATGAAGTTATCAACCACTACAAAATTTCTATAAAGTAAGATCATTCTTTAATATAAAATCAATATTTAAGGGATATTGATGGTGTTTCCGAATATATGGGAATATAGCTTATAATTGTTGGCACAATCTATCTCTACCCAGAATAAGGTTTGAGCAAAGTGGAAGAAATAGTGAAATAAGAATGAGCAACATTCCGTACTTGCAGAATGTTGAAAAGGTGAATTCTCAAGATGTCAGAAAAATTCCAAAAAATAATCAATTTGAATGTTTAGAAGAAGTTTTTGGAAGATGTGATCAGTCTGGTCATCATGCAAAACGATGTATGACACTCCTTCCAGAACAAGTTTCTTATAATAAGAAATAAAAGAGAGCTGAAAATAAGAAGGTTGATGAGAGAGCTTTTGTTATTGAGGTATCTTTGAAATCAATTAAGGGGAACAAACCATGGATTCTTGATAGTGGTTGTTCTTCAAACATTACAGGTCATATAAAAATCTTTTAACATGTTGAAAGTCATGATAGAGGAGCGGTTACTTTTGGCAATTATAATTCCTTAAAAATTAAGGGAATCAGAACGGCAGAGATTGAAGTAGAGAAACTGAAATCTAGGGAAGTCTTACTTGTTTATGAGCTAAAACATAACATACTTAGTGTAAGTCAAATTTGTGATGATGGAAAAGAAGTTATCTTCAAAAAGGATTCTTGTGTTATCAAAAGTGTGAAGAATGGAAAAGTGATTGCAAAAGGAGATAGAACCAGTGGGAATCTTTTTCAAATTTGATAATCAAATAACTATTGTTATTTGAGTGCTGAAGATTAAAATAAGTTGTGGTACTGAAGACATGGCCACCTTGGTTAGAAGAACATGAATAAGCATTCTAAAGTGGATGCTATTTGGAATTTTCCAAAACTGAAAAGAAGAGATGAAGATGTTTTTATTACTAGCTAGAAAGGAAATATGACCAAAAAAAGTCATAAAAGAGTTGAGATTCAATACAACAAACCACATGAGCTTATTCATTCTGATCTATGTGGGCAGATGAGACCTCAAGAAACAAAAAATATATTTATACATTATCACTTTTATTGATGACTTCACTCGGATGACAAACATCATGTTCATGAATCATAAGTCAGAGGCTATTGAAACAATTAAATTCATCAGAAGAGATGTCGAGAAAGAATTGGGAGCATCCATAAAGAATTTGAGAATAGACAATGGTACCGAATTCACAAGCAATGATTTTGAAACTTATCTAAGTAAGCATGGTATCAAACATCAGTATAGTGCTTCCTATATTCCACAACAAAATGGAGTAGCAGAAAAAAATATAAACTTGGTGGAAATGGGAAGAAGTATGTTATCAAAATACAAAATTTCAAAAAACAATTGGAGATAAGCTGTTAGAACTACTATACATGTTCAAAATAGATTCTTGTTGAGACTGGAAACCAACATGACTCCTTACGATATGTGGTATAACAACTATCCTTTTTTAATTACTTCAATTTTTTTGGACGCCCATTCTTGCTCAAAATAAAAAATCCGGACATAGGAATGTTTGATGAGAAAGATGAAGAATGAATATTTATATGTTATTCATTGAAGGGATGAAGTTACAAATACTGTCAAAATGTTTACAAAAGTTGGTGGACTCATATGATGTGAAAGTAATTGAAAATCAAGTTCATTCACAAAATTTGTTATGAATTATGAGGAATATAAATCAGAGAATCCCCACCAGAGTAAAAGTGACTTAGATAAGTTAGATGGGGAAGAAAGTTATGATGGGAAAGGAAATGTGAGTTTTCCTACCATACAAAATCCCGTTGAATTTGAAAATATTATTGGGAATCAGAAGGCCCCATTTCAAAAAAGAAGGAAGTTAAGATTAGAAAATCAGACATCCCTTATCTCAAAAGTTGAACCAGAATCAGTTTTAAAGGATATTCAACATAAAGAATGGGTGGATGCAATGAATGAAGAACTGAATTAGATCGAGAAGAATGAAACATGGGAACCTGTTCTAAGGCCATAAAATAAGAATGTTATCAGAACCAAGTGGGTTTACAGAAATAAATTGAATGAGCATAGAGAAGTTACAAGAAACAAATCAAGGCTTATGTGTAAAGGATATGCATAGGTGTAAGGTGTGGATTTTGATGAAACTTTTTCCCCTATTGCAAGATTGGAAACTATTTGAATGTTTCTTGCAGTAGCTGCTCATCAGAATCAAAATGTTTATCAGATGGATGTAAAGTCATCATTCTTAAATTGTGAGATCGAGGAAGAAGATTACTTTGAACAAACTTGGGGGTTTTTAATTGATGAAGATGAAAATAATGTTTATAAAATGAATAAATCTTTTTCAGGGCTAGAACAAGCTCCATGAGCATGGTATTCGAAACTATAATTTTATTGAGAAAGATGAAATTTTATAATGGAATGGTTGATAGAAACTTTTATGTTAAAGATGTTGAGTCCGGAACATTAATTGTAATCGTTTATGTGGATCATATAATTTTTGCTGGAGATGAAGAAAAGGTCTGTGATAAGTTTTCTGAAGAAATGAAGAAATTTTTTGAAATGTCAATGTTGGGAGAATTAACGTTCTTCTTTGGATTACATGTTCAACAATAAGAAAACTACATTTTCTTATACCAAGAAACGTATGCCAATGAATTGTTAAAGTAGTTTTGGATAGAACAATCAAAATAAGTTTAAACCCCTATCTCAGTAATCACAATGTTGAGAAAAGATGAGTTAGGGAACAATATGATTCAGAAAGACTTTCAAAAGTTGATAGAAAGTCATCTTTATTTTACATCCTTAAGCCCTGATATTGCTTATGTTGTGACTCTTTTTTCACAATATCAATGTAATCCAAAATAATGGCATATGTTGGCAGTTAAGAGGATTATGAGATATGCTTAAGGAACAACTTCATATGGTTTTTTATACAAGAGAAACAATGAGATGAAGTTTCATTGTTATACCGATACTGATTGGGCTCGTGATTGTAATGATAGAAAATCAACATTTGGAAGACCATTTTTTTTAGGAGAATGATTTGTGAGTTGGCATTGAAAGAAACAAAGTTCAGTAACATTAAGTACAACTGAATCCGAATATGTTGCAGCTACTCAGGCTTGTACTCAAATGATGTGGATGAAAGTTCAGCTGGAAGATTTGAAAATGAATGTTTCTAAATCTTTGAAAATACTTTGTGATAATTAGGGTGCCATTGATCTTTCCAAGAATCCTATTCAACATTCGAGATCAAATAATATTGATATAAAGTATCATTTTTTAAAAGTGAAATCTGCTACTAGAGAAGCCTTGATGGAATATATTTCAACAAAGTATCAGATTGTTGATATTTTCACAAAAGAAATGTCAATGGAATGGTTTGCTAAACTGAGGATGCAACTCCATGATCAGCCTCCTCCCAAGACTTCCTAAAAATCATAAGAAAAATTCTCCCAACGTTATTTGGATTATCTTGACAAAGGGGGATAGTATGTTTTCTTTTATGAATCTAAATCTGTGGTTATCATATAATGGGGGAGAGAGAAAGAAAAATGATAGAGTAAAAGAAAAGTGAGAAAGGGAAAGATAAAAGTTTAGGGGGAGTTTGAGTAATGTGAAGTTATCTTTATATGGATTAAAAATGTTCTTGTCATCGAGGGATATAAATCCTTCAAAAAATTACTTTATCCAGTAGTGTGGGGTCAGGACACTCTTTTTGAGAAAGGCTATGTTTTGCTAAAATTCAAGAACTTGAGATGTGAATGTTTTTAGAGGTGAAAACTTGTTAACAAGGGTTGCCAAAAAATCAAAAGGGGGAGATTGAATAACCTTTGTGGTGTTTTTTTAACAATGTTTTGTACTTGTTGAAAACTAATCTTTTTGTTGAATAGTGTTTTTGAGTTATAGAACATTGAAGTTTTTGGTTTCTAAATATTTTCTTACGGAAGATTATGTTGAAGAATAAGAAGTAAGAAGTTAATAAAGTGTCTCAAACTTTCTAAAAATGATTAGACAATGCTTTAATGATCTTAATGTTCTCACAAATCATGAAAATTTTCATGATAAAAGCTGTTAAAGAAATGGTGAATCAGATTGATGTTTTTCCATAAAAAAATCCAATGAAATTTGGAACTTGTTTTCCTGAACTAATTTTTCTTGAGCCAATTTTTCTGAACCAGTTTTCCAAAAAATGATTTTCTAAACCTATTTTATGAACCAGTTTCCTGAATCTATTTCCTAATCCAAAAATTCAGAGTCTGCTTCCAGAGCTAGAAATTCAGAGTCTACATCCTGAGCCAGATATTTGGAGTCTAAATCTTGAACCTGAAATTCAGAGTCTACTTCCTGAGCTAGAAAATCAGAGTCTACTTTCTGAGCCAGAAATTTGGAGTCTACTTCCTGAACCAGAAATTTGAAGTCTACTTCATGAGCCAGAAATTCAGTGTCTACTTCCTAAACCAGAAATCCAGAGTCTACATCCCGAGCCATAAATTAGAAGTCTACTTCCTAAACATGAAATAAGGAGTCTACTTCCTGGGCCAGAAATTCGGAGTCTACTTCCTGAGCCAGAAATTCAGAGTCTACTTCCTGAGCCATAAATTCGGAGTCTACTTCCTGAACCTAAAATTCGGAGTCTACTTCCAGAGCAAGAAATTCAGTGTCTACTTCCTGAGCTATAAATTCAGAGTCTACTTCATGAACCTGAAATTCAGAGTCTACTTTTTGAGCCATAAATTCAGAGTCTACTTCCTGAACATGAAATTTAGAGACTATTTCCTAAACCTATTTTTATGAACTATTTTTCATGAAGTAGTTTTCCTAAAACAATTTTCCTGAACCTATTTCCTGAACCAAAAATCAAAACCAAAATCTAGACTTATCATTCTGGGGTAGATTTGAAGAGTTCAAGAAAACCCACATTTCATCTTTGCATAAATCTCAGCGAAATTTAATGAGATTTGAAGAAGTCCAAGATTGAAGATTAAATGCAAGATATTTTCGGAGGTTTTGAGATTTGAGGAAAAAGGAAAGATTTTCAAGATTCCCACCTTTGTTTTCTAAGTTTACTATAAATATTTTCTTAGATCATTCGATCATTGACAACTTGAACAAACACGGAAATGGAGGAGCGATAGAGAATTATATGTGAAATGTTCCTACCATCTTGAAGAATTTTCCTTGAGTTTTTGAGATGAAGAGAACCAGAATTATCTTATCTTGTTGAGAAGACCGGTTTCAGAAAATTAGATTCAAGAAATCGGATTGAAAATTCAGAGTGAACATTTGTGGAGCAGCTTAACAAAGTTCTTATTCTTGTGTTTGGATCATTTGTTCTTTAAGGAAACATTGTAAACTGATGAGAGTCAGTATAAGCTTTCCTATCAGGAGATTGAAGGTGTCCAAAGGGAGTTAGAAAAAGTTATATTCACTTCTTCATTACATTGGATTTCCATAGACCCACATGAGTGGCTATGGAAATGACGTAGGTTCTCTTATTGAGGCCGAACCTTTTAAATCTTGTGTGCCTTTCTTAATTTACCTTTTTTTCATGATTGAGTTTCTTTCTAAAGGTTGATAAGTAAATATATCTTAATAGGTTGCATGGGTTGAGTTTCTTAAAGTTTTGAATCTTATAAAAAGTTATACAATTGATTCAACCCCCCCCCCCTTCTCAGTATTTATTAGATCCTTAGAACATCAAATTTAATATAAAATCTTCAACCATGATGGAAAGTGGTTTTATAAAAAATAACATTTTATAAGGAAAAAAGGATTTTATATTAACTCAATATATAGTAATCATCATTATATGAATTTAAATTTTTAAATATAAATATATAATATAAACATTTCAATGAAATCATTTCCCATTAGGGGTTATGTTAATTAATTGTAACAGGTAAACATTATTCTCTTTTTAAATAGTTAATAGAAAAAAAAGTTCTTAATCCTAAAAATAAATGTGTATTTGAATCCACTATAAATTGAGAGTAAATGTATTTAATTGAATTATATGCCTCTAAATAAAATTTTATTACCTTAAATTCACGTTGAGAGAATAATTTAAAATTTTATATTAATTAATTTATAAAAGGAATTGAAAATTTTACATAAAATGTAATTTTTCATTATTCACTAAAAATATATATATTTTTTAAAATCAGTAATTTTAATCCTAATTAAATTTTGAGATTATGATATCAAAAATGTAGTTCATTTTATCAAATACATTTTCTAAATATTGTTGAAAATAATTATTTTTTAAAAAAAATAAATGAAAAACATTTTTAAAGAAAACACATTATTAAAAACAAAATGGAATTTCCAATAATTGATTGATTGTATAATAATAATTTATCAACATGTATAGTACATATATATAATACATAAATCTTATATTCTTTCTGATATCTACAAATTTAACGGAATGGTTAAAATTTTCATATTTAAATAATCACTTTTTGTTTGGGTTTAGTGTTTCATATCATATATGATATCGAACATAGTTGTATATTTTAAAATAATTTGGTAATTAAAATTGTGTAATGTGAGGATGGGAATAATAAAATACATGATAATTGGGATAAAGATTTCTTATTCCCATGTGATTCACATGTGGGTGCGCCAAACCTCTTTACCAAGATGATTTATGGGACATTGTGCCATTGTATTGATTATCATGAGCTAAAAAAGATCACGAAAATGAACAAGTGTCCTCTGTCAAATATTGATGAAAGGTTTGGTTAGATATGTGGAGAACAATACTTCTCCAAGGTGGATCTATGGTTGGGGTATTACCATGTTAGGGTGAAGATCGACGATATCCCCAAGATTTCTTTTCTTACAGGGTAGGAGATTTATGAGTTCATAGTAATTCCATCTAGAGTTAGTAATGCTCTATAAATAATTATAGACATGATGAATAATGTATTTAAATATTACGATGATTATTTTTGTATTATTTATTGATGATATTCTAACACACCCCAAAACAAAGGAGGTTTAAGGGGAACACTTGAGAAATGTTCTAAAAAACTTATGGAAGGATAAGTTTAACAAAAAGTACAATTAATGTGAGATCTATTTGAAGAAAGTCTCATTATTATGGAATTCTATCACCGGAAATGGGATATCTCTAGACCTATAAAATATATAATAAATTAAAGGATATAAGAGGAAAATTTCTATGATATAAATATTAATTTTCTTTGGGTTAGGCTTGTATTATCCTCGATTTCTGAGAAATATCTCACAATTTTCACACCCTTTAACAAAGGTAATTTTGATGGGATTGAATTTTATTAGAACGGTGAATGCAATTTGAGCATCAAATAATTGAAAAATAGGATTATCACAATAAATATATTAAATACTATTGATAGGTATATAAATATTAGTCGTATTTAGTGATGATTTAAAATAGGGATTGGGTTATGTGATAATGTATAATGAAAAAGTAATGGCCTATGTTTTAAAGAAACTGAATGACTATAATCCGAACTTCCGAAAACATGATATATAGTTTGATATAGTGATCTTCATGTTAAAAATATGGTTTCATTTTATATTTGGGAAGACATTTGATTTTTTATGAATCAAAAAATCCTCAAGTATATATCAACCTAGATGGAGAGGAATATGCACTAGCAGTGATGGCAAGAGATGATCAAGGATTACGAATTCTCAATGAACTATTATCTTGGGAAATAAAATAAACTGGTAAATTATATATGTATAAATAATCCAATATTTTCATTAATTATAATTAAGAAAGTACATATTTTCATAGACATAAAAATGGTGGGCATGTGAATCAAAATGGAATGAAGATCATCAATACTTTCAAAAATTATTTCTCAACCTACCCATACAGAGAGGATAATGTATGCGCAAAGTGATGATGTAGGAATTCTTATGAATATGGAAGATATTCAAAAATGGATATTCACAAAGTTTAATATTAATGATGGAGTTGTGAGATCTGGGTCATGGCAATGTGTAACATCAAATCCTAAGTTAAAGAAGGAACTTTTGGATAAAGCACATATATTGAATTTCTCTATCCATCCAAGAAGAACAAAATTGTATCGAGATCTCTGAGAGAACTGCTGGTGGGACAATATGAAGAAGCGGATCACATAATATACATCGTGATGTATCATATTTCATCATGTTGAGGACGAAAGTCAAAAATACTAGGGGATGATGCAACCATTACCCATACATACATGGAAATTGAAAATTACCACCAGGGACGTTGGCATGAGTTCATAGAAGATATCAATAGGAAATAATTATATATGGTTTATAGTGGATATTATTTCAAGGGATGCACAGTTCATTGAATTTTGAGAGGACTTCTCAATCAATAATGTTGCATGGATATACATTAGAGAATTGGTGAGGTTGTATGGAACAACACTATTGATTGTATCTGATCAAGATATAATATTTTCTTCTACATTCTTTAAGAGTTCTCAACACAATCAAAATACTGACTTGAACATCAACAAGATTTATGTCCACCAAGACAATAGATAATATGAGATAATTATCCAGAAACTTGGGGAAATGTTGTGATCATGTTCAATTGAATTAAAACACCACTGGATCAACAAATTTTTATAATCGAGCTTTCATTCAATAATATATCCCACTCAAGAATCTAAATGGATCCCTTTGAAGAGCTTAATGGTAATAGGTAAAAATCACATATATTTTGGGATGAATTTGGGGAAAAACTGCTAGGTCTTGAAATGGTCATTGAAAAGGCATAATTGTTTTAGTCTATTAAGAAGTGCATCAAGGATTCCTGAAGTAAACAGAAGTATTATGTTATCAATCATTGATGATAATGAAAGTTTTATTCTGGATACATGGTTTTCCACTACATATCTCAATGGAAAATATAAACTGGATTTGGGATGAATGTACATCTTAGTAAAATATACATTGTCCCCATTGAGATTTATGATCGCATTAGAGTGGATGTATATTGACTAGAACATCCACCTAACTTATCTAATGTACATGATGGATTCCATGTATTCCTATTGAGGATGTATATACCAAAACCCTCACATTAACGCAATATATAGGTGGTACCATTATAGAATGATCTCTTATATGAGGATCATTTGGTGAAGATAATATATTAAAGAGAGAATTTTCTAAAAAATAATACAATTCACCTTTTAAAATTTTGTGGAGAAACTATAACTTGGAAGAAGTGATGTGGGAAATGAAGGACATGATGAAAAAAAATTAAATTTATATGTTTTAGTTTGAGAAATGAAAATTTTGAGGGTGAATTTTTTGAATGGAAGAAGATTGTAATGACCCAAAAAAATATACATAACATTCATATGATGAATTAATTAAATGAATTATCATATATTATGGATATAAAAAATACATGAATGTATTTGGATTTATAATATCCAATAATATTTAAAATAATAATATATATCATTAAAATTAATAATATTTCCATCAACATCTAATATTGTGATAAATATAAATAATTTTTTAACAAATCCAATTGACACAGAGAATTGAAGTGATAGCCTCAACTAGTATGAACAAAAATTAGGATTCACATTTATTAGATCTTCGGAGGGAGAGAGTGTCACCAGAACCTTCCCTTGAGAAATCCCAAAATGAGATGTATGATCTTAAGCATGAGAGAAACCATTTACAGGTGAAGTTCAAGCTCATCATGATCACGAACCAAAATATGTACGGTGAACCACACCATGGAAATATCACAATCATGAAACTAACCCTTAGAAAGGTTTATAGTGTCTTAAAGAGTTATGTAACAAGACCATAATAATATGACTATGTATATTGTATTTTTAGTTGAATAATGATTATATTTACTTATTATTTTTTACTTTATAAATTTTTTTGATTTTTATACAATAAAATAAATTATACTTTTGAGTAATATTCAAATTCAATTAAGGCATCAATTTTGTGTAATTAATATATTTTTTAAATAAATAATAAAATATTATTATTATATATTTTTTGTTAAATATAAATAACTATATAAATTTTATGATGTCAAATATTATTTTTATAAGGGTTCAAAATTTATTGTTGCAAAAAACTCAATATTTCCCAATAATGGTAGATTAATATATTATAATTTAAAATAAATATATTTAGAAATTATTTTGGATAAAATGAATATTGTTTTTGGAATTTGAATGTTTAAATTCAAAAATGGGGAGTTTTTAACAGTTTTCTATAATAGTCATATTTTCAGGTTAAATTAAATATCATATATATAAAGGGTGAGTATTATGGAATAATAATGAATTAAAAGGGATATAAATATGTAATATAATGTGCAGAAACGAAAAAAATATGCGTTTCCATTTAAAATTAAGTGATTTTATGTTTATTTGATTAATTTTATAAATCCTTTACCAATCCTCCAAATCCTATAACATATTTTAAGTTTTTAAAATCATTTCATTAAGTGTACTACTCACCTCCACGTCAAAAAGTGTATGGTTTTAATAATATATTACCTTGTACATTTAAAATAATGACAACCAATCCTTATTGGTAGAAACCACATTCCAAAACCATTGTCTATTTTGTGGTTTTGGTTATTTATTTTTATAGAGTCCAAAACCTATGTTTTGAAAATAATAATGATCTCCCCTGTCATTTCTATGTAAACCCACCCATTATACCATTGATATTCCCTCAAAATCCTTGGAGAACATTTTTACTCAATTTTTTCCTCTGTATATTCCTACCAATGTGCCCCAAGCTCTCAATAATATCCTCCCAAGCATTTGGAGTCACACTCTCAAGGTAATAGATCCTCTCCCTAAAATATTTATTCAAGTATATTTTTTTGTAATATATTATATATTCATTTACTAATGATGGAACATATTATTAAATATCATACCAACTATCGAATTTATTTTTAAATGAGGAGGTACCCATTTTACCCTCATAAAACTCTTATATGTACATTTATATTATCCCATTATGCTGCCGAAATGGAACTGTGATTTTACATTCCAAACAATTGTGTAGTGAATTCTCGTAACCATTTCCAATAATCGGTATTAACCTTCAGGAAATTATAAATATTTTATTTGGTAATGAAATGTATTTATTAAAAAATCCATGATCTTGGAAACAAATATGATGATAAATGATATCATGTATTAGGATCTATGTGTCACACTTAAGAATGACAATGAAATGAAAGTGACGGGTGAGCCTAGAATTATATAGTGATCCAATGCATTGGGTAATATTTTAGTCTTATAAGATGTCATTAAAGGGATTGTGGTGTGAACCAAATACACCATGAGAAATTTTACATCATTATTTGTTGGATTTTATCCGGACCATATTTTTGTGATGCAGTTTTTATGTTGTTTCCACATTTCACATGTTGCCTTTATGTTTTTCATGGTATATCATGACATACAGGTCCGGTTTTTTATTATCACCAAGATTATGTACTATTGATATGTATACTATCTAACATGTATAAATTTCATTGTGTTATGTCATGTTTATTACCTTATTGGGCTTTGTAGCTCACCCCTTCATTATATAGGTCCCCAGGTTATCATATGCGGTATTCTGTACAAAGGAATAATATGATATTGTTGTGAAAATTTTCATTAATGATGATATATTACCTATTATATGTTGTTATGAAATGTACATAATTCCCAAAGACATTATAATTTTCTATCTCTTTGGGTTTATCATGTTTTCTTTTAAATAATATATCAGGATTTAATGTCGAATAAAATAAACTATTGTTATATGAAAATAGTATGAAACCCATTTCATTTCATGGGTTATGATCTGGTGAATGATTTAGGATACTTTGGCACACATATATATGATTTCATTAGGTGATTTTTTAGACCTATAACTCTCACCAATTTATTGGTTAAATATTTATATCTCATGAGATATATAGGAATAAAATGGAGAGTAAACCCAGTTCAATAAGTTGATTTTTTTGTTATTATGGTATTGGAAGTGAACATTGACTACTGTGATGGTTTAGGGAGTGAACCCATACAACTCTAATTTCCATTTAAGTGATCCTTTATTATTAACGAAATTATTTTATATGATTATGTGTATACCAAAATTCTACGACTAATGTTATTTTTATTCTCTAATCGGTCATGTTCTTTGATTTCCGTGTTATTAATATCTATTGAACTGCCAATATTTATTTCATTAATAAGTATTTTTATCATTCATGTTTATGATATGTTTTTCATTTTTTATTCTCACATTCTCTTATATTTATTCTCACATTATGTTTATGTTTTTTCCATTTACTGATCATCTGTTCCCACTATTTTTAATATATCCCTTACCCAGTTCATAAAACTATTATGTAGGGTATGTCTTTAAAGTGTACTAAATTTGAATATTATACAAGAAAAAATTTAAAAACGTTTCCTAAATAAGAATATTATAAACATAGTCTCCAAAGGACCAAAACCATTATGATCCTCAAGCACATGTTTATTAATGTAATGAATATCCATACGAAAGATGTAGTATATAGGTATTAAAAGACCAAGTTTCGATAGTTGGTATTAGAGGGTATGTTAAATTAAAATTATGAAAAATATATGTGAATCCATACAGATAAATCTATGGATATATTTGATGATATGTCTAAGAATGAGTCAATTTATAAGAAAATATCTTTAAATTTTGGTAATGTATAGAGTGTTTGGTTTCTAAGGAATTAAATCCCACTCAAGATACTACACAAGGTAGTTTATTTAGAATATAGGTATCTAGAGGCAATAACTCTGAAAAAAACCTATTGAGCTAGGACCAATCATCACATAGAGTATTAAAATGAGCCTTTCTACCCACCTCATTAGAAACAGTCATTTGTTATTCCTTTGAAATGAACATACAATTTATAAAGTTTCATAAAGTATATATATAAATAATTACTATGAATGGACTTAGATAATCCTATGATTTCATATATTAAATAGATGGTGGAATGAATTGATAATCCTATATTTTATTTCCATGGTAATGCAGTTTCTAATTATGACTACTATTGCTAAAGTTATTCCATTTGGTTTTATTTAATGGTATGAAGATGAAGGATCATGATCAATGTTGATTGTGATAAATAATATGTTGATGAGAAACTAAATGAGATGATATATAGTGATAGGATATTGTGATTATACCTAATTAGTTTCCATGATATATGCTAAATAACAAATACCATAACCATCCCTCCTGCTTACTGATGAATATAAGGATAAATATCATTGATAATTCATGTGTTTGAGACCATCTAGGAATGAATATTAATTTTTACGTATGATAAGAAAGTGTGATGAATCACTATAGAGAGTTTCTCAAAGGAACGAGAATATTTTTTGACTATGGAAAATAAGAATAAAATGCAATTAAATATAGAGGAAAATTAAAATTTAGGTTAATATAATGGATGATAATAATGGTCTCTCCCTAACATCATAAATGTATGAGGGTTTCATATATGAATTTTTTGAGAATTTAATTAGTCGATGTCCAAAAGAAGAATATCATGAAGAGAATCATTATGTTCATATGATTGATGGTTATGTTACTAATGATGACGATACTAAAAATGACATATGAAGGTAAACAAGTTATAAAGAATAAGATAATAAATCTTGGTAGAGGGTGTATGAATAATGTTTACTAATATATATGTTTATATATAGGTATTCAAAGAATTATATTTTTTACTAGTGGAAATTTGGTTATTATAGTCAAGAAAAATCAATGAAATTTTCATCAGAAGTTTTGTATTAAGTATTTATAGAATATGTTAAATGGTATATATGACCTAAAAATGTGATTTAATGGAAGAATTATATTTTGATTAAGGGAATATAACACATTACACATTCATGAGGTTTAAAAAATGGTGTTTAGTTTAGGTGAAGAGGTGATTGATAACATTAATGTAAATTAGATAGTATTGATGACCATGGAACTAATTAATGATTTTTGTAAAATGTGGTTTATGTTATGATTAATGATGTTGATATCATTTTTGAATTTATGTAATATATACAACAATATTTGTTTTTTATTTATGGAATGGAGAATCATTTATGATTTCATTGTGATTTTATGGTAATTATAGTGTTTACCATGCATTATAAGAATATAGGATCAATGTATTCACATGTGTGGTATGTTCCCATAAAGGGGTAGTTAATTATAATTTATTGATTAAAATTAATATGGATTTGGGAAATTTATTGAATTTTTAATATATATTTTTTATGTTTTTATGGTTTATAAGGTTCACTATTGATTGAATAGATTATATTGAAGTTTGTATATGGTATTAGAGATTAATATAGTAATTCACCATAAGAATAGTTTCTTATATTATAAAACCCATGATAATCATTTTATTATAATAATATATATATATAAAGAAATTATTATCATTTTTTATGGATATTATTATATATTTTTCCTCCAAGAATGAAAAATTCATCTTTTAGAGTAAGTGAAAAAGTGGATATTTATTGATACACAAATAAAGGATTATATTGTGCTTATAAAATGGAATGAAATCAAGTAAGTATTTATTATTAGGAAAATTCTTTAACATTAATAAATGTATCTTGAAATAAAATTTTAGACATTTATAATAATTTCTGATGAATGAATTTATTTTTAACATAATATATATTTATGGATTTTTTATTGTTAACTTTCTCAAGGAAATGTTTAATATCACTCTCCATTAGTATTTGGGTGTTAGTGTTGTCTTCGATGTCCTTGTTTTCATATACATCCAATGTTATCCTATATATAAACAAATTTATGTTTTATTCTATATGATCTTACAAAATACCTTTATCACTTTTTATGTGGAATGTATATTATCCATTTCAAAGATACGATTTCCCCTAAATGGCATTTGAAAATTGTTCACCCTATTTTACTGAGAAAAATATCAAATTACAAGGGATTTATTTAAAGGGGATAAAATGTAACACCCATATATTTATTTAATTTTATTTAAAAAAACGTTTTTGTATTTTTTGTTACACACATTACAATTTTTAACTTTCATTAAACACGTTACTCTATTTTTTTGTATTAATGCAAAACTCTGTGTAGTTTCCTTTGCATGCATACTGGGATTTAACAAAACATTACACAATATTAATTTTTTATTAATTAATATGATTGTTATCTCCCAGGAATTGGAATGGAGGGTTTGAATAATATTATCTAAATTATTAAAATATACAGTTTACACATACATATAAAATTATTTAATTAATTAAAAATTAAATTGAAATTAATATAAACAGTATTTCAAAATAAAGAAAGTAATTTTTTGAAAAAACAATTTTTATGCACAGAAATGTGTTCCAATTAATTTAGTTAAATAAATAAATTTTAGTGAATGATTTTAGTGCAATTTATATATAATATATTAAATAAATGTTTAACATTCATCAATTTTTTTTTATAAAACCAATTTTAAAATTACAAAATATGTTTTAAATTATATTTTACAAAATAAAATTAATTTTTTAAATTATAATGAAACAATTATTTTAGATTGATGTTTTGGGAATTTATATAGAAGATAAATTTTCTATGAATAGTTTAAAATACTAGTTTTTTGTTTTGAATTTTTATTTTTTAATGAATTTAAAAACCTAAAAATTATTTTTAGACGGTTTTAAAAGTTATTATTTAAATTATATAAATATTAAAAAAATCATTAAATAAATTTCATATTTAAATTTTATATATCAAATTTTTAAACATTTCAACATTTTTTCTTTGTAAATCTGTTATCTCATCGCTTATATAGGATTAATCATAAATTAAAATTTTCTACTTGTGTGAATGAAATTTAGAAAAATGGATTCCATATCTCTAATAATTATAATTTATAATATTTAATATGGTAAATATAATTTTTTCTATAATTAATAGAATAAAAAGTAGAAAATATTTTCCACAATTAAGTTTAAAATAGGTTTACCAAAAGTAAAACTAAAATGTTATGTGTTAAAAATGTACAAAATTTTGTTAAACACCCATTGGCCAACCATAATTTAGCATTATAAATTATATGATTGATAATGGTCTATTAGGGATCTTTATGGTAAAGGTAAAATGTGGTCACAACATTTTATTTTATAATACTACAACTGTGTCACTCACCTCACCTATAAAATTCCAACACTCTCTTATCCTATTCACAATACGAAAACCCATTAGATCAGCCAATATCAGACTAAATAAAATCCTTAACATAACCACATCTCATGGATGGATATAATGATAGATTTATTATTTGTATATGATATTTATGATAATATTACACTACTGGAATCATTATATCACATGTTCCTTCTTACATTATATTCCACAAGAATATCATAACATCCTTTACGTGTAAGACATAATAACACCTCACAAAGTGAATTTATTCATTCAATCTTTATATGGATGGTAATAAATATGGTTTCAGTTAAAATATACGATTTATATGAAAAAATAATGATTCTTTAATGGTAATATATTAGTTATTATTTATTTCTTATTTCTTCTAGGAAAATGGAAACAATGTTCATTCGTATGTATGGCCTACCGTTTCCATGAAGGGTGTATTTCATTTTATATCTTCAAAAAATATGGATTAATATAAATAAATTAATAAATAATATATATTATATTTTTAACAAGGATAAAATTATGGATATTATGGGATAATTATCAAATTATGTTGAAAAAAATAACAAATATAAATATAAATGAATAACAACGCAGTTGTTACAAAAAACGTGACTTCACTACCACAAAACAGTTTTTCCTAGTGCCACCCCTTTATCAGTGCTAATGAAATGCACTGATAAAGGGGGGTACCTTTATCAGCGCTCCAAAAAGAACTGATAAAGGGTACTTTAATCAGCGCTAAAAAAAGCCCTAAAAAATTACCCCTTTATCAGCGCTTTTTAGCACTGATAAAGGTTCCCCCCTTTATCAACACCTTTTTAGTGCTGATAATATGACAACCCTGATTTCTATTACAACTTAAACATGCTTTATTACATATAACTTCACTTGATACAACAAAGAATATTGAGAGGGTTAGTGTCTTTGGGGCTTAGGATCATTACATAAAAACTTTAAACTTGAAATACAACATCTTTATTGAAAACTTCCTTTACATGACCACTACATTCCTTCGTACTTAGCATTGCATGGGATAACCTAAGGACATGCATAAGAAAAGGGTGAGATATAAAGCCTCTTAAGGGAGTACAAAATGAATAACATGAGGAGTTCAATACATGTTAGGCAATAGGAATATCAATAGATCATAAGAGTAACATGAACATAAAGGCATGATAAAGCATGATAATCATAACATGGAAATGTGGCAACAACACTTAACATTGAATTAGCATGATCCAAGGCTCATTGCACATGGAGCATGAGTAAACCCTCATTGCACTTGAAGCATGAGTAAACCATCGTTGCACTTGAATTTTCATGAGTCAACAATCATTGCACATGACGTATCATGATACTATACTTTACCCAATGCATTGGAGCTCTATAAGGGCACACCCTTCTTAAACATTTCATTTCATGCATAAGTGTTCCACATGGATCATAAAACATGGATTCATAAAACATAATCATTTATTCCACGATAAAGGAATGTGGAATTCATACATGAAACTTTATAATCAATATGTAAATGTGCATAAAGGTGAATACCCTTGATGGAGAAATGGGCATGGTATTCACTACACAATGACATTGGCTTAGAAAATCGGTGTGATTTCGGCAGCGTAACGGCATGATGTAAGAATTCATAAAAATGGTTGATGAGAGAGAAAGGGGTTACTAATCATATTTACATGTAATGGATAGTAAGGAGGTCATATAGATACATGTCCCAACAATTGAAAATGAATTTAGATTCATGATGCAAAAGTATTGCTTGAATGTAAAAGAAGAGAGAGAAGTTCCTTTCAGAATTTCGGCATAGTAACGGGTGTGCATGGGAGGCATTTAATGAGAGAGAAAGGGTTCTCCCATCATTCAAACAATAAGAGGGCAGTATGGGGGAGGTTAGAAACCATACCCCAACATTCATAATTGAAATTAAATGGGCAATACAACTTAAAGAAAATTGACAAAAATGAGAAAGGAAGAAAAAAACCCTTACTTGGAAGTGTGCTTCCAAAGGCTAGAGAGAGGCTTGTGAGAGGCTTATTGGGAGGTTGGGGAACCTTGAGAAGATTATAGAGAGAGTAGGGCAGAGGTTGGACGAACTCCAAGGGCTTTCAGTGAGGAGGAAGTGGGAGCTTGGGTGGGTTTATATAGGAAAGGTGAGGAAATTCTTTATTATTTAGGTTTGGGAACCCATATATTAAAATAATCCAAACCACAAACCATCCCATGGTATTTTCCCATGGTTTCTGGAAAAGGAAAGAGGAAAACAATATTTTACAAGGCCAAGGTCCGAACTTATTAAAAAAATTAGGGTTTCTTATGTGGAGGTGAGTCACACTCCCATGGAAATTAATTTAAAAAGGCAAAGTGTTGAATAAGTCTTGAGGGATCCATTAATGCTTTGAAAAGTATGTCAAAAAAACCAAAACCTCATTATTTTAATGTTAAAACTAATATTGGCCGAACATAAGGATTATGTTATTTTATTACATCACCATTGGGTCATTATGATGTCATAAAACACATTATATATTTAAATGGTATTTAATTTTTACCCAAAAATTTGACTCTCAGAAAATAATGAAAAATTCACCGTTGGATAATTTCGATGTCCTGATTCCGAAAATAATATTTATTTTATCTAAATAATTTTCTAAATATGTGAATTTTCACTTTTAAAATAAAAACTGACATTTATAAGAAAATTCACGGGTTGTGACAGAAATGGCTTTCAAACCTTAAAAAAAATTATAATTGCATTCATAAAATTATAAGATCATTTATATTTTATAAAAATTAATTTAATAATAATATAATATTTTATTAAAATATTATTTAATTAAAAATTCCTTTAATTTAATAAAATATAATTCTTAATTAAATAATATCTAAAAACACCATTTGTACTTTAAAAACTAATTACAATGTATCAAAAATGACTAGAAATTATATTCATTATTATATACAAAAATAATGTACATTAACATGGTGCTACTTATTTGTTACATAACCCCTTAAAATAGCTGCATAAGACCTAAGGGTAAGGTGTGTGATGGTGACAGAATCTTGGGGCGGCTCGGATAACATCACTCGAGTGGTAATCTCTATCAACTTCCACTTTTCTCGTAGACGATCACGTTCAAGCTTGACATAATGAAGCTCAGCTTGGTCTTGGTCAAGGGCGATGCCCAAAGACGCCACCTCTTTTCCGAGCTCCGACAAATGGGCTTCGTATGGGGAAATTCTACTGGATGAGGCCACCACTTCCTTTGTCTGAGTAAAATTGGGTTTGTTAAAGCCTTATATTTATACTACTCATGTGATCACTGTTCAACAGCTATAAAAGTAACGGTCACAAATCTTAACATAAAACCAAAGAATTTGACATCTTATAAAAACATTTTTCATAAAGAGACATTTAACTGGATCAAGAGGGATTTTGATTAATGAAACTTTGGGTCGTTACAATATTCCCCCATTAAGAAATTATTCACTCTAAATTTTCCTTTTCCCACACTAAAACAAATGTGGGTAACTCAGCTTCATCATATCCTCCGACTCCCATGTTTCTTCTTCAAACTTGTGGTTTCTCCACAACACCTTGACGAGGGGCATTGTCTTATTTCGTAGAACTTTTTCTCTATGATCTAAGATCTTCACTGTTTGCTCCTCATAAAAAAGATCATCTTCCAATTGTACCACCTCGGAAGAGAGTACTTGTGAAGGGTCTGGTATGTACTTTCTTAAGAGGGATACATGAAAGACATCATGCACCTTGGCCATAGTAGGTGGAAGTGCGAGTCAATAGGCCACATCCCCAACATGATCAAGAATCTCGAAGGGGCCGATGCACCTTGTACTTAACTTCCCTTTCTTTCCAAACCTCATGACCTTCTTCCACGGAGATATGCGTAAAAACACCATGTCTCCGACTTTAAAATCAAGGTCTCGTCGATGATTATCTACATAACTCTTCTGTCGACTTTGGGCTGCCTTGATATGCTGCTGAATGGTTTTCACCTTCTCCACCATTTCTTCGACCATTTCTGGTCCAAGCAGCTTACGTTCACCAACCTCATCCCAACATGCCGGTGTTCTACACCTTTTCCCATACAGGGCTTCATATGGTGCCATTTGGATTTTCGAGTGGAAACTATTATTATAAGAGAACTCAACCAGAGGAAGATGTTGATCCCATCCTCCTTTAAAGTCTATTGAGCACGCTCTCAACATATCCTCAAGTGTTTGGATAGTCTGCCCGGATTGGCCATCAGTTTGAGGATGATAGGCCGTACTGAAGTTCAGTTCAGTATTCAGAGCTTGTTGAAGACTCTTCCAAAACTTAGAGGTGAATCTTGGATCTCAGTCAGAAACAATAGATAGTGGTACTCCATGAAACCGTACCACATACCTGATATATATCCGTGCCAGTTGATCCAAAGAGAAATCCTCTCAAATAGAAATGAAGTGTGCAGTCTTTGTGGGACGATCCACAACAACCCAGATTGCATTGTTTCCTTTGGATGTCCTTGGAAGTCTAGTTACAAAGTCCATGGTTATGTTCTCCCATTTCCATTCTGGTATGGGAAATGGTTGCATCATCCCCTTAGACTTCTGCCTCTCTGCTTTCACTTGCTGACACACCAGGCACTTTGATGTGTATTCAGCGATCTCCTTCTTCATATTATCCCACCAAATATTTTCTTGGAGATCTCAATACATCTTTGTGATCCCTGGGTGAATAGAGAAATTTGAACTATGTGCATCATCCAAAAGTTCCTTCTTCAGCTTCGAACATGATGGAACACATAGTCTTTTCCCAAACCACACAATTCCTTCTTCATTAACATTAAACTCTGAGGATTTTCCCTTCTTGATTGCTTCCACTTTTTCTTGGATTCCCACATCATCCTTTTGATCATCCTTTAACCTTTCCAAAAGAGATGGTTGAACAATCATTTGTGAAAGGATTGATGATTTTCCCTTCTTTATGATTCCAACATCCATCTTCATTAAGTCTAAGAAGATTGGATCCTTCTCAATTCTCATCATTGATAGAATCGCTGGATCCTTTCTACTTCAGGCATCTTCCACCTTGTTTGTTTTCCCAGGGTGGTAATGTATTGAACAGTCAGAATCCTTGATGAGCTCTATACATCTTCTCTGGTGCATATTAAGCTCTTTTTGTGTGAATATATATTTAAGACTCTTTTGGTCAGTATATATCTCACATTTCTCTCCATAGAGATAATGCCTCCAGATTTTCAAGGCAAAGATCACCGCCGCGAACTCCAGATCATGCGTTGGATAGTTTCTCTCATGGATTTTCAACTGCCTTGAGGCATAGGATATCACTGTATCATTCTACATCAGCACACATCCTAAGCCCTTCTTCGAAGCATCACTGAATACCACAAAAAGCTTCCCACTTGTGGGTAAAGTGAGCACGAGTGCAGTGATAAGCCTCCTTTTCAACTCCTTGAATCTTTCTTCGCATTCATCACTCCAAGAAAACTTTACTCCCTTCCGAGTTAGCTTAGTAAGAGGGTTGGAAAATCGTGAGAAATATCTCAAAAATCGTCGATAATATCCAGCTAAACCCAAGAAGCTGCGGATATCAGTTACCGATGTTGGCCTCGGCCATCCCTCAATTGCATCTGTTTTGGAGGGGTCCACAGATATCCCATTGCTTGTGATGATATGACCCAAGAATGAGACCTCCTTCAACCAGAACTCACACTTGATATACTTGGCATAGAGCTTCCCCTTGCGCAAAGTCTCCAGTACTGTTCTTAAATGCTCCATATGGTCCTCCTTGTTTTTGGAGTATATTAGAATATCATCTATTAAGACTACCACAAATTTGTCTAGGTAATCTCTAAAGACTCTATTCATCATGTCCATGAATATTTCTGGAGCATTGGTGAGTCCGAAAGGCATTACTATGCATTCATAGTGCTCAGACCTTGTACGAAAAGTAGTCTTGGGGATATCTTCCTTCTTCACCCTTACTTGATAATACCCCGACCCCAGGTCCACCTTGGAGATGTATTATGGTCCACGCAGCTGATCAAACAAGTCATCGATTCTTGGGAGAGGATACTTGTTCTTTATCGTTATTTTTTTAAGTTCATGATAATCGATTCAAAGCCTCATTGTCCCATCCTTCTTCTTGACGAAGAGGACTGGTGCAACCCCTGGTGATGCACTTGGGCGTATAAACCTTTTATCCAGATTCTCCTGTAGTTGTTTCTTTAGCTCTTCAAGCTCAAAAATAGCCATTCTATATGGGGTCTTGGATATTGGTAGCGCCCCAGGTATAAGTTCAATTGAGAACTCAACATCTCTTCTTGGAGGAAGACCAGGAAGTTCCTCAGGAAATACTTCAGCGAATTCCCTCACAATAGGAAATTCTTCAAGGGTGGTTTCATCCTTGGACTCAATCATCTGAGCCAGATATGCGTGCTCATAAGGCTGTAATATCCATGCTTGAGATGATGGAGCTAAAGAAGATTCATCTTCTTCTTGACACATGTAAAGAATCGGGGGTCGATTCTCCATATGGAGTGTGATTTCCCTCTCCCGACAATTTATGTTGGCTCTATATAAGGAAAGCCAATCCATGCCATGAATTGCATCAAATTCCACCAAAGGAAGTATGATGAGGTTCTCCGGGAAATTCAATCCACAGATTATAACAGGGGAGGACTTATACTCATGGGATGCAATGATTGCCCCATTTTCCGTACTCATCGACATCTTTACTTCCATGATTTGTGGTAGTGCAGGGATTGTTCTACTAATATTTTTAGATATAAAAGAATGCGTTGAACCTGAATCAAAAAGTACGTTCGCTATTCTTGAATGAATAACTAGCGTACCTGTCACCACTTCGTTGTCGGGGTTGACCTCGGAAGAAGTGATGGAAAAAGTTCTTCCTTGCTGTCTTGGAGGTTGCCGGTTGCCTCCGATAACCCTTGGATTAGGGCACTTATTTGCAAAATGACCCGGTTCTTTGCATTTGTTGCATTGAACAACGCGTTGAGGTTCGAACGGAGCATTCCTCTCCTCTGTCGCAGCCGCATGTCCTTCTTGATGACAGTTAATAGCTATGTGCCCTTGTCTTCCACACCTGAAGCATTTTCATGTCCCCCTAAGGCAATTTCCATGGTGCTTCTTTCCACACTTTTGGCATGTGGGGTGCTGGAACTTCTTAGCGCCGTTGGATTTATCCATCAGACCACAAGCATTGAAGTCCACCTTACGCTTCTTGTCCCCATGATACCCATGTGATTCTCTGATCTCCATTTCAACCTTGAGGGCACATCGGACAATTTCCTCATAGCTGTCGAAGTCACGGATCGCTAATGCTTTCCGCAAGCTAGGCTTCTTCCCACCAATGAAGCAGTCAACCTTGCATTCGGGGGTAACGACAAAGCCGGAAGCGTATCGTGCAAGCCTTGTGAAATTTTTCTCGTATTCTCCCACAGATTCTTCATCTTTCTGCTTGAGGGAAAGGAAGTCCCTTTCCATCTTAAGACAGAGGGTGTGCGGAAAATATTTATCAAAAAACATCTTCTGGAATTCCTTCCATTCCAAAGCCTCGATCTCCTCCTCAGGCTTCAAATTTTTGATCAACGTCCACCATTGATCAGCTTCACCCTCTATACGATAAGCCACCAGGAGAACCTTCTCTTGTTCAGAACAATGAAGGATAGAGAAGATCTTTTCAATGGAGTTGATCCATTCCTCAGTGATCATGGGATCAGATGATCCACTAAAAGTAGGAGGCCTTTGTCTCATGAAGCTCCCGATAGCGACTTGTTCTTTCTTAGGGGGGTTGAACGTTCCTCTTGAGCCTTGTTTCTATTCAAAACTTGAGTTAGCTAAGAGAGAAGCGTGACAAAGTTCTTGATTCCCACTCCCATTGGATTTGGAATCTCATTAGTACAATCATCACACTGATCTTCACAACGGTTGTTAGCCCGAGTTCTCCTATTACCGACCATTGGCTGGAATAAAAGGAAAGTTAGGGGTAACACATAAAGGGTAATCCAAAGACAAAAGTTGATGACTTATAAATTAACTTTAATCTCTTTAACTCATGAGTCTATAGGATTCAATCCAGGATTTTCATGATCTTCCTTCTAACATATATTCTTAGGGGCATTTTTCCCTTAAGAAGGGTTCATACTAAGATTGTGAATTTATGAAAACAAATCCCCCAGGAGTGTCGTAACCAAGAGTGCAGCAAGGACCGTTGTCGTGCACCAGTTCTCGTTTGAGTCTAGCTCAAAGTGGTGTTTTCGGGTTTTACCCATAGGATACATCTGTGCCAGAGCCGCCTCTACCTGCTCATATCCAAATAAGGATGTATTTGTTTGATAAAACACTTACTTAGTATTTACCAAAACATAGGGACGTATTTATTATATTTAGTATTGTATCTAAGGCTTTACTAGTGTTTCCTAATCCCAAAAATAACTAAACCAATCCTCTGATACCAACTATGACAACGCTGCTTTCTATTACAACTTAAACATGCTTTATTACATATAACTTCACTTGATACAACAAAGAATATCGAGAGGTTTAGTGTCTTTGGGGCTTATGATCATTACATAAAAACTTTAAACTTGAAATAAAACATCTTTATTGAAAACATCCTTTACATGACCACAACATTCCTTCATACTTAGCATTGCATGGGATAACCTGAGGACATGCATAAGAAAAGGGTGAACTATAAAGCCCAGTAAGGGAGTACACAATGAATAACATGAGGAGTTAAATACATGTTAGGAAATAGGAATATCAATAGAGCATAAGAGTAACATGAGCATAAAGGCATGATAAAGCATGATAATCATAACATGGAAATGTAGCAACAACACTTAACATTGAATTAGCATGAGCCAAGGCTCATTGCACATGGAGCATGAGTAAACCCTCATTGCACTTCAAGCACGAGTAAACACTCGTTGCACTTGAATTAGCATGGGTCAACACTCATTGCACATAACGTATCATGATACTATACTTTACCCAATTCATTGGAGCGCTATAAGGGCGCACCCTTCTTAAACATTTCATTTCATGCATAAGTGTGTCACAAGGATCATAAAACATGGATTCATAAAAAATAATCATTTATTCCATGATAAAGGAATGTGGAATTAATACATGAAACTTTATAATCAATAAGTAAATGTGCATAATGCTGAATACCCTTGATGGAGAAATGGGCATGGTATTCCCTACACAACGACATTGGCTTAGAAAATCGGTGTGATTTCGGCAGCGTAACGGCATGACATAAGAATTCATAAAAATGGATGATGAGAGAGAAAGGGGTTCCTCATCATATTTAAATGTAATGGATAGTAAGGAGGTCCTATAGATACATGTCCCAATAATTGAAAAGGAATTTAGATTCATGATGCAAAAGTATTGCTTGAAGGTAAAAGAAGAGAGAGAAGTTCCTTTCGGAATTTGGGCATAGTAACGGGTGTGCATGTGAGGCATTTAATGAGAGAGAAAGGGTTCTACCATCATTCAAACAATAAGAGGGCAGTATGGGGGAGGTGCAAAACCATACCCCAACATTCATAATTGAAATTAAAAGGGCAATACAACATAATGAAAATTGACAAAAATGAGAAAGGAAGAAAAAAACCATTACTTGGAAGTGTGCTTCCAAAGGCTAGAGAGAGGCTTGTGAGAGGCTTCTTGGGATCTTGGGGCACCTTGAGGGGATTATAGAGAGAGTAGGTCAGAGGTTGGATGAACTCCAAGGTATTTGAGTGAGGAGGAAGTGGGATCTTGGGTGGGTTTATATAGGAAAGGTGTGGGAATTCTTTATTATTTAGGTTTGGGACCCCTTATATTAAAATAATCTAAACCACAAACCATCCCATGGTATATGCCCATGGTTTCTGGAAAAGGAAAGAGGAAAACAATATTTTACAAGGCCAAGGTCCGAACTTATTAAAAAAATTAGGGTTGCTTATGTGGAGCTGAGTCACACTCCCATGGAAATTAATTTTAAAAGGAAAAGTTTTGAATAAGTCTTGAGGGCTCCATTAATGCTTTGAAAAGTAAGTCAAAAAAACCAAAAACCTCATTATTTTAATGATAAAACACATATTGGCAGAACATAAGGATTATGGTATTTTATTACATCACCATTGGGTCATTATGATGTCATAAAACACATTATATATTTAAATAGTATTTAATTTTTACCCAAAAATTTGACTGTCTCAGAAAATTATGAAAAATTCACCGATGGATAATTTCGACGTCTTGATTCCAAAAATAATGTTTATTTTATCTAAATAATTTTATAAATATGTGAATTTTAACTTTTAATATAAAAACCGACATTTACAAAAAAATTCACGGGTTTTGACCGAAATGGCTTTCAAACCTTAATAAAAATTTTAATTGCATTAATAAAATTATAAGATCAATTATATTTAATAAAAATTAATTTAATATTAATAATAATATTTTATTAAAATATTTTTTAATTCAAAAATCCTTTAATTTAATAAAATATAATTCTTAATTAAATAATAACTAAAAACACCATTTGTACATAAAAAACTAATTACAATGTATCAAAAATGCCTAGAAATTATATTCAGTATTATATACAAAAATAATGTACATGAACATGGTGCTACTTATTTGTTACATAACCCCTTAAAATAGCTGCATAAGACCTAAGGGTAAGGTGTGCGATGGTGACAGACTCTTGGGGCGGCTCAGATAACATTGCTCGAGTGGTAATCTTTATCAACTTCAACTTTTCCCATAGACGATCAAGTTCGAGCTTGACATAATGAAGCTCATCTTGGGCTTGGTCAAGGGCGAACCCCAAAGACGCCACCTCTTTTTCGAGCTCCGAAAAAATGGGCTTCGTATGGGGCAATTCTACTAGATGAGGCCATCACTTCCTTTGTCTGAGTAAAATTGGGTTCGTTAAAGCCTTATATTTATACTACTCATGTGTTCACTATTCAACGGCTATAAAAGTAACGGTCACAAATCTTAACATAAAACCAAAGAAGTTGACATCATATAAAAACATTTTTCATAAAGATACATTTAACTGGATCAAGAGGGATTTTCATTAATGAAACTTTAGGTCATTACAGATAAAGGGTCGACATCAAAAAAAATTAAAAATAATATATAAATATATAAATATAGTTATATTGATATAAATATAATATATAATTTTTAAGAATATTTTAAATAAGTATAAATGTACATTTACACTTAATATACTTAATATATGAAATATTTAGTGAAAATGGCTTCTTAAAAATTAAAAAAATATTTTTAATTAATAATTTGATAATTATTTTCATTTAAAAATAATTTAATAAAAATTTGAAGATAAAAAAAATAAAACAATAATAAAAAAATATCCAAAATATTTTGAAAACGCAATTCAAACTTTAAACGACCATAAATTTTGATCTGGGTGTCCGTTTGAGCTCGACCATATATCAAATCGAAGCCTTTGACGAGATCTATGTCAAAATGTTTTTGTTTTACCCTGGTCAATGGTTTTTTGAGGCAAAAAGAGGCCCTGAAGGCCTCTAAAACTGAGTTTTTAGTCGGGGTACCCCGATTTTTTAACATTTTTTGGATTTTTAGCCTCGTTTCAGGGGGTATTATGGGATTTTTTTGGTGGTGACTGAATGTATTCCAAGGTATTACATTCATATCGATATTATGTCTTTGAAATTTTATCGTTTCTTATAATGCACTGCTATTGATAATCAAATATATAACTATATGTACATGTTTTTTATATATTCACACCTAAAAATTAAATTTTTTTAAATAAATAATTAAATATATTTACATATAAAATTTATTAGCTTTATCTAAATAATAAATAATATCAATTTTATTTAAAATACCAATATATGAATATTTATATAACTATATATTAATCTAACTATATATATTTATATATATTAATCTAGCTATATATATATTAATATAACTACATATATATTAATATTACTATAAATATATATATTAATATCACTATAAATATATATATTAATATCACTATAAATTTATATGTTCATATAAATATATATATATATATATTAATATAAATCTATATTACTATACGAATAAATATAACTAAATATATATATAGATATATATATTAATATAAATATATATTAGTATACGAATAAATATAACTATATATATATATATAAATAGAAATATATATTAATATAACTATATATATATTAATATAACTATATCTATATTAATATAACTATATATATATTACTATATGAATAAATATATCTATATATAACTATATATATATATATCATGAAATGGTAAAAAAATCAAAATAGAGTAGTGGTAAGGGCTTAGGCACGCAGGGGGGAGGTCTCGAGTTTAAAACCTGGTGGAGGCAGAGGCGAGCGCATGGGGGTGGATGTGGGGGGCTAGCAATGATAAATGGTGGAGGGGGTGCATGCGGGGAAATGGAGGGGGTGGAAAGAGATGTTAAAATGGGGGATGAAGTGCTATAAAATCTCCCTGGATTGGCAGGAGATTCTTAATTTTTTGTAATTTTTTTTAATTTTTAATTTTTTTAACTTTTATCAGCGCTTTTTTAAAATCCCTGACAAAAGGGACCTTTATCAGCGCTAAAAAAAGCGCTGATAAAGGAAGAGATGATAAATGGGACCCCCCATTATCTTCATTGGCTTTGACAACGCTTTTCTAGCGCTGTCAAAGGCCATTTTTAGCGCTGATAAAGGGTGTATTTGTAGTAGTGATTTAACATAAAAATATCAATAAATAGGTCATAAAATTTCATATTTAAATCATATATGATATGAAATATATATATACATGATGAAATATTATAATTATAATAATATATATTTATTATACTACTATTTTAAATGTGTATGAAGGAAGTCGATACTGGTAAGTGATTTTCTTCTCTCTTTTGTTTTCTGATACACATGCCATATTCCACATATGTTTCTTTTATGTTGTGTATATAATTCCCATGAAATTAAATAATTAATAATTTTCCTAATATTATAGATATTTATATATCCATTTTATGATCTATCCTTTATCTATTTTATGGTTCAGATGATACCAAAGTAGTTAGCATGTTTTATGTCAATTTACCTTTCTTGAGTCCTATGTTATGTTATGACACTATATTAACTTATGTGGTCAATATATAGAAACATTTTCAATTAATATCAGGAATTTATTGATTCTAATTACATTTTAATTTTAATTTATTATTATTCATTCAATAAGATTATAATTTGATGTTATAAAATTTGTAATGACTTTATGTGACTATGTCATTGTTTATTATGATTCTTTATGATAGTGTTTCCAATGAAAAAAATTTTATTATCCATCTCTCAAAAAACTAATTAATTATAATCTACTCTAGTAATGTCAAGAGAATAAATATTTTCCCTCTATTTCCTTCTATTTATGTAATCAAGATTTCAAAATAGTATTTTTAATAAAAATCATCTTTATTTTTCTCTTCGGTTGAAACAGTATTTTATTCAGTATATATGTTTTCTAATAATATTTTAAAAAGTATTTTTGTTTTCTAAAAATTACTTATTAAAACCATTTTTACAAATATATTACTTTTAAAAAAATTTGAAATGAATTTTTAAGACCTTTTCCAAAAATTCCTAATTATGTTTAATAAAAAATGTGAAAGGGGTGTTATTTTTAATGTGTATGACATGAATGGAAATATATTCCATATTGAACAATAATTTTATAGAAGAATAATTTATAATCATCCATGGATATCATGAAATAAAATTATTTTGAAACAATTTTTGTTTTAACTGGGTTTTTTCAAAGCAGAAATGATATATTCCTAAGGAAACGTTTCAAGGATTTTTAAGGATTCATTTGTATGGTTTCAATGTTATTTTCTATGAAATATATTTTATAAACGTTTTAAGAACATATAGTTTTAAAAATTATTTTTATGAAAATTATTATTTTCCTAGAGTTATGTTTTAAATTAATTTTAAAGATTTCATTTTATGTTTTCATGGTTATTTTCAAAGAAAATTATTTCAAAAATACAATATGAATTTGTTTTTAAAAATTTAATTTTCATTTAAACGATATTTTTCACCTCATTTTTTTAAATAATTTTAAATCCATGATCAATTTTTTTTATACTTATTCTATACTATAGATATGATCCAAGGATTCCATTTTTATTCTCTCTCAAGTTGATTTATGTTTATAATGATAGGATTTTAACAAAATATATTTCCCATCTAAAGATTATTCCAACATAAAATGATTATAAAACCCAATTCTATTCATTATTACGCTATGATGAAATGATGGAATGATTATGAATCATATATCTTTTACAAATGTTATGATACTATGAAATGTATGTGAAGCCTATTTCAATTCATTGGTTATTACATGATGAATTGTTTATGATCTTGTGGAACACATACTTATTATTTTCATTATGAGATTGATGGAACCTATACCCCCTTAAATTCATTTGATAAATATTCATATATCATGATATTGAAGATATTGAAATGTGTAGTGAACCCAGTTTAGTAAGGTACTATTTCACTATAATTTTCCTATTAGTGAACCTTGAATACTATGATGGTTTGGGGAGTGAACCCATTCCACTATGATATCATTGGACGCCAGCAATGACTATTATGGAAACTATTTTTTAAACATATGAGTTTTCCACATTTCCATGTCTAATGTAAATGTTATGATATTGTGGAAAATTTTATTTTATTTCATTATGATTAATGACTTATGAAATGATAATCTTTGTGTCATGATTCATGATTTTGATCTTTGATATGCTGGGTATGACTTTCACATGTTATTATCATAATTTCAAACCCTTATGATCATGTTATGTTTACATATTTTTAATTGATTTCTAGTAATTAGAATCTGAGATCACCCTTTATTATTTTTTCCTTTCCACATTTTATGAATAAAGGTCTTATGTATGGGTTTTCCTTTAAATTTACTTAATGGGAAGATATTTTTTACTAAAATTGATGATATTTAACTTATTAAGATTTTTTTGTACCTAGTCTCCAAAGTAACTAAGTCATTATGATCCTTGTCCATGTGTATATATAATTAAATGAATATTCATCTAAAATTTGTAATATCTATGTACCAAAGGCTTGGTTCAATATAAAATTTCCCAAGAGATCAATTGAAATATGTCCAAAAGAAGCTTAAGATTATGTGTTATGTTGATTCTCATTAGGTCGAAAAAATATGTATTATAATTAGAAATCCTCTCTATACTACACCAAAACAACACCTAGTATAAATATATGCATTAATACAAAATTAATTCAAATTTCAACCTTTAGAACTAATAGAAATGAATCCATTTTAGGATTCTCATAGTAATACTTGAATAAGGTCTTGGGTTTTTCCCTAAACATGAATGTTGTATCCTTTTTTGTAAAATTTATTATAAGATTTGCAATATGATATAATAAAATTTAAAATTCCCCGTAGAAACTTGGGAGACCAATGAAACTTTTCACCTATGCCTCATTATGTGAGGAAACCCATGAAATGAACACCAAAACCCTTGAAGGATATATTACTAATCCTCATAGATACATTAAATATGTTATGAATTGAACCTATTGGTCTTATTACTCATGCATACATTTTATTTGAAATGACTATTAATAATGATGAACATAAAAAATCAACCTATAGATTCTATTTCTTCAACTATTATGTCTCTAGACACTAAACAATTCTATCAATAAACACAACTGAGAATTAATATAGAAACTCCAAGAACACTAAATTTATAAGGACCTAACATTATTACATTAAATAATCTTAAATTTAGTCAAGAAATAACTTAATTTCGCATTAAGTATCTTTTCAATTTTAGTGCTTTAGAGGAAAGGGACATAAGAAATTCATGACTTTACACATTAATACATAGTGGATACTATAAAAATAGTACTCATCTCTCATGATATATAAAACTTTTAAAATAAAACAGGATTTCATTGAATGTTCTTCAAACATTGAACATGGATTCCTTATTTGTTTTAGACATCCTTATAACCTGTGAAAATCATTTAAAAACTTGGTAAGAGAACCAAAGTCTCAGTAATGGATATAAAAATAATGAAATAACACATTAGTCCATGAATACTTGTAACATATGAAATCATTTTAAAAATACATACTTGTCATCCATATATACTAAATTTGGGAAACATGAAATTTTTAAAAGATTACAAAAATGCATAATAAAATAAAAATATGAATAAAGTTATCTTGGGGAATTACTTACATAATACTGTAACCCACATAGCTACCTTATAATTTGTTACCCTCGTGGCTACCTTACAATTTGTGTAACCATCATAGTTACACAATGGAGTAACCATATGGCCGACATCCAACTTACACATACCAAATTCATTAGAGGGATATATAGGTCCCAAAAATCATCATAAGTTTTCCAAATAACCGAAACATAATCATAAAACATGAATAATTTCATAAAAACATTGCTTTTGAATCATGTAAAACAGAATAGTTAAAAGTAGATTATAAAAGTTAAACCCATTAAAAAATTCATATAATTAAATTGTGACTTAATAAACTGGATGAAATATATATATAGACTATAAATAAGAATTATTCCAAATTTTATAAAAAATATATTCACACAACCAATATTAATTCCACATAAATAATGATGTATAATGTTAAACCAAAGAATGGAAATTAGGTTAAGAATTCCCTTACCTTGTGTTTTTTATACTTCAAACTTGTTTAAAACTCTTTTATAATGGTTAAAAGAATGTTATTAACATCTTGATGAAACATATACATCTTTTAAATACTTTATATGATCATTTCATTACATCATTTCACCCTTTAATTTTTGTATTTTGCTTGTTGCACTATTATTGGTTCGTTCTTTACATGTTTTCCTTGATCTGGTCATGATGGATTTTCTTGTCGATTGGAAGTGAAAATCCTGAATTGTAATAGAATGGTATATAAATTTTTCCAGAACCCAAAATTATACAATTTATCATTTTTAATTATTAAATAAGGAATATTCCTATGTTAAAACATTAATGATTTTTGATTAGATCATTTTAGAGGTTTTTTGATAATACCGACCTTATCTGGTCTTTTAAATTTTAACCAGGTGTACTAAATGGTTCCAGAAACAAGGAATATTCATTATACATATCTTATAAGTGGGTTCAACCATATAAATGGTTTAATAACTAGACATTATGTAATTAAATCAAATTGAAATCACATCGTACACTATTTAAGTAATTCTATACATCATGGACAATGTATTTATTCCTTGAATAAGTGGGATATGAGAGGAAGAATGGTGATTAATTTTCCAAAAAACATGAGAAAATTATATAATATACAATATTTTTGGAGCTTTTACGCCTATTAGATAATAGGATGGGAAGAGACTATAACAAAATAAAGGGAAAGGAAAGGAATACTAATGAAAATGGAAGAGGATTTCATACCTCTTGATCTGTTCTCCTTGAGATCCTTTTTAAGACCCTTGATTTGGGACATTGGCTGAGACCATAAGGTCTTGGATGTGGGGAGGGATATTGGAGAGGGAATTTGGAATAAATTAGAAAATTCTCAAGGCTTGAGAGGCGTGGGAGGAAGAGGGATAAATGAGTGATTTTTATAGTGGAGGGGAATGATTTGACATTATTTTAATTATTATATTCTTATTTATCCTCATGATAAGCAATAATGAGTATTTTATGAATAAAAGCCATAATAATGGTATGTGATTTCGAGATAATGGGATTAAATCAGCACCACATCAACGATGGACTCTCTATGATGCATAAATTCATTTATTTTTCGAATAGAAAAAAATTCATTATTAACCAAAAAATCAAGTATTTTAGAAAATTACCAAAAATTTACACAGATATTTTTCTATTTTTATAATAGAAAAATGAACTCCATTTTATCAAAATAAATTTATAAATATGAGAAACATAATTTTTAAATAAAATAATACTTTATTTAGAAAATAACTATTTTAAAGCATTTATTTACTTATTCAATGATATTGGTGTACCATAATTTCAATTAAATATTATATATATACTATCATAGGTGAGTTCATTATTGATAAGGGTATGTTACTATTTATAAGAGTAAAATTCCATTTCATAAGGGTAAATTACAATTGATTAGGGTAAAGTTACTACTCATAAGGGTTCATTACTATTCATAAGAGTAAAATACTATTCATATGGGTATATTACAATTCAAAAAGTTATGTTGGTCTTATAAAACTCTAAATAATGTAATAATCACAATTTTAGATATTCCTTTTTCAAAATTCAAAACATAAAAGAAGTAAAATTATGTTTAAAGGGTAGTTATAAATATCTACTTAAAACAATGTTTCATGCATTATATATATATTTTTAAAACATTTGGGTGTGACAAAATTCATCAATACCATGAACATGAATGGATAGTTTATGTGCCTGAACAACATCAGAAAAAGCTCTTAATTATTATAAGAATAAATTAAAAAAACATTTTGGATATCTGCATCCTTAAAATTCATAAAATGCCATCATAACAATAAATTAATCTTCAAGAATTATTTATATTCCATCAACTCGTTGAGTGAATAATTATTCCACAGGAGGTTATAGTGGTTCATCTTTATTACTATATTCAAACAATAATAATCCATTTGGAAATGTTGAACACCATTATACTTCTTCAAAATTTAAACTATAGTTCTCCATGTAAGAAAACATGTCCAAATGAATCATATCTATCAAAGAGAAATAATCCAATTTTTCCTCACCCATAACACAAATGGGAAAATATTATATCAAGACATTGATATTATAGTGATTCTTGGTTGTAAATTTCAATTGAAATACATCTCTCTTATATGGGATATAATGTTGACATATTATAAAAATAAATGATGATTATCTTCTAAAAACCTATTAAATTTCACCAGTTTATACTATTCTAAACAAAAATCAATAATCAATATGGGAAATAATGACACAATAAGCCTCGAACCCATCTTTGGATATCCCCCAACACAGAACATAATTTGATCATTATTAGTGACATAGAATATATCATTTATATTAATGAAATATATAATATCCTACAATGAATATTTACATTTTATTTAGATGATAATATTTCATAGATATATATAAAAATTTATAAAATCCTCTAAAATGAAATATTTCAACCGAAGTAGCTCACAATATCTAGATACATCACAAAATCTAGATAAACATCCAACATGTGTAGAAAATTATAACGGGGGTTAATATCTATATACACAATTTCCTAATTTATATAATATATTGGGCGTGAAAAAGGTTTATGTATATCTAAATTAAAATAAGTCCTTTAACTAATTACAAAATTGGAGGACAGTACCTCTCACCCAATTGCACCCCCACACCCACCCCCATCTTTTTATCCTCCTCCATTAGAAATATCTCTCATCATTAGTTGGAATTGAACATCAATATATATGCTATATTTCTATATTTGATTAATAAAATCATGTAACACCCCATGATTTTTATGAAATATTTATCATTAAATAAATTTATTTCTTCGATATCTTGAGTTTCAGGCAACAATGACATTAGAGGAATGATATAACATAATTAAAATATAATATGCCTTTTAATCCATTCCCATTGGATTAGATGGTATAAATACTAATAAATAAATAATTAATTGTATTCGGTCTATAAATTTATAAAATTAATTCACTAGTTAAAAAATATTTTTAGTAAAACAAACATTATTTTAAAACAAAAGAGATATTTTTATGAATATTTTTTATGCACACAATATATTAATGTTATAAACATTCATGAATTATTTTAATGAAATTTATATATAGTTTACTTTATAAAATGTTTTAAACATTCAAGAAATTTATTTTAAGAATATGATAATAATAATTTTAGTATTATTTTTAAAAATAACGTTTTTCTAAAAATTAGTTTTATTGCATTTTATTTACTTAATTTGTAGTTAATTTTAACCATTTATGAGAATTTAAATTGATACGAATAATTTCATATTTGGAATTAGGATATTAAAATATTGAAAATACGACCCTACAATTTTTTTTCAAAATGAATATTAAACATGATAAAATTTATCACATAAGTAAATAGTAAATTGGGTTAATCGAGGATAAAAATAAGTGATAAGGGAATAATGTTTCACCCTGTTTCTTATTGGATGAATTTAATTCTACACCTATATAGCAGTTTTTTAATTAATTTTTTTTAGTAGACACTTGTTCACAGAAATGAAATATATATTATTTAAATCAGTGAAAGTCAGAAAATTCCATTCTCTTAGTTTAAAATATCCTTTATATATCCAAATTGAGATAAAATCTTGTTATTAAAAAAGTTTTAATATTAGTTTTGTGAAGAATAAAATTAAATTCATGATAGTAATTTTTTATTATTTTTAGTTATAATATAGATTCCTCAAAACAAGCAGTTATTCAATTAACGAATAATTGAAATGTTTTTTGGAGTATGTTAAATGTCATATAATTTGAGTTAGATATATTTTACACTAATATTATAGGCTAATTATTCATATAAGAGTTGATTTAGAATATTATATTTTAATTAAATCTATGTCTTTATGAATTTAAATTCAAATTAATTTTACGGTATCAAAATTGACTATAATGATATTTTATCAAAGTAATATGTTATTATAATTTTTTTAAATAATAAATTTTTTTAAGTAATATAGTTTTTATTTTATATCATTAAACCTATCTTAACATGGACATTAATGGGATAATTTTTACCTTATTAGTAAACATCACATGTGTTTACTATTTGAAAATTTATTACTCTAGTTAAAATTACAATTGAATTTATAATGGTTAATCAGAATGGTAATGTTTAAAATCAAACAAAAAATGTAAAACTTATATTTTTTTAATGGTATTAAAACCCTGTATTACCCTAAATTAAAATAAATATTAATTTTAGGCATGTTTCTAGATAACAGATGTATTATAATTTAATCATTTGAGAAATTCCAAAAGTGCCCCTTAGTAAAATATAAAAGGGTACCCCCACTATATATTTTACAAAATTTTGAGTATTCTAGATTTAAAAAACACTAGAAATTTCTATTCTAATATTCTATATAAAAATTTCATAGGTTTTGTTTCTCCCCAAAAAACCAACCATGGATTCCTATAGATGATATGTAATGGAGTAGTTTCTAGAAGAGATAATCACCTTAACCGATCATATTATTTTCTGTTATTTTTCACTTCCTATAAATATTTGTAATTTATCATAAAATAATAATTCAATTATCAAAAATATATTGAAATAATTTTATTATTATGAAAAATCATTTTACACCATCATTCCCATCAAATGAGATGTAAAAGTATCACTCTTGCGTAAGTACGACTTAACCTCGCCACATATTGATACAATATTTTTTCATCACCATCTTCCATGAATGGGTATTATGATTGGTCTAATGTGTATATATTATATATATTACATAATTATAATTCTTTAATTATAATATAATATCTACATACTTAAAATTCAATCCTTTGGAAAATAAAAATGTCCTTCATCCGTACATGTATACTACCACCTCCACAATGCGATTTGATTTGTTTATCATTTACTTTTTATATTGATGTATTGAAGATGAATTTGGTAATTATAAATGATTTAATAATTACTCATTAAATTTTTATTAATAATTACTTTCTCTCATTCCATCATTATAAACATAAAAATATTGTTTAGCAAGTGTATGACCTACCTTCTCCAAGAATGGTGTAATTCATTTTTCATTCTATAATTTTATGAATGACTATAAACAAGTATAAAATTAACATGTTTGATATTTATATCGTTATTAATTTTAATTAAAACATGGAACCATGATAATAATGAAATTATCAACAATACTGAACCCAAAAATACATGAATAGTGTAGAAGATATCATCTATAGTAGTGATATTAATAAAGTAGCATAAAAATGGTTGAAAAAACATAATAAGTAAATCATATATGGTATGATATATTATTATTATTATTATATAATATATGTATAAAAATATATATTTATTATATTGGATGATTCAATACATTCAAAGGCAAACCTAACTTTAAGGAATTTCATTTAACATTTATTATTTTGAAACACATTCCATATTCACTAATTTTAATTTTTATTGGTTCATATAATAACATAGAATTATTATTGTTATAATATTAATGTAATATATATTTTCATATCTATTTATAGTGTGTTATTTCATAGGAATTACAATTAAAATATTACTAAAGAGGCATGTGGATTAACATTAGAATATCACTAATTATCATGATTAATTATGATTAGTTATGATGAAGAAATATTATGATCAACAACTCATGAAACACCTTATATTTATTATCCAATTTTAATTTCATGAATATAAATATTTTGGATTTATTTTTATCACCTTATCCATACATGATAACAATGTTTTATATTAAATAATCATTATTTCACTCTTTTGTCGAAAATCATTTTTCTTCCATTTCATATTTTCTAAAATATTTTAATAAAAGTTCACACTATTCTACATTAATTTTAAAGTTAATTTTTACCTATCAAATACTTTTAAAAAATGTCATGTAATTTATCTTCTTCTAGTTTCCTAAAAAATTACTTTGTGACATTTCCAACCAAAGTATAGATGGAATGTTTTTTAACATGTACAATATGCTCATATTATCCAACAATCAGGACTTGTTTGAACTTCAAATTTTCCATTAAGAGTTTTCAATAATTTTTTCAAGGAAATATTTTATTTTATCATTGCATAGTTTTTAAAAAAAAAATTCAATAAAATGGAATGATCGTTTTCCTCAAGAAAATTTTAATGCTCTTTTAGTGGTATGTCTATTCATCAAAAAAAAACACATTATTTCACTTTTTCTTAATTGGGGATATTATCCATTGATACCATCCTTATTATTTATCAAGATTTTGTATGAATATGAAGAACCAATTTTTATTAAACAATTTGTTTCGATGGGTTATCCTTTGATTAAAAGACGAAATGTTATTGAAACACATTTATTTTTCATGGGTTATGTTATGATGAAATTTTTAAAAAACACATTTCTTCTCATGGGTTCTGGTATGATGAATGCTTTATGATCTTATTCCATACATATGTATTGTTTTAATTATGTGATAGTTGGGACCTATATATTTTTTCAAGGAATTGGGTAATTATTTATATAACATGAGATAAAAAGAACTAGAATGGGGGAGATCCTAGTTCATTTATAGACTTTGTCCACTACAACATTATTGGGGGTGATCCTTGATTTCTAATAGGGCTTGGGGAGTGAACCCCTAAAACTATGATTTCTTAGAAATAAGTGATTACTTATTGGGAAATGAATTTAAATTCTTTGGTGTATTCCAAAAATGTATGTATTATGATAATGTTATTTATTCATAGCTCATGATCTTTAATTATATTATAAATCATGTCTTTTAAGTGGATAGATTTATTCTTAGATTCGAGATTTTGATTTATTATATGCGAGGTATGATTTTAAAATGTTGTGATCAAATTCCTATACACATAGGTTCTTATTATTCTGATGTCATCATTTATATATCCATTGTTTAATATTACTGAGCATCTGATCTCAACTTTTCTTATGTTTCTTTTCTCCAAGTTATAAAGAGCAGCAAAACGTATTATATGTCTAAGAAGGGTTTTACATATGATGTTATTAGTGGGATGATGTTGATATTTTAGGAAGAAGTTTTTTATATTTCTATATTTCCAATGGCACACGACCTATATGATTCTGAAATATATCATTGTGTTGTTAAATAAATATTCATTTATTAAGATGTGATATCTATATATGAAAATTATTGGTCACTAAAGTTGGTATCATAGTAATGTTAGCAAACATTTGTAAAGTAGTATGAAAAAACGTGACTGATATCCCTAGGTATATGTGTGTGGATAAGTATAAGTATATGTCTATGTATATGGGCATATCATGGAATTTAGATGAAGGTTTGAGAAGGTAATTTTTGAGAAATTACATCTCTTTCTAGATACAATATATTATGTGGATATAGAACAGTTAATCCTAGGGGTAATAACTCTAAAAAGGTTGTATTTATCTAGACTATATCATCACTTGGTGTGTGACTATAGGCCTTGATACACACCTATTTTGACACTCATATTGGATATGTTTTTGAAATTAATAACATCATTACAAACCATCATGAAGGATTTGAAAAGTTAATGACCATGAATAACATAGGTTAAGCCTAAGGTGACATAGATATAAAATAACGTGACATGATATAAACCTACGATGAATGATTTTTCATGGCTAGTATCTATAATTAATTAAAATTGATGTTCATGAAATAAATTTTGTTTATATTATAAAATTGAAGATAAAATACAGATATTATGGTGGTAATAGTCAAGCAGAAATATTTAAGTACTATAATTTGGAATTGTTATATTAATTTAACTATATATTGAAAAGTATATAGAAATTTTAATTCCAATCATCAAAATTTAGATGTTTTGTTATAATTAAAACACCCTAATGGTATGATGATCAAATACCAAGTCATTAGTTATTAAACTTTTGATGTTTGTGGGAATGTGTTTCCTCTAAATCATTTCATTCTTCCTCTAGTAGAAATAGATGTTATTATGGACATATATTGTTATTTTTACATAAATCCCACATCAATTTCTATGGAAGGAATGTTACATTGGATATTCTAAATAAACCATTTATCACCTATCATTGTGATAAAAAAATAGAACATCTGATAGAAATTACATCTATCATATTGGTAACAATTCCTATTCAAATGGGAACATCATCTCATACAGTTTTACATAAAACCATCATTGAATATATGCCAATTATGTGGGAGTTATTGATAAAATTTAAAGATTTTTTTTATGGTCTTCCTTTCAGTAGTGAATTTTAGTTTTTAGTATAACTAATACTTGATGGTGCACATATTTAAATATTTTCCCGAGTTGAGTTTCTATAATTGAAGAAGAAACACTATGAGAATCATGAAAAGGGATTCATTTGGCCATGTACATCATCTTGGGGTGAACCTATTCTTCTTTTCAATATGAATGATGGATCAATGTTACTCTACATTGATTATTTATAACATTGCATGATCAATGTCAATAACAAGTGTCATCTACCAAATAATGGTGTACTGTTTTATTAATTACATGGATCTCAATATTTTCCTTGATTGATAACAGTTATTTATTTCATTAATTGATGGTTAAGAAGGTAGATATTCCCATGAATGTATTCCATAAATTATATAGACAATATGAATTTATAGTGATGAATTGTTTTCTTACTAATACCCCCACTTTAATTATGGATTTATTGAATAAAGTCTTTAGAGACTAGCTTATTCAGTTTGTGGTAGTCTTTATAGATGATATTATAATTAATTTAAATAGAAGGTAAGAGCATGAAGATCATTTGGGAATTGTGTTTAAGAACCTAATGAAAGAGAGTATTTAGGAAGTTTTCACCAATTTTGAATTTTGGATTCATAAACATTCATTCATGGGATGTATAATATAATGTGAGGGTATATCGGTAAACTCTTCAAAGACAGATATTATTGATCATTGGACTATACCATCCTATTTGGCTAAGATCCATTTTTTCATGGTTTTTTTATTATTTAAACTTTTTTGATAAAAAATCATTTCTATAAAATATAATTAACATGTTAATTTTGATGGGATCCATGTTTCCTTGGATGGATCAATGTGGGGAATGTTATAATTGATTAATGAAAATATTATTATATGCACTTGTACAAACACTACCCTCTAGTGGATAAGTATTTTTAATCTATAATGATACTTAAAATAAGGGATTGGGTTGTATCCTCATCTATAACTATATGGTTATAGCTCATGCATCTCAAAAATTGATGGTATTTAAAAAAATTACCCAACTGATGATTTTGAGATAGCTGTGTTAATTTTTTAATTAATGATATGGATGCATTTTTTCTATTAAAAAATGTGTTATAATTTTTCTAATCACAAAAGTTTAATGTATATTTTCAATAATAATTATTTAAAAAATATGTAAAGAATATGGTTTAAGTTAATTAAATATTCAGACTACTCAATAAATTATCACCTGAGGAAGCTAACAAGGTGGACGATACTCTTAGTTAAAAGGATTATTATATCATTTTTATAATGATGATCACAAAAGATATACTATTTATGGTCGTGAAAATGATTGATTTTGATTTAATTATGGATGGAGATAAATTTAATATCTCTAAAATTATTATTCAACCATATATCAAAGAAAATAATAAATAGGCACATAAGTTGTAGAGGTAAAAAAAAGGTATGAATTATTCTTGTGTACAACATTGATTTTGATATAATAATTTTCTTTTCAAATCATGTATAATTCCCATTGGTACTAGATATGAATATGGAGACGATGGATGAATCAATTAATTTTTTAATCAATATTTATCATTGAAGTATAAAGACGTATAGTAATTTTTGAAATTATTTCTTGTGAGATTGAATAATGAGAGATATTGTAGAGTATGTTTTCCAGTGCTTGGTATGTCATCATTTTAAGGCAGGGATATATATGTCCATGGGGATTCTACACCAATTACCCATACGATTATATAAATGGGATAACATCACAATGTATTTTGTCACCAGACCCCCTAAACCATTGAAAGGGAATAATACTATTTGGGATATAATTGATCACCTTACCAAGTTAGTAAATTTTATTTAAAATAGAGAATATTTCTATAATTTCCAAAATAAAAATTTATACATTATGGAATTTGAAATATTTTATGGTGGACCATAATCAATTATATCTGATCAGGATCTGAGTTATACCTTGATGTTTTAGATAATTATTCAGCATGATTGGGATATAGAGTTATGTTTAAGCACTAATTATCATCCATAATTAGACAGAATCTCTGAGAGTACCATTTTAACTATAGAAGACATGTTGAGATATTTATATATGGATTAAAAAGGTATTTGGTATCAACAACTTTGGAGTAATTTTAATACAATATTAGCTTTCACTATAGCATTTAGATGGTTCTTTAAGAATCTGTGTGAGAATTATGTGGTAGAAAGAAAGCTATTAGGACCTAATATTGTTGAGGATATGGTTGAGAAGATTAATTTCACTCAATAGAGAATAATATCATCTCAATGTGAACAAAATATATTCTAGTAATCATCATAAATATATAGTGTTAGAAGTTGGTTTCAATTTCCAACCATATCTGTCTACATGGAAAAGGGTGAACAGATTTTGATAGAAGGGAATTATTATCCCTAGTTAAATTAGTCCTTTTAAAATTCATGATCTTATTAGAAGAGTATCATATCAATTGGTTATTTTATCGGATCTCTCTATAGTCCATGATGTTTTTCATGTATCTTTACTGAGGAAGTACATAGACAATACATAACTTGTATTGAACTGATATGTCACACTTTTAGAGAATGATCATTTTTATAAATAACTAATAGTAGAGATTCTGTATCATAGGGATAAAGTGCTATAAAACAAGACCACTAACCATGTCAATGGTTTAAGGTGAAACCACCAATTTGAGGAAGCTATGTTTTCTATGTGTAAGAATTATCTTAATCTATTTATGTTAGAGTAACACATTTATATTGTTATATTATTTTTAAGGGGGTAGAATGTAACCCCATGATATTTTTATAAATAAATTTTTTTAAATAATTTTATTTATTTGAAATATTGTATTACGGGGTTCAATAAGATTAGAAGAACAATATAATATTTTTAAAATGTTATGTGTTTTTATCACCTTGATGTTAGATTGGATGGTATGAATTGTAAAAATAAATTATTTAATATAAATGTTCTACATATTTATAAAATTAATTTATTATATATCAAAGGAATAAAATTAAGAATAAAAATTATTTCAAAATAAAACATGGGTTTTTTTTGGAAAAAATATTTTTATGCACAAAAATTATTAAATTAATTACTACTGATAGATGATTTTAATGAAATTTAAATATTATATACTTTCTCGTATGTTTTAAACTCTCAAAAAATATTTTTTATAAGTGTTTGAAAAGAATAAATCCATTTTTATGCTTAAATATTAATTTTTCTTAAAGGGAGTTTAATTTACTTTTTCATACTTACTTTGGAATTAATGTTTTTCCATTTATATGTATATAATTATATAGAACAAAATATAACTTTTTATTCTTCAGATTTTTTAGAAAATAGTATCTTATTTTCCCAATATGATTAGTAATCATCGTTAAATTTATTAGCCTGGTAATGGGTAAATCTGAAAAAACCTGGTATCAAATTAGTTAGAAGGAAATATGTTTTAATCCAAATTCGTATTGGAAGAAATAAATTTTACCCTAAGAAACTCTGAATCTACATTTATTTGTTTAATGAAAATTTATTTATGGAAACTAAATGTTGATTACTTAAATCCAAGAATGTTACAAAATGTCACCCTCTTAGTTATAAATATCAATTGTGTATCCATATAGAGAAAAAAACTAGTCATGAATGAATATTATTAAAAAAATATTGTTCATAATGATTATATATTAATTATAGTAATTTAGTTCTACTTTTTCGTATCACATAATTACCATAAACTATCACACAATTATGAAATATTATTTATTAAATTAATCGCTAAATTAAATAAATTATTTCGATAAATTTAAATGTGATATAATTTGAGTAATTAATATTTTTTAACGAATAAAATAGGTTTATATGAGATTTAAAGTTCTATTAAAATATTATATTATAATTAAAAACATGCATTTCATGTATTTTAAGATGAATTAAAATAAATCCTAACAAAATTTTAAATGAATAGATTTTATAAAAATAATATTTTATTAAATATTTTAAATATCATTATTTTTTTAAAATAAGAGATGGTGGATATAATATCATCTAAAATGTTCTAATTTGTTAATTTATAATACAAGTTTCACCTTATAAGTAAAAATTACAACCCATTTTCATTGAAAAAGTTGTTATTGAAGTTAAAATTAAAATTGATTAACTAGGGGATTATCAAAATGATATAGTTTAAAAGGAAACAAAAAATTGTATAATTAATATTAGTTTATTGGATTAAAACCATATATTATCTTATATTTTAATCCCTATACATTTTATTGATTTTTTATTTATAATTAATTTATTATAATCTAATCTGTTGAGAAATTCCAAAAGTGCCCCTCTTCAAATTTATGTAAGGGATCCTTTTCCCTCATTGATTTACACAGCATTGAGCCTTTTATCATTACCATTGAAAAAAACTATATCTCTTAAAATTATCTATCATCAATCTAGAGGTTATGGTATTCCCAAAATACCAACCATCTAGTATTTTAGTGGAGATCTAAAGGATTCACTTCACAAGAGTTAATGGCCCTAATCGATGACTTTTTATTATAATCTTATCTTCCACCTCTATATACGTGGTATTTATCACAAAAAAAACATCAGTATAAGAAATATACTAAAATTATATTATGATTATGAAAACCTGAATATAAACCCTCTTTACAATCAAATGAGATGTGAATGTATTTCTTGTGCGTACATACTACTTACTGTCTCACCCAATGATATAAATAATTTTTTATCAACATGGGTATTTCCAAGGGTTTAATATTCATATATAATAGTTATGACATTATAATTTTTATGGAATTTTTATATCACATCTACCTACTTACAATTAAATCCTTTGGGAAACAATATCGTAATTTGTGGGTACGTGAGGAATATAGGCTCCAAGAATAGATGTGATTCATTTTTCACTTATATTTTACATGGTGGGTAATGAGAAATAATTTGATTATTATATATGATATATATGATATTATAATGATCCTTTAATGTTAAATTAAAATTTACCTATCTTTCATTCCATTCACAAACAAATGAAAATAGTGTTCATGCATATGTATGAGTAAGCTTCTCCATAAATAGTGTAATTCATTTTTTCATCCCTATATTAATGAATTACTATAATGAGTTATAGAATAAATAGTTATTATGTTTATATAATGAATAAATTTATTTACATGATGGAACAGGGATCAAAATACAAGGAACATAACCTTAGAACCAAAAAATACACAAAAATTGAATAATATGTCACCTGTAGCAATGATATTAGTAAATATGTTTTAACAAATTGGTTATAAAAAGGTTAAATGTAAATCATATATGGTATTATATATATTATTATGATTCAAAAATATATTTATAATAAATATATGTGTATAATATAAATATTTCCAATGAAAATGAAGGATGTCAGACATAATGTATGTGATTTTCATCTAACTTTTATTCATGTGGTGAAGATGCCATATTCACCAATTGTATCTTTATTGTGGTGTATATAGTTCCCTTTTTGGTTTACTATTATTATTCATATGAATTTTAGGTTAACTTACATATGTAGTTAACTGTATTTTTTTCATGGTTATTATGAATCACATGTTTCAAAAGAGGTAAGGGGTTTTATGTTACAATCTCATTGTTTATTTAGATTTATTATGATTATATTATGATGATTAAATGTTATGATCAACCAATAAAAAAAATTTAATTTAACTAATTTTTATTTAATTAATATAAATGTTTTCCATTCATTTGCTTCTCCATATGTACTCAATAGATAAAAAATATTTTTTAAGTAAAAATTTATTAATTCCTCACTTCAATTAAAAATATTTTTTCTTTAGTTTCAATGTTTTCTAAAATTTCTTTTTATATAGTTTTTACTATTCATTTTTCATTTTTATGTTCATGTTTACCCATGTTTTAATTTTTAATGTTTTTTTGAATGGAATCTTATTTTCATTTTCTGAATAAGTATTTTTATGACTTATACAAAAATATATAGAAGGAATATTTTTTAACACCTCTTTGGTGAGATCCAATTTTTTCTAGCACAGCAATGCTCTGCAATGGTTTCAGACATGTTGAACATAGGTTTTTCTTGGAAAATCATTTTATTTTATCTTTTTAAGCCTCCTCTAGTGTTGTTTTTACAATTCCTAGTCTGTGGTCAACTGATTTCGGGTTCCAAATCATCAAGTATTTTATTGAGGAGAATTAGTGAAGATTGCGATGTGTTCATTACTACCTTATTAATTACAATAATTTTTTATGGGTTCAATTTTTGATAGAAAATGTTGAAATTTTTAGAGACTCTCTTATGCACTTTGATTCAAGTCAAGGGGCCTAATGTGAGGTGTGGAACATCTTCTGCCAGTTGATGTGGAGCAGACTTCAGGGGGGGTATATTCTTTGTTGAACTAGTTTGTGGACATGTAGAGTATAAGGTTTGGGGTTGCCTTGGTTCTTCATGTTGGGGGAACCTCATATTCGCTTCTTGGGATTTCATCGGATATTTGGTGTGGAGCTGATGCTTTTTCTACAGTTTGAGCAGAGAAGACTCTGGTTTTTCTTGTTTTGCTGATTCGTGTTGGATGTTCTTCTGGTTGCTCTAAAAACGAGTATTCCTATGTATCTTCACTATGTTCATCATTGGTCTAATTTATTCTATGTTATCTTCTGAAGCGGATTTTTTTGGGTACTTTTCTCTCTCATTGCATTTGGATGCTGCAGCATTCTGCAGGTACCATTGAGTGGGTGACCTCGAAAGAGGGATGGGGTGTTAAAACCCATCATCAACCATGAGATATCTTTTGATAGAAGGATGGGTTCTTTGCCGTGATAGTAACTCGATTATTTTCAGTCTCAGATTGTGTTGCATCAGGTTGACACTACCAAGACTATTCTCATGCTTTGTTGGGTGGGCGAATCGAAAGAGAGAAAGGTATGTTGACATCTTTGATCCAGCTCTTCTCAAAAAAATTTGATTGGAGAGGTTTTATGACACGTTGTTCCTCCAGCATAGTGAAACTTCTTGATAGAGGGGGGGACACATTATTGACTACTCTCATTGGTGCACTGTTTGGCGAAGGGCGCGATGAGATTTTCTGGTGTCTGCATAGAAATCTGTTTCTTTTGGACTTGTAGGATCCTTATGGAATGTGCTTCAAGGCTGTGTGCCCTTCGTTTAATTGGTATCCTCTTACCCAGACTCAAAGTGGTTTCTATTTTTCTTCATGATCAATTTAGGGGGCCTGACCCCCAACCTTATCTTAAAAAATGGAATGGTTATAAACTGTAACAATATTTTAATGATATTTTAATCATATTTCTATTCAACAAAATAAAAAACCACTGATTTATCATATCATTTACCAGTGATATGATCCCAAGATACCATAATTATTATTTAATTAGATGATTTAGGAATATTATGACACAATTTTTATGAAATGTATTACTTTTTGGGAGGTTATACTATGCTGAAACGATGACATGTTTACAAAACACATTTCCTTTCCATGGGTTACACTATGATGAAATGTTTTTGAAATCCATTTCTTTTAATGTGTTTCGATATAATGAGCTTTTATAATCTTGTAGAATAAAAATGTATGATTTTCATTATATAATGGATGAAACCAATATCTCCCTCAAATACATTGGGTAAATATAGATATCTCATGAAATAAATAGGATTATAATGGGTAATAAACATGGGTTTTTAAGGTAATGTATCCACTATTATAGTATTATGAGTGATCCTTGACTAACATTATAGTATTGGGAGTGAAACCATTGCATAATGATAGAATTAAAAAGTATACATTACTTCTACGGAAGTGATATTATTTTCTTATGTGTATGCCACAAAATTATTTCATATTCTATTGTATGCTCTTATAGATGTGGTTTTTCAATTCAATTATAATTCTTGATTTATGAACTTCTATGATTTAGGTACTGATTAAATATTATTATTTATGTTATGTAGGGCATGATTTTAAAATTTTATGATCATATTATTATTCCCTTATGTTCATTTTATTCTTAATGTATCATTGATATATCTCTTGTCTATACTTATTTAGTATTTAAACTTACACATTCTTTTGTTTTATATCCTAAGTTTAAGAAGAATATAACATTGAACGATATGTATAACCATATTTTTAGTTATGATGAATGTAGTTGGAGGTGATGTATATATTTTATGAAACATTTGTTTATATGTACATGTTTTCAAAGGGGATGAAGTAACATGTCTTTGGAATAGATCATTATCTTATACAATTAATATTCAACTACTATGATTAAATTTTTTTGTATGAAAATATTTGGTTGATATAACCCCATTCTACTTCATTTTTTATAATTAATAATTTAGTGTTGGATTAATAGGATATGGGTTTTCCCTGATTCCCCTCAATCATGGTGGAATTAGATATGGGTGATGGTGATTTTGGTCTTCCTTGGAAGAGGATGTACTAGGATCACTTTAGCAATTTGTTTCATGTAGCTTCAACATGGTATGTCGTAAAGGTGATTTTCAAATGCATAACATCTGAAATTGAGTTACATATTTTTTTATTGATGTTAATTCTTAGGGGTTATTCATAGTTCATGGTGGAATACATGTCTCTAGTTATTGAAGAGAGCTTGGTCACAGTTCTAGTGTGACAAAATCAGTGTTGAGGTTTTGAGGTTTATGAAATTGTAATTCAAGTTGATTAATTATTTATATCATAAAGAGTTTGAATAATTATTTATAATTATTTATAATTAATTATCTTCTAGAGGTATGGTTGTTATACAAGACCCCCCATGTCTCAAATGAGAATTTACAAAACCCAGATGGTCTTACTGAACCTTATATAGTAAATGAAAAAATTCTTATAATGTTGGTTCTACATCATACCTATCTTTTAGTATAAATTCATATTTATATTAGTATGTTTAATGTTGGGATTATCCCCCTAATAGAGACACAATCAATTTAAAATTTATCCGTTGGCTGTTTAATTAAAAAAAGATGATATATATTGAGGAAGATTTCATAGGACCACATACAATACATTTCGACTAGTATCATGTATTGGACATTCATTATTGAGAAGATGAAAAATGAGGATACTCTTAGTAATTAAATTAATCCTTTCTAAATTACTAGTTTGTTAGACATTTGGTAGGCCATGAATCGGTAGGATGTGTGCACCATCCTAGAGAGAACATCACACTTAGATTGGTCATGACCCATATATTAATGATTTATTTAGTGTTATGAACCCATGTAGCCAAAAGGTTCAAGCTGCCATTTTTATGATGGTGTGGTGTTCCATGTCATGGTGTATAAGTTGTTTAACTAATAATATGATTGGATCTTTGAGGATCCCAAGAGGGATTCCATTTATCCTCTAATGTTTCAATTAGTCCCAATAAGGATTCCTTTACATGTGTTCTATCCCTGATGATCCTTCTTGATATAACTCTACATGTATTAACAAAGAGGAACCCATTTATTTTCTCGGTAGTTTACCATCATTTAGAAAATTCATTATATTATTGAATAGATATGGTATATGGTGTGATATTAGATCTTATACCGAATATGATATCTTAGGGGAAGATACATGGGTAATGGGATTAAGCATTCGAAAACCGTTTCCCTTATATTTATTCTTTTCACCTTGTAACTGTTGATGTAGTTATGACTCTATATGTTCTTCCTAGAAATCATACCGTGGGGAATAATTTGATCTGATGCATTTAATAGGATTCCCAAAGGTATATCCTAGTAACTAGCTTCTAAGAGTTAATGATTGAATGTTACATTATCAATAATTCTAGTTCCACTAGGATCCTCCCCTCATTAGGGAAAACCGATATTTATTGGTGGTCACACCTCCACAAGAACTCTATTTTGAGATATTAACTATCACTGACGATGATATGCTTGATTGAGTCCTTGGGTGAACCCTACGATAGGGTGGAACCACCATTACAATTTTTTTTTGCGATTTGCATGAGGACCGTGCTAATGTTCCATTTATTGAATATATACTAAGTTATTTCCTCATGTATGGGGATTATTCATCATTTATAACCTAAGGGTATTCTCCATTAGGGTCCTCTATTCAAATATTCTTATTTCCTAGGAATCATGACCTGTGAATTAGAAATCAGATTGGATTTTCATTTCTTGAGTGGCATGACATCTAGATCTATGTCCATTTGATACATGGAATCCATCAATTATACTGTACATGTGTGTACTAGGGATCCATGGTCAGTACATACATCCCCTTGAGTGTTATATTTTTATTAAAGATATTAATGGAACTAGCCTGTGTATGTGCCAATGATTGGAATTACATTTATTTGGATCAATATAATAACACACAACTTGAGTGGTATAACAAACAACTCACTGAACCATTTCAAGAATCCAAGTTGATTGGGCCCATAAACCAAGGTATCGTGGTTATATTTATATTGTTATATATTTTCATTTGTAAATAAATTATGTTAGGAACACTCAATCAGTGTACATTGTATGAAAATTTCTTTTAATTTTTCTTCAAAAATTAGTTATTTATAAAATTATTATATAGAATATTAGTTCACATATAAAGACATTAAATTTGATGTATATGTATTAGACTATAGGGGTTGTTCCCTACTATGTTTTATACTCGAAAAATACTCAGGATTCCATTGCATTTGGCTACCTGAGTGGAAGTTCACATGGTTATAGGTATAGGATATGATAAAGCCCAAGAAAAATAGAGCGGTGTGGATCGAATGAGCATGTGAAGAGTATGTATATTGTATAAATTGATGTTAATAATAGATACATATACATTTATTTCATTTTATTTAATATAATCCAACATATCTGGTCTGATGAGTGGGAAATCAGTTTTGTACATCTGATAATGGGGAATTTTCTCCACATAGTCAGACACTAGGCCTTCAATAATAGTCGGAAGCCTCTAACATACAAGAAGGTGGGTTTAAAGGCATATCACTAACCAGTTTGGTTACTATCTATAAAGTGATTAAGGCCAGTATATGACATATAATGATTTCATTAATTGATATATTTATATTTTCTATTGAGGATCATATTTCAATTAAAAAAATTTCAAATTATGACCTTTTCACTCTTATGAAGATGTGTGTTACAACAACATTATTCTCAAAATGATAAAAAAACATTTATCTTTTTAGTATTTAATTTTTATCTTTGATGAATTTTTTATGGAATACCGTAATATTTTTTCTTCAAGGATAAACTATATGGATTTATATTAAAAATTGGTTTTAAAATGGTTTTCATGTTACCTTCGAGTATATTTTATTTTAGTAATTGGTTCATAATTTCATATCATTATGACAACCTTAAATAATGAATACTAAAATTTACTTTTATAGATTACCTATTATTTTTTACTATAAATGTCCTTCAACCAATATGGATAGGTATTATGAATCACACTAAAATTACCACTTTGAAATTATCCTTTTAGTTGATAGAATATTATTACTAACTCATTGAATCTTTAAATAATGTTTATATGATAACATTTCAAAAACGTTATGAAACCCATTTTCAAATAATGGGTTATTTTTTATATAATGAATGATTTATTGAAAGTGGAACAAATATTTATGGATGATTAATGCGTGGAGTAATATTTCAGATTAAAATGAATTAGATAAAATATTTTATATTATGATATATGTATATAGAATATGAATTAAGTAGTCATGAATTAATAGTAGAATGTCTGCAAATTATAAAGGGGTTGTATACATAGGTACAATTATGTTTTTTAACCATGAATTGGGGCTAGTAATTACTCATGAGGGATATGTATATGAATATAAAATTATTTCACCCACCCAATAATGAGTTCTAGTAATTACTCATAGAGGCATTGTTTTATATGTTTATGATTCTTTCAATGTTCAATAAAATTTTATGTCAAAAAGGAAATACAATTTCTCAGATATTTTCCATTAACTATACTATATATTTCCTATTTATTATCTCATGCATTCATAATATATTACCATGGTTTATATTGATCATTTGAGATTAAATGACATTTTTCTTGACTTATAGAGATCACATTAGACAAATAATCATTTTGATATGATATTTTTCTCTTCCACGAGTTTTATCATTTTTTATATAATATATATAATGATTATATTATTATATGTTTTACTATATGGGTGTTTGAGATCTCCCTTTTTCAATTATTCTATCATCTATATTACAAAGATCTCTATAACAGGTTAAAGGACTAGAATTGAGACCTTTTTTGGCTCAATTATAGTTAAATATTCAAATTTATTATAATATAAATAAATTATGAAGCTAATAATCATTTATAGTAATCATTAATCTCATTATATTATGTTTTTAATAATTATATATAATTTTCAACTTATGAAAATGATATAAACTAGGGATATGTTTGAATTTTTTCATCATTCTTGGTATCAATATTATGTTTAAAATATGTATTTTTCAAACTACATATGGAGGAGTGGGTATGAGACACCTTAGGTAGTATCATATCAATGTTTAATCATTTTTGAAACATTATATTAGTTATTTTTTGTAACTTTATTTGTAAAATATTTTGGAATATGACCTAATACAACTAGTCAAAACCATATGGTGGTGTTTCTGTTAAAGAAAACATCATGATATTTTTTATTATATAAATCATTTAGCATTTTATAAAAATAACATCCATATATTCATATAAAAATTTGATGTAAGATGTAGAAACAATTCACTTATGGATAATAAAACTAAGATGGTTTGTTTAGTATTAAATTGATCTTCACCTAGGGTACATCCCCAAGGACTCACACCACAATAAGTTTAACAATCCCATGTGATATTATTTGGTGCCCAACAGACTCTTTAGGAACCTGTATGAAGTCTTTTTATATATTTAATTGTAATAACATACTATGAATATGATCTTGGATATTGTATGTAAAATATAAAGCATACATGGATAAAATAATTATGAAATAGTTAAAATAAAACAATTATAGGTCGAAATTAATATTTCGTTAGATATGACATCTTTGGAATGACTCCACGTATTCAAAATTTCTATAACATTATTATTAGTTGACACTATTATAATTATTTTATTTAATTGATTTGTTTGGAATAAAATTATAAAAATAAAGAAATTAATGTTACGTCTCTTGAAACATTTATTTCATAGAAGTCTAGTAAGAACACATATTAAAAAAAGGATATTTCTACTAAAATTCATGAAATTTGATTATTAAGAAGAAGAATATAGGTTTCCCAATTCTTATATAATATATTTTCGTTAGTATCTTTATAGAATCTATATCATAACACTTTATTATATTTAAGATTCCATTTTCAATTTTATAGTGATTGATAATTAAAATTATGAGGATGTAATTTATTTACTAGGTGAGAATGTAACAACTCAAAATGTAATATGTATAATTACATTAAAAAAACTAATGTGTTCAATATCATTCTCCCCATGAATCATAGAAAAAAAATCCCCATGTCATTTGATGAATATTATTATTAAAAATAAAAGAATAATAACTCTTCTAATAAATAAGATAATATTACTCAATTAAATTTTTTATGATTTTGTGGAAAACCAAAATAAAATGTTGAATATTAAACATCACTGTTCATTTCCAAAAACCAATTATATAGTGTTTTTTATTTTATGATATTAAAATAAATTAAACACTATTAATACATTATATATGATCTAATATATTAACTTTATTTAAATAATAATGTTTTCTGGAATAATATTATGAACAAAAAAATTTAATTTCTAATCAAATCCGTTTTTATAATTTTTTATTTCAAAAAAAATACAATTTTATTTTTATAAAATGAATTTTTGAAATTACGAATTTTTAAAATAAATTATTATTAATTATTTATGACTTATATAAAAGGTTGTGTTTTTAGTGAATCAAAAAAATATTGTTCGTTTGAATAATGTAGATCTTAATAAAATGTAAATATAAATGATTATTTTTAATGATTATGATAACTATGTTAAAGTTTAAATATTTTTATAAATAATATTATTAATTTTAAAAAAAATGAATTCATAAAACCCATGATTAAAATCTAGGAAACATAAGTATTATATTACTCTAATGATTTTTTTTCTGTTTTTTAACTATGTATAGTGATGGTGTAATTTTATTATGGTAAATTTTCAAAGAAAAATAAAAATTATTTGGAAAATAATATACCAATTAATTTGTTACAAATAAATAATAATGAATATTTATTCTTAAGAATAATTTTATATATAAAAATACATTTGTTCTAATATAGTAATTATGCGTTTTCTTTTCTATTATGAATTGGATTTTTTAACCAATATTAATTTTATTTGCATAAAATTGATTTCATATTTGGAATAATTATGTCAAAATTATGAATGAAGATATACTTTATGTTTATTCATTAAAAGTAAACTACCAATGTAAAACATTTCTACCATGGTAATTATAAAAAATGAAAAAATTATAAAATCTAATAGTAAAAGGATTAAAAAACTATTAAAACATATGTTTAAATTTATATTTATGTATAATTGGACTTTAACCATTTCACCAATTAATTATTTTCCATTATTGAATCCACCTGACCTATAATAGATACATTTCTTTTTATATTATTTTAGAAATTCTGCTCCTCTCTCTTAGTCAAGAAGGCATCATCACCCTCTATCTCCTCACACTTCATACCAATAATATTCCTTAAAAAATATAACAAATAACTCCCCAAAACACAAAAAAAAATCCTTATAACTTTTTATCTTTTTAAAAAATAACTCTCAAATCCTTTACCAAATTCAAAGTGGAGTTTATCCCAAGAGTAATGTAATAAACTCAGTTACTAATGTTTAATTTTGTTTCATTTTGATCGTCTTCTACCTATTTCAAATATAAAGAAACCATGTTAACAAAATAAAATAATTATAATTAGTATACTTATATGTTATTTTTTTATGGAATAATAATTTTCTACCATCTAACCAGAAATTCAGAAAATGAAAACTCATGCGTTCTACCTGTGAACAATTGACACTATAGTTGTTGAGATCCTTTATTCAAAACCACCATACATATATTTTACATTGTGAATATTTATTATATATAATTATATTTATTACCTTATTAAATACCTTATTATATTTAACGCCTTATTAAAATTATAATGAAATTAAACAAATTCATAGTTTCATTTAGTTCAATATGAAATGAGAATATTTCTCAACTGTATATATAAAATACAACCTCAATGAAGAGACATATTTGGTTAATATAGACATTTATTCATTAAAGAAATGTTGTATAATAATATTCAACACCTTATAAACATATCAATAATAACATTATACTTTTTTAATAATGTTATTATGTCAATGGAATGGTTTTTTTAACAATACTATCTTATCTATTATAACATGGTCTTATTTGGGTCTTCTTAACCACAAAGGTGAATAATAATATATCATTAAATCATAGATGAATATTGGAAAATAAAAACCTTTTTTTATTATATATCAATTTTAAAAATAAAGTTTAATTGTGGAACACAAAAATATTTTATATATTTTCCTTTGAAATAAATCATGATGTATCTGATATATTTCATTAGATACAACCTCGAGTCCATATGAACTACAATATAATAAATCATTATAACCTAGTAATTATATAAGTATGAATAGTAATAACCATGTCATGAAAAAATATAATGTTTTTTTTATAATTGAAATTTATTTATCATGTATTATAAATTTGTATTAAATTTCCAGTAAATACATTTTATGCTTCAAAAATTTGTTTTCTTCAAAAAATGTACATATCACATAATTTTATTTAAAAATGGAAGATTATATTAAAACTTTTATATAAATTGAATTTTATAAAAATGAATATCAATTTTTAAATTATCATTTCGGTATTATCATAGGGTTGATGTTTTTGATTTATCTGAAATAATTAATTTTTCATTGAATAATGAAAAAATAATTTTTTTTATTAAATTAAAACTACTATTTATTTTCAATTAAACGTACAATTATGTTATAAATTTTATAATAAATTATAATAATTAAAAATAAATTACAAATAAGAAAATTAATATGATAAAAAGCATCATTATACTTTATTTTTCTGTAAATTAAATTCTGGGATTAAAAACATGGTATTTTAAAACCTATTTATTATTTCCCACAATGTTTTGTCTTAATATATTAAAATAATATCTAATTATTATTAATTTAAATGAAATATAATTATTATTTATTCAATATAAAAATATAACGTAAATTTTGTGGTTTAAAAAATGTATGTAACTGACATATATTACGTTTTTTCCTAAGTATTAATTTTATGAAATAAGTTTTCATTTAATTTTGGGAAATTAATTAAAATTAAAATCATCCAAAAATTGAAAAATAATAATCGAAAATTTATTTTATATATTTGGTCATCATAATTAATATTATATACTAGGTTTAACCTTTTTTGGTCATAGTGTTTGGTAAAATATGAAAATTTTGTTAACATGGTTAATGTTAAAAGAGGTTTATAAGAGGATAAACTAAGATATAAGGATATTTTAAAATGATATTCAAACATTATATTATAAAAAAATTGAATATATGGATGTTTGGAACCACTTTCCCACTAAAGTGACTTTATATCATTGAAGCATTCTATGAAATTTCATGTGGGTGTTTCCCCTCACATATACATGGGAAAATATTTTCCCCCCTTATTAACAAAATTTTATCCTTATAGATTATAATGTACATAAAAAAGAATTTCATTATCCATTCCAGTTCTTTTATATCTTAAGTTAATATCCCATGTCTAATCCTTAATTTATTATCGAGTCGGTCAAAGGATGTCCCTCAATTAAGATGTATAGATCGTAACCGAGATATTTCATTTGTATTTATATGTATAAATACTAAAATGTATCTATAAAAATTGATTAATCAAGTATCATAAATATATTGGGTTTTTCTTATGATGATTCCAAAACCATTTAAACCCTCTTCTTCATCATATGGTAGATGAAAGTGTTACTCGTTCATATGTGTGGACTTCCTTCTCCATCCGGGGATATGATTTTTCCCTCCCCATAATTGACGGGTTATTATTATTATATATTTAATGTGTATTTATTATATTTATTTAATAATAATTATTCAATAATTCTTGTGAAATTATTTCCTTTAATTTTTTCAATCAATCAAAAAATGGAATCATCACCCATTCACACATACAGATGTACATCTCTACATACTGATGTGATTTATCTTCCCTCAATGATTTATATGAATCATTATATATATATATAATATGATATTAATATCCATATTTTTATTATTTATATTAAAATATTTTTTACAATTTTTAGGGACCATAACTATTAAGCCGAATCATACATGAATAACCATGCAATTTTCCCCAAAATGAAGGTTATCTTGAAATATTGGTAATTAATTCACAGTAAGTTGTTATAATTAAACTAGGCATGGTAAAATTGGTGTGATTATGGTTCTATTATACAATTATAATAATATACTTTTTTATATGGGATATTATAGTTCTTATGAAGGCATATGGTTCTGATGTAATGGTTTTATGTAACAATTTTGTTTTTATCGTGATTTTTTTGTGGATAAATTTTAAATTTATTAAATTGTATATTCTATATCAAAAAATTATTATGTAAATTCTTAAATTTTCTTTGTTAATATAGAATTTTTTTCCTCTAATTTTACACTATTTATTTACTAAAGGTATTCAATGAATGTTTTTAAGGGAAACTATCATTTTTTCCCTATAGTTGGGAATCTTTTCATTCATGTACATAAATTATTTGAAATGTTTGAAAAATAGTATTTTATAATTCCAAAAATTGTTTTTAATATACTTTTTAGCTACAATTAAAAATCATTTATAAAAAAATCTTTTTTTTTCTGAACATTGTGCATATGACTTTTTTACCTAAATGTGAATGGATTTTTACATTGAACATACATTTCATGAAATACTTTCCCCATCATTATGAAGAATTATTTATTTAAATAATTATTAATAATTAACCATTTTTATTTTTAAATAAAGATTTTTACCTTATATATTTAGAAGTTATTAGTTTCTAATTATGTAATTTTAAATGAAATATATACTTCGCATAAGAAATTATATAGTGATATTTTAAATGTATTTTTAACTATGAAAAAATCAATTGATATTTATGATTATTTATAGGAATTTTATCCAATTTTAACATATTTATTATCTCTCAATATGGTTTATCATTATAATGATGAATGTTTTATCAAACTCATATCATTTTACAGTTCTTGATCTCATGATTTTGTGAATTTTTTACAAAAATCTTCAATATATATGTATGGTTTCTAATTTGTCAAGGGTGTGCTAGAAATTATAAAACCCATTAATGTATTTGGTAAAGAATGATACTTTATGAGATAATAATGACAACATTAGGGAGTAATCATAGTTTAGTAAGGGAAATTGTTTAATAATTTATTCATGGGAGGGAACCTTGACAAATAAAATGACGTAATGTGTAGTGAACCTAATCCATTACGATAGTAGTATAGATAATCATTAAATAATGGAATGATTTTCTATATTTATTTGTACTCTATAAAGTTAATTATTATACATATGATATGTTCTTATGTATCATGATTAATTATTGTTAATTATTTAAAAGTAATCCCTATATATTTTGATTGATATAATTGTATATTGGGGTTCATGATTATTATCTAAAAATTGATTATTGTGATTTGATAATGTGAATATCATGTTACCATACATGAATTCTTCTATTATACCAAAAAATGAAAATTGACTAATATATCTTATATTAACCCTTACTAAACATATGACCTCACCCTTTCTGTTATTTCCCTTCCCCTAGTTATGAATTATAGTTTTTTGTATATTATTTCTATGAATGATGATAGTTTTAAATAATTTAATGGGAAATGATGTAGATAATTTTTATACCAATTTTTTATGTACTCTTTTTTCCCATGTCAATAAACCCTAGAATGTTTTGTGTGGATCTTACAGATATGTAATGGATACATCTTATAATAAATTTTTTTATTTATATATGAATAGTATGGGTCACTATAGTATGAATTTACACCTAAATGTGGTAATGGATTTTTTATATTCAAGGTCTCTTATTTTATATATAACTATCAATTAGTTAATAAATTTAAAAAGTATAATTTTTTTGATGATCTCTCATCCTAATTTTACTATTTGATTTTTTAAATTATATAATAAAATATATTTAACATAAAATATTATTAATTTCATTTTAACAACTATTCAATTAATCTTAATTTATAAACACCATGAAAGAAAATAAATTCTAGTGTAAAAAATTAATAAAACTCTAATATGTTATATTTATATTAAAAATTAATTTAAAACATTAACTCACCAAAAAATATTTTTTTTATAGTTCTAATACAAATAACATGATTTTTCTATTTCATTTATAGGCATTATTACATAATTTCATTTTAATTTTTTGTAATAATTTCTTCACTAAAATTTAGAAGAATTAAAATGATAAAAAAATCACATATTATTAAAATATCAATTTGTTTCTGTAAATATGTATTTACCTCTGTCAGAAATATTATAGATATTAAAATCAAGGTAGTGAGTTTTTGGAATTAATATTTAAATAAAATAATAAAAATATTTTAAAAAATAATAAAGTGATATAAAATTGATTTATATTAGATAATTTGTGCTTTATGGATGAAAAAATAAAATAAAGATATTTTTGGAATCATGTTAAGCCATATATTATAGTTAAACCATACTAAGCGTATTTTAACCTAAACTACAATAACATAAATATTTACAATGATAACATAATTATATAACCAAAAATAAATGGCACCTGCCATGCAAATTTTAAGATGTGGATAAAAAATTTGGAATACCATTTAACATGTAGAAATTAAAATGGTTTAAGAAATTTATTTTTAAATAAGAATATAAAATTCCTGAAAAATATTTATTATGAAAATACAATATTTTAGAGTACAAATAATACCACCATAGAATCTGGTAATGAATTTTTTTACATTACTTTTGTAACATAAATAAAAAAAGTAATGTTTTTGTCATTTTTACTGTAAAAATGAAATAAAATCGTTTAACAATTCCCTCAAATACAAATTGAAAAAAAAATATGCAAATAAAAAATATCTTATCTTTATAAAAGTCATGATTCAGTTCCCTAATTAAAATAATGCTGTAAAATAAATTATTAGCTACATAAAAATAATTTTTCCTAGATATCTAATCAATTATAATACAAGAAGGTGTTATGATAATTCTAATATTTTACCCAATAATTATAACCTTGTTTCCTCATTTTCCCTTTTACTAATGTCAAAAATTTTACCACTGTTACAATTTATAATGATTAAAATTAAAATGGGAATGCTTACCAAATTTTAATCTCCTTTTTATTAAAAAAAATATATCTTTTTAAAAATTTTAATTTCTATAAGCTAGATATTTTAATATAATGTAGAAACAAAAAATGCAATGAAAAACTATTATTTGAAAAATGTGTTTTTCCCAAAAAAACATATTTCAAAATTATATATAAATATAATTAAATTGGAATTTATTATATTAAATATAATTAATGATTTAATATGTTAATTTAACAATAGATTCATGTTATATTGGGGATTTTCAATGAAAATAATGAAAAAATATATTTAAGATAACATTTTTCACTATTTAATGAAAAATAAATATTTTTATAAAACCAAATTCCAAAATATAAAAATATCCATATGATGATTTTAAAATGATATATTTATTTTTAAATAATATTTATAAACGTTCTGGAAATTATTTTTATAATCCACTCAAAAATCCCAACAGAATATTTTTTTTAATTAGTCATATTTTGACACCATAAAACGACCTTACTTGAAAATTGAGTTTTTATTTCATAAGAATTAATTTATACATATTTTATTTACTAGGAACATTTTATAAATCCCTTAATGAAGTCATTCCAGTTTACACCCTCCTATTTAATTTCTAGGTCATAAATATAACATTTATATATTAATGTTTCATGATTTTTAGTAAGTATAGTGTTGTATAATCTCAAAAAAATTATTATATTTAATTATTCTGATAATAAAAAAACCATAATAAATTGAATCCGGAAAAGTGAAACTCGGTTTTGGTAATAACAAAATTGTTTTCAAGACCTTTTTCCTATATTTATGTAACTATTTTACCTAAATATACATTAATTACAAGTATAATTTCATCCTTTAATCAATTTCTACAACAATATAATATTTTCATCCATATGATGTATATTAAATATGTATTTTTCATGCCCGAATAACAAAAATCAACTTATAAAAGATCGCATAATACAAAAAATGAAAACAAGTTATGCTTACTGAATTTAGACGCTAATAAAAACCCAAATGTTTTTGAAAATTGTATAAATATATTGAAATGTATAAACCTTTCTTTGATGAAAGAACCCTCAATTTGAAAATTAAATCATTTAATAAATAAAAAATATGATATCCCAAAAACCCTTAATAACCTCAATATTATTGAGTTTTTTAACCTCAAATAGTTTCTGATACCTTTCAATAGACGTCCCTAAAAAATTAATAGCATTTTTTTGAAATAATCACTAATTTCAAACTTATTGTTTCTATATACCTAAATCTAACAAAATATTTTCAAATATATCATTAATAACCTCATAATCCAAAAAATTGACAAACAATTTACCTCATAATATTATTTACAACAAAAAAAATACACCATAGACTTATATTCACTAAATATATGGAAAAGACTTCTCTAAAATAATATGACTAACATATAATATAATTTTCTTCCAAGAAATAATATAAATTACTTTGACCTTTTCAGTTTTGAAGGTTTGTTTCTAGGTCCATTTTTTTGTTTGAAAAACTATATCAATATAATTACAAAAATATATTTTATAATAATATTCATAATTAAACTCGATCATATAATATTACCAAAATTTAAAAACCCCTTTACCTCAATTAACCACAAAAACATCAATATCGATGGAAATATTAACTATAATGGTTACCAATAACTTTAAAATTATATCTATAAAATTAAAATAAATATTTTGTTGGAAGAATTTTAAATATAACACAAACTCAACCTAAGGGTTTTATAAACATGAATTTAAACCCAAATACCCTTAATCATCGTACAATAAAATCATAAGAAACCTGAAAGGTGATTCCATATCATTAATCTTATAATCATCTATGAACATATAATCACATGATGATATCCATAACTCTTATGTTAACCTCCTATGAAAAGATCATAATATCCAAGATAATCTAAACTTTCCCTATGGAAAACTATAACAACCCTAGACCATCACTCCCATATGTAGTGGTAAGAATATAGACACTGAATTTCTTAATGGATACCAATAATTTAGACTAAATTACAACACTTAAAAAAACATCAAGTTAAAATATATTATCACTTGTATACCCAATGAAATTTTATGTTTATGGTTTTAGAGGATTATTCTATAACTCTTAAAAAAATGACTTTACAAGGTGGAAAGTTCCCCTGAGTAGCAATTTTTTCAAAAATATAACAATTTTAAAATGCTTTTTTTTAATTTTGTAAAAACTAATTATGAATTTAAACATGAATTATAATTTTTTCTACTCATTTTCAAACTAGTCCATAAACATTTAAAAATTTTTTGTGAAAAAGGCACAATAACCAATATGAAGAAAATAGAAACCCTTTTATGAAAATCAAGGAATCATATTTACATCATGTGTTCACATGTTTTAGTGACAACAAGAGTCCAATTAAAACCATATGAGTGACTACCATAGTTAACTCAATTATTTATCCTTTGGGAATGAGGAATATTACCCAATCCATTACAGTGCTATATCATCCACAATCATTCTTATATAGTGTATTGGGATCACTCATACAAATAAGTTATATTTGAATCATCCATTAATCAAATATAATTATCATGTACTATATCCTGGATTAAAAAAGTGTAATGTGAAACTTTATTTTTTAAAAAATACATTGAATAAATATTTTAAACCAATATAAAAAATTATTTCATATATCAAAATAACATTTCCAATTAAACAAAATCCAAAAATAAAATACCCAAAATAGCCCAAATAATGTTTTTTCATTTTTGAAAAAAATAATTCTTTTAACGGAAGGAAATGAAATAATGGTTATTGTAGAGTGATAAAATTTTGATTACATATATGCTAAATAAGAATATTATTTTTTCCCTTTTATAAATAAATTCAAAACATTCTCTATAAAATATAATAAAAGGGTCAATTTTGAAATTGTTTAAGGAAATTTGAATGAGACATAAAATTTTATTTAAAACTAATTTATTTAAATATAAATACAAAAATAATATATTTTTAAGAGTATTTTCAAGGGATAAAAATTATTTAGAAAATAAAGCATTAAAACATTTAGAAAGCGGTTTTATGGTAATGTATCCCTTATGTCAAATCCAAATCATCTTGTATATTCTTAATAATCCTAAATAATAAACATAGGTCATTATTTTATCATAAAATGTTATATTTTCATTTTTCCCATTCCGTTTAATTACTTATTATAATGAAATGTATAATTACATAATCAATTACATTTACATTAGATATTTTCATAATTTTTGGCTCATATGTACAACATGACCTTAGAAGATTTATTATGGTTTAATAGAAAATTATTAAATCATTACTAGAATAATAAATATAAAATATTTATATTTTTTAATAATAAATTATACATGTAATACCTACCATGAAACCCTCTTATGAAAATTGAAATTATTTATAATCCTGGTTACATTATGATGTATATACGCATGAGTAACATTTAGATTTTTTAAATTACACGAATGAAAAACATTAGGTATCATGTTTTTCTTTTCAAAATTATTATTATACTAATAAAAATAATATAGTTTTTTAAATATAATTATATATATTCACCATGTGATGTGGTTAAGAAAAAAGAATCACATTTCTTCTGGAAGGTTGTAACCCACATGTATGCATCAATGATGTTATCGTATTGAACTTTTTAGAAAAATAAGAATATATATGTTATATTTTTATTCCATAATTATAAATAATTAATTAATATCATATATATTCATTATATTCATAATTATAACTAGTTTATATAGGTGGTGATGGAAAATGAATTTCCTCATTTTTTAATGCGGTTGTCCACTATACACATGAAAAATGGTTTTGTTTCCCATATTATGAAAGGGGAAACAGATTTAGGTTATTCCATTAACCTAAAAAATATACTTATACTGATGATACAATTTTTATCATTTCAATATGATGGAATAATATATGAATTTTGCATAAAAAGAAATATAACTATGTCATTTGGAGAATGTTGTACCTCTTCATTGGAAAATTTCATTTAAGATTCCCTTTAATCACTCTAACAATGGTATTATACCTCTAATAAGACCTATATAATATGATTATGGATGCTATGATGGTATGGTTCTAGGTCATAGATGAGATAGGGAGTTTAATAGGTTCAAGTAATAGAGGAAATTATATTATCTTTTTATGTGACGGGGCATCACTGAGAGAATTAGATAAAGAATTAAATTAGTATTAATTAATTTTCAGGTAAAAAATTATAAAAAATTATATAATTTTAAAATTGGATGAATATGATTCATATACCAGAATTACAATATATTGTGGATAGTTTTATGTGATGTTTTTACCCATATCTCTTTATTCTAACACCATGTAAACTATTTTCTAAATAACTGTGATATAAGTATTTTTTACTCTTTATGGGTAAATAAAGTGACTATAAAGGTCTAATTGAACATAACAACCCAAATATTATATGTTAATACATATATAATTCACTCATATAATTATATTTTTATTTTTAAATAATTTAATAAAATATTATTTATTATTATATACCATTATTTTCATTTTTGGAAATACAAGAAATATTATACTATTATATATATAACTCTTGAAAAATTATCCAAAAAATTAAATTTCATATAATTAAAGTAATAAATGATTATAATTAAGACATCCAATTAATGTTTTAAATGTTTAGCTAATATTTTAAAAACCATTATTTGTTTTAACCCCTTGGTTAAACAATATTAACTATAACCGCAGAATTTTTTTAATATTACATGGTTGAAATTTTTATTATAATGTAATAATTGGATCATAAATTCCAAAGATATTAAATTTTATACCATTTTTAGTCTTAATTGTCATCTTTCAAATAATTTATGGTTTATAAATAATTTATTAAACTATATTATTTACATAAAATACTATTAATGTCTTCTTCAGAACTATTCAAATAATTTTACTTTTAAAACGACATGAAATCAATTGATTAAGAATATAAACCATTAAAACCTCTATAATATATTATATTTATCTTCAAAATTTTTGGTAAACCATTAATCACCGAAAAAATAATACTTTAAGAGTTATAATATACTTTACTTTATTTGTTTACTATTTATAGAAGATCAATATCCACATTTCATATGAATTTATAGAAATTATAACATCCATAATAATTTAAAATAAGTTACCATGACAAAACACATATATGTTTAAAATAAATCTATATAAGTAATCAAAAAAAATTAATATGCTTCGAAAAATATTATAGATGTTAAAATCATGAGAGTGACATTTTTAACATTATAATTAATTAAAATATTATGAACGAAGAATCAGTGGAATTTGGCCATAAATTGACCCATTTTTAGTAATTTCATTAGAATTTTTGAAAAACAATTACCAAAAAAATAAAATCATGTTTTTGATTCATTTTCTCCCTTATCTCTGAGTAAAACCACACTAAATTAATTTTAACCTTAATAGTGATAACATAAATTTTCATCAGGAGAATATAATTATACGAGAAGATTTAAAATAGATATTATAAAAAAAGTGGAAGTGATGATTAATAATACTCAATCAATTTTAATATGGTTAAATTAAAAAGTAGAAATAAGTTACATTAAATATTAGAGCATAAAATTCTTGAAAATTATTTTTAGGAAAATACCCACTTTTAGTGTAAATAATATTCCACTTTTAAATGCACTTATATATATTTTTTAAATGAATTATTTTGGTTAAATCATAAATAGAATACATTTTTTAAATTTTTTTATCATGAAAAAAAAACAGAGTCTCCCAACCTTGAAATTAAATGCGAAGACACAAAATTTGTTTGAAATTTGTATAAATTTAACATATATATATAAAAGTGTAGCTTGGGTTCCCAATTTAAAACTAGTTCATTAAAAAAATATTTAACTCTTTAAGAATAAATTTTCTCAAAAAACATAAACACTAATATAATTCCTTGTTTTAGGGTTATCTAAAGTTTTACCCTACATATTTAACATTGATTATTAAATTTTAATATATAACAATGGGATATATTTTACTATGATTTTTATTAATTATGAAAAACATTAAATGGGGATTATTTAAAAAAGATAATCTCAATACTCCAAATACCAAATTAATTTTTATTATTAAATTTATGTAATATTTTAATTATAATTTAGGGTATAATTGAAAAACTCAACAAAAAATAGTTTTTTGATAAAATTGTTTATAAGCCAAAAAATAATCATAAAAAAGAAAATATAAATGTGATTTAATTGTAAAAAATTAAAATATATCTAAATAATTAGTACCAATGACACTTTAAGATAAATTTAAAGTCATAATGTTATATTCCAACTCGATAAAATGTTACATTAATGAACTTTATTATTCTCTTTTCACTAAAAAATAAATGTTTTCAAAAAAGTACCAAAATTTCACTGTAATAAAATTCTGATATTCTAATGAACAAAATTTAAATTTTTTAAATATATATATATATATATATATATTAAATATAACATAAATAAGTTAATATATTATCTAACAAATATCAAAATAAATATTTGGGATACAATTTGTTTTTACGAATAAAACCCCATGACATGAATATTGACTGATTATTTCTTATGAATTCATTGGTAAATTTAAAATCATTACTAAATAAATATATAAAATTTGGTTAATTATATTTATTCCATCTAATTTAATTTCTAGGTTGTGGAAATTACATTTAAATAATAATATTTAATGGTTCTTTTATACTCGGTGTATCGTTCTATCAAACCCATTGTTCTTATAAAATATAAAGATATTATTGAAAATAGAAAATCCAAATTCATCCTAGAGTCCTTAAATAAATAATATATATTTGTTTTATTTTCATATGACCAATCCTTTAACTTGTGTGGAGTAAACCAAAGGTGGTCTATCAAAGAATAGGTATGGATCTTAACAAAGCTCATTCAATTTTATTTCTTCTTAATCATTATAAAATTTGTTGTTCAAATGAAAAAATAAACAGAATAGTATCATAAATTTATTGATATGTTATTAAACTAATAAAATAAACTTTTACCAACACTTCTTCTTCAACTGGGTGATAAAAGTTTTACTCATGAATACATGTTGATTATCACCTCCACATAATGATATGATTCATTTCGAATACCCTTGTTTTATGGTTTTTTAATATTTTTGATTTAATTTATATATGTATATATGATATTAATTATATAATTTTTATTTTGTAATGGTTAACCAATATATAACATTATTTCAATCCATCCATAGAAAAATTGAATCATCTCTTGAGTGGATGTATAGACTACCATCTCCCATAATGATGTAATGCATTTTGCATCACCAAATAATATGAATTGATATAAATATGAATATAATGAATATATATGATATCTAAATCATTATTTACAATCAAGAGATAATGAATTCATGTTTATAGTTCAATGACCATTACATCTGAACCAAACCATACATGAAAAGTGAAGCAATTAACACATTCACTAATAGTGACAATGACATATTGTTATTAGACATGTGATATGACTTTATACATAAACCATGTATTATATAATAGGTATGATTATGTTTTTGTATATAAGTATAAAAATATTAAAATTTATTATATATGATTTTAAGGAACTTATGAAATAAATACATCATTGATGTATGATTTTTTGTTAAAATAAAATATTTATTAGGAATGTTTTTGCATAAAATATAAGATGATGAAAATTTATGATATATCACTCCAAATATTTTTAGTTTTATTCCCCTAATGTTATTTTTAGTTATTTTATGTTTTCATATCATTTTTTCATAATTAGATACTTAAGAGAAATAAGGAATTTTTATTAAGGATAACTAACCTTTTCCCCTTCATTTAAGAATATTTTAATTACAGTTAGTATTTTTTTTAAATGATTTGAAAAATGATTTAAAATTTCAACAATGACTATTAAAATTCATCATAAAATTCATTTAATATCACATAATTAGTATTAAAATTTATTTTCCTATCATTTTATAAATATGATACTTTTTAATTTTTATAGAAAACATGAATGAAATTTTTATTTTCATATATACCCCTTGAATGAATTTCCCATCCATCATGAATATTCCTTTGTTTTTATATTAAATTATATATTTTCTTTTTTTTTTATTAAAATATTTATTTCCATAATTGTTTTCTGAATCATTATATTCCACATATTTGATTTTAAATGAAATGTATTTAACAATCCATTAATAGACTAGTTATCTTCTAAATTTATTTTCATCCATAACAACGACATCTGATGTTTCTTAGGATTTACTAGTTTTTTGATCCAATGTTATGACATTTATTCACTATCTAGATGATTTTTAATATGGTGAAAATAATGTTTAACAACCTTGTATGTTTTTCATGTGTGATTATTTAGTGATATTATAACTGTTTTTTTATCTTGTAGAACACATATATATGTTTTTCATTTTGTGGCAACTGGGATCAAAATTTTATAACCCTTCAATTCATTGGGTATGGATAGAAATATCATGATATAAAATTTATAAAAATAGGGTGTGAACTCAGTTCAATATGGAACATTTCCTGATATGATAGTCTTGTAGGAGATTAACAACTAAAGAAATGATTGAAATGGGAGTCAACTGAGTCCAGTATGATAGTCATGATCGTGAGACTTGACTAAGTAATTATTTTATTTTCTTATTTTTATTCCACAAACAATTGAATTTTGCTTACGATGATTCATTATTGATAATTCTACCCTCTTATTCCTTATGTATTTTGATTGATAAAACATTATTCAATGTTTAGTAATTATTATCTATGAATTTATGGGTACAATTATCTAATGTAATGGAAATTTTTTTAATACCCATATTATTGTCTTATGCTCACGTATGATCATTTATTGATATCTACTACTTTTACCATTATTGTGTTTCTTATGTCAACATTTATTATTTTTATCATTTCTAGTTTATATAGAATGGTTTTATGTATGTTTCTTTTCTATGAAGGGTTGAAGTTGTGAATAACTAAATTGGAATTATATATATTAGGCATGTACAAATTTTTTATGTATCCATGTTTCTAAAGACACTAAACCTTTATTATTATGGTATGGTCCATTTTCAAATTTAATTTATATTTAAACTAACAAGAAGTAGTTTTTTTTTCTGAAATTCATTAGTCATTATAGTACATTTATCATCAAATTTTTTATTATTTTTCAACAAATTAATAACATACCAACCTCTATTAATTAAAAATTACTCTAATAAATAACTATTATATAAATAATAAATAATATTCCAATTACAAATTAATAATGAATAATAATAAAATAATAGTTTTAAATAACATTTTTCTATTATTGAACAATGGGAGAGAAATTAATACTTGGATACGTGTGACCTATGTAAGTGAATAGAGGACTACATCAGATCAAAAAAGAAGCATGAATAGATTGAGATTGTTCGTCAAATGGAGCATTTCCACTCCCCCCATAGAAATCTAGGTTTAAACCTTTGTGTTCCTGAATTGATGAAAAATTTAGACGATGTTATATAGTCAGATGCCAAATCTTAAGTCTCAGAGTTTGATATCCCCTCACCAGGGAGGGTTATTAAGATGGGGCGTGTTTCTCATGTCAATATTAATCAACACACTATTGAAGAAAGATATAATCATTACAAGAATTCGATCATTGGATGAGTCATTTTTCTGAATGGTGAGTAGTTATGGAAGTACCACGATCAGTGTAGAAGTATTGTAGGATTATGGGGTTTCAATGATTGGAGGAAAATGGCTATGGGTGGAGGATATTCCACATTGTATTTCGTTAAGACGAGGTAAAATAGAGGGAATAGAGTTTTGGGTGTGTCCCCTTGAGGCATGGATTTTTTTTGGATTCAAGAATGGGATCATCCTTTTGATCCAGATAATATCCGGAAAACACATGCACAATTTTGTATTCCAATTTTCATGATGAATTGGTTCTAATGGAATACAAGAATTTTACGGGACATAGCCTATTTAGTAATAAATAACATTGGATGGACCATCAAATGGATGATCCATGCTTTGGAAATTATTTCAGGATTCTAGTGGAAGTGGATAAGTAATACACCCTTATTGAGGAGGTTGTGATTACAACACATGATAAGTGCATCACACAATAAATTCCATATGAGATGAATCGGAAGTTCTGCAAGAGATGTAGATACTTTGGTCACTTATCATCTGAGTTTAACATAAATAACACAATAAATTACATTAAATTGAAGGGGGATAAAGAGTATTCCTATAGGAGTAAAGGGAAAAATTATTCAATGATCCTAAATTAGTGGCTATGCATGACCCTTCAAACTCTGTAAGTATGAATGTGGAATCTATGAATATTAAAACACTTATCCAACACATTTCTGATAGAGAGCTATGTGTGGAAATACAATATCTCATTGGGATAATGGATTTGGAGGAATCTTTCTCGACCCTATTCTTTGATCATGGTAAATTACCACCCTACAATGGATACCAAGTTGGGGATTGAGTGGAGAGAATGCTTATGTAGGAACTTCAAGGAGTTCCAATCTATACATCTGATGCCTCTAATATTAAATTTAAAAGAAGCATCAATCACCCTACTATTTGATAAAGGGATACATCCTCACCTTGTGGAGCTGAACTTACACATAGTCAGTCCAATAAGGAGAAAACACATTAAATATAGTCTTTATCCCCAAAAATAGAACACCTTGGAAATAAGTTGGACACATGAGTGTACAGGATAGATAAAATTTAATAGGGGTACTTGAAAATCAAAATCAATATAAAGATGGGTCATTTTTTCTTACAAGGGAGGATTCCTCATTATCTCTAGATGATGTCGCAAAAAAATCCCATCTGATACTCTCTTCACACTAGTACCCCATCCAAGGGAGCCTGAAGAATGGGATCTAGGGATGAAACTACTATGTTGATTCAATCCAGAAATAAGTTTAATATCCAAAAAGTTACTTTATCGTCCAATGAATATGAGTATGTTCAATCTTCGCAATGCAACCAGGACGAGTCCTTTTCCTCGATAGAAAGTGTGAAACTTTTGGGGACTTCAAATCACAAAATGGAAACTAAAAAAAGTTAACAAAAATAATAAGGGTGTGAATGAATTTATTAATCAATTAGGTCCTTAAACAAGAGGCATAACCCTTAAATAATGATAATACTATTCTAGAATTTTCAAGGGGTAGGTAACTCCCCTACATTCACAGCCCTTAGACATCTCATTTTGACCGACAAAACCCCCATTTTCGATTGATGAAGAAAAAATGGTGTTTGATAAAGGGACGATAATGAATTAGGACTCTATTTGTTACAATTTCATTTCTCAAAATTTACTCACTAGTGACTTGGATCATCTATAGATATCTGAGAATAATTGGCTTTAAATTTCCTCATACATCAAGGGTGAATATAATTACATATGACGCATTTTGATTATTGAGTTAATGTTACCATTTATTTAATTTATGCCTCCAAATATTACATCAAGAAGAGGTATCTATAGAGAGATATGGATAAAATTACAACATCACAAGAAAAGAATTGATTATTATTAGTGATTTTAACATTGTGAAGAAACTTGATGGGAAAATTAGAGCTAATTTTTTAATAATTGCATCACATGATTTATATTTATGCATTGATTACTATAATCTCATGGAAGCCAAAATCTATGGTGCTATGTTTACATGGAGTAGATATATCAATAATGGTAGGTATGTAAGTAAACATAATAGGTGATTTTTATAAGTTGATGACATGAGTGCTACCAATCCACTTTTAGCTTCACAGTTCGCAAGTTACACTCAGATCAAAATCATATATCTCTAGACATGAACATGAACCTACATAGGTCAGTCACTCATCCCTTCAAATTTAAAAATGCTTGAATTACCTCAACTAGATGGAGAGAAATGTTATTAAGGCTTGGGGTATAGAATCCTTTGGAATCCCCGTAAAAAAACTGGATGGAAATATCAAACCTCTCAATGGTCTCTTAAAATTATTGAGTAAGGAATCATTTTCCAATCTTGAAATTAGTATTAATGTGGATGAATAATATCTTTCCTCCTATCATGTGATAAATTAGAATAAAAAGTATATTTACAAAGAATAATTACAAGCCACTAAAAACATGATGAGGTCTTAGAAATCAAGGAATGGTAAAATATGAATCATCTCAATGTCAGATAGCTAAGAGATAGTGATAGGTACCCAAATATCTTTCGTCATATTCACAAAGATAAAATAATAAACGGGGGACCAAATTCTCTAAGCATCAATTGGAGCCTCTTCAATTATAAAAATGAGATTGCTAGGGAAGTATATCATTTTATCGATGATATTTATTCAAATAATGGGGATTGAAAACACTCATAATGTTATTGAAAACATCCCATCTGACATTCATGATCCGAATAATTCAGGAATTATTTTTCTGCCCTCTAAGGAGTAAATTCGAAATTTTCTCTTTTATCTCAATATTTGTAGCATGCCTGGACCTGATGGGGTTACCAATTTTTTTCATGTTCTATTGGGATATCATGTATGAAGAGGTGACAAATTCTGTGTGATATTTTTATCTATGACTACATGAATTACAGTCTCAACTACAACTTCAATTCATATATACCAAATAAATAATGGAATTTAAATGTGGGACTTCAAACCAGTGGAAATTAGGAAAACCATTCCAACGTTTATTAGCAATTTCATTGTGAATATGATGGGAAGTCTGGATGGTGACATCATCACACCAAATCAGCATGGTTACATTCTTGGTAGACATATCAAAAACTGTCTATTTACATCCTCGAAACACATAAACTTATTAAATAAAAAATCGAATTCTGAAAACATTTCTCTAAAGACTGATATATTGAAAGATTTTGACACCATAAAATAGAGCTTCACTTTTTAATTCCTCAAGAAATATGGATTCTATGATGATTTTATTAATCTCATCAGTATCATTCTTAGAACATCGAGGTTTTCCATTATACTTTTATGCATTAACCTAAAGAGCTTTTCCAAGTATAAGTTTATGGATATACTTTAACAAACCACATGGAATATTTAAACAATGAAACATTGGTTTTATGGTCTGAAATGTTAGTGGTTGAAACTAAATGTATTATCATGTAAAATTGTAATGTGGACATACCTATATACAAATCTAATAGTGATCCAAATAATAAAACCATCGTAAGAGGCTAGTTATATTTACGTGAAATTAATATTTCAATTTATAAAATGTTATACTTTAAAACATGGGAATATTAAAGGTGTATAACTATACTAAGATGTATATATATGTAATATTTCTAAATTAAAAGTCTTAAGAAAATTGTTTCCATTTAATGTGCTGTGAATATTTCATATTAAACAGAATTTTTCATTATCACATGGAATTAAAACTCAATATAAATGGGTCTTATGATTAAAGAGTTGTCCTATACCATTTCCTGGCCATTGTAGTTGGTATTTGGGTTTAGGATCTTGAGTAGTAACCCCCATAAAAACATATTATAAAATGTGAATGTCATCTGATTAGTACTTTAGTCTATAATAGTTATCCTTACTATGATCCATCTTGTTGTTATAATGTTCTGAGATTTTTTTGGAATTGTAGAAAAATGCCTCAATGAAGGCCTTAAGATGATAACTAGGAAGATGGAAATGACCATTCTTCTGAAGTGGAGAGACCTAACCCACCTATTAATCAACCTATGGAACCTCTTATTACAACTAATCCAAAAAAATATACTTAGTTTGAAGAGGGTTTTCTAGGGTTCATCATGACCATTTAGTGGGACCAGTTACATGACCCTATTATGGTATAGTTAACACAAGAGTTTCAATAGAAGCATTCAACTAATTACATGGGGTATGGTGGCCCTCAAGATCTTGAGGCAGGGCTAGAGGCCAAAATATATATATTAGATCATCTAGAGAGTCCCCCATAGATGCTTGATAAACTCATGTATTATATACTTCTTGGATCCATGAAGAGTTAACAGGATGTTCTAATTTAAGAAGATCAGCATCACTGAATGTTTGGGTTTGATTTAAAGAACATATTATATGACTACATCTATTTTGGGATGATGAGAAATGAGCGATCTATGTGATTTATGAGTTTTCTATAGGATACAGTATCTGTTATAGACTATTCCACTCATACTATAGAGATCTAGTATTTAACTCTTACACATTCCAAGAATGAATTAACCTGGGTGATGTGCTTTTAGAATGGTCTTAGTAAATCAATCTGATATCAGGTAAATGTTTTTGGTTGAAAAACATTTATAAAAAAATAAACCAATTTCATTTATCCAAGAATTTCATAAGTCATGTTGAGGGTGGAGGGAACGGTACTTTGTATCCCAAACAGGTTTTGTAAAGACCCTGAATTTCCATGTTTTTTTAATTAAATAGGAATTTTACGAGTCCGCAAAAATTGATGGCATGTGATTCCGAGGATTAGTGTGCCTGGAATCAATTTATGAAGTTTTGTTTGGGTACTTTTAGTAAACGTACAAGTAGGTTTTTATAATTCTTGAACCGGTGCTCGAAATTGAAATCTAAGGGCACCTATGTGCTCGCAGCGCCAATATTCACTTAAGTCGAATTTCACATCGACGACAGCTGGTCATAAATAAAAGTTAGTTTTTTGGTTTTTAGTGAATTAATTAAACAAAAATAAGGTTTTGTAAACTTTATTTTTATTATTGTGTTAAATACTCCATGTGGAGGTTGGAGGTGGGGACCTCTACACTATAAACTCCCATGAGAGGTTATGGAGGTCGGGCCCACCCGAGGTCTAAAACTCTTCTTCTTGTTTATTGTGGTGGAAACCACCTAGGGTTAAACCCCCTTGAAACTCCCCTTTACTGGGGAGAAACCCTCCCCCTTCTATTAAGTGTACGGGAGACTCTTCAACTCCTCTAACACTTAATGTGCCAAATCCTTCACATTTAATTAATCCACCCATTTGTAATTTGATGCAAAAAAATTAAATAATAGATTAACTTAATCCATTATTTTAGGTTGGAATTTTTATTTTGGTGGAGCTTAGGAGAATGGAGAGATCTTAGGGAGAAAATCTCTCACCAAAAAAGAACAAAGAACACGTTATTCCAATGATGAACGCCGACATAGAGTGTCTTCAACTTTCTTCCTCGGAACCCCTTAGACATGGGACATCTTCGAACGATCTTTCCTCCTCACCATCGCTAACAAACCAACGCACGAACATGGATTGGAAGTGTGTGGAAGACACGATGAACGACGCCAACACCATCTTCTTCCCAGAAACACCGTAAAAAAAGTACGAAAAAAGGTTGGGGTTTAAGCCTTTTTAATTGTTGCACGTTCCTAGTTTTACTTCAAGAATTAAGAATCGAAGATCCATGCTATCAATCTATCATGGGTGGTGTGGGCCGAATGAACATGTTCTGACCCCTCAGCCTTAATTTGTGGATTTTGATGGTAATCACAACATGAGTTCTCGTTGAGAGATTTTCTTCAACAATGATTGCGGATCAAAGGCGACGTCCGGATGGGTGTACGGCTAGTTCCTGAACGAGAATCAGGCCACCATAACTTGTCCGGTTACCAGCGGAAAGTTCCTCGGTGGATAGAACTGAAAAAAATCACTGCATGGACGTCAGTGGTGTAACCGCAATGCTGGAGGATGAGCCCATGGTTGAAGGGCTGCGGTGGTGCGGCGGCGCGGTGGCGGCCGACGCAAGGTCGACCGCGATGAAAACCGGCGGCTCGAGCTGTTGGGTTTCCGGGGAAGGTGTGGCCCAACAACGCCATGCGTTGGAGAAAAAGGGGGCCACGACCTTGTCTACGGTTATGGAGGACGAGAAACTCGCTCTTCCAGTTGCTGGAAGAGGCGTGGCACAATTGCGTCGCGTGGGAGATGGCTGGCCGCTCACCAAACCAGGAGGAGATGGACCCATCGATTATGTCCAGCGTGACACGGACTAGCGCCATGTGGCACCTGTTTTGTAATCCCATGAATGGCTAATCCATTCAGGAATCCAGGGGGAACAACCTCACCTTTGGACATGGCTAGGTCGGACCCCATAGGCTGCCCGACGCTGGCCTCATGGCGGCCGAGCCCAGCGCGGGCCGGACCCAACGCAGGCCGGGCCGCCCCCACGGTCCTCGCGTGGGTCAGACCCAATGTGGGATGGGTCTACCTTGCGGGCTGGGCAGGATTAGCGGACTAGGTCGAACCCCAGTCCGGACCCGGGCCAGGACAGGTCGGTCCGTGTCGGTCCGACGGGGCCGGACCGGACCAGTACCCATGTGACCTATTTTCCACTCTTTTGCTCGTAACATGAGCTACATGCGTTCGATTGACAAATTGTCCATGGAGAAGAAAACCTTGGAGGAAGATGGTTCTTTTTGTATAACCCACTCGAGGTTTGGATAGAGTTGGGGTACGGCCGGGTTGGATCGAACGTAAATCCAACCGGGCCCTCGGAATGAAAATGCCAATAACTCTCAGACCGAGCGTCCGATTGACGGTCTGAGCGTCCGATTGATGTGTCGTCTTTCGCATTGGGTATGTTATGGATGGGTATATTATGGATGGATATATCTTTTGAATACATCAACATGGGACTTCATGGAAGTAGATATATCGACACATAGCATGAGGAGCGGACCCTCCCGGAATCAAGCATGCCTTGTGTGGAAATCCTGTGGCTGGCTGCTCTCTGACTACTATTCATGGATCAGGTGTGGGTTCGATAGCTCTGACTACTGTTCCTAGATTATGAGTGGGTTCGATAGCTCTAAGTACTATTCCTGGATCCTGTGTGGGTTTGATAGCTCTGACTACTGTTCCTAGATCCTGTGTGGGTTCGACAGCTCTGACTATTATTCCTGGATCCCGTATGGGTTCGGCAGCTCTGATTTCTTGTACTAGGATCCTACGTGGGTTTGACAGAATATATGATTTAGTGGCTACATCTAATCATCTCTAACTCTCTACAAAAGTTGTATACCTGTGTGAGCTGAGTCAGTAACTTTTGTTTTTTTCTCATGATTTAGACAGATTACTTGATAACTTTGGTATATGTATGGGCATATACCTATGCGGGGTTATCTATTGATTTCATACTTGGTGATTATACTTATTGGTTTTTTGAGACCTTGAGGGTATCAGTGTCCCCAATTAGTATCATTATACTCACCCCTACACGGGTTATGCCTGCACCTCGTTGTGTTGGATGCAGACGATAGACAACGCTGACTGAGGCTGAGTGTACCAGGACTGGATGGTACCCAGAGGTAGACCACATGTCGTGACGGTACATGGAGGAGACAGACGAATGTGGAGTGCTGTGGAGACTATGTGTACCTACCCATTATGTAGGGTTCCCAATGGATGACGCATGAGCTGCTTTCCCTTTTTCTAGTACATGTACTTCGATTTTCCTATACTTTATTATTGGACTTTTATTTCTAAGACCTTATTCTTTTCATCACTCTTTTGTTATACAGTTTTACTTAGTGTTTTTATTCTTACTTGTACTCTTTTGTGTGCGTATTCAGGTTATAAAGGAAATACCTTCCCAATTTTAGGGATTTATTCCTTTTGTGCTAGTTCCCAACCCCTAGACTATGGAAGGCGTGCTTAGGGTAGTCATGGTACGGGCCCCGAGGGATGGGTCGTGACAAATTGGTTTCAAAGGGGTCGGTTCTACCGCAAAACTTAGGAATCTGGCCTTTCGGTGAAGCAATAGTGTTAAGGGTACTGAGTGTGGTTTTCAGTTCAGGGAGTCCAGTGTTGGTGTTGTGGCCGACGTATCCATACTCTAGGACCCTAACCTCTAATTTCTGACTCAGTGCATGAAAACACTGATTGCATGTGTGTTCTGAAGAGTTTTCTTTGTGATCTCTTTGAGTTTTCTCACCAGGTATAACTATTTGACCATGGCACACCTGTTTCATTTTCGGATGCCTCCACGTAGATAGCCAGCTAGGGTTTCAAGCTTTGTACGATATGGCAGCCCACCGAGTGACAAGGCCTCAGTGCAGGGCCCAATCACAGTGAAGGCACCGGCAATATCACTATCCGTTGGGCCACTAATGCCACCAGCCCCAGTAGTAGAGAGTGCACGCTGGCTGAGCGTGTTGTAAGAGTTCCAGTGCCAGAGGAAACCTAGGTATAGGGGTGAGACGGACCTGCAGGCAGATGAGGATTGGATAGAGGCTGTGGTGAAAGTCTTCAGACTCGTAAGGACACCAGCCGACCTTATGGTGATCCTTGACGCGAGTCTTCTTCAGGGAGTAATAGGCAGATGGTAGATCCTGATGCTCCAGGTGCATGAGGAGGTGACACTACTCTGGGAAGACATTGAGAGCCTATTTCGGGCAGATTTTGTCCCAGCCACCCTACGGGAAGTGTGAATACATGAGCTACTTCATCTGCAGCAGTGTAACATGAAAGTGGCACAGTACTCAGTGAAGTTCACCGAACTCTTTCTCAAATACACATATATGGTGAAGGACCCATTATTCAGTGCCTAGACCTTCAAACAGGGGCTTAGTCAAGATATTAGGTCATCGATGATCTCCCTCAGCATCTCGACACATGCGGGGGTGTTGGAGAGATACCTCTTAGTGGATAGTTTCCTTGCTGAGCAGTCACCAATAGTGAGACCCGCCATTGGGCGTCACGTAGCGGATCCTTCTACAGCTAGCATCGAATAGATATTGCATAGATCCAAGAGGACCAGACCATCTGGTGGATGACCATAGGACTTGGGTACAGTTGTGCTTGGCACACGAGACATGGTCATTCATTCGAGGAATAGGCAGTGCTTCACATGCGGCGGTCCGGGTAACATGGCCCGTGACTGTCCAATCCTCCGTTAAGATGATCAACAGACAGTTGAGTGACCTCCCAGGAAAAGGAAAAGGTTCGATCGAGGCAGTCTGTAGGACGCAGGGGGATGTGGCAGAAGAGCTGGTAGAGCAGCTGGTGGTGGGTGATGTTTCGAGGTGTTATCATCACCACCACCAGGTGGTCCACCTAGACCGCATGGAGTTGGTGGATAGGGGAGAGCTCAGCTCCAGAAAGCTGACGCATATGATCATGGGGCTCCTGAGATGATTCGAGGTATGGTCTGTGTCTACTCTACCGTAACTACAGTTCTTATAGACATAGGTTCCAGTCACTCTTTCATTTCCACTGCCCTCGTTCGGAGCATGGAGATTCCGACAGAGCTATTGGTGTGATCCTTACAGCTAGAGACTTCTATGTGATTAGATTCATCGATTACTCCCAACTGTCGGTAGTGTGAGCTTACTCTAGGAGGTGAGAGCTTTAGCTTGGACCTCCTAGTAGTAGCATCGAGGTCTTACGACGTCATCTTGGGTATAGACTGGTTATCTGTTGGAGTTGGTGACCTAGAACCAACTACTTTTTTCTTTATTCATTAATAAAAGCCTTATCACATCTTGTTTGTTCTTTTGCTTGAAAATGCATGTGATAATGTCCTAAGGACAGCTGTTATATTAATGGGTCATAGCGGATCCCTGCTGTGATGAGAACCCGGATGTGCCATAACACAGTTCTTGAATGTATGTTATATGGCCGAATTATGTTATTTGAGGGACACAAATAATTCAGGTCATTAGGGGTGAGGAATCACAAAAATTTGAGGTAGCTTCTCATGGTGTGCGCCCTTGGTAATATCCAGGAGGATATTATGAGAATGAGACCCGCCAGTAGGAAATCGACATTTCATAGTGTCATTGGATGTTCCTATCTGCAGATGTGTGTATTGGTCATTAGACTTTGATATTATTATTCATGGGTTTTATAACTCGCACACTTAGAGGTATCGATGAAAACTGTGACGACACACTGTTCGCAGTGAGGTAGGATACGTTGGGTGCAGCATGACTAATACTTCATTAATAGATAATGCGAGAAAGTATTTTCCCCTTCTGTTCCATAACGAAAGTAGATATCTCAGGCCCTTTGATGGAATTGATATAGCCTAAATAAATCAATGACCATGGTAAGGTATGGGTAAGTTCTGTTTCAGGAAGTCAAAGAAAGAATAATCGAGCACATGGGTTGATGGCACTAGTATGCAACCCACTAGATTAGAGATATCAAGGCAAATGGATTATATTACACGGTAAGCATTCGTATGTGGTGACATGTCATTGCGGCATTAACTTATATCTCTATGGGTGCCATGGCGTGTTGCTAGATGATAACCTTGGACTTTAGGAAGGCTCCGCCTAATGCCCCTGAGAAAGAAGCCTAGAGGGTCACACACTAAGTGTGTCCATGTATCTCAGTTAAATATTAATTTAACATGTTCAATAAATATTATTCTCGACTTTGGTTTAATAATTATTTATGGATGCCTAATAGCATTTATTTTGACACTAGTTATTCGAGAGAATATATTGTGGGTGAAATAATACATTTATTAGCGTGTAATGCAGTTACATTTATTTAAGAAATAAATAGCCATTACTCAAGGACTAATAAATGTGGTGGAGGAAATAAAGGAATGTGGAAAATAAAAGCACACGCCATGTATATTAAATATACACTCCGTGTATTTTTAAGGAAAAACATGTACACTCCATGAAATAGTTACTATACGGGGTGTAGTATTTCTAGTCGGGATTTTGAGGAAATAATATCATTATTGTGATATCAATTATAATCAGCGTTGGCGCGTCTCAAGGAATTAATAATTCAACATGAGTGTTTTCAATAAGAGTTAATGAAATAAATAAAACACGTAACACGTTTATTTATTGTCATTTCTCTATAACCTCAAAACACGATTATAAATATCCTCAAAACCCCAACACTTTGATGAATGGTTGGGCACAACAATTCTGAAGAATTCTTTCAAGACCGAAAGAACTCATTCTTCCAAGAATGCTCTCAAGACCGAGAGACCAAGGCGATCGAAGGAGGACATCGCAAGTAAAGGTTCTTCTGCGCTAGCAGCTGGAGATCCCTTCGGTGACGTCTGGAGATATGTGGCACACATGTGGATCACCACTAGAGGAATCCAACACTTGGATTCTACGACGCAACGATGGATAACAAGATCCTGACTGGAGACATCAGTGAAGGAAGAATTCCACCAAGGTAATTCTTGTGAATTAATTAAATTATTTATAACCAACATATGATGATCCTATCTCTATGGTTCTAGGATTCCATCTTAGGTTTTTTTCCTCATTCTATTCTGAAGATTCGGCATTTTACATCATGATAGATCTCGGATTGAACGTTGTTTAATGTTAAAATTAATGTTGGGAAAACCCACCAACGCGCTTCTGCTGCCCCCAGAACCTACAAGTGGTATCAGAGGGGTCATATCGTTGATTATAATTATTTAGTTTTTTTGTTGATGTTTTACACATTTCATAATTTAGTTGTTTCAATTCAAGTTTAATCATTCTGGAAATATGAATCTCGAGATCTGATCCTCCTCCCACGTTTCTCGTTCACCACATAGAAATGAATTTTTCAATTAATTTTGATTAAAATAAAATAGATAAACTCATTCGGAGAAGCCAAACGTTTCTGTCCATACAACACCAGAATATACGACGTGTATTCGAAAGTACACGCCATGTAGTCTAGGTTCAATGCATTGACTGATCCGCCAAATCAGGCCATGTATTGGAGTATACCTATGTCATTTATGACATCGTGTGTTGAACAGGAAGATGTGGCACACGGTTTCTGGATTACATACCATGTGGTCCAACTGAACACGATGTGTAGTCCCTTCGGGTTCGGGTTGGACTGTGTTTCCCATACATGGCTTTCCCGGCTAGAAACCATGTAATACGGAAACTACATGGCGTGTTTCCCATAGAACATGCCGTGTACTCTGAAAATTTCTGAAGTACATTAACACGCCCTATCCCCGGGTGTGTACTTCGGATGGACGGTGAAGAGAAGGACACGCCTTGTAGTCAGAACTACATGTCGCGTACTCACTCAAATTACACTGATTTATTAAAATTTATTATTATATTATACAAACCCTTGAGATGAGTACCATAGTGCTGGTGTAAAGCTGAGGCACAACACATAATAGGTGTGTTATATATATGTGTTTAATTTAACATCTGTGTAATGAACATGAATTCACCAGGTTGCCTCCAATGTAAAAGTTACGTACAAGGATAATTTTAAATGAATTTATTTGTTTAAAATTATGATGGATGAGAATCTCAAGGTAGTTCAGAAAAGGGTTTAAGATGAAAGGATTGATTAATTAAAGATAATTAATTGATTCGAGCGTGATTTAACTTAAACAAGAACGATTAAAGAATCGAATGCTAGTTTTATTTATGCGTAAATATTTTTGCATGTATGGATGATCATGAGATAGACTGAGACCTTTGTATATGAATGGTTTATTTTAATTTATTTATTTTAATTAAATTTTATTTTCTTGCGAGCCATCTCATCATTAATATGTATGGCCTACGTGCCCAAGGATTTTTTTATGTAAAAAACCCTTTTTACCCCTCACCTGTGTGAGAGATAAATTCATATGTAATGGATGGAGCTCCACAGCTAGTGGAGGCGGCTCAAGTTAGGAGCCAAGGTGTAACCAATCCAAAGAGATACAAAGGTGGATAGGTGGAAAGCTGTAAACACAAACCCACGAGGTTCAAGGTGTTTTCTCCCCTAGGTCTTGGGTTAGTTTATCTACCGGTAGATAAACTAACCAATAGAACAAGATCATGATCATACCATTTATTTTATTTCTGTCAGTTTCATGGTTTATTTATTGTGGATGTGTTCCCACGATCACACAATTAATGAATTAAACAAGCATGTAAGATGGAACTAAAATAAAATCTGCTTATGCGTAAATAATATCTTAGACATGGTTAATCATTTAAGTATATCCCAATTAATATTAACAAGAATGTAATCAAAGATAATAAATTGGAAATTTACATATAAGGATAAAATCCCTCAAATAAATATTAAGTATGTATAGCCTTCCATAATCTTGGTTAGAATCGAACCATAGTTCAAAGTGCTTGACCAACCCTAGTTGGGGTGCTTTCAATTATTGAAAAATTGTAATTCAAGGTTTTGGGTTGACATAAGTTGGTTCGCATCAAGGGTTGACTGCCTTAACAGGAATTGGTGTTTCCAAGAGGCAAAGGTTGAGGAAATCCAAAATAAAAGGATTTCAGGATTGGGGAGTCCACTCAGCAGATCAAGGAGCTATGAGTTAATGCAGTTGGCATTTGTAATGCCTACATAAAACCCTTCATGTTTCATTACCAACCCTCGTTGGGGTAATTCAAAGGGAAATATGTATCCTTGACACTAGAATCTTTAGGAAACATAATATTCAGAAGTCAATGGTGAGGGCTATTGGATTTTGATAAAATAACGGGAGACTAATAAGTATTAATTTATTTATTTGTCTCAATTTTGAAATAAAGTATTAAATCTTTGCTCATCCTAATTTGTAAAAACGACATGATAATGACTTCAAAAATATCATTGCAAACCATAATCGAGAAGGAAAACCTTCTCACTGGCACCGATTTCCAAGAGTGGCATAGGCGTTTACGCGTCATCCATCACCACGAGAAGAAATTGTATGTTCTAGAAGAACCTGTTCCAGTTGCGCCTAGATTAAAAATTCTACCCTTAACTCACCAGGTAGATAAGGACATGTGGAATGTCAAGCCCGCAGTCCATATGGTGAATTAGAGGAAGGACAAGGAAATGGGGCCAAAGACTTATAAACGGTCTGAAGCCCCCGACCACTGTCCGTCCATGAAGGGTAATATCCAGAGGTGGGGCAAGGAATGGGAGGTAGTGTGTTTTTCATGTGGCAAGCAAGGCCACTGGAAGAGGAACTACACTTAGAAGCGTCGAGACACTAAAGGTGCATTCGTTATCGAGTGTAATCTTTCTATGTCTACACATTGGGTATTAGATACAGCTTGTGGGGATCACATCTATATTCAAATACAAGAACCAAGTAGATTTAGATAGATCACCAGAAGAGAGGTGGATCTTCGATCTTCCAATAGTGCAAGGCTGGCTGCGTTGGCTATTGGCGATTATCACCTCTCATAGATGAATGAGATGATTTTGGTTTTACGTAACTGTTATTAAGTGACTAGTGTTATGAAGAACATAATTAATGTATCTTGTTTGGATATGGATGGATTTATTTTCATGTTTGGAAATAAGGGTTGTCTCTTTTATAAGAACAACGCCTGTTATGGTATGGTACATTTAAATAAGGGTTTGTATGTATTAAATCACGAAAACCAAGTGTTGGAAATCGATAAAGAAACAAAATCACATGACTCATACATCACCCAGTTTTGTCATCACCGTCTTGATCATGTAAACAAGAAGCGCTTGACAAAGCTCTGCCAAGATGGCTATTTAGACTCTATTGAGATAAAACCACTTGATAGATGTGACACTTTTTTTACAAGGAAAAATGACCGAGTCGCCTTTTGGTGGACAGGGTGAAAGGGCCATAGAGCTTCTAGAATTAGTACACACAGATGTGTGTGGACCATTTCCAGTAGAAGCTAGAGGTGGATATTCTTACTTCATTACTTTTACTGATGATTTGAGTAGATATGGCTATGTCTACTTAATAAGGTATAAGTCAGAGGCCATAGAGAAATTTAAGGAATTCAATAATGAAGTAGAGAATCATCCTGGTAAGAAGATAAAGAAGCTTCAATCAGATCGAGGTGGAGAATATCTGAACCAAGAGTTCCTCGATCTTCTACGGGAGTCTGGGATTCTATCTCAGCTCACTCATCCTTATACACCACATTGGAATGATGTTAGTGAAAGGAGGAACCACAGCTTGTTGGACATGGTGAGGTCAATGATGATTCATGTGAATCTTCCATTATCCTTTTGGGGATATGCATTACAAACTGCGGCATACACATTAAACTTAGTACCAACTAAGGCGGCAAATGGAATTCCCTCCAAGTTATGGAATGGAAAGAAATCCATTTTATAGGACACACGTGTATGGGGATGTGAGGATCTTGTTAATGCCTCCTTAGGAAACAAACTAGAACCCTGGGGCAGGAGGTGTATCTTTATAGGATATCCCAAGGAAACTAAAGGATATTACATATATAACCCTCAAGAGTAGAATGTGGCTCTCGCCAAACAAGACGACTTTCTTGAGAGGGAGCACATACTCAAAAAAAATAGTGGGACCAAGATTGACATCGACGAAGTTGATTCTCAAGATACACATGAGTTGGTATAGGAAAAAGTTCAATAGGTCCCAGTGGAAGATGTTCCAGAAACACAAGTACTGCTTAAGATCTCAAGAGAGGTAAGGGAACCAGAGAAATTTGGTTTCCTAATCACCGAGGACGGTGAATCATTATTGTTGGACAATGATGAACCTATCTCCTACGAGGAAGCAGTAGAGAGCTTAAAAGCTACAAGATGGGTAGAAGCTATGAATTATAAGATGGATTCCATGTATCAAAACCATGTCTGGGTTCTGGTCGATGAGCCAGTTGATGTAAATCCTATTGGATGAAAATGGGTATTCAAGAGAAAGCTGGACATGGAATGTCTAGTTAGAACCTATAAAGCAAGGATAGTGACTAAAGGGTTTAGACTGAGTCAAGGAATTATCTATGTTGAAACCTTCTCCCCAGTTGCCATATTTACATCCATAAGAATCATACATTCCATAGCATCTTATCATGACTACGAGGTTTGACAGATTGATGTCAAAACAACATTCCTTAACGGGAACCTTCAAGAGTATGTCTATATGACACAACCAGAAGGGTTTGTCACACCAGGTGAAGCCAAACAAGTTTTCAAGTTGCAGAAATCCATTTATGGATTAAATCAAGCATCCATGTCCTGGAATAGTCGATTTGATGAAGCCATAAAGGAATTTGGGTTCATTAAGAATGAATGTGAGCCATGTGTTTATAAGCGGTTTAATGGGAATGTGATCATTATCCTAGTAGTATATGTTAATGACATATTGCTTATTGGAGACGATGTATTATTCTTACAGTCAGTTAAGGAATTGTTGAACAAGTGCTTCTCCATGAAGGACTTGGGTGAAGCAGCCTACATTCTAGGGATCAAGATCATTCGTGATAGATCCAAGAGGCTTCTTGGACTAAGTTAGAGTAAATGCATTGACCAGATATTAAAGAGATTTAGAATGGAACAATCCAATAGGGGATTGGTTCTAGTGTCACATGGCCTACATATTTCTAATAAAATGTGTCCTTAAACACAAAAAGAGAACGATAGAATGAGTATGACCCCATTATCTTTTTCTATAGGATCTATCATGTATTCCATGTAATGTACCATGCTTGATGTTTTCTATGCACTGAGCATGGTATGGAGATATCAAGAAGATCCAGGAGAAGAGCATTGGACTGCTGTTAAAACCATCCTTAAGTATCTGAGAAGAACTGAGGATATGTTCTTGGTGTACAGAGGAGACGAGGAGATTTTTATCAGAGGGTATGCTGATGCTGGTTTTCAGATAGATCAAAATGATCTGAAGTCGCAATCTGGATATGTTTTCTGTCTCAATGGAGGAGCTGTGAGCTGGAAGAGTTCAAAGAAGCTAGTTGATCGTCAATTCTACAGCGGAGTCCGAGTATATAGCGGCTTCTAATGCAGCCAATGAAGATGTCTGGATTCAGATCATTGTCCATGAGCTTGATGTGGTTCCTAGAAGTAAAGATCACATAACATTTTATTGTGATAATACTACAGCGGTGGCTCTTTCAAAAGAACCAAGGTCACATCAACAGACAAAACACAGACTCCGAAAGTATCATCTCTTGAGGGATTTCAATCAGAGGGGTGAACTTGCAGTGAGCTGAGTTCCCACTGAAGAGAACGTGGTGGAATACATGAATAAAGGCCTATCTCAGCAGAATCATGAATATCATGTTAGAGCTAGCGGGTTAAAGGTTGTCAGCTGTTTTCTCTAGTCCAAGTGGGACATTGTTGGAGTTTGTGGCCTAGAACCAACTACTTTATAATTTATTCATTAATAAAATCCTTATCACATATTGTTTGTTCTTCTGCATGACAATGCATGTGATAATTCCCTAAGGACAGCTGTTGCATTAAAGGGTCATAGCGGATCCCTGCTATGATGAGAACCCGGAAGTGCCATAACACTATTATTGAATATATGTTCTATGGCCAGATGATTTTATTTGAGGGACACAAATAATACAGGTCATTAGGGGTAAGTACTCATAAAACATTGAGGCACCTTCTCATGGTGTGCGCCCTTGGTAATATCTAGGAGGATATTACGAGAAGGAGACCCGCTAGTAGGAAATCCACATTTCATAGTGTCATTGGATGTTCCTATCTGCGGACAAGTGTATTGGTCCTTAGACTTTAAGATTATTATTAATGGTTATTACAACTTGCACACTTAGATGTATTGGCGAAAACTGTGACGAAACACTGTTCGCAATGAGGTAGGATACGTTGGGTGCGTCACGAGTAATACTACATTCATAAATAATGCGAGAAATGATTTGTATCTTTTGTTCCATAATGGAAGTAGATATCTCAGGCCCTTTGATGGAATTGATATAACCTAAATAAATCCATGGCCATGGTAAGGTATGAGAGAGTTCAGTTTTAGGAAGTCAATGAAAGAATAATCGAGCACATTGGTCGATGGCACTAGCATGCAACCCACTTGATTAGAGATATCGAGGCAAAGGGATTATATTACACGGTAAGCGTTCATATGAGGTGACATGTCATTTCAGCGTTAAAATATTTATTTATGGGTGCCTTGGTGTGTTTCTAGATACTAACCTTGGAATTTAGGAAAGCTCTGCCTAATCCCACTGAGAAAGAGCCCTAGAGGGTCACACACTAAGTGTGTCCATGTATCTTTGTTAAATATTAATTTAACAAGGTAAATAAATATTATTCCCGACTGTGGTTTAATAATTATTTAAGGATTCCTGATTGCATTTATTTCGACACTAGTTATTCGAAAGAATATATTGTGGGTGAAATAATACATTTATTAGCGAGTAATGCAGTTACATTTATTTAAGAAATAAATAGCCATTACTGAAGGACTAATAAATGTGGTGGAGGAAATAAAGGAAAGTGGAAAATAAAAGTACACGACGTGTATATTAAATATACACGCCATGTAGTTTTATGGAAAAACAAGTACACACCGTGTATTAATTATTACACGATGTGCAGTTTTTCAAGTCGGAATTTTGAGAAAATAATATCATTATTGTGATATTAATTATAATCAGTATGGGCGCATGTCAAGGAATTAATAATTCGACATGGGGGTTTTCAATAAGAGTTAATGAAATAAATAAAAGGCGTAACGCGCTTATTTATTATCATAACTCTATAACCTCAAAACACAATTAAAAATATCCTCACAACCCCAACACATTGATCAATGGTTGTGAAAAACAATTATGAAGAATTATTTCAAGCCTGAAAGAACTCCTTCCTCCAAGAACGCTCTCAAGACCGAGATATGAAGGCGATCGAAGGAAGACATCACAAGAGAAGGTTCTTCTATGGTAGCACCCATAGATCCCTTCGGTGATGTCCGGAGATACGTGGCACATGTGTGGATCACCTCTAGAGGATCTTGCACTTGGATTCTACATCGCCACAATAGATCACATGATCGTGACATGAGACAACAACGAAGGATGAATTCCACCAAGGTAATTCTTGTGAATTAATTAAATTAATTATAAACAATATATGATGATCCTATCTCTATGGCTCTGGGATTCCCTCTTATGTTTTTCGTTCCTTGTTCTATTCCAAAGATTCGGCATTTTACATCATGACAGATCTCGGATTGAACGTTGTTTAACGTTAAAATTAATGTTGTGAAAACCCACCAATGCGCTTCCAATGTGCCCGAAACCTACATTATCTAGAGTCCATGCTTATAACAACTATATTAGGTGAAATGTGTGGTGTTTACACACATATGGGACCATGTTTACCTTCACAGGTGAGAAGGGATCCTTTGTAGCGTAGGAAGAACTTACTCGAAGGAGATTTTAGCCGATCACTCATCAGTTGGCTTGCCTTACCCTCGGAGGAGTTGATGTGTAGAGTCCGAGCTATCCTGTAGTGGGGTACCGGCACATGGATGATTTCCCAGATGATGTCCCAGGTCAACCTCCTCAAAGAGAGGTGGACTTCTACATTGACCTGTACTCCGGGACAACACCAATAACTACACCAACATATCTGATGACTCTCACGGAGCTTTCAGAGCTACGAGAATAACAAGATGTCTGATAGGGGAAGGGATTCATCTGGCCCAGTGTTTCTCCCTGGGATTCCCCAATTCTATTCACCAAAAAGGCAGATGCGAGCTTGAGGATTTGGTCGACTACTGTCACCTTAACTAGGTATGTAGAGACCCGAAACTTGACGTACATAGATATTACATTACTTTTGCGGATTAAATAATACATAACAAAAACAGACACACAAGGCCCATAATAGTTTAGTGTCTTTGGAAACTTGGATCTTAATCTTCTAATCGTGGTGAAAGATCTTCAACATCTCCCATAAAGATCTTCAAGTTTTTTTTCCTAAACTAAAACCTTTCTTTTCATCTTTGGGGAAAATAAAACATAAAAAGGATTAGCTCAAATGCTCAGTAAGGGTAAGCATGGATAAAATAAAACATACCACACACATTTGAACCTAAAAACATGAACATAATGTTTAAAGATCAAAATATTGAGCGACGACTTAAAACATGGAAGTACATAAGGCATAGATCATAATGGAACATAAATAATGATAACATTTCATGGGAATAAAACATGTAATTGTGGAATCCATTAAGCACATGTAATGATTTCCATAGTAGCCAAGGCATTGCTGCCAAGACCATCTTAGTGGACAAAGTCCCTTTCTGAATCGAGTTCACTCCTCGTTTCAGTCCTGTAACACTAAACCAGATTAACATACCATTCCAGCCATGTCTATCTCATGAGATATAAAATCTTTACCCAATGCATTAGAGGGAGATATAGGTCCCACCCATTTCACAATGAAATCATTCTCACTTGTGCCACAATATAAACATAAATCATTCATCATAACCCAAGAATAAAATGGGTTTCATAAACATCATTCCATCATAACGTAATCCGTACAAAACATTTGGATATAATTTCATCCTTATAAAATTTAAACCATTTAAATCATAGAGGAATTATACTTGAAACATACACATATGAAATAATGTAATCTTATATGGAAAATGATTTTGATAAAACACTTGAAATGAATTCTTGAGGAAAATATCATTTCTTCTTCAAAATCAATTTCTTTTCACAAAACATAATGCAATTTTAAAATAAAAGGATTTTTTTGAAAATAGTCATGAAATCCTTTGGATGAATCTTCCGGAAAATAAGTCTTTATAAAACCGTAAAAATCCATTCATGCCGTATACGTTAAAAAAACAATTTTCTCGTACTTTTGTCGGAAAAGTCAAAAATTACCTCGTAACGTAAACAAAAACTAGATTCCTTACATACCATGTATTAAAAGTAAAAAATGGGTAAAAATGACTTTAAAAATACATGAAAACACTTTTATAAAACATGGACTTGGAAGATATAAATAACCATAGTAAATACTTATGAATAAGCAATCTCGGATAAAAATGAGATTTGCAAAATTATCCCTTACCTTAGGTCTGATATGCTTCGTATGTATCCGAACCACCTATAATATGATTTAAATAATTTAATTTACTTATTAAAAAAAATCATATACATTGTTATGATATAATATATGGTTCACTTATGACTTTATATTACCCGTTCTTTTCTGAATTTCATGTTAAAGAGCGTTTTGGGTAAAATCGTTTCATTTGTCGTCCGTGTTTTGACTTGTAATTATTCATCTGAATACTTAGATCTTGATTACTTAATTCCAAAATATAAACATGATTTATATAAAATATATCTTCAGAATATACATATATATAATAGATTGATAAATGGAAAGAAATACACCGTTCATGGAGACGGTAGGCCGTACGTACGCATGAACGTTGTTTTCGTTTCCTCATTGAATTGAATGGAATTAATTGGATGAAATAAATAAATATATATACCTAAATCCAGTATCATTATTATGTCATATATTTCATGATTACTTATTATATATACTTTATAATCATTTATGAATGGTTAATCATTGAGAATGAATCTCATCGCATCGTGGGGACGGTATTCCGTACGTACGCACGAGCGATAATATCGTTCCCATGATCATGGAATTTTATTGAAGTGTTTGTATACTATTAAATAATCAATATCACTTTACAATAATCATATATAGTTATTATTTACACCATTATACCCATCCATGTATTGTGGTGGTGGAAAATAGATTACACCACGGCGTGGAGACGGTATTCCGTACGTACGCACGAGCGGTGATTTCATTTTCCGTAGGATGGATAGATGGTGAAATAGGGTTGTTTAATACTTATAATAACATATCAGTATATGAGTGATACTAATGATATTAATTCATAATGAAACAACCTATGAAGAAGAAGTTGAAGAAGAAATAAAGGTGAATGAATCGGTAACGGACATTACCTCTTCTTTGAAGCGCCGCTTTGAGACCTCCTCTTAAAGAACTAAAATTGGTCTTTGAAGAAGACCAATACCTCTAGGATATTTCTCGGGACGTGGAGAAAAGAATTTGGCAGGGTTTGGACGAGCATGAAGGCTCAAAGTGGTGTGAGGAAGAGATGGAGGAGGTGCCCTTTTATAAGGGAGGAGAGGGGCACCTTTAGAAAACTAAATGTATTATTTTATTATAAAGTCATATTCAGTTTTAAATAGATCCAAATTGATTTATTTAGAAGCTAAGGTGGGGATGGGTCGAAATCCTCTAATCCAATAGAATTTAGACAAGTTTAGGTTCCTATTTTAACCTTATCATTTAGATTTAAGATTAAGTTAAATAATTTTACTTTTACCGCGTCTTCTTGTTTTTTACACTATAAGGTTAATAAACTTACTATAACAAGCCAAACGAACCCCAAGTTGTTTATTATTAATATATATAACCTTATCTAAGTCATTTGGCCGAACCATAGATTTTTCGGAATAAAATAACAATTAATAATATAATATTTGTTTTAAAAACTATTTTATGTCAATTTTGATACTATTTTGTTAATTGATTTTTGTGAAAATTATAACAGAATGATTAGTTATAACAAAGTAGATTAAATAAATAATAACATGTCATATTAACATAGAAAATTATTGGAATTCATAAAAAGTCTCAAATTACATTTATTTGGGTATTTATAACATCAATTATGTCAATATTTCATTAAAATAATTACTGCATCATCATTAGGTCATAAATAAATTAAATTATTTAATGTCTAAAAATTACAAATTAAATATCATTATGTAGGAAATAATTTTATCTTTCTAATTAATTTTTATAGTCGAATTTATCTTATGTATAACCCTATATTAAAAATGATTTACTTATTAAACTTTGATTTTAACTATTTTAAACCTTCTTTAAATAAATTAATAATAAATGTCCTAATCTAATCCATGTGGGCCTAAATGGTCATATTTTATTCCTAACATTGTTTTTGGTCGAATTACACTTATCCAATAGAATTAGGAAATGTGTTAGGGTAATAATAATATCAATTTTACCCAAGACTACCCTATTTACTTTTAACAGTGGTAAATAAAAGCAAAAAGTTACTATTCACCAAAAATTATTTTCATCTCATTGAACTACATTTTACTTACTTACATCAACCGTGTCTCTCTGATTTTTGAAATTCCACTCACAGAAGCGGTAAAATTATGTTTTATGAAAAAATTCAGTTTTTATCTACCACATAGTTGTTTCACTATTCATCAAAAAATGAAAGTTTCCAGAAAAAAACGAAAAATTATGCCTAAGCTATATTTGATATTATGAATTCAAAAATGATGTTTATTTTTCCAAATTCAAAACATATCAGTTACATTAACTAATTTAAAAATTAATTCCCGTCGTCAAAACAAATAGAGTGTTTTTAAGAGATAATAACTATCAAAAGATTGACACTTGTTTATGTTTGGTTTAAATGTGAAATTACATCCAATGAACAACATTGTATTAAATTGTAAAAATATATTCTCAATATACTTTAAAACCACTCAAATTAATAATTTATCACTATTAATTATTTCGATTAAAAAGGTTGTTTTTAATTAAAATTTAGTAATTTTCACTATTGATTAGAAAATGAAAGTTATCTGAAAAGTACCAAAATTTCACCCTAAGCTAATTTCGATATTCCGAATCCAAAAATAAAGTCCATTTTAAAAGATAAAATTTATAAAATTTCAAAAATTGGGTATTACTATTCATAACGGCTAGTTCATAATAATATTATAATAATATCTCATTTAGTGAAACTCGGTATTACGTACTACACACGCTATCGAGGAAGGTCACGATTGCATATAATGCAGCCATGTTAGGGTTGTGTGTTGTGAAAGACTCCTTTGTTGTAACGTACAACACAAGACATAAATAAAATTAAAAAGAATATTTCTCATAAAATCTCAGGGTGTTACATTCTACCCACCTTAAAATGAATTTCGCCCTCGAAATTCGTCGGGGTTATAAATGGTTTACTACTCAAAAGATTCTTTAACATAAACCCATATCGTAAAAAGTAATACCAAAAACAATCTTTAAAAACTAAAGTATGAAACATAACGGTTACCCAAATTAACTAATCACTGGGTTTCCACATAAGAGAACATAAGTGAAAATATGGATATGGAAGAGAAACCTAACCATCATGTTTTGATGGAGAGTGGTAGAGAACATGACTATGAAAAAGACAACAATAAAAAAGCTATAGATTTGTGATGATATAAGGTACCATCTGATTCATCAGATATAAGGGAACTAGGACAAAAATTTTGGTTTTCAAGATCATTTCCCTAAAGTTGATGACTTAAAAGAAATACTTACATGATTTTGGTACAATCTCACTATTGTTCGTGAATTGAAAAATTTCTACTTCATCCCTTAAATAAATGAAGTTGAATTTGTTATTCGTGATGTGTTAGCAGATCATGTGATAGAATGATGGTTCATTCCATCTGTTTCGAACAAAAGGTTAGCGAAAGTTATTAGTCTATCTTATGGTTATATTAATCGTATATGGTATTAAAAATGAACCTGTACTTCATATATCATACCTCTTAATAAAATAAAACTAGTTTCTACTAACCAGGTACTTCCTATAGGCCAGTGGTAGGCGATAAAGGCCAGTCGTACTTCAGTTGTGGGTTCAATTCCCACATCCTTGTCCGACGCGATGGGCTGTCGCCCGTCCTGCAGGTTTTCCTTTTTCTAAAACGATATTACTATAACATCCCATCAATAATATCGAAAAAAACTTCTATCCTTGAACAATACTAACTTATGTCCAACATAATCCATTTCAATCTTTAGGCTTATCCATAATACTGTAGTCCGCTCTCATAATATAGTGAAAACGATTACCAGAGATTTAATTCCATCGTTGATCCCCATATATCATAAGATATGTCTTGTCGATCACATTCCAAACATTCGAAGGCCTTAATCATTTATTCTCTTGAAAAATGAATACCCATTGAACCTTAGTGAAAACATGAATGCAGTTAAAAGTTAACACTTTCCACATACCAAAATCCTCAAAATTCTATATACTCAAACCATGATATCACTTAGTCCTTATATCAATCATGATCTCCTGGATACAATCAAACATCTCATTATCTTCTTATTCCTTCATTATGCGCATATCATCTACTTTACAAAAATATCTGAATAACCTTCCATGGTTACTGGTACCATACAACATATACTTTCAAATAATTTTAGGAAGAAAAATAGTGTAACAATCCTTAGATGATTCTTTATTCCATTGTACCATTAACTATACAACATAACTCTCGATAAACATACAATCTTTCCACTACCTTCTAAAACAACTGACTGAGCTTCAACACTTATTTCAGCTCATATATCATTTGTAGTCTCCTCATCATCATCCACATAAATACTACCCATATGACCATGCTGATTCTCTTCATGAGATTTTCCATTAGGGCATTGGTTTGCATAATGCCCGTACATTCCACATTTAAAACATCTAATCATTGTTGATGTCATAGCAATACCATTATCCTTGTCCATGGTGTTAATTGAACCTTTTCCTTTGCACTTACTGGCTTTGTGTTCTTCTTTTCCACACCCAAAGAATCTTCCAGTTCCTTTGAAACAATCTCCCTGATGCCTCTTCCCACATTATTTACAAGAGGGAAATTGAACTTTCACTCCTCTATGATCATCATAAAACTCAATCTTTCTCTTATTATCTGAGTCAGGAAAATTACCAAAGATGAGATTATTGATTATATTATGAGATTTATGATTAGGAATAATAATGATGTTTGGACTTCCAGATCCCTTTTCATTTGGTTTCTCATGAAGAATATCATTCCATTGTCTGTCATATCCTCCATTATCATGAATCTTCCTATTTCCAGCCATTTTCTAAAACCCAAAAAGAATAGTGTGAGAGGAAAAAATCATGCTAAGGAAAACAAAATAGTAAAGGGCGAGTTCCCTCAATATCTAACATCTTAGGTTAAATTCAAGGATCGTTACTGTATTTCTATTACTATATCCTATACGTATACTTATCCTTAGGGGAATCGCTAGACATACCTTAGAAATATCTCTAGGGATCTCACTAACGTTTTCGCATCCTAGTTTCCAAAGGTTGAATAACCTTTACTCTGATACCAAGTGTGGAGACCCGAAGCTTGACGTACATAGATATTAGATTACTATTGCAGAATACATAATACATAACAAAAACAGGCACACAAGGACCATAATAGTTTAGTGTCTTTGGAATCTTGGAACTTAATCTTCTAATCATGGTGAATAATCTTCAACATCACCCATAAAGATCATCCACTTTTTGTTTCATTACCTAAAACCATTCTTTTCATCCTGGGGGAAAAGAAAAAATAAAAGGGTGAGCTCAAATGCTCAGTAAGTGTAAGCATGGATAAAATAAAACATACCATACACATTTGAACCTAAAAACATGACCATAATGTTTAAACATCAAAATCTTGAGCAACGACTTAAAACATGGAAGTACATAAGGCATATATCATAATGGAACATAAACAATGATAACATAGCATGGGAATAAAACATGTAATTGTGGAATCCATTAAGCACATGTAATTATTTCCATAGTATCCAAGGCATTGCTGCCAAGACCATCTTAGTGGACAAAGTCCCATTCTGAATCGAGAACACTCCTCGTTTTAGTCCTGTAACACTGAACCGGATTAACATATCGTTCCAGACATGTCTATCTCATGAGATATAAAATCTTTACCCAATTAATTTGAGGGAGATATAGGTCCCACCCATCTCATAATGAAATCATTCTTACTTGTGCCACAATATAAACATAAATCATTCATCATAACCCAAGAATAAAATGGGTTTCATAAACATCATTCCATCATAACGTAATCTGTACAAACAATTTGGAGATAATTTAAACATTAGAAAATTGAAACCATGTAAATCATAGAGAAATTATACTTGGAACATACACATATGAAATAATGTCATCTTATATGGTAAATTATTTTGATAAAACACTTGAAATGAATTCTTGAGGAAAATATCCTTTCTTCTTAAAAATCAATTTCTTTTCACAAAACATCATGCAATTTTAAAAGAAAAGTATTTTGTTGAGAATAGTCATGAAATATTTTTTAGGATGCTTCATGAAAATAAGGCTTTATAAAACCATAAAAATCCTTTCATGTCGTATACGTTAAAAAAACATTCTTCTCGTACTTTTGTCAGAAAAGTCAAAAAGTACCTCATAAAGTAAACAAAAGAATGATTCCTTACATAACATGTAGTAAAAGTCAAAAATGGGTATAAATGACTTTAAACATACATGAAAACAATTTTATAAAACATGGATTGGATGATATAAATAACCCCAATAAATACTTACGAATAAGCAATCTCGGATAAAAATGAGATTTACAAAATTATCCCTTACCTTAGATCCGATATGCTTCGTACGTATCCGAACCTCCTGTAATATGATTTAAATAATGTCATTGACTAATTACAGAATCATATTCATTGTTATGATATCATATATGGTTCACTTATGACTTCATATTACCCGTTCTTTTGTGAATTCCATGTTAAAGAGCGTTTTGGGTAAAATCGTTTCATTTGTCGTCCGTGTTTTGACTTGTAATTATTCAAATGATTACTTAGATCATGATTACTTAATTCCAGAATATAAAACATGATTTATATATAATATATTTTCATAATATAAATATATATAATAGATCGATAAATGGAAAGAGATACACCGTTCATGGAGACGGTAGACCGTACGTACGCATGAACGTTGTTTTCGTTTCCACATTGAATTGAATGGAATTAATTGGATGACATACATATATATATATATATACATAATTCCAGTATCATTATTATGTCATATATTTAATGATTACTTATTATATATACTTTATAATCATTTATGAATGGTTAATCATTGAGAATGAATCTCATCATGTCGTGGAGACGGTATTCCGTACGTACGCACGAGCGATGATGTCGTTCCCATGATCGTGGAATTTTATTGGAGTTTATTTAAACTATTACAGAATCAATATCACTTTACAATAATAATATATAGTTATTATTTACACCATTATACCCATCCATGTAAGGTGGTGGTGGAAAATAGATTACACCACGGCGTGGAGACGGTATTCCGTACATACGCACGCGCGGTGATTTCGTTTTCCGTAGGATGGATAGATGGTGAAATAGGGTTGTTTCATACTTATAATAACATATCAGTATATGAGTGATACTGATGTTATTACTTCATAATTAAATAACCTAAGAAGAATAAGTGGAAGAATAAATAAAGGTGAAAGAATCGGTAACAGACATTACCTCTTCTTTGAAGCGCCTCTTTGAGACCTCCTCTTAGGGCAGTAAAATTGGTCTTTGAAGAAGACCAGGACCTCTAGGATGTTTCTAGGGAAGTGGAGAAGAGAATTTGGTAGGGTTTGGCCGATCATGAAGTCTCAATGTGGTGTGAGGAAGAGAGGGAGGAGGTTCCCTTTTATAAGGGAGGAGAGGGGCACCTTTGGAAAACTAAATATATTATTTTATTATAAAGTCATATTCGGTTTTAAATAGATCCAAATTTGTTTATTTCGAATCTAAGGTGGGGATGGGTCGAAATACTCTCATCCAATATAATTTAGATAAGTTTAGGTTCCTATTTTAACCTTATCATTTAGATTTAACATTAAGTTAAATAATTTTACTTTTACCGTGTCTTATTGTTTTCTTACACTATAAGGTTAATAAACTTACTATAACAAGTCAAACGAACCCTAAGTTGTTTATTATTAATATATATAACCATATCGAAGTCATTTTGCTGAACCTTAGATTTTTTTGAATAAAATAACAATTAATAATAAAATATTTGTTTTAAAATCTATTTTATGTCAATTTTGATACTATTTGGTAATTGATTTTTGTGAAAATCATAACAGAAATATTAGTTCGGAAAAAGTAAATTAAATCAATAATAACATGTCATATTAACATATAAAATTATTGGAATTCATAAAAAGTCTCAAATTACATTTATTTGGGTATTTATTACATCAATTATGTCAATATTTCATTAAAATAATTACTGCATCATCATTGTGTCATAAATAAATTAAATTATTTAATGTCTAAAAATTACAAATTAAATATCATTATGTAGTAAATCATTTTAGATTTCAAATTAATATTTATAGTCGAATTTATCTTAAGTATAACCCTATATTAAAAAAGAGTTACTTATTAAACATTGATTTTATCTATTTTAACCCTTCTTTAAATAAATTAATAATAAATGTCCTAATCTAATCCAAGTGGGCCTAAATGGTCATATTTTATTCCTAAGGTTGTTTTTGGTCGAATTACACTTATCAAATAGAATTAGGACATGTGTTAGGGTATAATAATATCATTTTTACCCTTGACTGCCCTATTTACTTTTAACCGTGGTAAATAAAAGTACAAAGTTACTATTCACCAAAAATTATTTTCATCTCATTGAACAACATTTTAATTACTGACATCAACTGTGTCTCTCGAATTTTTGAAATTCCACTCACAGAAGCGGTAAAATTATGTTTTATGAAAAAATTCAGTTTTTAGCTACCACTTAGTGGTTTCACTATTCATCAAAAAATTAATGTTTTTTGAAAAATACCAAAAATTAGGCCTATGATATATTTGATATTATGAATTCAAAAATGATTTTTATTTTTCCAAATTCAAAACATATCAGTTACATTAACTAATTTAAAAATTAATTCTCATCGTCAAAACATATAGCATGTTTTTAAGAGATAATAACTATCAAAAGATTGACACATGTTTATGTCTGGTTTAAATGTGAAATTTCATCCAATGAACAACATTGTATTAAATTGTAAAAATATATTCTAAATATACTTTAAAACCACTCAAATTAATAATTTATCACTATTAATTATTTCGATTAAAAAGGTTGTTTTTAATTAAAATTTAGTAATTTTCACTATTCATCAGAAAATGAAAGTTATCTGAAAAGTACCAAAATTTCACCCTAAGATAATTTTGATATTCCAAATCCAAAAATGAAGTCCATTTTAAAAGATAAAATTTATAAAATTTCAAAAAGTGGGTATTACTATTCATAACAGCTAGTTCATAATAATATTATAATAATATCTCGTTTAGTGAAACTCGGTATTGCGTACTACACACGCTGTTGAGGAAGGTCGCAATTGCGTGTAATGCAGCCAAGTTAGGGTTGCATGTTGTGCAAGACTCCTTTGTTGTAACGTACAACACAAGACATCAATAAAATTTAAAAAAAAAATCTCATAAAATCTCAGGGTGTTACAAGGTAACCATGAAGAACAAGTACCCACTACTAAGGACTGATAACCTCTTTGATCAGCTAAAGGGAGAACTGTGGTTCTCAAAGATAGACATCAAATCAAGCTATCACTAGCTCAGAGTTCGGGATGAGGATGTGAAGAATACATACTTCATATGTCGGTATGACCAATACGGGTTTTTGGTTATTCTATTCGTCATAACCAATGCTCTAGCAGTGTTCAAGGGACTCATGAACAGGATCTTCCAGCCATACCTCGATCTCTATGTCTTAGTCTTTATCGAATACATTCTGATCTACTCGACTACTAAGGAGGTACATACCTATATTTTTCAGGTAGTATTAGACACACTCTGAGAGCACCAGCTTTATGGTAAGCTCTCAAAGTTCCAGTTTTGGATCCGAGAGGTTCTCTTCCTGGGACATGTCATCTCGGAGGCTAGAGTTGTTGTAGATCTATTGATGATTGAGGTGGTACCTACTGGGGTCCATCCATGAGTGTGATGGAGGTACAAAGTTTCTTGGGTTTAGCTAGAAACTACCGGAGGTTCGTACTAGACTTCTCCAGAGTTTCGGCACCACTACTAGCATTTACGAAGAAGGGGAACCCCATTATGTGGTTGGAAAGATGCCAAAATATCTTTTAGGAGCAGAGGAAGAGGTTTATTAGTGCCCCCATCATGTGGCTTCCATAATAGGTCATATGGTATGTAGTTTAATATGACACATTAGGGACCACACTCGGATGTGTCCTGATGCAGGAGCGAGCAGTGATCACTTACGGTTCATGTCAGCTGGGAAGACATGAGCAGAACTACTCCACCAATGATATGGAGTCAGCAGTAGTGTTCTTCTCCTTAGAGATATGGCGATACAATCTGATGGGTTAGCGTTTCACATTCTACTCTGACCACCAGAGTCTCAGGTATATATTCCCTCAGAATGACATGAACCTGAGACAATGGTGATGGCTTGAGTTCCACTAGGACTATGACGTCAGGATAGTCTATACTCATTGGAAAGGAATCATTGTAGCATATGCACAAAGCAGGAGATCGAGTATTCAGCTGCTAGGAGAGGTGATAGATCAGCTGGCTACTTTACAGATATCCTTTGTGGATAGAGACAGAGCAGCCTTCCTTCAGTCTCTTACAGTCACTCCCCCACTTCTTCAGCGAGTCAGGGATGCATAGTGTGGAGACACTAACTGCGAGACATGACGTGCTCAGATATCCAAGGGGCATGCACCTAATGCATTTTTTGAAGGTGGGGAGCATGTCAACCTCTTTAAAGGACATACCTTGGTACCAGTGGCACATCAGAAGGAAGTGTTGAGGAAATTTTACACTTCCCCTCTTGCGGTATATCCAGGAGTGGAAAATATGTATCAGGACATCAGACGACAGCACTGGTGGCCATGTATGAAGAAGGAAATAGTGGATTTTGTCTCTTGATGCCTCACTTGTCAGCAAGTGACGTCAGAGCACTAGGTACCACTAGGCCTGGTGCAATATTTAGAGGTCCCAGAGTGGATGTGGGATGGAATATCCATGGACTTAGTGATAGGATTTCTACATATGTCCAGGGGAAATGACTCTATCTAGGTGATCATCTACCGACTCACCAAGTCGGACCACTTCCTACCGATCAGAGATAAGGGTACAACAGAAAGCTTGGGATGCCTCTATGGGCGGGAGATTGTGCGTTTACATGGTATACCCTCGATGATTGTCTCTGATTGTGATGAATGATTTACTTCCCGGTTATGGAAGAGGTTGTAGGAGGCTTTTCGGAAACAACTTCGTTTGAGCACGGACAACCATCTTCAGATGGATGGTCAGACTGAGCGGACCATTCATCCCCTCAATGAAATGCTCAGTGCATGTGTTCTCGACTTTGGTTGCAACTGGGAGGACCACTTACCTTTGGTAGAGTCTTCCTACAACAACAGCTATCACTCCACCATAGGGATGGCACATTCTGAGGTGTTGTATGAGTGACCATGCATATCACCTCTATGCTGGAATGACTCAGGGGAGTCAACACTAGTGGGAATAGAGATTGTATGGGCTACTATGGAGAAGGTGTAGATCATCCAGGAGCTGATGAAAACTACAAAGATTAGGCAAAAGTCATATGCCGACAGGAGACATACCTATGGAGTTCATGGATGGAAACATTTTCATTCTACAGGTCTCAACCTGACGTGGTCTACGAAGATTTAGCTGACACATCATGTTATCTCCAAGATTCATCAAACCATTCCAGGTCATCGGCAGAGTTGGCAAGGTGTCTTACCTCTTAGATCTTCCACCTCAGTTGCACTGGGTGCACAACATCTTCAACGTATCTCTGCTGAGGAGATACGTTAATGACCCTCCTCACATCATCGACCTTGGAGAGATGGATGTAGACGATGGGGATAATTATTTGGAGGTTCCAGTGGAGATTTAGGATTGACAAGAGCTGGTCCTACGTGGATGGTTGATACCTACAGTGCACGTTCGCTGGCAGCACGATCACCTCCAAGAGAGCACTTCGGAGCGGTAGGCTTAGATGCATGATCAGTACCCCCACTTGTTCCCTTAGATTGAGTTGTGGATTATAGGGATGTAGAGCCATGAGGTGGGGAGAATTTAAAGATCCGGAATTTCCATGTAATTGTTTTTAATTAATTTGGAATTTTACGAGTCTGCGATAATTGACGGTGCATGATTCCGAGGCCCGATGTTCCCAGAATCAATTTCTAAAGTTTTTCTCAGGTACCTTTTGTAAACGGAGGAGCGGGTTATTATAATTTTTGAACTGGTGCTTGAAATGGAAATCTGAGGGAACCATTGAAATCGGAGCACTATTATTCTCTTAAGGAGACTTTCACCTCGACAGTAGTTGGTCGAGAATAAAAGTTAGTTTTTGGGTTTTTAGTGAATGAATTAAATAAAAATAAGGTTTTATAAACTTTATTTTTATTAGTTAGTTAAAACCACCATGTAAAGGTTAGAGGGGGGGACCACCACATCATAACCTCCTACGAGAGGTTATGGGGGTGGGGCCCACCCGAGGTCTAAACCTCATCTTCTTGTTTATTATGGTGGGGACCACCCAGGGTTAAACCCCCTTGAAACTTCCCTTTAGTGGGAAGAAACACTCCACCGTCCATTATGTTAAGGGGATCTTCTTGAAATCCCCTAACACATAATGTTCCAAATCATTCACATTTAATTAATCCATCCATTTTGAATTTAGTGTCAACAATTAAATAATAGATTAACTTAATCCATTATTTTTCATTGGCATTTGTCTTTTGGTGGAGCTTGGGAGAAAGGAAATAGATTAGGGGGAAAAGATCTCCCTAACGAAGAACGTGTTCTTCCAACGAAGAACACCGGTGTGTAGAAACTTCTACTTTCTTCCTTGGAACACCTTCGGCGTGGGATGTCTTCGACTGATCTTTCCTCCTCATCGTCGTCAAAAAACTGACACACAAGCATGGATTGGAATTGTTTGGCGGACGCGACGAACGATGACAACACCATCTTCTTCCCGACGACTCTGTCAATGAACAATAAACAAAGTTTGAGGTTGAATATTTGTTAATTGTTTCACATTATTTGTTTTACTTGAAGGATTAAGAATCGAAATTGCATGCTATCACTCTAACGCAGAGGGTGCAGGCTCAACAAACACGGCTCGACCCCTCTACCTTACTTTGTGTATATTAACGCTAATCAATGAATGATTCCGGGATGATTTATTTTTTTCAACAATGATTTTGGATCGAAGACGACGTCCCGAGGAGTGTGAGGCTACTTTTGGAATGAGAATCGGGCAACCAGAACTCATCTAGTGACCGCAGAATGTTCAGCGGTGGATAGAACTAGAAATGTCACCGCATGGATGGCAGCATCCCAAACGCACTGCCAGAGGAGTAGCCCACTACCTACAGACCACAGTGGTGTGGCAGTGGCCAGTGCAAGGCCGCCTGTGAAGACAACCGATGGCTCGAGGTACCGGTTTTTTGTGGAAGGGGCAGCGCAATCACGCCACACGGTGGAGCAAAAGGGGGCCGCAAACTTGGCCTCGGCGACAGAGGAGGGGTGGCCGGCTCTACAAGATGCCAGAGGAGGCGTGACCCAACTACGTCATGCGGGAGGCAGTTGGCCTCATGTCCAGCCTGGAGGTGAGGGACCCATCCCGTGGGTCTCGCGTGACACGGACCATCTCCACGTGGCACCGGTTTTGCAATCCCCCGAATGACTAAGCCGTTTGGGAATCCAGGGGGTGCGATATCCCCCCTTGACGCTGTAAGGACAGACCCCACCCACTTCTAGCCGTAGGCCTCATGTGGGATGAGCCCAGCATGGGCTAGACCTAGTGCGGGTCGGGCCGCCCCCGTAGGCCGGGTCGGATTCACGGACCAGGGTCGGTCCGACTGGACCGGACCGAAGCCAGACCCATGTGAACTATTTTCCACTCTTTTGCTTGTATCATGAGCTATGACAGTCCGATTGATGAACCATCTATAGAGACAGAATCCTTGGAGGTGGAAGATAATTTTGGAATACACCACTCTAGGTTTGGACATACTTGGAGTACGGCCTTGTTGGATCATACGTAAATCCAACTGGGCCCTTGGAACTAAAATGCTAGTAACTCTCAGACTGGGCGTCTGATTGATGCATCATCTATCGGGTTGGGTATCTTATGGCTGGAAGGATATTTTGGATACATCAAATTGCGACTCCATGGAAGTTGATTAATCGACACATGGCTTGAGGAGCGGACCCTCCCAGAATCAAGTGTGCCTTGTGGGGAAACCTTGTGGGTGGCTGCTCTCTGACTACTGTTCCTGGATCCTGTGTGGGTTCGACAAATCTGACAACTGTTCCTAGATCTTGTGTGGGTTCAACAGCTCTGACTACTCTTCCTGGATCCTATGTGGGTTCGACAACTCTGATGATTGTTTCTGGATCCTGTGTGGGTTCGACAGCTTTGACTACTGTTCCTCGATCCTGTATGGGATCGACAGCTCTTATTTCTGTACCAGGATGCTACATGGGTTTTATAGAATATATGATTTAATGGCTACATCTAATCATCCCTAAATGTCTAAAAAAGTTTTATACCTATGTCAGCCGAGTCAGTAACTTTTGTTGTTTCCTCATGATTGAGAAAAATTACTTGATAACTTAGGTATATATGTGGTAATATACCTATGTTGGGTTATCTGTTGATTTCATACTTGGTATTTATACTTCATTATTTTTGTGAGACCTTGAGGGTCTTGAGGTCCCTACTGAGTATCATTATATTGACCCCTGCACGGGCTATGCCCGCACCTCTTTGTGTTCGATGAAGATGACGGACAACGCTGACCGAGGCTGAGTGTACCAGGACTGGACGGTACCTGGAGGTGGACCAAACGATGTGACGGTACACAGAGGAGATGGACAGATGTGGAGTACTATGGAGGAAATCTGTACCTACCCTTAAAGTAGGATTCCTAGTGGATGATCCCAGAGCTGTTTTCCCATTTTCTAGTACCAGTACTTCTAGTTTCTTGTAATTTATAGTTGGGCTTGTATTTCCAACACCTTTTACTTTCAGCAGTCTTTTACTATACAATCTTACATAGTGTTTTTCTTCCATCTTGTACTTTGTTTTGTGCGTTTTCTGGTTATAAAGTCAATGCCTTCGCAGTTTTAGGTATTTATACCTTTGGCGCTAGCCTCCAGCCCCTGGCCTATGGAAGTTAGGCTTGTGGTAGTCACGGTACGGGCCCTGGGGGACAGGTTATGACAGGGTGGCAGTTCATCCAAAAGTAGAAATAGTCATTTTATGATTTCTCTGGGGGGAAGAAGTAGTTAGACTGTGCATTGAGGTTCTATTAAGTTATTCCATTTCTGTAGAATTTCAGGTCACATGAAGCCTCCCTATGAAGGATACCCAATTAGATTCCATGAATACAACATGATGGGTAATCTTCAGTAGTTTTGTTAGACATTACCTCCAATTTCCAATAGGAGAGGATCATCATAAACTCCACCTTTCATAAAGGGATAAATAACTCTATGATAAGAAGGAAGCTATAATACTATTGTCCATTCTAGATGAGGAGACGGATGAGGTCATGGAAGCTATAAATCTGATAAGAATCATTGGAAGAGTGATCATATTAAGTGTAGTCAATATGTACCTTAGGAAGACAGACCAGTCCATATATATGCTTTACAATACACACCTAAGAAGTAGAGTTGCAGTCCATATTTTGGTTGAGGAATGATTTTTTATAGACATTAATATCATCTTTAATTGACATTCACATCTCACATTAGATCATATATGTTGTTTTTTTAAATAGTCATGGGTTTGAGATCAAGTTCCTTTGCATAGTGATTACTCTAAGTACTCAATTGGGAGTACTATTAGAGAGTGTCTTCTAATTCAAGGAGTGTCCCCTTGAGATTGATGTTTACCATTTCCTATGGATGTTCTTGATAACTAAGATGATATGATTTGATGTTATTCTCGAGATAGAATTATTGGTAACCTATAAAACTAATATATATTATTATTACTAGTGGGTTCCATTTATATCCCATTATTCTAGTAACTATATTAAAAAAGGTGAATGGGATGTCCAAGAATGAAAATACTGACCTAATCATCGTCGGTTGAGAAGATATCCAAACTTGACCACTAGTTTTCCCCCTAGTTATCAAGAAATGGGATAGATATTACATCCTATTATAGTGTATCATTTTATTGATTTCAATATTGATTAATTTTATTGAATATATCTTGAAAGAGATTTAGAGTTTATTATTAATCTTGTTCTCTGATCAACACTGGTTTTTCTTCCTACTTATAGGATCTATCATAGTGGGTTTCAGAAACTCCTGATATAGTTAGAGGATATGAAAGTAAAATTTTAAATATATCCAATTAATTTCTATTGGGGTTCACCCATGATTTTATATAAGAAGTGGGTTTGGGAAACTCTAGAATTCTGGGGATTACTATTAGTTAACACCTCTAATTGTGACGAACTAAAATCCATTGCATCATACGGATAATATATTTCATCATTTTGGAGTTTTTGTGGGTTTATTGAGGAATGATTAGTGGCCAGGCTATCATCAAGTGTGAGTTAATCTGGAAATATTTTTTTTTATTTTCCATTTCTAGTTTGAGGGATACGGTACTCCAAACCGGTTTCAGGGAAACTTGATACCGTAATACAGAAATCAGCCAAATTCAAAATTCAAAATCTGATCCAATCATGATCCACCATACACCACACGCTACACCTCGAGCCTCAAGCCCATCATCACACATCACCATCCTTTTAGGAAATCCCAATCCATGCAGGTCACTGGAGAGATCGTCAGGAATAGTCGGCGGAATACCCACAACAGACCGAACCCCCCTCCGTTATCACCTCCAATTCATTGAAAGGAGGAAAAACACAGAAACAAAAACCTTCAACCTTGCCAAAAACACCAAATCCAGCAGTAACAGGAACTAAGAAGCATCTCCTTTCATCTCCTCCGTTGACGTTGATGGAGAATTCCAGGGACCAACAGTCTAGAGAATCCAAACCCAGAACAATATAAAAAACAGGGTCAGAGACCAGCCACACTCACGACCCATAAAATCCATCCATTTCCATACGTAAATTCCAAAAAACTCTCACATAAATGATTATGAGAGGAAGAACATCACCAGATTCCCAAAAATCACCCAAAAGAGAAATCATAAAACAAGAAGAGATCAAATAACATCTCCATATATCAAGAAAAATCCAACCTAAAACGAAAACAAAATCACGTCACCACCTTCTGGAAAATCCCCAAACACTATGCTCAACCACCAAATGCCCAGATCTCTGCACGAAATGAAATTCTTGAACCGCCGAAGTAAAAGCTCAAGCCCTAAATCAACACCATACCGCCTTGAAGAGACAGACACCAGTGCATGCAAGGTGAGCCGAAACGAAGCCTCCAAAGCCAAGAAACCGACGCCTAGAGCCATCGATCAAGGGGAGAGCAGATCGTATCGGGGATGAGGAAGGCAACACGAGAAAAAACCATAGCAGTGTTCCGCCCCTTACGGGCCCATCCCCATCATGTGTGAGTTATACTTATAAATATACCATATACAATAATCCATTGACGATATGGATTGTATGTGATTTTTATTCATATTTTAGGGTCACAAAAATTCTCCAAAAATAATTTTGAACATTAGTAATCGTGTTTTATAATTGTAGCTGAACTCTCTTATGGTAGTTTTCATGGACGATATCTTTGTATATTATAAAAACTAACACGATTATTCCAAAAATATTGACATCATTTTTAGTAACCTGATATATATGATCTAAATTACAATCTATAAAAAATTACATTATTTTATTGATAAATATAACTTTCCATGTCACATTTATCATATTCAATGGTATATATGGATCCATAAAAGGTGATAGTTATGGTTTACTAGGACTAGACCATGATAATATTTGATATTTAGTGGTTATTAAAGATATTTAGATATTATAGTAATTTTATCCATGATTTATCATACGTTATTGAACTAATTATAGGCTTTAACAAGAATGGTATCCAATCTTTATGGTCTAAATCATGATAGATGGTCATTCAAGAGTTGATTTGTACGTTATCCCCAGTGTCGATATTCTTTATTCTTGAGCAGGTAGATGTTGTATTTGATTGTTAAGAATAATCAAGTAGTGGGTTGGGATCCATTTTTATAAAAGAGTATCGAGTCATGGTTATCATGCCTTATTATTTGTGTCCACATGATCATAATTACCCGATACACAATATATTGTTACATATTCTGGTTTATGCTTTCGATTAGTAAAGGTATAACTTTTTGGGGAACGTTTTGTTGTATACATGGATTAGAAAATACTGAATTAAATATTAACTTATCATTATTTGAAACTTAGATAATGAAGGTGGGTTGAGAAAATACATTCATTGTATTTTTATCATGCTTATATTCCATGGAAGGGAGATATAGTGGCTTGTGCACTAAGATAGAAGTCATAAATTGAAGTTGTTTAGTAATCCAGTAGCGAAGTGTTGTTGGTGGATCTTCATTATGAGATGGAAATATTGTATCATGAGTCTCATAATAAGACAGTTATTATAGCCTTAGTAGTGAACTCACCACTTATGGATAGAGTGATTATGATACTTGTATTAGATTCACATGGTTAAAACCAATAGAATAGTGTTTTAGGGGTGGACCTTCCACCTATTTGTATAATTGATGTGGATGATATCGGTTTCATTGTAGAACATGTCATGTTATTTGATATGTGATAGAGGAATTTATTTTATAATCTCAGGCCCACTAATGGGAATCACATCACACACTTATGTGAAATTACCAAAACTTACTCCATGAGTTTAGATGTCCAGGTATGGAAAATCATGAAACATGTTTTATTACTGAGTGTTCGACCAGTTAGAAGGAGAATGCCAAGAACATGTGAACTTCTAGGATTTTACATCCCTTACCCATTATGGGGTGGAAATGGGATAAATTCACTATTGATTTCATGATAGGTTTACCGAAATTGCCTCATTATAGTGACACTGTATGGGTGAAAGTGGATAAGCAGATAAAGGTCATTCATTTAATTCCTATTAGGGAGACCTTTTAGTAGATAATCATAGATAGGTATATGTTTTGGAGATTATATTACTTAATGGTGTCCCACATACCATTGTATTGCATAGGGATTCTCATTTTAAATCTCATATATATTTAGGGTAATAGAGGGTTACGATTTCATGGGTAATTTTGAGTACCACATACTACTCTCAGACCCACAGTCTGTATGAGATCACTATAAAGATATTAGATGTGATCATAGTGAATGAATCCCTAATTTTGGAGTTTCTTGGACGAAATAATTACTTTATTATTGATTCTTATATAATAAATACATTTATGTGACTATTCAGATGGCTCTATATAAGGCCATATATGGTAGGGATTTCCATTCACCTATTTGTAGGATAGAGGCATGAGAGGTACTGCAACTGGGACATCATCTTAATCTAGAGATATCAAAGTTGGTACAAAATTTTATGAAGTTAATGGATAACGATTAAATAAAGAATAATTATTATACATATAATTGTTACTGACCATTATATTACAACATGAGTGATAATGTATTCTTAATTTTTTCATCTATGATGGGGAATAAATGGATTAAGAGGTAAGGAATGAAAGGACATAGATTCATCAGTACATTTCAGATTGTGGAGTGGTTTAGACCATTGGATTATCATATACAAATCCCTTATAGATACAAAAATACTATAAAATCATTCATGTTTATCATCTACATCATTATCACATTGACCCGTTTAATTTTATTTATCCAAATGTGGTTGAGTTGTATGTTGATTATTTATTTTAAGAGTATCATATCCTAACTGATGATTACATCATGAATACTATTCAGGGTTAAGGAATTACTTTAGTATGGGTTATATGGAAGCACAACCACGTTCATTATTAAAAATGAGACATAGAGACCATAGAATAGGATTATTGGCTAAATTTAATATCATATGATTATCAAATACCATTGATATATCTTGATGATGAGTTTTTTAGAAGGAGGTTTTGTGATACTAGTTTTCTATAAGGTAAATAATATTTAATTTTAAATTTAAATATATATATATATATATATATATTTATCCATATGAGAATTACTAATGAATTTATGAATGTTTTCAAAAAATACGAGGCTTACTAATAGGCCATATCTATAGTTTTTTGAAGAAACAATATTGGTTCACAATTAGTAGATATAGTGTTTCTCAACTGTGATGCCCAATGAGAGTGTTTCATGGTTTCATTAATAAAAAACGGAGGCCACATGACTATGTAAAACATGTTAAAAAATATAGCAATGTTTAGTAACTTTTAATGAGATTTTGTCAAACTAACCTCCTCATCATGAAAAGTGGATGTCTCCTTGGATTGTTAGAACACACATACTAGGAAAACTCTATCAAACTACATTTCAATACAATGCATGGAGTGTTCTATGGGATAGTACAATCACATGGCCTACACACAGCTTCATAAACTATGTTTCCAAACCATTAACCACTATAAAAAAATATGAAATATCTATTACTACCCTATTTATTCTTACAATAAAACCAAATTTTCTTCTCCCTTTCATGCATAATAGGCTCCCTCTTATTGAGATATCAACAACTTCCTTACTATAGGATTTGAGATTACTCTTCCACCCTGTTTTTGATTCAACAATAATTCACATCAGTGGATAACTATCATTAATTCTATCTATAAACTGAGTACATTTGTCTATTTATCACACCATATTCAATGATATATTTATTCAAGCTAATATACCCTGATTCTATGGATTTTTGGGTTAGTTGATTTCAAATATTGTAGCCTAAATCAATTGCATATTTCAGATGAGGAATCAACTACCGATATAAGGTAGATGGTCTTCCACTTTTCACTAAAACTAGTTTTTTATATAAGGTGTTCCAATACCACCCACTAGATTATCCATGCATCACCTCTTAAACATAAAATTATTTTAATAAATTTTTATACCTTAATTTAATAGTCTTTTCACACCAAATGACTCATTTGTATGTTATATAACTTATATTGAACCACCCATTTGGGTGTGATTCATATAGCCTAATGATCCCAATTAATATGTAGCTTGAAATTATTCCACCATTTAGGTGTGTTGAAATGTCATCACATAATGAGTTTATTAAAAAAAAATATTGTATATATTTTATGGACATACCCATTGACCACATGATTAATATCAAATGAAGTAAGAAAATGGTGAATGGTAAGTGCATGCGACACCATAATTGTTTATAATGTAGTGAAATGTGGTTTAATCATATCCTAATTTTATTAAAATTTATTCATATGATATAAGTGTTGAATTATATAAGTTACTTGTTCAGTATTATAAACTATAGAATCATATAATTACTTTTTGTTTATATAACATAGAATTATTAATCAAAATGATAACAAATATGGTGACATTCCTTATCTTTGTTTGAAAGATGACATTATTATGATCACATCACACTTACGTTATGTAATGTATATGATGCTCCTTATTTTTATATGGAAATAATTAATATGATGTTCATCAATTTTGATCGAAAATTAATATAGATGATGTTTCATATTTTTTTATCTAGAATCATTGGAAATGATGTTCCATATTTTTAACTTACAATTAATGGACATGAAAATACTTATTTTTTTAGTTTGAATTTATGGACATGTAATTACATAGTGATTATTTTCAATTAAAATGAATGATTATCATTATTGGTTATAAAATATTTAATATTCAGATATATTATGGATTATTATTAAGTAAATTTTATTATATTGGTATACCATTGTAGACCCAAGCCAATATGGATACTATTTTTTTCATTTGGTGATTTAGTTATTATTACTTATTGAATTCTTCATGATGGTATCATAGATTGGATTATGCTGGGAATCGTTGGTGGTTGCCTATTGAGTTTTACTCAAACCATGTTCGAGATTTAAATTTGTACTAGAATATAGTTCAATGGTTTAGATAGAGAAAATGGAAAGTTCCCTTCCATGGACACTTGAATTCATTACTAGGATAGAGTATGTGAGTAGAGTTTCGTGATTTTTCTCACAATAATATTGGAAATATATTTTTCACATTAAGTATTTTTTTACAATATGAATTGAATATATCTACTACCTACTCCACATACCCCCCATTTTTTTTATCATAATGAAATTATCATTTTTTAATGATATTGGTTATTATTCATTAAGTTAGTTTTTTTATTTGTTTATATAATTTAGATAATTATTTATAATTATTTTCACTATCTCTTGGTTAATATTTTTTTTACCATTTTCACTAGTCTATTAAACTAATTAAAATATCCATATTATACAATTATAGTCCATTATTTATAGTTAATGAGATTTGGTGTATACTAATTCATGCTATAGGATATGTCACAAACTAGTCCATTTTATTTTTATAGAGTGTATCTGGTCTAGATATGAAATACTATTTTTCATGAAGTGTACACATTTCACATATAATTTCCATAGGTCATAAATAATATAGATGAATCATAAAACAAACTATATATGAAAATGGTATATGTTATGATTATTCTTAGTCTCATGCGTTACTATATATGAAAATCTGTAAAAAAATATTGAACTTGTTTTTCATATTAACCATTCATTTTAATAATACTCTATCCCACAAACTTTGCAATACTTAATCTTGTTCTAAAAAATCTATACAATAATTTTTTTTTCTAAATTTAAATATGAATATTCTTGAAACTCATTTATCATTAAAATACATCAATTAAAGAAGTATTTCAACCATTAAAATCATGATTAACTGAGTGTTTCTCATAATCTCAATAATTTAAATTGAAAATATGTTAAGAAATTTTAACAATTATGGTAATTAATTAAATATATATTCCAATATCATAATTCTAATTTAAGAATAATTAAAATAGTTCTAATATTATCATTTATCTATATCACATGTGGTTCAAAATTTTATTTAAATTTTTGAAAATATATAGTTATATAACTAAAAAATATACATAATAATTTATGAATAATATTAAAAATAACATGTTTTACGGATAAACCAACAACCTACCATTTCACGTTTTGAAATATATAACACAATCCCTGGAAAATCACAATAAAAAAAGATGGCCTCTTTTAAAAAATATTTCATAAAATTATATTCATTATAAAAAAAATTATCATTAAAATATCATTAATCCATTTAATAAAATACATACCTAAAAATACAACAAATAAACCAGAACATTTCTGACGAACCTATACTATTGATAGAAATAATTACCCATTAACTGGAAACCAATATACCGTTTTCAAATTAAATAAATTTTTAAAAAATATTATTTTTCTAAAATTTCTCACAACGAAAAAACCTTCTCTCTCATCGGTCATAAAAAGAATATATAATTTAAACTCAAAAACCAAATGGAATCTTAAAAGTACATAAAAATCATAAGTGGTACTATTATTAATTAAAATATATGTGAAATATATTATTTATTACATTGATAAAAAATCAAATCCTCTAATTATGTGACCACAATTCATTAATTGTAATGAAATATCTTGTTAGAAAAGATCTAAACTTTTTTATTTCTAATAAAAAATCGAAGACACAAAAGTGTCCATTGTTTTATGAATACTGATTTAAATTATTTTCCAAGACCCAAATTATATTTATCATTTAATAAAGAAAAAACATCCATGAAATACTTGATACATACAATTTAGTGTTATAAGATAAAACATCTTTCAATTAAACAAATAATTTTAATCAAATATTGCTATTAAAAATACAAAACTAAAAAATTAAAAACATCTATGCACACTAATTTTTGACAATAACACACATTAATTGACTTAAATATAATGATTTAATGACAAAAAATTCTAAATTATTTCTCATGATAAATAAAGAATGAAATATACAGAACTAATAAAACTAAAAAAATTAACATGTTTAATGATGGTGTAAGAAGAGTATTTTATATGAAGATAAATTTAATATACATTCTTAAAAAATTTTGATTCTACACATCGTGAAATTTATAAAATTAATACATATGAACAATTTCAAAAATTTATATATGAACCCATTATATATTCTATTACTTGAAACGAAAACATTACACAACTTCCAATATAAAAAACATTATTCCATGAAATGAAAAGGAATAACTTTTTAAAATTAGTCACCACTAAAATAAATATTTTCTCTATAAATATGTTATATATTAAGTAATAGATAACATAATGTACACCACATTCAATTTTATAGCATCATAACACAATCAACTACACATATTTATATAAATATTAATTATAACAATATATGTTTACATCACAATAGTCAAAATTTACTTACTCCTCAACATAATATTCACATTATATTAAAAACATGGAATAATTTATATCACATCATAAAAATCCTAAATGAATAAATAGTGATAAAAAATGATTTAAACCATTTTTTAAACATTTATTCATTTATTGAAAAAACATTCTTTTGAGTGTCAATAACATTTTTTTATTTCTTATGAATATAGAATTACACGAAAACATTTTATTTTCAATATTAAAATATTGGGAAACATATAAAATAAAAATCAATATCTTTACACTGTGACATTTCATTAAAACACCATATAAAAACATTATTTAATCATTTATTCTTAATAAATCCCATTCATTATTATAAAAATATTCCTTATTTCATAAAATGGAAAATTCATATATACATGAAAATCATAATTCGGGAAGTTTTTTGAAAAATTTAATAAATCACTTCACATAAAAATACGTCAAAATACTACTAAACTAATAAAACACATAATTACACATTTATATGAATATATTTCATGATAAAAAAATCTGATCTTTTATAATAATTCAGATAACAAAAATAACCAATCTATTAAATTTTTAATGTTTACATGAGAATCCTGTTAGTCTAAAATAATATATAATAAGGAATTTTGATTTCATTTCCATTTCTCAAAATTGACATTTGAATAACCTCCACTACTGGAAAACTAACCTTTACCAACGGTTTGGAACAGTTGGTATAGGCCTCCAAACCGTTGGTATAGCCTATACCAACGGTTTGGAGAACCGTAGCCAAGTAAGCCATTGGGATAGGTCTATACCAACGGTTTTCCAAAAACCATTGGTATAGGTAATATGAAATCTATACCAACGGTAATGGAACCGTTGGTATATAAATTCAAAAAATAAAACATCCGCTGGGATTTGATCCCAGGACCCCTCGTTTATAATCGAACGACTTAACCACTAAGCTAACATCACTTTAGTAAACATAATTTCATAAATATATATATGTATTGTCATAATTATTTAAAATTTTGATTTATATAATGTTCTCGGTTAGTGGATCTGGAAAAAAATTAAAGAACCTATCCCAACGGTTTTGAAAACCGTTGGGATAGCCCTATCCCAACGGTTTTCAAAACTGTTGGGATATGTTCTAGTTGGGTGTATTTTATTTGGCTGAATGCTGGTTTTTTTAGGCTTTTTCCCAACGGTTCACCAAAACCGTTGGGAAAGGGGCTCAAAACACACCCTTTCCCAACGGTTTTGGTGAACCGTTGGGAAATGGTAGCTATACCAACGGTTTTTACAAACCGTTGGTATAGAAGTTTTGGGAAATATCATGTTTCCAGTAGTGCTCGCTATAGAAAATGAATACATGTTACAATACATTGAACGGTTTTCAATCATCTCTCATTCATATGAATTACTTATAAATACTTGTTCCACCACTAATGTTTTGATAAATGATTTTCATGGATTTTTTTCCCAAGTTTTGATGATCCAACATTATTATACTAGTATCCAAAATAAAAACTCATGATCAGATTCAATCATTTAATATAACAACCTAGATATACATCCAATGTAGTGAAACCATCATTACACAAATGAATTTTAAATTTTATAGAAAACAAGTAAAATGAGGCATTATAATTTAAGAATAAAAATAATTAAATCAAATAAGAAATATGTGAAAATAAAACATATGATTGAAAGAATGTATATAAAAATTAAAAATAATTTTATTAATCTCTTAATCAACCAAAAAGGTACAGAAATAGGATAACCGAGTTCAATAAATTATAGAACCCCATAATATGAGCATATCCATATAAGAATCCATTTACAACTATAGATTGAAATATAATTTGTAGAATCTCATCATAAAATAGAACAATGATAACAATGGAACTTGTTAGCTATACCCACTAAACTAATCTATCCCTATTCATAATATTATTATTATTTATAAGGATATGTAGGAATAACTTCATCAAATACTAAGTACTGGTACATGTTAAAGAATACTTCTTATGTACTAAATTTTTCCATTGAATAATAATCAATATAAGGGATCTAATTAGGCTATACATCATACTGTAATTGTCTAAAAGTGTATTATATAAATAGGAATAAATATAAAATAATCATATTATGTGAACCAGTAACCCTTTATCCATAAGATCAAAAATTAAAAGAATACCTAAAATTATTGAAAAATAATATGTATCATGTCTGGAGACCAAAAAATATTGTTAATTACAATATCAATGTTTCTTTGAAATATAACACTATTTATCCAAGGAATTTTTTAAATCAACCCAAAATATCTCATCTAAATTTTAATAATGTCATTGAAATCATATTTTCATTTCATTCTCCGATATAAGGAACTATTCCAAAATTATACATTTTGATTATTTTCATTAACTATATAAAAGCTAATTTTTCTAACATATCGTTAAAATAATATATAAGTACTTATTTTTATACATAAATCCAAATAAAAATAATATTTTAGAATTAAAAATTTATCCAATATCAGGAATACTCTTAAAAAATTCCATACAGGAAATATATTAATGTCTTCTTCTAATTAATGATCATTGGAAACAATTAACCTAATAGGTATTTTCTTACGAAATGTAATGGTTTTTGGAAAATTACATAGAAATGAAGGATGCACAAAAATTTCAAAAATGTATGGTAGATACAGTTTATAATATATATATTTCTATTTGAAACCTGAAAACTATAAAAATACCTTTTTCATCTTTATTGAAATACTAAACTTATCCTTAAATATTAATTGAATATATAACTTGAGAGGGGGAACATGATTCCGATTTATGTGAAGAATGAGATAAATAGTGGATTAATCTGGACACTTTGTAAACATTCAACCTGAACCAACATGGCAGTGGTTGAATAAACCTGTGTAGGGAATAAATAAGCCCGGACTGTGATCCTATTTGGAAAAAATGGAAGACAATCAAGATGAGGGTTTCAATTATTTTATAAACATTTATTTAAAAATAAAAATATATTATTGAAAATTATAAATGTTTATGTAAATGACCTATTTAATGTTATATAGAAATGAAAAAAAATTCTCACATACATAACATGGTATACCAATGTATTTTTTAATAATGATAATATTATTGTAAATGAAAATATTAGAATGTATTATTATTTTTATGAATTTTATTATTATTGTTATTTCTAAAAATTCAAATGTAATAGTAACAAAACATGTATTTTGATAATGAAATGAAATTAAATCATATGTCTAAACCACTATATGAATCTTTTATTATTAAAAAGTTTAAAATTATTTCTTTATAAAAACATACATATTGATCATTATGGTTCATTAGAAGTCTTGAAATCAAATTTTGTGATTTGGGTAATCGTTCCACAAGTTACAAAATTAATAAATATATATAAATATTAATGGGATGGTGGATACAAATATATTACAAAACATAGTATATTTTATTTATGTGGATATGGTATATGAGGTAATGACTAGTGTTGTTGAATCTGAAACTATCCACAAGAACTGAACTCAATAATAAGAAATTCTAGACACATGAACTGATGATGTCTTCATCCTACATCAAAATAAAATACCACAAACGATTGGTTATTAAAATCATAATAACTACTAACCATTCAAAAAAGGATAAATATGGACATTAGGGACTCCTTTCTGATTGTAAAATCGATTACACTAATATCTAATGACCTCATTCGTCAAATACAATCTCTAGGATGTTATAAAAATTCAGTATACACAAACTGTGTAATATTAGTTTTAAATTCCATTAGATTTAATTATAATTTTAATGTTATATGAATACATGTGATTTGATAACATGAAACTCTATTTTTTTATGTTGAAATAACTTTCTAAATGAATCATCATCACCTTAAATTCATGGCGAAAATGTTCATATTAATTGTTATGGTTTATGGAATATACATCCATTTATCGCTCATTAAGACACCTAAAATGATTGTTTTAGAAAATTACAACATTATTTATCATTACCCAAATTGGATATAAAATTTTTATGTTTCTATCTTTGAAACATATCACATTACACCTTATACTCATCAAACTTTTCTGGATAAAGGATCTAAATCTCTCAAGCTACACCACTCACTATGCAACCATTTGAGGAGATTCCATTATATATCTTTGTAGGAACCAATATGAATAGAGTATTAATCATTTTTTCTAACTAATACATTTCTTAATAAAATAATTTTCCATCATATAAAATCAATCGCTAAAACCAAAACTAAAAAATTATCTTTGTGTCCATAACCATAGTGTCAACTGACCAAAGATCTATCAAGGAAACTAGGTACACCTCCCCAACCTAAACCAATAGAGAACATTATATGATACCTAACCCAAAAAACACCAAATCTAAATAATAATAATGATAATGAATTATTTTTAATTATTTTAATTTATTTAATCTATCAGGAATAGGTTAACCACAATTTAATCATACGAAATAAATAGTAGGATTAATTTACCACACTATGGTTTAAAGAAAGAAATAGTATACTGAAACACAATAATATTATATTGATATTAAGTATCCTAATATAAGATTAAAGGGGACTTTTTATTCTCCATGTAAGATCTCTATAATACATCAAATTATATTTTTCATTTAAATTATTTGGTAAATACAAAAGTGAAAGCATCACATATTTTTGACTCCAAAATCAACCATAACTCATAAAAAATTAATCAATTCAAATTTTTTCAGAATCAACATAAATAAAATCCATCTGAGATAAAATTAAAATTAAAATTAATCTATTGATTTATAGATTTAACCACGTAAAATTTTTTTAATTAAATTATGAGTATTGGTCAACAAATTTCATAAGCAACACCATCTTTTATCCAAATTATTTAAATAGAGAAACATTCAACACTACATCTAGAAACAAAAAAGTATATAATTTTTTTTGAATTATATAAACTAGTATAACATTTAGTATGAAATAAATATTAAAAAATGAAAACTATACCATGAATAATTTCAATTGATGAAATATTTACTCAAATGAGAATCCACTATCTGTTCCAATAATTTCACTCCATATAAATGATTTCACCCTATATAACTATAAAATAATATTCAAATTTGGTTTTATAATACAACTATATTATAATAACTAAAAAATATTTTCCATTTACATTTCTATAGAAACCATGATATAGTCTAGAATCAGAATAAAATAGTTCAACTTGAGAAGAAAAATATATCCATTCCTGAAGAAGATTGTTGTCTGATATCCATGTGCATTATAATTTCTCAAAAAATTGATCGATGAAGAAAACAAATTCCCAGTTCATTGATGTTGTGATGAGAACCTCCCTCCTAGAGAAGGGTGTGAGTTTTAATTATTTTCATGAAAATGATTTTTAATCCATGAAACCATATTTAGTGTCATTCAGGAATTTCATGGCCTTAAATAACACATACACCAAGAAAACCCCATAACATGGGTTGTAATTACCTTTATAGGCTATGATTGGATTACTAATTATGATAAAATAGACAAATTAATCAAATTTCAAAGTTATTCTATGTTATTACTTATTTCATCATAAATGGTATCAGAAAAATAACTTGTTGTATCTGGTATAACTTCACTTCATTTATCATTCATCAATTAGTTCAAGAATAAACATAAAATTCATGAAGAACATACCTTTGACTGTAATGCCCCGACCCCAGCTACCCAGAGTTGGTGCATTACTTCGAAACATTGGCATGATCACAAAAGATCAAGTCTCGAAAGACCGATTAGTTTAGTAGCCTTGGAAACACTAGATACATTAATAAGTCTTACATTACATCATAAATTAAAAAATACAATAACAAAGTCTCCATAGTCCAAACTCATATCCTCTTCTTACTATCCCTGCAGGTCATTCATAAAATACTTCTTCACATCCTGGAAAATATTAAAACTTTGAAAGGGGTGAGCTCAGATGCTCAGTAAGGATAAAAATATAGTGTAAGATTTCATCAATAAACATAAACATTTAATAATATGTATAACTAAAACAAAAGCCTTTTAAATTTTAACTTCAACATAATATAGAAAAAGTAACATGAGATAATGCCAATTACTTTTTCACATGGATATTCTACTGGTAGAATAATCACATGCAATATCAATAACCATTTTCATAATGATGGAAGGCATACTGCCAGACTATCATAACCACGTAGCCCAGGCCTCGTGCCAATACCACAAATAAGATTTTGTCAAGGCCTCGTGCCAAGACACTAGTTTGTCTCATGAGACCTGCTGATGCATCGAGGAGCTATAGCGGGCTCTACCCGTCACTTATTAAGTTCAATGCATTCCTCATATGAACAGGTTTAAACATATCATAAACCATAACATAATCGTATCACATAAAACATGCATAAAGGAAACATAACATTTCAACATTTCAATCACAAGATATCAATACAACACATTGATATAATAAAAACACATTCAAAACCATTTTCAATACCAAAATAAAAGAAAAGTAAAACAAGGTATTTATTTTTCTTTAAAAAAAAAGGTATGGATTGTAGAGGAAACCGAAACTCAAATAATGGTCACGACGGCGGAGAAGTCGTTGTCGCCGCATACGTACGACAAAAACATTCCCTTCTTTCGTTTAGTAAACACTTCGTATTAAAAGATCCATTTTTAATAAACGTAAAAGTAAAAGGGGTTTATACACCGTATAAAAGAAGGTTGTGTATAAAATAAAATATGCCTCAATGAAAGGAGATTGAGACAAAGTCCCATAAAAAGATCATTTTTTTGTAAATAAAATAGATCTATTTTGTGTATTCACTATAATTACACATAATGAAAGTACAAATACAAGATACGACATAATAATATCCTGACATAATTTGAAAGTAAGAGATTAACCCAAAGAATGGAAATTGGGTTAAGAAGTTCCCTTACCTTGCGTCCTGTTTTGACTCGACCATTCTTTAACCTCCTGAATAATAAACTAGAGTTAATTTATAATTTCATAAGAACCTTTTTCAGGTTTTTTATTCCTTTTTCATCACTTATTACCATGTTATGAACATTATGTAATTATTTAAGTAAATAACGGTCGTTTTGTCGATCTTTGTACTTGAGTCAAAAATAAACTTCTTATAATTACAAGTTGTTCATGTGGTGAAATATCCATTATATCCAGAATTATATTCATGATGTAGATATAATATATATCATATATATCCAGTATATGCATTCATTCATAATATTACGTAACATTTAGAAGTAAGAAATGAAATGCACCGTTCATGGAGACGGTAAGCCGTACGTACGCATGAACGCTACATTCATTTCTATTTCGTATTTAATGGAATGAAATCACAATGATATAAATTTATAATATAATTCCAGTATAATATAGTGTATAATACCATTTACTCCATCCTTTATACATCCCACATATGGTATTAATGATTCAAATCACTTTGAGGGGGCGGCAGTCCGCACTTCCTAAAATGAAAATATCGCGTTTCCCCATAATGGAAACCATAAAGGAATGCCATAAATGAAAAATAAAAAATCATAAGGAAAACTAAAACATAATATATATCATATATAATAATAGTTTCATCATAATTTCCAACATTAGAGGTGTTATATGAGTGTTGAACAGTCATCGTTTCGTGAGGCAAAAATTCTCCATCCACAGAAACAGTATGTCCTTTAACCATCAGATGTAGGTGTGTGTAAGTGTAGCTCGAATATGTCTTATAAAAACATCCTAGTATATTGAGGATACTGTTGTTGTTAAAAAAGAAATGAATAAAAAGTGTTTAGGGGGTTGGAGAAGAAAAATAAAACAAAACAACATTAGAGAAGACATTACCTTAAAATCGGGCAACTCTTTTTGATTTGAGCCAAAGGCTTCCTTGAGAAGAGTTATGCCCAAAGTGAGGCTTCTAGGAGTAAGAGGGGGAAGTTGGGAGAGTATTTGGGCAGAGTTTGTCCGAGCTAAATGGCATGAAGGTGTGAATGAGGTGGTAGAGGTGGGGACCTTTTATAAGAGCAGAGGAGGGGTACTCTTGGAAAGTAATGAAATGTTACTTTATTATACAATGGTTTTCGAATTCTAAAGCTCCCACACTTATATAATTCGAGGATAAGATGATAAGGGTTCAAAATATTCTCATCCAATAGACTTTGGTCAATTTTAATGCTTAGATTTTACATTATCCTTCCATTTTATTAAAATCATTAATTAATGAGGTAATCGCTGCATCATAATGGTGTCATAAATAATTAAATTTATTTAATGTCTAAAAATTATAAAACAAATATCATTATATATTAAATCTTTTTAGATTTCTAATGAATATTTATAGTCAAACATATGACTTGTATAACCCCAACTAAAAATTGTTTTAGTAAAACAACTCTTGTTTGTGACATTTTTATTTTAACATTAAATAAAACGTTTTTAATGTCATTTTCCTACCAAAGTGGATGCATGGGGTCCCCAAGTTAACCCATGGATTGTATTGGTCGGACATGACTCATAAAATAGTGGTAGGACAAGTTTAAGGGTCATTTCATATTTTTATAATACAATTTTTACCTTAAATTTCACTAATTACCTTTAATCGCGATTAATTAAAATTAAAAGTTACTATTCACCAAAAACTTATTTTAATCCCATTGAACCACATTTTACTTCATAATGACAACCATGTATGTCGGAATTTTGAAAATCAAATCACATAAGTGGTAATATTTCATTTAAATGAAAAATTAGTTATTTAACTACCACTTAGTGGTTTCACTAATCATCAAAAATTAAAGTTTTTCAGAACAATGCCAAAATTTCACCCTAATATATAATTGATATTCCGAATTCAAAAATGATGTATATTTTAAAAAATTCCAAACATATATGTTGCATTAATCAATTTTATAATTAATTTCCACTGTCACAACAAATAGCGTGTTTTTTGGAAACAATATATATCAAAAGATTGACAATTGTTTATATCCAATTTTAATGTGAAATTAATTATAATGACCACCATTGGATATAATGGTAAAAATATATTCTAATTATACTTTAAAACCAATCAATAGTATAATTTATCACTATAAATTATTTTGATTAAAAAACTTGTCTTTAAGTATTTTTCACTATTCATAAAAATTTGAATGTTCTTAAAAAATTACAAAAAATTCGACATAGGCTAATTTCGACATTCTGAATCCAAAAATGAAGTCCATTTCGAAATATAAAATATATATAATTTCAAAAAGTGGGTATTACTATTCGCAATAGATATTTTGATTAGTCGTGGTGTGTTAGAATCTCAAACTTGCGTACAATGCAAGCTATTGCATTATTGAAAGAGAAGCATATCGTGGAAGCTCGGGGTGTTACATTATCCCCTCCTTCAATAAATTGCTTCCACGCAATTTGAAAATTTTCATTGAAAATAAAAGGTTGAAAATAGAAAATACTTTTGTGGAAAACCGACATCGGAAATAAGGTTAATAAAATTTTTCCATAATAAGAGGGAAAGGGAAATGAAAAATTCACCACCCAATTATGATCTCGATTAGGAGAACATTGGTGGCAATTAGAGACAAATAATTGGAGGAAAAACGCAAATATTTTTAGGGAGTGATTGAGGTCATCAATCACAAACAAGTGTCAAATTGAGGGCCTCAAATCCTTCAATCTATGTTGATTTAGAATATCATCAGTTCAACAAGACATAAGGTATTAGGATAACACATTTTTTTGTTTTAATATCTCTTTACTAAAGTTTAAGAATTAATTTATTCATAGAATAAGATATAGGTATATATATATATTTATTCTTGACAAGTAGAGTTTCAACCTTCAACTAATTTCTACCACAAACTTATCTTTCACTCAAAAAGATAATAGAACTCAAAGATATTATATTTATCCTAATCGTACAAGGTTCAAAATATTAAAACATACCATTTAGATTACGAAAACTATTTTGTAATAACCAGGGACTTCCTGTAGGCTGGTGGTAGGTCATAAAGGCATTTCACAATATGGTTGTGGGTTCGATTCCTGCAGCTTTGTCCGAAGCGACGGGTTATCACCCAACCTGAAGGTTGTCCTTTTTCTAAAACTATTATAATATTCCAAAAATAATATTCAGAAATGTTTTAACCTTAAACATTACTATCCAAGGTTCATCTTAATCCATTCCAACCTTTATAGTTATCCAAAATACTTCTGTCCAAGTCACAGTCCAAATTTTATGAGGATGGTAAACATAATGAAGATCCCCTTTTTCCGTGTAACAACACGTGAACACCTTCATCATGTATTCTTTTAAAACACTGCAACATCATGAATTACCATGATCCCTTATTCCTTATAGAATACTAGATATACTCCTCCTGTCCAAAAATGTATACAAATCATCAATCAGTTTCAAGGAAGTTAAGAATATCCAAAATAATTTATCCAAATCAATCATGTCTTATTCCAAAATCACTATCTCGGTATCAGAACCATATTATGGTTTATCTTTCTCCCAACCATATATTTTCCAAAAATTTAACCTACTGTGGAGTCACTTTTCTTGGTTCCACACAATCTCAAGTCCTTGATGAAATAGTACTGCAGTACAATCCTTATATACACCATAATTATTATAACCAGTACATCATTGATACAACACTCAAATTACAAAAATTCTTTAATAACAACATAATAACTCTAATCATTCCTCATCATTTGTGGTAGTATCATAACTTGATTATTATCCAATAACATCATTTGGGGAACACTCTGATGATTTGGACATTGGTTTGTGTAGTGTCCCCACTCCTTGCAGATGAAGCATTGTACATTTGAAACCTTTTTCTTACCCTTGCAGTCACGCACTTGGTGTCCTTTTTCTCCACACTTATAACAAACTCCCATTCCCTTCAAGAAAGTTCCAAGGTGTTTCTTCCCACATTTATCAGATATTGAAAAATTCTTCTTTTCCCACGTCCCTTTTTCCATCAATCTATCTTCCATCCTTTTCTTCTCTTTCTTCCCTTCAAAGCAATAAGACTCAGAGAATTCTTTATTTATCTTATTAACACATGATACTATTTCTTCATATGTTGAGAACACATGGGAGATTATTTCCCTTCTAAATGTTGGCTTAATACCGTGAAATATATGATCCTTTTTACGCTTTGGATCATACATATTGCTGGAGTTCACATTCCTTCCACTGGGCACCATTTTTATACAATGGCATAAACTAGGTTAGTTTATGAAAATCAATGAATAATTCCAAACTTGTAAAATACTTAACATAAATTGAACTATTTATGGATATAATGCATAATCATAAAAAAGTTTTCTTTGAGGAAGTATATACTCATAACCCTTCATAGTGGTTTGTAAAGAAAATGATAATTATCATAAGCATATCTCCTGGGAGTGTCGTAACCAAGAGTGCAGCAAGGCCCATTGTCGTGCACCAGTTCCCGTTCGAGTCTATCTCAAAGCGGTGTTTTCGGGTTTTACCCCTAGGTACATCTGTGCCAGAGCCGCCTCTACGTGCTCGTATCCAGACAGGGATGTATTGCTCTGAAAACTCAAAAAATCTCTATAATACCAAAATTCTAGGAAGTTCTTCTATACTAATCCTTAAAGTCTATCTTCGGGCTATGTGCTCTAATCAGAGTTTATCTAAATCTAGCTTCCAAGGTTAGTACTAAACTTCCTCTGATACCATCTGTAATGACCCGACCCCAGCTACCCAGAGTCAGTGCATTACTTCGTAACATTGGCATGATCACGAAATATCAAGTCTCGAAAGACCGATTAGTTTAGTAGCCTTGGAAACACTAGATACATTCATAAGTCCTACATTACATCATAAAATAAAAACTACAATAACAAAGTCTCCATAGTCCACACTAATATGCTCTTCTTACTATCCCTGCAGGTCATTCATAAAATACTTCTTCACATCCTGGAAAATATTAAAACATTGAAAGGGGTGAGCTCAGATGCTCAGTAAGGATAAAAATATAGCGAAAGCTTTCATCAATAAACATAAATATTTAAGGAAATGTATAACTAAAACAAAAGCCTTTTAAATTTGAACTTCAACATAATATGGAAAAATTAACATGAGATAATTCCAATTACTTCTTCACATGGATATTCTACTGGTCGAATAATCACATGCAATATCAATAACCATTTTCATAATGATGGAATGCATAATGCCAGACTATCATAACCACGTAGCCAAGGCCTCGTGCCAAGACCACAAATAAGATTTTGTCAAGGCCTTGTGCCAAGACACTAGTTTGTCTCATGAGACCTTCCGATGCATCGAGGAGCTATAGCGGGCTCCACCCGTCACTTATTAAGTCCAATGCATTCCTCATATGAATAGGTTTAAACATATCATAAACCATAACATAATCGTATCACATAGAACAAGCAGAAAGGAAACATCACATTTCCACATTTCAATCACAAGATATCAATACAACACATTGATATAATAAAAACACTTTCAAAACCATGTTCAATACCAAAATAAAATAAAAATAAAACATGGTATTTATTTTTCTTTTAAAAAATGGTATGGCTTGTAGAGGAAGCCAAAACTCAAATAATGGTCACGGCGGCGGAGAAGTCGTTGTCGCCTCATATGTACGACAAAAACATTCACTTTTTTCATTTAGTAAACACTTCGTATAAAAATATTCATTTTTAATAAACGTAAAAGTCAAAGGGGTTTATACACCGTATAAAAGAAGGTTGTGTATAAAACAAAATATGCCTCAATGAAAGGAGATTGAGACGAAGTCCCCTACAAAGATCATTTTTTAAATAAAATAGATCTATTATGTGTATTCACTATAATTACACATAAAGAAAGTACAAATACAAGATAGGACATAATACTATAATGACGTAATTTGAAAGTAAGAGATTAACCCAAAGAATGGAAATTGGGTTAAGAAGTTCCCTTACCTTGCATCCTGTCTTGACTCGACCGTTCTTTAACCTCCTGAATAATAAACTAGAGTTAATTTATAATTGATTTAGAACCTTTTTCAAGTTTTTATTCCTTTTATATCACTTATTACCATGTTATGAACATTATGTAATTATTTAAGTTAATAACCGTCGTTTTGTCGATCTTTGGTACTTGACTCAAAAATAAACTTCTTATAATTACAAGTTGATCATGTGGTAAAATATCCATTATATCCAGAATTATATTCATCATGTAGATATCATATATATCATATATATCCAGTATATACATTCATTAATAATATTACGTAACATTTAGAGGTAAGAAATGAAATGCACCGTTCATGGAGACGGTAAGCCGTACGTACGCATGAACGCTACATTCATTTCTATTTCGTATTTAATGGAATGAAATCATAGTGATATAAATGTATAATATAATTCCAGTATAATATAGTGTATAATACCATTTACTCTATCCTTTATACATCCCACATATGGTATTAACAATTCAAATCACTTTGAGGGGGCGGTAGTCCGCACTTCCTAAAATGAAAATATCGTGTTTACCCATAATGGAAACCATAAAGGTATTCCATAAATGAGAAATAAAAAATAATAAGGAAAACTAAAACATATTATATATCATATATAAAAATATTGTCATCATAATGGCCACCATTAGAGGTGTTATATGAGTGTTGAACAATCATCATTTTGTGAGGCAAAAATTCGCCATCCACAGAAACAGTATGTTCTTTAACCATTAGATGTAGGTGTGTGTAATTGTAGCTTAAATCCTTCTTATACCAACATCCTAGTATATTTAGTATACTTTTTATGTTACAAAAGAAATGAATAAAAAGTGTTTAGGGGGGTGGAGAAGAAAAATAAAACAAAACAACATTAGAGAAGACATTACCTTAAAATCGGGTAATTCTTTTTGATTTGAGCCAAAGGCTTCCTTGGGAAGAGTTATACCCAAAGTGAGGCTCCTAGGAGTAATAGGGGGAATTTGGAAGAGTATTTTGTCAGAGGATGGCTGAGACAAATGGCTTGAATGTGTGAATGAGGTGGTAGAGGTGGGGGCCTTTTATAAGAGGAGAGGAGGGGTACTCTTGGAAAGTAATGAAATGTTACCTTATTATAAAATGGTTTACGGATTTTAAAGCTCCCACAATTATATAATTAGAGGATACGATGGTAAGGGTTCGAAATATTCTCATCCAATAGGCCTTGTACAAGTGTAATGCTTAGATTTTATATTATCCTTCCATTATATTAAAATCGTTAATTAATGAGGTAATCACTGCATCATCATGGTGTCATAAATAATTAAATTTATTTAATGTCTAAAAATTATAAAAAAACTATCATTATATATGAAATATTTTTATCTTTATAATGAATATTTATACTCAAAAATATGACTTGTATAACCCCATTTAAAAATTGTTTTAGTAAAACAACTTTTGTTTGTGACATTTTTATTTTAACATTAAATAAAACGTTTTTAATGTCATTTTCCTACCAAAGTGGCTCCATGTGGTCCCCAAGTTGACCCATTAATTTTTTTGGTCGTCCATGACTCATCCAATAGGGGTAGGACAAGTGTAAGGGTCATTTCATATTTTTAAAATACAATTTTTACCTTAAATTTCACTAATTACCTTTAATCGCGATTAATTAAACTTAAAAGTTACTATTCACCAAAAAATTATTTTAATCCCATTGAACCAAATTTTACTTCCTAATTACAACCATGTATGTTGGTGTTTTGAAAATCAAATCACAGAAGTGGTAATATTTCATTTAAATGAAAAATCAGTTATTTAACTACCACTTAGTGGTTTCACTATTCATCAAAAATTGAAGTTTTTCAAAACAATGCCAAAATTTCACCCTAAGCTATAATTAATATTCCAAAATAAAAAATGATGTCTATTTTAAAAAATTCCAAACATATATGTTGCATTAATTAATTTTATAATTAATTCCCACTGTCACAACAAATAGCATGTTTTTTAGAAACAATATATATCAAAAGATTGACAATTGTTTATGTCCAATTTAAAAGTGAAATTAACTCTAATGACCACCATTGGATATAATGGTAATAATATATTCTAATTATACTTTAAAACCACTCAATAGTATAATTTATCACTATAAATTATTTTGATTCAAAAAATTGTTTTTAAGTATTTTTCACTATTCATAAAAATTTGGAAGTTCTATGAAAATTACAAAAAATTCGACATAGGCTAATTTCGACATTCCGAATCCAAAAATGAAGTCCATTTCGAAATATAAAATATATATAATTTCAAAAAGTGGGTTTTACTATTCATAATGGCTATTTTGATTAGTCGCGGTGTGTTAGAATCTCGAACTTGCGTACAATGCAAGCTATTGAATTATTGAAAGAGAATCGCATCGTGGAAGCTCAGGGTGTTACATTGACCCTAATATTAATATTGGAATAATTCATTGAATTTGTAATCTCAAAATGGTTATCAATAAACACCTTCTATAAAGACCCTACTAAATAAATATTTTCTAAATTTTATTTTAAATACCCATCTATGTTTTATCATCACCATGAGTTAAGATCCTTATTATAGTTTCCCAAAAAGATATTCAGCGGTCTCTCCACTAGAGTGATCACCTAATAGGAATATCACGCACAAGACACCCTAAGTATCATTTGTCACCAATATTTTGGAACAATAATCCAATAATGGTCACCTCCTTATATTGATCCCCAAAACATACCACCACCTATGTCACATACTAGGCTAGCATATCAGGGAATCTCATCATCTATTCCCCACAAAATCTTCTATTATGGTTTCTCATGTCAAACCACTACCCTTTTAATCACTCAAATTTCTAAAAACGTTAATAATAATGTGGGTTTGAAGGTCATATATGATCATTTTGTTTTCAGGATAGAGACATGTAAATTCATGTAATTATAATATGATGTAAAGAGTACTAGACTACTTCATTAAAATTTTGTTAATCTATATTCAATTTACAATTTAGATTTCAGAAAAACCTAAATTAAAACCATAAGGCCAAGCATTTTGATGTTAATTTTTTCCATGAATATATGATTTAGTGTGTAAAATCAATTGGTGGTCTATTCATTCTGGTGTTTTTTCTAAACTTTTTAGATATACTAGCACACCCTTATTTTAAATCTACACGAACAAAATATATATAAATATTAATAAGAAATTTCAAGATATTAAATATTAAATCCAAATAGAAACAGATAATTTTTAGGTTGAAAACTAATAATTGGTATATTAAGAAGAAGTGAAGTCTCTTCACTATAATCCCCCATCAAGTGTATAGAAAAATGTTATAATATGAAATGAATAATATATAACATGTTTGGAATCTATAATATAGTGAATGAAAAAGAAAATATATACTCACTAATAACCTCTAGTCTAGGAAAATGTTGGAAAATATATTCTTTACCACATTTTGCGGGATTAACATATTCGTTGGGAAAAAATTCCTTCATTAATTGATATCCTATTCACACAATTTTTACCAGTTATTTGAGTGATTAAGCGTCCATTAAATTAATTTTATAACAATTCACCATGTATATGTATTGAATACATGGTTGTGTAACTATATGGGTTCTTTAAACCTTATTTGGTATAACATTCTATATAAACGTAGTTCATTTCACTAAAGTCATGATCATCAAAAAAATTACATTAGTTGAGTTACTCATTGTGTAAATCCATTACTTTGAGTTGATTACTCCACATGGTTCCCCTATCATAAAAATATGAGTAACATGGTTTTAAAACCCCAAATAAACCCCTCTTTGAATTTTGAATAACCCTATTTCTTGTATGGTTATAATTAATCCCCTATATGATATGTTCTTCATATAAAAAAGTGATCCATTAACCCCATGTGATTTTTTCTAATAGTGTGTCACTAATTTCATAAATACTAATCAACAATCTACATTCACCTCTCCAAATTTATTGATGATAAAAAAATTATTTTATGTTTTACACATTAAAAAACCTAACTATTCATGAAAATTCATGTACCATTGATGTTAAAAATGTATTCACTATATCTATTTTCAATGGGTGATTATGGAAATCAATTATTATAACCCTTAATATATATTGATGTACCCAATATGAATAAAACAAATTTTAGAGTTCATTTTCCCCATGAAAATTAAAATGTATTATATAGATATGTACTTTTTTTAATCCCTCTTAATAATGATGGTACATATTTCAAGAAATTAAACATTGAGAATAACTATTCATACCATTAGAACATAAAATGAATCCCGATTTTCCTAGAATAGATTATATTTTAAATGAGAATTTTATACAAGAAGGGTTGTTCATTTCAATGAAACATACAAAATCCAAACCATTCGTTCAAATCAATAATAACTTTTCCTATATTAGTATTTTATTAATGTTGACTAACTGGAATAGTTTTTGACATAAGATTCAAGAACTACGACCTAAAGATAACTTATCTATCCCATTATTTTATTGATATTGATTGAAATCAGATCCCCTTTAAATGAGGTATGTTCTTCCCATGATACTATGAACTCTACCACACCATATAGTGAATGTTTTATGTCCCTAATCACTACAGATATATTTATCTCTTACGCTAACATAATCATTTTAACAAAAGATATATTTTACTCATCAAGTTGAAGATCCAAGATGGAATCCTTTGAATAATTTCAATTCTTTTATTTCTATGATTATAATGTGAATCCCATAGTAAATATTCATATAATTTAATAAAAAAATGATAAAAAACAAGTTATTATGAAATATCATATGGCGTTGGAAAAAATATCAAGTTCCCTGCCTATAATGCCCCTCCACAAACGCCATTAGAAAATGTAAATGTGAAAATTTAATAATAAAAAATTGATGGAATCTAGAATTGGTGATAAGAAAAATAAATTCTCACTAGGTCTATCAACCTATTAAAAAATTAAGGAACCCTATTTTCCTCCCATATATTTGTTCAATTGACCCATCTGTGGTACATAGTTCTTATTTCAAAATGTAAAAAATTATGAAATATAGTCCCCTTGATATGATCCATAAAATGATAAAAAATATTTACATTATGTATTTTAATATTCTTAAATTGAAAAAATATCATTGTAAGAGATTAATTTAATATGGGCACATACACACAATAAAACAATTTTATGAAAATGTCCCCACTTTTGGTGTAACCTCCATACCTACACTATGAATTCATTAATTCAACACTAAAAACAATTATATTATATTTTTTGTGGAGTTTGATCAAATATGTGATCTATAAGAACATCATGTTCCATGATTTTTTCATACAATATATGTATTAACTTATAGATCTCATATATCAGATCTATCAAAATATTTCACTTTGAATTTATTCCACCAATAATCCTTGAATTTTTACTCTTAATAATCAATGATAATAATTTATTTTATAAATACGGACCTCTTTTAGTTATAAAAAATCCATGAGTGAATAAAAACCTTTTGGAATATCACACAATGTTTTTAATCTCTATAATCCCACTAAATGTACAAGATGGATAGAAATGTTACACATATAATTATTAAATCAGATTCTATGCATTTAAAATGAAAATAAATATATGGGGAAACATTTAAGGCTAAAAAATGTTCCACATACATTTATATGGATTTCATGATATAATAATCACTCAATAAACACTAGTCAAACTAGAATAGAAAAATATCTTTTTACCGAAAGAAGATGAAAACAAGATCTATATATGTTACATGACTACTCACATATTGAGCATTCAAGAATATTAAAACAAATCATAGTAAGTGGATGTGGTTTTTATATAAAACCTCAAGTAGCAGAAAACATATTTCACATATTGATGGTGAATATGGTTTTATAATCACGAGACATATTTAAGAAAATATTTTATATACTTTTAGCTGTTAAAAAAACCTTTTTCATAGGATATCCCAAATAAAGGCTATTTTTATATATAAGCATTAATTTCACTAGTCGTAAATACTAAAAATACCTATAGAAAAAATGTTATTATTATACTAATTATATATTCATAGATGTATAAAAGAAATTTTTCAATGGAAAATTCCTTAAACTTAGTCTATTGCTTCATGAAAAACATCACTTCATTCATGAAGAATCACTCAGTACATAAAGCATCCAACAATTTGTGTATGACTATCATATATATTTTTATAATGTCATCATATCCTTAAATATTTTAAAATAGTTTGTGATCCAAAAACATCATTTTTTGTCTTTACGTGATGATTTATTATTTTGGTCCAGAAGGTGGAAATTTTTTATTCATTTTATAGTTTTTAGTGAGTTCAATATATTCCATGAATATCCTTCCCTAATTTCCATGTGTCCATGATTTTTATGTTATTTGTATCCTGGGATTCCATTAAATTACACATTCACAATTAGAATAGAAAAAATATATGGGAACACATATGGGACGATTTTTTGAGAAATCTAATTTGATACCTCTGATGTAAATTACCCGAGACTAGATTGGGAAGTACCTCCATAAATAAATCATTTGAATTACCAATGTATTCTAATCCTTTGAATTCCATATGTGATAAAATAAAACAATATTCAGGCACTATTTAATACCTTAAGGGATCTCTATTAAGAAATCCCATGAACAACCTCTATGATGTTATATAATAATGACCCTACATGATGAAATCCCATAAATTTTGTACATTAATTAAACCCAAAATAGCCTTATGGGAAGTGATATATTAAATTTTATAAGTCATAGATGCTAAATATTTTACTCCTTGTTGAATTATATTTTATACTTTTTTAGGAAGTTCTATTTGGATCCCCAATGAGAGGCTCCATGGTTAATTTTGTACATGGACACCCATTAATTCACAAAGTCTTCCCAATGGAAATTATTGATTCAGCATAATAGTCTATATATTTCCCCCATCACCCATATCAATTTCCATCATGACCCAAAATTCTCTCCAATGGCCCGATACGTTCATTTTAATCAATAAATACTATGAAATATCAATAGTTAAACCATGAAAATTAAAAAATTGTTTGAGAATATATTCATAAGAAATAATGGTGACCAAAAAATTAATCTTATGAGAATAACTTCTATTAAGATAATCCTAAAATATTCCAAAAACAAATTGAGTCAGTATACCCATCTTGGATACTTTATTTATCTTTAGTTGTGACAATTCTCTTAGTTACAACATCACCGCAACTCAATATATTCCACATGGTTTATTGAAAATATATCCACCTTAAACAACCACTATATTGAACCAATAAAGGTAATATTATTCATATTGCTTTTACAATATTCTTTTCTCACCCCTATTGTAGAACATGTATAACACTTGGGTCACATTCTCTATGGATTCCACAAAATACACCTTCAAATAATCCACCTACTTGGCCTTGAATATTAAGGAGTCCAAATGCATAATCTCCACTCAATACCTATTCGAAATATCCCATGAAATTTTATAATACTTCTAGTATATAATGATCCAAACTAGTTCAACCAAAAACATCCCATGATATGTCCCTCTATAGGACCTCAAATGTGTTCTTAATTACCATTGTCTAGAGATAAACAAGTTTTTATCACTATAAAATACTATGGGAATGATTTTTATTGAATGATAATAAATCATATCTCATGTATAATAAGATATGAAAAATAGTCAATTTATATTGTGGAAGAAATTTAAAAATCCACCAGATAAGAAAAACAATGTAAAAAGGCTAAACCCATAAACGAAACCAACAATGAATTTTGAAAAGTCTTCATGTATCCAACATTCACTATTATCCCATCCACCTATGAAGATGATATCTTCCACGAGAAGTCAGTGTATTACATGATTCCATTTTCTTTCACCTATAAACTACAAAAAAACCATCATATCCATAAATTCCTAGGTAGGGTATGAGTAAATTCATAGTAGGAAACTACCAAGAATCTTTTCTATGTCCTTAAGCATGTAACCGATTATTTTTGGAAAAAAAAACATGTTTCGTACATCTATTTGGATTAAAAAAATATTTAAAAAATCATTTTGTTTCCAATAAAATCATAACAAATTTTAATGATCTAGGAATCTAAAAATTTACATGTGACATAATTATATTGAAATTATTAAAATAAACCATGCTAAAATCATAATACAAACATGTGATTATCATGACATTCAAAAAAAACCATGAATAAAACCATGAAATTATGAAGTAGTTATATATATATATATATATTGGGAATCAAAAATGGGATTAGTGGAGAACATATTTCTTTATCAATGTGATTATATAAATTCGGAGTCAAAACATAGTCTATATCTATCAATATACCCATTAGTTTCCACTTGTCAGTGAGAACAAATCAATAAATCAACAAACCAAATGATAAAAATGGTTTTGGATTCCTAAAAAATTAATTAATCAATTCTCACCATTTTATCAAACATTATTACAACTGAAGCATAAAAAATCCCTTATATAAATATTAATTTTAGATTCAATACCAAATTTGAGTAATTTCATCGAACACAATATGTTTTTTTGATAAATTTCCATGTAAATACATTAAAAATAATTTTAATAACCACCATTGATTAATTAAAAAATATCCCACGTAGAATTGATATCACACAATTTAAACAGTTAAAAAAATTATAACATATGAACTTAATTTTATTTCCTAAGAATGAACCTTGTATAGAGACACTATCCTCAATAATAGAAGAAACATATTTTCCATAGAAAATTCAAATTGGAAACAAAGAGATAAGGACTTCCCAATCCATGATACAAGATAAAATCCATAAATCCTATATATAAAACATATATCATGTCATCTTAACACTAATATCATTTAATGAAATTTTCAATATTATAGATTAGTTGTAGATCTAGAAAATAGATGACTAAATAATTTCCGAAACAAAAATTCAATCGAGATATACATATCGATCCATAGAGATTCCCAATGAGATCATGTGAAGCTCCTCAAATAGATTAATGGATTGTTTGAATCAAGATAATGATAATTTTTTAAAGTATTAGAGGATAAAAGTTGTCATGGTATCATGGTAATTTTACACTTTTATGAAACATTCCTCGATCATATGGTTAAGTCATACATATATATAATCCATGTTATTACTATGTAGTACCTACATACCCTTGAAAAGATAAGATTAAGGTTACATTTCAACAACCACATAGTTAGAAAAAAATGAAAATTACGTGATATAGCTAATGGAGGCACATACATCATTTTCATAGTTTTATCTGTTGCTTACATGGTTGGAAAACAAATATTAAAATTGATACTAGAAAATTTTAAGACACTCTTCACGGTTACTACATGGTTACTACAAAACATGTGCAAACCGTTGACATAAATTGTTTATCCCAAAATACCATATTAATGACACCTGACTCCTAAAATCCTATATAATCTCATGACTGATAAACTAAACCCAAAATTAAACATAACTATGACCCAAAAGTTTTCACAATTATCCTCATTGTGAATCACTATATCCCCAATAATTACTCAATATTCTGGAATCCCAAATAGTATAGGACAAAATTGCATCCTTAAGGTTTATTCGTCCCGCATCTCATCACTATACCATCCACCATACTATGATACATTTAAGAATGGAATTCTTTTATTGTGAAACACTATATCCAAGATATCCATAATCTAAAAAGGCTACACAAACACTATGGTATTGGTCTCATGATCAACATACTCCCCTTCAATCGCATGGGAAGGTCCAGGTTTATACATCCTTAGTTTGGAAAAAATAAAACATATAGTGAATCAATATCAATGTAGATGATATGTACAATAGATAATCCACATTTACACATGATTTAAAAAATCATATAAGGGCCGAAATACCATGGTTCCAACTTAACATACAAACTAAATAGATGGTGTCCCAAAAAACAATAGATTATAGAGTGACCTAGTCCCATACATAAAACACTAATGGATAACAGAAATTATGTGCATAACATTTATGGTGCCTCATAACTGCTACCGAATTTTACCAAGAAAACCATGCCATTCTCGTTGACCCAAGAAAATGATTGGTCCTATTGTAGACCATTCACTTACTGTACTGACATCATAGAGTTACAAAAGGTTTCCTATATGATACATATATTTGTCTATAATTATTTTATTCATAATAACAATAAATATGTGTTAATGTTCACCCAATTGTGATGTTAATAATAAATTCCCCAAAAATCTAACACACACAACCGGATCATGTGCTTATAAATTAAATGATTCATTAAATCAGGCAGTCCATATAAAGATTACATGCTAATCATGAATTTGATTAAAAACCCCATCTAATTTAGAAATTAAATTCCATTAATAGGTATATACTAGAAACTATATCCATAAGGAAACAAAAGAGGGTGAAAACCCTAGAATATAAAAATTTAAAAAAAATTACCATATTCATTGTCTGGGTATGGAATATAACCAAAAATTTTGTGAATTAGTTAATTATTACCCATATAATATAATATTCCCCACTAGGATACTATTTTAGTACAATTATGAGGTCTGTGGATCAATTGTAAAAATTTCATAATAGAAGATGTAACTACACTCCAAACCTCAATATATGTGGTGTTTGATATCACTTTTTTAATATGTAGGGAATCATGAAATAAATTTTACAATCTACAAGCTTGATGATGTACGCTAACATTGATTTCATAGATCAATTCACATACAATTAATTATATATTTCATGGACCAATGAGGCATATGTTCATTTTCTATTAACCATTGAATCCTGTTTATCAAAATAAAAAAAAATGTTTCAAAAGTAAAAATCACTAATTGGGGATTGAGACAAGTCACCCAAGGTCTGAACACTTAAAAAGGATTCATTAAGATGTTTCAAATCAGAAATAATAATCTATACAATATGAATAATATCATATAAGTATGAACCATAATTCTAACAATTTGAGCCTACAATTTCATTAAATTATCATTTATAACTATTTTTAATGGAAATGTGCATGACAAGATTGTGGAATGAAGTGGATTAATTTTGTATGATAATTAATGTTGGGACATCTATTTTCCAATTGGTCTCCAATAAGTTTTGTTCATGGAGCAGGAATCACCAAATAGCTCTCATATCCATGGTTTGTGGAGATAATTTTCAAAAGTATCCATTCACTGGGTAACTTTTCCAATTAAACCTAAGAAATCAAATTGGTCAAGAGGATGGTATGTTGGGCTCATCAAACCCTTATCGGGGGAACTATTTTTTAGTCTAGGACTCACTTATAGATTTAAGTTATGTTCATGAATCGTTAGTTTATTTTCAATTGTGTATATTACGGGTTACCCTAATGCAATGATCCATCATTAGTACACACATGTTTGGAATCATCTATATGTTTCCAAGGTTCTAAATCAATTAATAGACTAGTATATATCTATGGTTTTCCATCAAGGTTACCTTTTTATGGAAAGGTCAATGATTCCATGGTCTGTTATTGAGAAGACACTGGTTTTAGGCCGCGTAGTGGGGTGCTCTGGAGTTTATCATGATATAGGGGGACTTATGTTATTTTGATGTTTAGATCGAACCAATAATATGGGATTCCTACATATCCGTATTAGAAGAATTAGAATTTAACCAGTTTATTGTTTATTAACGGGGGAATTTTACCTTTTATTGTCATGAGATGAGTCACCAACCATGAAGGTATAACATCATGTCAATGGGCGTCTGGACAAGAGGTGTATAGTCAAAAGATGGTGTGGGAATTATAACAAGGTGGCCTGAAGAACCTTTAATAGATATCTTCTCCTTAGTAGATATGACCCTACCTGGAATGTGGATTGGAGAACATTCAAGTAGACATGGAAGATGGGTTTGGACTTCAAGGATGCTTCTTGTATATCCCAGTTACATAGGAATCAAATCCCACGTAGTACGATAATTTGGGGCTTACCTATGGAAGCTTCCCATTTAGGGTATGGGAATGATTATTGTTGGTGCTTACACATGTAAGATGAACATATGGATTGATGTTTGATGGGAATTATGCATGTAAGATTCCCATTAGGTTGTTTGGGATCCCACAAAGTTTGTGATCTCCACTAGGCTCTAAGGTCAATTGAGCCATTCTTGGTGTGAGAAAAAAGAAGAAGTATATGTTCTGAAGATTGCGCAACCCACCCCATCCAATAATGGATGGTGCTGTAGACCAAAATGGGATGAAATGATAATTAAATATTTCTATCAACTTATTTATTTTCATAACCAGTATGGTCACTTCTAGTGAATTATGCATCCACTTCTCAAGCTTAGGAGAAGAAGAGTAAGAGTTACCCCTCCCACCTGAATGTGTTGTGGATCAACTTAGTAGGAGTGCACTAAAATTGATTCTGAGAGGTAGAGAAATGTTCATCACTATCCCACATCGAATAAAAATGACATATGATCCCCTAAATCCATCGATTAGGGAGGTTCACATGAGCACCCCAGTATTGGATCGTGGGATACAATTGGAATGTAAACATGAAAACAATTCAAGGGCCAAAATTACTACATAGGTTACCCAGGCGACTCCCCTTACTGTGTGTATAAATTCTCAAAGGGACTCTTTGATGTTCCCAATGGTTCTAGCATACTTTTAATTTGGATTTGGAAATGGCCTTGGACTTTGTTGCAATGTTTCTCAGAGGGTCCATCATGGGTGATTATGACATGACAGAAAAAGATGATGGGAGATAGATAATATAACACTCTTGGTTAACTCATTCTGTGTAGAAGGATATTTTTTGGGATGGGGTTCCCTCTGTGTGTATATTTTTATGTGGGAGATAGGATCATCCATGTAGCGATGTGCTATGAGGACCTTGGTTCTTGTAGTATAGTGTGATGCTTCATGGGGGTAGGTTCCACCAGCATTGTATTTTTCTTCCCATTGTAGGGTTCCAACTAAATAGTGCTTTGTTATGTGGGATGATGATCCATAGAGGGACCATCCATTTTTTCCCTTATGAAATTGTATTCACAGAGGGTTTCTTGGTTCATAAACCACTATATGTTTTATTATTTCCTTCTTACTTATATGTGGAAGGTTTTACCTACTGGGAATCATCGAAGGGCTATGGTTCTTGTGGTGCCTTGGTTTGGATCCTATTAGGTTGATCATTTCCTTATCCTCCTTTTAGACACCTTTTTAGATCCCCTAAGTGTAATGACCCAAACAATGAACTTCTTTTATTAATGGATCACTTTCTTCCCAACAATGTTTTATTATGTTTTACATTAGAAGAACATATAATGGATTTTTATTTATGATAACATCATACACTATACCTAAATTTTAATTACTAAAGCTATGAACAAAAATGGTATATACACATTTAAGAATAGTTTTGATTAATAAAATATATTTTTAATTGAGAAACATTTAACAAATTGATTTTCAATCACAAATTGCAATTTTTAGAAATAATATATTTATTATAAAAAATTATGGTTTTATGAATAATGTTTATTTTAAGGAAATTTTTTTATTAAAACATGAATTGAAAATTCTAAATGATAAAATAATTTTTTTTATGTGTCAGAAAGTTCAAAATGAAATTTCCCTATGCATTTTTTATCAAATATTATTTTTAATAAATATTGTTTTTTATATTTAAATGTTAAATTTCTCATATTTTCAGAATTATTATAGTAAGAAGACATAATTTTGTAATTTCTACTGTCATAACTAATTTAGGATTATTTTTAAGTGTGTTTCTAAGAAGTTTAATTTTTTTGATGAAGAGTGGAAATTACTAGATTGTAATTAAGAACACTATTTTTCATTTATATAATTAATGATAATTAGATTTATAAATAAATTCATAACAGATCAATTATTCATATTTTAATCCAATTCAGATCATTGGAATATATTTTATATTTGAATTATATGAAAAAATATATTGATCTTTTGAATGTTCTTTTTACCTGCTTTCCAGCCACAACTGTAGAATTAGTACTAAATGAAAATTTTCAACCTCCATAAATTAAATTTCAAAAAATGGTGATACATTATTGTGATCACTAATATATTAATAGTTTGATAAAATGAACAAAATTTTTGGGTGAATAGTAACTTTACCCATTGGAATAGTAGCGCTACCCTTAGAATAGTAATATGACCAATGTAATAGTAACATCACGTAATATGTACAAATTAAATTAAGGCATGGTAATGTGATATAATTATATCATTATTTAAGGAAATAAATGATTTAGATATTATTAATTAAGTATTAGTATTTTTAGAAAACAAAAATGTTTATTTAGAAATTTACTATTAATATAATTTTTTAAAATATAAATAATTTTCATAAAGTTAAATTATAAATTATTATTATTTTATTATTATTATAAAATTATTTTACGATACCTTAGTTTATTTTTAAATGTGCTATAAAGTCTTTTATAATTATAGACATGATAATATTTTAGAAAGTTATGACTTTACGAAAAATATAAATTTCCATATTTGGAAAATTATTTTCATAAAATGGAGTTCATTTTTAAATTCTACACATTGAAAAATGGTAAGGTTGATTTTTTTATATTTGTGTAAAATAGTACAGTTTTTTGTGAATACTAGAAATATTGTTTTGTGTTTTCAATATGTTTAAGTAAATCATAACTATATCATAAAGATTTAATGATTAATTTAAAATTATGGTCTAATATTATGGATTAATATTTTGTAATAGGATTCCCATGTTTAAAATACCAAGGGAAATCCAATTGTTTGGAGAATTCTACTACTGATGTGTCTAAGGAAATTAATAAAATACTCTCTCCCTTTGGGTATAAGGACCCACCAATTTATTCATTTACTTTTATTCAAAATTCACCCTCATGAATTTATGATCATTTTAACTCCCTGGGAGTCCTCCCAAGGTGTCCTCTTTCCCCGAAGGTCCTGATCATTGTGTTTTAGAAGCCACTGTTCAAGGTAAGGGAAAGATCAACATCTCTTTTCCATTCATGTACGGTTGTTGTGGGGTATGTATTTGAAATTTCTATATAATGTTTTTATTTAAATTATATTGAATACATTTAATTGATTACGAATAATTTATTAATGAGAGACCCTTTTCACATATCTTTTTAGTGTTTTTTAAAAACAGGTTTATGTCTCAATATTTCTCCCTTTTCCCCAAAAAATTATTTTAGTATCTTTATGTTTTACCCAAAACTCTTTATTTTATAGTTTTCATCACCAATATATAAAATTTATTTATTTTATTATGTATTCAACATTCATAAAACCCTCATTCTCTTTACATGGATTATAAATGAAATAATGGTAATGTTTTTAAGCACTTTTTAAAACACCATGTTTTTAATATGAAACCCATCCCTTTAATTCCACATGAGTTATTTATGAGATGTTATATGATGATATACAGATATAAAATTAATTAAGACATATTATGTATGGACCCAGATATCTCTCTAATGCATTTGGTAAATAATTTAATATCTAGAGATGAAAAGTGTAACAATACTTTAGTGAATAACCATGTTAATATTTATGAAACCTCAATGATAAACCATGGTGATATGTATATGAATGAATCAATTAAAATTTTGAGCCACAATTCCATATTATTAACCATGTAATTATTATTATTATATGCCTCTTACTCATTAAATTATGTATTTCATCATGTTTTTGTTTATATTTTTCAAGATCTTAAGTATACTATTTACTCATTTCCCTTACTAGGCTTTATGCTCACCCTTTACTTTGATTTGTATCCCTAGGTTATGAGATGAAATAAATTTAATTAGGATAAACCCTTAAGAATACCATCAAGTGAACTAGAATAGTTTTTTAATGCTCCTAGGTAGTATGTACCATATTTCCAAGACACTCAACATTACAAAATCATCTATTTCTAAAATGATTTGTAATGATATGTAATAAAAAGGATACATTCCATAGTTGGTATCAAAGGATTGCTTAGTTATTTATTGAAATTAGTATTTTAAAACATTAGTAACAATCCAATAGAAATGTTTAAATTTTGGAAAAATATCAGGTATTTTGGTAACATATGAAGTGGTTTCTGATTAAATAAATCCTTATCAGGATACGAACATGTAAATGTGGATTTGGAAAAGATGTATTCATATGTAAAACCAAAAAACACCACATTGAACTTGAATCTAATGGAAACTACTTAAGGAAAATGGGCATTTATGTACTTCTGGTTTGACACTCATAAGGGATATGTTTGTTTAATCACAAGCTTTTTATGAATCATAATGAAGGATTTATAGAAAATGTAATTGTTATTAAAAAATAATTTTTTAAAGATGATGTTTTATGAAAAAAAACTACTTTATAATAGTAATATTACTTACAGTAATAATATTTCTAATAAGATAGAATTTTTAGGACATGATTTTTTAAGGGGCAGAAGAATTTAATGGTCCAAAAAATGTACTTCTTTTATTTATAGATCACTTTCCTCCCAATATCTTTTTTTATGTTTTAAAATATAATCATATATAATGACTTCTAATTTTATGAGAACATCATATATCATGCATAAATTTAGATTAGTAAAACTATGAAAAAATGGGATATACACATTTATGAATAATTGTGATTAATAAAATACATGAATAATTCAGAAAATTTTGACAAATTGACATTTCTAAAAAAAATTAATTTTTTAAAATAATACTATTAATAAAAAATTAAGGAATTATGAATAATGATTATTTTAATGAAATAGTTTTATTAAAACACCCCTTTTTAAATTTAAATGATAAATACTTTTTTAAAGTTTCTGCAATTTTAATGTGTAATATAACTATGAATTTTGAATCTGATATTATTTTAAATATCAAACTATATTTTTATTTAAAAGAAAAATTTATTATAGTTAAATAATTATTATCGTACAATAAACATAATTTTTGAATTTAGAATATCAAAAAACTTTTAGACTGAATTCTAATTATTTTTCTATGATGTTTCATTTTCTTAATGAATTGTGAAAAATATTGCATTGTAGTTAAAAATCCATGTTTTTATTTTATATAATTATTATACTAAAAATTGTTAATTAAAGTCACAATATATCAATCGTCCATATTTTAATCTATTGTATATCTTTGAAATCATTTTATATTTGAATTATATAAGAAAACTTATTTTAATTTTGAATGTTCTTTTTACCTGCATTCTCACCACACCTATGGGACTAGCATTAAATGTGATTTTTCCATTTCTATTGATATAATTTCCAAAAACAGACATATATTGTTTGATCTATAAGATATTTAGAGTCTATAAAGATCAACTTAATTATTTGGTGAATAATAACCAGACCCTTGGAATAGTTATGTTACCCTTATGAAGAGTAATATCAATAATGTAATATTAAGCAAATCTATGAAGTATAAATAAAATTCATGCATGGTAATGCGATATAATGGTATCATAGTATTAGTAAATAAATGGTGTAGAAATTATCTGTTATGTATTAGAATGTTTATAATGCACAAATGTTTATTTAAAAATTTATAATTAATATAATGATTTAAAAGAAAATTAATTTTCATAAAATATAATGATAAATTAATATTTTTTGTCTTGTTATTATAAGTTAGTTTTATCTGACGTTAGTTAATTTTTCAAACTGCTATAAAATTAGTAATAATTTTAGAATTTTTATTTTTCTAGTAAATGATGATATTAATAAAATTAAAATATATCATATCTAGATAATTATTTTCAAAAAAAGGATTTCATTTTTTATGTCTACACGTCAAAAAATTATTATGGTGATTTTTTGGGTTATTTCAGAAATAGTTGAATTTTCAGTGAAAAATAACAATACAGTTTTGTGTTTTCATAATTTTTAATGACATCATTACTATGTCATAATGTTTTAATGAGTAATATAAAGATATATTCAAATCTTGTGGATTTAAATAATTTAATAGGTGTCCCAAGTTTCCAATATGATGGTAAAATACCATGTGAAAGACCATGGTTTTTCAAATACCTCTACTTATGTGTCCAAGGAAATTAATAAAAACCTCCAACACTTTTTCTATAAATATCCTCCCATAATTCATTTTCCTTCATTAAAAATTATTATTCCATGAATATATCATAGTTTTACCTCCCATGGATTATTCAGAAGGGGTCCCCTACACTCTAAGATCTCAGTCTTTGAGTTTTATAAGTGACTCTTCAAGGCAATGAAAATATTAACTTCTCTTTTCCTTTCAAGTTCTCTTTTTGTGTGGAATTTATTTCAAATTAATTATACCATGTTCTTATGTCTAGTTTATTCTATCCATTTATTATATTAATATTCTATTATTAATGTAATACTCTTTCCCCTTCTCTTTTTAGTGTTTTCTAAAACTAGGTTTCATACCCATTATGTTGTCAGATTTACTTATCAAAACATCTCCCTTTTTCTCAAGAAATTACTTTATTTTACTAATGTGATTAAAAAATCATCTTTATCTAGGTCCATTCACCATGTTTTAAATATTATTTATTTTATTCTGGTGTTTAAATACATAAAACCTTCATTCTGTTTCTATGGGTTATAAATGACATAAAGATCTTCTTTTTAAGAACTTTTAAAACACCATGTTTTTTATATGAAACACTTCTCTTTTTTTATCCACAGGTTATTTATGAGATGTTTTGATTATAATATTTGTGACCCACATTAATTAATATATATTAATGATTCATCTTGATATCCATCCAATATATTGGTTATCAAATTTAATCTCTAGAGATGACATGTTTTATGATACCTTGCTAAATAACCTTCATAATTTTTATAACACCTTAGTGATAAACCTTGGATAAATTATTATAAATGAGTAAATTAAATGTTGTGGCCACACTTACATGTTATTTATCTTGTTATTATTTTTATGATATACCTCTTTATCTTCCCTTTATGTATTTTATCATGTTCTTATTCATATTCCTCATCCTCACAATAAACATTTTTCCTTCTTTTCCATTACTGGGACTTATGCTCAACCTTTATAATGATTCATTTCCCTAGGTAATGATATGAAATAAATTTACTTATAATGAACCATTAATATTCCATTCAATTGTAATAGAATAATTATTCAAGTTTTTAGGTATTATATACCTTATTTTTATGAAAATAATTTTTAGAACATCCTATTTTTTTAAAATGATATGTAAATTTATAAAATAAAAAGGTGAGATGCCATACTCGGGGTATATTTATGGAATAATAAAGGGAACATGTACCATACTATCCTAATTTATTCAGAGGACTGCAAACCATATATTTTTGGAGCCCATGAATGACTTTTTGATTGGAGTAATTGTTTTTTAGTGCCAAAATCCCCACCTAGCCCAACAAACAAATTTATTTCATTTACGGGAGATGATGTTACCTCATTACCCCACGAAGGATTTAGTTTAGGGTGATGGTTTGTTTTTTGGGTGGTGGGAATAAATTCCTATCCCCACAACTTAAATTAACTCATTTGGGGGTGTCACCATCTTTACCAATTCATGAAAAAACTTTTTATTTTTAGGTTCTTCGTAGAACGGTGGAATTCCATGTGGACCGGTGATCCACTGAGTGATTTTTACTTTGGTTTTTTCCCTTCAGAAGATTATTCCAAAAACTATTATTATGTTTGTTTTTATCATTTTTAAAATTAATGAACTCATCTTGATCTTGTTTTAAAAAAATTTAGGACCCAAAATATTCCCCCCATCAAAATGGGTTCTTATCGAGATGAAGTGGGGGATATTCCTAAGTATAAGTCATTCAGATTTTATTGACATATTAGATAAATATCTATTTTTTTATAATCCATGGGACATAGGGAGAATAGATTGGATATTACTAGGGTTAAATGTTAAATCCCAGAAATTTTTCCTCTTTTCTATTACTACATTAATTTTACATATGTATATTGTGGTGCAGTCTTAGCAGGAGTATGTTGAATTTTACACATGTTTCAAATTTTAGTTTTTTCAACCTAGTAATATTTTGTCTTCCTTCTCTCTCGAATAGCTTGATTTGTTCTTAAACCATGAAAATCTTAGGTATAGTTCATTGGCACTCAACCTTTTTCTAGGGTTCCCTTTGCGGGGTTTTAACCTTGAGTGTTTTGTGCCTCTTTTTTATGGGCAGTTTAGATTCATGAAATAGACTAATTCCACTTAGGTTTTTAGGTTGAACAACACTAACTATGAATTATAATATGAGGTCCCCCACTATGTCTTATTGACTGGAAATGTCTTAGTATTTTTCATATATTAATGAGGGATTCATCATGAGTCTAATTTTGTGATTTAGGGATTTGAGGCTTTATATAGTGAAATTACAAGAGGAGTAACTAGAAGAATGGATTCCCACAAGATGTTACGGGGGGTACGGAGGTATGAAATTCCTATCCAGAGGATGAACATGTCATTGATTGACATACCTTTTTTGTGGGAGACAAAAGTAGAGCTGACTATGGAATATTGTTCATAGTAAAAAAGGGTCTCCTCAGGACACTGGACCTCCATCTCTAATGTACAAGTGATTTATGAAGCTTTTGATTTCTTAAAACGTTGATGGGTGTTTTATCATTGGAATCATGTCTAAAAATGAATAGGGAATCTATATTTTCATTGTGTATGACTGAAAACCCACTCCTATATGTATTTGGCTTGGGTAATGGATGGTTGAAGCATTGTGTAGTGAAACATCATACAATTAGGTAATGTATGGTGTTGTTTATCATATTTTAGCTAATACATTTGAGGGATGTGGTTTAAGGTCACTAGGATTTGAAAGAGGTATTAAAGATTCACCCCATTAATAGTAATTTTCCCATGTAGGTTATATCATTTTTAAGAATGAATGGGGGGGGGAGGTTATAAAATGAATTATGTTGATTCTGTAATTTAAAGAATGGAATAGGGAAGGGAAGCCATTGTAGTGTACAGAGGTAGTAAAAGCCTCTCCAAATAATGAAGATTCCTTTGGTTGATTGAACTTTTTATGGGAAACTTTTCTAGAACCAAATGGGCCATATTCTTTGTATTCAAACAAAGGAGTCTCGAGGAAGCTAGCCCTCCGTTTCTGATGGTCAGGGAGGGTTATGGGTACTTGAAATATTTTGGACATAATTTATTTTTTTTGAAAGGAGAGTCTCCAAATATGAAAGGATCATTTAATATCAATATTATTTTGGAATGTGTAGTAACGTTTTACATAGGAAGCTGTGATATGGTTCCCAAAATAGGTATCACCCATTCATAGGCAAGGGACATTTTATTTGTTTTGAGGTTGTGTTTAGACCCATGGTTGGAGAAATTGGTGTCACTAAATATCCTTCAAGGGAAGGAATCAACCAATTATTGTTATGGAATTTCCTCACACGTCTATAACAACTTTTTTTGGGAAAGGGGAAATTTCCTTTTATTGCAAGATAAAAAATGGGGTGAGGCTCACATTAGACCATCCAATGAAAAACTCTCTCATGTACAGTAGAGTGGGGACATTTCTTTTATCATGTCTGAAATTTTTTTTAGATGATATTACCCATACCCATGAAAAGAGGGGACATTTCTTCACCATGTCTTAACATGAGATATGAGGTTTAGGAACCTCTATGAATAACGTGATAATAGTAATGAATACAGTTTAATTTATTTGAAGTTTCCCTGTGCATGTCTCACCATTGTACAAGAAAGGGTAATTTGTAATTTTTGTCGAGGATGGAGCCATGATTGAACATTCAGGTTTAACTACCTAATATAAGAAAACATGGATCATGGAAAATCTTGTTATTAATTTCATGTATTTTAATTTCATCAGAATAGGACATTGGAAATTCATTTTAATGTTATATGTTAAGGTTGAAATAAATTTATATATTTTATGTTCATTCAGCTAGGACCATTCATCACAGAATGCATGACTAATTGGAGGTTAATCAGGTCATGATGTTCTGACATACACAGAACATGAGGGGGAAGAAAGTTTAAACCATGATCATACAGATTTTTAGATCAAGAGAAATGATATGGGGCATGGGATCAATTAGGTCATACAGAGATAGAATAAACCTATCATGAGGATGAATTTTCATTTTATTGATTGGAGTTTTTGTGGGAATCTCATGTAGATCAAAGTGGAGAATAATGTTCATAGTCAAACAATTGTTTCCTCAAGACACTGGCCCCTACCCCTTCCGATGGCCAGAGAGGTTTATTAAGATACAAAATTTCCCAAGGAATAGAGTTTGAGTAATGGAACATGTGTTTTTTAAAACATCAGAATCATTCATATTATGGTTTTCCATGGCTTTTAAAATTCCCTACACATATATGAATCATACAGGGGGGACTTCTCTTTCTTTAATGAATCTCTGAATGAGGAACCCAAACCTGAGGCCTTGTGCATAATTGTTTTTTAATATCTGATACTGGGACACTTTTTTGTTGTTTTGTGTGATTGGGACTATGATATATGGTGTAAAAGTCACTAAATATCACATAAAAACAATAACCAAGGTATAAATTGTTCTGGAGGCCACATGTTTTTTTACAACAAGCAGTAATGAAAATTAAGAGCCATTTAAGGTCTTGAAATAAAGACTATGGAGACCCTAATGTGGGTTGGTATTACATGGTTATAGGGGGAATACTTTATCGAGCCTCTTAATCCCATGTGAGTTGTTCTAAGTGTGATAAACAAGGGGGGAGGTTTATCGGCTACATAGATGTGACAAAATAGAGGAAATGAACATTTGAAATTTTATAGGGCCAGACCACGATGTAGAATCTTGGTGTAACTATGTATCCCATTTGGATAAGAATCATGTTGTATATAGTTCTTCAAAATGCATCCTTGTGTAGATCAAACTCATACCTAGGGAGGAAATAATATTTTATTGATATTTTTTAAAGTGGAAGGACATGGGACTAGAGATATAGACATCACTATATATCCTGCTACAGTCGGAATGAAGCCATATATAGTTCTTTAATGGGAACTCGTTGTGTAGGTCTTATCCATATGTAGAGGAAATTTTTACTATTTTTTCATTTGGGACTAAGAAACAAGTTCTGGATATCAATATGTATCCCATAAAGTGATAATCAAGAATCACATAGTTTGTAATGTGCTCCCCCACATGGGTCACACGTTTGTGAAGGGAGAAAGAATTATTCAAGAAATGATCTTCTAGGTATGGTATTTTTTGGAGCCATCTACATTAAATAACTTCATATAAAGGAGGTACATTTTATATGTATTGAATATGATATCAATAAATAAGGTCATATGCCTATATATATCCCATAATTGAGAATCCATCCACATGAAGTTCTTATGAAAATACTCTCACATAGGTCACAAACATACGAGAGGGGGGGGGGGTGGATTTTTTGATTGGTTGGACCAAGATTTAAAATACAAGTGTAACTCTGTATCTCACGTTGATAGAAATTAAGCTAAACATTATTCTTTAAAATGGAATGGTAGGTGACCAATGACAAGGGAAAAGTTTCTATGATTACAAAATTATGTTTTAATATATTTTTTTATAATAAAATATGTATTGTGTGCCTTTCACGTTAAAATCATGTGATTAGGATTAGTGTATTGAGAAATAGTGGGAAGAATGAAATTTTAGACTAGAAAAAAATGCATTCCCAACATAAAAATAGGATATGAGGCCAAAGGATGGTAATGGATTTATCCACTCGATGGAGGGAGATTTGTGGATAGTCCTCGCATGGGATGTCTAGGTGTCACTATGTACCCAATATCAGTAGGAATAAAGACATATGTAGTTCTGGAGGAATTTTCCTTATGTAAGCTAAGATCATATGTATGGAAGAAGAATGTTTTTGGGTTGTCAAACAATAATAAAAAGTCTACGCATTTCTATGTGTCCTCCATGGTCATGAATCAAGCTATGCATAGTTCTTAAGAAAGAGTCCCATAATGATGATCTGATTCTCAAGAGGGCATAGGGGAATTTTATCTTCCCCCTATATATATCTAGCTTATATGTAGTTAATTATTGATTGGAATGATGATTTCAATGCTGTTTAACATCATGTGTTATGGACACTAGCAGTTATGTAGTTTATTATCAGGAAACATAGGACAACCCACCATGTAGTTTAACATCATCCCACCAAGACTTCTGGAACCATGAATTTTATTGAAATTTTTTCATGTAGATTCACCATGTAATTTAATTTAATATGAATAGGATATAACAACCCTTCGTTTTGTTACACACCTAGACATAAATTATTACATAAAATATTCCCATGATACGACATAGAATATCAAGAGGTCTAGTTTCTTTAGGGGGTAGGAACATTAAATAACTAATTAAAACATGAAATACAATATCTTTATTGAAATTCTCTTTTACATGACCACAACATTCCTTCGTACTTAACATTGCATGTGATAACTTTAGGACATACATAAGAATGGGGTGAGGTATATAGCTTAGTAATGGAATTAACATGAAAAAAATGAGGAATACAATACATGTTAGGAAATAGGAATATCAATTGAACATAATAGAAATATGTAAATAAAGGCATGATAAAACATGATAATCATAACATTGAGATGTGGCAACAACACAAAACATGGTATTATAATGAACCAAGGCACATTGCACAAGGAGCATAAGTAAACCATGGATTCATTTACATCATAATTCATTCCACAAATAATAGATATTTAATTCATAAATTTATGTCCACAATGAACATGTACATGTGCATAATTTTGAATACCCTAGATGTAGTAGTGGTTATGGTATTCACGTCACAATGTTTTGGGCATGCAATGTTTGGTATAAATTCAATATTATAACGACGTCAAATAGAAATTCGTAAAATGGGTTGATGAAAGTGAAAGGGGTATCTCATCATTTAAACATTAAATTGAATGTAAATAGGATAATGGGAAATAATATACCAACATATGTTATGGAATTAAGATGCAGAATATAAAATAATTTTTTGAATGTAAATGTGGAGAAATAAATTCATTAAAGAATTTTAGTATGGTAATAGGTGTACATGAGAGGCATTAATGACAGAGAAAAAGGGTTTCTCATCATTCAAAAATTATGAGGGAATTATGGGGAGGTGAAATATCATACCCCAACATTTTTAATTGAAAATAAAAGGGCCTAAAAACAAAATAAAATTGGGAAAAAATGAGAAATGAAGAAATCCCTTACTTGGAAGTGTCATCCCAAAGGCTTGGGAGGGTCTAGAGAGATGTTTCATAGGAGCTTGTGGAGCCATGAAAGGAATATAGAGAGAGTAGGTCCAAATATGGAAAAACTCTAATGTCTTTTAGTGAAGAGGAAGTAGGAGGTTGGTTGGGATATATAAGAAAGAAGTGGGAATTCTTTATTACTTAGGTTTGGGACACCACACATAAAACTAATCAAAACCACAAACCATCACATGGTTTTGACCCATTGTGTTTTCCAATGGAGAGAGAAAAACCAAATTATATAAGGAAAATGGCCTAAATTCTTAAAATAATTAAGTTTCTTGTGTGGAGGTGAGTTACACTCTCAAATAAATCAATTTAAAATGCTAAAATGTTTTATAAGTATTGGAGGGTCCACTAAAGCTCTGTAAAATAAATAAATAAAAAACATAAAATCAATTTATTTTAATTGTAAAACATATATTGTCCTAACATAAGGTTTATAGTATTTTATTACGTCACTATTGGGTCTTTATGATGGAATTAAACACATTATATATTAAAACGGTATTTAATTTTTACCCAAACATTCAACTATCTCAGAAAATTATAAAAAATTCACTGTTGGATAATTTCAAATTCCTAATTTAAAAAATAGTATTTTATCAAAATAATTTTCTAAATATGTGAAATTTAACTTGTAATCTAAAACCTCAATTTATCAAAAATTCTTGGGTTTTTGACAAAAACGGATTTCAAACATTAATAAATATTAAAATTGTATTCTTAAAAATTATATGATCATTTATACTTAATAAAATTTAGTAATAAATTATTAAAATATTAATTAATTCAGAAATCCATTAATTTATCAAAATAGATTCCTTGGTTTAATATTAATTAAAAATACTTTTTGTGCTTTAAATAGTATTTACAACGTCATAATAATAAAATGAATTTATATTCTTTATTATATACCAAAATAATTCAGATAATCATTGTTCTATGGTCTTGTTATATAACCCCTTATAACACCCACATTAGACCAAAGGGTATGGTGTGTGATGGTGACCAAATCTTGGGGAGGCTTAGATAACATCAATCGGGTGGTAATCTCTATCGACTTCCACTTCTCCTGTAGCCAGTTCTGTTTGAGCTTAATGTGTTGAGTCTCACCTTCTGCTTATTCAAGAGAAAATCCCAATGACACAACCTCATTTCTGAGCACTGACAAATGGGTTTTGTATAAGGTAATCTACTAGATGAGGCCATCACCTTCTTTCTATGAGTAAATTGGATTTTTTAAAGCCCTATATGTATACTAATCATGTGATCACTGTTCAAATACTATATTAGCAACAGTCACAATTCTTAATTGTATTTTAAAATCCAAAAACATAAAACCATGGAAGTGAATAAGTTATATAACCATGTTACATAATAAGACATTTAATTAGATCAAGATGAATTTTCATTAATAAAAATTCTGGGCATTACAATATCCCCCCATTAAGAAATTTCACCCTCGAAATTTTCTTTTCCCACACTAAAACGGATGTGGGTAACATTTGTTTATCACTTCATATGATTCCCATTTCCCTTCTTCAAACATGTGGTTTAAACACAACACATTTACGAGGGGCATTATCTAATTTCATGGAAAAAATTGTCTACGATTTAAGATCTTCAATGGTTTCTCCTTGTATGAAATATAAACATCTAACTGTACTACCTCTGATGAGATTACATGTTAATGGTATGTTATATACTTCCTTATGAAGGATACATGAACGAAGTCATGTACATTGGCCATGGTAGGTGGCTGTGCTAGTCGATATTCCATATCCCTAACATTATCATGAATCACAAAGGGGATAAAGTACCTAGGACAGAACTTCCCTTTCTTTCTAAACCCCATGATCATCTTACACGAATATATGTGTATAAATACCATTTCTCCAACATGGAACCCAAGTTCCCTTCGATGGTTAACTACATAACGCTTCATTAGAATTTGGGTTTCCTTGATATGCTGATGAATGGTAATCACCTTCTCCACTATTTCCTCAAACATATCAGGTCCTTGCAGCTAACTCACACTGACTTCATCCAAACACACCAATGTTCTACACCTTTTCCAATAAAGGGCTTCATATGGTTCCATTCGGATGCTCGAGTGGAAACTGTTATTTTTGGATAATTCTTCCAGTGGAAGATGTTGGTCACATCCTCCTTTAAAGTCCATAGAACAAGATTATAACATATATTCTAGTCTCTGGAATGTTCACTCAGATTGGACAACAGTTTGAGGATGATAGGCCGTACTAAAGTTCAGTTCAGTTCTAAGAGCACGTGGGATACTTATCCAGAACTATGTGGTGAATCTAGGATCACGATCGGATACAATAGATAATGGTACTCTAATATATTCTTAATACATTTTTTATATAAATCTGTGCATGATGATCCATTGATAATTCCTCTCAAATCACAATAAAGTGATCCATCTTCATATGATGATCCACAATGACCCATATATCATTGCTTCCTCTGGATATCCTTGGAATTCCAATGACTATATACATGGTAATATTTTCCCACTACCATGTTGGTATGGGTAGTTTTGGCATCATCACCTTAGACTTTTGCCTCTCAGCCCCCACTTACTGACATACCAGGAACATTGATATATATATTCGACAATCTCCCTTTTTATATTGTCCCACCAAAATATTTCTCGAAGATCTAGATAAATATTTTTGCTCCCCAGGTGAATAGAGAAGGTTGATCTCTGTGCATCATTCAGAAGCTCCTTCTTTATCTATGGACCGGATGGTACACAAAATATTTACCCAAATATCACAATTCCATCCTTTTCAACCACAAAGCATGAGCATTTTCCATTTCCAATATCTTCCCCCGTTTTCATAATTTTTGCATCATTTCTTTGAGCATCCATTATTTTCTCCATAAGGGATGGTTGAGCAATCATTTGTGAAAGGATTTATGATGTTCCCTTCTTTTTGATTCCCATGTCATTCTTCATCAAATCTAAGATGATTGGATCCTTCTCCATTCACATCAATGATAGAATCGTGGGATCCTTTCTACTTAGATCATCTTCCACCTTGTTCAATTTCTTAGGGTGGTAATCAATTGAGTAGTCACAATCATTGATCAGCTATATCCATCTTCATTGGCGCATATTCAAATATTTCCGTGTGAATATATACTTGAGGCTTTTTTGATCCATTTATATTTTACAATTCTCCCCAAAGATGTAATTTGGCCAAGTTTTTAATGCAAAGATCACCGCAGCCAAATCTAGATCATCTGTTGGATAATTCTGCTCATGAACTTTCAATTGCCTTGAATCATAGGCAATTAATGTTTCATCTACATCAACACACAACCCATGACCTTCTTCGAAACATCACTGAATACCACAAACAGTGCTCCGCTTGTGGGTAATGTGAGAAAAGGTGTAGTTATAATCCTCCTTTTCAACACCTTAGAGATTTCTTATCATTCATCACTCCAGGAAAATATTACTCCTTTCAATGTTATCTTGTTATGGGGGTTGTACAATCATGATAAATTTATCACAATTCATTGATAATATCCAGATAACCGCATGAAGCTATGAATATCCATTAATGATGTTGGCCTCAGTCATCCCTCTATTGTATCTATCTTCGAGGGATCCAATGATATATCATTTCTTGTGATGATATGGCCCAAGAATGAGACCTGCTTCTACCAGAACACACACTTGTTGTACTATGCAAAGAGCTTCTCCTTTCTCATGGTCTATAGTACTGTTCTTTTATTCTCCTTGTTATCCTCTTTGGTTTTGGATTATATTAGAATATAATTTATAGACTACCAAAAATTTGTCAAGTTAATCTCTAATGACCCTATTCATCAAGTCCAAAACAATTTATATCGAATTAGTGAGTCTGAAAGGAATTACTATGAATTCATTGTGCCCATATCTTGTAAAAAACTCAATCTTGGAGATATATTCCTTCTTCACCCTTACTTGATAATATCCCAACCGCAAGTCCACCTTGGAAAATTATTGTGCCCCACGCAGCTGATCGAAGATGTAATCAATTTGTGGAAGAGGATACTTGTTCTTTATCATGATTTTGTTAAGCTCACAATATTCCATGAAAAGGTGTATTGAACTATCCTTCTGCTTGATGAAGAGGATTGGTGCACCCTATGGTGAAGCACTTGGGCGTATAAAACCTTTATCCAGATTAAACTATATTTGTTTCTTCAACTCCATATTCTCTTCAACAGCCATTCTATATGGAGTCTTGGATATTATAAATGCCCCAGGTATATGTTCAATTGATAATTAAACATCTCTTCTAGGAGGAAGACTAGGCAATTCCTCGTGAATCACTTTAGCAAATTCTCTCATAATAGGTATGTCATCATGGAAGGAAGCTTCTGTAGAATCAAGCATCTGATCTAGATACATGTTCTCAAAGGTAAGTAATGTCTATTCTTGAGATGATGGAGCTAAAGAAGAGTCAACTTCCTCCTTACACTTGTATTGAATCTGGGGTCGATTCTCCCTAGGGAGTGTGATTTACCTATCAGGACAATTTATGTTGGAACTAAATAGTGAATACCAATCCATGATGGGAATTCCATCAAATTCTATATATGGGAGTATGAAGAGGATCAATGGGGTGTTCAATCGATAAATTATAATAGGGGAGTAGATATATGCAATGGATGTAGTGATTTCCCCATTTGCTATACTAACTGATATCTTCACTTCCATGATTTGTGGTGGTGATGGGATTGTACTTCTAAACAATAGGGATATATAATAATGTGTAGAACCATAATCAAATAGTATGTTCAATAATCTTGAATAAATAACTAGAATACTAGTCACAACATCATTTTCGGGGTTCACTTCATTGGTAGTGATGGAAAAAGCTCACCCTTGCTACCTTGGAGCTTGTTGGTTGCCTTCAAAAACCCTTGGCTTAGGGAACTGATTTTAAAGGTGCCCTAGTTATTTTCAATTGATGTAATGAACAATGAATTGAGATTCGAATAGAGCGTTTCTCTCCTCTGTCACATCCACATGTTTTTCTTGTTGGTAGTTAAGGGCTAGGTTCCCTTCTCCCCCACACCAAAAGCATTTCCTCTCCCCCTTTAGGAAATTTTTAGGATGCTTATTTTTACACCTTTGGCAAGTGGGGTGCTAGATTTTCATAGCACCATTGGATTTATCGACCAGAATTACAGAATTGAAGTCCACTTTAAACTTCTTATCCCCATGATACCCCTGATATTCACCAATCTCCATTTTGACCTTGATGTCACATCATATAAGTTTCTCATAGATGTCGAATTCATAGATCTCCATGGATTTCTGTAGGCTAGTTTAATCCCACCAAAGAAGTAGTAAACCTTACATTCAGGTGTAACAAAAAATATAAAGGCGTATCATGCAGGCCTTTTGATGTTTTCCTCATACACTCAGTTGGATTCGTCATAATTTTTGCTGAGGGTAAGGAAGTACCTTTCCATATTTAGCCGAAGGGTACAAGTAAAATATTTATAGAAAACATTCTTCTAAAAATACTTCCATATCAACTCCTTGATCTCCTCCCCAGGCATCGTATTTGTGATAAATGTCCACCATTGATTATTTTCACCCTAAATACGATAAGCAACCAGAAGAACCATATATTGTTTGGAACATTGATGTTTGGAGAATATCTTTTCCATGTAGTTGATCCTTTGTTAGGTGATTGATGGATCATATGATCCATTAAAAGTAGAAGTCCATTGTCTCATGAAGCTCTCGATAACGACTTGTTCTTTCTTGGGGGGGGGGGGGGGGTTGAACATTATTCTTGACCCATGTTTCTATTCAAATATTTAGTTAACTGACTCAGTATCATGAAAACGTTTGTGATTCCTGCTCCCCTCAGATTGGGCATATCATTAGAACAATTATCACATTGATCATCGCATAAGTTGTTAGCTTGATTCCTCATATTATTGGCTATTGGATGGATTAAAAGGAATGTTAGGGGTAACACATAAATGGTAATCGAAGGAAAAAATAAAAGAATTTTAAATATCTTTAATTTACTTAACAAATGAATCTATTGTCTTCTATCTGTGTTATCCATGATCTACTTTCTATTATATATTCTTAGGGGAATTTTTTTATTCCTTTAATAATGGTTCATACTATGCTTGTTAATTTACCAAAGCATATCCCACTGGTTTGTCGTAACCAAGAGTGTCGAAAGGCCGGTTGTCATTTACCAGGATACCTCGGGTCAAGCCCGAAACTCCTTATTGGATATTTCCCTCCTTGGTACATCTGTTCCAGATCCACCTCTACCTTGTCGTATCCAGACATTGATGTATTTTCATGATAAATCACTTACTCAATACTCACCAAAACATAGAAATGTTATTATTATACTTATTCTTATCACGGAGGATTTCACTAGGATTTTATAATTGTAATACCAAAAATAACTAAACCTATCCTCTAATACCAAATATAATAACCCATCTATTTCTTCACAATCAGACATAAATTATTACATAAAACCTTCAGTTCATAGAACATAGAAGATCGATAGGACTGGTGTGTTTGGGGACTAGATACATTAAATAACGACTTAAAACACGAACTAAAACATCTTTATTGAAATCCTCCTTTACATGACCACAATATCCTTTCGTACTAAAAATTGCGTGAGATAACCTGGGGACATACATAAGAAAGGGGTGAGCTATAAAGACCAATATGAAAAAAAATGGAATAACATGAGGAATAAAATACATGATAGACAATAAGAATATCAATGGATCACAAGAAAAACATGTACATAAAGTCATGATAAAACATGATAATCATAACATGAAGATGTTGAAACAACACTTAACATGGTATTAACAGGAGGCAAGGCTCATTTCACGTGCAGAATGAGTAAACCCTAATTGCACATGAAGCATGAGTAAACCCACCAAGCACTTGAATTAGCATGATTCAACACCCATTGTACATGACGTATCACTATACTATACGTTACTCAATGCATTGGATCACTATTAAGGTGCACCCTTAATAATCATTTCATTTCATGCATAAGTGTTGCACATATATCATACAACATTGATTCATTAACATCATAATTCATTCCATGAATAAGAGATGTAGAATACATAAATGAAATTTCTCAATCAAAAATTACATGTGCATAAAGGTGAATACCCTTTATAGTGGATTGGATATGGTATTTTCTACACAAGGATTTTGGCATGGAAATTTTGGTGTAAATTCAGCAGCATAACGATGTTAAATTGAAATTCGTAAAATGGGTTGATGAGAGTGAAAGGGGTCTCTCATTATTTAAACATTAAATGGAATGTACGGGGATCATCGTAAATAATACACCAACTCATGGAATGGAATTTAGATGCATATTATAAATGAATTTCTTGAATGTAAAGGGGTATAGAGAAATTCCTTACGGAATTTATGCAAGGTAACATATGAACATGGGAGGAATAAATGAGAAAAAAGGGGGTCTCTCATAGTTAAAACATTATGATAGATTTATGGGGGAGTTTTAAAATCATACCACAACATTTGTAATTGAATATAAAAGGGAATACCAACAAAATTACATTTGGACAAAAATGATAATGGAAGAAATCCCTTACATGGAAGTGTGATCCGAAAGACTTGGTAGGGGCTTGAAAGAGGCTTCTTGGGAGCATTGGGTGCCTTGTTAGGAATCTAGAGAGAGGATGAGAGAAGATGGACGAACTGAGAAGACTTTGAGTTAAGAGGATGTAAGATATTTGGTGGGTTTATATAGGAAAGTAGGGGAAATTCTTTATTATTTAGGTTTGGGACCCCACACATTAAACTAATCAAAACCACAAACCAACTCGTGGTTTTTTCCCAAGATATTTGCAAAAGGGGAGTGAAAAACACTATTATATAAGTCCAATTGATTAATTTCTTAAAATAATAGGGTTGCTTATGTGGAGGTGAGTCACACTCTGAAGGAAATCAATTTTAAAGGCGAAAATGTTTTATAAGTCTTGGAGTGTCCACTAATGCTTTGTAAAATAAATTAAAAAAAAACTAAAACCAAATTATTTTAATTATAAAACATATATTCGCTGAGCATAATGTTTATAGTATTTTATTTCGTCACTATTGGGTTGTTATGATGTCATAAGATACATTATATATTTAAACGATATTTAATATTTACCCAAAAAATCAACTGTCCTAGAAAATTATGAAAAATTAAACATTGGATAATTTTGATATCTTAATTCTCAAAAAAAAATTCTGTAGAATTTCCAAAATATGTGAATTTTTACTTTTAAAATTAAACTGACATTTATCAAAAAAATCATGGGTTTTGATAAAAAACAACTTTCAATCCTTAATAAATATTACAATTGTATTCCTAAAAATTATATGATCATTTTTACTTAATTAAATTTAATAATATTTTCTTAAAATATTATTTAAGTCAAAAATATATAAATTTATCAAAATAGATTCCTAATATGAATATTTACTAAAAATAATTTTTTTTAATTTAAAAACAATTTACAACGTATCAATAATAAAATGATTTTTTATTCATTATTATATACAAAAATAATGCTCATAATCATAGTTCTACGTTCTTGTTACATAATCCCTTATAACTCTTGCATGAGACCGAATGGTTAGGTGAGCAATGGTGGCTGACTCTTGGGGTGGCTCGGATAACATCGTTCAGGTGGTAATATCTTTCAACAATCACTTCTCTCATAGGTGGTTTCGTTCGATCATAACATGTTGAAGATTAGCTTGTGCTTGGTCAAGAACGAAGCCCAATGATTCCACCTCCTTTCTGAGCTCCAAAAAATGGGATTTGTATGGGGAAAGTTCACATGATGAGGCCATCACTTTATTTTTCTGAGTAGATTGGATCTATTAAATCCTTATATTTATACTAATCATTTTCTCACTGTTCAAGGAATATATTACCAATAGTCACAATTTTGAACGGTATTTTAAAATAATAAAACATAAATCCAAGAATGTAAAAAGGTTATATAACCATCTTACATAACAAGACAATTAATTAGATCAAGAGGAATTTTCATTAATAGAATATTGACTTTTACATAGGATGTCGGGTGCCATGCAGTTTATCATTGTGCAGTGTAAATGATTCACCATGATGATTAATTCCATGCGATCCGGATATCAGGTCCTATGTAGTTTATCTTAGATTGGCTAAGATGATTAATCTATTTTATATATGAAATATTTCATTAATAACCATACATTACTGGGAGCCATTTTGAGTTATACATTAACAGAGATCAAAGAATAAGATCTATTGTATAAGACTCTATGTATGGATTAGGGTCCCACCCATTTTAACTTATACATAAGAGGATTCATTCTTATTATCATCAGAGTTATGATTTCCAATACCATTTCTCCTTATATGAATGACATAAGGAAAACATTTTAGTTAATGGGTCATACAGTCTTGTTCTAGTGAACCACCATATAGTGCGTGGAACTTCATCCATCAATTTTGGGATTTTTCATCTATAGATAAATAGATACAGACTAAAACATGAAGAAAGTATAGATGATCATTGATGGGGAAGACCATCTTTGCCCCTTATACAAATGAGTATAGTTTTACATGTGTGGAAGTGTGGGTCAGGGTCCGGTAAGCCCAAAAATCATAGAGGATCATATCTGGCGATGAATTCTTATCCTTCTCTACCATATTCCAGATTATGATGGATTGGGTCCTTTTAATGGACTCTATTTGTTAGTTAGCTACTATAGTATAGAAGGATGAATGGATGGATTTGATGCCAAAATCTTGATATAACTTTTCCAATTTATTGAAACTGAAATTGTTTTACTTTTTCCATTAGTATTTTATGAGGGACCCCAAATTTGGTATTGATCTTGGATTTCATGAAGCTGATAATGTACTTTTCCCCAACCACTTTTAGGGGTACAAATTCTTCCCATTTGGAAAATAAGTTAGTTATTATGAGAATATACATGATTTTTTTTTCATTGGGGGAGGTGTGGTTCTTCCTCATCCATTCCATTATGGAAAATGTTCAGAAGTTCTATGTTGTGTGAAGTAACTCCATGGTTTGATGGATGAAGATGGAATGAGCTTGGGATAAGGGGAATGTTTTATAAAATTTAGCGTATTCTAGTGTTATAGTGGACTAGTAGTATCCTAACCCTTAAATTTAGAAGGAAATCATGAGTTCTGACTAGTGAGAACCATTAGTTCAAGAATATAATTTATTAATGACAATGTCAGTCTCTTCTCAATCAATTAACCATAGAAGGACCCCATCGAGGTTCCTCTTATAGAGGACGTTTTACTAACACATGCCATCATATTGAAAAATGTTAATTTATAATCTTGGGATTTTCTATAACAAGTATTTATCTAGTGGGAGATCTCCCGTTAGAATGTACTCCCAAATGGGTGTCATCTAGATGGTTGAATGACCATACAGTTAAGGGATGAGAAAAAACTCATTGATTTCGTCGGTGCTGGCCTGAATGAATGGGGAGACCATCCATCAGTTATCAATGCTGATGACTGTTTCATCTTGGTCTGGATCGACCAAAGGTGTGGTTGAATTTTCAAAGGATTATTCCTTGGAATTATTTAACCTTGGGACATGAGGTAATGTTGGTTCCAAATAGAATTATCTTATTAGTCCCTAGACGTGGTTTTGTATAGGTATTAGATCTTCTATCGTGAGGGCATAATCACCATTAACATTCTTGATGACTAGTTCTTAATCACCTTTTATCTTCAAGGGTTTTACACGTACTTGATGTGCTAGTTGTATCCCTACAATGAGAGTCAGATATTCTACAACATTAATCATGCATCCATCCAACAAAAATAAAGAGCAAAAAAGGACTACCTTGGATAGTGACTTGATAATGACTCCCAGTCATACTTTTTTGAGCTTGGTTTCTTCTATTATTTTTCATTTCGGGCTTCTGGATGCACCTTCAAAGTGTATTTTTCATATCAAAGAGTCCAATTAAACAGATGAAACCGCTTCATCCGGTAGTTATGTGTATAATGCTATCTTTTCTGATGAGGGGTTCTATTTCAGAATATCTCCCAATGCATGGACATTGATTTCTATATGAGGTGTGAACTAAATGTCAAACTACTACAGAATGACTTCCCACAATGATAGACATCTAGTCAACATTGGATGAATGGAAATATATTCGAGAATGTTTATACAAGAGACCAAATTGACCCCAAGATGTTGTAGGAAGTGCCTCAGTTTATAGATCATAAATATTAGTTCTAGGATGCTCTTTATTATATCTGAATACAGATTCTCAGAATTGACCATGCTTCAGATGAGATAATAAAGACATTTTTTAGTTTTATCTTCTTTCTTTTTTATGAGGAAGGAAACCAATGATCACTGAAAGGTTTTCACAAAAAATACGAGTGGAATTTCTTTGATAGGAGGAATCAAAATAGTCGAGCATAAGATACATTTTTTAAGATAGGAAAATTCTTCCATACATTCATAATTAAAATATTATGTAACCCCCTTTTTCAAAAACCTGGTGAAGAGAAAACATTTTCCATCAAGGTTGGATATAAAGAAGAAAATATAGTCTTAATTTCCTTAATGACCGCTCAAATCGATGAGTTTTCAAGAAGGTGACAAGTCAATTATATCCTTTCGCTTATCAGGTTTGTCTTGATGATGATGTATGATGAAGATGAAAAATTTCACTAATGTAACACAGAAATTGCATTTCAAGGGATTTATATCTAGGATATCTATTATAGTTTGTTAAAGATGGGATTACGATATTCTAGGTGGTTCGACTATTTTTGAGATATAACCACTAGTTCATGAACATAGAATTCCAAAAACCTTCCCTAAAAGGGTTTTATGATGTGATTCATGGAACATTAATATGTGGAGACGACATTATTCAATAAAAATTGAATTACCTAATAGAGAAATATTCCATTGGGGGCACTAATGGGTTGTCCTCTTAATCTTATTTGACATTAATTTTTTTGTATCCTGAATAACATTCCATGAAGGCGAGTTCTAGATAACCATCTATTGCATTTATCAGTATTTCATGGATTATAACTAGGAAGTCATCCATCATGAATTGACGATTGAGATCCCTAAATTCCATACATACTCTGATTTTCCTGTTATTTTTCTTGTGAGGGACTATATTGGATAACTATATGGGATATTTAAACACCCAAATGATGTTGGTTTTAATGATCTTGTCCTCTTCATACACTTTCATGGTAGCATGTGTTGGGTATGTCCTCCTGGCATCTTTTTTTTTACCCACAATTATCCTCTAGAAAACTTAGGTGGTGAGTGGACACATCAGGATTGAGGCATGGCATCTCTGTTTAGTTCTAGATGAATACATCTAAATATTTTCTTATGAAAGATGTGTATAACTATTTGTCTTTGGTGTATATGGACACACTAATCACAGTGGGTCACAGATCCTTTTCAGTAACCAGGTTTATTTCCCTCGGTTTATCATTTGTGGTAGGGATGTCTTCTTTGAATTATGGAGGGACATACCTACGGTCATCCTCTTACTATTTTTCCTTTTATATATATTATTACTCTTTATAATTTTCCTATTTTTTAATAGGGGAAACATGTTTTAGGGTCAATTATCCAATATTAGTGGATGAAACTATGTCTCAATGTTCGGAAGACGTAGTGAATTCCTCAGATCAGACTGATAGTGGAGGATATCTATGAAACTATAGAGATGATTTATTGGGGGATGGAGGATTGTCATCATCTAATTTGAGGGACAAAATGACCTATTCTAACTCTAATGGCGATACATTTATTTCTTGGAGATTTAGGGGTGAATTGAAGGCATTTTCATATGATCTTTCACCATTATTGGGGAGTTAGCAAACATTTCAACACATCTTGACCCTTTTTCTAGAACTGAAACCATTAGGATTTCATAATTTTCACATAAATGTTGACTCATACTCTCAATTTGGTTAATAGGTAACACATAATTTTCATTGAGGTATCTGAAGGGTTCATAAGGAACTATCTATAGAACATTTGGGATGGTGAGCCATTCAACATCATTTTCTTGGGGTTGTTTCCATTTCCAATGATAGAATACTACATCAATATAATGTGGATCATGGGATTCAATTAGGAAATTATTATTGTACAAAATCACATGTTTCCCATTAATTTAGCATTTGAAACAAGGATGGTATGATGACGTAATTTCCACGTGTTGATGAAACTTGGTAAAACCTATAGGGACAATGAATACCATGTTCTACTGATCTGCAAGAAATTCAATGTCAGCTATAGGTCTCCAAAACGAGTTTTGAGATTGATTTTTCCCAATGTATGTTTCTCACCTTTGGTCATAACCTAACAGGGTTATAGAGTAAGATGTTAGGATATCCTTGTTATGACCTAATTAGTGAACTGTTCTTTCTAGAATGATATTATCACTAGATTTAATATTAATAAAGATTTTTCCAATACCTTCACCATTAATCTTGTAAACACATTCAATGGTCTAATGTGTCGTTGTATAATGAAATATTCACCATGATATGTGAAGAAGAAAACAACCTGAGGTTCCTCAGGATTGGTCTTCTTCTAATAGACCTTATTAGTGGCAACTTTGCATTCCAACTCTTGGGAACTCAAAAAACACTTTATGAGTGCATCCCTGAGTTATTTTGATGGACTCAGGGAATCTTGGATCGATATCTAGGTTGGTAAAAAATATAACTACTTCAGGATATCATAATTTTGGTCTAGAGGCCAGTGCCTCCCAAAATCGGGATGCTATTTTATAGGATCTTTAGGGGATTTAGTATTTTATGAGTAATAAACTACCCTTAGGGAAGGATCTAGAGGGGATCATGTCCTTGTAGGGTTAGGTCAAGTGTGTATTCCCGCACATCAAAGGATATTTAAAACATGTCCTTCTTATTTATATTATAGATTGATTAGTTTTGAGTTCTTTCTAGCATGTGAGGGGTGATTATATAGTTCATATTTGATGAACATAAGGTCTATCACATGAGTTTCTAAAATAAAGATAGTCTGATAATGGGGGTGTCTAAAAGACTTTTTCTACCATATCAGTATCATCCCCTATATCCTCGTCTACTACGACTACGTCCCCTGGCTCCCTGGTCAGGTGTGAAGAACTAGATCTCATAGACATACACACCATTGAAAAAGGGATCCATTATGTGGAAAAAAGCAATAGAACTAGAGGTCAGCTCCTCATATGATAATTAATTTTCAGGGATAATAATTTCTAGTGATGTTATTTGGTGAGGTAGTTCTAGTATTACCATATATGAGGGAATAAAATATTTATGTGTCAATGATAACTTATGCCTTGAAATGGTTTCATATTTCTGTAATTTATTTCCTTTCAAGACAAGGCTTTTTTTGAAGGGTAGTTCTATGGAGGTCTAGGTCTCATATCGCATTGGATGTGTTGTAGTGGATGTTGGTGGAGATATGGTTACTTGTTTTTTACTATGGCTAGAGTATTCCATGGGCTCAGTTTATTATATTTTGAGTCCTCCAACCCTAATAAATCTATGGTCTTTTAATAAAAACTTCTTACAACTTGCCTCCTCTGGTCTCGCTTTATTTTATTATGAATTATTCCATTATTTGGGTAAGGAAAGATAAATCCATGATCTCACCCATATAGTTTACCATGATGAGTGGTGTTTGTATCTCTTCATTGATATTATCGGTGCACATAGCAATAATTTATTTCTAGAGAGGTATACTATTCAACGATTAGGTAAAATCATACCATCGAAAAATTAAGTATGAGATTCTCTCATTCTCTCATTATGTGTTGCTTGAGAGGTCAATGGGAGTTATATTTTGCGGTTATGAATTGAATTGCAAGAGGAGCTTCTGAAGAAGGTCTTACCACCCCATGATCTACTTGGTTGAAAGAATAGGGTACCATACGAAGGTTGGCCCTTGAAGAGTCCACAAAAAGAACGTGTCTTTCACTTATTTGTGATGCTCTGAATTTCCAATCATGGCATCAAAATAGGATGCATAATGGGTCAGATGTTTTTCTTGATCACATTATATATAGAATTTTGGAAACATAAGACATCTAAAATTTGGTGTTGGTGGGGTTTTACTAACCTAGTTGAGATAATTCTTCTATTCTAGCATTATTGTCACATGCCTCACCTCTACAATTTTTTAATCGAGCTTCCAATGACTCAATAGTGTTGATAAGACCTTGGTATGTGTTCTACTGAACATGATATTGGACATGTGAAGGGAGTGAAATAATTTTCCAAGTTGGTTCTGGCATTATTTTTGAGGTGATTATCTAGTTGGGGAATATTTTTTGGATTTACCTAGACCTGTTCCATTTTTATCGTTAACGGAGGGAAATCTTGATATCCTTCCACAAGCAGGTCTAGGAGAGAAAATAGTACTAGAACTATTTTGGGTGGATTTCCTATACTTGTTTCAATTTTCTAGGTAATCCATTATGGATGTGGTACACCTACATGAAGTGTATGTTGAGGCAATGTCTGGGGAGAATACTCAGAATTGATGTTTCCTTGGATTTACTCTATATTGATTCACCTCAGTTATTTGTTTTCTTCATCCATTCGAGTCGATCTTTCATCGAATGGAGGAATATTTTTATCATCAGGAGTTGGATGCGGGTTGAATGTGACCTGTCCTTTTTTCTTCAATTTTTTAGGGATTCACTAAGGAGGTGGTGGAATATTGATCAAGGGAACCCCAGTAATTCCGGGCAGTCCTTTGGTTCCATGGTAACACACCATTATTCTTAGTGTGGTTTGGCTTCCAGGAAGAACCATCATTCCCTTTCACTTCATCATTTGCATCATTTTTGGTGCAGTCTGTAGGATTGATGTCCATGATGTCCACCAATTCACAATTTAATTTGGGTGTCTTATTGTCTTATGAATGGTAGGAGAGATATTTTCATCCATTGACAGTTTTCTACATTCCATTCTGGGATTACCTTTGTGTTTCATGGAGATGGAAAATCAGAGGGTTCTTCAATGCATCTTGGTTATATGGCTCCCTTCTAGAGGGAGTGATCTGCAAGATGGGACAAAACAAGAGGTATCCCTAATTTCCAACATCCATAAAACAGAAAATACAGATTCTTGTTGAGGGGGTTGTTGAAGTAAAAACTTCCACCAACACTATAGGTTGGGGATTCTTCGTTTATCATAGTGTCATGCATCAACACAAATTTTTCAATCTTATTGGGTGATTTTTTGTTAATAATTACCTCTTCCCTTAGGGGTGGGGCTGGTCCTATACTATGACATCTTCTACTATTATCACCAATCTATTGATCTCACACATGAATGTTTGAACGTGAGCTGGATATGATGACAGAACTAAACATGGACTATTTGTCTCTAAGGACATTAAGAGTGCTTGTGGATTTAATTCCCTTAAACAAGAATCATACTGAATTATCTCGGTTGCATGGTTAATTATTTTTTTGATAGATTTCCCTCTTCAGGCATGATGATTATATGACTTATTCAAGACTATTATGCTGAAGTGTTCCTCCTTTACAAAGAATGGATTTTTCATGATAGCTTCTTTGAGATAATGATGTTATTGGTTTCTATTTATAGTGGGTTTTGTTGAATGGGGTATGGGGTGAAATTCAAGGCCACATTTCTATCCATCCCGATATAGAACATGAGTTGGGGTGTCAGTAATGAAATTAACCCAATTATGCAATGCATTGAGGTATGTCTTTTGGAGATATTTCTAACACCTTTTTTGTTGTCACCATGAGGATGAAAGGGATTCTAATTCTATTTCATGATGAAATTCTCCAAATACTTTTACTTTGTATTCATACCCGTCATAGGAAAACAATTTTACTTTTAGGTGGTGGAGAGTTATCCAATGATTCAGATGAATGTATGCATGCATTCTTCTGACAATGTCCTTGGTATTTCTAACAGAGAGGTGGATCAGGTCCAAAACATACAGAGTATTTCATCCGTGGAAAATTTTATTCTCAATAGTAACATATCATTTTGTTCATTTGACAAAGGCTCCTCAATTTTATCTACACAATATTGACACTTCTTGATTATTTTTTCACAAGTAGCAGGTCTTGTAGGGGTCCCATTTGAATGTAAAAATTTATGGGTCGCTCAAAGAATTTTCATTGGTCTAGGACATATCCTTGTGGAAAAAGGAGGTCTTCTATTAGTGATTGGGTATCTAACATGTCTGAACCCACCCTTCCAAGGGCATCTACATATGAGGGATTTATCATATTTGAGTTGACAAGGGGAGTAAATTTCTATTGATATGAAATGTTACTATAGGGAGGGACTCCAGAGTTTTTTCTACTAGTGAGAGGAACTCCATCATAGCTTGATGTCAGACTGCTAGGAGAATTTTGGCATCGTATATCATGGGGAGGTCATACATGGATCATGACATAAATGAGAGGACATTCTTGCAGAAATATGTTTTCACTGTGGAGAGGACCTTTAGAGTTGGTGCTACCATGACCAGGACTACCATCACATCACGATATATGACAATAGGGAGAATGATTGAAGCATATACCCTGGGGAGGAACTGGTGGATGACAACAACGGGAGGGTGTTCTTTATGATATAATATGTCACTGTATAGAGACCTTCACTGTTGGTGCTACCATGGTGAGGACTACCATCATAAACTAATGTATGAAGGAATTGATTATTTTTTCAATGTATAACCTTGGGTTCACCTTCAGGGTGGGAAATAGTAAAGGGGGCCTTCATCCTAAAATAAGGAATCATAGTCGGGAGAACATTAATTGATGTTGAAACAATGATAATGAATAAAATCATATCTAAATATCTGATTATGGGGAGTTTTTTTGCAGCGTATACCTTTGGGAGGACTTCTAAGGGAGATAACATAAAGAAAAGGACCTTCTTGAAAAAATTATACATCACTATGGGGAAAATATTATAGTTGGTTCTACTATGGAGGGAGATAACATCATATCTTGATGCCCGAATGTATGGATAATTATTATACTATATACATTGGGTTGGGGAATTCAGGGAGGATGAGAGAAAGGACATGAACATATTTATATATGATATTTAGACCAAATGGTGGGTTACTATAATTATCATAATGGGATAGGCTCCCATGATTGATCATTTTATTCCCATGAAGAAATCCTTCGTGCTTGATGCATTTTGGAGGACATGTAAAGATGCTGGTAACCATGTTGCAGGGAGGAGCTTCGCAACTACTATTACAACAACCTTAATATAATAATGGATTAGTAGGTTGTTAATCCACTAGATATAATAGTTTTATGAAATCAAGAGAAATATTCAAGAAAAGAATGTTTTTTAATTTTCTTATCATTTTTCAAATTCCTTTGGTGTAATTTATTTATGAGTTCTCTCTTGCGGGTGACAAGGTCAACTTGCAGTATGCAACATCAGTCATATATTGGTTCCTATTTTAGTGGATATTGTGGTTCTTCTATGATATAATGACGAGCATCCTATCATCTAGTATGGATATATGATTTCTCTGAAGCGGCCACCATGGTGGACCAGTTATGTCATGTTGGAAAAAACAATTCACTGTAGGGTTGTCCATTTATCAAGGGATATTTCTAAAGATCCTCTTGGATGAGAGGAGGGACGCATGTCTGCTCCAATGTGACAACCATGTTTAGTGGATAAGTTACCCCAGATGTGGTGGAGGGTTTTTCAGCCTGAATACTAGATATTTCTCTAAATATTATTACATCTTGAAAATTCTATAAGATTTTTCTAGGAATTTATATCTGATCCTCCATTATTGATAGAATGTCTTGAGAGTCTTCTATACCTAGAATGAGAATATATGACTATTCCAGTTTCAATATAGGAATATGTGACTTCTTCGGTACACCATTTCCTTTTAGTAATTATTTATAGTTCTCCTGTGTGGGTGGAATAGTAGGGGGTCTTTCCCTGATTTATTGATGTGATATGCCAGCTGATTTCACTATTTTTTATTGTATTTGACTAATGAGATTCGTATTCAAGAACATAGAATTTCATCTACTAGTTGGATATTTTATTTATCTGATGGGGTTGATATGAAACCCCAGGAATTTTACTCTTGTTTTATTTGGTTTCTACTATATTTTAGTGACTGAAATCATATTTACGAACATGAACTTTTATCACCTCATTTTCATTCCAATTTAGCTAATAGTACTGAAATTTTTTAGTAGGAGTTCCCGTCTTCTTGTACTTTGATTTTCACTTTATTTTTATGATTAGATTGATTGGAATGAATATGAATTTTATTCTCATTGTTTTCCATCATATTTGATTTATAGGATTCATTCACATTGGAAGAGATATTCATCATCCTATAGTTTTCATTCCTATTTGCTTGGAGAGCTTCGCAAGAATTAGAATGGCTTTTCACCATCTTGTAATGTGCCTCCATACATACATGGTGTTATTCATAAGAGTGAGATATATTATACATCCAATTGTAGATTTATAATAAATTTTCATGGAAGGCTTCTTCAAAATGAATTAGGAAAATGGCATGTTCCTGGTTATCAGATGATTTCTCTAGTGGCCATAAAATAAGAGGGTTTTAATGAAGTTTGTTTTTAACAAAACCTTTTATTTCATATTTACTCTATGAATTATAATAAAAATTTTATGAATATAAATAAATATTTATCGGTATATAATATATAAATTTAATTTAAAAAATTCATCATTATGTATTAACTTTTTTTTAATGGGTATTCATTATCCATTTTAAAATAGATTTTAGAAAAATCCATTTGTAATCCCAAAAATGAACTTACACTAAAATTGGATACGAAGGTTATTAAAATATAATAAATTTGATTAAATATAACTAAATAATTCCAATTTTATTAACATTTTTATATAAAAAATAAATGGATTTTAAATTAAAAAAATTTGTTGAATATTGGTGAAATATATTCAAAAATTGGTATATTTAACTTTTATTAAAAATAAATATTTTTTTAAAACCCTAAATTCAACACTATGTAAATTTTGATATTCCAAATTAAAAAATGGTTTCCCATTTATAAAATTAAATATCATAAATTTCCAAATATATAATTATAATACTTTTTTCATGAAATAGAGAAAAAATAAAATTTGAAGAAAACATATTTTTGAAGAAAAAATTTACATTACTAGGATATGATTTAATATTTAGTAAAATATTATCAATACATTATGTAGAGAAGTAAATATATATATATATACATGATAAATTAGACAATAATATTAAAAAATCAAAATTATTTTTTAAGTTATAAAGGTCATATATTCTATGGGTCGTTTAATCATTTTTCTACATTACAAGTAAACTACGAAACATAATGATCCACTTTAATCTTGTGTTATAACATGTTTCCCAATTTTATATATTTATTCCAAAAAAATTGACATTAACTCAGTAACCAACTGGTTGAAATTTGAAAAAAAAAATCTTTGTTGGAAACCCAAATTTTATATTTGGATAATAAGACAACTGTTTGATAAGAATAAAATGTAAGTATGATGGGCATCTGTAATAACATATTCTAGTTTTACAAATAAGATAAAATAAGTGAGAAGTGAATAATAGGACATGGAATAAATGAATAATGTCCAAATAATGATATATAATGATTGATATTATTATTCACATTAAATTTAAAGATAAAAATAATATTGAAAACTATAGAAGCATAAACCAAATAGTTATGAAAAAGGTTATTGATATCATCAGAAATTATGGTAACATGAAAACATTTTTTTCATGATCATTTTTCTATAGATGTGGAATTAAGTACTATAGAAACTAATTAATTAAGGAAATATAATTACTTGATAATTATAAATTCATTCCAATAATCAATTTCCATAACAATCATATAATGTTATCCAAATAATGAGTTATCAAGGTAAAATTTGTAGCACTAAAGATTTTTTTTTAAAGTTCCATATAACCCGAAAAGGAACATTCAACGTATAAAATATATATTTAGACGTTAACAAGATATGGTTATAATAAACTAATATAATTCCAAAAATGAATAAACTTTCATATGATACATTAATATTTAAAATTAAATAGTATTACACACATTTCAGGATTAATTATTCTATAACTGAATAACAATATTTCCCAAATGACCCTAATAAACGCATTAATATCAAAATTAATGAGTTTATGAACATAATAGGTTATCTCATAGCTTCTATCTAGAATTAAAAAAATTAGCGATCTTCTTTAGGACATCACATTGTCTAGTGGTGTGTGCTATAACCGGGTCTCCCTCCGGTTCTAGGTTCTATGATAGTGGCCTTGTCAGATTTTATGGGGGTGTCACCCTACCATTGGGTGTTCCTTTTTCAAAATTAATATGCATGTAAAATTCTATGAAATATGATGAAAAATATTAAAAATAACCATAAATATTAAAGTTCATATAAACATTGAGGGTTATAAATACATTAGAACGTATGTCCACAAAATGAAATGGCATACCTCACATTCAACCAAAGTGACCATAAAATGAGTTTTTTAACTCCATAAACATATTATCAAATATAATATCATAAATTATTGATTATAAAAATAAATCCTTATATAAAATCAGAAGAAACCATCCTAATATACAAAGTCATTTAAACCCTCCGTTGATACCATCTATAGTAGTCTGGAAGCCACACTCCTTAATCCAATGTTGAAATCATAATCTTTTCATACCTATATTTGATACTAAAGAAGGTGACCCAATTTTTTCATACAAAACATTAAAAATTAAAATAAAAAATATTCACTTCCATTATAAATGACCTTTTAGTTATATATTATTAAATAACTTCGGCATACACATACATAAACAATAACCTTGTAATTGAATGAGAATTTTCCAACATAACCCATCATATCTTATTTCAAATTTTTTCCTCATAATAATCCATATACAACCCTTATAGAAAAAAATAATTCAAAATCCTTCTTGATAACCTATGCTATAGGAAGCATAAAAGGGAGATATTATAGAGTAATTAGGGTTAACATATTTATTAATTATTGAATGATATCAGTGAGAATAATTAGTTAATAATGGTTTGATGACTTAATAAAATTTCATAATACTAACATACAAATATTGAAACACATAAATCCCTAGATAAAACATTGTGAAAACATTGAATAAGGCCCTATAAAGGAATGATTCATCAGAATAAATAATCCAAAGCCATGTTATATTAATTTTGGTTAAAGAAAACATTTATAACAATATAAATCATAATGATATATAATTGATATCTTAGAAATTCAACATAATTGAACACTTTAATTACCCTTAGAATTAGAATAAAAATATTAAAAACAAGTAATATATTTTTTCAGAAGAAATAGTCATCATAGAATTCATTGGATCCTTATTTGGGTTCACCCATCAAATAAGAAATAACTTGCTCACGTGGTACTATCTCGGCACAACCATTATGTAATAATATTTCCAAAACATAATTAATGTATAAAAATATTATTTTCATCATAAAAATATTAAAAATAATAATAATTTTTTCCAACACATGATTATGCTATGGAAGTTAAATAGGTTCCATGATCACCTCTTTAAAACATGATTAAACCATATAAAAGAAATAGTTTCCATAAAATATTATTTATACATGATTAACCTATGGAAATTAAAAGTGTACTAAAAAATATCATTTAGATATGATTAACCTATAAACAAGAATGTATTTCTATAACAGTCTATTGGAAACATGATTGTCCTAAGGAAAAGAAATGCGATTTAATAAAATATTATTCAAAAAATCATAATACCTAAAGAGAATTAATGTGGATGGTATCATTAAAAAATATACTTATTGGATATTAATTAATTATGGATTTTTATGTTGATGATTGTAAATTACATTAAAATATCATTATTTTTTTTGGAAAATAACCATTTAATTTTTCAAATTTCTTTTAAAAACTAAAATTTCCCGAAATATTTTTAAACTCATTATCAATGAAAAAACCCACAAACTTATATAAAATAGTCTTCTTCAAAAATAATGTACATAGATCCATGAAAATTTTTTTATGTTATAAATATTAAAAACAAACATTATTTTAAAAACATTTTGAAAAATGGAGTTAAAAAATGACCCATTTGGAAAATGATAAGAAATTTATTTTTATAAAATATTTAAATGTTTGTAAAATATAAGGAAAAATGAATTTTCTATGTCCTTTATTTTATTAAACCAATATTTTTAAGACACATTATAATGTATGGATTTGGAAGAGAATGTCACCCAATCTAAAATAAATTATAACATCAACGTGACATTGATTGGAATTTTCTGATATTTCATTAATAAATTTGGAAATATAAATTAAAAATGTGAAATTTTTTCATAAACATTGGAAAATAAACCTACTTGGTTGAATAGAAAAATCATTATATTATTTAATAAAAAGAATCATTTAACAAAAATAATCTCAAAATAAATGATATTGTTTCATAAATCATTTTCCACTCTATTAACTCTTATATCATAATCCCCATGAAATAATAACATCAATTGAAAATTTAAATATCATGAAAATGAAGATTTTTATAACATAGCATATCAAAGGGATGTATATACACCTCTAAAATTAATATAAGTTTATTTCATAAATTTATGTATCAAAGAAAGTTAATTTGAGATGAATAACCCAAGCAAAAAATCATACCCCTTAATTTCAAAAATAATAATTTAATCGATTATGTGCATAAAATTCAATTCAACATATAACAAGTGTATGTACTATATAGGATAATCAAATCTAATTTTGAACATAATCATTAATATAAAATACAATGAAAAAGTAATATAACCCAATCAAAAGAAATTTATTTATGAAATTCATTACTTCAAAGTAATATTAAATAAAGATGAATTCGGATGAAATAATTATTATTTAAACATAATAAACAATTATTTATTAATTATTTATCATATTTAATTTAAAATGGTACTTATACAAACTATAACATATCTATAATTAGTGATCATAGAATATTTCTCATAGAAATAAAAAGATAGATGGGAAACCCTTACCTCAAGTGCAGAATTTCCCTGTTTGTCCTTTTACTTTAATATAATAATATTATTGAAATTATTTGAGTTATTAAGAAACATTTCTAGTTTCAATATAATATACTTATATCATTTATTTTATTTCTTTTGAATTAAATATTCAAATAGTTAATCGGTCTATTCCACGTCATGTGTTTTGGGGTTATTTAGTTAATTATTTTTTAAACGGATTCGGTGTATCGAACATAGGAAAAGATGAAATTTTTAAAAATATCAATAATAATAATCCTAATATAATTATAATATTTATAAATATATTATACTTTTTAAAACTATTCATGATAGAATGGTTATAAAAAATGATCATTATTTCGATCAAAGAGATGGAATGTTGTATGTATCAATTAGTAACATTTCCATTTGTCATTGATGATTATGAAATGAATTTTTGAACTGATTTATCATTAAATAATGATAATAATATAATAAATGTCATATTATTTATTTAAATAAAATTATATTTATCATCCATTTTATTTAGTGATGAAAAATTAATCATATTGCTTTGTGGAGACATAGTCTACACATCAACGAATGATATTATCATTTTCCAGTTTAATAAATTAATTGATATATATTATTTGAAAATTTATAAATATTTCACTAATATCATTATTATTTCATGTGTATCACATATATTAATTAAATTTTTTCTTATTACATTGCATGAAAGGTTTTTTTTGAAAAATCAATCACATCACTTCGTGAGGTTGGGGCCTTCTGTACACATGAGCTTTGATATTATATCCCCAATGGAATGAAAATTGAAAAGATATATGTGATATTATTACTGAATAAGTGTAAATATGTATGAAATAATATATATATTTTAATCCATTATTATAAAAATCCATGGGAGGTTACAATGTAAAACAAATGACCACGATTTGCGAGATAGAAGACCGGCGTACACATGAATAATGATTTTATATCACATTTAATGGAAGAAGTGATTGAATTGGATTATTAGATTAAAATATCAACTAATTATATGGGAAATAATTGTTTTATTTTACATTAATAATTTAATAACATTTTTAGGAGGTTCAAGAATAAATAAAATAAAGATTCTCTATTACGTACAATACATCTTCTTCGTGAATCATCCTTATTTAAGAACAAAAAGCCTTATTTGGATTGGTTTCATCTCAAAATAAGGACACAAAGTCATGGTGATGGATGTAATGAATATATTTTTACATTAATTGGTAGAAACATAGGGATATTATGGTGTGAAGTGAATACGAGAGGGCTGTCTTTTTATAAGTGAGGTTAGTGGAAGTCTGTAATGTTTCATTAAAAAAAGGTGTACCCCCCATTTTCCAAATTCCATAAGGTTAAAAAATAGACCAGTGTCTATAATTATACATTATTAAGTCTAAATTTGTCCATAAAATATAATTTATACAAGTTTTAGGTCATTTGAAGCATTATTTTTTTTTATTAACCCTCAGAAAATCTATTTTTACCTTAACCACAGTGAAATATTTTAACATTTTCATAGTAAATTATGGTAAAAGATTATATTTTTTATATTAGATAATATAAATAATACTTATCAATAATATTTATTCCATTCTACTAAATTAAATCCATTTAACTAGAAATTTTTAATTCTCAATAAAAACCCATGACGTGAAAAAAAAGTAGTTCTGTAAGAAGTGTATTTTTCAAGAATAAGATGATTTTATATTAATTATATGAATATTATTAATCATTATATTAAATTATATTAATATATTTATTTATATTATATATAATAAATCGTTTAAAAAATTCCTAATTATGAATTATTGTAATTAATTAAAACAGAGAAACTTTTTGTTTTTTAAAACATATTTCAGAAAATACTATTTTTTTTAACCCAAAAACAAATGTTTACTAAAATAAAATATTAATATTATTCAAATGTAATTATGATGGTTAAATATAACTAAATAATTATTATTTATTTTTATTCATTTTAATAACACAATGTTACTTTAAATTTTTATAATTTATTAGAGACAAATGGATTTTTTACAAAAGTCTATTTTTTCACTATTCACTAAAAATCAATGTTTACCTAAAAATACAATTTTTTCTCATTGTAATTTTAGATATTCTATTTTCAAAAATAATTTTCATTTGGTATTTTTTTATATTTTTTAAAATCTAAAAATAATATTATTTCCATGAAAAATAGTGAAATCCATTTTAGATAAAAACATGTTTTTGAATAATAACATTTACTCTGAAAAATGATTGGAAATTTACTATATATATATAAATAATTTATATTGAGTTTGATATAAATATATATCTACATAATTCGATAATACTATACATTACCTCCAATTTAATAGCTAGGTTGTAATAGTTATATATTTTTTTGTTCTTTTAAGCTCAGTGTTTCCTGTTGATTACATTATAAAACACAATACTCTTCATTTAAAATCCTAGGGGTTTACATATTCCTTAAAAACCTAAAATTTAAATTCTCTACTAATGGAATATATGTCCACTATTTCTTTTTCATGAGTTTACCCAACATTGAAATCGATGATTTGAAATCACCTGGCTCTGTATTTATATCATAGCATATGCTTACTATAGTCAAAATTACACACCATAATTTTATGAATAGAGCATATAATAAACTCATCTCAGATGGGATGAGGTCATTATATTCTAAAATCATGTGAAACTACTATCAACTCATGGTCACATTGAAGTATATTCATTCTATAAAGGCATAATTGGGGGAATCCAAATGCAATCACCCATTTTCTAACATCAAAACTTATCTCAAAACCATTATTGAGATTTCATAGTAACCTTATCTTATACCAAACAGGATTAGTACGAATCAGTACATATGTTAAATTAACCTCTAATCTACCCTATACATGTAATACTACAATCTATATTATCCATATTAATGATCTTAACGGAATAAATAACTTAAATTGGTCTCCCCACCATTTAGATTCAATATTAAATGATTGGACAATGAGAAACTAAATAGATACAAAATCATATAATTATAATAACTGATGATTCCCATTTAACCCAATGTAAATGACTAATATTTCAATCCATAACTATGGAAAATGTAATTCCATCATTTGGGACTGGTAAAAAATTATAAACAATATAAATGTATTGAAAAAGAAAGCATGTACAATGAAAAATTGGGATAACATCTGATCAATCCACCCCAATGATCAGTAGAAAGAAACAAGTCATAACACAAAATCCAACACATCTCTAATACCTAAGATATGGTTCTAATGATGAAATGACTCAAAAAAACAATATATTGAATGTCTTTGGGGATAATACTACATTTGTGGTATCTTTAAATTAGTGGATTAAACTAGCTATATTGCATAGTAGAGTCGACTACATTAATATCTCTAATTGATTCCATGTCCCATAATCTATCTATACAAAAACCAGTTACAAATACACACACCCAAGAATCAACATGTTAATAATGATAATCTAGTACTAATGGAAGTGATTTTACCATAGAGTTAACCCTATAATAAAGTATGTCATAGTAAAGAAAGTTTTCAAGGAATTAAAAAAACCATGATTTCATATCTCTCAACAGAAATATAAAAATACATATCAAATATCAGATCTAAATAGGATTATCTCTAAACAAATATTTTTCCAAAACTATAAAATGATAACTCAAAATGACCAATACTTTTATCCCAAGATACACCCAAAATAATACAACATGTCTCATGTATAATAAGATATGTCAAACAGGAAGAGTGGAAATTTGAAAAAATAATCACAACCAAGAGTCGTGAAAAACCAATCCATAATAACAAACAGAAAAAAGAATCCATCAATGAAAAACTAAAGACTCTATGTGAGCATCTATCTCCATCATCCCAACCCCCTACAGAGATAATATCGAGCATGAGATTCTATGGAGCTATATGATTTCCAACACTTTAACCTATTATATATATAATAAATTTCATAAACTGAATGGACTGTGTAGGGTTTCATTCAATTCATAGTATAACTTACTATAGAAAAAATATATATCAAAATTCACTATGAAACTATATGTTTTATGATTAAAATGAAACCAATTTCTATAAGTTATTTCATTAGAAAACATTTCTTATAAAACATACATTGGTTTCCCTTTGAATATATATTATATTATAACAATCCTAGAAAATGGAAATTTACATAAGAAATATATATTAAATATATATACATATATGTATATATTGAAAATCAATGATAAAAACATCATAAAATTACCATCTGATCATCATACAAAGAGAAGTCGTTATATTGTATAAAATCATGAAATAATACTCAAATGGGATCCATACACTAGGAATACTTTGTTGGGATGTGTGGGTAATAATATATGTTCATAAAATAATTCCTTGAAATATCTATTCCTACCATAGTTAGTTAGAATATAGGTACACATTATCTATCTCTGGTAAATAAGAACCTATCATTAAACCGATGAACTTCAGGATCTCAATGTTCTATATTATCTAAAAAAATCATGTAATTCATGATAAATATATTATAAAACGTTTTTTGAAGGTAATAATCACATATCAGATTCCTTAAAAATAATATTAGTTTCAAAATAATTTTTTATGAATTTCACTAAGCATAATAAGCACACAAATAAAATTTTAATTAAAATAACTTTAGAAAATATTTTTCATAACCACCTAAGATATACCTTTAAAAAAAGATCTCATATTTTCAAATTAATCATTTTTTCTATAAAAATAAATGAATTAGATAGGAATATCATGGTATTTCATGTGAAATATATGTTAAATAAAGACACCCACCTCACCAATTTAGGAAAAACAGCTGTCTTCGAAAACATTTATTGAAACATATGAGATATTGTTCTTAGGATCCTAGTTATAGGATAAACACTATCAATTCTCAATCTAAAATATATATCATTTCCTTATGGAACTTATAAGGTTTCATGATATTTATAATATGACAGATTCGATGAATATCCCGATAAATGAGTAGAAAACAATTGGATAAAAACATATAACTCGACGACATTTATTATGATCTATAAAAAATCACTCTGAGACACAAGGATGAAGATAAAAGTGAATTAATGAGATTTTGTTTCAAAATAATGATAAATTTTGAGAAGATTAGATTTAAAAAAACTGATGAAATATAGAAAAATATTTATTTTTGATAAACCTACCCAAGTCACATAATAATGTCTCATGACTTGAGAAATTCTGGATTAACTATTTTATATATATATCACATTAAAAATTTAAGTTAATGGTTTAATGGGAATAATAAAAAATTTAGATGAACCATAATAAAACAATGTTAATGAAAATATACCATGACCTTTTCATTAGTAAGCCTGGCCCAATGAGTTACGCAGTTGGATTATCCATGCTCAAACTATTAATGTTACTACTAAAACATAGAGAGACATTCAAAATGGTTATTTCACATTTACTACTATATGTGAATATTCTTTTCAATGGCCTAGCTTCTCCCCAAACACTAAATCATCAACCTTATCTCGCAAATATATTTAGAACATCGAAATAGTTAAATGAGACCCAAAATTATACTTACATGTGAACCAATGGGAATCATATATTATATCTTAATTAGGACACTCAGAATGAATCCCATTGGGTGAGATTTGTTAGATGATAATTCTATTAGAGAAATTGATATGAAAAGACCCACATGCACAATGAGAAACATATAACTTTATTGGTCGTTCTAATTAAATGAATATAAAAAATATTATTAAATAAAAGGGTTTTGGATTATTTCACTCATATGAAACGTAGGATATCACTTTGATTCCCACTCCTAATATCTTTAAACACACCTTTTCCACTTTATTAACAACATCGGATATCATTTCTATATTATTAATATATTGATTCTCTTTAAAAATTCTTTTTTCTACCTTGATATGAGATACAATTTTTTGTTTCCAAAAATACTACTATTGTTCTCCATTTTGGATATATTGTAAACACTTGATATTTTGACATTGCACTTCCATTAAAAGAGTGAAATTTATTCAATAAATTTCATTATGACCTACACCTATGGAAAATAAAATAAAACATATTGGATTAACATTATTATTAATGATCTAATAAACACTAGGATTGTAAACCATTAAATGGAAATTACATTGGAAGATAAATAATTATTATGAGTTATTATTTAATAATGATATTTTAAAAAAACCATTTTATTCATATTATGTATTTTTTTTATAAAAACATAAATCAATGAATTCTAGATATTAAATTTTATTAAAAATCTTGTTTTTAATTCCACAAATTAGAATTTAAATTTTATATATTTATCATTTTGTTTTTGAAAATGGACTTTAATATTAAAAAATAATTTTTTTAAAAATATATTATAATATTTTATAATATCAGTATGTAATCTTTTAAAAAAAATATCAAAACTTTTCCTAGTAATATCATAAGTTTTTATGTAATATAATTATGAATTTTAAAATATTTTCTAAACATTTAAATATTTTGGACACTATATTTTGATCTAAATTGAAATACATCATTAATAAAAATTATTATAATTATTTCCACTTAATTATGTGTTATGGTGTTGAAATTCAATTTTGGATTGATTTATAAGCCATATTATTTTTTCTGTATCATAATATACTATTTCATTTTTTTATAATCCTTATATATGATAATCATATGTTTCACATAAATTTTATTACATACAAGAAAACATTAATGAAATATAATTTTACAATTTATATAAGATTATTATAATATTAACAATTCCATATTGTAATAATATAAATTGGTTAAAGGATTTAAAAATACTTTAAAAAGGTTCAAATGATCTAATGTTTATAATCTTTTTTTAATTAATATTAATTTTCATGGTTTGAAATTAATTACAAACATCAATGTAAATTTTTTGTAAAATTTAATATATTAAAATAGAAATCCTAAAAAAATCAATGTTGTCTATAAAATGCATTTATATGGATAATATTAACCCACACAAACATCCCTGAACCATTTGTATATTTTGGAGCCATTGACTATTCAATATAAACATTCCATTATTGAAAATGTAACGGTTTATACCAAAACTACCATATTGTTCACTTATAAAATGGTTAAAATTTTACCATATCAAGACACCCCTAGAATATAGAATTTTCATTGAAATAATTCCAGTATTCTACTCATATTTCCCTACCCAAATTTTAAAATCTTCTAGTTACATTTATATTTCATATTTCTATCTTTTCCAAGTATATTTCCAAAGGAAAACTCATTCATCCAACGTTAGTATTACCTTCGTGTCAAATATTTTATAATCTAATCCTTCATATAATATCTATAAAACTATTAATATAATAAAATAGTTATAATTAGTTTAGTTATATTAAATTATTTTAATTTTAATAAAATTATTCACTATATATTCTCTAATAAGAGAGACCAAAATATTTATCATGTGTATATGTGGACTACCTCCTCTACGATACAATGTGGTTTTTTTTCACCATCACCTGAAAATTTTGGGTTATCAGAAGGATTTTATTAAAAAATATATTATCTATATAAAAATAAATTCTTAAATGATCATATTTCAAATATAATTTTTTTCCATTCAGTGAGATGTAATATCATTAATTATCTGTATGGGTGGTCTATAGCCTCAATAAATTAAAACATTCATTTATCATCACTAACCAGAATTGGTTGTTCTGATAATTAGTTTATGTTGTACATATGATGTTTATGAATACTTAATATTCATTATATTTCACAATATTATTATCTACATACATCTCCTTATAAAATAAATCATTATAACATGTTATTATTTTTGATGACTTAACCACACTTGTGAACAATGTTATGAAATTTTTTGTCATAAATGATTATGGGATGCCTTATAATGATATTATCATGTAATTATTATATATTTAGTATTATATATTTATTTATTTTGATTATTATTAATAAAAATTAAACTCTATTAATATATTACATTTCAATCGTTGAATAAGTTGAAAACAAGTTCATTGGGATTTCAATTTTCACAAGAAGTGATCATATAATTCTCTGAATGAAAATGGGACTCAGGTAATTAAGTAAAATAATTGACTACTATAAACTGAATGATATTGGAATGATTATCATGAATTCACTTAGTCAAAATCAATACCCTCTTAAGATTTTTTATTAATAAAAATTGAAATCTATAAACCCAAAAACGAAAATAAACTATAGATGGTTATTATATTATTAATATATGGTTTGAAATTAATTATAAAAATTAAAATATATTTATATTAATTATATTATATTAGTGATTAATATATTTATGTAAACTATAAATAATCTTATATTTCATTTTGATTAAGATGAAATAAATGCTAGGGTTTCAATTTTTAAATTGATCTCTATGAGAAATGTTATTTATAATGCACATGATTACAGTTTATTTGTGAATATACTACCAAATATAGTTTTAGTATCTTATTATAACATCTATTAATGGACACATATATTGCGCTTAAAAATAATTATTCTTAATGAGGTTTGAGTTAAATTATCCTTAAATTGTATCAGGGTATATCATAGTTATACCTTTTCCTAGAGACATAATTTATCCTCTTCGACTATTATCATTCAAAAGTATTATATTAAATTCTACATTAATTTATGGTTATATTTAAACTTTATTTTATGTTATGATATTATTTTAAACTAGATTCTTCTTCCCTGATGATTCTATTTTTTAAAATTATTCATTTTTATAAAAACAAATTCCTAATTATTTTAATAGATTTTTCGTTTATATTCATGTTTATCACACTTCCAATGATATCATTTACCAATTGGAAACTAATTTTTTAATATCAAATGATGGATTTTTTGTTTTTTTTTTCATTTTGAAATAATGGTTTAATTAATCCTTTAAAGGTGTGAGTTTCTGATAATGGTATATAAAATATTTAAAAAAAAATTTATTCTCATTATCTTATATTATTCTCTTGTATAATACATTTTTTAGATAAATTTAAATTCTTATCATGTTATATTTATTATAAATTTCAATAACTTTATATTTTAATAAATATTTATTTTATCATTAAAAATGTATTTTTGAAATTGGCTTGAAATTAATGCCACTTTTAAGACGGTATTATGAAATTATTTTTATAAAAAATTAATATTATGATTTCTCATAAATTTCAAATGTTTTTTATCTAATAATGTAAGAGATCATATATTTTACCATTTTAAATAATCTTATTCTATGGTAATGTTTTGGGTATCAAATGATCATTACTTTTTAATCTTATTCCATTTGAAAAATTTTGAACCATATTTTTTCCCACATGTAATTTATGTTCAGATAAATGGTCTGATTTTATGTGGTCCTTATATGTATGTATAATGACTAGTGGGTTCCAAGATCTACCAACAACAAACTGGTTAATGTTTCATTTCATATGATATGATGAAATTCTTCATGAATGAGATACAAGATGATTTATTCCCATGTTTTTTATTTGAATGTTCTACTGGAAACATTGTTCAATATTTTGTTTTATGAATGATATGTGGTTAAATTTTTTACATGATTGTTGTATGAATGAGGTAAGAGACACTTTGTTAAACAGTTGTTTTGTACGTGCGATGTACGAAATTTATTTAAATTGTTTTTTATCCTATGTGTGTGGAATAATTATTTTTTATACTACTACTCATGGATAAGTCGTATTTTTATATGCTTAATAATATGCTTTATGATTCATGTTTAATGTCTCATGATTCTTCACACACTTTCCATGGTATAATTTTTATTATTTTAGATTACTTAAAGTTGTATCATCAATTAAAGAGAAATCATTTTGTTCAATGTTATTTTTAATATGAAATTTATCCCTTGCTCGTACATTCTCTTATTCTTATGAAAAAACCATTTATAACATAATGATATGTCTCTCTTTACTATGTGATTCATATAACACATTTTTTTCATTCAACTTTCTATAAATATGATTGTAATATAGGACAATGTTTTATTTCGTGAAAGTGTTATTCAAAAGTGGATACAATCTCACATGTATCTAAATATATGTTATTTATTTTTCAAACACTCAAAAAACCAAACCGTCCATTTAATGGATTGTTATATTTTTCACGATTTCTAATGTTTATACTATGTAATGTTATACAATAATGATAGATTCATCTATAATTTTATCAAATATAGTGTTTAAATGATTTGGGTTTTACCACTAGATCTAGATCCATGGGAGTGAAGATTTTCTATTGATATCAGAGAAGAAAATAATTATATTTAAGGATTAGTATAAATATTTTTAGGAAAAAGGTTAATACAACCTTGTTGAAAAATCCACGGATAATCCTATATATAGGATAATAGTGCATTTAATTGCTAAATTAGAGATTATATTATTCTCCTTGAAATTAAATATATTTATATAAAATATAAGTACATATATGATATGTGTGGGATATAACTAGGGGTAATAATCCCTAAAAGGGAGTCTTGAGTATTAAATCATTAATTACATAGTTTATAATGGAGGTCTAACTGCCCTCATTTTTCTATAGTCCCGAGGGATTTAATATCCTTATTTTCCTTTTCATTAAATGAATGTATGAATTATTTATTATGATACTGAATTATGTTAAGAAATATAATAGATCCCAACCTAAGGAAACCGATGTTTAACTAAGTTAAATTTTAGTTTAACTAATTGCTAATGTGAGGGATTCAATGACTCACAAATTTTGAGGTTTTTTTTCATAATTCTAATATAATATAAATATGGTTCACTTTTTATTATAACTTTTGGTTTTAAAATTATCTGTAGAAAATGGAAAACCATGAAAATAATGGATGTCATGAAAAATAGGGAAATTTTAACAATAAACAATAATGTGTCATAGAAAGTTCCATTAAAAATATTTTATTATTCTCAGCTAGTATTTGTGAGTCATGATTAATGACTTGAGTCTATCTAAACATCCATACCCACTAAAGAAATAAATTATGGATTTTTTTGTAGGATTATGTGAAGATGTTTAATAAGGAATGAATATTAAACTTCGTACATGTGAAATGTGTTTGAAAAATAACCTAATAAAATATCTCATTGTAATAAGATTGTTCTTCAAGTGTCAAAGGAGTTTTAAATGATATCATTATTTTAAATATCTTGAAATGAAACTAAATAATTAAATTCAGGTGAGTAATTAACAATGAATCCAATATCAGGAGTCTGGAATTATAAAAAAATGACCAAACCCTGTATCTTACATTGATAATAAGGATTTATAGCCTCCTAAAGGAAATACACAAGGTTATTCATATACAATCCAGACTACATAGTATAGGGTGTGAAAAAAATATGGGTAATTGGTAAATCCACTCTCTACTATGGATTTATAGACATCAATTCAGAATCTAGTTCATGAAACATCAGTATGCCTTAGTTGATTCCTAAGAACATTAAATCACCACCTCAATAATTTTATTATCAAAGAAAGAGTTATATAATAATATATTATAATTTTATATTTATAATAGAATTTATTTTAAAATCATATTATCCACCATTATGAAAAAAAATAAACTATTTTAGGGATATAATGGTTCCGTACACATTTATAAAAAAATATTTATTCAAATATAGAAATCACAATTCCTATCAACATATGGTAGTCAAATAATTAATAATTGAATATGAGATCTCCTAGAAAAAATATTCTACTATAGGAGTCATCATACCTAATCATTTGGTTTGATTATACAATATTTTTATGAAGATACCCTAGGTTGTGATATGTCTATTATGAAGAAAATAATGATTTTAGGAGATATGCCCATGTTACTAAGGATTCAACATTATTTCCAGTGACTAAACATGGAGTAAATACCACCATAATTTAGAAAAACAACTCTTGTCAACATGACATGTCATTGAATTGGCTTGACATAAGGTCTAATGCACATTACCATCACCATGAGATATTTACAAGAACATTGTTATTAATATACAGACCATTGGGATCAATTTAATTTGAAAAGTTAACAATAAATAATAATGTAAAAAATGACTAGCTAAAAAATTTGAGAGCGAGATGGAAAAACCAAAACAAAACAATGAGACATAGAAACCATGATAAATGAGATTAACTCATATGAAACCCATCCACGAACAATATAAATTCTCCACATGAAAATCAATCAACATCGTCCCAAACTACTAAAAATATGATATTAATAAACTGATGTCTAAATGAAACATGATTCCCCCCATTACCTATATCGTAAAGAATTGGGACTAAAACATCACAAAGAAAATACTTGGTTGTTATCACTAAATATTAGTAAGATAACACCATGAATGTATATAAATATTATCTCCATGAAACCTTCAAATATAGGTTTAAAATAAAAAATATTTTACAAATAAAGTATTAATGAAACCCATTTTATGAAACAACATTTTACATTTATTTAATCTATATTTAAATCAATTATAACATGAATGTAAATAATTATGATAAATAGAATGAAGTATTCACAAGAAACAAATATGAAAATACAATAATTTTAGTAACAAAACATGAGATAATTTTTTAATGTGTAAACCTGAAAATAAATGGAATCTAGCCTCTAAGAAAAGTTACATGGAAATTTAATGGAACAGTATGCCTGAAATACGATGTATAATACTGATATCGACTCATTATATAGTCTATCGACATCACATAAATAACCCATAGTGTTACAAAACTGACTATGGTCTATAAATATCCATAACATAATGGTACAAGGGTTCCAACTGTGTATGATTTCTAAAATGAGTAAAAAATAAACTATTTGAATTATATAAACATATTTATAAAAAAAAATCACCACTCCAATGCATTAAAGTGATTTTTTGACTAAAAACCATCTTTGATGAATTTCATTTGACACATAAGGTGCATGAACTATTTTAATGTAATTCCCCTTAAAACCACATTTTCATTCCATCAAAGAAGAATTTCATATTAAAATTTATCTTTAATATAAAAGAAATAAATTCAAAAAAATGAATAAAAATACTAAATATCTCATTTGTTCAAACCATTTTATAAAGACACCTAACTCTCCAATAAAAGAAACATAGACACCTTAATAAATGATGATTGGAAATGAAGAAATGTGGTCCTCACACACCTAGATCCTAAATAGTCGCCATAGAATATCTAAAAAATACATTATGTCATCATTCCCCCATTTATTTTATAATTAAATAGATAATATAAGAGATTAATGGTATATTTATAAATAATAGAAGAAAACCATAATAAAATTATATGCAACATGATGTGATCCATCTATATCGATGAATAACCACAAAGGGATGAGCTGGAGAATATCCAAGAGTGTCATGTATAATATAGCTTTGAATAAGGTGGAATTTTTTGGGGTTTATATGTAAAAATGAAAAAATGGAATTGGGGTAAATTTCTAATTTTAAATGTTCATATATGGCTACATGGTTTGTCCTCATAGTTTAGAAAATTATATGCCTACTATTTAGTGCCCACTACACTTGAAAAACCAATTCCTGTGGATTCATAAAAATGAAGGAAAGGTTTGAAAAATATTATTAATGTAATGAAACATACACTAGACTAAATTCATGATATTCACATGATTTTAATTTGAGTATCCAAATGTTTGAAAAAATGTTATATTGCCATTTATTATACCAATAGAAACCATAGAACTACACCTCATTATTAACGAATGATTAGAGAAACCATAATCATATTCTATGTACCTATAATTTTCCTAGAAACTCAATACATTCAACATATGACTCCCTAGAACCTCTTGATCCCTAAAAGTGATGGAAAATGATAAATATTTATTACTGATATTACCTGATGGCTCTCATAGTTCTCCCTATAATGAAGTGTGTGTCACTTGAATGATCATAAGGTTCCATACATAAAAAAATATATAATGATTTTGTTTCATCATCAATGTCTCCCAATACCATGTCTCAGGGATATCTCATCTACACTATTACATTACATGGTCTATGAGATATTTTTTCCAACAAATCATTTTATTCTAGTTATACATATCCCGAATTGGTAGTATAACAACCAAGGTATCATGATTAAGACAAATAACCTCCCATCAACTCAAATGATAAGAACCCAATTGATACATCCTGAATTGGGAAAAAAAATCATTGTAAATCAATTAAATGTTGGTTTTCATGTACAATTGATATACCACATTTCAAAATAATTCAATGATCTCAAAAGGGCCAATATACCCTATTGGAAACATACCTAACTTACTCGATCGAGGATATCCCAGGAATTGTAAAACCAAAAGAAAACATTATCAAATAATTCAACAACCAATGGAAAATTATAATGGTTTCATGATATTATTTATGGATAAAAAATACAACCATCCCTATTCACGATGAACCAACAGTCCTCATCATACTTTTAAAAAACACTATACATGTAGGGACCATTCACTAAATCTTTCTCTACATCAAGGTGATCCATATGGTCACCCATATGAAACAAATTATTATAACTCCATAAGAAAAAAATGGAAGATTACAAACCTAAAATAAATAGAAAATGTACAACACATGACAAAATAACATCATCATTAATTGGAAGATACTTCATGTTCTGCCATCCAACATAGATTGAATTTCTAGTTTGAATTTTACTAAAATCCCATTGCATTTAGCCATGACTACAAGAATAATAATAAAATGAATAGAAATTTTCCATAAATTGTAACCTTCGGTAAACCAAGGGGCATCAACACCTATAAATTATAAAAAAATTAAAAAAAATACCGGAATAACATACTTAGTTTGAATAACATGACTTAATTTCAGGAATTATGTAATAGTCTCCCAAACTCATAGCTTCTTCTCTTCTATGATTTTTTTGCCAGTTAAACTAAAAATTCCATCATTAATTCCTTAAAACTCTATATCATAATGAGAAAAACATAAATATGTTATTTCATTGGTTCCCTGATTCTCTTTTCATATAGGCTTGGATTTGTGACACAATGTACACAATCAACTAGCTCTTTATGTGCCATTATCATCAATGTCATAGATAATGACACATCATAGTAACATTATATTTCAAAGACTAGTTGGACCAATGTTCATGTAAATAAAACATTTTAATTAGATATACCATAAGAACAAACTCACTCATAAGACACAAAAAATATTAGTAGACTAAAACCATATACCTGAGGTCTCCCACATTATAAATAGATTTATTAAAATGATTATTTCCAAGATATGTAGATTTCTAGAGTTGAATATGATTTCGTATAGAAGAACCACCATGCTCAAAAGTACACCACAAAACAATATTAATTACTTAAACACAACCAAGAGAATTTTTAAAAATAATGTCACCATATAACCCTCTTCCTTTTGTTCCTTCATATCAAACATTAGTAACACCTAATAAAAGCATCCCTTTCCACACCAGTTATTCGAAGAGTTCACACATTATCAAAATCAATGATATGAGGTCACATAAACCATTTTCTCTATCATAGGATCATATATCTCTTAGTAAAACTAAATGTTAGGTTTCATGGAAAGTAATGTATTAACTACTACTCACCAAGCGGATAGTGTAACCATGTCGTGTGAGCATGAAAAAATATTTTCAAATCATGATAAAAAAGACATTGTATCTTTCAATGAGGGTGAAATTTTAAAAAATCCTAAATCCATCGCTCATTATTTCACATTAAAAGATATCTGAATACCATACCTATGGATTCATGATAACATTTTCCAGATTCAAAAAATACTAGCATAAATGAAAATAGAGGATAAAGTTAACCTCACTTCTTTCCTTTTAAAGGATTCCAGGATTATATATTATACAAAATAAGGATGTAAATAAAAAATATAACATATGTTTGAAATTCCATTTTTTAAAATCCCCAAATTTTCTATCAATAACAAATTGAATCCCACAAGATATCACGAGATATAGTAATCCAATGGGAAACATGATCAATCCTTAAAAGAGAACAACCACTAATAAATATAGAAAGTATTATCAAGTCAAACCCTACCCCCTCCCCCACAATTTAGCATTTGTAAGGAACATGTCAAATAACTATATTCACTACATCTCTAATAACTATGGGATGATAAAAATGATGAAATTACTTGAGAATAAATGAAATAGATCTAGTATTATTTCCTGAGACATCATTCATGGCAACTCAGGTATATATAATACAACTTGTAGTCTCTCCTAATTTAATAGACAAGATACATTCCTATGACAGATTTCATATCCAATCCAATCACAAAACCTAGCCTAGTAAACCCATAAAATTCATAAGATTCACAATTTTTATGGAATGAAGAAATATCACATCTCATGGATTCCACCATAAATTTATCCCTATAAACAAATTTCATTTAGTGAATAAAAAAAGTAATGAGAAACTTATTATGTTCACTACTCTCAATGGAGCATCCAAATATGATATCAATGAGCACACTTAATCAAGGTTATCCTATAATGACAACTAATTTAAAAATATAATGAACAAACTATAAGGGATAATTACATAAGAAACTTGATTGACCATATATTCCACTATTTTCATAAAACACTGTTAATTTGAGAAAACTTTCCCATACAAAAATGACAACATAACCGAACCAATATAGTTATTTAGATAGGTTAGAGGATAAAGTTTATATAAATAAGAAAACTAGATACTTCATTCAGATCCAGAATAAGACTAAATACAATATAAAAATATTTATCTCACTGAAATTAACTCACATAAATTCATAAATTATCCAAAAGTCTTACTCAATAAAATAAAAAACATTATTCCATCATTTATTTTATTTACAGGACATCATTAAACCTATAAAAAAAATAAAGGGTTAGGATTACGAAGGAAATTAATATGGAAATAATAATACTTTATTTAATATTTTAACAAAATATACTCAAAGTGTTGAAACATATTTCAAGAACTGTTCATTCTTAAAAAAATCTAAACACTATTTTAAATGGAGTTATATAAACCAAAAATTCAAAAAAGAGAAAATATTTAATTTATTTTAAAAAACCAACATAGTTTTTTTTAAACATTCCTTTAAAAAATATCACCTATTTATAATATAGGTTCTTGTTGTCATACTCCCAAAAATTTTATATTTAAAATATAACATTAAATTATTTTCTAAAAATAATATTTTGAAAATAAATCATTTCAATACCACAAAAATATAAGGAGAGTCATTTTAAAATTCTAAAAATAATATTAAATAATATTAATTTTCATCTAGAATAATGTTATCCATATTGAATATCATTAAAAAGGAAGCACAATTAATGTTATAAAATTGGGTTTTTCATAAATAAATTAGGATCATCACTGGGTATATCATTCCTCATAATATGTTTTTTTATCTTTTAGTTTTCATTTTTAAAGCAACAATATATTTCTCATTAAAACTAAAAATATTCCATTTAAAACTACATTGTAATTAAAATTTTCTTTTAAAACATATCATCCTAGTTAAAAAATGATTAGGGGGTGTAAATTTATATCATAAAGTTTGTTATATTGTTTGAAAACCAAAATGTTTTCCAGGTTTCCATCATTAAACAACCATTTTTTAAAACATGAACTAGAAACCAGGAATCAATTTATATAATGGAAAAACAATCACATTTCAGAATGTATGAATTTTTTTAAAATCCATTCCACAAAATAAACTATTTATACTACACAATCATAAAAAACATGTAATAACTGGTAGTCAAATAGAGTTTTCATATTATCATATCATAGAAACCACCTTTATTCTATCTTACTCATTGAGAAGCAGTCAAATATTCCAAAAATCATGGTATGTATACAAAAAGAGAAAAGTTTTTTGGAATCATGATCTATTTAGACCCAAGGTTTATGACCGTGAGTGAAACAATCCAAAACCTCTTTAAATTTACAAAATGACATATTTTATATCATGAATTTCTAGGAAATCCATATCATTTTCAAGAGAAGGATGTTCTTTTGATAAATTCCATAATCTAGAAGAAAAAAATGAAAAAAAATCAAAATCTAGTGGTAGTCATAAGTCATCACATCAATCCATGGGTAATAGGATACATAAAATTGGAATTCAATTTCTACTACCGATGCTAACTCATGTGGGTTCATAAATGGTGGTGATTAGAAACCAACACACCATGTACTCATTGAGCCTTGAAAATTCTGAGATACAACCAACAAAAACTCATTTCGAACATAGGATATGTTATCACATATCTAGATGGGTATGAATATGATATCATTATTTTACAAACAATCTTCATTCAACCTGACACGTTACACAATCTTTCATGAATCAAAACATGATTCATGTGGCCAATTCCCGAAAAGCACAGCTAACTACAAAGAAATAATCAAAAATAAGAAGAATATATATTTGACAAGAACAAATATATATGAAAACTAAAACTGTTTCAGATTATTAAAAAGCTAACTCATCGACCAAATTTAATACATTATTCAAAAATCCAAATGACATCATAATAGAATAAGATTCATCAAAAGTGTCCAAATGGGATCCAAGAAGCCCTAAATCCTTAGTCGGAAAAAAGGATAATCAATATAAAGTATAATCATTTCCAAGTAAGAGTGTAAATGTTAAATTTTGGGTTCTTCTTAAACTCTTCCACCACTTTAAGAAAAATACCCTTTTTGATTTGAAGGTATATATAAACAGACATTTGACAATTTGTTCATTGAAAGAAGGAAATTATATCATTATCATCCATCCAATAGCCATATTCCTTAGAAAATTCCAATTTCTCCTCAATTTTGTAAAAACCCTTAAAAGTAGTGTCACTTTTAGGGTGACCTGCATTGTCATAAAATTCATTTTATTTTGAGAATGTTGGTTAGTGATAAGAATGGATGAACTTTGGGGGAGTATCAACTACAAATGGAAGTGGTTGTGGTTCATTTTTTCCCTTCCTAGAGGAATCTATAGAACTTTTAACAATCATTATTTTATGGTTAGAGTAGTCTTTATGGATCCTTATTTTTTTAATATATTGGGTAATGTATATATTAGCATCAAACATTGGTTTTTTCTTTTCCTCACACATGATTTTATGTAGGCTACCTCAATTTTATTAGGTTGATCATTATCCTCCCATATGAAATCACTAGAAGCAATGTGATGACTCTAACCCTTATTTTGTATAACATGTTATTCAAAATGATTCCCCTTTTCATATAGAAGGAATGGAGGGTCCGTGATGGGAATTGTGGTAGTAATTAAAGCTTCAAGAAATCATAACATTTCCTTATATCAATTAGGGTGTAATGCGGGATAAGGATGATGGGAAATGTTTTCCATATTCTTCTTATTAACATATGTCTTAAGCCCTTCAGAAGGTACCCTAACATCAGAGGGGCTAGCCTCAATTTTGTTACTCACATCTACTACATATTCTTGTTTTCTTTTTTCACCCCAAGTTGATTTTATGGTCATAGGATATGAAGTATTGTAGTTAAAATCCTTCAATGTGTGTCTATCATTATGGAATGAAAGACAATAATCAGGTAGAGTTTCATAAACTGCCTTCTGAAAAAACCAATAATCACAATTTTGGATCCATATTTGAGAATGAAGATCCAAAGAAACATCAATTTCAATACAAAATCTTGAAACTGATGGTCTTGAGATGTTCCTTGTTATTAAATATAGTATCAATGGTCTGCCATTGAGCATTGAAATCAAAAAATAGTCCTTTTTTTACACAAATGGATTGGTAGTCAAGGAAAGCCAATCCTGATTGAGACTATTGGAGACTCAAAGTGGGGGTCAAAATCAGGGGTCCATTTATGAACCCTTTTAGAAAAATCCAAAAGAAAAACATGAACACTTCTCCCAAAGCCTATAGTAATCATCCACAAAGGAAAGTTGAAAATAACATTTGATGAGTTCAAAAGGATGGTGTGGAAACATGAAAAGAAGATGGCTTCATGAGAATTTCTAATGTACATCAATAATGATATGAGATTAAAAAACATCCCTATAAGAAAAAAATATTAAATTGAAGGCATTAAGGTTAACCTCATTTATTGAGAATGAAGTCTCTAGTTTTCCACAATGATGAAAGTGTTTTGGTTTGATTCAATGATTATGGACATAATCAATAGTGAAAATCATGGACTTACTGTTAGATTTCCTGAAAACCACATCGATGAAGGATCCAGAAGTAGGGATTCTCACATTTTCTCCCAGTTTTTTGTTCATCGGCCTCATCTAGCTATCACATTTTAGGAAAAGTTTTATTTCAACTTAACTTATCATATTTATATATGAAGAAGTTAATTCTTTGACCTAGAACTCAAATTATATCTATTCATATTCCTTCCAGATATAAAGATACATGCTGGATTCTTGTAATGTTCCCTCCAGGAATCTTCTTGTGGAGTTTATATATTGAATGATGATAAGTTATCCCATTATTTATTCCTAGATGAACATTTTGGTTTTATTGACTTCTATTTCCATCATTACATGCTCATGTAATATCTTTACACCTCATCTTTGTACCGCTACTTGTGTTTTTAATAAATTTCATTTGGGGCATGAATTAGGTGACCGATTCAAGTCAATAATTTTATAAAACAAAATAAAAAATTTTCCCAATCATTATAGGATAAAATTAATAATCTAGATATCAATATAAAAAAATGGAAAAAAATTAACCATGAATAACAACAAAATAGTCCAAATGTATAATATTAAAAGATAAATAACCAGGGTACACTACATAAGAATAAGAAAAAAAAAATTGAAATACAAAACCATACCCAAATTTCCAACCCCATAATAAAAAACCAACTAAGGGAAATACCATGTATCCTTTTGACTATCTATCACCACCATCCCTGAATACTATGAAGAAAATATCAAATATGAGAAGCTTCAATGCCCCATGTTTATCTGCCAAGGAAAAAAATAAAAAAAAATAATACATTAATATCATAATTTAAAACTTCAAATATTAATAAAATTCAGATAACCTATAGATGAAAAATATTTATTATCATTGAGGTTAGCTATATTAAAATTATGTTTTACAACTCCTAAGAGAATTTCTTCATATTGGTGATCCTAAAGACTATATTTTAGATACCCCATTTAAAATAATAATCCTTATAACATGAGTAATGGATACATACGAAACAAGTGACCACAAATTCTCAGTAATATAAAAATCATATAATATATAATTAGATGATATATATGATCAAGAATTTGGGAAAGACAATGACATCCTTAAAATAAGTCTTAATTCCATGCGTGATAATCAAAAAATATAACGGGGAAAGAGAATATCATAACAATGTCATTAAAAGATCATAATAGATATGGCATGGCTCATAATACCTATAAATAATAATAAAACAAATTAACAATTATATTAAAGTGATGAACAAATTAAAAATAAAACATGAAAATGAAAAAGTGGGGATTTATAGATTTTAAATGCATCTTGTAAAATTGAAATAACATTATAAAACATGTGTATGTGGAATAACATTATTAATAATGTAAAAATGTTTCATAACATGGTAATAATGTTATTTTGGATCATTTATAATTATATGAAAACATATGTAAAACCACCCATTATTCTTCTTTTAATGTTAATAAACACATTATTTCTATACATATTAATGTGATAAAACCCATCATGCTTATAAATATATGATTAAACACATTATGTTTATGTATAAATATCTCAAGAGATATAATATTAAACAAATGCATTGGGGTGTGATATATGACCACACCCTTCACAATCTATAGATAAGTGTGCCATATAAAATAAGCAATCATAATTAACAAAATAACCCATAAACAATTATTAGGCTTCTTAATAATTTAGTTAATAAGAAATTATGAAATCATAGGATATAAAAAGTTAATTTACCAAAATGATTCATCGCATAATAATTTATGGAGGGTGATCAATATATTAATTAATGAAAGATAAAACATAGAGTAATAAATTAATTTAAAATACACATGTTTTTACAAAACATTTTAATGTTTTTTTTAAATCATAATTTGTGAATTACTTTATATATATATATAATTTGGTTAAGGGAAAGATAATTTCTTTCGAAAACCTTATTATATAGATGAAAATATAAACAACAATTTAATTGTCACAAGGTTTAAAAAATGGTCATGTAAAATTTATTAGAATAATTTACTTTTGAAAAGAATAATTAACAATATAAACATGAATTAAAAATTTTCTATATGAAAATACAATGGGGGTGATAAAATAATTTATTTTGAAAGTATAGAAAAACATTTTGAAACACTTTGAAATAACCTTATAGAAAAATCACACTATTAAAAAGGATAATGATGAATTTTCATTAAAATTAATCATGAGGGTTAAATGGATAATTATAGATGAAAACCTTTGAGTTTCCACCAAAATAATTGAGCAATATGTGGGATATTAACATATGAACATGGAATAAAAATCAATTAGAAGTAATGAGGATTATTTTTCATAAAATGAAATTTTAAAAGAAATATTAAATATAATGAGGAAAATTATTTATGTGTGAAACATAAATTTCATTGAGTATAATGTGGAATAAATCCTAAAACATGATAGATTATAATAATATAACATGAATAACTATAAAAAGGTAAGGTGATTTTGAAAAAGGAAATAACTTTACTCATGAGAAACCATTACACCTTTAGTAGTTTTTGAACCAAATGATATTAGAAGCATGAAAATATGATTATTCAATAAATTCCATGTATTAAAACATGTGATATATAAAAATAAATTCTTTGGTAGAATAGAATATATAGAAATAATAATTATTGAAAACATTAAAACATAACATGATGAAGAGAAGTTGATACAAAAACCCTTACAATCTATTTCTTTTTTTCACCAACCACCATATTAAATATAGATATTAAATTATGTTAGTCAATAAATATAATTAAATTGAAATAAATATTAATAGTTTATATTAGTTACACCATTGAAAAATAAATGATGTGTATGGAAGGAATATATCTCAAGAGATTCAAATTTGAGAAATATAAACCTCTATCGTATTTCCTCACTATAATAAATGCACTATAAAATCAAATAAGACATAGATAAAAATATTAATATACAATTTTATACAATATTCATACCTATAAATATTTATAATTTGAATTTATAATCATTTTCTATATTTATATTAGTTTTTTTCCTATTTTTCTACTTTAGGTGTTTATAGGTTTCATAGTTGATAATAATTTTTTATTAGGGGTTTAATTGTTCATTATTGTCACAAATTCTATCACAAAAAGTTCATTATTGTTACTATAAAGGTGAATTATAATTATTTAAGTAGTTAAAATTAATTATCATGATTAGTGTAATCTTTATCCAAGAAGATGAAATAAACAACGAAATTTTTCCTTAATTTCTAACCTATGAACACTATCTTATAAATTCATTAGTAAAATTTTAATATATATTTTCTGGTATAAAGAAATTATTATATAAATTTTAAATTTATATTATATAAAATTTTAGTTTTTCATAATCATATATTATATAATTTTTTATAATTATTCATGTAGTCATTCGAACAGACATAATCACAAACATTCTTTAACATGATTAGTGAGTTTTGTAATCAAGGTATTTATTTTTTAAAAATATATTTTTAATAGAAGCATAAGGATAGTATTTTTAAATTTTTATTATGGTGAAAAATGTATTATGATTTTTTTGGATAATGAATAAAAAACTAGATGAAAATGAAAAAATATTTATTTGGGGAGGCGGTAGTCCATACCAGGAATGATTAGTGTTTCTATCACACAATTAATTAAGGGGTTTAATGTGGAATGTATAAGGTAATTTCCTAATTATTAATAAATGTTATAATTAAATTTTCTAAATACTTTTTATTCACCAATCCCATCATTACTACCAACCACGAGAGGTGGGATGATAAATTGAAAGTATCGCTTAGTGGTTGCGGTAATCTACACACATGTATTAACAAATATTATTATATTTTATAATATATGAAATAGAATAAATTATTGTCTGACATTATTAAATAACCATATAAAAACTATTTATTTATTTTCATATCATAACATTTCTATTATGGGTTTTCAAATGAAATAATAAGAATTTAATTTTTAGAAAGAGGTGATTCTTATGTTTAGAACTTGAAATTCCTCCTTGGTAAGGATGTATATTTGAAGAACCTTGGTTAATTTGTGGTTACTATAGGAATTAAGGAAATTTAATGGAATCTAAGAGATGAAATTTTTAAGAGTTGGATAAAGATTTCTGAATTCATGGGTGATATAGAAAGTGTAGAAATGATCACCAATTTATTTGGGATATAGTGGAACATTTCCATGGAAAATAATTGTATATAAGGGGTGAAAGATGAAAAGTATGAATTTTAGACGTGTTAAGTGATAGAAGGTTGGAATGAAAAGTATGTATGAATTTTAAAACCTATAAAAATAAATTTTGGCCGTATAATGGTGATGCTAATTTAGGAAAATTCTTCTAACCTTAGATTAATCACTAAAAAAATTATTGGTCTTAATTAAATATTAATAATGGAAATTATTTTGTTAATAAAAATATAATTTTACCAATATTAACAAATTTAGATGTTATAAATCTGAATTATGGGATTTATTTTTTCTTAATTTCATGTCATGACCCGTCCCAGTGGGGCCTGCATTGGATCCTGAGGGGTATCTGTCTCTGAAACTCATGGAGCGCGCTCAGCCTATGCTTTTCATCGGTCAGTACAATGGGTACCACAAGCTACTCCACTAGTGGTGTTATAGAAGGTGCAAAACCTAGTGGAAAATCCAGGGGAACTGGTCCCTGTATCAATGCCTCATCGTTGAGGGGGTCATCCTCATGATCGTGCTATTGCATCCCAGCGGGTTTGCGTCTTGGAGGCATCCCTTAAGGAAACAATATGTGCCATGGTCAATGAGTATATCTAGATAGCCGAAATAAAGGATATGAAAAAAAACCATTTTTTATGATTCATGTACCTTTCATTGATTTCCCCGCAACTAGTGTTTTCATGTACTTAGTTGAAAATCAGGTTATCAGAGTCCTGGTCTATGGATACGTCAGTCGCCACACCAACACTGGAGTCTCTGGCATGAATACTGAGCTCGAAACAATTAACACTATTTCTCCAATCCAATCTCACAGACACTTGGTCCTAAGGTAGAAGAGACCACCCTTGATACCAATCTTTCATGACCCATCCCAATGGGGCCCGCACCGTCACTCCCCATTCCCACCTCCAATAGGCCAGGTGCTGGTGACTAGAAATGAGTAGGCATATTACTACATGAGAGGCATCGCCTAAGAACATGTACACACACACACACACACATCTCTTAGCCCACAAATTCTGAAATGTAAAAAAACAGTAAGGTACAAAATGCATGCATACAACTAAACCCAACCTATAGAGTATGACAGAATGTAAAGTATGGAAGGTGAATTGGGCCAAAATACAAGCCCACAAAAAACAAGATTCTGAAAATTCCAAAGTCCGACCTTCAAACACGAAGAGGTACTGGGACTGCTGCTCATAGCCGATGGGACGCCTTAGCCTGTAGGGAACTCAGAAAGCTCAGTCCTCCCCAAGTCCACCCTGGACTCTGTCAAAAGCTTGAACGTCTGGATAAGACATGACACGTGTGGACAAAGCCCGTGCAGGTGCGAGTATAACAATACACAATAGAGGACCCCGAAAAACACAATGCATGTACACAATGGAAAGACACAATCATCTCTACACAATATATGTCTACTGAACATATATTAGGAGATAAATATCTAGATATACTCCAACCCCAGACTCGTAGTCTAGAGACATGTCACAAAACCACAAACCCCCTCTAGTGATTCAGTTTGAAGATTTCCATGAGTACACATTCCGGGGGAACACACTACACGTGTCTGGTAGCTCTGATGATGCATGTACGAGAATTTCTATTCGTTGGGAAATGCCATGAGAGGTAGATACACTCATTATGGGAGACACACTTTTGAGTGGGAAGATCACGATAGATAGAAGCACTCATTACGGGAGACACACACCTGAGTGGGAAAGATCACGATACACAGATGAGGATCACTTCTAGGGCCATGGAGAATACTGTGACTCATCTGAATTCACCAGCTAGGTGATTCACCAGGTAGGTTGAGGATCAACACCTCGTATAGTTGGTCTTGTCAATGCCTGACTCTACCTAGGGTCAACAACGGATAGAGGATCTCGCTCCAGGCCTCTCGGAGGGATGCCGACTCTATCACAGAAAGTCCTGCTGAAGGGATCATACTCCAATCGATGGAAACAATACCTGGACTTCAAAGGAATGAGAAGAAGGTGGAACTAAGCCAAACAAAATATTTCCAAGATACGATGAACAAGAGGACGATGTCGTTTTCTAAAAAGAACACGGCATGTAGAAACATTACATGCCGTGTTTTCTGACCCCAGGTATTTTCCGTGTATAACGACTTGTTTCGTATGGCTGGTAATGTAGAAAGGTGAGTAAACAATGTGTAGTATGATGTACACACCGTGTCCGAGTGACAGGGGTTGGCTTCGTGTATGTTGTACATGTGCCCATACACGGTTATCAACCTGTGTGCTCCAACCCGTGTAATCAGTACACAGGGTGACCAGTGTTATTAGCCTCTCCTAGCTGTGTAATGGAGTACATGGTCGTATACTCCATCCTGTGTGTATGGATCTTCAGGATACAGGCTGAGTCCCACATAGCTGCTTCATTCATGCCGTGTAGAGAGTACACGTCGTGTCTTCTGAGGCCATGTAGTCCATCTTGTGTCCGTGTACTTCCCAAAATACACGCCACGCTTCATGGAAAGTCCAACATGCTATGGGACTAGGGTCACATGCAGTGTGATTCCACTCTGACCCTCGATTCTCAAGCCACCGCCTCCAGTACTACACGACGTGTTCTTTGGAAGTACACACTGTGTATTCTGGAAATTTCCAGAAATGGAAAACTCCGCCATCGTGTCATCCGTGATGCCCCGTTCGTCAATCCGGCTGTCAGATCACCATGAAACATCTTGGTTTTTTTCATCCCAACACCAATAATCTGATTCTGTTATTTTATAACTTCTGATCCTCTCTAAAAACATGCCATGATCCACCCGCACAAAGAATGCTCTAAGAACGACCCTACTCGATTCGGTTTGATTCATTGTCCACTATCGTCATCACAACTATGCACGGTCGTTGTGGTGTTGAATATTCAATTTTGGATCATCGCTTCATAGATCGGATGCACAATGATCTATTTTTCTCTGCCCCATGAAGAACACAAAGAACACACGAAACAAAAAGGGGGATGAAAAATCCAATGAACGAACCATCGCAGTTGTTTGTCACGGTGCTGATCTGCTCCCATTAGTATGATTAAATGGAGTAGAGTAAAACAATAACAATTCAACATGGATCAATTCCCTAAATCATCCAAAATAAAACCCCCTGCAAGAATGTATAGACTCGCGGATTAACTTTTTCAGTGTTGATCCGCATTCGTCGTTTAAAATCAAAAATAGGGAAAAGAATTTAAATAAAAAACCCATACCTTACTAAGCGATCAATTGCCAATGATGGTGTAACGTTGTCGGCATCATCCAGATCCTTCAACTTTTTTGGCACAGCGATTCACAGCTTCGATCCATTCTCGTTCGTCACCAAGATTTTTCTCCAGAGTTTCCTCTCAATCCTTGCCAATGAGCGACATTCGATGAACCCAGTAAAAAGGGAAATAGGTTTGGCATTCAAAAATCTGATGCGGTATTAATGAGTCCATCATTTTATTTCTAATTTATTATGACGTGGCATTTATTAATGAAACATCTGCCCCATTGCTGCACTATAGCAGATGTTTCCATAAAATATAAATACACATTGAGAATTGATTTCTATTTTTATTTTACAGAAAACGTCCAAAAAATTACTTTTTCCTTCAACCCGCACCATTCGAGGTTAGACTCGTTCTTACGAAAAGTCATCATCCCAGACACAATGGTGCCATCATATTTTTAATCAGGGCATCCATTTGGAAACTGCCACAACCGCGCACAAGTGCCGACTCAAATAAATTAAAAAAGATCGAACCACCATTCCGGGATCAAATGGCCTCGGAATTATGTGCCATCTCTGCCCATGGTGTCATAATAATTCCATATAAAATTAAAAAATAATAAACAGAAAAATCGAGACATTAAATTCTCCCAACCATGGGGATTTTTATCACCGAAAATCCAAAACCAGACTACTAAAAAAGATTCGGGTTTTGGGCACGGATCTGAGTCTCCTTCTCCCATGTGCACTCCTGAAGATTCCCATGCTACTAGAAAACATGCACCAAGGGAATCGATCCCCCACGAAGGGTCCTATCCTACCAATCCTTGATCTCCACTGGGTACTCAGTAAAGGTCCCTCCATATTCGAAGTCCAGCTTGCCCCAGTCCATGACGTGCGATGGTTCATGCACGTACCTCCTCAGCTGCGACACATGGAAGACATCATGTAAGGAAGTGCTCAAGCGTAGCTGAGTCCCAAAGGCCTCCCTCAATCCCTTCCACAACCAGTATATAAATTTTGCAACTCGTTCTGAGACTACCATCGATGGGACACCATGAAGCTGAACTATCTCCTTCATGTAGAGGCATCCCAAGCTCTCTACGGAACTCTTCTCCCTGATAGCTAGGAAGTGGGCCAACTTAGTGAGTCGGTCAACGATCACACAGATGGAATCATTCCCCTTCGACATCTGTGGTAACACTGTAAGGAATTCCATCGATATTCTATCCCACTTCCACTTTGGAACTTCTAGGTGGTGAGCTAATCCAGCTGGAACCTAGTGCCCAACCTTCAACTGCTGGTATTTAAGGCATAGGGAAACAAACTCTGCTACTGCCTACATCATGCCTGACCACCAGAACTATCGTCGATGATCCTGGTACTTCTTTGCAACTCCAGGATGTACCACTAAGGGGGATGTATGAAACTCCCTCAAGACCTCCTCTTGCAGCGCCACCGGTACAATTGTGCATCTTCTGGAATGACGTACATGCTGCCCACCTTGCAAATATCCATCAAGAGAATTTCCTATGGATAACTGAGCACGTAAATCCAAATAGTTGACATCTCCAAGCTACGCCTCCCTAAACCGTTGTAAGAGTGGAGGGGCGACAACCATAGAATATAGGTAAGATATATCCTCTATGTCCACAAAGGATAACTGTAGCGTGACTAACTTCTCTGTCGCCTCACTCAACAGATGTGAGCTGAACCTTCTACTAAGAGCATCTGCCACCATGTTCCCCTTCCCAGGAGTATAAATGATCTCAAAATCATAGTTCTGGAAAACTCTAGCCAAGGCCTCTACCTTAGATTTAGATTCTTCTGTGAAAATATGTACTCGAGGCTCTTGTGGTGAGAGTAGACGATAAACCATTCACCCATAAGGTAGTGTTTCCACATATTCAATGTGAAGACTACCGAATCCAACTCGAGATCATGGCTCACATAGTTCTACTCATGTTACCTAAGATGGTGTGAACCATAATCAATAACTGCCTATCTCTGCATCAGGACGCATCGAAGCCCGGTCCCTGATGCGTCGTAGAAAATTTCGTACTCGACACCCTCATCCGGTAATCTCAAGATTGGGGCGCTCTTCAAACTCTGTCTCAGAAGCTCAAAAGCCTGCTGGCACTTCTCCGCCCACATGAATGGTTTCCCCTTCATGGTCTAGGCTGTCATCAGTGCTAATATTCATGAGAAAAAAATAACGAATCTCTGTTAATATCCTGCCAACCAAAGGAATCTTTGCACCTCTATCACGCTCTGAGGTAGCTCCCATGTAAACACATCCTCCACCTTGGATGGGTCTATAGCTACTCCATCTGTTGAGATGACATGTCCCAGGAAGTGGACCTTCAGAATCCTGAACATCCACTTTGAGAGCTTTCCATAATGCTAGTGCTCTCAAAGTACGTCTAGAACCATCCGCAGGTGTCTCGTATGCTCATCCTCTGATGCCGAGTACATAAGGGTGTCATTCTATGAAGACCACTACGAACCGGTCCAAGTACATCAGGATGATCTGGTTATCAGTCCCATGAACACTACGGGGGAGTTTTTCACTCCAAAAGGCATCACCAATTATTCATAGTGACCGTAGTGGCATCTGAAATCCATCTTCGGTATATCCTCGTCATGTACTTGTAACTGGTGATAAATTGATCGAAGTTCCACCTTCTAGAACCACGGTTCCCCTCTCAGCTGATCGAATAGGTCATCGATTCTCAGTAGTGGATACTTATTATTCACCGTCACTTGGTTTAGGTGCTGGTAAACCACACACAACCTCATACTCCCGTCTTCCTTTTTGGCAAACAAGACTGGGGCTGCCCTAGGTAAAACGCTTGGTCTCACGAAACCCTTTCTCTTCAAATCCTCCAATTTCACCATTAGTTTGCAATGATCTGCAGGGGGCATCCAATATGCTGATGAGGAAATTGGTGCCGTCCTAGGGTGTATGTCGATGCTGAAGTCGATTTCCCACCGTGGCGGTAATCTTGGAACATCATTGGGAAGGACTTCCCCGTACTCCACCACTACTGCTATGAACTAAGAGCTCAAAACATCTACTGCTCCGTGGGTAAGGCTATTCATCTCATGAGTTATCAGCTACACCCTCCTATGCATGATCCCATTCCGTGCTACATGTTTCTTCATTTTTATAACAAAGGAAAACCACTTTCCGTCACGGCAGACACACCGCACTCTTCACCTAAAACTGTCAATTTGGGCATGGACTGAAGATAACCAATCCTTGCCGAGAATGGTGTCGTAAGGCCTCGATGCTACCACCATGATATTCCGACAAAAACTCTCACCTCCATGGGCATGATCACACTGTCTAAAAAGGTGTGTGATCGTAGAGTCTCCTCCCACAGGTGTCTCCAAGTGTAAGGATCGAGTAAACGGTTATACAGGAATCTCAAGGTTTCGCACAAGACATATAGAGATAAAATAATTACTGGCACTAGTGTCTATAATTACGGTAGCTAAGGTAGATAAGTGATAGATCATACCTCCTATCATCCCTGGAGTCCCTGGGTCGTACGCATCGACCGCATGCAGCTGTCCTCACCCTTGTCCCCCAAATCCCTAAGCCTGGTGCGGACCTCCTGGGGGTGGTGGTGGAAGTAGATCGAAGTGTTTTCCAACACTTTATGCTCTCCCAACTCCTCTTCCACAACCACCGCCTGTCAGGTCTGTCTGCTCCATTCAATGCCTCTGCCTCGGTGGTCCATCCACCGCTTCCTCGTTAGTAGCTCGATGGGTCGGACAATCTCTAGAGAGATATCCACTAATATCGCACGCGTAACATCACTTCTCCCTGGGCTGACTAGATCCAGCCCGAGATCAATGGACTGTCAATCCCCTATCCTGGGTCCTCCTAAGACGTCTCTCACATCCTGATCCCTGCATCTGATGTCGACTCCCTCCTGCCAAGGTATCTTCACCTGTCGGCCTACTGCTGACTTTCGCCGGCTGTCTCTACTCTTCCAAGAAGCTTTCGATCACCAAGGCTCACTTCAGCACTCTAGCGTATGTTGAAATGTATAGAGGAACGAAACTAGCTTGGATGTCTCATCGCAGACCACGCTCAAGGGTCTGACCTCTGAATTAATGATCCTTGAACATATCCATAGATTACCTGGAAAGGTTGGTGAACCTCAATGAATAGTCACCTACCATCAAAATACCCTGCTGGAGCAGAAGGAGCTCTTGGATACGTACAACTCTTAGTGTTACCGGAGAAAACTCCTCCCTGAAGAATCACTCAAACTCTGTCCATGAATGATTTTCCTCATCATGAGTCAGTGTGGTCAGAATCCACCATCATCCTTCCGACCCTGAATAAGGTTCGCTCCCGGGATCACCATCTGAACTGCTGGTGTCCTCACTAGATAGAAAACTCTGGTCACCGCCCAAGCCAATCCTCATCCTCCTGAGAGTCAGTCTCGCCTCTCTGTCACGACCCGTCCAAATGGGGCCCGCCTCAAAACATGAGGGGTCTCCATCTCTCAAACTCATGGAGTGTGCTCGGTATATGCTCCTTGTCAGTCAATACTGTCGGTACAACAGGATTCTGCACTGGTGGTGGTGTATCAGGTTCACCACCTGGTGGTATTGCCTGGGGAACTCGTCCCTGTATCAAAGCCTCTTCACTGAGGGGTTAATCCTCATGATCATGTTGTTGCTTCCTAGTGGGTATGCATCGTGGAGGAATCCTGTAATGAAACAATATGTACCATGGTAAATGAGTATATCTGGATAGCAGAAAAAATAGATATGGAAAACACAACCCATTCATATATGATGCATGTAACTTTTATTTATTTCCAAGAAACCAGTGTTTTTGTGTACCGAGTCAAAAAGAAGGTTATCAGGGTCTTGGTGTATGGATAGGTCGGCCACCGCACCAATACTGGAGTCTCTGGATTGAAAGCCAAGATCGAAGAACATAAAATTGTTTCCCCAAACCAATATCATGGACTCTTGGTCCTGAGGTATAACTGACCTCCTTTGAAACCACTGTGTCACGACCCATCCTAGTGGGGCCCGTTCCGTGACTCCCCAAGCCTGCCTTCAATAGGCCTCAGGCTGGTGACTAGTACTAAGTAGGAATATTAATACATGGGAGGCATTTCCTATGAACCTGCACACATGCAGACATCTCCAAGCCGACAAATGCTGAAATGTAAAAAAATAAGGAATAAAATGCATGCATACAACTATACCCAACCAATACAGTACGATGGAAAGAAAAGTACTGAAAGTGAACTAGTCCAGAATACACGACCACCAAAAACAAGAGTTTGAAAACTGAAAAGTTCAACTTGCAAACACAAAGTGGTATTGGGACTGCTTCTCATAGCTGAAGGGACGGCTCGCCCTGTAGGGAACTCAGAAAGCTCAGTCCTACCCCGGTCTTCCCTGGACTCTATCAAACGACAGCTCATTTGTACAAGATATGACACGTGCTGGAAAAGCCCTTGTAGGGGTGAGTATAACAATACTCAGTAAAGGACCCTGAAAAACACAAAGCAAGAACACAAAGGAAAAACATGGTCATATCTACTCAATATATGTCTACTAAACAAATAATAGGAGATCAAAATACAAATATACGCAAAACCCAGACCCGTAGTCTAGAGATAATTCACACAACCACAATACCCCACTAGGGATTCAGTTCGAAGATTTCAATGAAGTACTCGTTCCAGGAGAACACACTCCACGAGTTTGGTAACTCTGATGAAACCCATCAAAGAAGTAATGTTCGTTGGGAAACATCATGAGAGGTAGATAAACTCATTGTGGGAGACACACTCTTGTGTGGGAAGATCACGATAGATAGAATCACTCATTACGGGAGACACACTCCTGAGTGGGGGAAGATCACGATAGACAGATGAGGATCCCCACCCAGGCCATGGAAGATACAATGACTCATCTAGATTCTCCAGCTAGGTAGAGGATCAACGCCCAGTAGAGTTGGTCATGTTGATGCTTGACTCTACCAAGGGTCAGTAATGGATAGAGGATCTTGCTCTGGGCCTCTAAAAGAGATGTTGATTCTATCAGATAAATTCCTGCTGAAGAGATTATACTCTTGTAGAAAAAAATGATGCATGACCTTTAGGGTAATGAGAAGAAGGGGGAACTAACCCAAATGAAAGATATCCAAGATACGATGAACAAGAGGACCATGCAATTTTCCAAAAAGTACATGGCATGTAGAAAAGTTACACGCCTTGTTATCTGACCCCGGGTACTGCTCGTGTACAACAGCGCATGTCATAAGGATGGTCGTGTAGAAAAGTGAGTCCATGACGTGTAGTATGGTGTACACTCCATGTCTGAGTTATTGGGGTTGGCTCCATGTATGCTAGCCATGTTCCCATGCACATTCATCAACCCGTGTACTCCAACACGTGTAATAGGTACACAGGGTGACCCGCATTACTGGACTCGCATGGCCGTGTGATATAGTACATTTTCAGGTACTCCATCCTATGTCGGTGTATCCTCGGCATAAATGCTGAGTCCCGCATAGCTGCTTCTATCATTCGGCGTAGAGAGTACAAGCTGTGTCGTTTGAAGCTATGTAGTCCATCTCGTGTCCATGTACTTCCCAAAATACACGTCGAGCTGCAGGGAATGTCCAAAACGTTGTGTGACCAGGTTTATACACCGTTTGATTCCTCTCTGACCCCTGAAACGCTATCCTCCACCTCCAGTACTACATGGCATGTTCATTGGATGTACACTCTGTGTATTCTAGAAATTTCCAGAAATGTGATCCTCCTCCATTGCGCCTTTCGTGATGCCACGTTCGTCGATCCGGCCATCCAATCACCACAAAACTCCCAGGTTTTGGTCTCCCTGATACCATGAAGCTGATTTCGTTGTTTTCGAACCTCTGATCGACTCTGAAAACATGAAACCTTCCACCCATGTGAATAACACTCGAAGAACGGCCCTTACCGATCCGGTCTGATTCATCATCTGCTATCGTCGTCACACCATTGCATGGTCTTTGCAGTGTCGATATTCAATTTCTTATCGTCCCGTCATAGATCGGATGTTCAACGATCCATTGTTCATCGCCACACAAAGAACGCAAAGAACACGTGAATGAAAAATGTGGGGGAAAAATCCAATGAACGAATCGAGGAACGAACCATCGCCGTCAATCGTCACAGTGCTGATCCGCTCCCGTTAGTAGGATTAAACATAGAAAAATCAAAAAATAACAATTAAACATGGATCAATTCCTCGAATTATCCCAAATAAAACCCTCTTTCACAAACATATGAATACGCGGATCAACATTTTCGTGGTTGATCCGTGTTCGTCGTTTAAAATAAAAAATGGGGAAAAGTATTTAAAAATAAAAACCCAACCTTACAAAGGGATTGACCGATGATGAATGTGTTGCGCTATCGCCATCGTCGAGATCCTTCCACTTTTTTGGAGCAGCGATTCACAGCTTAGATCCATCGTTGTTCATCACCGAGAGTTTTCTGTAGAGTTTCTACTAATTCCTTGCCAACAAGTGACATTCGATTATCCCAATAAAAAGGGAAACGAGTTTGGAATTCAAAAATAAACTGCAGTATTAATGTTCTAGCTTGCTGTTTCTGAGTCAATATGATGTGGCATTTATTAAAGAAATAGATGCCATGTCACCACACTGTAGCAAATGTTTCAATAAATTAAAAATAAACATTGAGAATTTATTTTTATCTTTATTTTACAAAAAATGTCTGAAAATTAACTTTTTCCCTCAACCCGCGATGGTCGAGGTTAGACCTTTTCTTAGGTAAATTCCTCATCCTGGAAGCAACGGTGCCCTCATATTTTTAATCCGGGCATCAGATTAGAAACATCCACAACATCACACAAGTGCCGAATAACTTAAATTATAACAGTTCGAACCATAATTTCGCGATCATCGGGCCTCAGAATGATGTGTCGTCTCTTTGCCTAGTCTCATTATAATTCCATAAAATATTTCAAAATAATACATGGAAAATCTGAGACATTACATTCCAATTATATTTATAATAAAATAATCTCTTATATTAGTTAATATAATGAGTTCAAACACCTATTTTCATAATAAATTTATTTTTAAACATTTAGTGTTCATAATGTTATTAAAATCTTATTATCCATTAAATGAGTATTAATTAATTTTCATATATGCCTAATTAATTAATTTAATATTCAAAATATATCATATTTTTAAAAGTTATATTCATTGGAAAATAAATATTTGGTAGTGGTAAAAATTGTTTTCCCACAGTGTCTTAATGTTTATGAAGAAAAAGTAAATTTACCTTCGTTAGAAAATTTGGACCCAATTATTTTAAATTTAAAATCATTTTATTTTCATTTAATTGATAAAAAATGAATATACTAAGGTATAATGTATATAAAATTATTTTTGGGTGAATATTAGATAAGTTATAAACATTCAAATACAGTTTTTAATTTAAAATATGATATTTGAATATAAATTATCTAACATAAAAGAAATTTATTTGGTCAAAAATTGGTTTCCTATGTTTTTGGTAATTTATATATCCAAGTAATGTTATAAAATACACGGTATTATAAAAATGATATTTTCCAATATTCACATAAAAGTAAACTATTTTAGAAAAAATCTCAGACATTTACGTAAATATAATACAAATATCTTATATCCAAAAAGTATTTCATTTTCCAATCTTTAGATTATACAATATATTAACACAGAAATGAAATAAATTCCCAAATAATCATCAAAAAAAACATTTTAATGAATTATTTTTTTAATTAAAAATTTATTTTACTTTTTTGTTAATCCTATAAATTTCAAACATGAGAAATATATAATTTTTAAAGAAAATTTAATCATAAAAAACTATTTGTTTCTTGGTTATATTTATTCTATTTATCTTTAAATTGATATACTTTTTTATAAATATAATGATTTATATATATTTCATAATTGAGTAAGTAATTATTAGACCTTCTAATTTTATATATACCTTATAATGCTAAATATTGTTTGGGTTCTACTATTGCATGGGTAGAATGTTATAATATTTAATTAAGGAGTATAAACATGGGTCATTACATTAAACCTTCTTAAATAATTTAAATACTCTTAATTTTAATTTTCATTTATATTCATCAATAGATAAAGGTGGTAAAAAGATTATAATAACTCATGATATTATATCTAATTATATTTTATCCTCTATATCATATGTAATAGTGTAAAACACATATTTTCCCTAAAAATTTGAGGAAAAAATTCTCATAACAAGGTATCATAATCCCTGTGGTGGACTCAGTTTAGAAGTTGATAATTCATGGTCTTCCTTGTGCTAAAATATTGTTAAAACTTATTCTTAATGCATTTTTTCCATACAAGAAATTAATGTGGGGTCAATGTGAAGATATAACCTTTATTTTGAAAGTAAAATAAAATTTTTTAGTATTAGAAATTATTAATTTCATAAAAATTATATCAAAAATAATATTAATCATACCAAACATGTATTATTTAAAATATAAATCATTATTATTGATGATTAGTTGATCTTATAAAATATCCTTTATATAATAGGGTTGATTGATCTAGGAAACATCAACTAAATTAGGGTGTTGGGAAATTGAACACATAATTACCACTATCCGTTTTATCTACAGTAATTTCAAAGGTTCTTTATTTATCCCTAGTTCTATGAGTTTATGGATTCCTACTTACCTTAGTAGTAATTATATTTGGGAATGATTTTAGATAATGCATGAGATCTGTTTACATAATACAGTAAATTGATAGTGATTCCATTTTTTGAGTTATATTTTTATCCCAATGTGAAGTAAACTATTCATTTTTTAAAACCTGTTTGATGCTTGAGGGCCTTCTTTACTCAAAGTAATGCATCTTCCAGTCCCCCTTATAAATTCACATTTTTCCTTAATTCCACATTTTTTACTTATATGAAGTTTTACATTTATTCTTACATCATCTTAATCTCATGAAAATTCATGAAACTCATTCTTTCTAAACATTTTCAAGATCAGGACTTCATCTATGCTCACATTGTTAATCATATTTCATGATATTTGGATCAGAATAATCACTATTATTCTCATTATATATTCCATTCTTAGGGGTTTTCCATTGAGAAGATATCTACATTTTCCATTAGAACCATGGTTACTTATAGTTCTATCCATTAATAAACCCAAAAGAGATTACATGATACATAAAAGAATTTAAATAAGTGGATTTTATCATAATCATAAAAGAAATTTCATCCTTAAAATGTAATGTTCATTTACATTATCATAGTGGGTTATAGTTCAATTTTCCCCTATATGAATAATAGTTTGTCCTATTTTAATTTATGTGGGGTTATCATATGATTCTAAACATAATCCCTCGAACTATAAATGAAATTAACCATTCAGAGTGTGTTCTAATAAGTATTTGATCATCCAAATATTTTCCCCTAAGAGTTTAAAACCAGAATTGTAGTATTATATTGACTCTTCCTGAATCTTTTTGATGATCATGTTAATTCCCAAACAACACTTTTCATGGAGAATATCCATAGGTGAATCTGTTCTACATCCATATCCCACAGTAGTATAAAAACATAGATGAATATCTAGTGAAGACCATCTAAATAATACTTTATTAATATACAAGGATATCATCATATACATATACTAATATGTTTGGTTTTCACTGAGTTCCATTAAAACAATCCCAAATATAACTAAACAAATCACTATGAATAACTAAACACCCTACAAATAGAAATTTTAGTGACCAATGCTAAATATAACATAAATAATAAATTAATCTCATGATTTAAGTTACTCTTCTCACAAAGTGCTTCATAACCCAATGGTTGAAGGGGTTATTTTTTAAGAACTAGTTGGATATACATCTGATTGGACCAAAATTATGATTGTTTTACAATAAGTTTTCTCTTATTTACCCTTTTTGTGTTACCTCTCATGACATAATCATCATCCTAACATGGGGAATGCAATGCTAAGTATGTGGTGATAGAAAATTTATGTTAATGATAAATATATATCATAATGTATTAAATCAAGGAAATTAATTATACTAAGTGGTAGACTTATGTATCATAATAAAATATCATAAGATCTGGTATTATAATTAAATACATGATGTATTAAAAAAAGATCATAAAATTATCAATAAGGTAGAAGAAAAGAAACTGAATGTTTCAAAACAGATATCAATTATCATAAAACACATGAGCATGATATAAAAGCATGGAATAAATTAAAAACAATGCATGAATGTGTATATATAACATTTCATGAAAATGAAATCTAAATTTTAAAATTATGATTACTTGATACAAAAAATTAGAATGTGGTATACCTTTATGAATAAATATGAAAATTATTCAGAATAATATGAACATTAAATTATGGAACATCCATTATAACAGGAAAAAAATGTGTTAGAAAATTTATTATGGTCACTCCTATGATAAAAACTTCATTATTACAATGCCTAAAAATTTGAGAAATCCAATCATTCTCATGAATGTGTGAGAAAACTCATTATTCTCATCACTAATTGATCCCCTTTAGATAGTAGATTATACCAATATGTTGGATATTGATGTAGGATCCCACCCATCATCATAATATTTATCATATAAATATTTTGTCTCAAATACCAATAATTTTATTAATAAAATGGTTGCCTTGGTATAATTGATTTTATACTACAATTGGTAATTATACAACCTCTAGTTATCTTTTGAGGCTGGTCTAACCTCTTGTGTAGCCACAATCTGTAATGGGATAACCTCTCATGTACCCTCATTTTTGTTGGGCTTAGGATAACCTCAATGGTACTCTTTTAGCATTGAATTTATTAATCATTACCCAAATCAGTATAAAAATTTATTATTATAGACCCACACATATATAAAATAAATCCATTCATATGTATTCCAAAATATCATATAAACATTCATCATAAGTTGAATGATAGAAATAAATTTTGTTTAATGATATATAATCATCACAACCATGAAGAATCTAGTGAATACATAATTATGGTAACATAGGATTATATCCCTAGTATATCCTATGTATCATCACATAATCTTATTATATATGAGAAATTAATATAAAATATTACTTGAATTTTTCCCGGGAAAATAACCATATCATTTTCAAATAACATATTAAAATATATAAATATTAAAAATCATAAACAATAAAATTATTTTAAAGGATACTTTAAATCTTTTAATTAATTCTTCAAATTATTGACCTATCAATAAAATAAAATGTTTTATTCATCTTACGTACATAAAAACAAATATTCCATTCATCCATTCATTAAAAATAAAAAAAGTCCTTACATAGAGAACATCAAGAGGATTAATTTTCAAAATGTTTTTAAAAAGTTAATATTACATAAAGATTAATTGTAAAATTCATTTAATAATTAAAACATATCATTGAAATTATTTTTAGAAATATGGATATGGTGTAAAATTTAGTTTGGATCAGAAAGGGAAATAAAGACTTCTTTCAAAAAAACCAAAGCTTTTTTCTCCTTAGTACGAAAAGAGAATAAAATGAATGTGAGAAATGTAATATTGAGAAATAACCATATTATGTAAAACTAAAATTTATTTATCAGGAAAGTATCATATAATTTCATCTAATGGAAATTGATGTTTAAACAACCCTATTTAAAATTACATTGAAAGGTAAATCACTTATCTCACATTTGAAATTATTTAAAGGAGATTGAAACACCTTTATCATAAATATAAATTTCTATAATTATATAATATATTTATAAAAATACTTATTATATCATATATAATCAACTTATAAAACTTAAACAATTATTTAATAGTAATTACTTATAAAACTTGTTGTCTAATTCATTTTTCAGGGGAATTTATGTTATATGGATTTAGGGATTTAATGTGGATCTTCATTCCATCACTATATAAAATTATATATATTTTAAATATAACATATATTCATTGTATAAATATTATTAATCATTTATATAATGGTAAATATTGAAAAATTATGTACATCATTCGGGCGAAAGTGGCTTGATAATAGTAGTTACATAATCATAATAACATTTCAGTTTACTAAGAAAATTTAATGTATTATTCTATAATAAATATTTTAAAAATATATGAAGTTGAAAAATAAAAAAAAATTAAGATGTAATGTTTAAAAAATACTTATTCTTTAGTATTCCACTTTTTTACCCCTTCTTAATGTCCATAGGAATGTTTTTTATGAAGGCCATTAAAACTAATATTTTGAGGGATGTTTATAAGTCACTTGTTTAGGGTTTTTTGTCGATATATCTCAATGTGGGTTAAAAAGAGAGAGGGTTGTCCTTTTATTAAGGAGGGAAAGGACATATAGAAATTTTGAAAATGATTTAAAATTAATTAATTCATTAATCAAGTATAATACTCCTAAATATTCATTAATTCAGATAAAAAAGATTATGGTTGATATATAATTACTAAATTAAATTTAAATAGGTTTTTTGTCTTTTTAAACCATACTTTTTTGATAATCACCATTTATTTATATCTATGAACCATAATTTCATAAATAACTCTTCATATATTAAATGGTTATAAATTTACTTATAAGTTTAAAAATCACCGGTAAACTTCTAAAATATGATATTTTAGAGTACATCATATATTATGTGTCTTGTTTCAATATTTTAATGACATTTAACTAATTTAATTAAATATACATTTTCATAACAAATCCTTAATGTCCATTCTTTCACAATCCATTAAATTTGAATTTAAATACATAAAACTTGAAATTAAATAAAAATATAAACCTTTAACGCATACCTAATAAGATATATTGATCTATAAAAATCAATAATAACTATAAGAAACCCAAAAAATATTACTTATGAAGTTTCAAAAATAATTTTAATGACTTTTCTTATACATGCTAATGCAATATGTTGAGGTTGTGTTAATATTTATGTTAATTAATTAATCTCTAACCATGATAAAAACATTAATTCATATGTTAAATAAATAATTATTATTCAACACAACATCTTTTAATCCTTAATAATTCTTTACAGATATTATATTCAATAGAGTGACATTTTGGAATTTATTTTACATAAAGTAAATTAAATTTCATTATCAAGGGAAAATATAAATAATATTCCATATTTTAAATTTTGGAAAGTATATGGTAAAATATAATATATTCAATGAAGTAAAGGTAGGTCTGGGTTTGATTTTGAAACCTTATCTCATGGTTTTATCCATGTTATTCCCATTTTACCATTACCAATGTGTAAAATATGTAACCACAGTTACGATTTGCAATAATATAAAATAAAAGGGGAATATTTTCCAAAATTGTACCTCATGAATCCAAAATATGATGTCCATTTTCTAAATTTCTATATTTATTAGTTGAATATATCTATTTGGATATAGATGAAAAAAATGCTATAAAATACTATTTTTTGATAATTGCCTATTTAAGCATAAAAATTAACTTATGAAAAATCATATATAATTCTCATTAAAATGGAATTAAATATAATATTATAAAAAATGGATAATATTTAAAATTAATAACAAATCCATAATATAATGGTGACCTAAAATTGATTGATTTAATGAAAATAAATTACAGTATTTCAATACAATAGTATGATATATTTTCATTATTTTAGACTCATGGTTATGCATATAATAAGATTTTGAAGAAATTTAATTTAATTTAAGAGAAAAATATCTTAAACTCTTATGTTTTTATAGTTCCATAGGTTGGGGAGTCTCAATTTGGGGATCCTAATATAGAGGCATGGATATTTGTGAAATTATAAGGAAATTATTTTGAGAGATGGATTGAATATAACGAGCATTAGTTTTCATTAAATAGAAGTTTATATATTCATTAGAGTATGCATAGTTTAACTTTTCAAATGATTCATACATTTCTTTCTAATAAATATTGAAATAATAATTACATATAAATCCTGATAGAAGATGTTATCATGGTTTACAATGTATTATTCATTTTCTCAACTTATAGTTTGATGGATTTTATTACAGCGGAAGAAATATAACATCATATCATTTTAGGTTTTTGAAACCCCTTAAATATTTCCCCAATGGATGTGGGAAGATTATTGTTCTAATTGTTTATTTATATTTATTCATTCATTCATTGGTACTGATGTTATATCTGTTACAAGAGATATATTCAAAATGTATTTCAATACATACCATCCTAATAATTATTCTTAATGTATATTATGATAAGGAATTAGGTGATGGTGGTGGTAGAATTTATTGGTGTTATAATTATTATTAAATTATAGAATTATCAACATTATACATCATGTTTTTTAGGGTATTACAAGGTAATTTTTGTAAATATGGTATGCCTTAATGCTGATTTATCCCTAAAGAATAATGGAAAATCCAAGATGATAATTTTTAAGATGTTTGAAATATTGAATGTGAGTATCTTGAATTATAGTCAATTTGTGTTATATCATCAACCATAGGAAAAAAAATTTATAGTATCAATTGTAATTATTTTCGTCATATCAAATCTTATAAATCATTATGTGGAAGAGTTTTCATTCACATGTAGTTAGTTATATGATTTGAGAGGATACTATATTAGATTAAGAGATGATGTGGGATATTACTTATCATTTAAAAATTTATTATAATTGAATGATTCTTTCTTTAAGTACAATAAAATATAATTCATATCAAAGGAGTTAATTATTAAAAAATTTAGTTAGATAACATTATTTGGGATACTATTTTGAAATTAAAAAATAGATTATATAATGTTATGGAGATGTATATTATGGACTGACCATACCACTGTTGTAAAAAAATAATCAATGGATGGTTACCCACTAATAACATTGAATATATTATCACAATCCATTAAATTTTATTAATTTGGATGATTTTTATTTCGATGATGATTTATCCAATCTTGCGTATGAAGTAAAATTAAATACAAAATTATAATTTCATATATAGACAATTTATTCCCACTATGTGAGTAATTTTTAAAACATTTATGTCTTTAAAAAACACTTTTTAGTGTATAGATTTTATGTTGCGGATTATATGTATCATTTTTCAACTATAACTTTCACATTTCACGTAGAATCCATTCCATTCCATTAAAATGGTTATTCGTCTATTTAAAGGTCAAAATAGATAATTGGTGTTTATAAAAAAATAAAATACACTTAGAGGGGAGGAATCATGGTGTGAAATACCTTAGTTTTATAGTAGATCCATTGTATAGAATCCATATCATTTATAATAAAAAATCTCTCACATATATTTTTAAAGTACTTCTTCACGTTAACATCTTCTAATTTTATTTTTTAGAACCATAAATATTTATTCACATCTTTTTTTGTTTTTAATTTATTTTCAATAACAATTGTTTTAGATAGGGATAAATTAAAATGATATATAATATTATTGTCATTCTAGATGATGAGTTATTGGTGTAATTAAGATATTTTAATATTGGGAGTATAATTGACATACCAAAAAATAAAAATTAATTAAATTCTATTATATTTTATTATGCCTTATTATGATGGATATAGTGATAAATTTATAGGTAGTAAAATGATTTTTGTGTACATTTTTGCATTCATATTCTGTTATTTTTATGGCTGTGAGAAATTACTTGGATGATATTTTTTTATATTTTTTCATGAGGTATTTCCAGTAAATGTTTTAATTAGGGGAATTGAATTGAAAATTAAATTGGAAGTTATAATGGACTACAATATCTAAACAAAAAAGTTCAATTTATCTTTGGCTCGTGTACTGTAATTACTGTACAAGGGATATATTTCAATATTCATCAAAAGATTTGTTATTTTATTATGATATCATGAATATAATTATTCTTAAATATATGTTATCAATGATTAACCATTTATTTGTCTAAGTATAAAGTATTTTTTATATGTTAAATATTTTTAAAATTATATTTTCATTATAGTGAAAATATATAAATATTTATATTTGTTGATTTTTTAATTAAATTATATTAATCTGAAAATTTATAATTATTATTTATGGTAGGAAATAGAGAACCATGATGTGGTTTTTAGGGAAAAAATGTTGAACACATATAGGAATAAAAATCATTTAAAATTAAATATTAGCGTGAAAAAACTGACAATCATGTTGTCGGTATAGTGCATTCACATTTCGAAGGAAATCTATGTGGCATAACTACATAATAGTCATATAAAATCATCACCAAATATTTAACTACATAATTTATAATGTTTTATTATTGAAAATTGATAACTGAGTTGTAAAACTCGGACATAAAATTCTATATTTAGATTGATCATTATGGATGAATGTATAATTTAAAAAAAACAGAAATATCATGTGGATCATATGTATACACTTGAGTGGGGGAGGTGATTATAGTGACCCTCAATTACATTGGATTTTAACATCTTATATTATTTTAAAAATATTATATATGAATCATTGTTAACTATCATCATATAAATTATTTAGTTTTTACTAAAAATTAATCAAACACATGAAATATATTATATACTTTAAATAGATGCACATGGTAGTTTTAAATTGGTTAACTCCCATGGAAGAAATATAGTACTTGTAGTGATTGAGTATTTTACCTAATAAATTATTGTCAAATATAATCAATCTCATATTACTAATTTTTTTGTTCATTTAACACCTATAAAGAGTATAAATATTCAATTTATCTTAAACATGCAATGAGAATTTTTACAAACAACATTTCACTAGAGTTACAGCATGTAACCATATTTCCCAACATTACGGAGTGTCTCACTGGTTCGAAATCATCTAACAATATATATAAAATTGACTCATACTAACCCATATAAAAAAATAACTTATTCACAAACGATATCACTGAATTCATAAAATTTCATAACATTACTCACCACAGAGTCTTCTATTACCATTTATTCATTATAATAAATAAATGGCCCATGTTGTTGTTTTTTAATTGAATTTTATAGTCATTCACAAAATCATATCGACTACCTATCTCAACACCACATAAAAATTATGGGATCTTCACAAATCCAAAAAATTTACATTCAAGGACATGTTTGACACAAATATAAAAAACAAAAATATTGTCTATCTCTCAACAACTACTTCTTTCATTTATACCCCACACTTTTATATCAATGAGTGTCACTATATCCTCCAATTATTTATGTTTACCTCTATGATCAAACACAAGAAGAACATGATCATCATATATTGTATTTCTATCTCCATCAAGTGTTTTATTTTATCATCACTCAACTTAAGTTCTCCGTTAAATGTTCTAGTCAATGTATTGAACACATTTACCTCAATTTTAAACATAAATACATAGGTTATGAGAATTATGTTTTCAATGTTTTTGGAATTTAAAATGACCTGTAAATATATTCTTTGTGATATCATTTTATATATTGTTTTATTTGGGTGTTCCCTTATAATCTGATCACTATTATGCTTGACTATTTTCACCTGAAAAATGAAAGGATCACACATTCACATTTTTTGCAATATTTTTCTATGCTGAGTATGTATTATATAAATTTATATTACATGATTTGAGCCTATTATTAAAATATATTATTTCACATCTATCATATACCACTTCTTCACATTCCACTATCTTGACTTCAACATAATTTATCTATTACATGTTTTGGAAATGATGAAACTCAGTTAAAGCATGAGAGCATTCAAGAAAATAAAATAATAAACATTTTTAATTGATTTGTACATAGTTCATATTCATCACATAATTTTTTTTGTTTCTTTAGATGAATCACATCTTTCTATGTTATTATATCATGAAATAAAGAAAAACATAATGAAGGATTATTTATGGATTTAATCAAAATTTATGTTCATCTTTTGAAAAATGAAATACTAAAAAATTTAAATTTTCATTGATAATTTCATAAATCATCTCAAATATATTGAAACAAAAAAACTACGTTGTGTATACAATAAATTTACTTCTCAAGAAATAAAAAATTTAATTATTAATTACTTTCACAAAAAGTTTTTTTATAATATTCTATTTTGAAATTACCATATATTAAAAAATTATCTTCCACAGATTCCATCACATTCATCTACATCTAACCAATCTTAAATCATGTATATTTAATGAATCATTATATTTTGAACATGATATAATATATTTTGTATCATAATTTTTTTATTTCATTATAAAAATATATATTTTAGAAAATCTATAAAATTACTCACATGTATGGAACCATACATGGTGTCTAAAAATTACGAGTAACTTTATCATCCTCAAGAAGTAAAAGGAACATCATTATTATGGTATGTTTCAACCTTATAGATCTTTTTCCACATTAATAAATTTTATTTTTTAACATTAAAAATTCCCCTATACCTTACAAATATATACTTTATTGGGATACATGAAAATTATCTCAATATTCATTTGGTGGTTTTCTCAAACAAACACCGAGTTTTATGAAACATACTCTATTGATTTTCATAACATTTTGAATAATTATATTAAACTCACACTAGTTTCATTCACAATCATATGTTGATTGGACATACCATTATTCGAATAATACTATAGTCATAGATGAATTCGTTAAAACCACTTAAAACAACTATGAACATTATAAATTATCATTATTGATTAATAAAAAAACTCGTGACATTATTTCCTATTGTATTTAACATAATTATTACTTTAATAATAACACATAAACATTATCTATATTTTTTAATCTTATAAAATCTTTATAAATTGTATAATCCAACCCTGTCAATTTCCACCTCTATAAATATTATTCTTGATCTATATAACAAACATATTAGTTTCCCTATATATCATCCATCATACCACACCCTATTACTAGTGTTCCTAAATATAACTATATTCAAGGATCTTAAACATATCCAAACATTGTAAAAAAATAACATGAAACATGGTTTTAACAATTTTAATTATATATCCCAAATATCATGAAATTTCTCAAAATATTCATGAGATCATAACCAGGTGTCTATATTTTCCAAAATTATTTTCCTACATAAAATTGTTTATACATCACATGAGTACTGGTATCCCACTCAATTTTCCCATATAATAATCTATGTGTAGAACCTTTTTAGGTTCCTCTCTTAATAAATCAATAGTAAATTCCACCAGGTTTAGTGTGTTAATACATGATGCATCATGAATGATATCCACGGAATATATCATCATTACCATTGATAACAAATAAAATCACATTAAAATGTGAAAACAAAAATACCAAATTAAAATTTATTTCAATCCATTCTTTTTTTTGAAAAAAAAACCAATATTTATTTCGATAACTAACTAAAAATTCCCATCTCTAATTCCCCTCAGTGAAAATAAGTAAAAAAGAGAAATTCATTTCGAAATCCCATTATTAATACCATATAATAAAGGTATGGTAATGCAAAGAAAATAATATCTCTACCTCACCCATCAAAATTTACGAACCATTATCTCATATATTTTTTTGGTACCAATCAATTGTGATCTAAGGGGGAAATGTGGCATCATATGATTATTAGAAATGATATTTTGGTATTATAACACCAAATATACGAGGTATAATATAGTTTACAAAAATAACGAGTTATCAAATCATCATGGATTTCAATATAAATTTCTCAATGTGTAACAAAATCAGAGCGATCATTTCTAGGGTTATCTAAATAGAGATTAAAAAATAATATACCTATACTTCACATGAAAAAACACATTTGAAATTATTCAAATGATATATTTTCTTCTATATAATTTTAATTTTAACATGACTTTTTAAAATTATTTATGTAACTAAAAATAATAAGGTTAATGTGATTATTATAACTCATTAATCATTCTCTTTAATGTTCACTAGATTTCAAAATTCAATAAATATAAAATAATCTATAAGTTCTTCAAATCTTTAGTAAATTCCACTAAATGGATCCTTTCCATTCTTAAACATTTCACATTCTACTTGAAAACATATGTTCCATGAGAATTTGATACTCGTTGATGTGTGATACAAATTGAAATATATCTAGAAATGTGTTACAAGAATACATAATTATACAGATTGATATATTCCATGATTGATCATCCTTCTATATGACTAGTAGTTACCACATATAGTGAGTTCATTTTCATTGAATTATGACCCCAAATATCATATCATTTTGAAAAATAAAACATTTTTTGGAATACAGAGACATTCTACAAGCTCTATACTTCTATAAGATTCTAAAATTCCATCACATCAACCCATGCCACATTGTTCTTGTAACTATATATCATATATAGCTATTCAGGATATCTTCCTTATATTTTCAATGGTTAAACAAAATTAGGATTTATATGACTACATTTATATTTAGCATTTTTCTTTTCTAAAGTAGGTTTATCTTCATTATAAGTTATTACATTTTGTTACCTTCATCCAACTAGAAATTCTATATTATTGAAAATGAATTTCTTATATGGTCGGCATTCTTACTTCTTATAGGCTCCATATCAATAGAGTACATTATTTTATAGAGATTAATAGGTGTTTTCCCAATGAACCATATCAACACATTGGTCTAGGTAGCCAAGTCGTACACATGGTATCTTTGTTTCCCCACATTTTCAAATTCAATACACACCATTAAAATCAATTCATTTTTATTTTTTGAGAAGGAATTCGACTTCTTTTTATTTATCAACCAAAAATCAAGTCATATAATCTCTTTTTCGAATGGTTCAACTTTTTAGCTCAGTATATCTACATTTTATTATGATTGTCAAAATTATTTTTCAATGGTTCATAAAATTACATGCCCTTCAAAAAATGAAGAATCATTATCACTCAGGTGGTACATCCTTTTAATTATTATTCAACATTGAATTCTCTTTATTTCCTTCTTCTGATAACCTATATTCCATTATTCGACCATTACCAGATTTCATTCATCACTCATTTTCATTATTAACTAGCCATTGGGAAGTCATAATAATTTTATTATAATATATTTTTATGGATATGACATAAATATTATATTCATAACTATGATTATATATGATTCAAAAATATAAAAATATATAGAATATTAAAAAATTATCTCATGAAAATATATTAACACTCTTAAGTGAAGTATACATTTTAAAATATGGATTCTTATCATCTTAATCTTATATAATAGGGAGATTTTTCATTTTATAACACGAATTAAATGAAATTTTAATTTATTAATCCATAGCCTTTTTCACAAACCGCTAACAATACCAACCTATGATATTAAATATCAATATTTAATCATTATATATAGTATATCCAGTATCTATACCATCCTATTTTATGTGGTTACCCCAACTCAATGGAATCAATTTAGGTCGCCTCTCTATATGTATATTTATATATTAATGCATTAAAATTTGGTGAATATATTGACATTATTCACCATCCATTTTATAATTTGTGTCTTTACATGAAAACTAACAATTAATATTTATTGAATGAAAAAAATAATTAAATTTTCTGGATACCTTCTTGGAAAATAATATTATGGGATGATAATGAGATGGATCACATCTTCTCCTCCCACTATTTTGAGTCTTCTTTGAATCCAAAATATGATTTGAAGATCAAAGTCATTTGTTATTTAACTCAATAGAATGTGAAAATTTTATTCTTATGATATATATATTTTTTATTTTTATATAAAACTCTATACAATTCAAATTTATCAAATGCTTATAGTCTAGAAGTGATTTATCAACTTCATTATAATGTTATATTTTTCTTCCTAAAAAAATTATCATGTTTATGGTTTATATATTATAGAAACATATCAATCTCTTACAATATTTTCTTTTTCATTTTTCATTTGATTATATTCTTTTAAATTTATATAGACATTATAACAGTTCCAACAATGAATGAAATACTACAATAATAGCCTTATTAAAACTATTTTAATCGCAATAAACTCTTGTAAATTCATTGTCAACATAAGGAATATATTTTTTACAAAGTAAGATAGATTCATCATTTACTCTAACAATTACTTTGTGTATGTTTCACAAGCCTCACTTTTTAAACAAGGCATATTACATAATATATTTTTTCTAGTTGTGATCTTTTATCAATAAATTCCATGATATCATGAAATTTTTATATAGAAACTTCATTATAAAAAATATAAAAACAACTAATCAAATTATTATAAATATCATTCAATAATTTAGAATGTACATATTTTTAAACTTAACCATAGAATTAGATTTCATCATATATCTAATAATAGTCAATATATTTTAAAAGAAACATGCCATTTCGAAAAAATACAGTTAAGAGTTTATCCTTATTCAATTTTGATGATTTCATTTTCCTCCATGAATCATTTTATTTACTATCTTTAAATTCCTTGGATAAAAAATGAAAATAAATTATAATATGGATAGAATATTATTTTTCACATAATATGAGCTTTGTAAAAATTAGTAATCTAAAATTTATATATTCTATTTGAAAAAATGATCAAACAAATAAATGATCTAATTAAATGGAACTTTATTCTATTATATGAATAAAAATTAACATCTGAGTGATAAAAGATACAATATAGGGGTGTTTAATAGGTTTCGAAAATAGATATAACATTTTAAATCCTCAAACAACTTGTCTATTTTGATATCGAAACAAGTTTTATCCATGAGAGTATGAATGGAAATATTTTATCTACAAAAATTCATTAGAACACCACAAGATATTTACAAAATACTATAATGATAATCATGTAGTTTTTTTACTATTTGAATCCAATTTATAGAAAACATATATATTATGGAGATTGGTTGTTTTCCATAGACAATGATAGTAGACTAATATCATTCTCATAATAGAATGGTTGTGGTGTATCCCACACCCTAAAAAATTTTATTCCGATATAATATTATTAGAATCAGATTAAACTCCACAAAACTAATATCTCACTTATACCACCACATAAGAAACAATTTCATTTTATATACTGAGAGTCTAATTTTTTCTTTATCTTCACAAAGTGTATTGATATATTTTTATTTATAGACCATGGAAAATTGATCAATTATCATTATAGGATTCAAGTACATCGACATGAAAATATAGCCTTCCTTTCTATAGAGTCATATAATTCCATTTACTCGTCATGGATGATTAATGAAAATTGATATGTTCTTTTAGTGTGGATTCAAAAATCATTCAAAGAATCCTTTTCTCTACACATAACAAAAAAAATTAGAAATATTATTTTCATCATGAATTCAAAAACTCCCAAATCATTTAAATGGTCAACATATATATTAAATCTTACACCCAATATTTAACCATTAATACCATATTGTTTCAGTTTTTTTAAGGGATGATTATATTCAATACCATGTAACACAGACGACACATTGCATAAAAAAAGAAATATTATTATTTAAATATGGTTGCTACAACCTAGTTGGTTTGTTGGTAGGTATAAATAGAAATAAAAATATTATGAAACATATGTATAAAACAATTTATATAATATAATTTTTTTATTTATGAATAATAAATTAGTATTAATCTTTTAGTAAAGTAGATTTATGAAACATATAGATTTTCTTCCATAGTAATAATTTTTTGATATTTTCCATCGATTATAAAATTTATTAAATAAATATTTGGGAAATCAGACTTTAAAAAATGGATATAAATTTTAAAATGAAAATTTCCAAATATTATTTGGATGAATATTTTATATTTTTCAGAAAAAAAAGATATTTTCTAGTAAATAGATTTAAAACCATATTTTTATAAAACATTCATTTATTTTCATTTCATTAAGTAATTTAAAGATACTTTTCAATTTTTAATTTTATTACCCACTAAAATTATATTCATTGTATTAAATTATATATATATAATTTTATTTCAATCAAAATTATATTTATGAAACCCATATAAATACGATAATTAAAATTCTAAATGTTAGTACATTTTTCAACAACGTACACTATAATTTTCACGGGCTTACCCGAAAAGAACTACATAATTATGTTAGAATAGCATAGAGTAGTTCCATGATAGGTGACCACATGGGATGTTACCAATGGTGTGTGTGATAGAGGAAAAAGAAACTAAATAAACATGTATTTCCCTATGGGGTGAATCATTCGTATGAAAGGTGACCCTAGTTGGGAATTCCATATATTGTGAGGGGATAGAATCTATATTGTTATATGAGACCCATGGGAAAAATTGTTAGGATCAGGGCTTTAGTTGTTTAGGTTAAGAAAAATGTAATCAAATCCAATTCCCAACATGGTGTACTGTGGCATGAACTGGATTTTAGGAGTATATTCCATAAAGAATTTGCTTTGAATTTAAGTGGTGCATAGTGTAATTATCCTATGAAAGATTGAATTTAACAACTAAATGACACTACACTTGTCGATGACGATAACCTTTCTCATCAAGAACCTACCTGATTAGAACTCCACAGTTAAGAAATATTGGTCTGATGTGGTGTCTAGAAGGACTAAATCATGGGATGTTTCTCATGATAATTTTGAATTAGGAAAAAACAAATTAAAAGAACTAGTGTTAACTTATTTGGACCATAATTAGTGAAATAAGTAACCATATGGGGTTATAGCATGTGGTATGCTCGGATGGAAACCAAGGTATTAAGGGAGACACATGGAGTCATATGCCAATGTTCAAGACCTGATGATGTTAGGTAGTGAATATATAATTTTTTTATAAGTTGATTTTTATTCTTAAAAATTAAATTTTCTAAAAACTATTTTAATTGTTGTTTAAGGACCAATAACTTTAATATTTTGTCCTCTAATTAAGTAAAATATGTATGATAGTTTCTACACATGAAAAAAATGAGAAAATCATAATATATTTATTCCATAAATATAAAACTATTTAATTAGTTGGTATGAATAAGAGTAACCAAATTCGGAAATAAAAATATATATTTATATATATTATTGTTGTTTGTTTCAAATTTACTTAATTAGTTATTATGTTTTGTCATATATATTTAAATGTTTTATAATTTTTATTAAATAAAACTATATATATTATCGATAAATTATTATTTAATAAAAATATAATAATTTTTGATTAGTAATATATTTATTTGTGTTTTAGAGAAATTGGGAATATGAACATTTGTTGTTTAAAAAACATTTCATTTTACTATAAGAACATTTTATTTCACTTGAAATTTCTATTTTATATTAAAATTTTCAAATAAACTGATGAAATTAAATACTAAAAAATTTAAAAATATTTTTGGATTTTAATTTTCATCATTATTTTATGATTAATTTATGGTTTTTTATAAAATTCCTTATTTTTAGGTGAATAGTGAAAATTTTCATTGTTATGAATAACATGAATTTAATGAATTTATTAATATATAAGTATGAATATAAAATTTTTTAATCCATTTTCAATGATGAAATATTTATTTTTTAATTGACTTTATAATTTCCAAAAATATAATTTTAATTTTATAACCCATATTTCACAATTTAGATTATTAGTTAAATATATCATGAAATTATTTAATTAAATTTTAAAAACATTTTATATACAACTATTTTTAGCATAAAAATATTTCTAATATATAAAATTTATTTAAATATCAGGATTTATAATTTTAATATTTAATTAGGATTAATTTTTTTGATTTGTCTAGAATAATTATTTACTTTGATTAATAGTGAAAGATAAAAATATTTCATGAAAATAGTACTTTCTTACATAATATGTTTATAAATGAGACATATATTTATATACAAAAATTTAATGAATAAAATTTTAATTTATGAAATTATGTTTTCAATTTAATATTTTTTAAAAATCTATAGAAACTAAATTTACCAAGATAAAATTTTAATATTTTTTTTCAAATAAAAAAGTGTTTTTTTTTAAATTAATTGATAAGTATTCTAGAAAATATGGGTTCAAATTTCTTTACATGGAAATTTTCATATATTCATTTATTAAGAAACCAATTTATGTATTGAATATCATAAAATAATTAAAATCCTTTCCTACAAATGTCATTTAAGCCTAAAATTATTTTTTTTCAGAAAATAGTTTTATGAATAATGTGAACTAATTCTTAAATTAATTTCTATAACAATTAAAAATTAAATTTTATAAAATATTTTTAATATTTGAAATTAGAATGTTCACATTTTTTAAAAAAAATTAATTTATTTGTTTCATTAAAAATAGTTACTGTTGGTGATATTTGAGTGATCATTGAAATGATGATTTTGGGAAAGGGTTGTTTAACATATTTAAATAGGATGAAATAGGTGAGAAACGTGATTGATGATGGATGTTTGAGGAATCTCAGCCATGACTCTTTTCCCACACCATTATGGGCCATTTTATGAGCCATAAACAATGAATAATTTAGTGATAATATTGATAAATAATATGTTTCTTCTAAAGTGACAATTTTAACATATAAATTGATACTACATGATCCCCAATTTTCCATCCATACAATTCATTATATCAACCTATAATCTCCAATGGTATCTCCTCAACACCCTTTCGGTCCTTTAAATCCTTGCTCTCTCTCGAAGCGCAGTAAAATATTCCTTAAGGAGTTTCCCTACCAAAAAATTCTTAGGGATAGGTAATAGAGAATTCACAAATTCTATAATCATATTAATTTTATACATCCCTTAAATACCCTATATCCATGATGATATGATAAAATAAAATGTTTTATTACTTTATAGTGTTATAATTGTAATAATATATCCATTTTAAACATTCTTAAAAAAGCATTATGAAAAATTGATAGATCGTTATGTTTTTGTGAAGACTATCACTTTTATGAACTACCTATTCAATTCTCCACCACCAGTATAAATGGACAGTTAAAAAAATTAATTAACTAATATGAAATTATTTTCTGCATTAATATTTTAAAATATTATTTAATGGAATTATATATGAGAGATTAAGTGTAAATATTATTAATAAAATTAATAAAATATAAGGACATATCAAGGTACAATTATTAAATATTATCAATTTGGGATACCCTTGGATACTATATAAATATTCTCTTAATAGAATTATAAGGAACTTAATACTTATATTTTATTGGGATCATGATGTTATATTAAAAAACCATTTACCACCATCCACAACCTAAATGAGTTATGAAAAAATTAACCAAAAAATAATATGTAACTGATGTAAGAGAATAATGTATTAAAAATAAATACCAATATATAATAGATATAATTTATCAAATTATATATATATGAATTATATTTTTGGTTATATATATATAAACACAATTTAATTATTTAAGAAGTAATGTGAATGGGGAAGGGTTTTGTCGAACAAGATATAAGTGTTTCAATATTAATCACACTTCATTGAGGCATGATTTGACATTATAAACTAATTATTAGTTAGACAGTTCAACTACTATGTGCATTAATAGTAATATAAAAAATTATTATTGTAATGTTAAACATCAATTCTATTATTTCTCGTTCTTATTGAGTGATATTAATTTTCAATGTATTTCATAAAATATTAGGGAATTTCATAAGTCAATCGGATTTGTTTAGTAATAATATTTATCTATTATTTTAGTCTTTAATTTCAGATATTATACCCTATTTTTTTCATGGGAGATCAATTTTTATTCAAATTTACTATTCTAAAAACATCAATGAAATTTTAAAATTTTAATTATATTAAAAATAATTACCATTCATTTAACTGATGGTTCCCCTATTATCAAAGATTATAATAGATTACCAAATATAAATATTTATTTCAAAAATAACTTATTTGAAAAAAGTTGGAAAACACACAAGTCAATGAGTGTTACACATATAAAGGACTCACAAAATAATCAAACATGGTACTCTGACTATTGTAAATAGAAACCCTATATTAATGTTCCATAATTTTATCTAAATAATTAGCCAATCAACTTATAAATATAATGTTTTATTATATTATTTTTTTATTTAGGTATTCAAAAATTTTATTTTAAATTATTAAATTTTTTTGTACCACCCACAATACATTTGTTTTACATGTTCCCATTATTTTTCTCATTTTATTGAAATATTATTCCAATGATGTTATTAAATAAATAAATATATATATATGTGTCTATAACATATATTCCTTTTTAAAATTTATATTTGTTGTAAGGGTTATATATATTTTTAGTTCCCTGTAAAAGCTTCAATCACATGTAAAAATGATGTAAGTGAATATTCTTATTTCTTTTCTCTAGTCTAGAGACATCATTATTTTAAGGAACCGATCCTTATTCAACCCAGAATTTATATTTTATAAATGAATTCACTTTCATTCATTCCTACTGATATTTTTTTATGTTTCATATAATTGTATCAGAATTCTTATGTAACAAGAGCTTATTTTAAAAAGTGGAATAAAAATTGCTTAATGAATTTTTTTTAATAAAATATTCTGAAACATAAATATTTTTTTATTCTATGAAATTTGATTTTAAATAGAAAATCATCACTAAAATTACTTATCATTAAACTAGAGGAAAAATAATTTATAGTTATGGATGAAAAGATAAATCTTAGTATGGGATATATAAAAATGATGGAGTATACTCATTAGTCAATTACAAGAAAATAAAAAAATATAAGAGTGTATGTCTTTGTAATTGTGAATTGGGGAGGAGAGAGGGTTTCCTTTATTATGTTGGGGAGAGGAAACACTATTATTTTAGAAAATAATGAATTAAAAATACATTTTAACAAGATAAAAGTATCCAAAATGAACCATAACAAAACCATCTATTATTTAAGGACCAATTATAACAACAAAATGGGAATTTGAAATGGTTTAGGTTACTTGTAACCATTATATTATTCTAGAAACCTGTGCTAAACCCATTTCAGCCATAACCATGGTCAATATTTTGTTGTATTTTTACTATTCAATATAATAAAAAACCAAGATAAAATTATTAGATAATATTAAAATTTATTATCAGAATTATTTAATGCATTTTAAAAAACTAAAATCATATATGTGGGATAATTTATTTTAATATTTAACCCATAGTTAAGAATAAAATTTTTTCCATAGGAATGTTTTTGAAAAAGTATAAAGGGGTTTTATATAATAATTTAACATATAATTGATTCCAATGACATAAATCTCATTAATAAAATTATAATTGACATAATTTTTATTTTTTTTAAAAAATATTAATCAAAATGTTACCTCTAAATTCATGAAATAAGAAATAATTTATTAATAAATAATAATAATTTTCACTTGTCTTTTAAAAATTTAAATTTTCTAAAAAAATTTAAAAAATAAAACCAAGATAATTTTGAAATTATTAATTCAAAAATTATTTTTATTTTATCAAATAAATTATTTAAACATTTTGAAAATAAATTTTAACCTTAGTATATAAGAGTTGAAAAAGCACGTTTTTAGGTAATATTTATTTCCCCTCTATATCCATATTTTCCATAAATGTTTTACAAAAGTAATTTTATTTACAGAAATAATTTTACTATGTAAATTTTAAGTTATCCATTAATTTTAATAATGTTTTTAATGGAATATTTCAATTATTTTTTATAATTGTGGTTTTGATAAAAAATCACAGGGAATGTTTTTTAATATATACAGCACTAATATACATCCCTACCATTATAACCATATTAAAAAATGTTTCTTATTATATATGATTTATATGGTTATAAATGTAAAAATTACATAATAATGATTGTTTTTATATTTAAAATCAATTCCATTTATTCTTCTAAAGTATATGATTTTGTTAAAAAACCTATATTCATGATGAAAAGATGATCACCTCTCATTTCTTGATTATTTTGGAGATTTTTATATCCTCTTGGGGATTTTTTTTATTCTGGTCACATTTCATTGGGAATTAAATTTCTCTTATACGTTCATATTATTTTTATCATGGATATGATTATTTAATGAACTATATAACATTTGTACATATGGTTATTACATTGAATGTTTTTTAATAACTAGGGAAATGTCAATAAATACATATTCTTTATTGAATAAAGATATTTGATGAAAAAATATTATTAATTAATTAAATTTATTATTTTATATATGTGGAATGATTTTGACATGCAATGATTGGTGGTTCGTAGAATTATATGTCCCTTTGATGCATTGAAAGTTGTCTTGAGAGAAATTTTATGGCCAAATTAAATGTTTTTTTACCCATAATTTTAAATTTTATCATCAATGGCATTGATAGTAGAGGTTTTATAATTCATGAGATCATGATATCAAACTATTATGAATTTATATTATGTATAATTCTGTAATTATTATTATGCATGCAATTTTCACATTGATATTATCTTTGTATTCATTCGATTCTCAATTTATTGAGAAAATGCCATGTGTTTTTAGTCATTTACCTGTATATATTTACTATGACTTATCTAGTCATGATAATTATTTTATTTCTTAAATATAAACTTTGTTTAGTTATTTACTATTCCTTATTGATTATTTATTATTGATTTTGGATATAATTCATTTTATGTAAACCTTACTGAGAATTTGTGATCACACTTATTTTGTTTCATTTCCCTATGTTATGAAGATGATTTTTTGAATGAGTTTCAAGGATGATGAGAAATTTTATTTATTTTTTATCGTATTCTATTCCCAATGTAAAACTATTATCATATATATATTGAGATTTCCAAGACTACTAAACAAATTGGTACTTATGGATTTGACCACATGTATCTATGTCATTATACTAAAGTAGCCAGAAGCTTGAGGTTATAGGATTCATGTTCATTATTATTTTTCTATAAACAATTACAATAAAACATATTGGATGTATCTACAATCAATGCGATTTATTAGAAAATATAATAATCGATGGAAAAAATCTATAAATGGATTCTATTTTACCCATGAATGGAGTAATCATTTAATTAACAAAGGACTTTTCTTACATTTATAATTAAAATTAATTTCATAAAAATTCATTAGTAATCATTGAGTAGAAATGTAGGTTCTTCTAGATATCATATTCATATAACCCTTACGAGATCCCATAAAAATGGTATATCCTACTTAGATAATTCAATTATAATTCTTTATAGATAATTATCATTACCCAATTCCTTGGAGATTTATATTAGGATCACATGTCAAGATAAAAAAGTTCCATGGAAAATAATACTATCAAAACACATAATATATTTAATTTTCATCATCAAACTCATAAAAATATACTTTTAATCCCATAAGTAAAATATATTCATATATTGTTATGTAATTTTCCTTTAAAACACTAGTATTAATGTTATCATATCTAGATCGATGAAAATAATTTTTATTAAATATATAATTATTTCTTGTCATGTAATAATAATATAAAAATAGATTTCCTATGAGGGGAAAATTCATTCATGTTTTATTCATTATAATATAACAATCCTATTTTTATTTTGTGAAAATGATCCATATAAAATTCGTTAAATATTCATTCTAAAAACGATTAAAATAAAGTCAAAATAGTTATAAAATTTTAATTATAACTCATTTATTTCTATATAAATATATTCATATAACTGTGTTATGAATTATAACATGGAATAAACTAATTTAGAAATAAAATCTTGAAAAAAATTTAAACAAGTTTTTATGTTAATGATACACTCAACCTAGTTCTGACATGCCACATATATTTATCATCTTCATAAATAATAATTTTTTTTATATTTTAACTCTATTACTATCCTTTTCCTTGTAAACAATTATTTTTCCCCACTTATATCAATGTTATAATAAAATACACAACTAAATCATCTTACATATTACGTTTTGAGAATATTTTCTTCATAAGTTTAAATTAACATTGGTTGGTTAAGCATAGTAAAATTTATTTGGATTATATCATTAAATGATTAATTACCTGGTCATAAATATCATGTTTATACATCTACTAAATATAATAAACTTAGATATCGCTTCATTCTACATGCCCACCAATAAGAATACCATTATCCTACCCCTCCAATGTTACACGTACCCTCGCCATGTTGTTGTTCATCCACCCCAATTTTGCTAACGATTTCCATCGGGTTCACCTTATAGTCTCTCGTAGTCCCCTATTGATCTATGGTTTTGTCACACCGAAAACGTCATCTTCCATTGCCAGAAAATCTTTCATCCATGCATACGCCTACGCCCTCGCCTCCACCCCCACCTCTGCCTCCACGGTCACCTCCACCCCCAATAATGCGCACTCACACCTCTTTCTAGGTACTACTCACTAGAATCCTCCACATTCGGCTACTCGGCATTCATCTCCTTTTTTGTCTGACTCCATCACCTTAGGGACCTTCTAATCAGGCTCCTCCACATCATACTCCATTACCTCACACATCTCCACCTCCGGATGATCTGACTCTTAGTGCTCCGCCATGGCTACTCTGGCTAATCTGCCTCTGCCTGATCTGTCTCTGGCTACACTTCCTCAACCTCATTCGCCTCACCATGCTTCTCCTCTAACATCTCCACCTTCAGAATGATCACACAAATGGTAATTTACGTTTTATAACTTCTGCCTACCATTATTCTCTTTTAAATTTTTGATTTTAGTCTATTAATAATGAGACAATGTTTTAACACATTCGATATTTTTTCAGGTCCAAAATTATTGATACCGAGCAGAAAAAATGGTTTATGGTTTCCTTGAAAATTAACCCTTACCAATTGTTAGGGATTGGGTCATAATAAGCTTTTCTTTTGGTAAGAAAAGTATTTTTTTCTTCTTATCATTTCTTGCGGGCCTTTAATCTCACCCATTTCCCTTCAAATCCCAGTTTATAATGTCACCCTTTTTAGTTTTCATTGCTTTTTATTTGCTGCATTCTTGTAGGAAATATGATTATGGTTTTATCGTTAATTGTGTTTAGATGAGTTTTTTTCCTGTTCCTATGATTGTATTCTTGGATGATGCAAGTATAATCATTAAAAATCTTGTAATTTAAGTTGTTGTCATATATGGTAAATTAACATAGATAAAAATTATTTTGTTCAGTGACATTTAGTTTTCTCTTATAGGGGTTAAGAAATTATAAAACCCACTTTCTGAGTGAGACATGATGCTTTTTTAATTTCTTGCTTGGAACATGCTTGTTTTAGAAATAGCTACTAATTACCATGGCTTATATTTCAATACTATGATATGGTTTCATGTTTGGTTGTTTAATGTTTTCAATGTAGTGGTGTAATCTATGGTTTTGTTGATGTTTCTTTGTCTTCCAACATCAGTGGTTTTAAAAAGAGTGAAATTGCGATATCATTTTATCTTCAAGCTTAAAATTATTATGTTTTCATTTGTCATTAATGAACCACTAGGTATTGTTAACATTTTACTAATTTTATTTATGATTTCATGTCCACAATCATTTGCATTAGTATTGACAATGATATTTCAATGTTCTATAGAAAAGGTTTTGGTGGGGATAATTCAATATTATACATCTATTGACTCAGAATTTCAATTTTTATCTTTGATTTTTAAATTTTTCCATGTTTTTAATTGTAGAACAAAATAAAATGAAAATTATATATCACATTTGGTCTTCTGAGATAAGTTCCCTTTCTTTAGTGGACTGGGAAATGTCTTATTTGGACATAATATATATTCATTTACCATGTGGTACAAATGTTACAATCAAACGCTTTTGATGTGAAGGTATATTACTATTATAATGAACTGTGTATTTTTTATAATGTGGTACATTATCTCTTTCTCTATATGACTATCCTTTATCATCATGGTATGTTACTACTATTAGAATTTCAATTTCATAACTATTACATTATTGGGTCCGAATAAGCTTTTTTTGTAAGCCAAGCTTTTTTTCCATCATATCATTTCTCGTAGGCCTCTAATCTCACCATTTTCCCTTCAAATACCAATTTATAATGTCATCCTTTTTATTTTTTGTTGCTATTTATTTCCTACATGCTTGTGGGAATTATGATTATGGTTCTATCTTCAATTGTTTTTATATGAGTTTTGTTTTACATTTATTATGATTATATTCTTGGATGACGTGATTCTAATCATTGAAAATATTGTGTTTTATGTTGTTCCCATCCATGCTTGATTAAACAGGAAAAAATGATTTTGTTCAATGACTATTATTTTTTTATGATAAAGGATAAAAATTTATAGAACCCACATTTTTATTGACAAGTGATGCATTTTTCAATTCATGCTTGAGATGTGCATGTTTTAGATGTATCTACTCATTCACCTTTCTCATATTTCCATAATATGATACGATTTCGTGTTTGGTTGTTTAATGTTTTTAATCTAGGGGTGGAATCTCTAGTTTAGATGATGTTTCTCCTTCTTCCAACAACAATGGAATTAAAAAGGTTAAATTTTTTATATCTTTTTATTTTGAAGATTAAAATTAATATGTTTTCTTTTATCATTAGTGAACCACTTGGTATTGCTATCATTTTAATAATTTGATTTTTGATTTTTGGTCAAGAATCATTGGCATTAGTATTGACAATGATATTGCAATGTGCCTGACAATAGGGTTGGTCAGGGATATTTCAATATGATACATCTATTTACTCTGAATTTCAATGATTATCTTTATTTTTTAAATGATTCCATATTTTTAATTATAGAACAAAATACAATGACCATTATACACCACATTTGGTCTTCTAAGATACGTTCCCTTTCATTAGTGGATAGGGAAATGTCCTATTTTTACATAATCTTTATTCTTTTACCATGAGGTAAAAAAATTATAATCTAATGATTTTGATGTGACGGTATGTTACAGCTATAACGAAATGTGTATTTTTTTAACATTTGGTACATTTTATCTTTCTCTAAGTGACCCCCTTTGTTATCATGGTATGTTACTATTATAAGAATTTCAATTTCATCACTATTACATTATTGATTTTAAACTCTTCTATTTTAATTGGTTAATTATATTTATTGCGAGCTGATAATTTTCTACATTATTATTTATTATTCAACATTTTGAATTTTTCACACAATATTCATCATGACTTCATATTTGTACTATATAAGGAATGATATTCAGGTACTACTAAAATTGAGTCATGTGATACATTAGCTATTTGAAACTATATTTCTCATACAACAAAAAATAAAATACATGTTTGTAAAGACCTGGAAATTTCAAGGAAATTTTTTTCTTAATTTATTTGGGATTTAACAAGAATGCAGTTTCTGATGATAGTTGATTCTGAGGACTGGTATGCCCAAAATCAATTTCCTAATTCAAGCTCGGGTACGTTCAGTGAAAGAACGAGCAGGTTTCTCTAACTTTTGAACTGGTTCTCGAAATCGAAATCTGAGGGCACCGATGAAACCGCAGCGCTGGTAATTGCTTAGCAACACCTATTCCGGAGTTGGGTTTTCTCAGGTGTGGTTATTAAAATAATGGGTTAAGTAATGAATAGAAATAAAATTTGTTCATCCAATTTTATTTTTATATCTATGTGGTTATCCTATGTAAGGGAGTTGGGGTGGGACCCACTAGTTCATAACTAACCAAGAGGAGAATTAAGGTGAGGTGGGGCCGACACGAACCCCACCCCTTCATATTCTCTAACCCCCTTATCCCCATTTATTTTGTAAGTCACCCGTACCCCCCCCCCCTAAATGAAAAGTCAACTCATTAATTATTTAACTTATTCAATATAATTAATTCAGGAATTCATTTTGAATTTCGAATTTTACAGTTGGCTTGTGTGTATCAATTAAATAAGACAAGGTCTTATTTCATTAAGTTTGAGTTTCATTGTGCGAGAAGGATTATGAGAGGTTTTTCTATAAGTCTTGAAGAACATTATTCCTCCTTGAAGAACATGAAGAACGTCGGCCTCTGATGAAGGACGACGAAAAAATGCCAAATCATTGGAGATCGACGAGGCGACGCCGTGTACCGCGACGTTGGTGGTTCTCTTCTCCGAGACGCCGACAACGCTTACGGATCATTGTCCCGCAATGCCGTCTCCCGCGACGACTATCTTCCACAACTCGACGACGCGCGATGCCAATTTTGAGGTAGGGGTTTAATCTTCGTCCAAGTTCTATTTAAACGAACTTCGTTGAAAATTGTTGGCCGCTGGCTATCATTATAACGGGAGGAGGTCGGACCGCACAAACACGACCGACCCTCCTCCCCCTTTGCTGTCATACTCGTTGCAGCTCGAACGAAAGTGACGCGGTGCCATCACACCACACAGAAACAATGAAGAATGGGCGAGGAAGCGTGGCGCCATCGCGTGGTGCCGTGGAGGCTGAACTAAGACGCGGCACCGTTGCGCCTCGCCTGAAAACCACGAAGAGGCCGAAGATTGTTAATTTGACGTACGGATCGACGGGCGATGACAGAATGGGCCGAAGAGGCAATTTGAAGCCTCCACAGTTATGTTCGGGTCCCGGGAGGACCGCTGGAGAAGACCGTAGGTAAAACGGACCACGGGAGCTCGTCCGGTGGTCTGCAGAAGACCCTGTCGGCTCCGGCGGCCAGAGACGGCGACGTTTCGTTGCACCGCCAGGAGGGACCACCGCGGATGAAGCTGCGACGGTATGCGTCTGGTCCCACGGTCGTGCGGGAACAGGGGGAGACCGGGGATCGTACCCCCAGGCTGGAAAGAAGAGCGGCCCCCACGTGGGGGGGGGGGGTTCAATCAGGGGGGCAGCGCCCCCCCCCCCCCCCCCCCTTCCGCGACAACTCGGCCAAACCGAGCTGTCTGGCCATGTGGGATGCCCCCACCCAGGCCAGGTCGGGCTGCCCAGGCCGGTCCGGGCCGCGCCGACCAGGTCTAACCCGGACCCTGTTCGGGCCCACCCAGGGGGGGTATCGGGCTGGGTCGGACCGGGCCCGAACCCCCTATTATCCGGTAGTTTCGTTAAAATGCCCATAATGTGGGATACGAATCTCCGATCGACGCAACTTCAGTTGAAATGCGATCCTTGGATCGAGACGTTCGTTTAGGTATATTACACTCAAGGTTTCGGAGAACTTTGGGTACGGCTGGGTTGGTTCGAACCCGAAACCAATCGGGCCCTCAGAGCGTAAACATTTATAACTTGAGCTCCGGACATTCGATTGACATGTCGTCGACTTTGTTGGATTCCACTTGATGAGACGAAACTTTTGGAATACTTCACCTGAGGTTTGGACGCATATGGAGTAAGGTCGGGTTGGATTGAACCTGAAATCCAACCGGGCCCCTCGAACGGAAAAGCTGATAACTTTCAGACCGGACGTCCGTTTGACAAACCGTCAGCGAGGTTGGTGATCATGTTGAGAAACGTTCCCTATGAGTATACTCTATGAGAGTTCAGGGTACATATGAGATGCAACCGGGTTGGTTCGTACACGAAACCAACTGGGTCCCTAGGATAAAAACTCTAATAACTCACAGACCGGGCGTCGGATAGACGCGTCGTCTATTGCGTTGAGACCCCTATGATGACGTAGTCCTTTGAGATACTTCTTCATGGGAACTTATGATACATGGAGTATCGACCTGTAGCCCGTGGACCAGACCCTCTCGGAGACGAGCGTATGGAGTACAGAGACCGTGTAGCCAGCTGAGACCTGACGACTGCTTGACCGACTCGACTTGGAGTGAGTAGACTAGCTCAGTGGACAGAGCACTACTATGTTTGGGTGTAGACACACGGCGGACAGAGCGCCTGGTAGCAGGTAGCAGACCCGCGGTACTCGACAGGAGTAGTACCTCTGCAGGCTATTAGGGGGGATGCACTACTATGTTTGGGTGGCAGACCCCAGCTGGAAGCACTACTATGTTTGGGTGGCTGACCCGCGGTACTCAATAAGAGGAATACCTCAGCAGTCTTAGGATAGTGAGTAGTACCTCAGAGTCGTGGTAGGATCACTGTACTCATCAGAGATGGGACTCTTCAGTAGTTACAGTTTCGATAATGAAAATCCTGGTTTGAGCTGCGTCTATGACCTTTGTGATTACCTCATGTTTGAGATGGGTCACTTGATAACTTAGGTATATGTATGGGAATATACCAGGGTAGTGGTTATCCTTTGATTTCATAACCTTTGTGTTTCCTCATGATTGAGATGAGTTACTTGATAACTTAGGTATAAGTATGGGATTATACCTAAGCAAGGGTTATCTGTTGAGATCCTTCTTTATGGTTATCCTTATTGGATTTAGTGAGACATTGAGGGTCTCGGGGTCTCTACTGAGTATCGTTATACTCACCCCTGTACGGGCTATGCTCGCACCTCATTGTGTTGGTTGCAGATGACGGGCAGCGCGGACAGAGGCCGAGTGTTCGAGTACTGGATGGTACCTGGAGGTGGACCTCACGACGAGTCAGTATCTGGAGGTGGACTTCACGACGAGATGATAATCAGAGGAGGTTGACGGGAAAGAGCGTTATGGAGGATATCTGTACCTATCCTTCAGGTATGATTTGTGATGGATGATCCAGGAGCTGCGCTATCTGTACCTACCCTTCAGGTAGGATCTGAGGTGGACGACCCAGGAGCTGCTTCTATTTTTCTTCCAGTTGTTTGTCTTTCCTGTTGTACTTCCGTTCAGTTGTAGTTGTACTTCAGTTGGGTTTGTATTCTAGCCCACTTAATTTTTAGCACTTTCTTTTTTACTTAGTGTATTACTTCCTCTTGTACTCTGTGGTGTTTTTTTACCTTTTTAAAGGCAATGCCTTCCCAGTTATCAGGATTTATGCCTTTGGTGCTAATCGCCAGCCCCTGGCCTGTGTAAGGTAGGCTTGGGGTAGTCATGGCATGGGCCCTGAGGACGGGTCGTGACAAATTGGTATCAAAGGACGGCGGTTCTACCACAGAACTTATAACTCTGATATTCATTTTCTGTGTAACAATAGTGTTAAGGGTATCAGGTGTGGTTTTCAGTTCAGGGAGTCTAGTGTTGGTGCAGGCGGACGACGTATCCATACACCAGAACCCTAACATCTGATTTCCAACTCAGTGCACGAAAACACTAATTGTGTGTTTGTTTTTAGAGGTTTTCCCTTAAAACAGCTCAAACCACGTCAGCTCACCAGGTATAAATCATTGAGCGTGTCATGTCTGTTTATTTCAGGATTCCTTATCACGGACGACCAGCTAGAGCTCTGAGAGATGTACGTACTGACAGTCTGTCGAGCGATGAGGCTTCGGTACATGGCCCTCTTATAGTTGAGGCCCTAGCGGAGGCACCAGCGGTACTACCATATGTTGAGCCACCGATGCCACCAGCCCCAGCAGTAGACGATGCACACCGCTTGAGCATGCTGCACGAGTTCCAGCGCCAGAGGCCACCCAGGTTCTGGGGAGAGATGGACCCACAGGCGGCTGAGGATTGGATGGAGGTTGTGGTGAGAGTTTTCAAGATTCTGGGTACTCCAGCAGACTTCATGGTGATCTTTGCTGCCAGCCTCCTTCAGGCAGCAGCTGAGAGAGGGTGGAGACACTTGTTCAAGTTTTGAGATGGGATAACCTTCACCTGGGGAGACTTCGAGACCTTCTTCCGAGTGGAGTTTGTACCAGTAGCTCTACACCCCGAGCATGTTCAGGAGCTGATTCCTTTTCCGCAGGATTTTCCATCAGTAGCTGAGTCATCTGTAAGTAGAATACAGATGATGTGGAGGTCCAAGAAGACTAGACCAGCAGGTGGGCGACCTCAGGTTATAGGGATAGTAGTGCGAGGCACCAAGGGGAGTGATAGAGCCAGACCTGCCATGCTGTGTTACTCGTGCGGTGGACAATTTCACATGGCTCATGACTATCCGACTCCCCGCATAGTTGATCCGCATGCATTGGAGGAGCCACCGAGGCACAGGCAGCGGCGTGTTCTTGAGCAAGAGCCGAGCAGTGGACAGGGCAGTAGAGCTCTGGAAGCAGGTGGACATGAGCGGAACTAGTGGATTACTTTTGTTTTTGGTACTTCTAGTTCCATGTTAATGTCGTATCTGTGCCTTTGTATTAGAGCTACAATAATAAAAGAAACTTATCTCCATGAAGTTTAATTTCCTATCCTTTTGTTTGGTTGATACTGAGAGGTCCTAGTTAAAACTGTTGACTTGAGCCTCACTTTCGAGATTTCTACTAGAGGAGAACCAGTGACCTCACACTAATGCCGACAGTGTGACTCGACCCTTGGAGGAGAGAGTGACGGTTGGATCTCTTGGTAGTAACGGCATGGCCTTACGACGTCGTCCATGGCATTAATGCATCATTCATGTCAGGATTGATTATATTAGGGAATGGGCATGGTTCACCCAGGGGATGAGATCGAGTTTCTCTTTTCGGAAAAGGAGAAATCTTAGCAGCTCTTACAGATCGTAGGCAAAGAAGGTGCATATCATCTAGGAGTGGATGAAAACTGCACAGTGTAGTAAGAAACCGGAAACTAGTGCCGGTCTCAAAGACTTGGGCGTGATAATGTTTGAAAAAGAGGAAATGATAAGGACAGATAAATCTGCAGAGTAGTAGACATAGAGGCGGAGCTAGGAGAGCAACATGAGGTGGTGTACATTTCAACATGCTACAACCACCCACCATAGTTGTCCCCGCCAGGCTCAGGGAGCTGGAGAGTAGGGGAAGAGTGAGGCTGCATGCGGTCAAGGAGTGTGACCCAATGGCTAAAAAAATGATTCAAGGGACAGTCTGTGTCCACTACTAGCTGCTGTAGTGACATCTGTTGATATGAATCATTCCTTCCTTCCACGAATCTTGTCCTAGACCTAGAGTTTCCGGTAAGCCGTAGACTTGACCCTCACATCTGGAGATACCTTGGGAGGAGACTCAATAATCACACTTACACCGACAGTGTGGTCTGGCCCTCGTGGAAAGAGCTTTAGTTGGAATCTCTTGATGGAAGCGTCGAGGCCTTACGACGTTGGTCTCGGTATGGATTGGATTCACAGTTCATGCTCAGATTGACTATATTAAGAAAAAAGGTTCTGGTAAAACTACAATGTCGGGATGGGTTTTCCTTGGTCTGCGAAAAGGAAACCCCAGGAACCATAGGATAAACACATGCATAGGAGGGTTTGGCCGATCACTCTTGGGTCGACCAACCTTACCCTCGTGCCAGCAGGAGTTTTTAGTTTCAGTTCTAATCAGGGAATGGAGGCCTCTAGAGTTCGAGGATGGAAATCACGTCCTTATACAGGTCTCACCTCGACGAGGTTTACGGAGATGTGGCCGAGGCGACAAGTTATCTCCGAGGTTTAATGGACCTTTCTAGGTCCTCAGCAGGGTAGGTGAGGTGGTTTACCACTTGACCTTTCCACTTCAGTTGCACCAGGTGCATGATGTCATCCATGTATCTCAGTTGAGGAGATATGTGCATGATCCTTCACACAACATCGACCTCAGGAAGTAGGACGTCGATGGCAGGGCGACATTCACGGAGGTTATAGTGGGGATTGAGGATCTACATGAGCGGATCCTACGTAGATGGTCGATTACTCGGGTGCGCTTTCACCGGAAGTACGAGAACCTCCAGGTGAGCACATGGGAGCAGAAATCTCAGATGCGTGATCAGTATCACTTTTGTTTCCCTAGTTTGTGTTATAGCTTTACGGGGACGTAAAGCCCTGAGGTGGGAGTAATGTAAAGACCCGGGAATTTGAAGGAATTTTTTTTCTTAATTTCTTTGGGATTTTACAAGAATGCAGTTTCTAACGGTACCTGATTCCGACGCCCGGTGTGCCTGGAATCAATTATCGAAGTCTAGCTCGGGAACTTTCCGTGAACGAACAAGCGGGTTTTTCTAACTTTTGAACCGGTGCTCAGAATCAAAATCCAGGTGCATCGATGAAACCGCAGTACTGGTAATTACTTAGAAACACCTATTCATGAGTTTCATTTTCTTGGGTGTGGTTACTAAAATAATTGGTCAAGTAATGAATACAAATAAAATTTTTTCAATAAATTTTATTTTTATATCTAAGCGGTTATCCTATGTAAGGGAGTTTTTGTGGGACCCACTAGTTCCTAACTAACCAAGAGGAGAATTAAGGTGAGGTGGGGCCCACACGAACCCCACCCCTTCATATTCACTAACCCCCTAAACCCCATTTATTTTGTAACTCACCTGGACCCCCCCTAAATGAAAAGTCTACTCATTAATTATTTAACTTATTCAATATAATTAATTCGGGAATTCATTTTGAATTTCAAATTTTAAAGTTGGCTTGTTTGTATCAATTAAATAAGACAAGGTCTTATTTCTTTAAGATTGAGTTTCGTTGTGTGAGAAGGATTGGGAGAGGTTTTTCTCTATGTCTTGAAGAAAGTTCTTCCCCCTTGAAGAACGCAAAGAACGCCAGCCTCCAAAAAATAATGACAAAGAATGTCGAATCCTCGGAGATCGACGACGCGGCGCCGTTTACCGTGATGTTGACGGTTCTATTCTCCGAGATGCCAACGACGCTTACAGAACCTTGTCCCACAGCGCCGTCTCCCACGACGATTATCTTCCGCGACTCGTGGACGTGCGACGTCAATTTCGAGGTAGGGGATTAATCTTCGTCCATGTTATATTTAAACGAACTTCGTTGAAAATTGTTGGACGCTTGCTATCATTATAACGGGAGGAGGTCAGACCGCACAAACACCGCCGACCCTCATCCCCTTTTGTTTTCATACTCATTGTGGATCGAACGAAGGTGACACGGTGCCATCACACTGCGTGGAAACAAAGAAGAATGGGAGAGGATGCGCGGCGTCGTCGCGCCCCGCCGTGGAGGCCCAACAAAGCCACGGCGCCGTCGCGCCGCGCCAAAAAACCATGAAGAGGCCGCAGATTGTTAATTTTAAGTGAGGATTGATGGGCGATGACGTAACGGGCCGAAGAGGTGATTTGAAGCCTCTGAAGTGATGTTCGGGTCCCGAGAGGACCGCTGGCAAAGACCGTAGGAAAAACGGACCAACGGAGTGCGTCCAGTGGTTCGCGGAAGACCCCGCCGGCACCTGTCGCCGGCGCGGCGACGCCGGCGGCCAGAGACGGCGACCGACACCGGCCGGCCGCCTGGAAGCGGTGATGTTCCGGCGTCCATCCAAGAGGGACCGCCGCGGCTGAATCCGCGGTGCCAGGCGTCCGGTCCCACGGCCGCGCGGGACCAAGGGGAGACCGGGGGTCATAACCCCTGGCTGGAAAGAAGAGAGGCCCCCATATGGGGGGGGGGGGGGTTGTCAATTAGGGGGGCAACATCCCCCCTTTCCACGATAGCTCAGCCGACCCGAGCCGTCTGGCCCCGTGGGCCGTGCCCGCCCAGGCCGGGCCGCGCTGCGCTGCGCCCTATTGGGACAGACCCGAACCCGGGGTGGGTCGGACCCGGCCCGAACCCCCTATTCTCGGGCAGTTTCGTTCAAACGCCCATAACATGGGCTATGGACCTCCGATCGATGCACCGTCAGTTGCGATGTGATCCTTGGATCGAGGCGGTAATTTAATTATATTACACTCAAGGATTCGGAAAACTTTGGTTATGGCCGGGTTGGTTCGAACCCGAAACCAATAGGGCCCTCGGAGCGGAAACACTTATAACATGAGCTCCGGATGTCCAATAGACATGTCGTCGACTTTGTTGGATTCCTCTTGATGAGACAGAACTTTTTTCATAATTCACCTAAGGTTTGGATGCAGATGCAGTATGTCCGAGTTGGATTGGACCCGAAATCCAACCGGGCCCCTGGAACAGAAAAACTGATAACTTTCAGACCTGACGTCTGTTTGAGGAAATGTCAGTGGCGTTGGTGATCACGTTGAGAAACAGTCCCTATGAGTATAACCTATGAGAGTTTGGGGTACAGATGAGACGCGGCCGGGTTGGTTCGTACACGAAACCAACCGGGCCCCTCAGACGCAAAGGCTAATAACTCACAGACCGGGCGTTCGATAGACGCGCCGTCTATTGTGTTGAGACCCCTATGACGAGGCAGTCCTTTGAGATACTTCTTCGTGGGACCTTTTGATACTTGGAGTATCGACCTGTAGCTCGTGGAGCGAACCCTCCTAGAGACGAGCGTACGGAGTACGGATACCATGTAGCCAGGTGAGACCTGACGACTACTTGACCGACTCGACTTGGAGTGAGTCGACTAGCCCAGTGGACGAAGAAATATTGTGTTTGGGTGCAGACCCACGAAGGAAGGAGCGCCTGGTAGCAGGCAGAAGACCCGCGGTACTCAACAGGAGTAGTACCTCTGTAGTTTATTAGGGGGGCTACACCATTTGGGTGGCAGACCCCAGCGGGAAGCACTACTGGGTTTGGGTGGCTGACCCGCGGTACTCGACAGGAGGAGTACCTCAGCAGTCTTAGGTTAGTTGGTAGTACCTCGGAGTCGTGACAGGATCACTGTACTCATCAGAGACGGGGCTCTTCAGCAGTTACGGTTTCGATAATGAAAATCCTGGTTTGAGCTGAGTCGATGACCTTTGTGATTACCTCATGTTTGAGATGGGTCACATGATGACTTAGGTATATGTATGGGCATATACCTGGGTAGTGGTTATCTGTTGATTTCATAACCTTTGTGTTTCTTCATGATTGAGATGGGTTACTTGATAACTTAGGTATATGTATGGGCTTGTACCTAAGAAAGATTTATCTATTGAGATCCTTCTTTGTGGTTATCCTTGTTGGATTTAGTGAGGCCTTGACGGTCTCGAGGTCCCTACTGAGTATCGTTATACTCAACTCTTCACAAGCTATTCCCGAACCTCGTTGTGTTGGTTGTAGATGACGGGCAGCACTGATAGAGGCCGAGTGTTCAAGGACTGGACGGTACCCGGAGGTGGACCTCACGATGAGTCAGTATGTGGAAGTGGACTTCACGACTAGACGATACTCAGAGGAGGTTGAAGGGAAAGAGCATTGTGGAGGCTATCTGTACCTACACTTCATGTAGGATCCGTGGTGGACGATCCAGGAGTTGTGCTATCTGTACCTACCCTTCAGGTAGGATCTGAGGTGGACAACCCATGAGCTTCTTCTATTTTTCTTACAGTTGTTTGTCTTTCCTGTTGTACTTTCGTTCACTTTTAGCTGTACTTCAGTTGGTTTTTTATTCTGGCCCACTTACATTTCAGCACTTTCTTTTGTACTTAGTGTATTACTTCCGCTTGTAGTCTGTGGTGTTTGTTTACTTTTTTAAAGGCAATGCCTTCCCAGTTATCGGGATTTACGCCTTGGGTGCTAGTCGCCAGCCGCTAGCCTATAGAAGACAGGCTTGGGGTAGTCACGACATGGGCCCCGAGGACGGTTCGTGACAAATTGGTATCAAAGGACGTCGGTTCTACTGCATAACTTATAACTATGATATTCCTTTTCTATGAAGCAATAGTGTTAATGGTACCGAGTGTGGTTTTCAGTTCAGGGAGTACAGTGTTGGTGCGGGCAGCTGACGTATCAATAGACCAGGACCCTGACTTCTGATTTCTGGCTCAGTGCACTAAAACACTAATTGAATGTTTGTTTTCAAAGGTTTTTCCTTAAAACAGGTCAAACCATGTCAACTCACGAGGTATAAATCGTTGACTGTGTCACGTCTGTTTCTTTCAGGATTCCTTATCACCGAAGACCAGCTAGAAATCTGAGAGATGTACGTACTGACAGTCTACCGAGCGACGAGGATTCGTTACAGGTCCCTCTTACAATTGAGGCACCAGCAGAGGCCCCAGTGGTACTACCATAAGTTTGGCCACTGATGCCACCAGCACGAGTAGCAGACGATGCATGCTGCTTGAGCTCTCTACACGAGTTGCAGCGCTAGAGGCCACCCAGGATCCAGGGAGAGACGGACCCACAGGAGGCTGAGGATTGGCTGGAGGTTGTGGTGAGAGTTTTCAAGATAGTGGGTACTCCAGCATACTTCATGGTGATTTTTGCTACAAGCCTCCTTCATGCTGCAGCTGAGAGATGGTGGATCCACTTTTACCCGTTTTGCGACGGGATGACCTTCACCTGGGAGACTTCGAGACCTTCTTCAGGTTGGAGTTTTTACTAGTAGCTCTACACCCTGAGCGTGTTCAGATGATGCTGCCTTTGCCGCATGATTTTCCATCAGTAGCTGAGTCATCTGTAGGTAGTAGACAGATGATGTGGAGGTCCAAGAGGACCAGACCAGCAGGTGGGCGACCTCGGGTTATAGGGATATTAGTGCGAGGCAGCAAGGGGAGGGACCGAGCCAGACCTTCCATGTGATGTTACACGTGCGGCAGACAGGGTCACATGGCTCGTGACTTTCCGACTCCCCGCACAGTTGATCCGCAGGCATTGGAGGAGCCACCAAGGCAGAGGCTGCGGTGGGTGCTTGAGCAAGAGCCGAGTAGTGGAAAAGGAAGTAGAGCTCCAGAAGTAGGTGGACAAGAGTGGAACTAGTGGATTACTTTTGTTCTTGGTACTTCTAGTTCCATATTGTTGTCGTATTTGTGTCTTTGTACTATGAGATGTAATAATAAAAGACACTTATCTTCGTGATGTTTACTTTCCTGTCCTTTTGTTTGGTTGATACTGAGAGGTCCCGGTTAAAACTGTTTACTTGACCCTCACTTTCGAGATTTCTACACGAGGAGACACAGTGACCTCCCATTGATACCGATAGTGTGACTCTACCCTTGGAGGCGAGAATGATTTTTGGATCTCTTGGTAGTAACGTCAAGGACTTACGACATCATCCATAGCATGAATGCATAATTCATGTTAGGATTGAATATATTAGGCAATGGGAGTGGTTCATCCAAGGGATGAGACTGAGTTTCTCTTTTCCGAAAAGAAGAAATATTAGCATCTCTTACAGATCGTAGGCAAAGAAGGTGCATATCATCCAGGAGCAGATGAAGACTGCACAATGCAGTAAGAAATAAGAAACTGGTGCTTGTCTCAAAGACTTGGGTGTGCGAATGTTTCAAGAAGAGGAAATGTTATGGACTGTTAAATCTGCAGAGCAGCAGACGTGGAGGCAGATCTAGGAGAGCAGCATGAGGTGGTGTACAATTCAACATGCTACAACCACCCACCATAGTTGTCCCCGCCAGGCACAGGGAGCTGGAGGGCAGGGGAAGAGTGTGGCTGCTTACGGTCAAGGAGTGTGACCCAATGGATCTAAAAAAGATTCAAGGGATAGTCTGTTTCCACTACTAGCTTCCATAGTAATAGACATTGATATGAATCATTTCTTCCTTCCACGAATCTTGTCCCAGACCTGGAGATTCCGGTAAGCCGTAGACTTGACCCTCACATCTGGACATACCTTGGGAGGAGACTCGATAATCACACTTATGCCGGCAGTGTGGTCTGACCCTCATGGCGAGAGTTTCGGTTGGAATCTCTTGGTGGTAGTGTCTAGGCCTTACGACGTTGGTGTCGGTATGGATTGGATTCACAGTTTGTGCTCAGATTGACTGTATTAGGAAAAAATGTTGTGGTCTAAATACAATGTCGGGATGGGTTTTCCTTGGTCGGTGAAAATGAAACCCCAGGAAGCCCACGATAAACTCATGCATAGGAGGTTTTGGCCGAACACACTTGGGTCGACCAACCTTACCCTCGTGACAACAGGAGTTTTGAGTTTCAGTTCTAATCAGGGAATGGAGGCCTCTAGAGATCGAGGATGGTGATCACGTCCTTATACGGTTTTCACATCGACGAGGTTTACGGAGATGTTGCTGAGGCGACAAGTTATCTATGAGGTTCAAGGGACCATTCTAGGTCCTCAGCAGGGTAGGAGAGGTGGTTTACCGCTTGACCTTTCCACCTCAGTTACACCAGGTGCATGATGTCATCCACGTATCTCATCTGAGAAGATACGTGCATGATCCTTCACACATCATCGACCTTAGGAAGTAGGACGTCGATGGTCGGGCGAAATTCACAGAGGTTTCAGTGGGGATCAAGGATCGACAGGAGTGGATCCTATGTAGAAGTTCGATTCCTTGGGTGCGCTTTCACTGGCAGTAGGGGAACTTCTAGGTGAGCACATGGGATCCAAAAGCTCAGATGCGTGCTCAGTACCACTTTTGTTTCCCTAGTTTGTGTTATAGCTTTACGAGGAAGTAAATCCCTGAGGTTAGAGTAATCTAAAGACCTGGAAAGTTCAAGGAAATTGTTTTAATAATTTCTTTGGGATTTTACAAGAATGCAGTTTCTAACGGCACTTGATTCCGACGCCCGGTGTGCCCGAAATCAATTTCCGAAGTCTAGCTCAGGTACGTTCAGTGAACGAACGAGCAAGTTTTTCTAACTTTTGAACCGATGCTCGGAATCAAAATATGTGGGCACTGATGAAACCGCAGCACTGGTGATTTCTTAGGAACACCTATTCCAGAGTTTCGTTTTCTCGGGTGTGGTTATTAAAATAATGTGTTAGGTAATGAATAAAAATAAAATTTGTGAAACCAATTTAATTATTATATCTAAGTGGTTATCCTATGTAAGGGAGTTGGGGTGGGACCCACTAGTTCCTAACTAACCAAGAGGAGAATTAAGGTGAGGTGGGCCCCACACGAACCCCACCCCTTCATATTCCATAACCCCTAAACCCCATTTATTTTGTAACTCACCCGCACCCCCCCTTAAAAGAAAAGTCAACTCATTAATTATTTAACTTATTCAATATAATTAATTCGGGAATTAATTTTGAATTTCAAATTTTAAAGATGGATTGTGTGTATCAATTAAATAAGACAAGGTCTTATTTCTTTAAGTTTGAGTTTCGTTGTGTGAGAAGGATTGGGAGAGGTTTGGATCTATGTCTTGAAGAACGTTATTCCTACATGAAGAACGCGAAGAATGCCAACCTCTGACGAAGGACGACGAAGAACGCCGAATCCTTAGAGATCGACGACGCGACGTTAGGTACCGTGACGCCGACGGTTCTCTTCTATGAGAAGCCGATGACGCTTACCGAACCTTGTCCCGCAACGCCGTCTCCCGCGACGATTATCTTCCATGACTCGAAGATGTGCGATGTCAATTTCAAGGTAGGGGTTTAATCTTCGTCCATGTTCTATTTAAACGAACCTTGTTGAAACTTTTTGGCCACTTTCTATCATTATAACGGGAGGAGGTCGGACCGCACAAACATGACCGACCCTCCTCCCCCTTTGTTGTCATACTTGTTGTGGCTCAAACTAAGGTGATACGGTGCCATCGCACCACGCGGAAACAAAGAAGAACGAATGAGGAAGCGTGGTGCCGTCACACCGCGCCTTGGAGGCCGAACAAAGCCGCGGCGCCGTCGCGCCGCGCCGGAAAACCACGAAGAGGCCGCAGATTGTTAATTTTACGTGAGGATCGACGAGCGATGACGGAACGGGCCATTGAGGTTATTTGAAGCCTTTGTAGTGATGTTCGGGTCCCAGGAGGACCGCTTGCGGAGTCCTCAGGCAAAATGGACCACCGGAGCACGTCCGGTGGTCAGTGGAAGGCCCTGCCTGCGCGGGCCGCTGGCGCCGCCGCACCGGCGGGCGGAGGCGGTGGCGTTTCGGCGCGCCGCCAGGAGGGACCGACGCGGCTGAAGTCGCGGCGGCAGGCATCCGGTCCCCCGGCCGCACGGGACCAGGGGGAGACCGGGGGTCGTAACCCCCGGCTGGAAAGAAGAGTGACCCCCACGTGGGGCCCGCAGTTGTCAATTAGGAGGGCAGGGCCCCCCCCCTTCCGCAACAGCTCGGCCGACCCGAGCTGTCTGGCCACGCAGGCCGCACCGGCTGGGCCGGGCCGTGCCCTATTGGGCCGGACCCGGACCCGGGTCGGGTCAACCCGGTTCGGGCCGACCCAGGGGGGTATCGGGCAGGATCGGACCGGGCCCAAACCCCCTATTCTCGGGCAGTTTCATTCAAACGCCCATAAATTGGGCTATAAACCTCTGATCGATGCACCATTAGTTGCGATATGATCTTTGGATCGAGACGGTCGTTTTGGTATATTACGCTAAAGGATTTGGAGAACTTTGGGTACGGTCGGGTTGGTTCGAACCCGAAACCAACCGAGCCCTCGGAGCGGAAAAGCTTATAACTTGAGCTCCGGACCCCCGATTGACGTGACGTCGACTTTGTTGGATTCCTTTTGATTAGAATAACTTTTGGAATACTTTACCTGAGGTTTGGATGCATATGGAGTAAGGACGGGTTGGATTGAACCCGAAATCCAATCGGGCTCCTGGAACAGAAAAGTTGATAACTTTCAGACCGGATGTCTGTTTGACGAACCGTCAGCGGCGTTGGTGATCACGTTGAGAAACGGTCCCTATGAGTATACCCTTTGATAGTTCGGGGGTACAGATGAGATGCGGCCAGGTTGGTTCGTAAACGAAACCAACTGGGCCCCAGGGACAAAAAGGTTAATAAATCACAGACCGGGCGTCCGATAGGCGCGCTGTCGGTTGCGTTGAGACCCCTATGACGAAGCGGTCCTTTGAGATACTTCTTCATGGGACCTTTTGATACTTGGAGTATCAACCTGTAGCTCATGGAGCGGATCCTCTCGGAGACGAGCGTACGGAGTACGGAGACCGTGTAGCCAGCTGAGACCTGGAGACTTATTGACCGACTCGACTTGGAGTGAGTCGACTTGCCCAGTGGATGGAACACTACTGTGTTTGGGTAAAGACCCATGACAGACGGAGCGCCTGGTAGCAGGAAGCCGACCCGCAGTATTTGACAGAAGTAGTATCTCTGCAGGCTATTAGGGGGATGCACTACTATGTTTGGGTGGCAGACCCCGACAGGAAGCACTACTGTGTTTGGGTGGCTGACCCGCGGTACTCAACAGGAGGTGTACCTCAACAGTCTTAGGTTAGTGAGTAGTACCTCTGAGTTGTGACAGGATCACTGTACTCGTCAGAGACGGGGCTCTTCAGCAATTACGGTTTCGATAATGGAAATCTTGGATTGAGCTGAGTCTATAACCTTTGTGTTTACCTTATGTTTGAGATGGGTCACTTGATAAATTAGATATACGTATGGGCATATACATGGGTAGTGGTTATCCATTTATTTCATAACCTTTGTGTTTCAACATGATTGAGATGGGTTACTTGATAAATTAGGTATAAGTATGGGCTTATACCTAAGAAAGGGCTATCTTTTGAGATCCTTCTTTGTGGTTATCCTTGTTGGATTTAGTGAGAACTTGAGGGTATCAGGGTCACTACTGAGTATCTTTATACTCACCCCTGCATGGGAAATGCCCGCACCTCGTTGTGTTGGTTGCAGACGACAGCCAGCGCTGACAGAGGCTGAGTGTTTGAGGACTGGATGGTACCGGGAGGTGGACCTCACGACGAGTCAATATCTGGAGGAGGACTTCACGATGAGACGATACTCGGAGGAGGTTGATGGGAAAGAGCATTGTGGAGGCTATTTTTTACCTACCCTTTAGGTAGGATCTGTGGCGGATGATCTAGGAGTTGCGCTATCTGTACCTACCCATCACGTAGGATCCACGGTGGAAGACCAAGGAGATGCTTATATTTTTCTTCCATTTGTTTGTCTTTCCTGTTGTACTTTCTTTCATTTATAGCTGTACTTCAGTTGGGTTTGTATTCTGGTCCACTTACTTTTCAACACTTTCTTTTTTACTTAGTGTATTACATCATTTTTTACTATATAGTGATTGTTTACTTTTTTAAAGGCAATGACTTCCCAGTTATCGAGATTTACGCCTGTGATGCTAGTCGCCGGCCCCTAGACTATGGAAGGCGGGCTTGGGGTAGTCACAGCACGGGCCTCGAGGACGGGTCGTGATAATGTTTCAAGAAACCTTTTTCCAGGTTCTTATTACTTCCTCACTGGGGATCTTTCAATTCAAGTATAAAATTTTTCACATTCAAATGAAATTGCAGTTGGAAGTCATTGTGTTTAATTCCAAGAAGATATGTATGGATATGCTCTTAACATCTATGACCTATCATCTATTATTGATCTGTTTCATTAATGAAATTAATATGAATATCCTTATATACATGCTATGTTATGTTTTCAGATTTGCCCTAATAATGGAGATTTATATATATATTTCTCAACTGATTTTGGATTTTTACTCGCTCACATTCGATCCCACAATTTAATTTCCTTAGCCCTTAAAGTTAATACTCAGGTAAAAATCTAGACATAGATATCCATATTTTGGGTTTTTTATTGTTGGTGTGCCAACTAGAAAACAATATCAATATATAGATATGTTTGAAATAATTGTTAGATCAATAGGGATATATTGGAATATAATGTTTACTTCAGAATTCCATCTAATAGTGGTTAGTATCAAAAAAATAATATTTTCTATTTTAGGTTTTGAAATATTGTATTTAATTTAATGTTACAAAGAATATAGGTTTAGTTGGTCTATGAAGTCCTAGATGTAGCATGTTACTTAGACTCCATAGATTCCCCCAAGCTCTACGAGAGTGTCAAAATAGGATACATTCTATGTGTGAAGAAAAAAAGTAGATACAACTTGTATGAGACAAACAAAACATTGGGAAAATATAATTGAGTATACGCAGTGTGTGAATAAAATACATTTTCATTTTCGGTACTTTCAATGAACTAAGTAATTTTTTTAAATATGAATGGGTTACTCCATTGGGATGGTCTATATATAATGGCAGTTTGTTTTCAGTTGTAGTAGTTCAATACTCAAAATATATAGTACTGAATAAGAAAATAAACATGCATTTTGTTAGTTCCATCAATTTGATTACATTAAATATGAAGCACTGAAAATGGAAATGAATTATGTTTATTTATCTGACTAACCAATACTTTTCCAGTCCAGATATTCTATTAAATGGACTAACCATTCCATTTGTAGTTCATAAAATAGTTCAATCTATATACAACATGATGTTCAGACCGTACTGAAAATGGAATGGTTAGTCCATTTTCAGTAATGGAGATGAAATTATCACCCCTTTGAAACCTAAATACAAACTATGCAATAACAATAATAGAGTCAATGAGAAACATAATTAGTTTCACCATTGGAATCCTCACCTTGAAAAAGCTTTGTTGGTGCATTTAGTAATAGATACAAACAGTTTTACTAAAATGAATGTTCATTTTCCGTATATTAATTTATATCTCACTTTAGTTAAGAATATTTTCTCCCATTTTACTTATAAAATTATTTATAGGGAAATTTAGAACATGAATTAAATCAACAAATATTTGGTATAGAAGATACATTATCCATGTTTACAAGACAGATGGAACCAGATTTTCAGTGAGTTTAAAACTTCATTGGGTACATAATTTGTTCAATACTATATTGAAACCATTATTATTAGAAACAAATTTATTAAAATGCCTTTCATTAATCATTTTTAAATTAATCATTTAATTAATTCATATTGAGGTATATAATCAAACAAATTTATATAAGAATAATCAAAAGGAAGCCATATTTGGGAATTTTGGTGTTTTACAGGTTTGAGTGCTATTATGGTGGTGACATATGATTATATAAATGGAATTTGATAGGAACATCATTGTTTTATATTGTTGTAAATGACTTAAATTGTAGCTATGGTTAGGTCGTCTCACGTTGAAGAATATTTTTGATTGCCTGACTGAGAAACATGCCCACAATAGGTGAACTGTTTTGGTTGCGAGGGTAGTATGGGGTTATTGCCAAAGGTGGAAGAGGGCAGCCACTTGAAAACTAGTAATGAGGAAAGATGGTTTGAAGCAGAGGCTGGGGCTGGGGCTGGATCTAGGGTCAAGAATTTCATATAGAATATATGTTCATTTTTATATATACTTATATGTGTTTTCATATTCATCTCAAAACACAATCCAATGAAAAATATAGTTTGAACCAATTTACTCTATGTTAAATGGGCCACAATATGTGCATCACTATGGAAGTTTTTATAAGAGGAGTTAAGAGAATGAAGATGCATCAGTTTCCTAAAAGATAAATAAAGTGATCAAGTGCATAGATGGAAGATCAGTAATATATTCTTATTTCAATCGAGGCACCTCACCCCCACTACACATGGTTGTTTCCCTGAAATCCTTCCCTTCAGTGCCACCATTATTTTACAGCTCCCATCTCAGCTGAAATAGGGCACAAACCATCACAAATGAAATAGGGTACGAACCGGGTGCCCCCACACCACTAATATATGGACAGACCTCTGAATATCGCCAAACCCTTTGGTGTATCCTCCAACATTACCTCTTCTTCCATCCACACTAGCTCCTCACCACCACCCATGTAACTGCCCTTTACAAAAACCATTGGCGGTACAGTGGCTTCGCTCCCATTCCCTATCATTATATCCCTCAACTCCTCTTCAAACCTACGGTACATGGAAATGTATCAATTGTAGGCCTGGAAGCCTAGAGATTGGATCCAAAAACACCACGGTACTACAAGCCTAAAACATCATGCGGACAGTCCTCAACAATGTGGTGTAGACTGCCACATTACTCTATATGCCCTTATCCTCCATGCAGCTTCATAATTGTATTTATTTTCCTACATACATAATCAATTACGTGTCTATTTTTTCATTATACATTACAACACGACATGACTATTGAATGCATTATAGTATGCATTCAGTTATTACTATAAGATAATATGGTTTTCAATTTAATCATGTATTCCATGTTTTGTTGTTTACATCTTTATGTTATCAATTACATTATCATTTATCATAATTATCAGAATTTCAAATTTAAATTTCAATATTATTTTTTTTTCATTGAATCCAAATATCTATATTGAAAAACATTTTTTTTATTTCTTATAGATTCTTATACATTTTTCAAATGTCTTTATCCAAAATGTAATCAACTATCCAAATGATATTTCTATATTTTGTCTAATTGTATTTTAATAACAAGTATCGTTAATTTTTGAATTCAAAATGTTAAATATTTTTGTTCATTATTAACATTGAAATGTAGTAATATCTTCTTAAAAAAATGATTTAACCATATCAACTTCTGAACACATAATCTAAGAATTGTGTTATTTCACCGTGCGAATACACGAGCGACTACTAGTTATTTATTATTTTATAATCAAATATGTAAGACTATTATGAAAAATTAATTACGTTACACGATTAAAAAGGATAGGTCATACACACAAATAAGAAATGTTTCCACTATTCAATGAACATATGGGAATGATGGTAAGTGATATATAATATTAAAAAATATCATTAAATCATTAATATCATTTAATTTAATTTTATGAAACTATATATATATATTCCATGTGAGGTGGTGAGGAATAATATAATGTGTTGGTTCGCGAGGTGTAGTCTCCATATACAAAAAAAAATCATTGTTCATTGAATAGTAAAGAATGATGTATAATTTGTATTTACAATTTTATAATTAAATTTATACCATACATATATATCATATAATTATATTTTTAATTTTTTTTATTACCAACCATATTTTTTGGAGCGGAAAAATGAAGTACATATTCTCACAAGGATTTAGACTTCTAGTTCACCCAAATTTTATTCTCATTTCTCATTAGATTGTAAATTTCAGGGAAATATTTATAAAATAGACATAATGATATCTGATTATTTTTTATATATTGATGTTATTAAATGTAAATGGTTAAGATAAATTTTTTTGTCAATATAAAATGAAATTAAAAGAAATCACATGGGTATGAACAATTTATTTTATTCAATCAACTTCATTTGATTTATACCTAAATATATAATACGTTTGTGATTAGATAAAAATACAAAAAATAAGACCTAGGTTTATGAAGGGATTTGAGAAGTTTCTGATTGACCTAAGCGACTCTTAAATTCTATAGAAAACAGGAGAGTGTAGGTCCTTTTATAACTAGGGGAGAGGGAATACACAGATTTTTTGAATAGATAAAAACATAAAAATGTATTAATCAAGAAAAATGACACCAATATATACCACTATTAGGTATTATATAAAAACGGTTATAAATATGGCTGTAAAGTAGGATATATAAATACATTTATGTTATTTTAACCATTATATATTTAGTTTTAAAACATTTAAATTGTTTTAACACTTACTCTTGTAACTATTTTTGATATCAAGGTTAATAATCATTTTGACCGAAAAGTAAAGTGGAATCAATATAATTTAGAAATGATAATCAAAAATATATATTATATTTTATTGAATTTAATTCCGATAAGTAGAAGAAATTATTTTAAAATAATTGTGAAAAACATAATAATGATTTTTTTTCAAAATAGTTTCCTTTTGGGGTATATAAATGTGTTTACAACATATTCAGGTAAAATATTAATTTAAATGGAATTTATATAATTATTTTTAATATTATTTTATATAAATATAATCCAATATAGAATGTAACTTTTTAAAGACATGAAAAGAAAATAATATTTTTAAAAATCAGTACTTTTTTCAATTCAACAAAAAAATAATATCTTCAGAAAATAAAAACAATCACTAAAAGATAATTTTGACTTGATGATTTTTAAATTGATATTATTTTTCACAAATTATAATTCTATAATTTTAATCCAATTCTATTTAATAAATTTATAAGATAAATTTGCAAAAAATTTTGACAATAAAACTATAACTATTAATGGATAAACTAAACACTCAAGTAAACAATATCCCTTAGAAAGTATTAATGTAGATTAAATATAGTTGGATGAAATGATCCTTTAATAGCCCTATCATTTATTTTTGTGTTTGAACTCATAGTTTCTCAAATTTGCCTTTAAAACTATTTAAATAATAAAAATATAATTTTCTGTCCAATAAATAAATATCTATAGAATCTAATTCTTGAATATTAATATCGCATGAATCTGATTTAATATTTACATTTAAAGGTTTTTTTATTATATCCTACTTTTTTAAATTTTATCCCTCTAATTTTATTTTGTCCATAATCTGATGGGTGTGTTTTTATATAAAATTAAAAAAAATTCTATATTTCCTCTTCAATAATAATGTTTTCCGTGAAACCTTTATCTTTAGAATAAATATATTTTATAACACTTGATATTTATAGTAAATAATATAAAAATTTCATTCCTTATAAGAATTATTCTATTCCAACTGAACTACTATCAGACTCAAAATATGAGATGTATCAGGTACATAAGATCTTAATAGTGATTCATGAAACACATCATATACCTTGTACTAACTCAAAGGCAATTTCACTCAATTGGGAACTGATCCAAACATCATTAATATTTCATATAGTCTAAAAAACTAACAACACAACTTTCACAATTTATGAAAATGCATAAATTTGATCCATTAAGATACCTTAAAAAAATATCACCTACCTGAAATGAATGATCCTCTATACTGTTATATACAAAACTTTTCTACCTTCTCTAAGCTATCTTTATATGTTTATAAAAATTATTCACCTAATCAAACATTTATTCTTCCAAATATATTATCACAAACATTCATTCAACTACATTTTCCCAAAAGATTGGACTCTATCACCACTTTCAATATAATGCATGAAAATGGTCAATATTTATTCTACAATGAAAACTATTATTAAAAGAAAGATAATAAAATGAATGATGTTGATCCCAACATTCATGGTAATCCAGTTGAAGAATATTAGATGACGTATTCCAAATACCAAATCATTCTTTCTTATAGACTATCAAATTGAGGATGAAAGGACGTAATAGGATTTAATTTAATACACAATGACTTCAAAAGAAATTTCCAAAAAAAATAGATGTAATTATGGGAAAACAGTTAGACACAATGAAGAAAGGAACCCCATGTATACATACTTCCACTTTGAGATAAAATCAAGAATGATGATAAAAATATAATATACCATGAATTGGATGGATATATACATTTTTTAGTTAATGTTAAAAAATTAACTCAAACTCTATTATTACAATTAGATTTCATTATAAATATAAAAATAGAATTAATTGTTATATATTTTTTATTTCTACTCTATCATTTCAAATGGATGAAACATCATTTATGGAAAACTGTACTCATTTTTACCCTACATAAAATTAAAATAATTCTATGGAAACTCTGTAATATATGATGTCATTAAATCTAACAAAAATATATCAAAGGACTATATACATCATAGTACAACCAGGATGAATCCATAATAGATAGTTATATGCTTCACTCTATAATCATGTATTCACCTGGGAGTAACATGGAACACAAAACCTCTTTCTAAAATTAAAAAACATCCGTTATCAATATTAATCTCATGAGACATACACTTCGTGACTGATTATACTTCTTTTTGAAAACCATGATATTTATTCTATGTTTGATTGATTTTTTAAAAAGATAACACCATTGAAACAATGAAAAATAAAAAGGTATTTTTAGTATTCATAATTTCTATGTAAATATTATTCATATAATTTATTAATATATTAGGTTCCAAATATGGAATAAGTAATGATATATTACATTTCTAAAATAGAAATTAGTGACTCTCTTTAAAGTTTTAGAATGGTAATAAACCATTTAGTAAAAATAAATAATAAATTCTATTCATGTTCACTAGATCATGATCCACTATGTCAAAGTGAATATATACATTATTATTTCATGTTTATTATATATTAATACCTTTATTTTTTATAATTTATGTATCCAAATATTAATTAAAAAATCCATAGCAGGGTTAATATTCATGTGATAGATAATTTAGCTCATGAGGTTTAAATTTATTTAAATAATAAGCTATTACATGATTATTATACATTAGAATATATGAAATTTAATTCAATGAAGCAACATTATTACCAAAAAAGTCTTTTGTTTTGGAAGTTAGGGCTTAAACATGAGTTTTCACTAATCTTCATTTGAATTGAAGAAAACATCAATAAAATTATTCCATCCAAAATAATTTGACTATATTTTGGGTTAGCATAGTTTGTGGGAATAATAACCTAAGTTGGTTTTAAAAATAACCATAAGTAGTAAACATATAATCCATGTAATCTATTAATCTAAATGAAATTTTTAGGTTTTAGACACTCTTTAACAACTTTTGTTTTAGGTGGATTGTAGTTATTACATCATTACTTACAATATCTACCTAAAATATATATCTAGAAAAACTAGAATTCAAATTTACTAAATTTAAAATATAAATTATTTTATTTCTCAGTTTGGAGAGAAACTCTCCAATGATTCTCATAATAATAATTTATTTTGAATATTTTAGGATTTATTCAATAAATACAACCACAAATCTATCCAAGAATTCCATGAAAATAATATTTACCTAATCTTTAATTATAGTTGGATATTTTTTCAACCTAAAGGTAATAACCAAACGCTAATAATTCTTATATTGTTAATTAAATTTCGTGGATGATTTTATTTCATTCATAGATTTTAGAGTTTTTTAATATATTAATTCATGTATTTAAGTTACTATTCACTTCCGAATGTAACCTAATTTGATCTATTTTGTTTATGTCAGGTGAAGAAGATACTTGAAAATGATCAAAAATAGGTGAATATTAGCACTAAATGAAACTTCACACCCTGAGCGAATTGAAGCGATGATGCAATATATTTTTTAGGATGTATTATTGTTATAAAATTATAGTACAACACTTATTGATTGTGTATTTCATTTACATGATGTGAGTTTTTTGGGATGATTTTTCGGAAGGGACAGACTAAAATTATCGATGCCTGAAGTCATTATATTATACGATGTTTAACATTTACAAATTTATTATGTGTCATCAAGCTCAAAATTAATTACAAAACAGCCAAGGGTTGGACAAAAATACTTATAAATATCTACTCTTGAATGATCCTTTGAAGAAATATGAATAGAGTGGATTCACAAGGGACATCTATCAGAGACACAAACTACTGTGGAGCCCTAATGCATCAACATTATTTAGGATATTTCATTATTCATTTTCTATAACCTCTCATTTTCTATAACCTCTCATGAATGGGGAATGATTGTATGATTTATTTTATATTTTATTGAAAAAAATGTTGGGTTTTCATATTTTTTCACCAATTATATACATTACCTATTTATATATGCAAGACCATCGGGAGTGGGGTTGAGTAATGGGTTTAATTTTGTTCTTTCAATGACCATGACCATTGCCAAGTTTTCTAGAATACCATTTATTAATGTGTGATATAGGGTTTATAATTATTCCATTACCATTGGGTTATGCTCTATATTGTGTTTAAATCTGGTTTCAAGTAACCCATCCTGTATATTACAATGTACCTGACCATGAGAGAAGGATATTTTTGGATATATCATTCACCATGTCCATTAGAGTCACTCATTCATGGTTTTGATGACTTCATATTTTCTAATTGTTTTTTCTTACCTTTTCAACCCATGAACCTTGATTCATTTCTACTCAAAACCATTTTTATATTTTTTCTCCAAATATATATACCAATATAATTCCTAGTAGCTTAGATTTTATTTATAAAAAAATAATTATATTATGTTTATTTTATTTAATTGATATTTTCTCCAACCCTCCCTCTAGGTTTGACCTCAGACTTGCAATTCCTATACTACCCTACAGTTTTGAATATTGATTGATTGGTGTATTAAATTCCTAAATTTGTAAATCCTGTAATAATTAATTAATCCCATAAGTTCGTAAAATTTTCAATGTAATTTTTTTGGGATATGAGTGGATATATTATTGATTTTATCATCTATAAAAAAATATTTTCTACTATTTTCTATTTTATGATTTATAGAATTGTTTTTATTTTTTGTTTCATTTTTACCTCACATGGTATTTTCGTTTTTCATGGAAGTGATACCTAGAAAATTGACTACCAAATAGAGGTTCTTTTTCCAAGTGGAAAATGTGGCACTAATACTCAATAAATTATAAATTATGAATAAAAAATCTGATATGTTCACACAACCATAACTGTGGTTTGAATGTGAAATAACCCATAGTCAAATGCTAGAATTGAAAAAAAAAATCCCCTCAAGAAAAGAAGAAAGGATTATAAATCAGAGGTATAAACCACATATGAATGTGATTTTTATGGTAATTATGATACACTTGATTTTTCAGGATTAAAATATGATGAATAAGGTAAACATTCAGTAAATCTTGATTTAGTTAAAACACAATTCATCAAAAAATATTATGAAGAATTAAAAAAATGATCCTCATATTATGAGTTACAAAAAAGTTTCATAAAAAACATATAATACAACTATAGGATGAAAAATAATTTGAGGAAGAAGACACATCTTCCCCATTTATAACCATTTTTTAGAAAAAGTATGTCTCCTTTCAAAAAAAGAAGATATGAAGAACTGAATTCACCCTAAATTGACTATATAGTGGAAAAAATAAATCTGCAGTAGAACAATAATTTTACATCTTCTGTAAAGACCGTTAAATCCTCTTCGTTATACCAATGCTATTTAGACTATGTTCAGAACCAATGAGAACAACTCTAATTGTATTGAGAAGAATTCAAGATTAGATTGGATGATTTCAAAGTCCAAATTGGGTGAACATGAGACGGTTATCATTACAACAGACTGTAATTTTCTAACCAAGGTATGGTAAAGCTACTGGACTGTTAAAAAATTGTATCTTCTAGAAGGAAACCTGATTTTTATAGTTTTATTGGAATTTTGATTTATTCATTTCATGAAATTTAATATTATATTAGTATTAAATTTCAATTCCCTTTTTAGATTTGAGAGTTATTAAAATTGAATGTTCTTTCAAATTTGATTCTAATTTTTTTGAGGTATATAAAAGGAACTAAAATTAGAAGTAGGCATAATGAAGAAGCTATTTCATGACCATTTCACATCATGAACCCCATTCATGATTTGAAGACAAAATACATTTTTTGTAATAATTTACACATCGTGAATTCGGTGCATTCAATACCAACGTAACTGAATTCATGGAATCGATTTTAGAATAGAGTTATCATTTAAATTCATAATTTTTCTATTTTATTTTATAAATTTAAAATGTTTTAGATCTTTAAATGAAAATTTTTTGTCCACAATTGATTCTATATTTAATCAATTTAACTAAGAGACATAAACTACTTTAAACAATTATCATTAAATGAATTTATATTTTTTTTATATAAATTTAAATGCGAAAATTAGAAACAACACCTAGTAGAGATGAGTATGTGGACTAATATTTGACAAATAATGATTTTTTTAGAATTTTGATCATTGTAAATTAAATTTTTTTAGATATTTAGACAACATTAAATTTTAGATATTTTCATACATTTATTTAATTATTAAAATGAATCTCAATGAGTAGTTTCCCCAACCATTGGTCTCATTCCAAAGAATTCCACTAGGCCCATTTTTTCCCATTATTTTTTTTCTATTTTCCTTTTGAAAGTTAGACCTACTTTCTTCTAGAACTTTCTTTTCATCACATAGATTCTTTAGCTTTACAGAATTACTATTAATATGTTTGTGGAAATATTTTTTTAAAAAATTATCTAGGGAACCACTCAACATTAATCCTCTATAATACCATATACACAGTGAACATACATGTTTGGAAATGATCCATGTTTCAATCCCATACTATCATTTCATACCTCCCTCTCAATAGTTTTCATGATATTTAACAAAATAAGTGTGGGGGGATTGTATTGTGTATACCCAGATATACATTACTAGGGATATTTTTCATTGTTGTATTAGTATGATATCATGATAATATGTAAAATATTTTATTTAATTTTATTATTCTCATATCTTGCTAATATCCATTTGAAACAAATACTAAAAAGGAAAAAGGAGAAAATGTGATGTGTTTAGGGAAACTAAAAAATCTGTATTCCATCACTAGTGATCTTGTTATAGTTACTTATAATAGTTTTTTTAGGAGATAATTAATTGTTGGGTGGATAATATTAGAGTTTAAGCAATAAAAACTTTTTAATAAAATAAATCATAAAAAAGTGCAAGAGAAGATTGTAACACCCCGAGATTTTATGAAAACTATTCTTTTTAATTTTATTAATGTCTTGTGTTGTACGATATACCAAAAGGAGCTTACTCAACACGCATCCTTGACTTGACTTTCGTTACACGCAAGCGCTACTTTCCGCGATAGCGTGTGTTGTAAGCAATACCGAGTTTCGCTAAACAATGATATGCTATTAAAATATTATTAAAATAGCCGTTATGAATAGTAATAACCACTTTTTGAAATTTTGTAAATTTTATTTTTTGAAATGGACTTCATTTTTGGATTTGGAGTATCGAAATTAGCTTAGGGTGAAATTTTGGTACTTTTCGGCTAACTTTCTTTTTCTGATGAATAGTGAAAATTACTATGTTTTAATTAAAAACAACCGTTTTAATCGAAATAATTAATAGTGATAAATTATTAATTTGAGTGGTTTTAAATTATATTTAGAATATATTTTTACAATTTAATACAATGTTGGTCATTAGATGTAATTTCACATTTAAACCAGACATAAACAAGTGTCAACCTTTTGATAGTTATCATCTCTTAAGAACACGCTATTTGTTTTGACGACGGGAATTAATTTTTAAATTAATTAATGCAACTGATATGTTTTTAATTTGGTAAAATAGACATCATTTTTTATTTCATTATATCAAATATAGCTTAGGCCTAATTTTTGGTATTTTTATGGAAACTTTCATTTTTTGATAAATAGTGAAACCACTAAGTGGTAGTTAAAAAAATGATTTTTTCATAAAACATAATTTTACCGCTTCTGTGAGTGGAATTTCAAAAATCCTAGAGACACGGTTGATGTCAGTAAGTAAAATGTGGTTCAATGATATGAAAATAATTTTTGGTGAATAGTAACTTTTTACATTTTTTAACCACGGTTAAAAGTAAATAGGGTAATTAAGGGTCAGAATGTTATTATTTTTACCCTAACACATGTTCTAATTATATTGGATATGTGTAATTCGACCAAAAAAAACCTTAGGAATAAAATATGATCATTTAGTCCCACTTGGATTAGATTAGGACATTTATTATTAATTTATTTAAAGAAGGGTTAAAATAGTTAAAATCAAAGTTTATAAGTAAATCATTTTTAATATAGGGTTATCCATAAGATAAATTAGACTATAAATAATAATTAGAAATCTAAAAATATTTCCTACATAATGATATTTTATTTATAATTTTTAGACATTAAATAAATTAATTTATTTATGACACAATGATGATGCAATAATTACCATAATAGTGAAAAATTATAATAATGGATATTATAAATACCCAAATAAATATAATTTGAGACTTTTTACGAATTACACTAATTTTAAAGATTAATATGACATGTTAGTATTGATTTACCTAAATATTTTGGAACTAATCATTCTTTTATGATTTTCACAAAAAATCAATTACTAAATAGTGTCAAAATTGACATAAAATAGTTTTTAAAACAAATATTATATTATTAATTGTTATTTTATTCCTAAAAATCTAAGGTTCGGAAAAATGACTTAGATAAGGTTATATATATTAATAATAGACAACTTGGGGTTCGTTTTCCTTGTTATATTACATTTATTAACCTTATAGTGTAAGAACACAAGAAGACACGGTAAAAGTAAAATTATTTAACTTAATGTTAAATCTAAATGATAAGGATAGAATAGGAACCTAAACTTGTATAAATTTTATTGGATGATATTATTTAGATCCATCCCCGCCTTATCTTCGAAATAAATCAATTTGGAGCTATTTAAAACTGAAAATGACTTAATAATAAAATAATATTTTTAGTTTTCCAAAGGAGCCCCTCTCCTCCCTTATAAAAGGGCACCTTCTTCCTCTCTTCCTCACACAACATTGAGCCTTCAAGCTCGGCCAACCCCTGCCAATTTCTCCTCTCCAATTCCCTAGAAACATCCTAGAGGTTCGGGTCTTCTTCAAAGACCTATTTTAGTGCCCTAAAAGGAGGTATCAAAGAAGCACTTCAAAGAAGAGGTAATGTCCGTTACCGATTCTTTCATCTTTATTTCTTCTTCCACTTCATCTTATTTAGTTGTTTCATTATGAAGTAATAACACCATTATCACTCATATACTGATATTTTATTATAAGTATGAAACAACCCTATTTCACCATCTATCCATCCTACGGAAAAAGAAATCACCGCCCGTGCGTACGTACGGAATACCGTCTCCACGCCGTGGTGTAATCTATTTTCCACCACAACCTTACTTGAATGGGTATAATGGTGTAAATAATGACTATATATTACTATTATAAAGTTATATTTATTCTAAAATAGTATACATACACTCCAATACAATTCCACGATCATAGGAACGATATCCTCACTCGTGCGTACGTACGGAATACCGTCTCCACGATGTGATTCGACTCGTTCTACATGATCTTTATTTCATAATGATTATATAAATGAATTGAATGAATGAATATGATATATATTACACTAATACCATTCTGGAAATGAGGTATCTATATCCTAAAGAGAAGAATAAGAATTTATTCGAGAAATCACGCATAAGAACAAAAAGTAATAAACACCCGAATAACAAGTAGTAATGAAATATTACTAATAAGAAGCTAAGAATATGACCATATATGATATCATAACAATAAATATGATTTTGGAATAAGTCAATAACATTATTTAAATCATTATACAGGAGGTTCCTACACTTACGAAGCAAATCAGACCTAAGGTAAGGGAAATATCACAATCTCATTTTTATCCGAGATTGTTTATGCTTTGGAATTTACTGGGCTATATTTTATCATCCACATCCATGTTTCCTCAATATGTAATATTTATATCCTTATAAAATAGTTTATATCCAATTTTACCCTTCGGTGAGTTTTTAGTAAAAGATATGAATGGAATCTTTTGTCGTTTTTCATACGATGTACTTTTTGACTTTTCTGAAAAATGTTCGAGAAGAATGTTTTCTTAACTTATACGGCATGAAGGGATTTTAAAATAAATATTTCCAATAATCTTCCTTTAAAAGTTTTCAAGTTTATTTTTTATCTACTTCTTTTAGTTTAGAATTGTAAGACATGTTAATAAAGAAAATGTTTTTGAAGTAGAAAGGATATTTTCCTCAAGAATGGAGTTCAAGTGTTTTATCAAAATTATTTTCCATCTAAGATAACAAAGGGTTCTGTTTCTATCCCTTTTATTACATTGATTTGATTATTTTGTGATTGAAATATTTTTATGAATTCCTTTATCATATATGAATTGTTTTATGATGTCCCGATGTTTATGATTCCCATTTTTATTACATGGGTTATTCAATGATGTATGATTTTTGATTTTGTGGCACACATAAAAATGCTATCATTATGAGATGGGTGGGACCTATATCTCCCTCCAATGCATTGGGTAAATATTTTATATCTCATGAGATAGACATGGCTGGAATGGTAGGTTATACCGGTTGTTTCCCTCGGAATTCGGGGATGGCCTCCTGGATGGGAGATTCAAACGTTCTGATCGGTTTCTAACGGGTTTGTTCATAGAACCAGAAACATCCAATGATTCCACATCCATTTGGACCTACTTTATAATGGTAGGTGCATAATTAGTTTGTGAACTGACGAGGCTTAGGAATTTGCATTGGTCGAGAGGATGGGAGGTCAGACTCATCACACCTTGTTGAGGGGAATTATTGTCTATTCCGGGACTCTCTTTATAGATTTAAGTTATGTTCGTGAATCCTTATTACATTACCAAGTATAAAATGAGCTTTCCTTCAGATCTAACAATCAATGATTAAATATGTAGGAAATTTAGAGAATCCATTGTATGTATTCGAGGTTCTTCATCAATAGAGAATCATCTGTATTTGTCAGAGATTCTTGGTCAATAGTACCCTTCGACACATTTATACAAAAGTCTCTTGGTCATTATGATGACCATGCTGGTTTTAAAGCCACTCAGTGGGGCACTTGAATTTTATTGTCATTCAGAAAGACATGGATTATTTCAGAGTTGGGATCGAACTGGTAGATGGGCTACCTACGTATCCTTTGTTTTGGAAAAGGAATCATAACCCACGTAGTTCGAGTAAGGGAGTATGATGTTTATGATTGATGGCTTAAAGAAGGATGTCATAAATAATTTTACCCTCTAAGCTCATGTGAGTCAAGCTCGGTGTGAGAAACAAGAGGTATTGGTAATAAAATAGACAATTGGGCCATGAAAGATGTAATCATAAGAAATGGTTTGGGACTTATGTATGTATGACTGCCCAGATAAATGAAAGTTAGGATATAATTTAGGGAGAAACTACAGGAACATGGTCCATAAAGGTATATGTGCTTCATGGAGATTTGAATACTCTAACTTGGGACTTATTCCTGAAAAGGAAACCCAAACTAGGAGAGGAATGATAATTGGGTGTTACTCCTGAGAAGGAATCACAGATCAAACATAAATTAGGACTGGTTAAAGAGAAATTAAGGGACTTGGGGCTTACTCCTGAAAAGGAAGCCCAAAATTATGACTGGGACTTATTCCTGAAAAGGAAGCCCAGGTTAGGGGACTTGGGGATTACTCCTGAAAAGGAAGCCCAAAAATTATGACTGGGACTTACTCCTGAAAAGGAAACCCAAAAATTTTGACTGGGACTTACTCCTGAAAAGGAAGCCCAGGTTAAAGGATTATGATTGGGACTTACTCCTGAAAAGGAAGCCTAGGTTAAAGGATTATGATTGGGACTTACTCCTGAAAAGGAAGCTCAGGTTAAGGATTCTATCATCATAAAGGATGAGGTTTAATGAATGAACTCTCACTTTTTAGTGACATAAAGATGTAAAAATCACTATGTTTTGAGAGATATTCCACAGAATTCTTTCAGATAAGGAAGTCAAATCAAGCAATAATGCCATAATTGGATTTGAAGAGTGTCTTGAATACTAAATCTTGAATAGGAAAGGTGTAATGGCTTAAGCGGGGTGAAATGGGCAAGAAAGGAACCAATAAAAAGGGAAGCAAGCACTCAAGTCTTGGAAGGCGCGCATGTACTGCGTGGGCGTGCAAGTATTGGTCGCGTAGATATACCTGCATGACATGTGTGGGGTACTTTCACGATGTTCAACCAGCATTGAAATACTTGAGCGACTCTTTATTAAAGCCTTTAGAATCCTCTTGAGGTTCTTCCAGAAAAGGGACGCGCAAGTTCTATCGAAGGAGTAAGGCGGCGCGCAAGTGTGACCACTTCCCTTAAGGGCTGGCCACTCAGGCGTGCAAGTGTTGATGACTTTCAACACTAAGGCCTTACTCCCTCTCTTTAGATCTTCCGTTCTAGGTATGAAATTACATTAGAAGTGTTCTGGAAGCTTTGAGAAGAGACTTGGGCGTCGGGAGCTTCAATCCAAGTTTCTGAAAAAAAACACCCTCCCGAAATGGTGGGCCCACAGGGTCTATTTATAGGTAGGAGAAGACCCTGGGTGGTTACCGGGAGGTTATCACATAGGTCACGCAAGTCACATGCATGACCATAAGGTGTCGCACAAGTAGACTTGCACGACCACTAGGCGGCGCACAAGTGTACTTGCGCGACCTATGGGCAATGTTCTCCTTGTTCATCCACTTGTCGATTTTTTATGTTTCTTCAAAGGATGAATCAATTTGGACTTAGGTATTTCCCTTTTTTCAGTTGTTAGACTCTGTGACAGAAAGGATCATCAACAAAAGTCTCCCCTCAGAGTTGGATCTGGAGAGAAAAGAGGATTTGACTCTGAGGTGAAAAGAAAAACAAGAAATCTGGCAGTTTAAAGTCATGCATGTCGGACATACAAAGGCTAATGTTTAAGGTCGAAATAGCTTTGACCGAAATGGATTAGAATTGACTCAATTCCTTGACAACTCATCTGAAAACATAGTACCATACTGAATTATGAGGGAAAATATGTAAGCTATGACTTATGAATATTTGAATCTGAGGAATGATATGAAAGAGAGCTAAAAGGCATTAGAAGAAGTATTTTCCAAGAATTAAGTTACTATTGTTTAACAAAACCTGTTAGGGGGTTGAATTATGCAGGGCCACCTAAGGGCATTGGTTACATGGTCAAATAAATAGCATCTTTTGGCTGAAAAGTCTGTTATGTGGACTGTTTATGCAAGGCCACCTATGGGAACGTGCTGCATAGTCAGGCAAAAGAACTCACAGAAATTTACTTTCCTAGTGCTAAAAGCCAGTGAAAGTTTATGGAGATTCAAATTTTCTAAAGTATAGAGTTTGTTGTATGGAAAGAGGTACTTGAATATAGAGAAGATATTTCCGAACAATAATATCGAAGAATTGAATAAATATCACTCCTACGAAGGTCTGACCCAAACGTAGGGAAAGAGAATATGGAGAGTATAAACCATAGACTTGAATATTTTTAGATCATGAAAAAGGACATGGGACAAATATGTTAAGGATGGCTATTTTTTTGCAGATCCCTACATACCGTCATTTAAGACAAATAAGGACAAAAGAGGCATTCTTCCCAAGAATGAAGTTACCATTTTCCAGCAAACCCGTTAGGGGGTTGAATTATGAAGGTCCACCTAAGGGCATTGGCTACATAGTCAAATAAATAGTATCCTTCGGCTGACAAGTCTGTTATGTGGACTGTTTATGCAAGGCCACCTATGGGCATGTACTGCATAGTCAGGAAAAAGCATTCTCAGAAGTTTGACATTTTTGTGACTAAAAGTCATGAAAAGGGTTATGAAGATCTGAAAATATTTAAGGTTAGGATTATAACACATAAAGATGGGTATTGTCCAATGTATATAGAGATACATAGGTCAATGAAAACCATAATCATGATATGGCTGGGTCCTGAATTGAAATTTTGGACTTCACTACATATCTCATAAGAATGAGAATCAGGCCATACGTAGTTCTTGAAATGCAGTTTAACGTCGTGCAGGACGAAAGTATGAGAGATCTTAGTTTAGGGACATAGAGTTCGGACCATAATAATGAATACATAGTGTGTGTTTTCATGAGGACTTTTCAGGCAAGGGACTGGAAGTGAAATTTGGGGTTAGGACCAAAAGAATTGGGGCTGGATTTGAGGGATACTCGAACGTTCCTACGTATCCCATAAGGATGGGAATCAAGCCCACGTAGTTCTAGATATACCATTTGTACATATTTGGTTCATACATGTGAAGAGTGAAAGGGGACTTTAGTACAATGATGGTTTAACCCGAGATAAAAAGTTTAGGCATTACCATGTATGCACGTAGTCTTTTGAAATGAAACATGATTGAAAAATCAATGTAAATAATTGTTCCTTCTCAAATGAGGAAATCAAAGATTATTGTAGTTTATTGTCATACCGGACAAAAGTGTTGTATAGTTTAATGTCGTATAACAAGGACGAAAGTGAATCAAATGTAAAAATATTGATTCTGAGGGCAGTTTCACAAATCAACATCGTATGAGATGAAGGTAAACCGAAGTGAAGAGACTGATTTTTGGGCTTGAACCTTGGGAGGATGCCTACGTACCTAACCTGGAAGGAAAGGATCAAAATCCGCGTAGTTCAATTAAAGAATAAATTAATGATCCAGTTATTCTTGTGGACAATGACCTAAAAAAATGTTGGGACTTACACATGGTTAGTAGCCTAGAGAGAGTGTTATGGTTGAGGTTTTTTCTAAGCTCACATGAGTTATACTCATTGTGAGAAACAAGAGGTAGCAACAACCTTAACGATGCACAGTTTAATGTCATGTTGCAGGGACAAATTATAGTTTAGCATCATGTAAGACATATCAAGGACTTTCTGTACAGTTTAGCGTCATGTAATTAGGACGATGAGGAAAATATAGTTTAATGTCATGTTGGACAAAAGGGAGAATAGTTTAAGGTCATATACATGGACCGTGGATGGTGCAGTTTAATGTCATGCTGGACATATGTAAAGTTTAAGGTTTTACAGGAACTTTGATGATTATGTAGTTTAACGTCTTTTCGGACGTAAGGGACTTTCAAATAGTTTAGGGTCTTATGCATGGACTACTGCTGTATAGTTTAACGTTGTATAGAAAGGACAAACTGGTGTTGCACATTTTAATGTCATGTTGCAGACACAATACAGTTTAGCGTCATGTAGGACGAAAGGGGGACTGTGCAGTTTAATGTAATGCAGTGAGGACAGATTAGGGATTTTTTTAGTTTAATGTCATGCTGGACAAAAGTGTGAATAGTTTAAGGTAATACTGGACCAAGGAGGAGTTTAAGGTCATACTAGACCATTGCTGTATATTTTAACGTCATATAGCAAGGAAGAACTGGTGCTGCACAGTTTAGTGCCATGTTGCGGGGACAATATAGTTTAGCGTCATGTAGGATGAAAGGGGGACTGTGTAGTTTAATGTCATGCAGTGAGGACAGATTAGGGATTTTTTTCTTCAGTTTAATGTCATGCTGGACAAAAGTGTGAATAGTTTAAGGTCATACTGGACCAAGGAGGAGTTTATGGTCATACTGGACCATTTCTGTATAGTTTAACGTCATATAGCAAGGATGAACTGGTGCTGCATAGTTTAGTGTCATGTTGTGGGGACATCTTGTGAATAAATTATAGTTTATACAAAATACTTCTTCGAAAATCTGGCATTAGTTGGAGTAGTAATGAGTTCTCCATCCATCGAGATTAATGAATAAGCTCCATTGGAGTAGACCCTAATTATTGAATAAGGTCCTTCCCATTTTGGATCAAGCTTGGGAGGTTTCTTTCCTGGTATCATTGGAGTTCTGAGAACTAATACCAATTCTCCCTGAATGAATGAATGAAGATGAACTTTTTTGTTAAAAGCTCGTGCTATTCGATTCTGATAGATTGCCAAGTGGTGGAAAGTGCACAATCATTTCTCATCTAACTATTCCAAATAATTAAATCGCTTTTGGGATTGGTCATCTGTAGATAACTGATCACAAATGGATACTTGGAGTGAGGGAAACTGAACTTCAATTGGCAAGACTGCTTCTGTTCCATATACCAATGAATATGGAGTTGGCCGCATTGCATTGCGGGTGGTAGTCCGATAAGCCCATAAAGCATGAAAGAGTTTATCAGGCCATGACCTCTTATCTTTATTCACCATATTTTGCAGTACATTTGAAAGAGTCTTGTTAAAGGCTTCTATTTGGCCATTGGCCGCCGCATGATACCGAGATGAATGGTTGGATTTAATGTTGTATTCTTGATACAATTTATTCACCTCAGAAGAATAGAAGATGGTGCCGTTGTCCATCAATATGGTATGAGGGAAACCAAATCTAGTAATGATGTTAGACTTGATGAAGCTAACAATGCATTTAGAACTGACTTCTTTGAGAGGTACTGCCTCTGCCCATTTGGAAAAGAAATCAGTAGCACCGTAGCTGAAGGGTAAGGTCCCACCACATCCATTCCCCATGTGGCAAATGTCCACGATTATTTAGCTGTATGAATAAACTCTGGAGGTTGATGAATGAAGTTGGCATGTACTTGGAATGAATGACACTTATTTGTGATATTAACACAATCTTGTATCATTGAAGGGAAAAAGTATCCAAGCCTTCGAATTTGATCAGACAATCTATGTCCAGACTGGTGGGAACCACAGACTCCTGCATGCACTTCTTTCATGACAGCCATTGTCTCTTCACCATCAATGCATCTGAAGAGAACTCCATCAAAACCACGTTTGTAGAGAATTTTCTGTAGGTGTTTTGGGCTATCATAAAGAGTAAAATTTACCACATGTCGCCGGATTTGTTCTTTCTCATCTCTATCAGGTGGAAGTGTTCCATTTTGAAGGTATTCCCTGATAGGTGAAATCCATCCTGTAGTAGACCATACGGTTCAGGATTGGGACTAATTTCATTAATTTCCTCTGTTTTGGCATGAATATAAGGTGAAATTGCACGACAGTGGGCAATACTGATGGTTGTCTCATCCCGATTTGGATCTGCTAGAGCTGTGGCTATATTAGCCAGTGCGTCAGCTTGAGTATTTTGTGATCTTGGGACGTAAGAAAATGTCGGTTCTGAAGGGAATTCTGCTATTAACTCTCTGACGTAATCATACAAAGGGATTAATTCTTGTTTTCTGATGGCATAATCCCCATTGACTTGTTTGATTACCAGGTCTGAATCACCTTTTACCTTTAAGTGATTCACTTGTTCTTGAAGCGCTAACTCCAAGCCTATGATAAGAGCTTGGTATTCAACTTCATTATTGGTACCACCTTCCCACAATAAAAAGGAATAAGGTAACACTGCCTTATATGGAGAAATGAGCACAATTCCCAAACCAACTTTGTTGAATTTAGGATTTTCCATTTTCTTCCCTGTTGGACTTCTGGAAGCACCATAAAAATATATTGCCCATGTTTTAGGACTCTCTTGAATAGAGAAAACTTCCTCATCAGGGAGTTCAATATCTGAAGATGTGTCTTCCACTAAAGGATGTTCAGCCAGAAAATCAGCCAGATCTTGGCCCTTTATCGCCTTTTGAGACACATACTGAATGTCGAACTGCTGCAAAATAACTGCCCACCTTGCTAGACGTCCTCTAAGCATTGGACGACTAAGGATGAATTTGAGCGGATTATTGCGAGATACCAATTGGACATCGTGATGTTGCAGGTAGTGTCTCAGTTTCTGAACTACAATGATTAATGCCAGGCAGCACTTCTCAGTACTTGAATACCGGGTTTCTGCTTCAAGCATAGTTCTACTGAGATAGTAGAGGCTATTTTCATTCCCATCATCATTCTTTTGAGCAAGAAAGGCACCCAATGATCGCTCTAGAGCTGTCACATATAGGATAAGTGGTCTTCCTTCTACAGGTGGCATGAGTACTAGTGGACTCAATAGGTATATAGTGAGAACATCAAATGCTTCTTGACATTCTTCAGTCCACTGGTAAGTGACTCCATTTTCATTAATTTAGTAAAGGGTAAACTTTTTCCTGCCAAATCGGTGATGAAACGCCGAATATAGGCTAAGTGTCCTTGAAGTCCTCTTAATTCTTTCAAATTCTGAGGAGGTGACATACCAGGGATTGACTTGGTCTTCTCAGGATCTACTTCATTACCACGATGGCATACAACAAAGCCGAGAAATTTTCCTGAGGTTACCCCAAAAGAACATTTTAATGGGTTCATCTTCAAATTATGTTGTAGAAGCTTGTGGAATATGACTTCCAAATCAGACTATTGATTAGAACGTTGTTTGTATTTGACAACCAAATCGTCTATATAGAATTCAACAAACTTCCCTATGAAAGGTTTGAAAATACGATGTGTGGCGCGTTGATATGTTGCACCTGCATTCTTTAAACCAAAGGGCATCACCCGGTAACAAAACACACCTTGAGGGGCTCGGAAGGCTGTGGATTCCTCATCATCTGGGGCCATTTGGATCTGATTATATCCAGAATATCCATCCATGAAGGAAAGTACTTCATATCCAGCCGTCACATCAATTAAGAGTTCTATAATCGGAACTGGGAAATCATCTTTAGGACAATACCGATTAAGATCTTTAAAATCGATGCAAACCCTAATTTGTCTGTTCTTCTTCTTTACGGGGACAATATTAGCCAACCACTTGGGATACTGAACATCTCTGACGAAGTTATCTTTGATCATCTTATCCACTTCAGCTTCAATTTTGGAAGCATAAGTTGGGTGTGTTCTTCTCGTGGCTTGCTTAAATCCGTGATGTTCTTTTGGTAAACCCAAATGATGAGTAGCAACATCAGGATCAAGCCCAGGCATTTCTTTATAGTTCGAAGAAAAAATATCTTTATTTTTATTTAGAAAATAAATATACATCTCTTTCTCTTCAAGGGTCATGGCCGCACTAATTAAAGTGGGGCATGGATCTTTCTCTGTACCCAGATTTATTTCTCTAAGTTCATCCATAGTGGTAGAGATACCCTCTTCAAATGCTGGAGGATAATCTCTAAGATCTTCCTCTTCCTCTTCATCATGTGCTATTTTTTCCGTTTCTACATGCATAGTAGATGAAAAAACGAAATTTTCATGATCAGAAGAGGTGTCAAAATTTTCTCATTTTGAAGAAGAAGCTTCCATTTCCGACCCTATTAATGATAAAGGGTCTTCTTTGGGAAATAAAGAGGAGATGATTGATTGAGAATTGACATCATTATTCACCTCCGATGTTGCTATAACTTCTTCTGGCCTGATTGGAAAAGTATAGACCTGTTGGATTTCAGCAGATGAAATGAAAACGCCACCACTTGTGTTTTCATCACTGTTTGGTAGGTTACCAATTTCTCCCATGTTGTCTGGCTCGATTGCCGTAATTGACATTATGGATCTTTCTATAAGAGTATATTGATTTGAGCCTATTTTGTCAATTTTACTGATAGGTAACACATAATCTGTACTCACATGTGTAAATGGATTTATTAGAATCTTCTCCAAACCATATGGAGCATTAATTTTGGTAATTTACTTTATTGTAGATTTCTCTCTTTCTTTCATGTGATAAAATTCTGCCTCTATGTATTGAGACTCACATGTCTTGAACGAGGTCTTATCACCATACAATGTTCTATCTTAACCATTGAAACAGTATTTGAGACACTGATGGTATGAGGAAGGGATAGCCGCATGCTGATGTAGCCAGGGTCTTCCAAGCAAGGCGTTGAAAGCTGAGTCTTGATCAACAATCATGAAATCCAAATTGGATACAAGATCTCCAAACTGAGTTCTGAGTGTAACTTTTCCAAGTGGTTCTTGTTCATTTTTATCATATCCTAGTAACATCATGGTAGAAGGAGATAAATTAGATTCTGTGAGGCCCAATTGATGAAGTGTACGAAAGGTCATGAGGTTGACTCCTGAACCATTGTCAATGAAAGATCTTCGGATATCTAAACCATTGACTTTTCCAAATACGTACGGAGGTTTTATGTGCCTATGCACAACATCATCTTTATCTTTATCAGTAAAAGATATCACTTCATGGCATTCTGCAGGATTATTCTCTATGTGATAGACTTCAGCTGCAGCAATTTCAGCTTCAAACTCCTGAGGACTTTACAAAGCTTCGATGAGTGCTTCCCGAATATATTTTGACAGATTCAAATCATCCATAATTGATAACTTGGCTGGTACTTGGGCCAAGTGTTTCAATATATCATACTTTTGATCTAGAGGTCTGCGTTTCCCAACAGGAATATGCGGTTTAGCAGGTACCTTGGAAGCAGATGCTTTGGAAGTTCATGCATCTTGTATTGGGATAGAAGTTGGAAACATACTTGGTTTTGGAAGATTAGACCGATTATATCCATTTACTTGCTGAGATAAAGAAGATGGAACCTTCAATCAGTCTTCCAAAATAACTGTGCCAAGACTGAGTTGACTATTGGTAGAAGAACTTTCTTGTTCTTTTTGAGCTCGCTGAAGGGCTCTACCATGAGTTTTTGCTGCATACACAGTGCTAGCGGTGGTATAATTGGAGTAGTGTCTTCGGAAAGATCCATGTCTTCCCCTGTATCCTGAACCTCTAGAACTTCCTCGGATTCCCTTATTTGATATAGGGAATTCAGGCTCATCAAAATTGAAATTACGACTGGAATACGGATCTTTTAATTGAATCATATTAACAGAACCGAAGATTAACTCTTTGTCTGATAAAGACTCTGCCTGATTAGCCTGTTTAGGCTATGACGTTTGATGGGGCGGTGCCCGTGGCATTGAAGTAGATGGCATAATGTCTTCCAGAGTCAAAGAAAATTTAGGATTTGACACATACTCATCTTCTTCTGATTCTTTTTTCTTCTTTGAATCAAGCCGTTTCTTTGAGGAATTTCCCTCCGACAAATAGGGTTTTACCGTAATATTCATGGAAGAAGACACAATTGGTTTCTTTAATTGTGTTCTCAAAATTTCATGAGTTCAATTTATTGACTTTATGACCATCCAATCATCATACTTTTGTGCATTTCTGATTTTGACTTCTTTCCATTCACCTTCCTCCTCTGGAACTGTAGCAATAACACATGCTACTTGAGTCGAAGAACCTTTCAACTTGACTTGTCCCAAGTCGACCATCTTTTGCAGGAGGTCTTTGAAGACAAAACACTCCTGTATGGGATGCCCTAACATTTGATGAAGGGGACAATAATTGGGACGGTCTTCATCTCCTTCCTTGTTTGGCCTCTTGGGCACTGGTTGTTGAACCAAATTATTTTCCAGAGCTGAAATGAATTAACCAGGAACTTGATCATTTTGGAAAGAGTTTGTTTTACTCTTCAAATCCTCAAATTGTTTTCGTCGTTGATCTCTTTGATCAATTGGACGAAACGACCTTTGTTGTTGGCGTTCAGGAGGTGGATCCCTTCGAGAAGATGAAGGTTTTGAAGTAGAAATAGTTAGAGACGCTTGTTTAAGCATAACTGTAGTAGTTTCTACTTTACCCATTCTCCTTCCGGGAGCTGATGGAATTACATGAGATTTAGACTTAGCCTGTATAAGGGAATCTTCAATCTGCTGAGCGATTGAAGTAAGGTCTCAAAACCCTCCAGTGTATTTCACAGGGATCAATGGCATGCGTAATTCGTCATGCAAATTTTCCACACAGATTGGCAACAGCTCTTCCTGAGGGAGTGATAAACTCAGGGAATATGTTAATCCCTTCCAGCGAGCAATGAAATCAGAGACTCTTTCATTCTCCCTTTGCTTGCAGTTTGTAAGATTGAAAACTGTAGTTTTTGGAAAAGTTGAGCTAAACTGAAGAAGGAATTTTTGGCGAAGATCCTCCCATCTGATGATTGACCGAGATTACAATCTTGTATACCAGACAAAAGCTGGTCCTTGTAAGGTTCGCACGAAGCATCTGAGTTTCACTGCTTCTTGCTGCTCTGGAGTTCCCATCATAGGATCATAACAAGACACGTAATGTGTCAAATGTTGTTTAGGGTCACCTGATCCATTGAATGTAGGGAAAACAGGGTTTCCAAAACTGGATGGAGGAGAAATTGAATCTACCCATTCAGGGTAAACATTCTTTTCTGATTGAACTTTTTCCCGTTTCTCTTCCATAGTTTCTAACCGAGATGTTAATGACTCAATATTAGTTATTAACTTTTGAGAAACATCAGGTTGAATTTCTTCTTGGGTAGGTGCAATGAATGGATCTTGGATAGATGTGGTGATTGGTGTTACAACTGATGGTAGCACTACCAACCGTTGTTGCGCTTGACCCGTAGGATTAGAACAATGAGGGTGTACTGATAAAGGAGGATATTTCTGATCCATCTCAGTAGCTACAACAAATTCCTTCGGATGTCTAACTTCAGCATTCTTAAGAAGAAGACTACTCTGAAATAGTTCTGCAATCAACCTACTTAATTCTTTCATTTCTTCCACCTGTTTTGCAAACCATTGCTCTAATGAGAGCAATTTACCTTCTCATAGGAAGGATATGTAACCTGATTCTTTCCCCTCCCTTTGTTGGATACTTTTTGGAGAGATGGAAGTGGATTAACTAGGTTCTGAGTAATCCTTTGACTTTGTGTATGCACACCTTCTTCATTTGTATCGGTGCATACATTTTCTTGAGTAGGACGCTCTTCATCTGAGTCCGCTGAGTGAGTCTCCTCTGGTGGATTAGAAACAACGGCATTGATGTCATTTATTGATGTATAATGCATCGCATCCCTTCTATCAACATTTCTTTGATATTGTCTTCTTTCATGTCTTTGATGATACATTGCCTTTTGTTGATTTAACCCTTTAGGAACTTCTTGATGAGATATAACTTGGAGGGAATCTCCTGATAATTTGGCTCTTCGTTCCTCTTGGGGCTTCTTCCCCAATCGAGAAAATACCAACATTCTCTGAGGAGCGGATTGATGATTTGAAAGAGTCCCCAGTCTCGTGGACTGGGGATGTTCCTGCTGTTCCTGCTCAACTCCTCGAATCCTATTTGTTGATTTTGAGGGTTGGGTTAAAGGAGTCCCCAGTCTGATAAGATGGTGTGGCTCTTGACATGCTATGTCTGAGACCTTCTTAAAATCTCTATTGATCTTGCGAATCTTTGTTCAGAAATTAGCTGGATGCATTAACCTGTATCCACTTTTATCACCTAGTTTAACAAACCGTTGGATGATTCCCGAAACTTCTGTCATTTGATGATGTGTTTGCTCCATATGAGAGGCTTGTGCAATATTCTTGCCTGCTTGATGTAGGAGCAATTCAACAACTTGTTTTCTATATGTTTGATTTTGAGAGGAACTAGTTGAATCCTGTTCTTGAGCAAGATTTTGATTACGAACAAAGCCCATTTACTGTGGCGGCCATGGGCAATAACATTGCATGAGACCATTTTCGGCGGGCTTTGCTGACTGGAAATCACTGTGAAATGTAGTGCTCCATGAACACCCCATCCTCTGATATGAACATCAGATGGAGCATTGGCAATTAACTAACACAATTTTCGTAGTGCGCCAAGGCATGAACATTGAAGGGTTCTCTGTTTCTTTTCATCCTTCGGATACCGAGAGACTGATAGAGATGCCAAATCAATCTGACGTTGTAGCCCTTCTATTATCTTAAGATGATTTTCATATTCATCATAAGATAATACCTTCTTCTTCAATTGACAAAGTGTTTTCCATATGTTGAGACGAATATCATAGACTCCATCTTCCATCAACATCTTTGGAATGTCATATTGGGAGTCAGCCAAAGGCCAAAACATGACTGGTACCTCACTTTTCGCCAGTTTTTTCCTCATGTTCAGAATTTCCTTTTCATCATTAAATGATGATTCTTCTACTTGTTTTGACCAGAGTTGGTGTTTCCTTATTTCTTCATCGGATTCAAAAATATTGGTAGAGCAATCATTGATCAAACTAGAAGATGCATGACTTAGGGGTGGTTCGAGGAATGAATTATACCATGGGCTATCTTCTGATTGAGAAAGTATTTCATTTTCTAGCGATAAAGTATCATACATGACTGGTTTCGCATTTGCAAATGCCTCAAGATAAGAGGTCTTTCTCGGCACTACATTGTCCACTGGAATATTTTCCAGGCAATGTGAATCACTACTGCGGAGAGGAAATTCACAGTGAAATTCATCATTATGGGGAGGACCACCATAATGGGTTACAGAAAAAGATGAGATCTCTTGCTCCTTGGTCTTCTGACCACACAGAGGGTTCATGTGGCTCTCATCTGAAGACGAAACTTCAAGATTGACCGAATTGTCACGAAGCAAGCCTTCATGAGGAAGTGTCTATTGAAGAACATCAGAATTAATGTTCCCGTTATTGGGAACTGAGGGATTAGAATCTTGAATTCCAACAGATAAATGTCTGAGGGCTTCAAGAACTCCAGCATCGAGCAAGGCCTGGTTACAGATTGGACTTTGATCTTCTGAATGTGCTGGGCGGATCTTTTTTTAGATGACTTCTTACTCACTTTGTAAACAACTTGTTGAAGAAAGTGGTTGCTCTGAGAAGGTGTATGTGCCTGATTAGGAAAGATGGTCAGGTTAGGCTGACGATCTTCACTCAAATCATGTGTATGTGCCTGACTTGGTTGTCCATATGATATGGGGGAGTATGCCCTAAAACCCTCTCGGACTGGAACAGATGTGTGTGTCTGTTCCAGAGTGAATCTTTGATGTGTCACTCCACTGTTAGGGATAGATTTATGTGTCTTTACCTGAGATGTTGCTGAAGCTGTTATGATATCCTGGAAAGCATCCAGAATATGTTCAGGAATTTGCTTCTGCTCTTTCACCATTGACAAAATATGCCTGGTGACTTCAGCTGCCAGAATGGGGATATACGTCCATTCCAGGCATGGAGTAGGTGTATGTGCCTGATCCTATCCTCCTTTTCCTATAAGTGAATCCTGACAGTACTCATGTGTGGGGGCAGAGAGTTGAGTCTGCCTCCTGTTTGTCGTTGGAGCTTTCCGACTGACTTATCTGCGCGCTACCAAGAGAGACTGTTGGTAGGCTTGATTAGTATTAGTAGGTGTATGTGTCTGCTGATTACACTTCGCCAAACGCGGTTGACGAGATCCATCATATATAGTTAGGCGAGCCTGATGACTAACTAATGAGGTATAAGCAGCTGTATGTTCCTACCTATAGTACTCCGCCGGAATTGCCCGGCGGGATTGGCTTGATGCTGCCAGACGAGTCTGCTGGACAGCGGAATTAAAACGGGTAAGTGTGTGTGCCTGCTCATTGTTCGCCACCAAGTTAGGTTGGTGGAGTTCTCCGGAGATGGCAGGGATGAGAACCTGCCCATTGTTAACCGGATTCTGCCTCTGGCGGTTCGTCTTGCCTGCTCGGGTTCGAGGAACCTGAGCCGAACGCCTGGAGTCGGTACCCTCATCATGTTGAGGGCACACTGCCACACGAGTCTGGAAGCGATTATTGATGGGAGCCCTCGGGAAAGACTCCTGTCTTTTTGAATTAAGTTCCTAAGGGACCTGCTCATTCACTTCCTCGGAGTAAGAGAGCGAATGGAAATTGTGTTCCGGGGATAACGACCCGAAACGGTTGGAGACAGTAGTCAGCACCGCCTGCCTCTTGATCACTGGTCGTCGTTGTCCGGACGACCTGTGTGAGTTGTTCACTTGGAGGGCCTGTCGGACAGCCTCCAGAGTTGGGATGGAACCATGTTGACGGTACTCCTTAACCAGCACATTTGATACCCAGCGTTGAAGAAGCTGAGTAGGTGATGTCATCCTCAGAGCGTGTGATGATCCAGTAGGAATAGCAGTAGTGGTATTTGTATTAGCAGTATTCACAAGTGTGAATTTGAGAGCAGCCATTATGGAAATACAGAAGATCTTGGAAAAGAGTGCTTGTTTGATATAACAGACGTAATCAAGATAAAATTCAGCCACTTCATCCTTTGGATGAGCACACATGTCAATGATTGTTTTTGATAGCCCTCTTATTGAGTTTTAAATAGGGGCTTAACAAATAGGTAAAACATCATTTTATCTTGGTTAAGGATTCACGTCGGGTTCACCATTTTTTGTTTCCCTCAGAATTCGGGGATCACCTCCTAGATGGGAGATTCAAACATTCCGAATGGTTTCTAACGGGTTTTTTCGTAGAACCAGAAACATCCAATGATTCCACATCCATTTGGACCTATATTCCAAAGGTAGGCGCTTCATTAGTTTGTGAACTGATGAGGCTTAGGAATTTGCATTGGTCGAGAGGATGGTAGGTCGGACTCATCACACCTTTTTGAGGGGAATTATTGTCTATTCTGGGACTCTATTTATAGATTTAATTTATGTTTGTGAATCCTTATTACATTACGAAGTATAAAATGAGCTTTCCTTCAGATCTAACAATCAATGATTAAATATGTAGGAAATTTAGAGAATCCTTTGTATGTATTAGAGGTTCTTCATCAATAGAGAATCATCTGTATTTGTTAGAGATTCTTGGTCAATGGTACCCTTCGACACATTTATACAAAAGTCTCTTGGTCATTATCATGACCATGCTGGTTTTAAATCCACTAAGTGGGGCACTTGAAGTTTATTCTCATTCAGAAAGACATGGATTATTTCAAAGTAGGGATCGAACCCGTAGATGGCCTACCTACGTATCCTTTGTTTTGGAAAAGGAATCAGAACCCATGTAGTTCGAGTAAGGGAGTATGATGTTTATGATTGATGGCTCAAAGAAGGATGTCATAATTACTTTTACCCTCTAATCTCACGTGAGTCATGCTCGGTGTGAGAAACAAGAGGTATTGGTAATAAAATAGAAATTTGGGCCCTGAAAGATGTAATCATTAGAAATGGTTTGGGGCTTATGTATGTATGACATCCCAGATAAATGAAGGTTAGGATTTACTTTTGGGAGAAAATCCAGGAACAAGGTCCATAAAGGTATATGTGCTTCATGGAGATTTGAATACTCTAACTTGGTACTTATTCCTGAAAAGGAAACCCAAATTAGGAGAGGATTGATAATTGGGTTTTACTCCTAAGAAGGAATCCCAGATAAAACGTAAATTAGGACTCGTTAAAGAGAAATTAAGGGACGTGGGGCTTACTCCTGAAAAGGAAGCGCAAAATTATGACTGGGACTTATTCCTGAAAAGGAAGCCCAGGTTAGGGGACTTGGGGCTTACTCCTGAAAAGGAAGCCCAACAATTATGACTGGGACTTACTCCTGAAAAGGAAACCCAAAAATTATGACTGGGACTTACTCCTGAAAACGAAGACCAAGTTAAAGGATTATTATTGGGACTTACTCTTGAAAATGAATCCCAGGTTAAAGGATTATTATTGGGACTTACTGCTAAAAACGAAGCCCGGGATAAGGATTCTATCATCTTAAAGGATGAGGTTGAATGAATGAACTCTCACTTTTTAGTGACATAAACATGTAAAAATCACTATGTTTTGAGAGATATTCCACAGAATTCCTTTCAGATAAGGAAGTCAAATCAAGAAATCATTCCATAAATGGCTTTGAAGAGTGTCTTGAAGACTGAATCTTGAATAGGAAAGGTGTAATGGCTTAAGAGGGGTTAAATGGGAAAGAAAGGCACCAAAAAAAGGAAGGGGTGCGCAAGTCTTGGAAGGCGCGCAAGTACTGCGTGGGCGCGCAAGTATTGGTCATGCAGGTATACCTGCGCGACATGTGTGGGGTACTTGCGCGATGTTCAACCAGCATTGAAATACTTGAGCAACTCTTTATTAAAGCCTTTAGAATCCTCTTGAGGTTCTTCTAGAAAAGGGGCGTGAAAGTTCTATTGAAGGAGTAAGGCGGCGCGCAAGTGTGACCACTTCCCATAAGGGATGGACACTCAGGCGCCCAAGTGTTGATGAGTTTCAACACTTAGGCCTTCCTCCATCTCTTTAGATCTTCCGTTCTAGGTAAGAAATTACCTTGGAAGTGTTCTGGAAGCTTTGAGAAGAGACTTGGGCGTCGGGAGATTGAATCCGAGTTTCTGAAGAAAAAAAATCCTCCCAAAATGGGGGGCCCACAGGGTCTATTTATAGGCAGGATAAGACCCTGGGTGGTTACCGGGCGGTTATCACTTAGGTCGCGCAAGTCACTTGCACGACCATAAGGCATCGCGCAAGTAGACTTGCATGACCACTAGGCAGAGCGCAAGTGTACTTGCACGACCATGAGGGAACTTGCGCGACCTATGGGAAATGTTCTCCTTGTTCATCCCTTTGTCGATTTTTGATGTTTCTTCAAAGGATGAATCAATTTGGACTATGGTATTTCCCTTTTTTCAGTCGTTAGACTATGTGACGGAAAGGAGCGTCAACACCAGTTCAGTGAAATAGGACTGAAATGAGTAGTGAACTCGGTTCAGAAATGGACTTTGTCCACTAAGATAGTCTTGAAAATGAGTCTTGACTAATAAGAAATGATTCTCTATGATTATGTGTGCATGCCACAATGTTTCATGTTTTATGTTATGATTATTGGCATTACATTTCACTACCATGATTTATCCCATGTTATGAAATTATGATCTCTTTTGCAGGGTAAGATTTCCAAATTGTTATGTTCTTATGAATATGATGTGATTGATATTAATTTCTTTTACCCTTACTGAGCATTTGAGCTCACCCTTTTATGTTTTCTTTTCCCCAGGATATAAATAAAGGTTTTACGTAAGGAAACAAAAAGTGGAAGATCTTTATGGGAGATTTTGAAGATCTTTCACCACGATTAGAAGATTACGTTACAAGTTTCCAAAGACACTAAACTATTACAGTCCTTGTGTGTCTGTTTTTGTTATGTATTAAGTATTCCAAAAAACTAATGTAATTTCCATGTATGTTAAGCTTCGTGTCTCTACAGTTGGTATTAGAGTAAAGGTTTAGTCAACCTTTGGAAACGAGGATGCAAAAAAGTTAGTGATATCCCTAGAAATATTTCTCAGGTATGTCTAGGGATGTCCCTATGGATAAGTATACGTATAGTATATAGACCTAGAACTACGGTAACGATCTTAGAATTTAACCTAAGATGTTAGATATTGAAGGTACTACCCCTTTATTATGTTTTTTCCCTAGCATCATTTTTACCTCTCACACTATTCTTTTTGGGTTTTAGACGATGGATGGAACCCGAAGGAACCGTGTTGATCAATGTAATGGAAAATGCAATGATTTTCCTCCTGAACAAACACATGTTATGGGAGATGGAGTGCAAAATCTTATTGCTATACTTACACAAGCTATGAATCATTCTAGACTTCCAAATGAGCAGAGAAGGGAACAATATTCTATTGAGTCCTTCATGAGGCAACGTCCACCTTCTTTCAGTGGGTCTTCGGATCCACTTGTTTCTGAACAATGGATCAGTACTACTGAAAAGATATTTTCAGTTCTTCAATGTTCGGAACATGATAAAGTCATCTTAGCAGTATATAGTTTGGAAGGTGAAGCTGATAAATGGTGGAATCTTATCAAGAATACAAGGCCAAGAGATGAAAATGAGTCCATGGAATGGGACGAGTTCAAGAACTTATTTTTCAATAAGTACTTCCCTCGTATTCTTTGAACAAATATGGAGAAGGAGTTTCTTGAACTAAAGAAAAATGATGATGAATCTGTTGGTATATATGAAGTGAATTTTACAAGGTTTTCCAGGTATGCATCTGGATATATCATCCAACCTGAAAGTAAAGTTGATCAATTCTTCAGTGGCTTAAAACCAAATCTTCGAAGGGCATTAGTTATAAGAAACTTCAGTAGCTATGATGAAATTGTGTGTTGTGCTATCAAGGTAGAAATGGAAGTTGGTGTTACTTATCCATCTCATAGTTTTGACAAGAAACGAAAGATGGAGTTCAAGGAGAAATCTCATAATAATGGTGAAAAGAAGATGAATGTTTCCTTATGCTCAAAGTGTGGAAAGAAGCATGGTGGAGATTGTCTTAAAGGGACTAGAAAATGTTTTATGTGTGGAAAATAAGGTCATCGAGCAGCTGAGTGTCGATGTAATCGAAAAAGGGTTTCTAATGATGGGAATAAAGAAAAGACTGCAGAGAACGCACCACCAACACTTCAATGCTTCAAGTGCAAGGAAATGGGTCATTATTCTAATAAATGCCCTAATCCAAGGGTTAGTGATGATCGTCATGAGCAACCACTTAAGGCAAAGGACGAAGGGAAGTCACATGCGATCACTATTGGCGATGTTGAATATGAAAACAATGTGGTGGAATGATTAAGTGTTTATGTAATGGGATTCCAAAATAATGTTGTATATAGTATCGTGGAATATTGGAATATTTATGTATTGGTATATTGTTTTTTTAAATGGTACATGTATCCATGGAATGTGGTTGAGATATTTTTTGGAAAAAAAGATGATATGCACATAATGAAAGGAAAACGAGAAAATGAAATGTTTGACCGTATTCATGAGCTCATGACTGATATAAGGAGAAGGTTATATAATGGATTGAGTATATAGAATTTTTGAATTTTGGTATGTGGAAAGAGTTAACTTTTGACTACATTCATGTTTTCACTAAGGCTCAATGGGTATTCATTCTTTAAGAGAATACATGATTATGGTATTGACATGTTTTTAATTTGACCAACAAGACATATCTTATGATATATGGGGATCAATGATGGTATTAAATATCAGGTAATCATTTTCACTATATTATGGCTAAGCCTAAAGATTGGAATGGATTATGTTGGACATAAGTTAGTATTGTTTAAGGATAGAATTTTTTTCGATATTATTGATGGGATGTTATAGTAATATAGTTTTAGAAAAAGGACAACCTACAGGATGAGCGACAACCCATCGCGTCAGACAAGGCTGTGGGAATCGAACCCACAACCGAAATGCGACTGGCCTGTATCGCCTACCACTGGCCTACAGGAAGTCCATGGTTAGTAGAAACAAGTTTTATTTTATTAAGCGGTATGATATATGTTGTATAAGTTCATTTTTGGAACCATATACGATTAATCTAACCATATGATGGATTTATAACTTTTTCCAACCTTTTGTTTGAAAAAGATGGAATGACCCATCATTCTATCACATGATCTACTAACACATTAAGAATAACAAATTCAACTTCATTTCTTTATGGGATGAAGTGGAAATTGTTCAATTCACGAGCAACAGTGAGATTGTACCAAAATCAATTATGTATTTCTTTTAATTCATCAAATTTAGGGAAATGATTTTGAAAACCAAAAATGTTATCCTAGTTCCTTTATATCTGATGAATCAGATGGTACCTTAGATGATCACAAATCTATAGCTTTGTGATTGTTGGATTTTTCATAGACATGTTCTCTACCACTCTCCATCAGAATATGATGGTTAGATTTTTCTTTCATATCCATATTTTCACCTATGTTCTCCTACGTGGAAACCCAGTGATGAGTTAATTTGGGTAACTGTTACATTTCATAATTTAGTTTTTAAAGCCATGTTTTGGTATTCCATTTTACGATGTGGGTTTCTATCAAAGAAACTTTCGAATAGTAAACCATTTATAACCCCGACGAATTTCAAGGGCGAAATTCATTTTAAAGGGGTAGAATGTAACACCCCGAGATTTTATAAAAAATATTCTTTTTAATTTCATTAATGTCTTGTGTTATACGCTATACCAAAAGGATCTTTCTCAACATGCATCCTTGACTTGCCTTGCATTACACGCAAGCGCGACTTTTCGTGATAGCGTGTGTTGTACGAAATACCGAGTTTCGCTAAACAATGATATGATATTAAAATATTATTAAAACTAGCTGTTATGAATAGTAATAACCACTTTTTGAAATTTTGTAAATTTTATTTTTCAAAATGGACTTCATTTTTGGATTCGGAATATTGAAATTAGCTTATGGTGAAATTTTGGTACTTTTCGGCTAACTTTCATTTTCTGATGAATAGTGAAAATTATTAAATTTTAATTAAAAACAATCTTTTTAATTGAAACAATTAATAGTGATAAATTATTAATTGGAGTAGTTTTAAAGTATATTTAGAATATATTTTTACAATTTAAAACAATGTTGGTCATTGGATGTAATTTCACATTTAAACCAAACATAAACAAGTGTCAATCTTTTGATAGTTATTATCTCTTAAGAACACGCTATTTGTTTTGATGACAGGAATTAATTTTTAAATTAATTAATGCAAATGATATGTTTTTAATTTGGTAAAATAGACATCATTTTTGAGTTCATAATATCAATTATACCTTAGGCCTAATTTTTGGTATTTTCCTGGAAACTTTCATTTTTTTGATGAATAGTGAAACCACTAAGTGGTAGTTAAAAAAATGAATTTTTCATAAAACTTAATTTTACCACTTTTGTGAGTGGAATTTCAAACATCCGAGAGACACGGTTGATTTAAGTAAGTAAAATGTGGTTCAATGAGATAAAAATTATTTTTGGTGAATAGTAACTTTTTACTTTTTTTTACCACGGTTAAAAGTAAATAGGGTAATTATGGGTAAGAATGTTATTATTATTACCATAACACATGTCATAATTTTATTGGATAAGTCTAATTCGACCAGAAACAACCTTAGGAATAAAATATGATCATTTAGGCCCACTTGGATTAGATTAGGACATTTATTATTATTTTATTTAAAGAAGAGTTAAAATAGTTAAAATCAAAGTTTAATAAGTAAATAATTTTTAATATAGGGTTATACATAATATAAATTAGACTATAAATACTAATTAGAAATATAAAAAAATTTCCTACATAATGACATTTTATTTATAATTTTTAGACTTTAAATAAATTAATTTATTTATGACACAATGATGATGCAGTAATTTCCATAATAGTGAAAAATAATAATAATTGATATTATAAATACCCAAATAAATATAATTTGAGACTTTTTATGAATTCCACTAATTTTCTAGGTCAATATGACATGTTATTATTGATTTAATTAAATGTTTTCGAACTAATCATTCTGTTATGATTTTCACAAAAAATCAATTACTAAATAGTGTCAAAATTGACATAAAATAGTTTTTAAAACAAATATTATATTATTAATTGTTATTTTATTCCTAAAAATATAAGGTTCGGCCAAATGACTTAGATAAGGTTATATATATTAATAATAGACAACTTGAGGTTCGTTTGGCTTGTTATAGTAAGTTTATTTACCTTATAGTGTAAGAACACAAGAAGACCCGGTAAAAGTAAAATTATTTAACTTAATGTTAAATCTAAATGATAAGGTTAAAATAGGAACCTAAACTTGTCTAAATTCTATTTTATGAGAGGATTTAGATCCATCCCCACCTTAGATTAATAATAAATCAATTTGGAGGTATTTAAATTCGAATATGACTTTATAATAAAATAATATTTTTAGTTTTCCAAAGGAGCCCCTCTCCTCCATTATAAAAGGGGACATCCTCCCTCTCTTCCTCACACATCATTGAGCCTTCATGCTCAGAAAAACCCTGCCAATTTCTCCTCTCCACTTCCCTAGAAACATCCTAGAGGTTCTGGTCTTCTTCAAAGACCTATTTTAGTACCCTAAAAGGAGGTCTCAAAGAAGCACTACAAAGAAGAGGTAATGTCCATTACCGATTCTTTCATCTTTATTTCTTCTTCCACTTCTTATTATTTAGTTGTTTCATTATGAACTAATAACATCAGTATCACTCATATACTGATATGTTAATATAAGTATGAAACAACCCTATTTCACCATCTATCCATCCTACGGAAAAAGAAATCATTGCGCGTGTGTACGTACGGAATACCGTCTCCACACCGTGGTGTAATCTATTTTCCACCACCACCTTACTTGAATGGGTATAATGGTGTAAATAATGACTATATATAACTATTATAAAGTTATATTGATTCTGAAATAGTATAAATACACTCCAATATAATTCCATGATCATAGGAATGATATCATCACTCGTGCATATGTACGGAATACCGTCTCCACGATGTGATGCGACTCGTTCTACATGATCTTCATTTCATAATGATTATATAAATGAATTGAATGAATGAATATGATATATATTACACTAATACCATTCTGAAAATGAGGTATCTATAACCTAAAGAGAAGAATAAGAATTTATTCGACAAAACACGCATAAGAACAAAAAGTAATAAACACCTGAATAACAAGTATTAATGAAATATTACTAATAAGAAGCTAAGAATATGACCATATATGATATCATAACAATAAGTATGATTCTGGAATAAGTCAATAACATTATTTAAATCATTATACAGGTGGTTCGGACCCTTACGAAGCAAATCGGGCCTAAGGTAAGGGAAATATCACAATCTCATTTTTATCCGAAATTGTTTATACTTTGGAATTTACTGGGGTGTATTTTATCATCCACATCCATGTTTCCTCAATATGTAATATTTATATCATTCTACAATATTTTATATCCAATTTTACCCTTCAGTGAGTTTTTAGTAAAAGATATGAAAGGAATCTTTTGTCCTTTTTCGTACGAGGTACTTTTTGACTTTTCCGACAAAACTACGAGAAGAATTTTTTTAACTTATACGGCATGAAGGGATTTTAAAAAAATATTTCCAAGAATCTTCCTTTAAATGTTTTCAAGTTTATTTTTTATCATATTCTTTTAGTTTAGAATTGTAATACATGTTATGAAAGGAAAATGTTTTTGAAGTAGAAAGGATATTTTCCTCAAGAATGGAGTTCAAGTGTTTTATAAAAATTATTTTTAATCTAAGATAATAAAGGGTTCTGTTTCTATCCCTATTATTACATTGATTTGATTATGTTGTGATGGAAATATTTTTATGAATTACTTTATCTTATATGAATTGTTTTATGATGTCCCGATGTTTAAGATTCCAATTTTTATTACTTGGGTTATGCAATTATGTATGATTTATGATTTTGTGGAACACATAAGAATGGTATCATTATGAGATGGGTGAGACCTATATCTCCCTCCAATGCATTGGGTAAATATTTTATATCTCATGAGATAGACATGGCTGGAACGGTAGGTTATACCGGTTCAGTGAAACAGGACTGAAACGAGGAGTGAACATGGTTCAGAAATGGACTTTGTCCACTAAGATAGTCTTGGCAATGAGTTTTGACTAATAAGAAATGATTCTCTATGATTATGTGTGCATGCCACAAAGTTTCATGTTTAATGTTATGATTATTGGGATAACATTTCACTACCATGATTTATCCCATTTTATGAAATTATGATCTCTTTTTCAGGGTAAGATTTCCAAATTGTTATGTTCTTATGAATATGATGTGATTGATATTTCTTTTGTTTACCCTTACTGAGCATTTGAGCTCACCCTTTTATGTTTTCTTTTCCCCAGGATATCAATAATGGTTTTAGGTAAGTAAAGAAAAAGTGGAAGTTCTTTATTGGAGATTTTGACGATCTTTCACCACGATTAGAAGATTAAGTTCCATGTTTCCAAAGACACTAAACTATTACGGTCCTTGTGTGTCTATTTTTGTTATGTATTAAGTATTCCGCAAAAGTAATGTAATGCCCATGTACGTTAAGCTTCGGGTCTCTACAGTTGGTTTCAGAGGAAATTTTTAGTCAACCTATGGAAACTAGGATGCGAAAATGTTAGTGATATCCCTAGAGATATTTATAAGGTATGTCTAGGGATGTCCCTAAGGATAAGTATACGTATAAGATATAGTCCTATAAATACGGTAACAATATTATAATTTAACCTAAGATGTTAGATATTGAAGGTACTCCCCCTTTATTATATTTTTTTCCCTAGCGTGATTTTTTCCTCTCACACTATTCTTTTTAAGTTTTAGACGATGGTTGGAACCCGAAGGAACTGTGTTGATCAATGTAATGGAAAATGCAATGATTGTCCTCCTGAACAAACAAATGTTGTGGGATATGGAGTGAAAAATCTTATTTCTATACTTACAGAAGCTATGAATCATTCTATACTTCCAAATGAGCAGAGAAGGGATCAATATTCTATTGAGTCCTTCATGAGGCAACATCCACCTTCTTGAAGTGGGTCTTCTGATCCACTTGTTGCTGAACAATGGATCATTACTACTGAAAATATATTTTCAGTTTTTCAATGTTCTGAACATGATAAAGTCATCTTAGCTGTATATCGTTTGGAAGGTGAAGCTGTTCAATGGTGGAATCTTATCAAGAATACAAGGCCAAGAGATGAAATTGAGTCCATGGAATGGGACGAGTTCAAGAACTTATTTTTCAATAAGTACTTCCCTCGTATTATTCGAACAAAGATGGAGAAGGAGTTTCTTGAACTAAATCAAAAGGATGATGAATCTGTTGGTATATACGAAGAAAATTTTACAAGGCTTGCTAGGTATGCATTTGGATTTATCATCCAACCTGAAAGTAAAGTTGATCGATTCTTCAGTGGCTTAAAACCAAATCTTCGAAGGGCATTATCTATAAGAGACTTCAGTAGCTATGAAGAAATTGTGTGTTGTGCTATCTGAGGTAGAAATGGAAGTTGGTGTTACTTATCCATCTCATAGTTTTGACAAGAAACGAAAGATGGAGTTCAAGGAGAAATCTCAGAATAATGGTGAAAAGAAGATGAATGTTTCCTTATGCTCAAAGTGTGGAAAGAAGCATGGTGGATATTGTCTTAAAGGGACTATAAAATGTTTTAAGTGTGGAAAAGAAGGTCATCGAGCAGCTGAGTGTCGATGTAATGGAAAAAGTGTTTCTAATGATGTGAATAAAGAAAAGACTACAGAGAACGCACCACCAACACCTCAATTCTTCAAGTGCAAGGAAATGGGGCATTATGCTAATAAATGCCCTAATCCAAGGGTTAGCGATGATCGATATAAGCAACCACTTAAGGTAATGTACAAAGGGAAGTCACATGCGATAACTATTGGCGATGTTGAATATGACAATAATGTGGTGGAATGATTAAGTGTTTATGTAATGGGATTCCAAAATAATGTTGTATATAGTATCGTGGAATATTGGAATATTTATATATTGGTATATTGTTATTTTCAATGGAACCGGTAACCATGGAATGTGATTGAGATATTTTTTGGAAAAAAAGATGATATGCGCATAGTGAAAGGAAAATGAGAAAATGAAATGTTTGACCATATTCATGAGTTCATGACTGATATAAGGAGAAGGTTATATCATGGTTTGAGTATATAGAATTTTCGGATTTTGGTATGTGGAAAGAGTTAACTTTTGACTGCATTCATGTTTTCACTAAGGTTCAATGGGTATTCATTCTTCAAGAGAATACATGATTAAGGTATTCACATGTTTGTAATTTGACCAAAAAGACATATCGTATGATATATGGGGATCAACGATGGTATTAAATATCTAGTAATCTTTTTCACTATATTATGGATAAGACTAAAGATTGGAATGGATTATGTTGGACATAAGTTAGTATTGTTTAAGGATAGAATTTTTTTTGATGTTATTGATGGGATGTTATAGTAATATAGTTTTAGAAAAAGGACAACCTGCAGGACGGGCGACAACCCATCGTGTTGGAAAAGGCTGTGGGAATCAAACCCACAACCGAAATGTGACTGGCCTTTATCGCCTACCACTGGCATACAGGAAGTCCATGGTTAGTAGAAACTAGTTTTATTTTATTAAGAGGTATGATATATATAGTATAAGTTCATTTTTTGGAACCATATACGATTAATCTAACCATAATATGGACTTATAACTTTTTCCAACCTTTTGTTTGAAAAAGATGGAATGACCCATCATTCTATCACATGATCTGCTAACACATCACGAATAACAAATTCACCTTCATTTATTTAAGGGATGAAGTGGAAATTGTTCAATTCATGAGAAACAATGAGATTGTACCAAAATCATGTAAGTATTTCTTTTAATTCATCAAATTTAGGGAAATGATCTTGAAAACCAAAAATGTTGTACTAGTTCCCTTATATCCGATGAATCAGATGGTACCTTAGATCATCAAAAATCTATAGCTTTGTGATTGTTGGATTTTTCATAGACATGTTCTCTACCACTCTCCATCAGAACCTGATGGTTAGATTTTTCTTCCATATCCATATTTTCACCTATATTCTCCTACATGGAAACCCAGTGATGAGTTAATTTGGGTAACCGTTACATTTCATACTTTAGTTTTAAAAGCCATGTTTTGGTATTCCTTTTTAATATGTGGGTTTCTATCAAAGGAACTTTCGAATAGTAATCCATTTATAACCCTGACGAATTTCGAGGCCGAAATTCATTTTAAGGGGGGTAGAATGTAACACCCCTAGATTCTATGAAAAATATTCTTTTTTAATTTCATTAATGTCTTGTGTTGTACGCTATACCAAAAAGAATCTTGCTCAACACGCATCCTTGACTTGCCTTGCATTACACGCAAGCACGACTTTCCGTGATAGCGTGTGTTGTACGCAATACCGAGTTTCGCTAAACAATGATATGCTTTTAAAATATTATTAAAACTAGCCGTTATGAATAGTAATAACCATTTTTTTTAAATTTTTTAAATTTTATTTTTCAAAATGGACTTCATTTTTGGATTCGGAATATCGAAATTAGCTTAGGGTGGAATTTTTGTACTTTTCGGCTGACTTTCATTTTCTGATGAATAGTGAAAATTACTAAATTTTAATTAAAAACAACCTTTTTAATTGAAATGATTAATAGTGATAAATTATTAATTTGAGTGGTTTTAAAGTATATTTAGAATATATTTTTACAATTTAATACAATGTTGGTCATTGGATGTAATTTCACATTAAAACCAGACATAAACAAGTGTCAATCATTTGATAGTTATTATCTCTTAAGAACACGCTATTTGTTTTGACGACGGGAATTAATTTTTAAATTAATTAATGAAACTGATATGTTTTTAATTTGGTAAAATAGACATAATTTTTGAGTTCATAATATCAAATATAGCTTAGGCCTAATTTTTTGTATTTTTCTGGAAACATTGATTTTTTGATGAATAGTGAAACCACTAAGTGGTAGTCAAAAAAATGAATTTTTCATAAAACATAATTTTACCGCTTCTTTGAGTGGAATTTCAAAACTCCGAGAGACATGGTTGATGTTAGTAAGTAAAATGTGGTTCAATGAGATGAAATTGTTTTTGGTGAATAGTAACGTTTTACTTTTTTTTACCACGGTTAAAAGTAAATAGGGTAATTAAGGGTAAGAATGTTATTATTATTACCCTAACACATGTCCTAATTCTATTGGATAAATGTAATTCGACCAAAAACAAACTTAGGAATAAAATATGATCATTTAGGACCACTTGGATTAGATTAGGACATTTATTATTAATTTATTTAAAGAAGGGTTAAAATAGTTAAAATCTAAGTTTAATAAGTAAATCATTTTTATTATAGGGTTATACATAAGATAAACTAGATTATAAATACTTATTAGAAATATAAAAAGACTTCCAACATAATGAGATTTTATTTATAATTTTCAGATATTATATAAATTAATTTATTTATGACACAATGATGATGCAGTAATTACCATAATAGTGAAAAATTATAATAATTGATATTATAAATACCCAAATAAATATAATTTGAGACTTTTTATGAAAATTCACTAATTTTATAGGTTAATATGACATGTTTGTATTTATTTAATTAACTTTTTTCGAACTAATCATTCTGTTATGATTTTCACAAAAAATCAATTACTAAATAGTGTCAAAATTGACATAAAATAGTTTTTAAATCAAATATTATATTATTAATTGTTATTTTATTCCTAAAAATTTAAGGTTCGGCAAAATGACTTAGATAAGGTTATATATATTAATAATAAACAACTTGGGTTTCGTTTTCCTTGTTATAGTGTTTTATTTACCTTATAGTGTAAGAACACAAGAAGACACGGTAAAAGTAAAATTATTTAACTTAATGTTAAATCTAAATTATAAGGTTAAAATAGGAACCTAATTTGTCTAAATTCTATTTCATGAGAGGATTGCGATCCATCCCCACCTTAGCTTCGAAATAAATCAATTTGGAGCTATTTAAAACTGAATATGACTTTATAATAAAATAATATTTTTAGTTTCCCAAAGGAGCCCCTCTCTTCCCTTATAAAAGGGCACTTCCTCCCTCTCTTCATCACACAACTTTGAGCCTTCAATATCGGCCAACCCCTGCCAATTTCTCCTCTCCACTTCCCTAGAAACATCCTAGAGGTTCTGGTATTCTTCAAAGACCTATTTTAGTGCCCTAAAAGGAGGTCTCAAAGAAACACTTCAAAGAAGAGGTAATGTCTGTTACCGATTCTTTCATCTTTATTTCTTCTCCCAATTCTTCTTCTTTAGTTGTTTCATCATAAAGTAATAACATCAGTATCAATCATATACTGATATGTTATTATAAGTATGAAACAACCCTATTTCACCATCTATCCATCCTACGGAAAAAGAAATCACCGCGTGTGCGTACGTACGAAATACTGTCTCTACGCCGTGGTGTAATCTATTTTCCACCACCCCCTTACGTGAATGTGTATAATGGTGTAAATAATGACTATATATGACTATTATAAAGTTATATTGATTTTGAAATATTATACATACACTCTAATACAATTCCACGATCATAGGTACGATATCATCACTCGTGCCTACGTACGGAATACCGTCTCCACGATGTGATGCGACTCGTTCTACATGATCTTAATTTCATAATGATTATATAAATGAATTAAATGAATGAATATGATATATATTACACTAATAAAATTATGGAAATGAGGTATCTATAACCTAAAGAGAATAATAATAATTTATTCGAAAAAACACGCATAAGAACAAAAAGTAATAAACACCCGAATAAAAAGTAGTAATGCATTATTACTAATAAGAAGCTACGAATATGACCATATATGATATCATAACAATAAATATGATTCTGGAATAAGTCAATAACATTATTTAAATCATTATACAGGATGTTCAGACACCTACGAAGCAAATCGGACCTATGGTAAGGGAAATATCACAATCTCATTTTTATCCGAGATTGTTTATACTTTGGAATTTACTGGGGTGTATTTTATCATCCACATCCATGTTTCCTCAATATGTAATATTTATATCCTTATACAATAGTTTATATCCAATTTTACCCTTCGGTGAGTTTTTAGTAAAAGATATGAAAGAAATCTTTTGTCGTTTTTCGTACGAGGTACTTTTTGACTTTACCGAAAAAAGTACGAGAAGAATGTTTTTTTATCTTATACGGCATTAATGGATTTTAAAAAAATATTTCCAAGAATATTCCTTTAAAAGTTTTCATGATTATTTTTTATCAACTTATTTTAGTTTAGAATTGTAAGACATGTTAGGAAATGAAAATGTTTTTGAAGTAGAAAGGATATTTTGCTCAAGAATGGAGTTCAAGTGTTTTATCAAAATTATTTCTCATCTAAGATAATAAAGGGTTATTTTTCTATCCCTATTATTACATTGATTTGATTATGTTGTGATGGAAATATTTTTATGAATTCCTTTTTCTGGTATGAATTGTTTTATGATGTCCCGATGATTAAGATTCCCATTTTTATTACATGGGTTATGCAACGATGTATGATTTATGATTTTGTGGCACAAATATGAATGGTATCATTATGAGATGGGTGGGACCTATATCTCCCTCCAATGCATTGGGTAAAGATTTTATATCTCATGAGATAGACATGGCTGGAACGGTAGGTTATACCGGTTCAGTGAAACAGGACTGAAACGAGGAGTGAACTCGGTTCAGAAATGGACTTTGTCCACTAAGATAGTCTTGGAAATGAGTCTTGACTAATAAGAAATGATTCTCTATGATTATGTGTTCATGCCACAATGTTTCATGTTTTATGTTATGATTATTGGGATTACATTTCACTACCATGATTTATCCCATGTTATGAAATTATGATCTCTTTTGCAGGGTAAGATTTCCAAATTGTTATGTTCTTATGAATATGATGTGATTGATATTTCTTTTTCTTACCCTTACTGAGCATTTGAGCTCACCATTTTATGTTTTCTTTTCTCCAGGCTATAAATAAAGGTTTTAGGTAAGGAAACAAAAAGTGGAAGATCTTTATGGGAGATTTTGAAGATCTTTCACCACGATTAGAAGATTACGTTCCATATTTCCAAAGGCACTAAACTATTACGGTCCTTGTGTGTCTGTTTTTGTTATGTATTAAGTATTCCGCAAAAGTAATGTAATGTCCATGTACGTTAAGCTTCGGGTCTCTACAAAGATGATTTAAGAATTTTGGATTCCTAAAATGTGATCCCAATATGAGAATTTTATGGGGAGAGAGAAATGACATATGTGAAGAGATATCTTAATTGAGTTGTTTATTTATCATGAAAAATGTCTCAAAGTCAAACATACTTTTTGAGATTTAATTTTTATATCGTTAATTTTGATACCCTATAACCTCATAGTTATTTGATTTTGAACATGTAAATGATTACCCAACATTTATTTTATCTACTAGATGCGAATGGTGTTCATAATGTGAAATGGTCTTATAATATATATTACATTAGACAAGTATTTTATAGAACAAGCACTATTATCAACTCTAAATGAGACTCCTATGGAAGTATATGAAACATAATATTTTTATGTATATGGTTATATTAAAATTAACGATATACCTATTTAATAGGAATAATTTTTTATATTTCATTGTAAATTTCATAAACATAAACTAGACCATGAGGTTAAATTTTCCAGTTATTTTATCCATGATGAATGAAAAATTTCATTGACTCCCTATATAATGATAACTATGTAATTAGTGCAGTTGAAGAAAAAAATGAGTTGTGGGATCACTATTTCATTTTTCCAATCATTTAACCACAGGGAGCCCTTGTTCCCTTAATTGGTAACAAAGATGTATACTTGAGACATTTTATTTATTAAATATAAATCAATTACATTATTATAAATACAATTTTTCATCTACCCCATTCTGATGAATAGTTTGTAAAACATCACGGAGTTCAATGTTTTTCAAAGATTGACCTTCATTCTGGGTATCATTAATTTCATATAATGAAGGAATATATGTTGAAGATATTATTCCAAATGTGATAAGGACATTATGAGTTTATATTAATTATATTTTTATTGAATAATGTATCTTCTATTTTACGGTCACAATGAAATGAGAATTCAAGGAATATCATGATGATTTTCTGAGGTATATGTTGATGATATCATCAAGTATTATAAAATAAACGAGGACTATAAAAGTAACCTATGGATCATTCATGGTATTCTTAGAAGAATGTAGTTATATAGAAATTTTTATATGTGTGATTTCTGGATTTAAGAAGATTCATTAACTAGATATATTGTATCCAATGATGAAATCTTACTTAACCATATGAAAACAAAAGAAAATATAGAAGTTCCTACAACAATGAAAATAAATGAGTTATATACTTTCATTGGTTTAATAGGACACTATCAGTTATTTATTCAGAATATTTTCCAATTTTATAACCCTTTAAAAATGATTACATATAAAAGAGTTATGTTCATTTGAACAATGTAATATGAATATTTTTTTATTGAAATGAAGATGATATTGGTCAATGATAGTATTTTGACATTTCCATCACGAAATGATGGGATTATTATATGTAGTTATTCATCAATGAAAGTAATGGGTTGTTTCCAAATTCAAAATGATAATGTTATTGTTTATGAATCAAGGAAATTAAAGAATCACAAATAAAAATATCCATCATATGATCATGACATAGAAGCTAAAACATTTTCATTGAATATGTGGATACATTATATCTATGGTGAATGATATAAGATATAAAAATAATAGAAGAGACTAAAAATCATATTTTCTAAAAAATTCCACAAGATGAAGAAAAGGTGATGGATCAAGCTAATTCTAAATTTTGATTGTTCAATACAATACCACATAGGGGAAGAAAATAATTACTAGGTGCATTGATCAACATAGATTATGGAGTTAAAACTAAAATGATTATTTAAAGAGATCACATGTTCATGGATCTTGTAAACATGGATATGGGAATAATTATGAAGTGATTTAATTACTTATTTTTAAAATGTTTACAAAACCATAATTATTGGAAAAGGTAAAAGTCTCCCAATCTGATGATGAGAATAGTAAGAAGAAAATTATTTCATTGAATGATACAAAAGTATAATAAATCATTTTTGTAGTTAGTAATCATAAATTTGGAAAGAGGACATGTGTTCTATCTATACCAAAGCTAAAATATATTTGTTAGATGAAACTTATAGATCGAATTTCTCAATACAAAATAGTAGCACAAAAATTAATTAGGATTTTAAAGAAACATTCTAGTGGGATAACATGATGTAGTAAATTTATTAGTATATTTATAGATGTTTGGTTTATAAATAAGTGAAAATTGATTGAAAACATCATATATGAGTCATAAAACCCTTCCTTATTCCTTAATGGAAATGTCATGACATTACTATAGAATTTTTGACAAGACTACCAATGACTTCAAGAAATAATGACACAATGTGGATAATTATTTATCTCTTAACCAAATATAAAAATTTCCTCACTATAAGAGATAAAATGCATATATATTGACTCTTAAGTATCTATATTATTGATTTTATAGGACATCATTGATAACTTTTATCGATATTTTTTGATTATGATCCACATTTTACAGTGATATTATGGATGAATATTCATATGGATCTTGAAAATAAGATTCATATGAGCACCATAAACAATACTCAAAATAATGTAATGTCTGGTATAACATTAAAAATAGTAGAATACATTTTGATTTTGTGATAACTTTTACTTTATTTTATGATGGATTAATATTTACCTTTGGTACAATTTTCCTTTAACACTATCTTCTATTTATGTTTCCAAATAGGGAACTACGGATAATTATACGAAAAGGGATATTGTGATCTACCATTTTGGGATGAATTCAGTGAAAGGAAATTTGTGTGACCATAAACAACTGAAAAGAAAAAAAGATAAACACTATTCTGGCTCATATTAATTCATCTCACTGTAGGAAAAGGAGTTATTACAATAATTACAGGAAGGATTAGAGATTCATAGTTGGAGATAAATTTCCTTTAAATTTATCTCCATAGAAGGGTTTCATACATTTTAGTAAAAAAGAAAAACTGTTCCCTTGATACAATGAACCCATTAAAATTATTGAAAGATTGGTTCAATGGAATACCTATTGGAAAAGAAAAAAATCGTCAAAAATGTACATGATGTGTTCAATATATCATTTCTAAAGAAGAAAATTCCAGACACAATACTTGTTCAATACTATAGATAAATTTAATCATAACTCGAAATATATTACTACGCTTATCCCATCCAGATTCATGATATTAGAGATTTGGTATTGAGTATTCAGTTGACTCGACTTGTAAAGTTACATATGATAAATCATAAAATGGAGGAAGAACATGGGAACAATATTATGTTATGAAGATGAACTACCATCATATTTTTTGGATATAATTATCATTAAAATTTCAGGGATGATATTTTTTATAAGGGGATAATGTAACACCCAAAGAAATTGCAATATAATTCATTCAGAATTAATTTAATTTCCTTGATAGTTTTCAATATACATAAAACTAATTTTATAAAATATAAATAATAATAATTAAAAATAACATTATTTAAACACAAACATTATATATTATCCTCTAATTTAGCATGTATTAATATGAATAACTAAACTTTTTAAAATATGTGGTTTACACATCTTCATTGGAAGTTTATTGACTGAAAAAGAAATATGTTTTTGAAATATATATGGTTCATGTCATGTACACGTAGTTAAAATATAAAATATTGAAATTTTAGAAATTGTTGTCGATAAATTGATCTTAATTTTTGAAATAATATTATCAAAATTATCTGGAGGATACTTGATTTAGTTTTTTAGGTTTTATTTTTTGATTAATAGTGAAAATATTTATTTTATTAACCATCTTTCAGTTTAAAGCATTTATAAGTACCATTTTGTTTAAAAAATAATAAAATAAATATCAAATATATTATAAATAATAATATTTGGTAATTATAATCAATTAAATTTAAAAATTAGATATAAAAATAATTTAAACTTTTGAAAAAAAAATTATTTTAAAAATATTTTTTCCTCACATATGCAGATTTTAGGTTAAATTAAATAATTCCAACTATATGTGTTTTGTTTTATAAAATGTATTGCATATTTTTAATAAAAATAATTATGATTATCTAATAAGTTTAATTTTTTTTCCATAAGGAATAGTAAAAATAGTAAAAATTATTTTCCATGAATAAAGAGAAAATGAGTTTATTAGGGGTTAAACTAATAAGATAAAGGCCAAAACGAAAGAAAACGTGTCTAATTCACATATAATGAAAAGGTTCAGACTTTATCTCAAATAATATTAGATAATGATCCTTTTAGGATCCTTTGGGATTGCATAAAATGTGTATGTAAATCATTATTTTCAAAAATTCTATGTGTGTATTCTCCCAAACTTATAAAATTCCATGCCATCTCCCCCCATATTCAAACCATTCCAAATCTTATAGGAATTTTTTGGATCGTAAATCCATCCTAGGAAGGATTTTGGTGAAATATTATAAATGTCATCCGGAGAGGTGGTAACGCTCTTTAACAAGTATTTTATTTTTATTTTGACTTTAGACTTATAAAATATTATTCTATCATATTAATATGATCACAATAGAATCTCCAAAAACAATGTTCTTTATTATATAAATTTAATATCTTCTTACATAAAATTTGAAATTAAATCATCAACCATGTGTACGGTGAACAACCACACCACAAAAGGATTTATCTTATTTTCCAAAAACACATCCCACAGTTGGATATAATGATTTATTTAATATATATATATATATATATATTTATTATTTATATATATTTACACATATAGAAATACAATATCACATATACGATATTTTAAAAACACAATATGATATCGCTCCTCTATATGGTGGAATATCGTCTCGTGAAACAATATGATTCATTTATCACTTATACATTACTTGGAAGGTTATAAAGATAAATTTAATGAATATATGTAATATATGTAATATATATGAATTTTTATTGACTCTTTAAAATTAATAAATAACCCAATTTCATATCCTTTCACCCATTATTGAATGATATCATCACTCGTGCACACACACAACTTACCATCTCCAAGAAGTAATGCGATCCATTTTCTATGACAAATTTTCCATAATGGAAGTAAAAATGTATATTTTTAACAAAAATAATATTTATAAACTTATTATATGTATTTATATGATGGAAATATATCCTATGTTAAAAATTTGGAACTTTCACGATAATAAATTTTTGAGAAAACAAAGCAATTAACACCTAAAACAATTTAAATAATGAGATATTTTTAACAATCAGGTGTTAACATTGTATAAAAGGATAAAATATTACATTCTAAAAATGAATATGGATTTTATATAAATAAATAACAAGCCTAAAACCATTATAAAACAGGGTAAACCACATTCAACAAGTTAAATGTGTGAGGTAAGGGATTCTGTCTCAATTTTCATTCCATTGAGACAAATATGTTAATATAAACCTGTTCATATTTAGGTTATGTATATATTTCCCCAGTTATTTATTTTACATCAATAAATATTTAGTAATAAGGTTAAATTTTTTATACAAGTTTATTATTTTTATGGGTAACAATTTTAATGTTACGAAATTGGTTAGAATATATTTTACAATTTCACATTCTTTACTGATTTCTATTATTTTTATTGACATAATCCAATCATTTATCCTTCCAAAGTTCCTGTTGTTTTTTATGCATCAAATAATTTAGCATTTTCAATATTTTCATCCAAATATTCATCAATTTTAAACTTGTATCAAGTGAAAAAATTGTTAAAATAAAAACAAATTGTATTTTCATTTTAATCATATATATCTATCTTATGTATCCATATTTTCCAAAATTGATTTATGAATGTAATTTTATTTACTGAATGGATTTATTAATGTAATTTTACGTTATCCATGACATTAATTTTTTTGGAATCGATTTTTATTTTAATTATCATAATGTAATTTGTTTATAAAATGTCACAATGAATGATTTTAACATATATAATGATTATGAACACCCCTACCACCCTAATTTTATAAAAAAATTCATATTCTATAGGATTTAAAATGTTATAAAAGGGGAAATATTTTATTAATTCATGTTTTAATATCACACGAGAATTATATTTATTCTTCAAATATACATTATTTTGATTGAGAAAACAATATTCTTGATAAATAGGCGTTCACCACTCATTTCATGATTCATTTGGTGAATTTTTATGTTATATTGTGAAAATTTATTTTTTGTTATCAATTTTCATTGGAAATTATATTTATCTTACAAATATATATTATTTTTTTCATTAATATGAATATTTATTAAACTATATATTATTTTATATATAATGATTACATTTAATTTATTTTTATTAAGTGGAGAAATTTTGACAAATATGTATTCATTAATAAATATAGATCGTGATGAGGAGGTATATTATTAATTAATTAAAATGAATATTTAATATTTGAGGAATAATTTTTACATGCAGTGATGGTAGGGGCCTAGAATTATAAAGCCCAGTAATGCATTGAAAGGTCTTATGAGACAACGTAGTTGGACAATTTGAATGTGCTTTTACCCACAGTTTTAAACTATCTTTTCAATGGTACTGATTGTAGAGGTACCATAAGGCATGAGATCAAGACGTCCGATAATAATGAATTTTCATTATGTGGAATTTAGTTATTATTATTATGAATGATATTTTCACATTCATATTATCTATTGATTATTTTAATTCTCAGTTTATTGATTAAATTGATTGTCTCTTAAGTTATTTAAATTTCAATATTGATTTTTTTGTATCTAATCATGGTAGATAGGTTATTGAATAGATATATTTTTTTAGTTATTAACAATTTCTTATTGATTATTCCTTATTCATTTATTATATATTCCTTTGTATGTTACCCTTACAGAGCATTTATGATCAAACATATACTATTTTATTTCCCCGTGATATAAATATGAGTCTTTGAATGAGTTTAAAGGATGTGAAAAAATTTTATTCATTTTTTATATTATTATATTCCAAATGTAAAATTATCATCATTTATGTATCAATATCTCCATGACTACTAAAATTATCGGTCATATGGGACTTCACCACATGTATCTATTCCATTATAATAGTGTAGTCACCGAATCTAGGTTATTTGATTCATGTTCGTTATTTATTAACATTAAAAAACTTATAGGAAAATATATTGGAAATAATTATAATCATGAGGATTTATGAAAAATATTTAAATCTCAAAATTTCTTTATAAAAAAATTATGTTTTAACCTAGAATGGTGTAATCATTACACTAATAATAGAACTTTTCATAGATTTTTAAATCAAATTATTTCCATAAAAACTCATTAGTAATCATTGAAAATAAATGTAGTTTTATTTGGATATAATCAACACATAACCATTAAAAGAAACCATAAAAATGGGATAACCTACTGTGATAATTCAATAAAAAATTTCTATTAATCATAATCATTACCCAATGCATTGGAGATTTATATTAAGATCATATGTCAATATAAAAAAAATCTTGGATTATAAAATTATTAAAAAACATAAAACATTTCATTTCCATCATCAATTTCATAAAAATATACAAGTAAAAAATTAAGTAAAATATTATCATATATTGATATATTACATTCCATTGAAACCCTATTTGGAAAGATAACATATCTATAATAAATATGTTTATTTTTTTATTGAATAAAACATTGATTATTTTAATATATGACTATCATAAAAAAGACTTCTTGGGAAGGGAAAATGTTTTTATGTTGTATTCATTAAAATATAACATTCCATTTTTCCTTTTGTCAAAATGATCCATATAAAATAGGTTAAATATTAATTCTAAAAATGTTTGAAATAAAATTAAAAGATATATGAAATATTATTGAAAACCTATTTTTGTATATATAATTAAATTAATATATGGATGTTATGAATATTAACATTGAAGAAAATACATTAGAAATAAAATATATAATACATTTTGAACAAGTTTTTATGTTAATGTTACCCCTACCCTAAACATGACTTTTAAAATATATTCATTATCTTCATTAATAATAAAAATATTTTAATCATTAAATATATTTATAATATTTTTAATATAAAAAATACCTTTATTACTCATATATCCATGTTATAAAAAAATTACATAATTGATTCAGATTATATCATTCATTTTGAGAATATTTTTTTTATAAGTAAACATTTACAACAAAAGGTCATGTACAATAATATTTAATAGGATTATATCTCTTAATTATTCATTATGATTTCATAAAACTCATATTTATTTATTATTTATACATTTATAAATAACAATTTATGACAGTTACGAAAAAAGAATTACGTTATAATATTTAAGATAGAAGGTCATATGCACACAAGGGAAATGTTTCCATTATTATGTGAACACAAGGAAAATAAGGTTAGTAATATATAATTTTAAAACGAATATTATTAAATCATAAATTTCATTACATTTAATTATATCCAACTATATACACAATCCATTTTAGGCGATGATGAAAAATGAAATGTGTTGCTTCATGAGGTGGTAGTCCGCATGTACAATAAATTATTTTTCTACTATTAGTTGAATGGTAATGAAAGGTGTATAATTTATATTTACCATTAGATAATTAAATTTATAACATATATATCACATAATTTTATTTTGATAAAATTTTATGACTCACCATACATTTTAGTGAGAGAAAAGGAAATACATCATCTCGCAAAGCCGTAGTCTTCATGTTTACAGAAATGATTTTCAGATTTTCCAATAGATTTTTAATTAGATGAAAAAGTGTTCTAAAACATACATAATGATATTTGGTTATTTTGGATATAATGATTTTATTATACAGAAATGTTTATGATATGTTTGATGTGACTATTAAGTAAAATTAAAAGAAAACACTCGGTTAAAAACTATAATATTTCCTTTCAAAAATTCCTTTTATTTATACATAAAGCCATCATAGGTTAGTATTTTAATAAAATAGAAAAACTAATAAATGGGGAAGAAATTATGAAGGGGTTATTGTATGTATTATCAAAGATGAGCGGCTCTTGGAGGGTTGATAAAATAAAAGAGTGTAGGTCCTTTAATATGTTGGGGAGATGGAACCCACATATTTTTTCAATATATTAAAATAAAATAATGTCATAATCAAGAAAAATGGAACCAAAATAGAACATTATAAAATAAATATAATAATGTGTCGAAATAAGTATAAAAAATAGAGTATAGAAATATATTTAGGTAATTTTAACCATTATATATTTCGCATTAAATGTTTTATGCAATTTTAAATATAATTTTGGTAACTAAATATTTTTACCAATGATATCATTAATTATGAAAAACATTAAAGTTGAATAAAAAAATTAAACATGATAATTGAAAATATTTAGTCTATTTTATCTAATTTATTGACTATAAGTATAGGAAATTATTTTAAAATAACCGTACAAGACATAATGATGAACAATTTTTCAAAATGGTGGCCTTTTAGGTATATAAATGTTGTTATACAATTATCTTGTATAATATTGACATAAATGAAATTCATTTCACTATTTTTTAAATAATTTTTTATTAATCCATTCAAAAATAGAGAAATACTTTATAAAGACATGAAAAGAAAAATGATTCTGAAAAATCGATATTTCCTACAATTCTCCCAAAAATTATCTTTTTTAGAAAATTAAAACAAAACTAAAATATAATTTTGGCTTGATGATATATAAAGTGATATAATTTTTTAAAAATTATTATTCAATAATTTTCACGTTATTATATTTAATAAATCGATAAGATACATATGATGAATTTTATGATAATAGAAATATTACTTTTTGGATTTGAAAATTAAATAATATTCTTATAATGAATATAACTCTATAAAATAAAATTCATGAATATTAATATTTCTTAATATGGATTTACTGTTAACATTTATGGGATTTTTAATTCCTTTTACAATTTTTAAATTACATCCTTATAATTTTTTCATTCCCTAAAAATTTGGGGATATTTTTCTTTATATAAAATATTTAGATTCCCATGTTACTTCTTAAATATTATAGGTTTCTATGAACCCTTCATGTGGGGAATCAATATATTATATAAAAGAATATCCAAAAGGGGAATAATATGAAAATTAATTTCCACATAATAATGAATCTATTCCAAATAAGAAAATTTAGAACTCAAAATAAGAGATGTATCTGGTATATAATTTCATAATAGTGATTCATGAAACACGTCATATACCTTGGATTAACTCGGTTATAACATCACTTGAGAGGAAACTAATCCAAACATCATTACGTTTCTATATTTTCTAATGAAACACCAATATAGAATTATAACATGATGAAATATCATAAATTTTCTCCATGTTGATACATAAAAAAATCACCTACCATTAATGAATTACCATTCATTCGGATGTCTGAAAACAAATTCAATGTTATCTGAGAAATATTCATATGTTTATAAATAATCTCCAACTTCTCAACCATTTATCCATCCAAATACAGTATGATAAACATTCATTGAAATTATTTGTTCTAATATAATGATTTATAACCCAAATTTACATATAATTCTTCAAAGGATTCTATATTTATTTTTTAATGAAAAATATTATCAATATATAATTGAACAAATGAATGATTTTAATCCCAAGATTCCTAGTAATCAATTTGAATAATATCAAAGCATGTATTCCAAATAATGAATAATTCATTCTTACAGATTATAAAATTAAGGATGAAAAGATGTACATGAATTTACTTTAATACTGAATGGATTATAAAGGATTTTCCACAAAAGTAAAGTAATACAAGGCTAATAGTGACATAAAATGCTGCGTATAATACCATGTAACCTTTCTACTAATTTTAGAAAAAATCACGAAATATTTTATAATTATAAAATACATTGTATTCGTTGGATATGTGAATATTTAGTCATCTAAAAAAATAACCCAAAATCCATTATTATGATGATATATCTTTAGAAATCCTTCTATCGAGGCCGTTGATACATTTTGTAATTTACACTCTATCATTATAAATGGATAAATAATCCAATTTTGTAATTTGAATACATTTTTAAGAAATTGAAAATTTAAAAAATTCTATGAAAAATATGTAATATATTTTTCATAAAATCCTACCATAAATAACCCTAAAAAACTAAAAAAGCTTCTAGTTCTATAAGGATGAATATAAAATAGAGATATAAAAGTTTCAATCAATAATTATGTATTCCACAAGGAATCACTTGACAAACAAAACAACATTTCCAACCTAACTTTTTTTATCAAAATTAATCTCTTAGAAAACCTTCCAGAATGATTCTAGCCTTTTTAGAAACCAAGAAATATCTATTAAGTTTGATTAATTTTGTTTTAAAATGTCAACTCGACAAAACCATGGAAAAATAAAAATGCATTTTCTAAATGTACATTTTCTTGACAAATATTCATCAAATATATTAACAATGGACCAGGTTCCAAATATAGAATAATTAATGATATATTATAATTATAACATAAAAAATCATATGAAATGTTCAAATTTTCAAGTTGGTATTCCATATTGTTTGTCAAAATCAATAATAAAATTTTTCCAGGTTAATTGGATCTTGATCCACTCTATAAAATGGAATATATACCTCATCCTTTTATATAAAATATATATCACACACTTTATTTCATATAAATTATATATCAAAAAATTTATTGAAAAAACTATAAAAGGAAGATAATATTCATGTGGTAGATAATTTAGCTCATGAGTGTTAAATTTATCTAAATATTAATAAATTAAATAATCATTCCACTTTTAAACAAAATGAATTCAATTTAATGAAGCCTCGTTATTGGGATGAAATTCATCAATTTTTTATGGTAGGGATAAAATTGGAGCATTCACTATTATTCATTTCAATTCATGATAACATTGATTATATTATTCCATCTAGAAGAATTGGACTCTATTTTATGCCATCATAATTAGTGGTCATGAGAACCAAGAAATGTTTTCAAAGGAACCACAACTTATAAAACAATTATACTAGAAAACTATGAATCTATATAACAATTTTAGATTCTTAAGTTTCTTCTTCAATCATATGTATTTCCAAAAAATCATATATAAGAGAATCTAAATACTGTATAACACTTTATTTTTTTCGAAAATAATATGAAGAATATTTTCTTTATAAGAAGGATTCAATTCTAACTGAACAAATTCTAGACTCAAAATAGGAGATGTATCAGGAACATAATTTCTTAATAGTGATTCATGAAACACATCATTTACCATGGACTAACATATAGGTAGTGTCCCCCAATAATGAACTAGCCTAAATATAATTATGACTTAATATAGTACAATGATCAAACAACATAACTTTTTTAATTTATGAAAATTTAAAAAAATTCTCAAGAGAGATACTTCAAGAAAATAAGATAACCTACCCTGACTGAATGATCATTCACGGAGATGAATTCAAAACATTTCTAAATTATCTAAGATGTATCAAATGTTTCTAAATCATATTCACATTATAAACATTTATTTATGAAAATATAGTATCATAATCATTCATTCACCTACTTTTTTAATCAAGTTGGAGTCTATAACGTCCTGGTCCTGGAAGCCTTCCAAAGGCACCCCATACCCGATTGGTCAGATGGCCTCAAGCACATTTCCCTGAATGGAAGAGGCTACTATCTAGTAATGAGGGCCTTAGGTGTGATTGTGGGGAAACAATTCCCTTATTATCAAAGTGACACAACAAAAGTAAAACATATAACAATAAAAAAAGTAGTAAAACATGCAATAGATAATCAGAGGAAGTAAAAAAACTACTAGAGCACACACACACACACACACATATATATATATATATATGATGCATGATACATATATCTAGGAAAATAGCCAAAAAAGTAACAATGTAGGAATAAAACACTAAACCACTATACACAGGGGAACATATAAACTCCAGCATCATCACAAGCCTCAGCTTGGTCCCATGCTCTCTAGCTCCTTAGCAATCATGTACTTGAAGTAGAAGGGTGCTTTCCCTTATATATTCCAACAGAAATATAATTTGTTTGGGCCCAAAAGAATGACCCAAATAGGGTGTGTGACTAATCCCATTAGGCATCCTCCCAATGATCTGGGCAAAAAAGACGGTGAAAATATATGGCTGGGAAAAAGAAAAAAGAAGAAGTAAATAGGAAAGTACTCAAAAGTAGACAATCCTACAGTTTCATTTACAAAAATTTACTTTTATGTATTTAACCAAAAAAAAGCAACCATCTAGATAGTTTTCACAACCAAAACCCTATGATTCAAAATGAAAAAGATATAACAAAGACTCTTTGAAAAATCACTCGCCGTTAATTCCCCTTATAGTCATGTGTGATTGTTGGCACTGGAAAACATGTCACCAAAAGTTTCCAAATTCTTCCATACATGATCCAAGATCGCAGCCCATTTCTCAAATTTCGATTTGTTATGTCATAGGGCTGGAACAAAGTTACAGATTAGGAGATATGGACATTTGAATTTGGTCGAGAAAAATGGTTTGTGAATCCCATTCGTGAAGCCCCCTCCGTGATGGTGAAGACCCACCGTGATGTAAAGAGGCAGAACAACTCCACGAACCCCTTTGACATTCGCGACTCAACGTGAACACTCGCCATGAAGCAAGGAGGTGGGATAGCTCTGCAATCCCCTATGACAGCCATGACCCACCGCGAAGACCCGTCGCGATGCATGGATGCATAATGGTTCTGTGAAGCCCTTTGACATTCATGACCCACCGTGAAGAAAGGAGGCGGGATGGCTCCGTGAAGCCCTTTGATGTTCATGAACCCGCTGTGGAGAAAGATCTGTCTTCATACCTAGAAAGCTCTTCATCACAACTCCCCTTCCCTATAAATACCTAGCTCACCCCCCTTTCGCCAGACGGCCACTCCGCCCCTTGGGCGGCCGATCTCCCAGATCGTGGAGCGCCACCTTCCTTCACAAAGTGGCTCTATGATACCATCCTCCATGAGAGGCTTCTTTTATGTAGGGGCTCCACGATCCCATGCTCCACAAGCAGCTTCCTTCGCGAAGTGGCTCCATGAGCCCATGATCCGTGAGCTGCTTCCTTCATGTTGTTTCTCTTCGAGTCCATGCTCGACAAGTCCATGCTCTGTGAGACCCCATTTTCCATGAACCCTTCTGCTCCACAATGCTACTTTTTGACGACCTATCCTTTGTGAGGTTCCTACCTTCATGCCCATCAGTCCATTCCATAGCTCAGCTAGTCCCTTCACTACCATCACTGACCCCCATGAAAAATGGAGAGTCGCACCGTGAACTTTACGGGCTGGGACATTGACATTTTCCATTGGGCCCTTATGCGAACCCACCTTCCACCTATGGGATACCATGCTTTGAGATACTCTTCCAAACACCATGAAACACCTTTAGTCGACATATTCATCTTGGTTTCATTCACTTGTTATGAGTGGAGATTATCATCATCAATTTCCCGAGTACCTTGAGTCGAACCATTCCTCAAGAAACTCCTCCAAACCCTATCACTTGGCTCCTATGCCAGGTTGAACCAGAAAGGGATTTCCTTGCGTAAGTTCCAACATCATCCATTTCTATGCTCCTTATGCCTATTAGTCCTATCTATATGACTATAAATTGTTTTATGCCCAATGTTCCAAACATAAGATGCCTCTTTCTCCAAACAAGATATTCCTTATGCTCCAAGAATGAGATGACAATAGTACTCTCTACATGACTATAAACTGTAGCTATTTCATAGATCCTTGAAACGAGAATTCTAGATTTAAGAATCATTATTTCTAGGCGTTTTCCATTATATTTCTTCATTGAACCAGAAACATCCAACAATTCCTTATCCAAAGAGGACATGCTTTCCAAAGGTAGGTGTTCGTTATGTGTTGTACTTCATGATACTTATGAACATGCATTGGGCGAAAGGATGGGAGGTCGGACACATCACACCTTTTGGGGGGGAATTATTGTCTGCTCCTGGACTATCTCTGTAAAATTAAAATATTTTTTCATGAATCCTTATTAATTCACCAACTATATCATAAATATCCCTTCGAATTTACAATCACTTATTTAAGATAATTTCATTTAATCATTGTTATGATGATACTGGTTTTTAAGACACTCAGTGGGGCACTCTGTAATTTATTGTCATCTGGGGATATGAATTTTTGTTTTAATCTTGGGATCATACTCATAAAATGATCTACCTACGTATCCTTGTGAAAGAAATCAGAACCCTCCTAGTTCGGTGCCACAAAATTGGACACATCATACCTTTTAAGGTCATGTGATAAGGACCTCTAAGCGGAAGGTGCTTAGTTGAGATGTAGTGTGGGACTTATGATGAAGCTTCCCAGGGAAATTTGGAAAGGATATATGTTTCCATGTAGGATCAGACCCTATTTGGAATATGGACCATAGAGAACAGGGTTTATTTGAAGTGTTGGGTTTGTACCTCATGGAGGCTTCCTACGTATCCCATATAGATGGGAACCAAAGCCCACGTAGTTCTATGTGTCTCATAAGAGAATATATTCTGATGAGATAGTTGAGTTTGGGATTACCTTATGAAAAATGATGCCTTAAGGATTTGAGGATTGAATTTAGGGCATATTTTCTATGTAGGATGCCCAAACTGGGGGAATTAAGGTTGGATTCATGAGGAGGATATCCAGTGAGCTCGGGGCCAAAAAAGGATTCCTGCGTATCCTAGCTTGAATAGGAATCAGAGTTCTCATAGTTCATTCAGTGAGTATTTGTGCACATGTTATAACCATCACATATCTCTAAGCCCACGTGAGTCATACTCGGTGTGAGAAAAAAGAGGATGTGAAAGATTCAACAATGACACTTCACACTTCTCCTCCTCCACTGATGGAAGAGGGTGCGTCAACTGTGGAAGAGGGTGAGGCGATGAGCCTTCCCTCTCTTCTATATACATTGGAAAAGGGTCCAATGTAATGAAGAAGGGGTGAAGGTAAAGGGCTTATACCAGGATGGCTACCCTGATTGATATTGGTTGGGGCTTCTCCTAAAGAGGATACCCATTTATAATATGTTGGGGCTTATTGCTAATGAGGATGGCCATTTTGGAATTGGTTGGGGCTTACTCCTATTGAGGATTCCCATTTGATATTTCATGGGGATTGATCTTAAAGAGGATTCCCATTTGAGGTTTAACCGGGAAAAGAAGTCAGGTGATGAGGATTGAGGAGTTTCTTAAGGATTGTATCGACTCAAGGTACACGAGGAATCTATATGTAGAGTCCAAACTCATAACATGCGAAAGGAACCAAGAGGAGTAAGCCGGCTGAAGGCACATCATTGAGTGTGATGGAGTGTCTTAGATCATTGTATTCAAAGGATTGAAGTATGGCCACATAAACTGAGAAATGGAAAATGTCATCGACCAGATCTGAAAAGTTCGAAGGGAAACTATCCATTTGTCATGGGGGTCAGTGAGGGAATCGAAGGGACCAGCCTGAAGGGCTGGGATTGTAGCCCGACAGTGACTCCAAGCAGGGGTGTGGGGGTGCAACCCCTGCTTTATAGATATGTGGGGTCGTGCAGGTGCTCCACCAGGGTGCCTCGCATAGGTTCTCTGCATAGCTCCCCTGTGGAAGTTCTCCGTGTAGGTGCGGCACGCAAGTGCTCCGCACAGGTGTGCTATGCAGGTACTCCGCAGAGGTGCTCCGTGCACCTCTATATATTATGGACCCAAATGGGACTTTGAACCACATTTACCCTTTAATTCTCTCTTCTCTCATGTTTTAGAGAGCTACCTGAGATAATTTGGGGGATCCTTGCGAAATAGCTATGCAATGGGAGTGTTGGGGCTTTATCCAACTTTTTCCGTCCCTCAAATGGGGAGCCCAAGGGTCTTATTTATAGGAAAGGAAGGGATCTGGTTAAAGGTAGTTTGTCCACGTAGGTCCTCCACATAGGGGTGTAGAAATTATCCTTCCACACAGGTCCTCTGCATTTGTCCTCCTTGTAGGTCCTCCACTTAGGTCCCTCGCGTAGGTCCCTTTGTGAAATATTATCCATATTCCGAGTGCCATATCTTTGGATCCATAAACCTGTTTGGGCTTTGCGACCAGTCAAATCTATGGTCTGGAAGAGATCTAGACTTCTTCATATAATAAATACACCAAGTTGTCTCCAATGAAACTCGGAAATTGTATTTAATGTGTCAAAACCTTTTCATCATCGAACCTGGAAATCCACTGCCAACTTCTGGAAAGATTATCATTCCACTTATCCCTAGGGTATGGAGTGGTATTGTGGAATATAGAAATCAAGTATTCATCTTCTTCCTTTATGGTGAAAAAATCATAACTAATACTTGAATTTTTTTGTCTATGTTATAATAAAATATTCAGTCTACGGAAAAGTACAAGGAACACATTTCATGGTGCCTATAGTAGCACACCCTATGTTCCAAACATAGGACACCTCATGTTCCAAACAAGATATGCATTATAATCCAAGAATAAGATGCCTAATGCCATAATTACAGTGGCGTAATTTCAAGATCATTGAAATCCACTCAAAAATTCCATCACTCAACCTCATGATTTGTGTGTCCTTCATTCGGATCTTTATCCTCTTCCATGTCTGAACGGACCCCCTAACGGGTTGGTCCCATGCCGCATCGTCTCACCTACTGTCCTGGGACAACGCCCCGTAAGACTTTGGACTACACTTTGAGTTAGGTCCTATGTTTTGAACACAGTCAGCAATCGACACTCATTTGTTTATCCCCATTTCAGGCTATCACGATATGGATACTGTGTTTTGAACACGTTCAATAGTTATCCACCATTGCCACGCCACCATCATTGTGTTCCGAATGTCAGGCATGTGATTCACACTTTTCATCTCCATTTGATCAGATGGATTCCAATGCCCTTGGCATTATCCCTCTTATCCACTAGTGCAATGGAAAAGGCCTTAACCCACCATTGGGTTGGGATGTCCTAATGGCCAGACATGAGGAAGACATTACAGGAATCTTCCTCACGTAAGCCCCATTAACCATTGCCTCTCCAAAGCGGCACCCAGGTAGCTTCCTTGTGTATGCCCCATCCATTATTTCCACTCCATAGGGGCACATGGGAAGCTTATTTATGTAAGCCCCATAAACCATTTCCACTCCATAGAGGCACATGGGAAGCTTCCTTGCATAAGCCCCATCCACTACATCCGCTCCATAGCGGCACCCAGGTATCTTCCTTGAGTAAGCCCCATCCACTATTTCCGCTCCATAGTGGCACTCAGGAAACATCCTTGTGTAAGCCCCATTCACTATTGCGTCTCTATAGAATAACATTGGCAGCTTCCTGACGTAATCCCCATACACCATAGTCGATCCATAGTGGCACCTGGGTAGCTTCCTTGCGTTAGCCCCATTCACCATTGTTGCTCCATAGCGGTACTCGGGCAGCTTCCTCGTATAAGCCCCAGAAACCATTTCTACTCAATAGCGACACCTGGACAGCTTCCTTGCGTAATCCCCATCCTCCATTTCCACTCCATAGAGGCACCCATGCAGCTTCCTTGTGTAATCCACATCCACTATTGCCACTTCATAGAGCACCCGGGCAGCTTCCTTGCGTAAGCCCCATCAACTATTTCCGCTCCATAGGGGCACTGGGGCAGCTTCCTTGCGTAAGCCCCATCCACTATTGACGCTCCCTAGGGGAACCCGGGAAGCTTCCTTGCTTAAGCCCCGTACACTATTGTCACGCCATAGCGGCACCCAGGTAGCTTCCTTGCGTAATCCCCATACGCAGTTTCTGCCCCATGGTGGAACCCAGGCGGCTCCTTTGTGTAAACCCCATGCACCATTTCTGCTAAATAGTGGCACCCGGGAAGCTTTAATACATAATCCACATGCACCACACTTCATGGATGCCCCTTTGTGCTATGGTCGTCTGGTCCTTGTTGCCTCTACATTCTCACACTGATCACGACTCATGTGGGCATAGAGTAGAAAGCATCAACCATGACATCCCCAATGGGATGCTTAGAGTGTAAGCCCCACACCTCCTGAACTATGATCTCTTTGATCGTTTCCAAGGTAGGGTATATAGGAAGCCTCCATGAGGTTTAATCCCACCAATCATTGGACACTAGGTCCTCTTTCAAGTCAGTTCCCACACAAGCTGAACTAGTTAGTCTTTGATCCTTGCTATGGCAGGGTACGTAGGAATCCTCCACGAGGTTCAGGCCCACCACCCATTAGACCCCAGGTCCTCCTTCATGTCAGTTTACTAATGCCAACCTGAATTATAAGGTCTTTGATCCTTGCTAAAGAAAAGGTACGTAAGAAGCCTCCTTGAGGTTCAAGCCCAAGATTCAGTTGCTCTGACCCCATTGACATCGTTTCACCAATCTCCCACCACCTAAAATATGTGGTCTTTGATCCTTACTAAGGCAAGGTATGTAGGAAGCCTCTACAAGGATCATGCCTACCATCCATTGGTTTTCCCGACCCCCCTTCACATTGGTTCACCAAAACCTTAGGCCACCTTAGAGCATAAGCCCCAAATGCCACCATCTGAACTATGTGGTCTTTGATCCTTGCCAAGGCAGGGTATGTAGAAAGCCTCCCTAAGGTTCAAGCCCAACATTTAGTCACTCCGACCCCATACACAATAGTGTACCAAGCCACCACCACCTGAACTACATGTTATTTGATCCTTTCTACGGCAAGGTATGTAGGAAGCCTCCACGAGGTTCAAGCCCACCGTCAATTGGTCATCCCGACCCTACTTCACTTCGGTTCACCAACTCCTTGGGCCACCTCAGAGTGTAAGACCCAAATGCCACCATCTAAACTATGTGGTATTTGATCCTTTCCTAGGAATATATTGTAGGAATCCTCCCTGAGGTTCAAGCCCAACACCCGTTCGTTCTTACCACCTTCACATCGATTCCCACCACCTGAACTACATGGTATCTGATCCTTGTCAAGGTGAGGTATGTAGGAAGCCTCCTTGAGGTTCATGCCCACAATCTATCTAGGCCCCAGGTCCTCTTTAATGTTGGTTCACCCTCGTCTAGAATGACATTAATCTGTAGACCTAAATCAGCGGTAAGTCGTTGTTCCCCCATTCGGTGTTAAGTTGTTGTCAACCTCATTCAGCGGCAAGCCGTTGAAGTCCCAAATAAATGATAATTTGTCGTCACATAAACTATGAAGACTTTTATTCCCTACCACGGGGATATGTAAGAAGCCTCCCTGAGGATCAATCCCATCACTTATGTCTCATAATGATCTCTCCCTCGAGCCTATGGGTTCTGGGAAGATCATGCCCCAACCCGGAGGTTCAACTTCCTCCAGGTCCCATCCATGAATCCATTCTCACGGGCCTCCTCCTCAGGTTTCCCTTCATTCCAACAAACTATGCGGAATTTGATTCCCTACCATGGGGATACATAGGAAGTTTCTTCAAGGATCAATCCCAATATCATCGTCGTCCTCACATAGGTTCCATCTTAGTCTCCCTCTACTTAATTCAACTCTCTATCATACACGGGCTGCAACATCCTGATGAGATCATGTCGTTCATTTCTTAACTACTCCTAACAGTACATGGGACACTATCCACACATAATCCCCAACATGTATTCATGTTTTTTTCCTCTTTGTACACCCTGATTCATGACCCCTTCGAACTATGTGGGTTTTGATCCCTCTTGTCTACACAGGGTTCGTAGGAAAACTCTTTGTGGATCAATCCCAATCAATGGTAATCCTTGGTGTTCCCCTATTCTGGGGTGCACACTCCCTGATCCACCCTCAGTGGTGCCCATATCAGCCTTCACGGTGTGGCATCTTCCCTTTATGGGACACACCATCTTGGGTCTGCTCTTATCAAGTGTTCTGATCCATCCACATGGTAAACCTTCCATGTGCTCCCTACTAGGGATGTGGCAATTTGATCCTTCTACATAGGATGTTCTGATCACCCTCATTCCATCTCCACAATAATTTAAAATCGTGACCTACCTCGTGATAAACAAGAGATGCCTAAGGAAAACCTCAGAAGACACGCCTTTGACACAACCGTCTCTACAAGACGTTAAACATGAGGCATACACTGTGTTAAACATGGGAAGATGAGGAAAACCTCAGATACATGCCTATATAATACGATTCCCCACATTCGATGTGGGATGCCTCGAGTTCTGCACCATTGAGATTCCCTCTTATGAGGAATAATAGAGGTTCCCCAATGTGCACACATCCAGATATACCCTGACATGCCTAATGTTGTCATCTACTCTGACCGAAGGTTGCTAGAAAGTCAAGACCCCCTGGAATGTCCTGACAGACATATTATATTTAACTAGAATCCACAAATATGTGGCACCGGGAATGAGATTCACAAACCATGACATAATCTGTAAGTGAGACCCAGACAAGGTGACGAGTTCTGAGGAGTAATCCATGGAAGAAAGAACTGACATCTCATCATCCTGTTTTGATCAAGGATAAAATGTATCCAAATAAGTGATGAATGCCGCCCACCTTTGCAATGCGGGAATGCGGGGTAGCAGCTGTGCTTCCTATGTAGACAGATGCATGAGCCCCAACGAAAGTGTTAGAAATAGTGATCAAAGACTCTCTGAGGAAGCACTCACTATCAATTCCCCCTATAGTGTTTTATCGGTAACCTATAGTAACTATGGGAAATCACTCAACGTCATTTCCTCTTGTGGACTCATAACGTAACTATAGACAATCTAAGGGAGCACTCAATGCCAATCCCCACTACGATCTCACAGTGTAATAATTATAACATACACTATGAGAAATCCCTAAACATCCATTTCCCCTATGGTCCCACTACACCGGGTTCCCGTAGCCCTGTGTAAAGAAATTGTGCACAAGCAATAATTAGTAGCCAAAGTAAAACTCAAGAACTACTTGGCTAAACAATCCACAATATATAATAGCGTGATAGATAAAAATATTTCCACCTTAACAATACTAGGAAGAGAAAGCAAAGTAGCAGCCTAACAGGAAAGTCCAGACCAACGGTCAAAAAAATCAAATAAGGGAAAAACATCCATATCTTGGAAAAGTTAGCCCTATTATCAAACAATTAACCTGCATCTAATCAATATAGGAACCATAGGAATAAAAAGGGCTAAAACCATAAACACACAATACCTAAACAAGGGTATTGGGAAGTTTTTCACATTTAACTCAAAGACTAACAACATTACGCCACAAACCACCTACCTTGGCGTCGTGAGATAGATATATATGAACCTCAGGCCTTGAATCACCCAAGAATTCCATATATCTACAAAAATGATTAAAACACTCAACCGAGGATAACTTGTGAAAGAGGAGAAATCAAATGATGATGTTATAGAAGAAGTGATAACTCACTGATGTGATTCCAACGTTACCGATAGAGGGCAATTCAGAGAACGAATAGTGAGTCAGGGGTTCAGAGAAGATCTGTGGCCGTAAGGATGCTCCTGGACAAGATGGATGAGTATGATGTTTGTTCTGTCTAGTAGACGTTAACCTAGTCCATCTAATGAAAAAAAGAAAGTACATGGAGTGAATTTTTAAAGTACACGGAGTGTACTATCCTTTTCTGTATTCCACTTTAGGTGGTCTCTAGGTCACCACATACGGCCATGTACTCAACCGGTAACCGGCCAGTACACGGTCACTAGCGGAAATCTAGTATATAGAGTGTACTTATAACTACACTGTGTGTACTATTGATTTTTCCAGAAACTCGTCTTTTACTCAAAATAACAAGAAAATACAAACATACCTGAAAAGAAGATAGGGTTTTTAAAAACATCCCCCTTATAGAAATTCATCCTCGAATTTCCCTACCAAGTCGGTGTGGAAGAAGAATCCTAAAATATCTCTGGCCACTATGTTATTACATCAGCTTCACTCTCCCAGGTCTCATCTTGTAATCGTCTGTGCAGCTATAGCACTCGTACTGGAGGAACAGACCGGCCCTAGAGAACCTTCTCACAACGATCAACAATCCGGATCAGACGCTCCTCGAATGAGATTTCCACCTCAAGCTCAACCTATTTAGGTTGGAAAATATGAGACGTTTCTGGGATGTAATGTCAAAGATGAGAAACGTGGAAGAGGTCCTCCGTAGCCCGATACCTTGGAGGTAACTACAACCGATAGGGAACTAGACCAACTCTATCCAAAACCTCATACGACCTGACCTATGTTGGTGAAAGATTACCATGTCTCCATATCATTATGTATCTTAAACCCTAGTGTGTCACGTAGGAAAATCATATCTCCAACCTCAAACTCTAGAGTTCGTCTCCATCGATCATCATAAGACATCTGTCATGACTGTGCATTAGTCGCCCTCTCCCAAATCAACTCTATCTACTCGATGGGCTCTTAGACAAGACATGGTCCAGCATAGCTGCCTTTTCTACCTCTGTTTAGCATAACGGTGATCGGCATGGACTACCATAAAAAGCCTCAATGGTTCCATCTAAATAGTTTATTGAAAACTATTTTTTTAGGAAAACTATACAAGATATATGTGCTTCTCCCAAGATCCTCAAAAATATTGGATTCATGATCGAAGAATGCCATCAAGAACCTGAATCGTATGCTCCGAATGGCCATATGTATGGGGTTGGCATGTTGTACTCAGAAGTACCTATGCACCCAATGCCTTATTTATTCCCTGTGGGACCAGAGAAGTAAAACGAACATCCCTGTATGAAACAATGAAGTGTTGAACTACATGTAAATGTAAAATCTATCAGATTTTATACCTTCCCATATCATTGACATTGAAGGTCTCCTTGATCAGCAAGAAGTGACAATCATTCGTGAGTCTATTAATGAAAAACCAAACTGCATCATTAAATTGAGGAGACCTTGGAAAACCTATCACAAAGTCCATTGTGACATCATTTCATTTCCACTCAAAAAATGGTTAACTATTGTAAAATCCCTACTGGTCTCGGATTCTCTGCTTTCACCTACTGGCAGGTAGAAAACCTCATGTCAAAACTAGAAACATGTCTCTTCATACATTGCAACCAATAATGATGGTGCATATCATGATACATCTTGGTGACTGCAGGATGAACTGCCCAAACTGATGAATGAATGTACCACATCAGTTCCTCACATATGTCTGTTGGCACCCACATGTTTCCATGAAAACACTAGATCTCATCCTCGCCTACTGTCCATCAAGGAATATGGTCCTATCTTGAAACTCTCCCAAAGGACTAGGCCTTCAGAATTTGATAACTGTGTCATTCGAACTAGATCATGTAGAGTATAGGTAACATCTACATAAGAATGAAATAACTTCCCATGAATGTCATGCACCTCCAAATGAATCTCTACAAACAGAGCCATTAGATTACACTCACTACTGGCCTTCTAAACTACCAGTATCTGAGTCCTCCTGATCAATGCTTCAGCCTCAACGTATCCTTTTTCAAGTGTATAGGCATGCTAAATTTCAAAGTACTGAAGGTACTCAACCCACCTTTTCAGTCCCATAATTTTTCTCCGCAGAGTGACGATATACATTAGACTTTTGTGGTCAGTGAAAACCACAACATTTACTCCTAGAAGGCAGTGTCTCCAGCCAAGTAAAGCATGAAAAACAACAACCAACTCGAGATTGTGCGACGAGTAGTTCCTCTCATGTGGCCTCAACTACCGAGAACCATATGCTACAACCCATTCTCCCTACATAAGAAGTGCTCTCAGCCTGAATCCTGATTCATCACAGTACACAATATAGCTCTTTTTCTACTATAGAAATACTATTATCAATGTTGATGTCAACAGCCATTTCCGCTCTTAAAAGTATGACTCGTAAGAATATTACAACACATACCTCACACACTTCTTTGTCATACCTATTTGTGGTGTTGATAAGAATGAGAAGTTGAGGATGAAATTTTTGTAGTATCCAAGCATCCCCATAAAACTTCACACCTCAAAGAGGGTCTTCGAATTCTCTCAAGGAACTACTGCTCTTGCTTTCTAGGGGTCTACTATTACCTATGTCTCTTAGATGACATGACCCATGAAGTGAATCTGATCCTTCCAAATGTGGAATTTTGAGAACATATGTAACACCCCGACCCTAGTTACCCAGAGTCGGTGCATTATTACATAACATTGGAATGATCACAAGAAAGATCAAATCTCGAAAGACCGATTGGTTTAGTAGCCTTGGAAACACTAGATATATTCATAAGTCTTACATTACATCATAAAATGAAAAACTACTATAACAACATCTTGTCTCCATAAACCACACTCATATCCCCACATAATATCCCTGCAGGTCATTCATAATTTACTTCTTCACTTCCTGGGAAAAATAAAACATAGAAAAGGGGTGAGCTCAAATTCCCAGTAAGGATAACAATATACCGGAAACTTTAATAAATAAGAATAAACATTTAAGGCTATGTATAACTAAAACAAAAGCCTTTTAAACTTGAACATCAACATAGAATGGAAAAAGTAAAATGAAATAATTCCATTTACTTGTTCACATGGATATTATACTAATCAAATAATCACATGCAATATCAATAACCACTTTCATAATGTTGGAATGCATAATGCCAGACTATCATAACAACATAGCCAAGGCCTCGTTCCCAGACTACAGATAAGATTTTTCCAAGGCCATGTGGCAAGACACTAGTTTGTCTCATGAGACCTACCGATGCATCGAGGAGCTATAGCGGGCTCCACCCGTCACATATTAAGTCCAATGTATTCCCATATAAAAAGGTTTAAACATAACATAAACATTCGTATTAAAACTAGCATACGAAATGTCAATAATTTCACCATAAACTATGAATGGTATAAAAATAGCACATCCACAGTCAAACATATCACAAAACCTTCAATAAAATATATATGCTTTGTATCATAATATATCGACTTCAAATAAGCGTAAAATCCATCAAAGGATGTTGACATAGATGAAATCAAAACTCTTTTTAGAGAAATATCTATTTCTATTTTTGAAATAATTTAAGAGCCATATAAAATAAAACATTTTCTTTGAGAATATTCTTATAAGCTTCTAAGGAAAGCTTTTAAGATTTTATAACAGCGGAAAATAACCGCACCCGCCGTATAAGTTAAGAAAACATTCTTACCTTAATTCTGTCGAAAAGGTTAAAAGGACCTTGTTTTGAAAACGACGGAAAGATTCCTCTTATAAAAAGTCAAACAAGGGTATAAATGACTTTAACCCATATTCTTGTAAATAATAAAAATGTTTGGAAATAAATTTTTAAGAAAAACATGGATGTGGATGATAAAGAGATCCCAGTAGATTATTACATATAAACAACCTCGGATAATGAAGAGATTGTGAAATAACCCTTACCTTGTACTTTTCCTTGGTTGGGGTAGGTTAACCTCCTGTATAATGGTGAAATAATTGTTATTAAATTATACAAGAATCATATACATTAATATGATATCATATATGATCTTTTAATATTGATTTGATAATAATATCTTAGTATTATCATTGTTTCAGGTGTTAACTTACTTCTTTTCATTTATATGTTTTGTTACGTAAGACATGTTTGTAAAGGATAGGTTGTATATAATTCATATCCAGAATGATATCAAGTCCTTAAAAATCATTTTTTAAATCATCAAATGATAATTATACTTGAATGGATACGATGGAGAATGAATCTCATCGCGTTCGTGGAGACGGTAGTCCGTACGTACGCACGAGCGACAATATCATTCTTTTGATATTAATATAATATATATAAATGGATGGTATATCATATATACTGAATCATTAACATGTTATATTTATTATTTACATGAGTTACACATCATTATTATACCCATCCAAATAATATTATATTGAATAACAATTACACCACGACGTGGAGATGGCAAGCCGTACGTACGCACGTATGGTGACTTGTTATTCAAAGGGTGGATAGAATACTGAATATGGTTGTACCATATTTATAATAACATCAAAATATATATATGATACTGGAGTTATTATTTTAGAATGGTAAAAACAAAGGAAGAAGAAGTGGAAGAAGTAATGAACTTGGAAAAAGGGTGGTGAAATCATTACCTCTTCTTCGGGTTCTTCCTTTTGATTTGATCAAAAGGGCTCCTTAGGTTGGCTTTCTGATCAAACTAAGGCCTCTCGGTTGTAGTGAGGGATGTTGGGAGAGTATTTGGGCATAGTTTTTCTGAACCAAAAGGCTTTGACGGTGTGAAGAAATGAGAAGGAGGAGTTCCCTTTTATAAGAGGGGTGAGGGGCACCTTTGGAAAAGCTAGAGATATTAGTTTATAATAAATTCATATTCGGTTTACAATGGCTCCAAAGTTGACTATTCAAAGTTTAAGGTGGGGATGGGTCTAAAACAACTCAAACAATAGAATTTAGACAGGTTTGGGTACTTATATTAACCTTATCTTTAAGTATTAACTCTAAGTTAATTAGTTTCACTTTTACAATGTCACTTTGTATTTTTATATAATATGGTTAATAAACATACTATATACATCCAAGGAACCCCAAAGTGGTCCATTAATGATGAACCTATTATGATATAAGTCTCTTGGCCGAACCTTAGATTTTTAGGAATTTAATATCAATTAATAATATAATATTTGTTTTAAGAACAATTTTATGTCAATTTTGACACTATTCAATAGTTGATTTTTTTGAAACTCATAACAGATTTTTTACTTATAAAAAAGTAGATTAAATCAATCCTAATATATCATATTATCCTAGAAAATTAGTTTAATTCATTAAAAGTTTCATATTATATTTATTTGGGTATTTATAATATCAATTAGTTTAATTTTTCACTATTATAGTAATTACTACATCATCATTGTTTCGTAAATAAATTAAATCATTTAATGTCTAAAAATTATAAATAAAATATCATTATGTAGTAAATCTTGTTGTCTTTCTAATGAATATTTATAATCTAAAATCCAACATATATAACCCTATGTAATAATTGTTTTGTAAAAAGATATATGCTTGTGTCATTTTTGTATTCATTTTAACTTAATTAAAATAAAGTGTCCCTATCACGTACAAGTGGCACCATGGGGTCCCAAAATCTACCCAAAGATTCCTATGGTCGAACATGTATCAACCAATAAGTCTAGGACACGTTTTAGGGTAATTTAGTATTATTATAATATTATATTTTAACCCTTATTTACCAGATTTACCCATAACCATGGTAAATAAAATATTTACCGCAGTAATTATTCAAAATGTCAAAAAATAAAAGTTACCTATTTACACAATTTAGACATCCGGATCCCAAATATGGAATCCATTTTTCTAAATTCAAAACACAGAAGTGGCAGAAATTAATTTAAAATTAATTCCCGCTGTCAAAACAAAAAGCGTGTTTTTAAGAGATAATAACTATCAAAAGATTGACACTTGTTTATGTTCGGTTTAATTGTAAAATTCTGTCCAATGACCAACATTATATTAAATGGTAAAAATATATTCTAAATATTTTTTAAAACCACTCAAATTCATAATTTATCACTATTAATTATTTTGATTAAAAAAGTTGTTTTTAATTAAAATTTAGTAATTTTCACTATTCATCAAAATATGAAAGTTATCCGAAAAGTACCAAAATTTCAATTTAGGCTAAATTCGATATTCCGAATCCAAAAATGAAGTCCATTTTAAAATATAAAATATATATAATTTCAAAAAGTAGGTATTACTATTCATAACGGCTAGTTTGATTGGTTATGGTGTGTTAGAACTCAATGTTGTGTACAACACACGCTATCACATTATTCAAAGAGAAGCATACCCTAGAAGCTTGGGGTGTTACATTCTAAATTCTTGATGTCCCCATTTAGTCAAAATGTTTAAAATATTGTATTTAAAAAGGGTTCACTATTAAAAGTTGATAAAAGTGCAATACTGAAAATGAATCTGTTCTTAAATTATGTCTAAGAAACTCATAATATGGATTCTAAAATTATAAGGATTATATAAAGTTTAAAATTTAGTGAATACTATTCATAACCTCTTTTTAACGGCTTGTTTGGTAAGTCATGGTGCGATTGAACTCGGTGTTGCGTGTAGTGTAAGTTATTGAATTATTTTGAAGAAATAACACACTATGAAATCTTGGGGTGTTACATTCTCCCCACCTTCAATAAATTGCATCCTCGCAATTTGAAATTGTTCTTCAAAAATAAAAGGTTGAAAATAGAAAATATATTTGTGGGAAAACCCACATCGGAAATTGGTTTACTAAAATTTAGTCTTAATATGAGGAAAAGAGAAATGAAAGGGTCACCACCAAATTATGATCTCGATTAGGAGAACATTGGTGGCAATTAGAGACATATAATTGGAGGAAAAACGTAAATATTTATAGGTAGTGATTGAGGTCATAAATCAAAAACAAGTTTAAAATTGAGGTCCTTAAATTCATCAATCTATGATGATTTGAAATACCATCGGTTCAGGAAAACATAGGGTATTAGGATAACACATTTTTGACGTTTCAAAATATCTTAGTTGAAATCCCACATAGAAAAATGAATTAATGAGGCCTCTATTTAAAATAAAGTCTAGAAAGTATGAAGATCACCGAAACTAACACATACTAGGGTTCCATGTAAGAAAATATGGATATTGAAGAAAAATCTAACCATCAATTATCTGATGGAGAGTGGTAGAGAACATGGCTATGAAAAGGCCAACAATCCCAAAGCCATAAATTTGTGATAATTTAAGGTACCATCTAGTACAACATTTTTGTTCTAAGTTACTTTTCTTAATGTTGAGGAATTTATTTATGAGATTGGCTACTATCATAAGGAGATATACTTACTTTATAATTAGAGTTTTATCCATTAATAAATTTCTACCACAAACTCATCTTTCACTCTAAAAGATAATAGAACGTAAAAAATTCTATTTACAGTATTTGTATAGGGTTCCAAAATAAACGAATTAATAATTAATCTACAATATATTTTAATAAAAACTACATTATTTAATCCAGGACATCTCGTGGGCCAGTGGTAGGTGATACACCCTTGTCGCCCTTCAGTTGTGGGTTCAAGTCTCGCAGCCTTGCCGGACGCGACGGGTTGCCGCCCGACCTCCGGGATGTCCTTTTATGGCAATCCAAAATAATCCAAACTAGATCTATCCAAAATACGTCTGTCCAAACTCACAGTCCAACATTTATAAAGAAGGTAAACATAATGTAGATCCTTTTTACCCCGTATTAGAATATGAATACCTTCATCATGTATTCTTTTAATATACTGAAACATCCTGAATTACCATATTCTTTATTCATTCTCCCTTATTCCATATAGAATGCTGGATATACTTCATCAATCCAAAAATGTTTTAAACCCCAGCAATGATGGAATATACAAATCATTAATCAGTTCCAAGGTAGTCAAGAATATCCAATATAATTTATCCAAAACAATCATGTATTATTCCAAAATCACTACCTCGGTATCAGAACTATATTATTGTTTATCATTCTCTCAACCATATATTTTCCAAAGATTTATACTGCTATTGAGTCTCTTTTCTTTGTTCCACACAATCTCAAGTCCTTAATTAAATAGTACTGCAGTACAATCCTTATATACTCCATAATTATTATAACAAGTAAATTGTTGATACAACACTCAAATGACATAATCAACATAAGAACTCTAATCTTTCCTCTTCATCTGTGGTAGTATCATAACTTGATTATTATCCAATAGTATCATTTGCGGCATAGTCTGATGACTGGGACATAGGTTGGAGTAGTGTCCAAACTCTTTGAAAATAAAGCATTTTACATTTGAAACCATTTTCTTACCCTTGCAGTCACGTACTTTGTGCCCTTTTCCTCCACACTTATAACAAACTCCCATTCGTTTTAGGCAAGTTCCAGGGTGTTTCTTCCCACAGTTATCACATATGGGAAAATTCTTCTTTTCCCTCTTCCCTTTATCCATATTTCTCTCTTCCATCCTTTTCTTCTCTTGCTTCCCTTCAAAGCCATAGGACTCAGTAAACTCTTTACTTATCTTATCAACACATGATATTATTTCTTCATATGATGATAATACATGTGAGACTACTTCTCTTGTAAATTCTGGCTTAAGACCATAAAATATATGATCCTTATTTCTCTTTGTATCATGTGCATTTCTAGAGTTTTCATTCCTTCTACTGGGCACCATTTCTAAACAATGGCATACATTAGATTAGTTTATGAATCAAAATACATAATCCCATACTTATAAAACACTTAACATAAATTGACCTATTTATGGATATAATCCATAATCATAAAAATGTTTTCTTTGAGGAAGTATATACTCATAAACCCTTCATAATGATTTGTAAAGAAAATGAGAGTTATCCTAAGAATATCCCCAGGGAGTGTCGTAACCAAGAGTGTAGCAAGGACCATTGTCGTGCACCAGTTCCCGTTCGAGTCAAGCTCAAAGAAGTGTTTTCGGGTTTTACCCCTAGGTACATCTGTGCCAGAGCTGCCTCTACCTGCTCGTATCCAGACATGGATGTATTGCTCGGAAAACTCACAAAATCTCTACAATACCAAAATTATAGGAAGTTATTCTACACTAATCCTCGAAGTTCATCTTAGGTCTACGTGCTCTAATCAGAGTTTATCTAAATCTAGCTTCCAAGGTTTGTACTAAACTTCCTCTGATACCAACTGTAACGCCCCGACCCTAGTTACCCAGAGTTGGTGCATTATTACATAACATTGGCATGATCACAAGAAAGATCAAATCTCTAAAGACCGATTGGTTTAGTAGCCTTGGAAACACTAGATATATTCATAAGTCTTACATTACATTATAAAATGAAAAACTACTACAACAACATATTGTCTCCATAAAACACACTCATATCCCCGCATAATATCCCTGCAGGTCATTCATAATTTACTTCTTCACTTCCTGGGAAAAATAAAACATAGAAAAGGGGTGAGGTCAAATGCCCAGTAAGGATAACATTATACCGGAAACTTTCATAAATAAGAATAAACATTTAAGGCTATGTATAACTAAAACAAAATCCTTTTAAACTTGAACTTCAACATAGTATGGAAAAAGTAAAATGAAATAATGTCATTTACTTGTTCACATGGATATTATACTAATCAAATAATCACATGCAATATCAATAAACACTTTCATAATGTTGGAATGCATAATGCCAGACTATCATAACCACATAGCCAAGGCCTCGTGCCAAGACTACAAATAAGATTTTGCCAAGGCCTTGTTCCAAGACACTAGTTTGTCTCATTAGTCCTACCGATGCATCGAGGAGCTATAGCGGGCTCCACCCGTCACATATTAAGTCCAATGCATTCCCATATGAAAAGTTTTAAACATAACATAAACATTCGTATTAAAACTAGCATACGAAATGTCAATAATTTCACCATAAACTATGAATGGTATAAAAATAGCACATCCACAGTCAAACATATCACAAAACCTTCAATACAATATAGAAGATTTGTATCATAATATATCAACTTCAAATAAGCGTAAAATCCATCCAAGGATGTTGACATAGATGAAATCAAAACTCTTTTTAGAGAAATATCTATTTCTATTTTTGAAATCATTTAAGATCCATATAAAATAAAACATTTTCTTTGAGAATATTCTTATAGGCTTGTAAGGAAAGCTTTTAAGATTTTATAACGGCGGAAAATAACCGCACCCGCCGTATAAGTTAAAAAAACATTCTTACCTTAATTCTGTCGAAAAGGTTAAAATGACCTTGTTTTGAAAACGACGGAAGGATTACTCTTATAAAAAGTCAAACAAGGGTATAAATGAATTTAACCCATATTCTTTTAAATAATAAAAATGTTTTGAAATACATTTTTAAGAAAAACATGGATGTGGATGATAAAGAGATCACAGTAGATTATTACATATAAACAACCTCGGATAATGAAGAGATTGTGAAATAACCCTTAACTTGTACTTTTCCTTGGTTGGGGTAGGTTAAACTCCTGTATAATGGTGAAATAATTGTTATTAAATTATACAAGAATCATATACATTAATATGATATCATATATGATCTTTTAATATTGATTTGATAATAATATCTTAGTATTATCATTGTTTCGGTTGTTAACTTACTTGTTTTCTTTTATATGTTTTGTTATGTAAGACATGTTTGTAAAGGATAGGTTGTATATTATTCATATCCAGAATGATATCAAGTCCTTAAACATCATTTTTTAAATCATCAAATGATAATTATACTTGAATGGATATGATGGAGAATGAATCTCATCACGTTCGTGGAGACGGTAGTCCGTACGTACGCACGAGCGACAATATCATTCTTTTGATATTAATATAATATATAAATGGATGGTATATAATATATACTGAATCATTAACATGTTATATTTATTATTTACAAGAGTTACACGTCATTATTATATCCATCCAAATAATATTATATTGAATAACAATTACACCACGACGTGGAGACGACAAGCCGTACGTACGCACGTATAGTGACATGTTATTCAAAGGGTGGATAGAATACTGAATATGGTTGTACCATATTTATAATAACATCACAGTATATATATTATACTGGAGTTATTATTTTAGAATGGTAACAACAAAGGAAGAAGAAGTGGAAGAAGTAATGAACTTGGAAAAAGTGTGGTGAAATCATTACCTCTTTTTCGGGTTCTTCCTTTTGATTTGATCAAAAGGGCTCCTTAGGTTGGATTTATGATCAAACTAAGGCCTCTAGGTTGTAGTGAGTAATTTTGGGAGAGTATTTGGGTAGATTTTGGCCGAACCAAAAGTCTTTGAAGGTGTGAAGAAATGAGAAGGTGGAGTGCCCTTTTATAAGAGGGGTGAGGGGCACCTTTGGAAAAGCTAGAGATATTAGTTTATAATAAATTCATATTCGGTTTCCAATGGCTCCACAGTTGACTATTCAAAGGTTAAGGTGGGGATGGGTCGGAAACATCTCAACCAATAGAATTTAGACAGGTTTGGTTACTTATATTAACCATATATTTAAGTATTAACTCTAAGTTAATTAGTATCACTTTTTCAATGTCTCTTTGTATTTTTATATAATATGGTTAATAAACTTACTATATACATCCAAGGGATCCCCAAGTGGTCCATTAATGATGAACCTATTATGATATAAGTCTCTTGGCAGAACCTTATATTTTTAGGAATTTAATATCAATTAATAATAAAATATTTGTTTTAAGAACTCTTTTATGTCAATTTTGACACTATTCAATAGTTGGTTTTTTTGAAACTCATAACAAATTTATTACTTAGAAAAAAGTAAATTAAATCAATCCTAATATATCATATTATCCTAGAAAATTAGTTTAATTCATTAAAAGTTTCATATTATATTTATTTGGGTATTTATAATATCAATTAGTTTTATTTTTCACTATTATAGTAATTACTACATCATCATTGTGTCGTAAATAAATTAAATCATTTAATGTCTAAAAATTATAAATAAAATATCATTATGTATGAAATCTTGTTATATTTCTAATGAATATTTATTATCTAAAATCCAACATATATAACCCTATTTAATAATTGTTTTTCTAAAAGATATATGCTTGTGTCATTTTTGTATTCATTTTATCTTAATTAAAATAAAGTGTCCCTATCACGTACATGTGGCACCATGGGGTCCCAAAATCGACCCAAAGATGCCTATGGTCGAACATGTATCAACCAATAAGGCTAGGACACGTTTTAGGGTAATTTATTATTATTATAATATTATTTTTTAACCCTTATTTACCGGATTTACCCTTAACCATGGTAAATAAAATATTTACCGCAGTAATTATTCAAAATGTCTAAAAATAAAAGATACCTATTTACACAATTTGGATATCCGGATCCCAAATATGGAATCCATTTTTTCAAATTCAAAACACAGAAGTGGCAGAAAATAATTTAAAATTAATTTCTACTGTCAAAACAAAAAGCGTGTTTTTAAGAGATAATAACTATCAAAAGATTGACACTTGTTTATGTTCGGTTTAATTGTAAAATTATGTCCAATGACCAACATTATATTAAATGGTAAAAATATATTCTAAATAATTTTTAAAACCACTCAAATTCATAATTTATCACTATTAATTATTTTGATTAAAAAAGTTGTTTTTAATTAAAATTTTGTAATTTTCACTATTCATCAAAATATGAAAGTTATCCGAAAAGTACCAAAATTTCAATTTAGGCTAAATTGGATATTCCGAATACGAAAATGAAGTCCATTTCAAAATATAAAATATATATAATTTAAAAAAGTAGGTATTACTATTCATAACGGCTAGTTTGATTGGTTATGGTGTGTTAGAACTCAGTGTTGCGTACAACACACGCTATCACATTATTCAAAGAGAAGCGTACCCTAGAAGCTTGGGGTGTTACATTATAAATTCTTGATGTCCCCATTTAGATAAAATGTTTAAAATATTGTATTTAAAAAGGGTTCACTATTAAAAGTTGATAAAAGTGCAATACTGAAAATGAATTTGTTCTTAAATTATGTCTAAGAAACTCATAATATGGATTCTAAAATTATAAGGATTATATAAAGTTTAAAATTTAGTTAATACTATTCATAACCTCTTTTGAACGGCTTGTTTGGTAAGTCATGGTGCGATTGAACTCGGTGTTGCGTGTAGTGCAAGTTATTGAATTATTTTGAAGAAATAACACACTATGAAATCTTGGGGTGTTACAACATATCATATAACCAATTCTCTCTCAGTGTACTCAAAAAGATCTCATGACGGGTAGCATGGTCATGTCGATTGTGAGTGTACATCTAGTTATCGTCCAAAAAGACTACCATGAAAGAATCCATGTATGGATGGAACACTTAGTTCATTAGTGCCAGGACAACTTTAGGCGTGTTCCTGAGACTGAATGGCATAAACACATATTCTTATAGACCATACCTCCTCTGGAATTCTATAAGAGGTATATCAGATTGTGTAATGCACAACTGATGATAACCGTATCTCAAGACAATCTTCGAGAATGCTCGAGCTCTTCGAAGCTGATCAAAGAGATCATCAATCCTCAATAAGGGATATCGGTTCTTGATCGTCAACTGGTTTAGCTTCCGATAATCCACTCAATGTCTAAGGGTACCATCCACCTTATTCGAAAACAAGGTAGGCGAACCCCATGGATAAGTACGATGTCGGAAGAAACAGTTTTCCTGTAACTCCTCCAACTGCTTCTTGAGCTCCTGCAACCCTGGGGGAGCCATCCTATGAGGAATGGACACTGGTGCCACTCTTGGAACAAGATCAATTGAAACGTACACCTCTCTCTCTAGAGACAAACCAAAAATGTCTTTTAGAACGATGTCCCTAAAAATATCCACCACTGGTGAAATGTCTAACTATAAAATCTCATGGTCATCCAGATATAGTCTAGAAATCTAGGATGTAAGTCCTCCCAACCCACGATGCGCATGTCCTACTCTGCTCACATGGAAATTCCATTCGCCCTTATGAAGAAACAATCCACCCTCTAGTGATATGAAACTCACCAAACGATGATTACTATAGAAAATATCCCAGAAAGGAACTAACCAGTCCATTCCGAGAATGACACCATAGCCTATCATCTCCATGACATAGAGGTCCCAAAAAAAGTGACACCCACCAACCTCAAGAGGTAAATCCTTGAACTGACACACAATAGCCGTTCTAGTCCCAAAAAGAGTGTCAATCATCCAAATATCAGTAGAGGAAAAAAATACAGAGACATAGGCTCTTCACAAAAGAAAAAAATATAAAGATATGGGAGGAACCTGTATCGAAATGCATAGATGCTAAAACTGAGGCAACTTGAATCATAACTTGACTATAGAGGGTCCAGGATCTTGTTCCTGCTGGGTATGCTCCACTGCAAATGTCTGACCTGTAATGCAGCCATGTGACCCTACAAGACCACTCCGAGCTAATCCCCCCAGATGTCGCTGAAATCCTGGCCACTGGATACCACATCCATGACCACCAACTCATCCTGAACGGCTGAAAGAATTCCAATCCCTGAACTGATGATGTAACGATGATGCTTCACCTAAATACTGAGTCATAGAAGAACCCATATCACTAGCTGGTGGTAAGAATAACTAACAAAATAACTAGAGATGATCCATCTTTTCGCAAGATCGACACTTCACTGGGTCTTTTGGGAAATGTTGCTGCCCGACATTTCTACATTGTTAGCATACTAGCTCGCTCCTTGAATGTGTATATCGCCTACTTGAATCCCCACATGTAGGCTCCCTGAACCATGTCCTACTATCTGTTGAAGAAAACATAACTCATGATATCGAACCACCATGGCCCACAGCTCCAGAATCCATTAGTTTGTGCTATATGATCAGTCCCTGGTGGACTATAGAAGTGATGGAATTCAAACTGAAGATGTTCACCTCTGCCCGAATGACATGTTTGAGACCATACTCAAGCTTCCCCACTATAAATAACTCATATCCCCCTAAAAAGGGTTGGAATTTGTGTAGCTCTGGGAAGCGATAAGAATACTCCATAATAGAAAGAGTACCCTGCTCTAGATTCATGAACTCTCGGGCTCCACCGGCCGTCAAAGTCTCCGGGTAGAAGTAGTCATATAAGGTACGCTTAAACTCATCCAAAACTACAACCTGCTTGTGTCGAACCTGTGAGATCACGTCCCACAATCTCTTGGAGGAATACTACATCGTATACATAGTGAGTGTCACCCTCCTCTTTGGAGGCTTATCCATAAGATTGAAGATCATCAGCATGGATTCTAGCCATGAGTCTAAGGATGGGGGTCCTCAATCCTCTAAGAAAGTGGGAGGATGGTGCTTCTGGAAACCCGAAGTCAACTGTGCCATAAATGTGGCAGGATGTGGTAATAACTAGAAGGTTCACATAGACATCCTAAAGTCATATAAAAAATGTGCATCATAACCAGTATCAGGGATAGTGGCTGGTTCCAAGACCGGCACTAAATGAGGATATGCTGGTTGTCCCTGATCATCCATGTTCGGTGTCTGTTCACTGCCCTGTAACTGGAGGAAAACCAAATGATGTACTGATGGAATGACTCTCCAAGGTCATGAACACCCTTTAGGTCTTGATTTTTAATGAAAAAAATTTATAGGTGTATGAAGGGAATAAGAGAAGAAAGCATTCTTGTTTTTGAAAACACTGATACATGATTTGTATAATTCCAAAACGGCGTGTTCCCTTAAGCCTTCAAATGGGCTTGTACTATTTCCAAAACTAGCCGTGTAACACCCCATACACATGGTGTGTTGTCCAAACACATGACATGTACTTGATTCCTCTTCCCCTACCTGAGTTATCATACACAGCTAGGCCAAGATGTTCTCCTTGAACAAGACTACATGGTGTGTTGGTGACATACACAGTGTGTACTTGAAAAACATCACTGACTCGTGTTGTTAGTCACATGGCTCACACTACCTGGCATGTATCAGGTGGACACCACATGTAATTCTTAGGCTTAAACTACCCGTGTTGTTAGTCACACGGGGAAACACACAGCTGACAATACATGACGTGTTTATTCCAAACAAATCATGTATAAGAAGGTTTCCAAAATCCCGTGTTTTTTGTTACACTGTCAGATACATAGTTTACACTTTACAGCGTGTTAAATCATGACACATCATGTATAACATATGTTTTTATCCATCCATGTCATTAGTCACATGGGTGGACACAAGGTCTACACAACACGGTGTGTACAACCGGTACACGAAGTGCTACCCCATGATTTCACAACTCTGTGTCTCTACCCACACAAACAGTGACACGGTTAGAGACTACACAATGTGTTCTTATAGTACACCACCTGTACTTACGAAAAAAATTCCCTCCCGAATAGAAGGACACATCATGTATTCTAGGTTCTTCCAGACTGTAAGCCTTAGAAACTTCTCCAAAACCCCGAAAAAACACTAAAAAAAAATTAAAGATCGAAATTTGGATCCGTGAGGGCCCATAACACCTAAATGACCAATGTTTAGTGTTCATTCAAACCAACTTTACACAAATTTATACCCTATAAAAAATTAGGCATTCTATCAAGGCATCTAGGACAACATCTATCAAAACAACATGCAATCCCTAATACACCCTAAATAGAATGGTAAGAATGCATGACATGTTTTCTATAAAAAGATCATATATGATGCATGAGATGGAATACCCTCATCTCATCAAGTTTCAATATAAATTGATACTCAATAATATCAACAATTAACATACAAGATATGTTAATCACCCAATAGTAAAATCAAATAAACATTAAAATTGAAAAACTAGAAAAATTTCAATAACGAGGTAAATTGGATTTTCCTTGTAAACAGGTTAGATATTCCTGGGCATAGCTCATTACGGAGTACCTATTTCCTTATTATTCCTAGATATAAGCTCTAAATAATTAGTCTAGAAGAAAATGATCCCTTTGATACTACTTTGTAACATCCTGTTTCTGTTAGCCTCCCAGAGGCATCCCGTGTCGGGTTGGTCACACCGCCTCAAGCACATTTCCTCAAATGCCAGAGGCTGCCGACTAACAGTGATGGCCTTGGGTATGATAGTGGTGAAACTATGCCCTCAGTGACAATGTAACATATTTTTAGTAAAATATATATCAATATTATAATTAGTAAAACATGAAAAAGATAAACATAGGATGTGATAAACAACTGTAGCACACACACACACACACACACATATATATATATATATGATGCATGATTCATATTTCTAGGAAAATAGAAAATAATGTCAAAATGCTTGAATAAAATACTAAACCAAATTAAAAAAGGGAACAAATAAACTCCAGTAGCATCACAAGCCTATAATTGGTCCCATGCTCTCCAGATCCAAGCAATCAAGTACCTGAAGTTGAAGGGCTCTTTCCCTTTTATATACCAATATCAATAAAATATTTTGGGATCAAAAGCATGACCCAAACCATGTGTGAGACAAATCCCAGTAGGAATCCACCCAAATATCGTTCCTTAACAGTCAGTGAAAATATATGGAAGACAAAATACAAAAATAAGCAGTAAATATGAATGTACTCAAAAGTAGACGGTCCTGCAGTTTCATTTACAATAATTTACTTTTAAGAATTTAATCAGTCAAAAATAAAAAACAAACAACCCTCGGGGTCGTTTTCAAAACCTAACCCCTCTGGTTGAAAATATAAAAAGTTAATAAAACAAATAATCTCTAAGGAAACACTAATCATAAATTCCCCTTATAGTCATGTCTGATCAAAGACTCTCTGAGGAATCACTCACCGTCAATTCACCCTATAGTATTTTAACGGTTACCTATATGCACTCTGAGGAAGAACTCAACATCAAATCCTCTTGTGGCCTCGTAACATAACTATAGACACTCTGAGGGAGAACTCAACATCAATACCTTCTAAGGAATCACTGCTTAATATTTATAGCAGACACTCTGTGAATGCCCCCAATGTTATTTTTCCCTATGGTCTTACTACACTAGGTTCCTGTAGCTTCGTGTAATGAAATCAAGAACAAGTGAAAATTAAGAGCCAATGTAAACCTCAATAACTACTTGGATAAACTATCTACAACATATCATAGCATGACAAATAAAAATCACTCCACCCAACAACACTAAGAAGGGAAAGCAAAGAAGAAGCCTATTCTAAAACAATTAACCTCTAAACAATCAATCTAGTCACAATAAGCATAAAAAGGGCTAAAAAAAACACACAATACCATTGACAATGGTATTGGGAACTTTTGCACATAGAACTGAACGATTTACTATGGAAGGGAAAAACCACCTACCACGGCGTTATGAGATCAATATACGTGAACCATAGGCATTGAATCGCCATAAAATCCCATAGATCTACAAAAATGCTTAAAATTTTAAACTGAGGATAAATCGTGAATGAAGAGAAATTAGAAGAAGATGTTCTAGAAGAAGAGAGAACTCATCGATGTGATTCCAACACAACCAGCAGAGTTCGATTCAACAAACCGATGGTGATTCAAGGGTTCAATGATGATCTGTGGCCGTATGAATGCTCCTGGATGAGACAGACAATGAAGAAGTGTGTTATGTCCTTTAGACGCGGCCCCTACTCGTTTAAAGAAAAAAAAAGTACACGACATGTATTTTTAAAGTACAGAAATTGTACTTTCCTTTTTTGGATTTCACATTAGGCGTTCTCTAGGTCACAACACATGACCATGTAGTCGACCATTACCCGGCCAATACACAGTCACCCATGACAACCTAGTACATGGCGTGTATTCCTGAATATTCTAGAAACTCTCATTTTCCTCAAAACAACTAGAAACTAAAAACAAACCTGAAAAAAAAGATCTGGGTTCTTAAAGAGTCCGACATCACTATCCATATAATTCATCAAAAGGTTCTATCATTATACTATAATGAAATATATTATTGAAACAAAACCCAATAAATGAATGATTTTGATTCCATCATTCCATGTAATCTATTTGAATAAGATATAAGCATTTATTCAAATGACTAAAAAAATCATTCTTATGGACAGTAAAATTGGGGATGAAAATATGTACTATTATTTAACTTAATATGCAACAGATTATGAAGGATATTCCTAAAATTAGAAGTAATAGTTGGATAATAGTAAGATATAATGGAGATATGAACACCATATAACATTTTTAACACTTTGATATACAATAATGAATGATGGTATAAATATAATATACCATAAATTGGATGGATATGTTAATATTCAGTAAATATATCTAAAATAACCCAAAATCCATTATTACATTTATATGTATTTAGAAATTCGACCCCACAATCCAATGGTATATTTTATTCATTTCAGCTATAGAATTGAAAATAAATTAAGAATCCTCTTTCATAATTTAAATTCATTTTCACCTTGTTGAAAATTAAAAAAAATCAGTACAAACTATATAATATACCATTTCATTTAATAAACAAATACTACCAAAGTATCATATTCATCATAACGCTTCAAGGATGAATATAAATTATATATATAGGCTTCAGTGAATAATTATGTATTCAAGTTGGAATCACTTTGAGCATATTACCTCCTTCCAAATTTGAAAAAAATTATTTTCCAAAATTAATCACATAAAACATACCCATCATATTGATTATAATGTTTTTTAAACCATTATATTTTTATGTGTTTGATTTTTTTAATTATGACTCTACTAAAACCATGAAAATACAAAGGAATTTTCTAAAAGCTCTATTTCTTTAAAAGTATTCATCAAATAATTATCCAATGGATCACGTTCTAGATCTATCATAGGTAATGATATATTTTTTTATGAAATAAAAAAATAGATACTTTGTTTACATTTTCATGATGATAATCAATCATGTTGTCAACATCAATAATCAATTTTATCAATGTTCATAGTCTCATGATCATTATAAATTTATGAATATATTAGGATTATGTCAATTAAAACAACCACATATTTACCCAAGAACAATATAAAAAGTATATTTATATAGTCCATAAATAATGTTCAATATTTTTTTATCCTAAATCGAATAAGCAAAAACACATAATTATTATAAAATGTGTGAGATGTTGTTAATGATTTTATTTCATGGATACATTTTTGAGTGTTTGAAATTTTGAATCCTATATTTAAATGTTTATTCTTTGTGAAATATTTCCCAATTTTATATTATTAGTATTTTACTGTAAGGAAAAAAATACATGTAAAAGGATTGAAAATAAGAGAATATAATAGCTAAAAAATGCTTTGCAACATGTGCAATGTGAAGCGGTTCTACACTAGATTTTTGAGGATGTAGCATAGATGAAAAATTGGAGCTAAACAATTGCATGTCTTGTATTTCATATAAATGAGTTGACTTTTTATGGGATGATTTTTTGGTTGAAATACGACGAAATTAGTGACACACAAAAATAAAAAGATTTCACGAATTGAAATATTTACATGCCAAGTAAGAATCGTTGAGTAGAAAACTAATGACACCATAACCAAGTGTTTGAGGAAAATACTTATTAATTTACACCATCGGACACTCATTGGAGGAAATATAGATCGGGAGGCATGGAAAGGGGTTTCTATCTAAGTTTTACACTACTAAAGAGCTCTGTGACTATCTATTTCTATAAGATTTTTCATAATTCTCTTTCTGTACCATCTCATGGTTAGTATAAGGATGTGATTAAATTGTTTTGTGGCATGTGTGATAAATTAAGAATGAATCTACGATTTATTTTATATTTTATTGAAATTGAAACTGTGATTTCATATTTTTTTTCATCAATTATATTATTTACCAAATTTATTATCAAGGGACCATTCTGATCAAGGACGAGGAATGTGATTAATTTATTTCAGCCATTGAGCATGACCATTGCCTATATAGAATCAATTACATTGTTTAATATGTGGTCTTGGGGTTATAAAAATTCAATTTAAATTGGGTTTTTATTTTCCATGTATTTAAATTGTTTTCATGGGTTCCCATTGCAATCTAAAGTACCTAAAAAATAGAGAATGGGTGTTTTTTACGAAGAGTGTTTAAAATTTCCAATGGACTCACAAGGAAAAGATTATGATAACTAAATAATTAACAATTTGTTATTTCATACCTTGTTAACACATGATCCTGGATTCACCATTTCCTCACAAAATATTTGTATTTTATTATCCTAATATCCTCACCATTTCAACGATTATGAGATTATATTTTATTTCACTAAATTGAAATAATATTACATTTATTTTATTTAATTAATAGTTTATCAGAATTTATCTCTGTGGGTATGACCTCAGAAATAAAATTCTTATTCCAATATGATGTTTAGTGCTTTGTTGATTCATGTTATAAATTTATAAATTTGGTAACCCTGTGGGAATTAATGATTCCCAAGAGAATATATATTTTTAATAATTTTTTTTTCAGGAATATGTTTATAGATTTTAATGATTTTATAATTTAGAAAAATTATTTTTCAATCATTTTAGTTTTTTCATTTGAGATTAGTTGTTATTTATTTACCATTTATAACATTTTTTCCACACTGGGAAATTTCGGTTTTGATGGAAGGGGTGTAGAGTGTAATGACTATCAATAATATGTTCACCTTCTTATGGGATGATATGGGGAACTTAATCAACAATATTAAAATGATGAATAGACAATTAAATGAGTGCACAAAACCATACCCTGCAATTGAATTCATAATACCCCATAGCTTAGTTCTAGAATTCAATAAGGATGACCACGAAAGAAGAATCCTGGAATATGAATATGAGGTATATAACACTTATAAAGATGGGTTTTTTTTCTAATAATGATGAAAATGAATTATCTATCTAGGAATATTATGAAGAGGGTAACCATACTATAGAACATGTGTTGGTTGAAAAACAATTCAGTAAACAAAAAATCTGAATAGAGATAAAATAAAAAGGAACCTTGTATGCTGAGTTTCTGTAATGTTTCCTCACAAAACAAAGAGGTCATCCAAAGGAAGAAAAATAAAAATAAGTGTAAGGGAAATCTACAAATTTTTAATTTTTTTTATAAAATTTAATTGCACCACAAGAATAAAAATATGAACATTCTGGATGAGGTTTTTTGAGGTGTCTGACAAGATATTATTTGATAAAATGTTTTTATATTCATACACTCAATTTTATATGAACTTTGGAAACTTATTCTTATTTTAGTAGAGTGTGAACAGATGTCTTTTGGGTAATATTTCAGTGTTTTTTCTATTTCATTAATTGGGAATGCTTATTTTTTTGGATATTTCTTCTATTGAGATAAAATGAAGGGATGTTATTTGTTCTTCTATAGTATTGATCCTTGATTTCATGTTTTTTTACTGAAGATAGATCAAGGGTGTTTCTTTACCTTGGTTTGGTTTTTTGAAAAATTGGTTCCAATATATTTTTATTTAATGTATAAGACATTCTCTATTATTATTTTTTATTATGTATTTGTATATGATTAAGGTATGTGAACCATAATTCGCTAATAATTCATAGGATTCGATGATTATTGTTAAGTGTAGTCAGGATGTATTATTTATAATGGAAAATTCATCCACCAATATTTTCTAAACCCTTGGAATTTATTTTTATAATTTAAATTATTGGGGATGCCACCTATGGGTTTTAGTATTTCTTATCCTCTCAAGTTATCAAGGAGGAGTGGGGTGTTACAATTGTATTCCATTAGTATAATATGGATAAAAACACCATGAAGGGGAGGAGTGAGGGTTGTTTAAATAGTTTCTCTAAAAAAGTTATTATTCTCTTAACTTGACTAACACTATTATTTTTCACTTAGTTTATATTGACTTTAGTAAATGTCATAGTCAATATTACATCACTCACCAATAGTGTTATATATATTAGGATCAAACATGAAAACTCACATGTTCACTTAATTTTCTATAAGATTGCTGTATAATAAAAAATTTATTGTTTGCTCACTAGACCTACTGGTTTACTACCATGAAATATAAAAGAACAAACTACTCTCCCTCAATATGAAACTGACGATAATGTTTATTATATATTCCATAATAACCTAAATATTATCTGAATATACACATTTTATGGTATTTCTCTTCAATAATACAATGTTTATTTCTAGATAGAATGTGACTCCTAGAATTCCTCTATTGTCCTTATAAATTATAGATGTAATTTGGAGAAAACAATATTCTAAAATTCAATATAATTACCTTTCCTCACTGTTATATTTTCACAATGTATGATCTATATGTGTTTCACAATAAAAAAATCAACTTTTTGTAATCAATCTATTGGATATTATGAATCCATATATATTCATGAGCATTTAATATTTTCTCTTTAATTAACTGGTTAATAATAACTATTAAACATTAATTAAACACTCAGGGATTAACCTTATAATACCCTCTTAACTAAATAGTTAGTCGGGAGAAAACTACTATGATACGACATGGTGTATGGTACTATGACATAACACTTTTTATTTTGAGCATTCTATAAAGTGTTAAAATAATTATGTCTTAGATACCATTATTTAACTAGATCCTCTTATGCATGAAAAAGAACTACACATTATCTCCACAAGATGTATGTGGAATCCTCATAACTATATCACACAAATTTGGCTATGACATTTTAACTTCAAATGTGGCATACCCCCTACAGTATCAAAAATCAAAAAAAATTATACCTCAACTAATTTCAAACCCTCTACATAAAAAGGTCTAGTTGTGGCATGGAATCTTTATCATCCATCAAAGGATTTATAGTGGATGTTAAATATGACATGGAAACCACTAATTTTATAACATCACTGAAAACAACTCAACCATATATTGCACCATGGTGATATTTTCTATTAGGTAACATGAAAATATTCATCTCTCATATCTGAATCCCCATTTTGTTTCCAGAAATATTAGTTAACATGTTGTATTAATATAGAATATTTGTGTAATTTGGTCTAGAAATGGCCTCTTCCATGGTCTATCCAAGTTCCCTATACTACTCTCTACTCACTAATTCCCTTGTGAAGAATAACACTACTTCATGTGCATTCCTATTTGCATGAAACCTCAACAATCCACTTGGTCACAGTATTTTATAGATATCCTAGATGGACCCTTATTAGACTGCTTTTTGTGGAATAATGCAACAGGATACAAAGTGACCTATGGACCATCCAATGAAAGTTTCACATTATCCTTATTAATTTTTTTAACAAACACAACACACTAACCTCTAATGGGGTCTTGTATGAAAATATCTGATTTGTATTTGTTTAAAATCATTCAAACACTCCAACTAATATAATTTTCATGAAGTGAATCAATGATCCAATAATAATAAAATCAATATTCAAGTGATAATATTTTATTTTGTTAAACAATAATTGAGTAATTTTTTTCATTTTAAAATTTGAATCGTTTCATTAAACTTAGAACACCATTCAAGAAACTCAAATATCCCCTAGTTTGACATTGAAATACTTTTCCCTTCTCATTTTTATCACCACCTATGAAATACACTTAGATATTTATTTGAATAATCATTTTAATAACTTTTTTGTAACAGCTGTATGCATTTGTCTTTGATGAATATCCACAGAATATTCCACCAGCTCCTCGGTCTTTAAATTTTATATATTTTTTATTATTATGAATGGATTATTTTCTTCTAAAATATCTATAATATTATAGGGTTGGATTCAGTCCATAAAAATTTTCATATGATGTTACATCTTTTTTTCACATTGAAATGTTTTATTATAGATGTATTCCAATACAAGGACTGGTTCATTCTAATATATTTAGAGATACATCAATTATTTAAAAATAGTTTGATATATTTTGTTGACTATATGAATTCAACCATCAGGACCCCCATTTTGTTGAGTTGTTCTCTAAGATGAAACCTGATGTTTAATTCTATGTTTTTATATATATTCTTCAATATGATGATTTTTTAATCCAGTCCCATTGTCATTCAAAAACATTTTTATTTTCACTTGATGCATTTTTCAGTCCTTCATTAGTAAAGATTCATGCAACTATAAAAATCATTCTTGTGTGCGATCATCGTGATTCAGAAAGTATAACTCTAATCATCTACCAAAATCAAAAAATTTATACTTCCATCAAATTAATTGGATGAAATTTTTTTATATACATCCTTATATATAAGATCAAATAATTATGAGGCTTTCCATCTTATTGAATCGAATGATTAAAAGGTGATATTCTATCATTTTACATGAATCACATGTGGGATTATGATCATATATTCGATGTTGAATATCAAAATCTACATTTCTATTTACCAAATTCTATATATATCTTATTTCGTAATGTATAATCCATTTATTCCACATATTTTTTTTCTATTCATTTGATAGAATCAAAAAAATACTCCCTAACTAGTTGTATATATCCTTTGGTACATCACCCTTGGAAAATGAGTTATCAATATTTTTCATCAATAATATAATCCTTTTGAATAAATATAAATTAATTCTGGTTTCCACACAATTAGTAAAAATTGAGAAGATTATCACTCAACCCATCACCCATGTGAACAATAGTTTTTTCGATATATTTTCTTCCAATCATAAATTTATTAGAACTAATAATTTTATAACACTCATATTTCCATTAATGAATGATACCATATTTATTGAGATTTAATTTCTAAATTAGATCTCTATTTCTAGTCATATGTAATGAGAATAAACATTAAAAAATACATAAATTGTACCTATCTATTTACCTTAAGGAAATTTTAGTAACAATTCCCTACTCTAAGACATAAATCATTAATCATGATGGAGAAGTGTTTTCCTCCACTATAGTTGGCTACCCAATTTAATCTTCTACTGAAAAAATGAAATCTATGATATGGATATCTAAAATCTTGTATTATGTTTCTAGCCTTTACTTTATTTATGTTCATCATATTTTAGAGGACCCTTGATGAATTCCTTAATAGTAATAAATTTTTTTATTTACCTATTCTTAAAAACAATCAGAAAACATCCATAAAAAATAAAAAGAGTAATATGAAATATTTATTTTATATTTAAGACAATGATCTTATAGATTTTCCCACATGAATTATATCACACTTGGTATGTGTGTCCCAATTTTCAAAACAACATATCTATAAATCTAGATATATTGGAGTGATTTATAACCACATGATTTTTTCTCATTCCAATGTTGTGGAAATATTCCTTCTTATGATGTGTTACTGCATGTTGTTTTAAAAAAACCCATAGACTTTCCTTTTTTTTAAATAACTATATTTTAGGTATGTGAATTTTTTCCTCCTTATGAATTTCTTTTTCATATATTGATGATGATTCTTGTAAAAATATCATCATTCATGGTGTTAATAGTCATCACTGATCTTAACACTTTTTTTCAATAGATAACTTCTTAATCAATCTTCTCGATTTGATTTTCTCTTCTGTCGATATTTTTATCCAAAAAATAAATGGTTATAATATTTTCTTCAATTTTATTAATCATTGAAATTAAATCCATATATTTTCTAAAAAAAATATCATGGTTTTTCAATTTTACCCATAATCTATAACATCTCTTATTCATTCTTATATATGTAGACCATGTAATGTTGCACCATTAAATTGTCTATCTTAGTCATTCTTCTCTACACATCTTGTCTTTAAGAGGTATATCATGTTCTTCCTATAAATTGACCATCCACCAAATCCTTCATTTTCATAATCATTATCCATGTTTCTTATCTGATTTTCAGTAGACAATAATATTCCATTATCTTAACTATATTTAACATTATCTAGAAACATTCAGTAGAACTGTATTCCTATTTAGTGATATTATTTCTTCATTTGAATGATAAGAATTGATAAATATTTGAATATTCCATTTTCATTCTCCTAAGATTAATTTAATCACTATAAGATTCTTGATTGTTTAGGGGCATTCAATTTCAAGATGAATCACTTTTACACACATTAAAAAATAAATGTGAAGCATATCCTTATACCTTCATTTCCCACCTTTGTGATCATATTATGAAATAGTACTACCACATCATCTTCATCAACTTATGAATGATCCATAATTGAGAGAATATTTATGAATTTAAAATATACCACTTATGTTATTTCCATCACTCTTGACTCACTATATTAATTTCTCATTTCATAGGACATCAATGATATATTTAATCTATAAAGATTTTTTTTTTCAGATACCTATATCCAATAACAAACAATTTTTCATTAAAATGTTGAAGGAGTATTCCCATGATTATATTAACAATAATTACATAATTATTTTCTTCATCGAGACCTTAAACATCATCAGAAAAACATTTAGATTATTGAAGACGGAATCAAAAATTTCATTTGAGTTCATTCCTAAGTTTTCATATTCATTACACAAGACCTATATCAGGGATTTCTGAACCATTTAATCTCTAATATAAATATTGATTTTATCTTTCTGATAAAACGTGAGATTTTTTTACAAGACATCACCTTTGTGATGATATGATTATCAAGATAACAACAAAATAAATTTTTAGATTTATAATTTGAATCTAATTCATGATGTTCCCTATCAATTTGGGATTATAATTGAATATCAGTAGTTATATAATAAATTGTAGTTTCATCATCATCCATTCCATTAAATTTAAAATTTTGTTTAATTATGGTTTTCAACAATTGGAAATTATAGCCTTCAATGATGAGAACACCTTAATGATTGAAAGATGTTCCCAAACATCCATGAGAAAAAAATAATAAACTCAAATTTTATTCCAATTTCTAGAATCCTAATGAATAAAATACCATAATCGGGGGGGATTCATGTTATAAAAGATTAATTATCTAATTAGGATCTTATTCTGACACCTTGATGAACTCTAATAGTTTAATCTTAATGATTTATGAATTTTGTAAATGAAATGGTGTATTCTACTTGGTTCACCCACAATGGGCTATATCCAAGGAATATGTATAGTAATGCCTGAGTGTACTAATTTTACAAGAAATAGACAACATTAAGTATAATAAAATATGGATTGAAGGTCCTTCCGTATAACTACTATGAACAATTAAAAAAAATCAGATTTGTCCCTCAATAAGGAACTAACAGCTCTATTTTTTGGATCATTATTTTTCACATGGATATTATCTAAATAGACACCATAAATTATATTTATCTTGGGATAAAAATTTCAATTTCAATTAAGAATGTGACTCTTGTAATTCAAAATAAAAATATAAAAATCCCAGATGTAATCTATAAAAAACCTCTAAAATACTAATAGAGTAATATATTTCTTTACTATTGTGTTTTATATGCATGTGTCCTTTATATATTAAACAAAAACATAACCAAAAGTTTCTAATAAATATGTTAGATAGAAATGATCTTTCTATATTAAAGCTCATTCCTCTCTAACAATAAGGTTGTCATCAAGCACTATTAATCTTTAATTTACTATAAGGTGATTCACATTATAACACACTCAAATAAAATAGTTAGCAGATATAAATCCAACTAGTTGTCATGTGGTGTAAGGTGTTACTGTATAGAACCATACATTTTTCACTTTAAATAGAATGATAAAAATAATTGAGGTATGGAAGATTTCATTTGAGTAGATCCACTTCTCATGAGAAATAAAATCACAATAACTCCCCATAATCTATGATGGGTATTCCACATTAAAGCACCACACAAAATATACAACAACATGGAAACTAATGTTATAGTCTAACCTCTTATTAGATTAGGAATCCTAAACACATTACCTTAGTAAATTTTGATCCCTTAATGTTGAATGTTATAGAAGAGGTGTAATCATTTTTTCATCTATCAAGGGCTATAGTGTAGCATGTATTCTATGATATTAAAACCTTAAAATTTCTAGTCGCATAAAAAACCACTCACCCAAAAATTTTATTATGGTAATCATTTCAATGGAATAATTTGAAAAAAAATCCTTTTACCACATCCAAAATTCATTAATATTTATATCAGAATATATTTCAACTTGATACATTGACTCCAAATATGTATGTACTAAGGTCCACTCATAAACTCCTCCACGGTGCTTCCCAACATTATTGACAATTATTTAATATTGTCTCCCCTATAGAGAAAACTAATGTTGCATATTAAAAACTATCCATGTGTGACCTTACCTAACTCGTACATCTATCCAGTGGATAGATTTTATGGTTGGCCCCTAGTTGGCCTATGTTTTTCTAAACAAAACACAAGGTTTCAGTGTAACCCATTGAAAATGGCGATATCCTTTAACATAATTACAATTCATTTTATCAAAAAGGAAAAAAATATCATCAAAAACGTTTTTTCCAATTGTAATCGTTTTTTCTACATGAGAATGTTTGGTATCTAGGATATTGGACTATTGGAACAAGAAATATAGAGTTTAAAAAGACATAGATAATATTTTAATACTCAACATCAAGGGACTAGGATATTCATGTATAAATGTTTCTGAAAACACTTTTATGAGTATTTTTATCTTATTGAGATTTGAAAAGAAGATGATTTATTCGTATAATGTATTAGTACATAGACATCCTACTTGGATTTCATTGTTCATCCTGTATTCAAATTATTTTGGAAAATAGTTAAAATGGTATATTTTGGAAATTTAGGTTTCCCTTATTGTTTTTCATAGTAACTATAGTTGTTTATTATATTTTTGAATTTATTCAATCCTTAAGTCTGTAATGTTAAATTCTATAAATAGTATGTTGTTATCCTTATATAAAATGGAAATAAGAATAGAACCTATATATTATCAAGAAGTAAATGTGGATTTAGATCTTAATTCAAATTAATTTTCATAATACAACAAAAGAGAACAATATTTTGTTAGAGACATATATGCTTGACGATATTGGAAACCAATGGAGGGAATTACCTATCTATGAAAAATTGATCCAATAAATTCTACAAGAATATTTTGAGGAATTTTTCAATAAACAGGTCTACCTGTATACATTGAAAATAAAAAACAACAATATTTTTCATAATCCAAAAGAATGAAAACCAATATATGATAGAGTTTGAAACTATGTTTTTTACCTTATTTTTTTATTAATCCCCAAATGTATATTCTTTTTCATGATTCTAGGCTCAAATCATTGTGTCAGTTTTGTGATCGTAGATTTGATCCAATATAATATTTCTCTATATTAGGGATTATATAAATATCGTTAACAAGTATATACTGGAAGAAAGAGATATTGTTGGTAATCTTGTGTGTGGTAGTATATATATTCTCATAGGACCATGTTTTATCTTCTGTTATTAAAGTAAGAGAATGAGTGCCTCTATTTTCATGAAGTTAGTGCTTATTAGATTATGACAACCAAATTAGTTAATTATATTTCAATATTTGATTTTATAATATATTGTTTTTAGTGTGGTTCATTAACTCATATGAATGTATAATCTATTTCTCTAACAAGGAATTTCCACCATTGTGGAAAGTGATGCCATATCATGAATTTCTTTCTAAACCTAAACATATCAGTAGATGTACCATGTTTAACTCATCCTTATCTTTTTTATTCTCACACAGAACAGTCTCATCAGCCTAGTTCGCATTCATAGAAATAGTTGAACCAATAGTTTTCTCAAAATTCATCAGCTGTTCATTTAACACTTCAGTAGGGAATAAATAGTTTTCTTACTAAGATTAAACATATTTATATATATCAAATAATTCTATGGGGAGTGAGTAATCAGTTCCCACTATGGGGAGAGGTGATATTATTTTGAACTCCAATTTTTTTAATGTATTGTTTGATTATGGAACATGCCATTATTTCCTTGCTTATTCTGTTGAGAAAAAATTTGGGTCATATATGTAAATTATTCTTCATGTTATGTGTATCAGGACACCCTTTAATGGTAAGAGTACTATGGATTTAAAGGCAATAATTTTCTATTACTATTTATGTTGTTACGTATCTCTTGGATTTAACCATTAAAGATAAGTAATTTTTTAAATTATTCATTGATGTGGAATCATTCCTTATATTTGAAGCTCATATCAACTTCTACACTTGTTAGTTACCATTTACATCACTGAATGGAATCATTAACCTTTTCTACTTGTGTTGGGATATAAATTCATGTATATATGTAACATTAGTTTCAATTGATGAAACCATCTCTATCCAGTTAGTAGAAATGAACGTGAGTGAATTTTGTGAAATTGGGAGTTTGACATTTTCAATAAAATAGTGGATCATTCCCAGAAGTAATTATGAATGATTTATATATGTTAATACCGAAGATTGTAAACTGATTTATTATTGAACGAATATAATGATCAATCCACATATATTATCCATCATAAATTATGGATCCAAATGAGTTTTGTGAGTTCATTATTTAACTTGAAGATTTATAAAATAAATTATTTATTATACATAATACACGGACTTAGGTTACAATAGTTTTATTCCAGAAAATGGTTGATGGTACTCTTCACTTGTGTGTAGATTATCATAATTTGAATTAATTAATGATTTAAATTTAATATCATATTCCTTGAATTAATGATATATTTAATCAATACATGAGAGATATGTGGTTCTCTATAATTTGCGTACCCTCGGTATATCATCTCCATAGAGTCATAAAAGAGGATATTGTAAAGACTGTAGTTAAAAGTCTCTATGTCCATTATGAATATGTCATTTTCCTATTTTCTGACCAATGAATATTAATATCTCCTGGAATTTATGATATATATATTCCATAGGTACCTTAACTCAATTATTTTTTATTTATTTGATGATATTCTTATATACTCCCGAAATATGAATAAATACAAGGAACACATGGAAATGGTAATTAGTACACTGTAACATCATCATTTGTTTTTCATTGTTTTCTAAATGTGAGTTTTAGATTCGAGGTGTATGTGTCTCCATTCATTTCGTTTTTGAAGAAGCAATATCAGTTGGTCCTTGATAGATAAATTAAATAGTCTCATGTAACGCACTAAAAATGTTTTTTGAGGTACACATTTTCTATGATTAGTAGGATATTATCCCATATTTATTATATATGTATCAATAATTACATGTCCCATAACTAATATGACACTTAAATGTGTTCCGTTCATATGGGATGATGAAATTTAGAAATGGTTTTTTGTATAATAAAACTCATATCACATTGACACACATACTAATCATGTTATAACAATGTAATAACTATGTTTATTATTATAAATCCTCTAGATCATGTTTCAGTTATGTTATCATTAATGGATTCCATGTTATGGTCTATGGTTCAAGGTATTTTTGACTAGATTTGAAGAATTATCCTACTTAGAAACTAGAATATTTTTTGTTATAAATTACTTAAACTCAGGGATGAATTACACATACAGATATAATTTCACATTTTATACTAACCATAAGACTTTGAAATGAATATTTTATCAGCAAGACTTTATCATGAAAAAAATGAAGATAGAAAAAGTACCTCCATATGTTCAATTTAGACATAGTATTAACATTCGATAAAGGGAATTAAATAGCATATGTGTTGATTTAGTAATGGAAAAGAGACATGTTATAATAAGCTGATGACCAATGGAAATTGATGATCATTATTACTGATATGGATGTAGATTGTGAGTCATAGGGTTAGTACAAAGTTTTTATTCTAGTTAGTCTTCTGTTTATTTGATTATGTTGGTAAAAGAAATATAGATAGGACATTTTGATTATACCACCATTATTTCAAAATAAAATGGTGTGGAAGCTTCTGAATATTGCATGAATGATGCAAAGTCTTTGTCAAGAATTAAGTGTCACTTTTTTGTTACTCAATATTTTCATTAATAACTCCTTTAAGTGTACCAATATTAAAAATGTTGTATTTCTTAAATTGATTAGAAATTTTAAAATGTATTGAAAGAACGTTTCTTGTTGGGAATGGATGAAATAAAATACTGTTATCTATGTGATGAAATGTATAGCATGTTAATAGGTACGATCCAAACAATGAAGACCATCTGGCACACTAAAATCTATTCCAAAAACTATAAGGATGTCAGAGAAAATGGGGATGCATTTATTCATAGGACTACCAATAATGTTTTGAAAATATGATACTACATGGGTTTAATGCATATACATTGTAAGGTGTGACATATTACCCTAAAAACACTACTAAACTGTAAAAGAAATTGATATATTCTATATAAAATAAGTGGTTAGATTAAATTGAGTAATATTATCAAATATATCAGACAGAGACACGCGATTGACTTCCTAGTTTTGGATATCATTAAAAGAGTCTCTTGGAAGTAAATTTACAATGAGCATAACATATCATCTATAGATAGATGGATAGTCAGATTACTCTATTAAAACATTGAATGATATACACAGAGTAAATGTCATAGAATATTTTGGTTCATGGGAGGATCATATTTATTTGGTCAAATTATCTTTCGAAAATAGATTTCAGGTGAAAATTAAGATGCCAACATTTGAGGATTTTAATAGCCATCCATTTCATTCTTCATTATATTATCTAGATACAAAGGAATAATCATTGAATTTACTAAGTATTTTTCTCAAGAATATAGAGAATATACTTATAAATTCATGATTCAGGCGTGCCTGCTCCCATTGAAATATAATAAAAAAGAGTAAATTACACAAAATAAGATCACGAGGAAGATTTACAGAGGTGAGTATAAAACACCCCATCAAGATCATCTTGGGAAAAGGAATTACAATACTCTGGAAAAACAAAAGACCAACTCGAACTGACCTCCAAAATGGATCTCTTTGAGAGGGCATCCGCAACTTGATTAGCCCCCCAATAAACATGAGTGACATCCAGAGATAACCATTAAATAAGCTGAAGATAGTCACCCCAGTCCAATAACATCTTCCATGGACCATTCCATGCTCGATCTTTGATAATCTAAACTGCAACAGACGAGTTTCTCTCAATCCATAATTCATTCCAACCATATCGGACAACATACCTGACTGCTTTAATCACCACCCACAGCTCCGCTTCAATTGCATAACCATTTCCAATATAATGGAATAAGAATCCTTTCACAAATCCATGGTACGTACGAAAATCTCCACCACGTCCATAAGGTCCCGGTGCTCCAGATGCTGCTCCATCAACGTTAACCTTCAGCCAGCGGGAGATGGCAGGTATCCATATTGCATACTTCATCATCATTGGATTTTTCATCATACCATTGACACCAAGGGATCTCAGAAAAATCAAATCAGAGACATCATTTTTCATGAAACCAGTCTATACTTTAGAAGCATTCAGAATTTCCCAGTGAAAGAATAAAAAACCAGTATGAAAAGAAGGCTCAACATTATTGAAGATCAGCTCATCGCACGCCTTCCAGAGGAAAGAAATGACACCAGCAGAAGCAGCAAGTAGCAAAGACCAAACCTGCCCACTACACTCAGTCCCGCATATAGACTGCAAAAGTCCATCAACAGAGTTGCAGTTGAGAGAACAGCAGAAAACCTGCTATACATACATCCAGAATCAGCATGAAAACATGCACGAAACAAAAATATGTTCAATAGACTCAGACTCCTCTAAACATAACAGGCAGGCCGAGGCTAGATGTATCCCAATGCGCTGCAAATGGACCTACAATGGAAGCCTTTGTTTCCAAATTTTCCAGATTAACACAGATTATGCAGGAGGAATAAAATCCTTGTAAAATGAAGTAAACCAGCATGGAGGGTTCAAAGAAACACCACATAGTCTTATGTAGAACACCCTTGTGGTGAACCAGCCAAGAAGGTTGGGCATCCAAACCATAAAATCAGAATCATTGAAAAAGTATCATGAAATTTCAAGCTAAACACTACTGGTTAGTAGACCAGTGAAATCCATATTCTCATTAAGAGAAGAAATTGTTATATTTTTCATTGAAGATGCAATAACTGCATCATCAACAATGGGCCGAGAAATCCAAGGCATAGTTCAACAGTTTAGAGTTGACTGTTTGCAAACCATCCATTTAGAACAGGATATATGATCGGTATACGAATTTTTAAGAGTAAGAAATACAAAGGAGCTGATATAAGTGGGATATCCTGCATGAAGTTTCTCCAATAACCTGATGACAAGAAAATCCATATAATTTCTTGGTGTATAAAGGAGCATCCATATGAATTTTGTAATCAGAGTATCATTGAATAATCTGAAATCTTTTATTCCCAAACCACCCATACTTATAGGTTTGTTGCGGTCCTTCCAGGCCACAATAACAAGTTTCCTTTCATGAATTGATCCAGTCCATATAAAGTTTCCGATTTTACCATTTAGATCCTTTATAAGAGCCCTGGGCCATCTATATAAAGAGAAAGAGTACACGAACATTGACGTTATCACTGAATTGACCAGACGTACTCTCCCAGCCTGGGACAGACTTTTCCCCTTCCATCTTGAAATCTGACTAGTAATCCTAAATGCAATACAATCAAGATAACATCTCTTTACCCTTAACTAGAAAAGTGGTACCCCATGCTAATTAAAAGGAAAAGAGCCTCTTTTCACCCCAAGATCACAAGCCATTATGATTTTCCTTGATATTGAAAGTCCTCCGCCAAAGATGAAAAAGGATTTTCCCCAACTAATGACCTAGCCCGCGACCTCCTCATAGTGTGAAAATATGCCTTTAATAAAACATATGGTGCCTTTATCTGCTCTCCCAAACAAGAATTTGTCATCATTATATAATAAGTGGAACTAGGCACATTGTTCTCTCCCCACTTGCATCCTCTGATACCATCCAACATTTGCCAAATCTGTGAGACACCAACTTAAATAATCTTCAGTAATGGCAAACAGCTAACCAAAAAGAGGTTCACCATGTCTTACTCCTCTAGAGCATTAGAAGAAACCCCTAGGCGACCCATTAACCATAATTTAAAGTCGAGCACTCTCCAGAATGGATCCAATCAACCCAATGAATTTCTGAGAGAAACAATGAATTTTAAGAATAGTAAATAGAAAGCTCCATCTAATGGTATCAAATTCCTTCGATATATAAATCTTCACTACCATATTTCCATATTTAACCTTTCTCTTCATAACATTAACACATTCAGAGGTAGTGTAAAGACAACTTTCTATATTCCTCCCTGGAACAAATCCAAACTGATTACATGAGATGAGGTCCTTGGCAATATCACCAAGACTTTTAGCCATGATCTTACTAATTAATTTTGGCACTGTATTGCCAATAGGAACTGGTCTAAATTCTTTTATGTCAAGATAATTCTCCTTATTAGGAATTAAAGCCAAAAAAATTAGAATTCATTCCAAAGGGTAGATACAATGACCTAAAAAATTCCCTCACCGTATTTACAACATCCACACTAATAAAATACCAATAACACATGAAGAATTTATTGGTAAATCCATCAGGGCCTTCCACTCTATCAATGTTCAGGGAAAATAAAGAATCATGTATTTCTTTCACACTAGGAATATCAACAAGTTTCTTGTTTTGTTCCTCTTCAATAGAAGGTTCAAAGCACCTAATAATCTTATCAGAGTTGTCATTTCCAGAATCTGAATATAGTTTCTCAAAATAATGTATCACAATATCTGATATTTCATTCATAGAACAGAACAGATTTCCATTAATGGTGACTGCATTTTTCCCTCTCCTGGTTCGTTTTCCCCTATTCAGGCAATGAAACATCTTTGAATTCTTGTCCCCTTTCTTCAGCCATCTAAGATTGAATTGAATCTCAATCATATTTCCTTTGAGGGTGAAAAGCCTGTCCAAATTTTCAGCAGCCTAAATTTCTTCCGGGGGTGGGGGGTATATCCTAGTACATATTATTTTATTGGCAAAAAGGAGCATCTTCAGCCTCTTTAATTTCATTATCCCGAGAGGAAAAGGACTCCTTACTCCATTGCTTAAACCTTTCCTTAACACCCTTTAACTTAAAACAAAGGACATGAGAAGGGCTACCTAGGAAGACACCATCCCATGCACTAAGAACAATTTCATTGCAGCTCGGTATAACCACCCATGCATTATTAAATTTAAAAGGGAGAAGATCTAACTTTGATTTGTTGGAAAAAACATCCATTAGAATGGGATTATGATCAGAGTGCATCCTCAGGAGGGTTCTCCCAGAAACATCAATCATCTTATTCCTCCCATCTACATGCACCTAAAATATATCCAACTTACTTTCCTAATTACCATGAGTAGTGTGTCTGATCCAGGTGAAATCAGCTCTAGAAATATACACCTCAGTGAGGCCACACCTATCAATACAACATAGCAGGTCAGAGGCTGCAATACGACACAAATTTTCACCCGTTTTCTCCTCAGGCCTCAGGACAGTGTTGAAGTCACCATGGATAACCCATTTGGTGGTGATAATTTTGGAGATGTTAGCTAGATTCCTTCACAATTCCCTTATTCTTATGTACAAGATGGATGCATAAATAAACTTCATAGCAAGAGAGTCATTACCAAGACAACAAGTGACATTAACCGACTGTAAGTAAACTAGGACATAGCTCACATTAACGCTGTCATGTTTTAAAACCCAGAGTAATTCAGTGCTCAACTCAAAATGATTGTTTTCAACAAAGGAGTACCGCATATAATCCCCTTTAAAGGAGATCCATTTTTCTAATTTCATTATTTGTTCAGCAATTCCAATTAGCAATGGTCTATTGTTCATGATAAAGTGCCTAAGAGATCTGACCATGGGAGTGTTCCCAATCCCTTGACAATTCCAATATAGTATCTTCATTTTAGTGACTAGACCATAGTGCTAGGCCCATCATATTTTTGAGTCAATTCCTTATCAAGGATAATAGTCTTAGATTCTACAGGATACCCTAGTTCATTGTCAATAGAATCAGAGTCTTCATCATCATTACAACCACCCTCAGTATCAAGAGGAGAGAATCTTTTACCTGAGTCAACAGGAGCAGAAAACAGACTAGCAGGCAAAATCGTTTTTGTTGTCTTGGTTGATGGAAATTGCAAAAAATCCCTAGAGTGGTTAGAGGGGGTGGTATAATTAATATCTCCATACTTATCAGGAAGCACCGCCTCCTCCATAGCACTAGTAATACCTACAAGTCCTAGAGGGTTAGAAGGGATGATAAGATCCTTATCACCATCTTTATCAGGAACCACTGCCACCTCCGTAGCACTAGCATTAGAAGCGAGTTTAGAAGGGGTGATGACAAAGGCAGAAGCATTCTCGGTATCCTTAATAGGGGAAGAAGATATCATAACCTACTCCAACACTTCATCCTCTGGCACAGAGGCGTTAGCAGAAGGCATTGGGGTTATCTGGCTATGCTGCAAAATGTTTTCCACTTGATCAGTCGGTAATGTAACCTCCTCACCCGATCCTGCAATCGGATCATGCACAGCAGGGAGTTCCTCCCTAGATTACATAAGACATGAATTAGTTTTAGCCTTGTCTTTACCCTTCATTTTCCAAAAACATTCCTCATCGTGTCCTCTAATGTTACAGAAAGTACATGTTTTATTCTTGTTACATTCCGAGATCATATGCCCAAAGAATTGACAGTTAAGACAGAACTTAGGTTTCCATTCATACAGAATGCCTAGAGTGATGGTATCATCCTGAGTAGTTAACACTACCTCCTCAATCAAAGTTGCATCCGTGTCCACTTCAACAAGAATTCGAGCATAATAACTGAATGAAGGGTTCTCTGTCTGCCGATCAAGCCTAATCGGATTTCCAATAGATGATGAAATGTCCCAAATAATTTGTGAATTCCAATAAAACCAGTTCAGATTTCATACCCGAATCCATACCAGTGAAAATGTATTTTTGACAGCATTGGGATCAAAGTTTCGATCCCATTCATGGATGTGGAAATCCAGGCCACAATGGTACCGAGCCAAAGCTCCATGCTTGTCTCTTGATTTCATCTAACGAGAATATAATTTGATAAAAACCATGACCCATTGCAGTCATTTTCCACTCTAAAAATCCCCAAATTTCCACAATCCTTGTGGTTATGTCATTGAATTTCCATGGATTCACCCCCTTAGGAACCACCACTCATGCAATGATTGTGAATTTTAAAATATTAGTTCTCTCCTCAATCGCATTATGATTCCCAGAAACATGCGCAATAAGCCCTTTCCTTATAATCCTTCATGAAGACACAACTTCACAATCAAGGAAAAAAGATAATCTTGTGTTCTTAACAGCTTCCGCAAATCACTTCTTACCTCCATCGATTTCTCGATTGGCATCCGAATTACTCTTTGCACACAGCGCAAACAAATCTCTATGCCCGATTCCATCATCAACCGTTAATTCCTAATCAGGCTGCCTTCCTGGAATCTTCACCTCACCCACATTAGGGATTTCACTCGTATCACCTCTATCCCCCCATAGAGAATATATATATGATATATAATTTAATGTCAATAGAATAAAACCGAATGAAGCTATAATTAGATAATCATAACCAAACATTATTATTTTTGATTTTAAATGACCATTTAATCCTGAGAGTGTTACAAACACATGTACATCAATCCCAATGAACAACGTAATATGTCATCACTATGGTGTGTGGGACGATATGAGGTTATAGAACAGATTGTAAATTTTTTATATTAGTTAGTGTTACCACTAAGATTCATTGTTGTTAATAAAGTATTATATGTTTCTAAACTGATCAAGTATCATCCTGATACATGAAATATGATCAAATGGGAGGACTTTTATCTTCATATAAATGTGACATCTATCCATGAACCAGTATGAGTTTTGGATAGATAATAAGTTACCCATTATTGGAGATATATTCCTTTGCATCATTTTCTATGGTAGCCTACTCATGTTCAATAGGAATCAAGGGAGTGTGAAAATGTTATTTAAGAAAAATGTACATCCACGTAAAAGTTAAATATTGATATAGATCTTTCTAAGGACAAAAATAAAATCTGTGCGGAGATGATAACACACATGGTTTGAGGTACATTGTCTCATTATACACATTATTTATCATTTGGAGTCCCAAAGAAAAATTACTTGGAAAATGTCAAAAGAGAAAAACTGATGAATTATAAAAAATAGATGCATGAAATTATATAAGATGCATTCACATAATGAATTTTTCATTAATCAATTTATTTTTTTAGAATATATATCATGAGTTCGTATCATATAGTGAATGGTTTCACTAGGTGACTATATATTTTGATATAATTATACATCATTAAATTGGTGTCTCTTAGAAAATTGAAATTGAGGCATTGTGAGTATCAGTGTATATGGCCCCTAGATGAATTTATGACATGAGTCCCCAACTCAAATCACGAATTAATTATGGTTATAAATATTTACCCTTATTTTAGGTGTACTATTTCACATTAGGACTCATCTATCTTCTTTCGAAATCTAGGGATCTTCTTGGAGATTTATGGAAATCTGTGACATAATGATAATGATTCCACCATTTCATTGGTGTTTAATTGTTGAAGTAAATGGTTAGGGTTCCGTTATTCCTTTTAATTTTGTATCTCTTGGTGTATTGTCTATCATAATGACATATCGGAATGTGTTACCTAAATCTATAGGTTTTTATTTGTTTTGATGATAACATTTTGGGTTTTTGATAGATGGATTGAAATAATATAAGGATAGAAAAAATAATTATAGAACCATTTTCCAAAAATTAACAAATTAGGTTGCTTCTATCCCAATAATATTTTATAAAACATGTTAACATGAATCTTGATAAATTGTTATTTTTCATTTATTAAATATAATAAAATTAATTAATGTGAAAAACCCAAGTATTATTTCATTTTAAAAGAGTAGTTTTAATAGATCTTCATGATATGTATTAATTAAATGCTTTTAAATTATTTTTTTGAAAAGAATTTTTTTATAGAAATCAATTTTATATGGATGATGCACTTGGAATTCAGGGTGGAAAGAGTTCATATTGCATTTTATGGTGCCTTATTGAAATAAATGTTTTTCACAATTCCAAATGGAATGGAAGAAAATGGTTGTTATAGAGTGATGAAATGGTTAAATATGAATTTAGTATTATTAGGAATACGATTATTATTCGGTAAGCATGGGTTTTTTAGTATGAAACATGGAACAAGAATTATAAGGGTAAATTGTAAGAGAACATCAATGGATTTATTTGGTTATATATCTTGAGTAAAATATTTTCTTGTGATAAATTTTTTGGTATTCTCAATCTCAATATTATAGAAAATGTGTAACCAATTATTATCTCTATGGACTATTACAGGTTGTATTTTGGTAAATACTACTAATTAATAAACTCACCCAATACATTAGAATTTTTTGCATTTTCAAATTTCACCAAATTATATATATGATGGGGTCATATTGTTTAATTTTTAGTGTTGATCCTGGATTTCAAGGTTTTGTTGCTAAATCATGAACTAGGTACCGTCAGTATTTTGGTGTATGATAGCTCCACTTAATGCCAATGTATTTATATTTGGAGTTTTAGCCTTGCTATTATATTTTGTTTCCACTGTACTAGGATATATTTCTTCTAATGGAATTTCATTTAGTAATGTGATTGATCATTCATGCATACCAAAGATGAATAGATTTTGGTTGTTTAGTGTTTTCTGGTTGACTTATCATTAATGGGAATCTCATATCCCAATGTTTCTTAATCCCACTGAATTTATTTCTAGCCATTGTTGTCTTAGGGATTCCAGCTAAGGTTAGAATATTTTTTCCTCTTCTGAAGAAAATGAGAAAGGGCGGGATTTGATATTTATTATATCTGTTGTATATGAATCATGATCATGTGCTATGGAAACTTAGGATATAATGATTCATATCCCAGTCACTAATTAGGATTATTTTTTTAATGGACTACCACTTTTTACAAAGGGAACATATGAAATTGTATACACAAGAAATCACTTCTAACCTAAGTCAATACATGATCAACTTATTGTGTATATATAATTATGTTCTTCATAAGGAAATTAATCCAATCATAATAGTTTTAAAATTTTAAGGATTGTATTTTTTTGGGGCATAGAATTTAACCAGCCAATGTTTTTATATATGATTTTATCCAATTAACATTAATATGAATGATATCTTATTCAACACCGAACACCAAACTAAAAAGAAATAATAATATGTTCTGACCATTAAAACATATACGTTTATGTATTTTGTATGAATAAAAATAACTAACTTATAAAATATATTAACATATATGATTATACACACACACAGAGATATATATATATATATGTGTGTGTGATATTTCATACCAATTTATTTGATTAATTTTTAATGTTATGAATCTGTTTTTTATACACTCTACATTTTATTTAATAAAACTATGTATGGTATTTTTAAATCATGATGTTAATAAAATATAATAATTTTTTATTAATTATATATTTTTTAATATATTAAATAAATCATGAATAAGAACTACAAGTATTTTAAAAATAGTTTTTTTCCTATAAAAACAGTTTCACATTATATTTTATGATTATATACAATATAAACAATAAATTTAAAAAAAATTGAATTTGAAAAAATAATGTTGACATATTGATTTAATATTATTATATTAATTTCATAGTAATATTTATGTTTTTCAAAAAATGTTTTTTGGTAAAGAGTACTTGTAATGACCCCCTAATTCTCATTTTCATGAGAGTAAAATGGGTCATTACATTGCCTTTATAGACATCCCCAAGATATAAAAGTCTAGAAATAAATGCCTAAGGGGTTAAAATAGAAGTGGGGGAAAATTTACCGTTTTATAAATAAACCACTAAAACACCAAACAATTACCAAACCATTAACTAAATGGTTCATGAACAAAAACAAGAAAAAATAACTAATTTATTCAAATCAAAACCACTACAATGTGTAAAACAAAGAAAGGCCAAACAATTATCAAAGTAAATAGTGTAAGAATAACTAAATATTAAAAAAATTAAAGTAGACTCCATGCTCCATGAGATCCTAGCTCCATAATCACCGAAAAACACAAGTATCACGAGGTAGTTTTTAAAAACATGTGATACATTACATTTTCCAATGTCTTAGAAGATAACATCTAAAAATGAACCAGAGTGACAAAGCAGGGGTATGTATAACACTCCATAAAATTTCCCGAATGACTTCCCTACTCACACCACTATTATTGTTGATTTATATTCATTTACATGAAACAGTTTATAATAGATAATTTCTCAATATAATTTATAAATACATATAAAATTTCTTACAAAACCATTTATATCCAAAAGAAGACATATAAAATTGAAACCATTTTTACAGAATGTTATTTTTCCAAAAGTAACTAAAAAATATTTTAAAACCATTTCTCTATATTCCTTTGGCATACCCAATCCATTCCACATATCCCCCAACCAACCATGCATACTGCGCGATGATAGTCCTGTACTCATGAATGGTTTCTCATCGATCTACCAATTCATCACAATGCAATTATATCTCTTGTACCACATGACCTTCTTCACTAATGACAATATTATATTTCAACCAATCCACAAAATTTAATTATGAACTCACACACAAATATTCACAAGGGTCATTCCAAAAACATATTTTCAATAAATCCCCCTTTCTATTAGAAACCAATTTTTCATTAAAAAAAATTATGCCATACAATCTCAATATAACGACTGTTGTTATTGGAAACCCCATTCCCAAAAACACATTTTTAAAAATAAATAAATCTATAATTTAATCCCACCAATTAAAATTCATGAAACTAAACCAATTTTCACAACTATTCTCTGAAATTACAAAATTCCACAAAAAAGATAAATCATCACTAAAGAATATTTATTCCACGAACCAAACCTAGAATTAACAATACCTTTCATTAAATTTATCAAATTTTCTGATAATGTAATCAATTATATCAATATGATATGAGAGTGAAGTAACATGCCACTAATTGTTTGATGAAACTCGACAACGGACAAACAACCTTCATGCAGCTGGGTTGAAACTCTCCCAAAAAATACTTAAATATCTTCTCCTACCGTGAACGAACCAAAATATCTTCATATATAGAATCCCCAAATATAAATATACCCATAAAATTTATAAATATAAAAAAAGAGGATATTACATGTATATATAAATAGATCTATTAAACAAACAAGAACGGTGAAGAACATCACATACAATGAGAATTGGGCTTGCAAACACAAATAGATGTCTCTGGATCAGTTCAAAAATTGTTGGAAGAGGTTCCCCTACCCGTAATAAAGATAAAACTAGAATTAGGGTCATTTAGGAGAAAAAAATAGTATGTATAATAAAAAATGAATAAGATCATAAAATATTGGATCTCACTTTTTCCCTATGCAGGGTTAGACCGCACGGTTAGACAAACTGTGTAGTAATCGTGCATTAGCTAGAACATTATGAAAAACTCTACATGGACTCCTCATAGGGTATCCCTAACCATGATCAAATTTTTCTGAATCGACTGCCTCAAAACTGAAGCTACACATGGTTTCTCCTACGATATTTTCATGGTTTAGGCAAACTATGTGCATCTCGTGCACATCTACTTTTTCCCCAAACTATTATCAAAAGTTTACCAATCTCTCCCAAACATCCACCATACCTAAAAATATAAATGTATTGGTTTCATAATAGAAACCAGGTGTAAAACATTATCCCCATAATTGGTCATTCCATCCTTTTAATGTAGAGAACCCTCTCTGTCCTGAAAGTGTTCTAGCCATAAATCTTTCATTCCATTCTCGCATTCCCAATTCGCTTCCTGAATCTGACCATGTTGGAATAAAACTGCAGTAGACTGATTCTTTTTCCATTCAAGAATTTATCTTTCCTATCATCAATCTACCCTAGGATATGTACCAATGATTCATCCAACTCTAGGTCCATAGCATCCCATCTGATCACATGTTCAGGATCTAGCTAATTCATCTTCAATTGAAATACGTGGAACACATTATGCAATAAACTAAACTGTGTAGGAAATGCCATATGATATCCCTCCTCTCCATCCCATTCTAGTATCTTTAAATTCCCAATTTATTGTAGAGATAATTTTATATCTTTCCCAAAATGAAAATTTCCATTCCTTGGAGTGATCCTCAAGAACATATGATCACTCACTGTGAATGAAAACATTCTTCTACGGTGATCCGTATATGATTTTTGACAACTATGAACTATCTTCATCATCATTCCGATCAACTGAATCTTCTTTGTCATCTATTAGACATGGCTCATCCCAAACAGTGAAGTATCCCATGTTTCCACCAAACATAGTGGATAATGACATGGAAACCCTAAAATGATTCAAATGGAGCCACATGTATTGTGGCATGATAGATATTCTTATACGAGAACTCCACTATGTGTACATTCTCCTCCTATGAGACACAAAAATCCAGTACATAAACCTAAAAATGTCTTCCAACATCTGTATCATCATTTTGGTTTTCCCATAAATCTGAGGATGATAAGCCATACTCATATCCAACTGATTCTCAAGGGCCTTCAATAAAAATTTCCGGAAATGATACATGAACCTCAGATCACTACTTGAGATGACAAAAACTACAATTCCAGGTCTCTTTAATACTTCTCAGATATATATTTTTGAAAGATCCTCCACCGTATGAGTTCTAAAAAATGTAATGAAATAAGAAAACTTGGTAAGCCAATCCACTATGACTCATACATGTTTCTGAACCATTATTGGGAGATATGTGACCAAATATATCGCTATCTGCACCGATTTCCACACTGGGATAGATAAAAAAAAATACTCACTTGTCACTGATGCTTTACCTTAACTTGATGACTAGTTAAGAAACATTAAACTAAATCATCCACATTCCTTTTCATGATGATCCATCAAAATAGCACGTTCAATGCATTATACATATTCGATGTCCCACAAAGTACAACCCATCTCGAGTGGTGCTATGCATCAATAATGTTTTCTTAAAAATACATTGGTACAACCATCTAATCTATGAACCACAAAACCATACTCCCGTCAAGTTTTCATCCCTCAATGGTCTCCCCACCATTATGTTATAATAACATAACCAAGCATTTTGATTTTGATGTTTGTGCCTCAATAACCCTCTTTACCAAATCAAGAATGAAAAAAACTGAAAATAAAACCACAAAATCTCTTCAATATTCACATTCCATAAGCATGTCGGCTATTACTGACATCAACTACCATTCATCTAAAGTGTCTTTCACCAATTTTTCATGTGAATTTATACATAATTCATCCTCCATTGAATTACCTTTTCTTAGTGTATATATTAAGTCAAATTAAAACATTTAGAGATACTCCATCCATATACATTTCCTCAAAATAATTCACGTTGTGATAAAATAAGTTTCATGATTTTTTGGTCCATGTACACAGTAAATTTCTCACCAAATTGATAATGACACAATGTCTACAATACATGTAAATACACATCTAACTATAAATCATGTGTTGTGTAATTATTCTCATGCTCTCTCAACTACCTTGAACCATATGTAAAAACATGGTATCCTTCCCTGAGAACACATCCCATCCTAGATCTCAATGGATCAATGTACACCACATACCCCTATCCTGATTTTGGAATCATCAATATAGCTTTATATATAAGATGAACTTTCAACTCTTGGAAAGACATCTAGGATTCCATAGTCCATTGGAATCGAGCATTCTTCTTTTTAAATTCTTGCATTCAAAAATCTATATATGAAACGTCATGCACAATGTGTCGGTAGTAACCAGCTAGACCAATAAAACATCACATATCAATGTGATTCTTCAGATGTTTCTAGAAGATCATAGATTCAATCTTTTTAGTTTCCACTGAAATACCTTTATTAGAAATGTCATTTCCATGAAAGCATAACTCTTGTATCAAAAAAACAACCCTTTGACAATTTGGCATAAAAATGATGGTCTCTTAAGATTTCCAACACTTGTATCATGTGTTTATCATATTAATCTCTTGTTCTTAAAAATACCAATATGTCATCCACAAATTCCAGAAAAAAATAATCCAAATATCTCTGAAATAGCTTATTCACCAAAGGTATAAATACTTCTGGTCAATTCATAAGACAAAAATGCATGACTATATATTCGTAGTGGCAATGTTAACATAAAAAACTGTCATCAGAATATCTTCTTACTGAATAGTCAATTGATGGTATCCTAATCACAAGACAATTTTTGAGAGCCATTGAGCTCTCCTCAATTTATCAAATACATCATCAATGCATGGCAGTGCTTACGAATTATTTTTTGTAACTTGGTTATGCTTATGAAAATCCAAACACATCCTTAGAGTTGCATTTTCATTCTTCACGAATAAAATATTTTCTTACCATAGATATGTACATGTCCAAATGAAACCCTTTCATTCCTGCCCCCCAACTGAACTTCAAATTCCCATAATTCTATTGGTGTTATCCTATAAGACATAATGGAAATAGAAATGGTTCCTGGAAGGAGATCAATTGTAAACTCCACTTCCCTTATAGGTTGTAATACAAAGATTTTTTTGGGAAATAAATATATAAATTGATCCAAAACCATTGGAAATATATCTTCCTCGGTCCCTTCTATTGATGATAAAGTGAGAGATGTCAATAGATAATTATCATTCACATTGTTGGTGCCAAAAAACTCATTGATCCTTTCTTTACAACCTTCTCTCCTCTGAAGAGATTATCAACATTGTCCTCAGTTGTGAAACTAACATTCCTTCTATAACAGTCAATGTAAACCTTGAATATTTTCCCGCAATCCATACCTAGGATTACATCATATATATCCTTCTCCATCACTAAGAAGTACCACTTAAAATCAACTCCATCAATAGTTATAGAACAAGTTCTAACATGAAGACTTGACATTTTCTTTAACCAAGATGGTTCTAGAGTTTTATCATCGAAGGAATGATATAATTCTTTATTCATAGAAAGTAAATAGCATGAGCTCCCTTGAAGTAATGCGATGTATCATTATCAAATATCACTTGCATAAGGGTATAATTTAAAATAATTGTATCTCTCACCATATATGGTCTAGTCTGATCATCCCCAATCATTTTCCCTTCTCCATACAAATTTTCATCATTGTACTCTTCTCCTTATTTCCTTGATATGATTTCCAGTTCTAAGGAGTCATGGTATTCCAATAATCATCATTTCTTGAACAACTCTGCTAATGCGAGTAATTCTATTGACCTCATCCGGTCGAAGCATACGATTCTCACGACAGCTGAGAAATTTCTCCTACACCTAACCTCTGAGAACTGTGACAAAAGTGTGTAAGATGTCCCATATTGTTGTAGTTATGTCATGCTCTTAGTGGTGTTGTACATTCTCACTTCATGTAGTCAATGGAACCACATTGGTAGAATACTTCTTGGATCTTTGGTGGATGAGGAATATATAATGATCCAATGGACTGATTTTGAGTTCTGCTCTCACCTTGGAAATAAAGATCCCTCTTCTGCTTGCTCCCATTATTCGATTTGCCACAATTTCTCGAAGGCATCATCATATATCCTCATTCATAGATCCCGACATATCTGCATAGCCACTATTTCTGTTTTCACCATGTCTACGCAATCCATAATACAGATTACCACAATATTTTATCAAATTTCCTTCCTCTTCCATGATTCAAAGATGCATGCCTTCAAGGCATTATTTCTTGCAAATTCTGGTGAAATGTGCACTAAATGTATGAATTTATCCATGTACTCGGTGAAAGAGAAATTTTCCTTCTTCACACTAAAGAAGCTCAACTCCATTTGGATCATGAACATGTTATGATAGAATTTTTGTTAAAAAAATAATAAAAATCCTCCTACGTAACACCTTGATCCCCTTTAGCATGTGTCAGTAGTTCCCACCACTAGCGTGAACGGTCCACCATCATATAGGTCAAAATCTTGACTTTCATCTATGATGGTGTGCTGAGGAAATTGAATATACGATTCATCTTATTCATCAATAACTCTACCTTTTCCGGTTCAGAACCCCCCGAGAATATGAGTGGATTATTCTTTATAAACTCGATGAAAAAATCATCATATCTTGGAAAATTCCTACATTTTACCATATAAACAACTTGAAATTCTGTGATGATAATTCAAACCAGTTCTTGGTTCACCTGTGGTGCAGGTGCAACCACATTCTCAGCATCTTCTTCTGGTTGGTTTCTACGACACCTACCATGTTCCATTTTCTAAACAACAACACCTCAGTAAGTATCTCTCCCTAGAAAATGATGCCTTAGCATTTCAAATTCTATCACATCATCTATCACAACATTATTTTCAAAAAACAACCTTTTTCACATTCATCCATTTTTAAAAAATCCATTTTTTTAAAATCGATCCATTTTCAAAATACACCATGTGTCATATTTTCAAAATATATCATTTGAAAAAATATATGAAATTTTAAAAAAATTACACCTTTTCCCAATAACATAAATTATTACTCCAAATGAAACATTCAATCTGAGTAGAAATTAATTCCTCTACAATGAATTTCATGTTTATCTCATTTTCTAAACCCATAACAGTGATATTTCACTATCCTATAAGTGTTTAAAAACCAATTATCATCCCAACTCTCTAGTAACTTGAAAATCCATATAAATTGGTTAGCAACATCGTTTTATGATATAAATTTCATGTTATGAAACTACTAATCTATTATAAGATCACAATCCAATGAATAGTTAATATTGAATTTCAACACCAAGACCAAAAAACTAAAGACTACATGTTAGTCAATGACTGAACAAGTCAATACCATTTATAATGTCCTGCTAATTGTCGTTGGCATGAGAGAACAATGAGTTATTACATGGCCTTAAGGGAAATCCCAAAGACTCCAAAGGATAGAAATAAATTCTAAAGGGATTCAAATACAATTGGGGATGATTTAAACTTTTAGAAATAATCCACTAAATCATTAAACCATAACCAAAACATTCACAAAATAATTCATGAACAAAATCAAGACAACATAACTACTTTTTTATTATAAAAACCACTCCAATGTGTGCAAAATCAGAACACCAAACAATTATCAATGTAAAAATAAGAATAACAACTTAATACTCCCAAAATAACATAAGACTCCATGATCCACAAGCTCTATTATCCACAATCAAAGAACAACCCAAGTATCACTAGGTTGTTGTAAAAACATGTTATAATTTACCTTTTCCCATGTTATAGAAGATAACAACTGTAAAAGCCCCAAAGTTCCAAATTAGGGTTGAGTATGTCACTCAATTGGTTTTACAAAATTACTTCCCTGTTCATGCCACTATGATATATGTGATAAAAACCTTTACATAATTCAAATTATAATAAATAATTTCTCACAATAGTTAATAACTGGATGTAAACATGATTCCAAAACAATTTATTACCAAAATCAGGAATTTCAATTTGAGACCAATTTTCTAGAAAATTATTTCTCCAAAAAAATAACTAAAAAGAGCTTTAAAACTATTTCTCAATATTCCCTTGGAACACCTAAACCATTCCACTCATCCACACAACCAACCATGCATGCTACGTGATGACAATTCCATATTCATGAGCATGTTTTCATTGATCTACCAAGTCATCACAAAGTAATTATGTACCATGTTCCCTTAGACCTTTGGAACTGAGTATATGATCATATTTCAACCAAGATCTAGAAATTCAATATGAACTCACGCACCAATATACCAATGAGTTAGGACAAAAACAACTCTTCAATAAAACCCCCCTTTTTATTATAAAACACTTTTCCAACAAAACCATTGTGAATAAAAACCATTTCAAAAAAGAAAAGTTTTTTATTGAAAAATAACTTCCCAAAAACCCTTTTAGAATCTCTATCAGATCCAAATTATAAAATCAGAATTTGAACTTCAAGAAACTATAACAGTTTTCCAACAATTCAATGAAATTAAACAATTTATAAAAAATGATAAATAGTCACTAAAGAAGATTTATTCCATGCATTGAACCAAAATCTCACAAAAAATTTCATTCAACATTATCAATATGAAACTATGAAAATAAATTATATCAAGAGGAGATTAGACTGAATCCACCAACCTCGAACGTTTGGACGAAACTCGATAAGGGACGAAGAACACTCACACAATCGGGCTGAAACTCGTAAACAAGCATCCTTAGATCTCTTATCCTACCATCAACAATCCATAATCTCATAATATTTGGAATACCCCTACATAGAACTACCCATAACAGTAAATGGGAGAAGTAGATATTCAAAACGAGACCAGAACGGTGAAGAACGTCACTCAACAAGAGAATTGGGCTTGAAAATGCCAATGGAGGGATCTAGATCACTTCCAAAAGGATATGGAGAGGCTCACGAGCCTTCAATGGAGATAAAAATCCAATTACAGGAATTAAGGATAAAAAAGAGCAAGTGGGATCACAAACAAGTAAGATCAAAAAAACAGTACCTTACTTTTTCCTTGTGCATAGTTAGACCACACATTTAGACAAACAGTGCACTAACCCTACGTTAGCTACTACATTAAGCGATTCCTTGTATGGACTCCTCACATAGTGTCTTGAATTTTTCTCAAACTGTTCCAAAGGTACATCCTCAAAATTGCATCTGTGTACGATTTCTCCTAGGATATCCTCACAGTTTAGACAAACTGTGTGCAACCTGTCCACATACACTTTATCCCCATAAAATTATTAAAAGATTATACAAATCTACCAACCTTCACACTTACATAAAAATCCTCAAGTAAGGGGTATATAAAATTTTAACCATCTCTAAAATATCATCGTATCTGGAATCCTGAAACATAGATCTACCCATAACAGGTGTAAATATGAAAAATAAAGAGGATATGATAAGTAGATATAAAAAAAAGACAAGAACAGAAAAGAACATCACTTTACATGAGAATTATGTATTTAAAGAACCAATCGAGGGCTCTATATCAGTTCCAAAATTCTTGGGAGAGGTTCTAAAACCTTTAATGGAGAGAAATAATGAATTAGTGCCATATAGGATCAAAAAAGAGAAAGTAGGATCAAAATTGTGTAAGATCCTAAAAAATTGGATCTTACTTTTAACATTTTCATGATTAGACAACTTGGTTAGAAAAACCATGGGCTAACCTGGAATTAGCTACTACCTTATGAAAACCCTTTTATGGCCTCCTCGCATGGTCTCCCTTACTATACTCAAATAGTATCGAATATACTACCTCAAAACTGCAACTGTGTATGGTATCCCCAAGGATATCCTCACGGTTTAGACAAACCATCTGCATCTTGTGCACAACTAAATTATCCTCAATGACATATTTAATGTTTACCCAACTCTCCCAACCTTCACCCTTATATAAAAAGCATCAAGTAAAGGCTACATACTAGAAATTTGGGGTACTATAGTACAAGATACTTTTTATATATATATAATAGAATTTATGGCATCATTAGTATATAATTATGATACAAAATTCCCTAAAATGTTTCTATAAGACTAATTTTATAAATTTGATTTTTTTAAATTGAAATGATATTATATGAAATTTTAGATCATTGGTTAAATTTTTTAAAGTAAAATATTTTTATTGTGTTTTTGGAATATGTACCTAAATTTTTTTATCACATATATATTAGATAGGTTTAGTACTATGGAAATCAAGGTAGTTTATAATTTTATTAAAATTATTCCACATTTTGTTACATGGGGTATTTATAATGGTCATTGTAAACCTCACTAACTGCATCGACATTAATCAAATATTGAAAAACCAATAGTGGTCACAATGGACAACATAAATATTGTCTCATGAATTATATTTTTTGAAATGGTGTATATTACATGATTGACCCCCATATAGGTATTCAGAACATTCATATTCATATCATGGGTGGCCTTTATATAGTTACCATAGGAATTGATGTATTTCATGGGAATATATTTAGATTTGTTCATGTGGACTTCCACTTCTAGGATAGTGTCTTATATGATCCTATAGAGATTCCATCACTTATTATATCCCTTAAATTGAATGAATATAATAAAAAATAGTGATTTATTTGTTAAATATGATGTAATGAGACTATTATTAATTTTTTGTTCTTCTAAAATATTATATTTTTTAGATAAAGTGTGATTTGTTTTCAATCATATTGGCATTTATAACAGTATAATTATATATGTGGGAATGAAAATTATATAAAAAAAGTTATTTCAAATAATTTTTTTAAAAAAAATATTCATTTTAATAATTTTATTATAAATTATAAAATCAAATTTTAACCATAAAAATTTAAGATATTTATTTTAATAAAAGAGTAGTCTTTGGTTTTATCAGTTATTTAATAATATTTTTGAAAATTTTGTTTTAGATTTCACTCAATAGCACATGGAATTTATTTTCCTATATCAAATTTGTTTTATCCTTTAAAATCATATTGAATAATATTCTTATTAAATACCTAAATTTATTAAATAATGTGTACATTTTTTATGAAACAGTTTTTACTCGTTATGTGAAAAAATAAATAAATTATTTTCATTTAAATTTAAGATTTTTTATATTTTAATTATATTTATATATTTAAAATAAAAATTTAAAAATAACTAAATAATTATAATTTTAACGTTTTTAATTGAAATTCATTTACATATTGATGTTGGAGTTGTTGTGATACAAGTAAATTATGGTAAAGGTTGTTTAACGTAGTGAAAAATGTCAAGATATGTAGAAATATGTTTGATTATTTGATTATTGAGGGAATACGAACATTATATCTTTCCTCAAACCATTTTTTCATGTTTTAGATCCACTGGGATTAAATAATGTAGCAATGTTGTTGTGAAATACTATTTTATTATAGAAGATTCCTTTTCATCACCTATAAAAGGATCCACCTCCTCCCCATTTATCTACCTTTTCCAAACCATTGGATAAAACAAAACACTATCCTAGTATCTCCCCAACACCATCCATATTACGTTGATGACTTGGTCCCCCAAAGAATCTTTGGTGAGTAGCTATAAGGGGTTACCCATTGGATATCATCCAAGAGAAATGTAATGCTCTCAACAGAACATCTCTATGTTATTTCTTCTTATATAGCCATAAAATACAATCTCTCCATCATGGTATGATAACACATAATTTTATACTATTCTGAACTGTTATTATATTAATGGAATTTTAATTTTATCATTTCTCACAAAATTATTATAAAAATGGGAAACATCGACATGTGTCATTGAAAACTCCAAACTATATTGAATATATATACAATTTTAAATTACCACATTAAATGGTAGGTTGAAAAAAAAATACAATTAACTAATATTATTATATTCTAAAAATTTACCTTTATTTGGGTATAATATTGTGCATTCAACTTATATAATTAACATGAAACAATTTTATTAGCTTTAACTACATTAAATGAACTTATCAAGGTACCATAATTAATTTTTATCTATTTTGAGATAACTATTGAAATTGTATCATTATTTCCTAAATGGAATAATAAAGGACATAGAACTCCAATATTTTTCATATAATGATGATACTTTTCTAAACCATTGACCTTAGTTAAAAAATGAAATTGATATATAGAAATTAACCAAACAAACTTTAGTAATTTCCGTAAGAGAAAACTATTTAAAAAATTACAAGAAGACAATAGGCTATCCGTATAAAATTAATTATATTTGAATAATTTTATTATTTATATATTTCATGGTCATATTTTAATTATTCAAGAAGCTAATTTCATGTGTATTGTGTTTTCTTACTTGAGGTATTGGTTTCCTTCTTAATCACCCTTGAACGTGCAATACATTGACACTATACAAAAATATTTCATTATATTATATAAATACATATGTTACGGCCTATAATTAATATCATATATTTTTTTAATGTTCAAATTTCACTTCCATTCAATCTCTTCCTTTTTGGTATATAAATTGTTGATGTCCTCTATAAAATATATTTTTATTTCACAACTCAATGAAATTTCATGTCTTATATTATATCCCTATATTTTTTTTAATATGATATACTATATAAATATCTTGGGGGCCCAATTTTGAATCAAATATTTTTTACTGCTGAAATATAATAGTTTTTGAAAATGGAATTGTCTTATGAATAATTCACATCCATTTAAAAGACAGGTTCACATTCTTTTCCAAAATCTCCATTCCCACAAATATTATCCTCGTTAATTGGAAAGGTCATTATGTGATATCTCATGTATATATAATGTTTACCTTGTCTAATTTCAAAAGAATTTATTATTATCTTATTTAATGATGTTGGATTTCAAGAATTTAATGACCACCTAGCACTCTCGTCACTTTTTGTTTTTATGTACCCATTAATTTTTACACTTTTGGTATATTCTTTTTTTAACATATTATATTTTTGTCTATATTTTATATTTAATATATTCTTTGTTAAATATCGATTTCATTTATTTCATTAAAATTTAATTTATTTCCCATCAAAATTATATTTTTTGAGAATAAAAGTTTTGTGATAAATTTCAAATTTCTTGTAACATGTTAAGAACCACCAACAAATTTTTTTTATACCCTGAATAGATTTAAAAAAATATTAATATTTTATTGATAAACCTATTGGTTGAATTATATTATTATTTATGATAATATAAACATTAATTTATTAATAATATTTATTCAAAATTAACAATATATATCCCTGGAGGTTCATTTATATTATTCTTCTCCTAAATAAGTGTCCTGAATTTTCTACATTTGAACTAAATATTAATGGCCAAAGTAAATTTCTCATTTATGAAATATCCAATGAAATTATTAATTTTCCTTATGATATTTATTATTTTTAGTCTTATATTATTCCATATATCAAAATTATTAACCTAAATTACTTCTCATGGTCTTTATCATTTTTATGATTTATGTATGGTATTTTTTCCACTAGTGGCATTACTATATAGAAGTTTAAATTATGTGATGGGTGGGATTGTATTTATATATTTATAAAATGAATTGGATAAAGCATTATATATCATTAGATATTATATATTGAAATAATTAGTGAACCTAATCCACCATTGGTGTTTTTAAACTATGTTTATGGGAATGTGGAGTGAACCCTATCGATTGTTTTACATTTTTCACTTTATAATGACGGTTTTCTGTGTGGAACCAAATTTATGTTTATGATTTCATGTCATATGTGGTAGAAAATTAGTCCATGATTTCTTGATAAAATGATTTCATTTCCTTGTGTCATGTTTCCATGATTTTGATCATTGTTTATGATATCATAATATTCATCTTGACTCTATTACTATACTTTAAATACATGTTTATTCTATTATTTAGTGTTCTAGCACACACTTTACAGTCTATATTTTCCCCATGGTATCTAATTAAGTTTCACAACAACTACTGGAGTTATAAAAATATGATGAGTATTAAATAAATATGATGTTTCTATGTTTAACATGATTGTTTTTGTATCTTATCTTCTAAATAGAATATAACTACATATCCCTATATTTTATTTTTGAGAATGTATATTAAAAATCTATAAATATGGTGTGTTTAAGACTTAGGTCATTATATGAATTATATATATATATAATTAAATTGATTTTTTTCTCTTCGAGAAATTGAATCATTAAAAATTAATTCAATAATTGAATTAAAACTATCAAAATTTTTTAATAGTAAAGTATCATTTTAATCCATAATTATTAGTAATTGTGGTAAATTTTTACCACCATTATAATGGATAACGTTGGTAAATTAAAGTTAAAACTGTTGGAAAATTTATCAAAAAACACCATACTTACCGTAATCATATTTAATTGGTATTTTTTGACAATATTTTAAATTAATATTTAAATATGTAAATTTATTTCCATTATATATTTATTATAAAAATTATACTTTTTTAATATTAAAAACAAATAATAACACTATCATTATTTTAATATATCCAATATATAGTAAAAAAGGTAAGAAATCTTTGAATGAATATAAAATATTTTTTTGACCATAAATAAATTAATAATATGTTTTATATTTTTTAAATTATTTTTTGATTGATTAATTACCTTAAACATTGTTATAATTTTTATGATAATTTTTTACATGTAGGAGGATAATCTATTCGAAATATTTTTCCAAAGAAAAATATTATTTTTTAGATTCATTTTGTTTTTCTTATAATATACAAGGTACTTTTAAATGAAATATAATTGTACATGTTTTTATATTTATCTCCATTCCATTATTGACGTATTTTAAGTCAAATTAAATCAATAGTTCGGGAAATGACTTCATTGATACATTATGGTAAGGAATAAATTATTGAATGATTGAGAAATGAAAAATTTATTGAATGATGAAATTTTCAATTAAAATTATTAAAAATGTTCCTACATTGTTCATTTATTATCCAATCTTATTTGTTGATGAATATTTATTACACATTAATGATAAATAATGTTTTAATGTTAAAAATATATAATGGGGATGTTAAGAAAACAGAAAATGTATAAAATGAAATATAAACATATATAAATTTAATAATTTTAATAGATTTCGACGGTATCATGTCCAAAATCATAAATTATAGAAAATTTGTTCCACATGAAATGATTATGAAAAATATTTTAATTTAATATATTATGTAATTCCAAGTGTTCTCTTTCCCTCACTCATAAAAGGAAAACACTTATCTTATCTTCTTCACACCACATGAGAAATATAGATCAACCAAGAACCCCTCAAATAAGTTATAAAACATCCTTAACCTGAACAAGAGTCTCTTTAAATATCTATTTACTAACATATAAGGCTTAATGTTTACTCCAAAGGTTGTTTTATGAAGAAGAGGTATAACTTAAAATTAGGTGTTTTAATTTTATTTTATTTTTGACATTGCTCAAATATTCAACAATTATTATCATATAATAAAATAAGTATATTTCCGATACTAAAATGATATTATTATATTTGAATAATCATTAATAATTATCTTTTTGTATCATGAAAAACAAAAACATCATTCATGCGTATGTACGACCAACTGTCTTTACATAGAGGTGTACTTTGTTTTTCAATTTCATTTTAATTCAATGGTTTTAACGATTTATTTAATGAATATATACATAGATATATATTTGTATTATTAAATAAATAATTTTGATTATATAAATAAAATATATCATATACATTTTACACTTATATCCATTGGAAAATGATAACTTCACATATGTGTATGAGTGGACACACACATCTACGGTGTGGTAAAATTAATTTTTCTATCATTTACATGAATGGGTGAATATAAAATCATACATAACTCATTAAAAAATATGTAATAAAAATTTATAACAATATTTATTTTGTGAAACAATTTCATAACTCCTTTATCCACTAGCAATATAATGATGTAATTTTGAAATAGCTAAATGAACAACTGTAAGTGGTCGACATAATTCAAAAGTATTAAATCCATGAATTTCCAATGATTATAAAATGATTATAAATTTATATATAAATATATATATAATTTATTATTGTAAATTTATATAATCAATATACATTCATTATAAACGAAAACTAAATAGGTATGCCTAAGAAGTGACCCATGGTGAGTGGTTCTCAACTAAAATTTATTAATGTAAGAAATATTTATTATTCCACATTTATTTTTCCTGTATTATATAACTACTATAAATATCAGTATATTATCTATTTATATATATATGCATAGATTAGAAATTAATATAAGTTTCTATTTTCTAAGACACTTTTATTCGAGATTACCGAAGGGGTAAGTGTAATTATGTTTCTCATTTCCAATTAAATTACACATGTTTTAAATTAAAAAACTGCTTTCATTTAAAAATTTAATATGAACCCATATAGAAATATTATTTCAAGAATTAAAATTTACTAGTGATATTTAAATATTTCATCCATTTTAACTCATTTCATTGGATGTTTTTCAAAAGTTACAATAGTTAAAGAGATTTATATGAAAATCTATATCTATTTTAGTATTGTTTATATATATATTTTTTCTGTAGTGAAATTGTATGATCATAATCATATAATAAAAATTTATTTATCCTCTGGTTAATTTTGGATTTTACATAATAATATTAAATTTTATCTATTTTTTCATCGACAATGGTCAAGTGTGTTATAATTAAGGGACTTTCTAATAATGAAATTATAATTTTAATGTCTCCCTACCTAATTATATTATTCCTTCGCATGGATAATTTAAATAAATTCATGAATAAAAATATTTTATCAATGATTATTATTTTAATTAATATTTAAACTTATATGAATATTATTTTAGAGCTGTAAAAAATAATCTCTTCATTTTTTTTAAAAACTTCCATTTCTGGAATTTTAATAAAAGTATAAAAATAATGTTCTCATTAACATATATTACCTGAATAAAATTTTCCACCATCATATCCGTACATTTATTTTATAAACTATTTACAACGATCCAGGGTTATTTTCAAGGATAATATTTTTAAAATTTTTATTTAAAATCATATATAATGTAAATTATATAATTTTATTAAATGAATGAGAAGAATTTGAAGTGATTTATATAAAAATTATTAAATGATGTTATGAGGAATATATTTTGAACTATTTACAATATTCCATGGTAATTTTATTACATCATTTTGTGATAATAATGTAAACTTTTTAAAGACAATTTATTTTCTTATTATCATGTACTATATCACCCTCTATTTTTTATTTGATATTACTTTTCAACATGATGTCCACATTTTTAATATCATTGATTAAATTATTTACAAAATATATTAGATTGATGATATCAAAAATTTATACAACTCTTATATATGATGTCTTTTCATGGAAACTTATTATTATTGTTACCTAACTTACTGGGGAATACATTATATCAAATATTATTGATTCAATATGGATAATTATTTAATTATTTTTAATTTTGAGAGTGAATTTTATTGATAATTAATAACATAATAAATTCATAGGACATGTAACTAATGAGAATCAATTAGAGATAGACCCTAGATGAATCTGTAAGTGTTAGGAGAAAAATAACGTGCCCATAGTTGAAGGGTATTTTTTAATCATTCCAAAATAATAATCATTAGTTATTGGTTAATTGGATTTTAGAAAAAAAAATCATCATTAATTAGTTGAGTAATTGGTGAAATATTCATGAATGATTATATTTATGCATATACATTATTAAAAATTCAATTTATATTACACACTTGATTACTATATATATATTATCCATGAATATTCATTGAACTAATGTTGATGGTTGAATGAGTTGAGTTTTATTATCCACTCTTCCATAATAATTATTCATCACTTATTCATGATATGTTTCACTATTCATAACCATTATAGAGAATATGATCCCACCCATTATTTATATTCTATTATCAAGGATTTGAAGAAATAATCATTGAATGATTTTTGAGGGAAAAATATATATTTTACATCTAATGTAGTTAATTTCTTATATAATATAAAATCAAAGTATGTATCCTTTTTTATAAAATATCTAATGTGATCAATCATAGGTTGTTCATTCAATATAATCTTATATCTAGTTAATAATTAAGAATTATTTCTATATTATATGATTCAATGGTGTAACTATTTTTATCATAATAATGAACATTGAGAAATTTAATTTATATAAAAATTAATATCATTATTTTTATGATAATCCATTAGAATATTTGATAACTTTTTAGAAAATTTGACTACACATCTCAATATTCATGATGAATTTGAGATAACAATGTGAGTTACATTCTTTGGGGATGGATCCTATAGGTTGAAAGATAATCAACACACGTGTTCCATTTATTGAATACCCTAATAATATTTTTTAATATTTTGTGATTACATCATAAGATACCCTAAGGATTATGATGGTAACAATAATAACATGATAATCATTCATGAATATTCTAGTGAAAATTATTTATTTGTGAAATTTGGTATATGTAAATATTCATTTCATGATATTTCATTTATTAGAAATATTACATCCATTGATGAACTATATATTTATAATTCTATGATAATATTAAATTAAATAATATGCATCCTGGGTGAATGCATCCTTAAAGGAAATTAATTTAGGGTAATTATAGTTATATTATAGAATATAAGATTATTTGTGGTTGTATTTATCCATAGAAAATTGGTGTCAGGATTAGGTGAAAACATTATATTATTATTCAAATAATATTTAATTATAGTGATAATTTATAAAATGTGAATTTTGGAAACATAACTTGAATGGTATTAAGCACCATGAATGGTGATTTTTATAAAAATGTGATATTTTTAAGGATACATACAAAATAATGAATAAGTGACCACTATGGTAATTATATGATATAATATGGTGATTCTTAGTGAAGTTTAATACATTTTGTTTTATTTTATCAATTTAAAAAAGGTTCTCGAATATGTGAATATCGAATTTACATATTTGGTTATGTGACTATATGAGGGAAAAATAATGTAAATGGATAACTATTTATAAATAATTATCTATATTCATAACTATTTCACTTGTTTTAATAACATGGGATATATGCAGAAGGATTAAAGTTTTATTTTTTTTGATATTATAGTTAAATTATATTGGATTTTTGATCTTCATAAATGAAAAATTCACTATGATCATGATGATGTGCATCATAGGATGAAAATATCATTATGATATTAGATGAAATCATGTGTGTATGTTTTTTCATAAATTTTATCCCAATGGTAATGTAATCATTCAAACTCAAGAAAAAGAATGATAAATCCAACAATAAGGATTGTTTTATAGTGATATAACCATCATTTATATATATGAATATATTAGTATTTATAATATATATATATATATATGAGTTTGTTTCATCATGAATTGGCCAAAATATAGCCTCATATAAAAGAATTGTCTAGAGCTTTTTTATTTTGTATATTGAGTATGATTTTCAATGATTAAATTTTGAATGATATTTCTATCTTTAATGTATATAAAAGATATATTCATTGATGGGTGAACATATTTGTGATGATTTTTCTACTTATTCCTGAAAAATAGTTTATTTACATTTTTCATACATGTAATTTACCCCAGTTTGGAAATTTTTTTGATAACATAATATATTATTCCATTGGTGATCATGATATTTTTTAACATATTACGATTTTTAAATTCAATATGTGTACATGTTTATCTTATTTATTCTTCCTAGTTAAATAATATAGTGTATTCTATGATAAAACATGGTTTCAGTTCCCTTATTGTTTTTCAAAATAGTTATCTTGATAATGTGCAAAAATTATTATAATAATTTCTAATTAATCACCAATAGCATGGAATTTAGTATATCAATTTTATAATAGTGATAATAATTCAATATAACAATTGAAAAAAAATCATATCACAATCCTTAAAATATAAATTCTATCTTAGTTATACTAATTTAATTTTTTTCTCATATTTATTTTTCATTTATATATACGGTCACAAATTATTAGTCAATATTTAAATTGATATAACATATATATCTTGAGGATCATGCTTAGATTAATAATAAATGAAACTTTTGAAATTAATGACTTAAAGGAGTTATTATTATTTAATAAACATGAACCCATCATGGAATTAATTAAGCCTCGTGTGTAGTAAATATTTTTTTCACCATTATTATTTTCAATTTTAATTTAATGAAGCTTAGATATGAAAATTTAGATAATGTACTTTCATGACACCGTTCATATTTTTTATATTTCATATTTTCTATTACACATAATACTTTTTTGTTGTGGTTTTCATGTATGCTATTTATGATTCATGATTATTTTATTATGAAAAAAATATAAAGAATCGTTAATTTTTATGTTTTATCATTTTATATTTATCACTATAGAAAAAATAAAACATATAGTTTTGATTCATTTGGTGTTCTTAATATGAAACTTGTGGTAAAATAGATCAACTTACACAAAAGAAAATAATGCGTTCATTGTTTACCAACTTGTGTACATATATAATTGGTAATAATATTATACTAGTTTCTATAAATAATGTTTAACTATATTAAAAAATTGATAAAATGTTTTTTAAATTCAGTGTAATATATTTTTTCAACTTATAGTGATCTAAACACACACCTTGGAAAATTCTATGTTAAATATGATTATTTAAAATTAAATGTGTATTTTAAAGACATGGTAAGGTTTTCTCTATAAAAAATACATTAAAAAAATTAAGAATTAATTCAATTTAATATTTGACATTACTATAAATAATGGGATGATAAAGAATGGAAACTCCTAGAATTACTTTTATGTCCGATAAACTATGTGAATATTCTAGTAAAAATGATAATTATTAATCAATTTGATATTCAATATAAATACACTAATTGTCAGTGGTTTAACTAAATGTTGAGGAAATAAATATGTATTATCTTGAGATTTTAAATGAATTAATTATGTTTGATAACATGTACCAGACAACAGATTGAGCTTAAACGAACTGTGAAATATTATTATTTAAAAATTATTATTATAACCTAGAAGTAAAATTGATTGTTATAAATAATATTTACTGGATAATGAATTATATTCAATGGTTATTAAAAATAAATATTTATTGATTAATTATTTTGAAATAACTAATCAATTTTTAGTAAATCTATTTTATTCTTTCGTGATATTTTTTTCAAAAATCTTATTTTATTTTTTTATTGAGAGTATATAATATAATTAATTTTTATAGTATTTGTAAATTTTTTTATAAAATAAATATAATTTTTAGATGAACATATCAAAATTAATCTACGGTAAATTTTTTAAATTGTTATGAAAAGTATGGTTTTTCAATGAATAGTGAAATATTATTTATAGAAAATTGAATTTTCATTTAATGTATATACAACACTAAACTATATTTTAGATTAGTTATAAAAAATAATTATTTACATTTGATTTTAAATAATCTAAAAGTTTTTCTAATTTTAATTTGATAATTTAATTTAGAATAATAACATTTTATATTTACAAAATGACATTTTTCTAAAAAACGGGTTTTCTATCTTGTTTTTTTATGAATATTAAATAAAATTATTACAGTTAAATTTTTTTATTATTAAAATAATTTGTCCTTTTTTTATTTTGAAGGTAAAAGTTTTGTAATTATTCACCTATTATTTTTGTAAATATAGGTAATAAATTTTGTAGATTTGTTAACACAATAAATGGTAAATTAGGTAATTAAAGTTAAAAATAAAATGATAATCACTTTCAAATAAACCAAAAAAATGAATAAATTTTATTTTATGTGTATATAATATCTATAATAATATAAATGTTGAATATGTTTCCTTTTTTAATTTTCATGTGATTATAAAATTCAGAAAATTTTATTTAATGAAAAGTTAAAACATTTCATAAGATTATTTTTAATTACTATAATATTTTTTATATGAAGATAAATAGGGGAAATTGATTGTAAATATAATTTTAAATTATAAAATAATTAATATATTTATGGTAATTTATTTTTTTTATGTGGAGAACTATTTACCTTATATTCTTACACAACGTCAAAATAAGATTTATTTATTTAATTAGAAAAATAAATGATAATTTTTTTGAAAAAGTAGTATAATATGAATGAATAAAGATGAAAACATATTTTTTAGAATAAATTAACATTTATTACATTTATAAAACGTTTTTATTCAGTGATTTTTATTGTTGTTTTAAAATTCAAAGTAATTAAATATTTCTAAAATTGACATTATTGAAATGTTATAAAATTTATAACGTATTAAATGATATAAAATTGCAAAAAACTTACTTTATTAAAATGATTTTTATATGGTTTAATATATCAATGGTGGTCCATTTATGGTCATTTTTACATTTATATTTACTTAAATGTCCAACTGAGAGTAAAAAAATCACGTTTTGATGCTCTATGTGAAATGGGTTAAATGGGGTTTGAAACCAATGGATAAGGGATATAATGTTCTCTAAAGTAGTAAAAAATATTAGATGTTATTAGTTACCATAATAAAAGTATTATATTAGAATAAAATCAATTTTTATCAATTTTTAAATTTTTTATTAAACTAATATCTTATGAAATTCCTAGAGTGTCGAACACCTCTCATATAAAATGGGAATAACATCTTAACATTTATTTATATATAAATACCATTTAGTTCAGAAAATATCTACCCAAATAACTTAATAAAATATATCCTAAAGATAATAAGAAAGTATTTTTATCCTATTAACGATTTTATAGTTCTTAATGATTAAATCCAAGAATCTTTTACATTGAAGAAATACAGTTCAAAAAAACTAGTTTTAAAATTTCTTCCACCACATTTAAATATTATTAAAACAAGATAAAATTATAAAAATTATAAATGAATCCATATATATTTAAATGTTATTATTTTAATATAACATCCTATATACATATCCGACATCCATAAAATGGGAAGATAAACCATCGTTCATGTGTATTACTGACTGCCACCTCATAAACCGATGTAATTGGTTTTTCCTTATTATCCCTTGTGGAATGATTATAATAATGGAAGTTATTTTAATATATTAAATTTATCAAGTATTTATCATCATTAAAATATATTACATCATTTAGATTATTAAATTTTTATTCACACAAAAAATGAAACATTGTTCATGTCAACATATTGACTTCCACCTCCACAAAGCGATTCAATTGATTTTTCTATTCCCCAATTTGAATTGATATTACATATAAGTATATTTTTTGAATAAATATTATATTTTTATTTTTTTGATACTTCAATCGATGTAAAATAATTCTATCATTTTTTCCAACATAATCTCTCAAAAAATAAAATTTTACTCACGCATACATACGACCTACCATCTCTATGTTTGCAAAGTGAATCATTTTTTGAAGTCATATTAAATTATTCTATTTAAAACTATAATTTTAATATAAAATATATAATTATATCATGATTATAATTCTATAGATGTTTTAATAATGACCTATTAGACCATAATGATCCTAATTATGTGATTTTATACTTACGAAACAAATATCAACAAAACATCCAATGTGAACATAAATTATTATTTAATTGTTAAAACATCATAATAATTTAGAAAAAAAAGGTATAAAAATTGTGAAAATGGTTATAAATAAATTAAATAACTAACATAACATTATTTTTCAAGAATATAATTACCTTATTTTAAATTATGGACTCAAGTGAATTGGATTTTTATTAAAATTCATTTTTTAATTTTTCTCTTAGAACCATTTTTTCCCATGTCTATATTATGAAAATTTATTTATAGATATGAATATAATGACATTAATGAATTAGAAACAAAATGTTTCTTAACATTTTAGATTATTTATAAAATATTCAAAAATACTTTTTTTATTGAAAATATAGACCATATTTTCAAAATAACAATGAGAATGTTCCTTATTAACATATACAACATCAATGTATTTTCTCAGCTCTATATCCATTACTTTATTTTATATTCAATTTAAGAGATCTATTTTTTCTAAAGAATAACCTACTTCCCTGTATTCCAGTGGTTTTTACAAAATAATATTACTGATTAGACAATTTAATATATGGTAATATTTTCTTATAGATGAATATAATAATTTCATTAGTGTAAATTTAAAAATTTAAAACATTTACGTGTTTTGATTACTTCATAATTCTTGGGAATTATTATTTTTATGGTTTTTTTCTATAAACCAAGTATTTGTTTTCACATTATTATCCAATGATAGTTTGTTCTAAGATAATCCAGGGAGCATTGGATTGATAATATACCTAAATGTATTTCTTATTTAATAATAATGTATAGTAATACCATTTTTAAGACAGATTGTCATAGTGATATGTAAATGATGACCCAAGTATACTACATGTTCTATATATTCTTGAAATTTGTTTTTATATAAATTTTATGATTTCTTAAATAAATATATTGATATTATCTTAAAGAAAATATATATATTTTTTGGTATAAAATTATTACTTTTAGAATTAAAATTAACATGTTTTCCATGATTTCACAGAATCCTTATGAGTTTTATTTTCCTATTATTATTTATTTTGATTTTTTTCTTAAATTATTTGGGTATATAAGGCGATATCATGGGAAAAATGTTTATTTTAACCCAATGTTCATTTTGAAAATGAAAAATATTCATAAGTATTCTAGGAAAAACGGTTTCCATCATTATTTTATGTTCAATGAAGGGAATATTGTTCTCATTCCATGTTTTAAAATATTTATCACAATGTTTAATAATTATTAACACTAAATATGTTGTTAATTTAAAATAATTATGATTATTCATGAAAAAAACTTTTGATTTATTTAAAAAATATTTTTATTATCGGGAAATGAATACATATTACAAGTGTCCACATTGTAATATATGGGTGTGTTATGTAGATTTATAAAATAAATCTATAAAATTATTAACATAAATGGGTATTGGGAATGTAATAAGGAAAATTATAGTTTTTATTCATTTGAATATTTAATGATTATGTTTCGTTCATTATAGTTGGTATTAGAGCATGGATTAAAAATATTATCATAGTAATGCGTTTTCTTATGAGGGTATCCTAAAGGTTATATATATTATCATGGGATTAAATTTTTAACCTATATTATATGTTTTAATTAATATACACAACTATTTTGAGGTTTTATGTGATGTAATATGTAGGCGACTAATGATATTATTGGATATGTTTTATTGATATTATGTATATATTACCCTTGAATTTAACATTAAGGATTACATCAGAATAGTGCTATTACATTTTTGGGGATATATTTCCTAATAGTTGAGAAAAAAAATTATGTTCTAAAAATATTTCATTTTATGATGTATATTTCTTATGATTTTAAATTTAATGTATTATAACTGTTCTATGGGTATTTTCTTTACAAGTAGCATTTTTTATTAATAAGAACTTATTCATTTCATGTATTAATTATGCTATTTTCTCATTACTAGAGAGCATTTATCGAGATGAAAGTAATAGGTCCTCACTCAATAATATTTATCTATTCTAGATAATTTAATTATCAATATCATGGAAAATATATTATTCAAAATACTTAGAATGAATTTTGAAAATCAAAATAAACTATATGAAATATTTTTATCTGTACAACACCATTTTAATTCCTTAAAATTTTGATGTCTCATTGTATCATAATTATTGGATTACAAAACTTCACCCATTATATTGTATTCGAAAATGTTAATACTAGAAATAACATGAATTTTAATTTTATGGAGATGTGGACATCATACTAGAAGATAATCGGGATATAAACATCATTAAGGAATACCACAATGCCTGGACATAATGTATGAATTACTTTCTTATGTTTTATGTATTAAAAATAACTATGTTTATATTAAAGAATCATAAGAAAATATTTCATATCATTAAATAAGAGTAAAAAATAATAGTTAAGGGTTTAAAAAATAAATGGAATGAGGGATGTGTTATTTTTTACAAAATGTGGAAACATGTGTTACCTAAAAATTGATTCCATTTAAAATTGATGTTTCAAAAATATGAATGTTTTTAGAAATATTAATTTCATAAAAAATGAGAATAGGGTAGATAAAAAAAGGGATAAATTATATTTCATGATGTGGAAATGATAAGGAAATGAGATTATCTGAATTTTTAGAAAAAAGTATATATATGTAAAACAAACGTGGTAAAAAATTAATTTTATAATAAATGATACTTCTAAGCATGTTAATTATATTTTTTTTTGAAGATTATATAAATTATAATAATAATTTGTTATGAAAAGGATATCTCAATGGCCATGTAACAACACGTTAAATATATAATGGAAGCTGGGCTCGAACCCACAATCGAATGAAGATAATGGCGCATCACCAACTGTAACGTCCCAAAGTTTTATCAAAATAAATTCCATTCTTATAGTTATTCCATATGGTATAAATTCATAATAGGACATAATACAAGCTTTATAAATGTTGAATTAATTGAATACGAAGAATTTCTAGATGTTAAGGAACCTGTACCGATGAGATAGATACTTGACAATTGATATAATAATGTGACCCTTATATATAGTAAACCGACCAATAGAACCATAACATCACCAATGATATTATAAATAAAAATTATCCGTCTTATACACGGCATCATGATAGAATTATATCATACTATAAGTAAATAAATATTTTAAAAATTATTAATTAAGTTATTGTATTTTGGTAAATTAAAAATATGTAATTAACATTTATGACTAATTTAATAATTTAGAATAAAATTTATTAATAAATTCATAGTTTTTTGTCTTAAGATTATGAGATAATTTTATATGACCTTAATAAATTTTTCCAAAGTGTTAAAAAATAGATTTTATTTTTAAAATATGTATTTTTCTATTAAATTATATTTTTAATTAAAAATTAAATTTCTCATATTTAGAATTTTTTTTCATAAAATGGATATCATCTTTTAATTATACTCATTGAAAAATGGATACATTAATATGTTGTGATTTTTTTAAATTACGTAAATTTTTGTTGAATAGTGAAATATAGTAATTTACAGTATAAATTAAAGAATGAATTTTTGAATCTTGATTGAGTCATGGATGATATAAGTGACCATTGGTATGAACTCATATTATCTAATTAATTTATTTTTTCTTAAAAAATTACACTATTTGTTGTCGTGAGTAAAATAATAAAATATTGAGTAAAATAATGAGAAAACAATACTCTCCTCCACTATAATACTAGCCCTCACACCTATCAAGATTTGATACTAGTCTATATTCTTCCCAATTCTCTTTCAAAACCTATCCCCACCATATAATTTATTTTTTTATTAAAAAAAATACCAAAATAAATCCACTAATGAGGTTCTCAATAAGAAGTAATCAAGAGGTAAAACCGTATTATGTTTTCTTTCATTTTCCTTTTCAAGTTCCATTATTTTCTTATCTTATCCGCATTTAACCTTTAACAAGTGGCATGAAAAATATATTATTTTAAATAAAATATAATTTTATAATTTTTATTGAATAATTATCAATTAAATATCATCTCATCTCTCTTTTATTTTAAGAATGAAAACATCTTCTGTGAGTTTCTAATTTACCACCTTTGAGGATGCGCTCTTTTATAATTCAATTCCACATGCATGGATGGTTATGAAATTATTTTTATTTTTGAAAAATATTATAATATATCTATTGTATCTTATTTAATTTTCTGGAAATATTTTGTAAATGTGATATTAATTTATGAATAAAATGTGTTCGTTGTGATAAATAATGCGAAATTAATTTATACAATAATCATTAGTTATTTTTCTAATGAATCATCCTAACTTTTAAAAAATGGTATTTCAATATTATATATGTTCATTAATAACATTCTTTTTCAATTATTTACAACAATACTCATTTTAAATTATTTTCCATAAACATATACATGTTAAATGAACTTAAAAATTGAGGAAACTAACACTCTCGAACATTGAAATTGAATCTCATAACCCATAAATAGGGACAAGAAATAAATTATTAAAATTATAAACAATAAAATAACTATATAAAAGGTTATAAATTAATTTATTGATTAATTAAATGGATTATTCAAGACATTAAGATCATGTGCAAAGTCATTTAAAACAAAAGGAAAGGGATTCTACTTGAACCAACATTATTCATTCGAGTTACTCTTTCAGTCTTTTTACCCAAATTAAATACTCTTAGTTTTTTGGTAACTTTTTAGATTTTCATTATATGTTCCCAAATCATGTATTAAAATCCATTTTTCTCAATTTTAAAGGATATTCGTGTTTATAGAAGGTTCCCTACGTAATTCTTCCCGAAAAGCAATCCCGATTTAAGGGAACTTCACAGATTCATAGCCATTTTTATGTGAAGTCTATTATATTTTTAATCCGTCATTATTTTTATAAAATAAAACATATTATCAGGAAAAAATGTCTCGGTTGAATTCTAGTTTTATACAAACAATTATTCCATTTCAATACTAAATAATATTGAATGTTTTCCCTTATGTTTTACAAAAATGTATTACTTATAATGTTTTTTACTACTTTGTTCACTTCATCTTACCATATATTATCATTATATATTCCTATAATCCTTTATGAATGTCCATGTTTGTTTTTTGTATTTATTTCATGGACACTATTATGATATGCACATTTATTATGCTATTGACATGATTGTGATACTCAATTCGTTCCAAGGGTAACCCCTATTATGAAATTTGAATAATTAGGAATTAGATTTCATGTGGAATGAATATTGATGAATATTTTATGATGGGGGTACCTATATTTCAAACTAATGACTTGGGTAATGTTATTCTCATGAGATGTTATATGGAACAGTATTGGTGGTTATGCTTGACTCGTGCTCCTCTATATGCAACGAGCCTTGACTCATGATTTTCTATGTGCACTAAGCCTTGACTCATGATAAAATAATGTTTTATGTTTCTGCCAATTTTCTATGAATCCATGATTTTATTATCCCATGTTGTGATTCCTTATGTTTAATCATGATTCATTCCTTTTTGAACCATTATGTTATGCCTTCTAACCCTTGTGCTAACATTAATTTTAATGTTTATTCTCTTACTAGGATGTTTTCCTCATCCCTTTATCCATGTTTTCCCTAGTGTATCCTATGAATATGAAATTTATGAAAGAATTTTAGGAGATCATAATGGATGAAAAAAATGAAATGTATTAGTTTTGACCATGTTTTCTGTTTATAGACATAGTCTTCGATGACGCCTGACTTTACAATCCTTGGATTTTAATTTGATGTTTAGTTATTCTTAAAATCAAGTAATGATATGTGTAAAAGTATAGAGTCACAATAGTTGGTAATATAGGAAACATTATGTTATTTTGTAGAGATTAATATTAGATAACTTAATTTAAACACTTGGGATAAGACTAATTTTAAGTAAACATCCCTAAATGTAGGTAAATATTTATTATGATTTTATCAGGAAAATACATACCAGTATGGATTCAACAAGAGGGAATATTTTTGGAACAAATATACCTAAGAGTGAAAACTCCAACAAGTTGTTCTGGACTATACTCGGGGTAACATGGTACCAAATAAAGAGCCTTACTACACACCTGGTTTGAAACTCCCAGAGGACATTATTAGGTAATTTCAAAAGATCACTAAGAACCATTATTATGGGAATAAAAAAGTCCCATAAGAATATATGTGATAAAATATAACATGGATAAGCTAAACTAATACATAGGGAATAACAAGTTAGGATATACTTTTCCTTTCAGATTTTATCGTTTTATTTTTATTTTATCCTCTTTATAATTATTAAATAAGTATTAAATCCCCCTAATTGAAATTTGTTTTCATAGTTAATGGCGGGGAATAGAATAACATTCTCCCATAATCAATGTGACGGAAAATATGAATATTTCCCAAATGATTTCCTTGGATGATGGGAACGTGTGCTTAAATATTTATAAAATTATTTGCTAAACTGGATCATGTTACAAATAATTACTTGAATCATGTGGAATTTCCTCATTCTCTAAAGAAATAAAATGTTTTCATTGAATACTTCATTCATAAAATGCCTCCCATGTTTAGTCAATCTTCAAATCCCATTCTCATGGAACAGTTTATTAACTACATTTAAAATATATTCGATATCCTTTAGTGATCATATTAAGGGAATGTTGTGTTTTTGGTCTATCATTTTTATGGGAAAGTTTATCAGTGGTGTTCACTAATAAAAAATATGATGTACAAGGAAAACAATTATGCCTTGGATTGGGAATAATTCAACAAAATGGTTTTCAATTAATATTTTCCCAAACAATACTCCAAAAGATAGAAAAAGAGTTCCTTATACTTAAGGATAATGAATATTATTCTATCAGGGAATATGAAGAACACATTACCAATCCTACAATATACACCTATGAATTTTTCATGAATATTGAAAGCATGGTTGATCACTTATTTAGTTGACTAAAGTCCAGTATATTAAAATCATTAGAAATTTGAGAATAAAAAGCTATTAAGAGATAGTTCATTATTACCTAATGGCTGAAATGGAGATCATATACTCTCAACGGTCTTAGGGACTTGGTGAAATAAAGGAATAAAATTGAATCTCATTTGGATGGATATACAAATAAACCACATGATTGAATGAAGGTCAGATATCCCATGTGTCAAAATTGTGGGAGGAAGAATATTGGGAACTATCTAATAGAACAAGGACATGCTTCAAATATAGAAGAATAAAGAATCTGGATACAAATTATTGAAGGGATATAAAAGACTCCACGAATGTGGAGGAATAATGGGAGGTTTATATAAACACTCTACCTGTAGTGTTGTGTTTCAAGTTCATGGAATATGGGCATTTTGAAAACCAATTCCCTAAGCTGATGGCTGTCAAAGGAAATAAATAAAAACCTCCAACGAAACAAAGAAGGGATCATGTTATCATTAATACTAATGTGGAGATAAAACATTGTGTGGTAACATGTATTATGGTTATTCATTCGTTAATAGAGAACATAATATTTGATTCTGGTTCTATAAATTATTTAATATGTTTCAATTTTAAGAGAACTATTTAAACACCACCTCAAAATCTTATTGGATGAGTTATACATGAGAACATAAAATGGGGAAATTAATTCAACCAAAGTACATAACTCCTAATTGGTTCTTTTTCTGGACTAAACCTCTGAGAAAATATTTTCATAATCTATTTGGAAGATTTTGATTATATATTGGTCTCGGATTAGTTAACTTTATACAAATCAGATATCAACTATCGGGAAAGGGATATCACTCTTCGAATCCTGAAGCACCCTCATATTCAACAAAAAATGTAAGGAGTAAGATAAATATCTTTTAGAATTATTCTCTCAGGTATGGATAATGCATCCATATGATAAATCATAGCTTGCACAAATTATTGAGACAAAGGAGATGATCATGCTTGAAGATATTCCCATTGTGTGTGATTACACTGATGTATACCAGGATTAATTCCTTAGTCTTCCTCCTGATCTATAGGTTTATTTATCAATTAAACATATTCTTGGATCTCTATCTATATCAAAGTCACCTTATATAATGGACATCATGGAGATGGAATAACTAATGAAGTAGTTACAGGAAAATCAAGACAATGTTTTTATATGCCTGAGTACTTAACCATGGGGTATTCTAGTACTCTTCATCATGAATAAGAATTGATCAATGTGCCTCTTAATTAATTATTGTGATCTCAATAAAATCATGATAAAGAACCATTACCCCTTCCATGGATATATGAATTGTTTTATAAAGTATACGAGGCTAGTTATTTCTCTAATGTGGAACTTCGGTTGGAATTTCTCTAATTAAAGGTGAGGAAAGAAGATATTCCCAATACAACCTTTTGAACAAGGTATGGACACTATTAGTTCATAATGATTCCCTTATGACTCACTAATTGTCCTGTGATATTCATGGATTTAATGAATATCATTCTAGATTACCTTGCGATATATTCGGTATTCTTTATTGATGATATATTGATGTACTCAAAGTGTGTGGAGGAACATGAGGATCAATTAAAAATAGTTTGGAACACTTTTTAATGGTAGAAACTATATGTAAAGTACATTAAATGTGAGTTCTATATGGAGGAAGTATCAGTCATGGGGAATGATATCACCAATAATAAAATATATATGGACCCTTCCATGATAAATGTAATCAATGAGTTGCCCTAGCCGATATCTATAATGGATATTTTCTGCTTTCATGGTCTAGTTTGGTATTACCAATGATTTGTGATGTACTAATCCTGATATTGAAACATAATAACCAGGATGGCACAGAAAAGAGTGAAGTTTTTATATACCCATGAATTTCAGGAAAGCATTGTGGTGCTCAAAAGAGGCTTCCCACTACACCAATACTCACACTCATGACATGTGCGGACCTATTTGAGGTATAAAACAAGTCATTATATAATTTATTAGGTTAAATAGTGATGAAAAATGTCGAAGTTACAACCTACAACTCAAGGTATTTTAAAATTCATGATAAAAACTATCAAACACATGATATGAAGTTGGCAGGTGTGACATTTGTGTTGACAATCTGGTGGCATTATCTCTATGGGGAGAAGTGTGAGATGTATACTGATCACAATTATCTATAATATATTTTCACATTTAAGGAGCTTAATATTCTCCAATGATGATGCTTATATCTAATCAAGGATTACATCTTCTCAATCCACTATAATCATAGTACGGAAAATAAGATGGCAGATACACTAAGTATAAAATAACATACGTCTTTATTAATGATGAGAATTAAAAAGGATCTAATCATAATAGGCTTTAAAATGATAGACAAGAGAATAATTAATAGATGAAAATTGACTATACTTTCTCAAATTATTTCCCAACCATTCATTTTGGAGAAAATAATGGATGACCAATGAAATGATGTGGATAATTTGAAATGTGTGGAAGCTATCTCAAATGAGAAATCACCAAGTTCAATATAGGTGAGGATGAATTCATAAGATTTGTGTTATAACTATATGTACCATAAAATCCAATGATAAATAATGATCTTATGAATGATTCAAATAGCTCAACCATCTCTATTTTTTATTGATCGTAAAGATGTATCGAGATCTATAGGAGAACATTTTCTGGGACTATAGAAAAAAGGCGATGGCTAAATATAAATCAATGTTACTAGTATGTCCTCAAGTAAATATTGAAAGGATAATTTCTAAAGGGATGATGAAACCATTACCCATACCAGACTAGAAATGTGAAAACATCCCCATTAACTTTATCACTGGATTTCCACTGACATCTAGATAAAACTATGCTATATGGGTTTTTGTGGATCATCTTACCAAACATCTCACTTAATATCAATTTTATTGGAATTCTCACTTGATCATATTGATCAAATATATATGAATGAAGTGGTATGGATTCATGGATTACCACTATCGATGGTATTCAATCAAGATCTGAGATTCACCTCCAGGTACTAGAAATGTCCCCAATATTCTATAATCACTGGGATGAACTTTAGTATAACCTATCATCCCCACATTAATCTCCATTATCATTGGGATATTAAAACATTGGATGACATGTTTAGAACATGTTCTATTATATTCAATGGATGATGGGATTAACATATTATACTGGTCAAATGTTTCAACAACAATAGTTTCTATTCTAGCATTCAAACGACTCTATATAATGCTCTTTATGGGAATAGTTATGAGCACCAGCATGTTGAGATGATGCCGGTAAACATAAGTTACATGGAGGTGATATGGATGAATAAATGGTGGAGAGGGTAAAAGAAATTCATTAAAATATCAAGGAATCCCAAAGTCTACAAAAGAGATATGCAAATAATCTTCAATGATACATGTCGTTTAATGTTGGGGACATGGTATTCCTCAACATATCTCCATAAAAGAGGATCATGATATTCAGGAAGAAAGGGAAGACAAGTCCAAGGGACATAATCCCCTTCTATATCATTGATTGTGTCAAAACTATTTTTTATCTACTAGAACTTCCACCAACCATGTTGGAAGTACATGATGTAATTCATGTATCCCTCTTATATACCTAAAAGATCCTTCACATGTAATGACTTCATAGGTGGTACAGTTGGGGAATGATATTTCTTATGAGGAGTAACCAATTAATATATTGAATTATATAGATAATGTTCTATTAAATAGGACTAATCACCTGGTCAAAGTACTTTCGTAAAACTATAAGTTCCAATAGGTATCTTGGGAACCAAATAAAAAAGTAAAAGAGGTGTACCAACACATATTTTCGATATTGTATGTAAATTAAAATTTCAAGGGAAATTTTTTGTAGGGGATAAGGATGTAACAACCCAAAGATTTATAAGTAAAAATTAATTTCTTTTAATTATTTCATATGGTATAAACACATAAATAAACACAATATTAACTTTATAAATGACTAATGAATTATATAAGAAGCATTTCTAGATTCCAAGGAACATATACCAATTAAATATTTACTTGACCTTTGGATTAGTAATGTGACCCTTATGAATAGTAAATCAAACAACTGAATAGTAACATCAAAAATAATAGTATAAATAAAAAATTTAAATATTTGAATTTACAATATTAAATAACTATATCATAGTATATGTAAATAAATATTTTACAAATTATTAATTAAGTGTTGGGATTTTTGAAAGACATAAATATTAAATTACAAATATGTGACTAGTAAAATAGTTTTAAATAATACTTGTTTTCATAAAATATATTCATAAATTTATATTTTCAAGCCTTAAGATTATGTGATTATTTTATGAGACCTTATTAGTTTTCTAAAGTGTTATAAAAGTATATTTAATTTTAAAACATGTATTTTTTGTGTAAATTATATTTTTATTTAAAAAATTTCATATTTAAAAAATTATTTTCATAAAATTGAGTTCATTTTTTAATTATACATGTTTAATAATAGTTTGGGTAGATTTTTTGGATTTTTCTGAAATACTTGAATTTTTGGTGAATTGTGAAATACAGTAATATACAGTATTAGTAAATAAATGAATTTTTGAATCATTATTGCGTAATAGATGATGTAAGTTACCATTTTTTTGAACTCACATGATCTAAAAACTATACATTGTCTTAAGAACCATCACTGTTTATTTTCTTTATAAAAACAATAATATATTGAGTAAAATAATAAGTGAACACACCTCTCCTCCACTATAAATGTCACCCATCACCACCACTTCTCCTCACATCTCTCAAGACAAGAGACGTGACTATATTCTTCCCAATATTATTAACAAACCTCTCAACCATGTACAAGACAATTTTTTATAAACAAAGACCCAAAATAGTCACCTTAAGAGGTTCTCAAAAAGAAGGTATCAAGAGGTAAAACCCTATACCATTTTATTTCAATTTATTTTTCACGTTCCTTTATTTTATTATCTTCTCTTAACATCCATTTTTCTAAGGGGTATGAAAACTCTATTATCGTACTTATACTCGAATATTATCATATATATGGATTAATTATTCATCAAATCTCATCTCCCCACTCTTTTATTTTAAGAATGAAAGCGTCGTATGTTCGGTGTCGACTTATAACATTTGTGGATGATGTGCTTTCATTATTCGATTAAACTTTTAAGGACAATCATGAAACCATTTTATGGTTCAAATATATTATAATATATTTATTATATATTATACATTGTTATGAAATAATTTTTTAGACATTATACTAATTTATGAAACAAAATGAGTTCATTGTGATCAAAAAATGCTAAATTAATATACAAAATCACCATTAATGATTTATCTAATAAATCATCCTCACTTATGGAAACAATTATTTATTAATATTATATTTGTTCACAAAAAAATATATTTTTATTTCTATACCTCTATTTTCATTCTATATGATTTTCCACACACATATAAATGTAAACTGAACATCAAAATCAATGAAAGTAATGCTCTCGAACATTTAAATTTAATCTCATTACCCAACAAAGGGAAATGAATGAACTTGATAAAATTAAAATAAATAAAATACATATATAAATGGTTATTAATTAATTAAATAATATATTTAATATTATTACTGTGGAAACTAAGATGAAGTGCAGAATCATTTCAGAGATAAGTTAAGTGATTCTACACAATCCACCTTCATTCCATCGAGTTACTCTATCAGTTTTTACCCAAATCAAACTCACTTATTTTTTATTTAAATATGATTATTATTATTTATATTTCATAAAATCATTTATTAAGATCCATTCATTCTTATTTTTCAGTGATATACATGTTTTAAATTGTTCCCCACCCAATTCTTCTATATAGGAAAACCAGCTATAAGGGAACATCCTGAATTCTTTCCCATTTTCATGTGCACTCTATAATCTATTTTAAGACACCATTATATTTCATAAATAACTCATTTTATCATCATAAACTACCATGATTAAATTATGTTTTTATAAAAAAAAATTCTTTTCCATTTTAATGAATCTTGAATGTTTTCTCTTAAACCATACTAAAATGTTTTACTTATAAAGTTTCTTTAACTGTCTTTTCATATCAGATTGAAATATATTATCACCATATATACCGATATTACATTATGAATTTATATTCATTATTTAATTCTTTTATTTCATGTACCCTTTTATGATACATCCACTTATTATTATTTTGACATGATGATCACAGTAAATTCATTCCATGGGTTACCCTTATGTTTACGTTTGATTACTTATGTATGATTCATTTTATGGAAAGAATATACACGAACATGTTATGATGGGTGTAACCAAATTGTGATCCAATTAATTGGGTAATGTTTAGTTTCTTGATATGTTATGTGCGATGGTATTGGTGGATAGACATGACATATGCTCTTCTATGTGCAACGAACCTTGACTCGTGCTCCTCTATGTTCAACAAGCCTTGACTCATGCTAAATTCATGTTTTATATTGCTTCGACATTACTATGAGTCCATGATTTTAGGATCTCATGTTATGATTCCTTATTTTTTATCATGTTTCATTCATTTTATATCATTATATTATGACTTCTAACCCATGTGCTAAGCTATATTTTAATGTTTACTCCCTAATTGGGATTTTTAACTCATCCATTTGTTCATATTATCACTAGTTTATCCTGTGAAGATGTTGGGGCTCAAAGGAAGTTAAGACCTCATTATTTTAATTAAATTATAAATTTTTTTATTCAGTACCATGTTTTTCATTTTATGTACCATCTTCAAGACACTAGACATTATGATCATTGGCATGTAAGATGAGGTTTAATTATATATAAAATCATTTAACGATCTATGTAATAGGCTAGGTCACTATATCAACCACTGGACTACATCACTTCTTAGTTAGAATGAATTTACAAATATTTATTTCATTGATATGTTTTATCATATAGATTAAAATTTGACTGAAACTTTGTTTAGTATTTTGGTGATTAATGTTATTTTAATTGAATTTTAATATTTTGGAAACATATATCATTACATAAAATATATCATTAAGGGATATTATATTGGAAACAATGTTTTAATTTTATATATTTTTTTATAAAAAAATATAATGTGTCTTTATTGTGATTAAATTCATTTACATAATGATTTCCATATCTTAGATATTATATAATTATGTCAATTACATTTTTGGTTTGATACTAATACTGTTACTGACATGATTTGGAGATAAATTTTGTAATAATATGTGATCACATCATTCTAATTATGTAGTATAAATCTTTTTTAGGAGTACATTGATGAAATTTAGGTATAGTTATTTATTTAATTATTTTCTAAAACATTCAATATTACATAACACATTTGGAGATTAATGTATTCTTTCAATATATAATGATTTAAGAATTCTAGGAATCATGTTATTTTTTTATAACAATTTTATTTTTGGGATAATCTATAAATATTAGATTGTTATAGTTTTATTCCCTTATAGATTTTATAGTTTATTAAATGTTTATTATAAATCATACCACAAAAAATCATCTTAAATACTCATCTTTAGAATAAGGAAATGAAATTAGAGTGAGAATTGTTTATAAAACAAAATTCAACTTATCCAGTAAGTATATGTTCCCTAATATCTTAGTGAAGATTATAAGGGATTAATCATCTCTATGAAATGGGTTGTGAAATAAAATTATCATATTAATTTCATTTCCAATGAACACATTTTCTTTCTTACACCAATTTAATTTCTGGATTTATGGTTGTTGAATATCTAGGGACAATTAAATTTTTTTTAATCAATGATCTACATAAAAATCCATCATTATTTTATGACAATACCTTTCTTCCATGTCCATATTTTCTCTTCTAAATAATTTTCATCAATTTTAAAAACTTTTTATGTTTTATTATAGATGACGTTTTTACATCACTTTCCTCTCTTTTCAAGTAGTGGGTTTCTTAATGTTTTTTACAATGTGGGATTTAAGTGATCTTATTTTAAAAAATGAATACATCAATTACAAATATCTAGGTAATATTAAATGTTTTAAATTTATTAAATGTCATATAATGTAATATCAAGATATTTTAAAAGGGCATTATGTTCCATAACTTATACGACATTGAACATCTAACTAAATTGATCAATCAATTATTATTATTTAAATAAGAACATTATAACCTTAATATTAAATTTTTTTGTATTTATAGAATTATTTAATATTTGAAATACATATATTAAAGTTCAAAAGAATAAAAATTTATTGATTATTTCTTAGTAAGTAATATCTAAATTTCTTATTAAAGACAAATAATTCTTGGAAGATATGTTTTATTCACAAATGGTTTTTAATTTATTTTTATGAGAGAAAAATATAATTAAATTTTACAACATTTAAAAATTATATATTTTAAAAATATAAATTTTTATTTTATAATATAGAAATAATCATAGAGTTAAAATTTGAAATTCTCCTAAAATGTGGGAATTTTCAATGAATAATGAAAAATGGCTTTTTATTGGAATCTGTATTTTAATTTAAATTACTTACAAAGTATAAATTTTTATTCAATTAGATTAAAATTTAATTTACCTTAATTTATTTTAGATAATAAATTTATGTTTTTTGAATACAAATTTACTCTTATACTTAGTATAAAAATATATTATATTTGAGAATGGGTTTTATTTTGAAAATCTATTTTTAGGGTTTTTCAATTGAGTTTTAAATAAAATTCTAATCATTTTGTGATTTAAATATGTAAAAAACGTATGATGTATTTCGAAACAGGAGGTACAAATCTAGTAAATAGGACACTATTATTTTTTTCAATATCAATAGTATCTTGAATAATTTTGTTAAAATATTAAAGGGTAAAATGAATAATTAAATTTTAAAATAAATACATAATATCTATAAAATGGATATAAAATATTTCTAAATATTATTGTAGGATTATATATGATCAATATTGATATAAATTGAAATTATATAACATATTTATCATTTGGGTGTTATTATTTAATTTACAACATTTTATGTAATGAATAGTTAAAAATATCATAAACATTTTTTTAATGAAAAAATATTTTCAACATAAGAATACCTAGAGGTTTTGATTTATTATAAATATTATTTTTCAATAAAAAATATTTCTCTTCATTGTGGTTCTTTATTTTTAATTTCTATTAATGAAATAGTAACCATAAATATTTAAAATCCACAAACATTATAATTATTAAATTAATATAATATTAAAATAATTGATATTAATAAAACTAAATGAATTATAATTTGAAACAATTATGGTTAACGAGGAATATTATTGAATAATAACATGTTAGATATTTATTAAATGTGATGACCCGTACCCTCGCGGTCCATCCCTTTGCCAAATTCTGGATCCTATGGGTGACATCTCGGTGGTAGGACGACATTTCTCCATGCAACCGATCGGCGCAACCAATCGGGGCGACCGATCGGCGCGATCGATCAGTGTCACCCATCCTTGTCGGGTTTTTCTTCTACAGTTTATCCCGTAATGCCTCTTTTGGGATTTTTAACTTTGTTTAACCGGTTCAAAGACAATTAAAATCCCATAATTAATACCCAATAAATCGCGAGGGACCTCCTCAATGGAGAATTACATAACAATTAATTTCATCGTGTGTAACCACCCAACAGCCTGGGGAACCACGGTCCGAATTTAAAGCCGTTCAAATCCCCATATCCCATAACAAAGGGATCTTATCTATATATCGCACGGGAGTTTTTTATTCCTTCTTCTTCCTCTTGGATGGCTTCCTTTATTTTTAATACGTTTGGAGTTCCCGACGTCCCTCCCCTGCGAGTCGGTCTTTTCCCCGATTCTTAGCGCATGAAGAAGAACTTTGATATTTGATCAATCAAGTAGGGTTTTCCTTCGCCTCTACTTTATGTGTATCATGTGGGGTAGGTACGATTTTGTCTCTGTGGAAATTGATGAAACCAAACTCAATTAAGATAATGAACCAAATTTTAAATAATTAAGGGGGGTGTGAATGATGTTCTTGTTGTACTACATTTATGCTGTATGTGTTTTGAATTGTGTGGGACATTGCTCACTGAAAATCATGGTCGTTGGTGGACTTTCCTGACACACTAATGAACTGTTGTCTTCTATGATGATTAAATGACTTAACCTAGAAATTGGTTTATCACGTAAACTCAGTTGGTCTAAATGGATGTTCAGTAAAACCAGAATCTATGTGTGACCACCCTAGTTAAAAAACAGAAAGAAGAACCTAATGAATGACGTGCTTGATCCTGTATATTTATCCTCTTTGTTTGGATGTGGGTGTTTTGTTCTTCCTGGTGCTTATGGGATGATGTGAACAGGGAAGGGATCCTCTGTTGTGCCATGGTTGTTGGATGTGAATGTGAAGCTGTGTGGTTGCTCTGGTGTGACACGAACTTGGGTGGATTCTTCTATGGTTGAGGACTCCTTGGTTCCTAGTTTTGGGGACATGGGGCTGTGTTTCAGGGTTTTCCTTGTTTCTAGTACTTTTAGGGATCTCACTAATCCCCTTTTGTTGATGCAACTATACAAGAGAACCGGGTGTGAATGCTTAAATTAGTGTCTGGTTGTTTCTCTTTTCTGGCTTGTGTTTATACCTTTTAGTTGCTCGGTAGTGCAGAATTCACCCTAATGGGATCACTTGAACATGAAAGCAAGAATGGTTGAGTTGGGAATTAGTTTGGGAATGAGTTGTGACTAGGGTGTGAGTGTCGTGTCTCCTTTTGTGAATGAATAGTAACACGGGTGTTTGTGCTTAGGTTTTGGAACCTTGTTGGATGGGATGAGTGTTTGTTACCTATACATATATCTGTAGCTTTTATGTTTCTTATTTTTTCCCCACACAAGTTAAGGACTTAGTGCCGAACACCCCATTTCATGGGGACGATGTTTTTCCCAACACTCTTATGAGTGGCTGGTTATTAGCTCCTTTTCTGCTCCCTTTCCCGAATAGCCCAAGACTCTTCGGGCAGGCTGTAAGGGCATGAGGTCCATTATTAGCCCATGAATCTTCGGGCAGGGTAGTTGTGGGGGTTGGCCCAGGTGTCTGCGGGCTGGTTGTTTCCCAAGTGTATTCAGGATGAGGCTCAGGTGTCTTCGGGCGTGGTAGTAGTTGTTCTGGACATGGTGTCTTCGGGCGTGGCAGTAGTTTCTCTGGCCCAAGTGTGTGCGGGAGGGGTTTGGTAGTGGGACTATGGTGAGGTTATTGCCCAGGTGTGTGTGGTCGGGGTTTGGCAGAGGGACTGCGGTGAGGTTGTGGCCCAGGTGTGTGTGGGATGGATTTTGCAGTGGGACTACGGTGAGAATGGCGGGATTGGTTCTATGCGTAGTATGTCTTCAATAAACAGTAGGAAAGTGGTGAGGTGTACCCAAATATCGATGTTCTATTACTATAATTTACTTGCCTTGCGTTATTTGGGTAGTGTGCCTTAGTGAGACTTGGGTGGATAGTTTTTCCTTGCTAGGTGCTTTGATTTTATTTTCTCACAGGGCATTAGAATTCCTCCCCACTTGTGCACGAGATTCATTGGTTTTCCCTACTAAGTGTACTTGTATTCTCACCCTATGTATATAAAACTTCTTTCAGGTTTCTAGGAGGACTTCAGGGATCGTGCGGGACCGTACTAGCTTGAACCTTGGGGCAGTTTCTATTGTCGTGCTCCTTTTTCTTGGTACTTTACCTTTGGAGTTTTTATGGCTTGTATCATTTACTGTTGAACATGCACATGGGAACAAGTTATTTTTGGAATTCCCTTTACCTTCAGCTTTGGTATTGTTGAGGTTGATATCTTGTCACTTGATCCTATAAAAAAATAAAAAGGGTACTGCCTTCCATTTTGTGTTAGATTCTTTACCCTTGGTGCTGGTCGCCACTCTGGGACCTACTGAAGGCAGGTTTTAGGGGTCATTATCTCTCCTTAAACTTAAAGAAGGAAGGTTCTGTCAATATGCTGACCCTTCCCTTCTTTTGGTGAAGGTCGGTTGTGACAGAATGGTATCAGAGGATAGTTGATAGATAGGATGGAGTCTGGAGTTAGGCAGAGTGAAGATTTCATGGGTTGGGTGGGCAACAGTGTTGGGTGACCTCAGTGCGTGAATAAGGACCAGGAATACTGGCTAGGACACGAGATTCCCCCCCCCCCCCCCCCGTGATCCGATGCAAGGACTTTGGACCTACCTAAAGACCATGTGAGGCTACACTGATTGGAGGGTAGAGACCCTAGGAAAGGAATATACTTCATAATAACTTGTGTAATTAGGTTTCATGGGTGTCTTGGGGATTTAAAATAAATAAAGGAGTCTAAGAAAATTTAAGAACAATATTCGACACTACTCGGGCTTAGTCATTCCTTGTTTACCTTACAGCTATGGCACCTAGGAGGCAACCACGAGTAGTGCGGGCGATCGAGGCCCAGGAGGTTGACTTGGCTGAATGGCAGAGGACCGACCGAGAGAAGGAGGATGATCATTGGCAGAAGAAGCTTTGAACCTTTCATCGACAGACCGTCGGGAAGTACGAGGGTAGCACCACGGATATGGAGACGGAGAGCTGGCTCGAGGAACTAGTGATAGCTTTAGGACTTATTCGTGATCCTATGGAGTACCAGCTTCCTTTGGCTATCAGCAAGATGGGTGGAGCTGTGTGTTAGTGGGGGACACATTATCTTGGAGAGAAGAGGGATGCTAAGGTTGTGTTGGATGACTTCGAGAAGGAGTTCCGACCAAAATTCATATCTTCCCCGATGAAGGCCGAGAAGAGGCAGGAGCTACTCTCTCTCTAGCAGTGGAGTATGTCAGTGGGAGATTTGGGGATCAAGTTCAAGGATCTCCTTCGCTTTTCTTTGGAACTATTTCTGGATGAGGATTCTTGGGAGAGACGTTTTGAGGAGGCACTCCGACCTTCTCTTCAGTACGTTATTACCCCCTTCACCCTACCGACATACTTGGAGGTGCAGAAGAAGGATGAAGTGGCCGAGAGGATGCAAATCCTGGGAGGTGTGTAACAAGAGGGTATCTAGTTGGGCATGTAAATGGGGAAGTCCGCCAGCAGCAGGCCTCCGACATCAGGGCCCTCTAGGTTCCGACCAACAGGGATCAAGACGTATCAGTTCCAATTTCGGTATCCCGGTACTGACCCTTTTCCTTCGGTCCTGAGACCGAGGTGCTTCATCTGTGGCAGCCATGGGTTCCTTTGAAACCATTTCTTAGATAGAGTACAGTACGGTGGGGGTGGGCAGGTCCAGCACCCACATCAGCCGCATTAGTTCCCGGCTAGGCCCTTTATGAAGCAGCAGCAGCGGCAGCGAGTTCCCGCCCCTCCAAGGGCAGACGTTGCAGGAGGAGGTCGACCTCAGGGCACTCCTCAGGGACCTCGACCCGGGTATCGTTGGGGAGGTGGCCGACAGCCAAGAGGCAAAGGATCTGGGCCTGGGCAGTTGCACGCCGCAGAGACAGCTGTTCCAGCTGGGCCAAAGGTCGTTCAAGGTACGATCATCTTGTTTAGTACCCTTGCATATGCCTTATTCAATACATTAGCTACTCACTCCTTTATTACACCTAGTCTAGACCATGCTCTGGGGTTTGATGCTGAGAGACTTCCAGCGCCCCCGGTACTGAGCACACCTGTCGGAGGACAGACTGACTTGTTGTATGTTTTTCAAGGATGTAGAATAATGATAGGGCCACATCAGTTAGTCAGGGATCATGTACTTTTACAGATACATCTATACGATGTCATCTGAGGCACTGACTGGTTGTTCTCTGTATGTGCTATCCTTGGATGCTCTCGAGGAAGGGTTTTGATTTCAGAATTGGGTGGCCGAAGAGTGACTTTCATCAGCGAGTAGAGTTTCCAGGGAAGAAGCAAGCGATGGGAACCATTCCTCTCCTTCTTGCCTGAGCCGTCAGTGGAGTTGGTGGATGTGGAAATGGGGGAAGTCCTAGGGATCATCAGTGATTTTATGGACTTCTTCCCTAAAAAGGTGGAAACTCTGCCCCCTCGACGTGAAGTTGAGTATAGGATAGACTTGTAACCTGGTGCCCTTCTGATTTCTATGGCTCCCTATCAGATGGCACCTTCTGAGTTGCGGGAGTTGTAGATCCAGATTGACGATCTGATGAATACGGTTTTTGTTTGTCCAAGTGTGTCATCGTGGGGTGCTTCTATTTTGTTTACGAATAAGGAGGATAGTGGTCTAAGGTTGTGTATTTAATTATGGAGGCTGAATCAGTTGATGGTCAAGAATCTCTACCCTCTCCCGAGGACAGATGATCTCTTTAATCAGCTTAGGGGAGCATGTTGGTTATCGAAGATCGATCTACGGTCTAGATATCACCAAGTGAGGGTGATTGAGAGTGACATCTCAAAGACTCACTTAAGGTGCAGATATGGGAACTTTGAGTTTGTAGTCATGTCGTTCGGCGTTATGAATGCACCATTTGTGTTCATGGGGATTATGAAGTCAGTATTCTGGGAATATATGGACTAGTTCATAGTCATGTTTATCGATGACATCTTGATTTATTCAAGATCAAAGGTGGATCACGCGGAGCAACTGAGATTGGTTTTAGTGGTCCTCCGACAGCACCGGCTCTATGAGAAGTTTTCCAAGTGAAAGTTCTGGACACGAGAAGTGCATTTATTTGGGCATGTGGTGTCCGATCAAGGGATAGTAGTGGACCCATCGAAGGTCGAGGCAGTTGTTTCTTGGGTAGCACCCAAGAACGTGGCAGGGGTTCGTAGTTTCCTCGGGCAGGCAGGTAACCACCGGTGGTTCGTGCCCAACTTCTCCTAAGTTGCGGCACCCTTTATAGCCTTGACCAAGAAGGACCAAGCTTTAATATGGGACGAGCAGTGCGAGGAAGCCTTCAGCTAACTAAAGGAGATGTTGGTTAGTGCCCCAGTGCTGAGGTTTCTAAAAAAAGGAGTAGCATATAAGGTTTTCTGTGATGATTCAGGACATGGCCTCGGATGTGTGCTAATGCAGCAGAAGGGGGTGATCTCCTATGGGTTGAGGCAGTTATTTCCCCATGAGTGTAACTATGCAACCCATGATCTGGATCTTGGGGTGGTCATGTTCGCACTAATGTTTTGGTGGCACAACCTTATTGGGGAGAGCTTCGTGGTCTTCACAGATCACAAAAGCTTGAAGTACATCTTCTATCAGCATGACCTACACTTACTGCAGTGAAGGTGGATGGAATTCCATCAAGACTACAACTTTGAGATTTTCTACATCTCAGGAAAGGGGAATGTGTTGGTTGATGCTCTGAGTAGGAAGTCGCGGAAGGATGCAGTCTGAGAGCCAGCAGATACTTGGAAGGCAATGGAGGAGTTGGTTGCCCTACACCTGGATGCTAGGATGGAAGGTGGTAGAGGTTGCCTGTATCAGGTGACAGTGAAATATTCTCTGTTGTGTTAGGTAGAAGAGTCCCAATGGGGAGACTCATAAACCAAAGTGTTGTGTGACCTAATTGACCAAGGTGATGCCCTGGAAGGATGGACGGAGGATGGCCAGAACCAGATGCTTATCCAAGGAAAACTGTTTTTTTCAGAGGCAATGCGGGGAAAATTTCTTAGTGAGTTCCACAACTCACCCCTAGCGGTGCACCCGGGAGATTCCAAGATGTACCAGTGCCTAAGAAGACATTTTTGGTGGCCAGGGGTGAAACGGGATGTATCCTAGTTCGTAGCAAAGTGCCTAGTGTGTCAGTAGGTGAAGGCTAAACACCATGTTCCCGACGGCTTGTCGAAAACTTTAGATGTTTCTGATTGGAAGTGGGACGACATATCTATGGATTTCTTCATGGGGATACCCAAGGTACGAGGAGGTTGTGACGCTATTTGGGTAGTGGTGGATCAGTTGACAAAATCGGCCCACTTTCTATCGATCAAGGAGTCATGTGCAGTGGATGCTTTAGCACACAGGTACGTGGATGATGCGGTGTAGTTGCATGGAGTTCTGAGATCCATAGTCTCGGATAGGGATGTGCGGTTTACCTCACAAGTCTGGGGGGGATTGCAGCATGCTTTGGGAACCTAGATACGTCTTAGCACTGCTTTCCATCCCCAGACAGATGGACAAATAGAGTGCAGCATCCAGATGTTGGAGGATATGTTGTGGGCATGTGTTTTGGACTCAGGAGGATCGTGGGTGCGACACTTTCCTCTGGAAGAGTTTTCCTAAAATAATAGATATCACTCAACAATTGGCATGGCTCCGTTCTGGGACATGTATGGAAGGCCTTGTCGCTCACCCGTGTGCTAGATATAGGATTAGGAAGTGTGTTTTTTTTGGTCTGGAAGAAGTGCAGAGTAGGACAAAGATCGTTCATCTTGTACTGGATAGGAAGAAGGTGGCACAGGACTGAAAGAATTCATATGCTGATAATAGGAGGATACCCTTCGAGTTCGGAGCAGGGGACCACGTGTTTTTATGGACTCCTCTCAGCGTGGACAATGAAGGTTAGGTAGGGGGAGCAAGGTCTCTATCAGATTCATTGGACCCTTTGATGTGTTGCGGCGGGTCAGATAAGTGGCTTATCAGCTAGCGTTACCACCACCGCTACTGAGGATACATGACGTCTTCCATGTGACCCAGCTCCGTCGGTATCTGCACGACGATTCACATGTCCTCGACTGGGGAGAGCTGGATATTGAGGACGAAGTGACCATTGTGGAAAGACCAGTGAGGGTCGATGATCGTGAAGAGAAATTTCTTCATGGATAAACCATTCCTTTGGTTCGTGTGTTGTGGAGGCATGGCGGGCTTGAGGAAAGTACATGGGAATGGGAACCACAGATGCGTGCCCAGTACCAAGAGTTGTTTTGAGTTTTGTGATGTTCTATTTTGTACTTGTTGTGACAGAACTCTTTACCTTGTTAATTATGGAATGTTTGGTTTTCCTTTTCTGTGGATACGTGGGAAGTATTATAAGATGTGGGGAGGAGAGGACCTAATCCCTAGTTATGAAGCATTAGAGTGGATGAGCCAAAACCCATGCGGGTGAGTTAGAGCCGCCCAAAGCTGATACAATCTTAACATGGTGGAAGGGAAACCCCTCACCACATGACCAGAAGGTTTAATACTTTGTTTTACAGGGATTGTAATTGTTCGGGTTCACTCTTGAGAGGTATCTTCCCTGGAGGTTGTTCATACCCCCCTCCTTTCTTCAGGTCTAATTTTAAATTCTCGAGGGTAAGAATGCTTCGAGAGGTATCTAATGTGACGACCCGGACCCTCACAGTCCATCCCTTTTCCAAATTCCGGATCCCAGGGGTGACGTCTCGGTTGTAGGACGAAATTTTGGCATGCGGCCGATCGGAGCCACCGATTGGGGTGACCGATCGGCGCCATCGATCGGCGCGACCGATCAGTGTCACCTAGCCTTGTCAGGTTTCTCTTCTACAGTTTTTCCCGTAACGCCTTTTTTGGGATTTTTAACTTTTTTCAAGTGGTTCAATTCCATTTAAAATCCCATAATTAATACCCAATGAATCCCGAGGGACCTCCTCAATGGATAATTAAATAACAATTAATTTTGTCGTGTGTAACCACCCAATCACGTGGGTAACCACGATCCAAATTTAATGCTGTTCAAATCCCCATATCCCGTAACAATGGGATCTTATCTATATATCACATAGGATTTTCTTCATCCTTCTTCTTCCTTTGGGCTGGATTCCTTTCTTCTTATTACATTTTCCCAACATCCCTCCCCTGTGAGTCATGCTTTTCCCTGATTATTGGCACGTGAAGAAGAAATTTGATCTTTGATCTATCAAGTAGGGTTTTCCTTCACCTCCACTTTATGTGTATCATGCGGGGTGGGTACGCTTTTGTATCTGTGGGAATTGATTATACCAAACTTAATGAAGATAATGAAATGACTTTTAAAGAATGAATGGGGGTGTGAATGATGTTTCTGTGGTACTACTTTTATGCTGTATGTGTTGTGAATTTTTTGGGCTTATGCTCACTGAAAATCATGGTCGTTGGTGGTCTTTCCTTGTGCACTAATGAATATTTTACTTCTATGATGATTAAATGAATTAACCTAGAATTTGGTAAATCACGTAAACTCAGTTGGTCTAAATGGATGTTCAGTAAAACAAGAATCTCTGTGTGACCACCCCGGTTAACAAATAGAAAGAAGAACCTAATGAATGATGTAATGGAACCTGGAAGTTTTTTCACTCTGTTTAGTGGTGGTTGTGTTGTTCTTCCTGGTGCTTATGGGAAGATGTGAATGGGGATGAGATCCTCTATCATGTCACGGTTGTTGGTTGTGAATGTGAAGCTGTGTGGTTGCTCTGCTATGACACAAACTCGGGTGGAATCTTCTATTGTTGAGGAATCGATGGTTCCGGGTTTTGGGGACATGGGGATGTGTTTCATGGTTTTCCTTGTTTCCATTACTTTGAGGGATCTCACTAATCCCCTTATGTTGATGCAACTCTACAACAGAACCGGGTGTGAATGCTTAAATTGGTGTCTGGGTGTTACTCCTTTTTGGATTGTGTTTATTCCTGTTAGTTTCCCGGTAGTGTAGAATTCTCCCTAATGGGATCACTTGAACATGAAAACAAGAATGGTTGAGTGGGGAATTAGTTTCAGAATAAGTTGTGACTTGGACATGAGTTTCGTGTATCCTTTTCTGAATGAATAGCAACATGGGTGTATGTACTTAGGTTTTGGAACCCCCGAGGTTGGGATGAGTGTTTTTTACCTATATATATATATGTAGCTTTTATGCTTCTTATTTGCGCCCCACCCAAGTTGAGCACTTATTACCAAACACCACTTTTCATGGGGAGGGGGTTTTTTCCAACACTCATATGAGTGGCTGGTTTTTAACTCCTTTTCTACTCCCTTTTCCAAAAAGACCAAGGCTCTTCATGTAGGCTGTGATGGCCTGAGGTCCATCATTAGCATATGAATATTTGGGAAGGGTAGTTGAGGTGGTTGACCTAGGTGTCTGTGGGTAGGTTGTTTCAGAAGTGTCTTCGGGATGAGGCCCAGGTGTCTTCGGGCGTGTCAGTAGTTGTTCTGGCCCAGGTGTCTTCAGGCGTGGATGTATTTTCTATGGCCCAGGTTTGTGCGGGCGGGGTTTGGCAGTGGGATTGCGGTGAGGTTATGGCCCTGGTGTGTGCAGGCGGGGTTTGGCAGTGGGACTATGGTGAGGTTGTGGCCCATTTGTGTGCGGGCGGGATTTGGCAGTGGGACTACAGTGAGAATGGAGGGATTGGATCGATGCATAGGATGTCTTCAATAACTAGTGGGAAAGTGGTGCGGGGTACCCAAATATCGATGTTCTATTACTATACTTTACTTGCATTTCATTATTTGGGCAGTGTGCCTTGATGAGACTTGGGTGGATAGTTTTTTCCTTCCTAGGTGCTTTGGTTTTCTTTTCTCACAGGGCATTAGAATGCCTCCCCACTTGTGCATGAGAGTCTTTGGTTTTCCTTTCTCAGTGTAATTGTATGCTCACCCTACCTATATAAAACTACTTTCAAGTTTCCAGGAGGACTTCAGGGATTGTGCGGGACCATACTAGCTCAGACCTTGGGGAAGTTTCTATTGTCGTTTTCCTTTTTCTTGGTACTTTACCATTGGATTTTTTATGGCTTGTATCATTTACTATTGAACATGAATATGGGAACAGGTTATTTTTGGCTCTTCCTTTACCTTCAGCATTGGTATTTTTGAGGGTTCTATCTTATCTCCTGATCCTATAAAAAAATAAAAAAGGCAATGCCTTCAATTTTGTGTGAGATTCTATACCCTTGGTGTTGGTCGCTACTCTGGGACCTTCTAAAGTTGGTTTTTAGGGGTCATTATCTCTCCTTAAACTTAAAGAAGGAAGGGCCTGGCAGTCTTCTGACCCTTCCCTCCTTTTGTTTAAGGGGGGTCGTGACATTAAATTATTTTTTTTCATATTTTTTTATAAAATTCAAAGTAAATGAATAGTTCAAAAATTGATGTTATTTATATTTTTCTAATGTAATTATTAATTAAATGATATAAAATTTGGAAAATAATTTATTTGGATTTGAGGATATTATATGGTTTCTAATATCATCCATGGCACATTTTTTAATTTATAGTAACTATATTACCCTTTTATTTAAAAAACCATTTATTCATGGGGAATTTGAAAAGGTTTATGAGCTGATAAAACAAAAAGTTAAGTGTAAAAATGGGTAATGAATATTTCCATAAATTACACATTGAGAGTTTTTAGAATCATTTTAATATTATATTATAAATATATTAATTTGGATACATATTTTCTAAAAAGTTAATTTACATTAAAAAAATATTTAAAAAAAAATGAAGAGAGACCCCCTCTCATTTATATAGGTCACATCATCTTATCATTTCTTCACACAAAAAAGGAAATTTGTTTTTGAAAATATTAGCCAAAATAACATCCTAATATACTTAACCATGTTATAGAGGAAATATTTTTGGGATAACATCACTGATGTGGCCTACAGTTGTTAAGAAAAGAGATATTCTAAATAATAAGTATAGTATTAACATTATATTATTTATTTATTTTATTACACCTACACCAAATATTATTCAGACCTCATAAAACAATTACATTATTTACACAATATATTTGGATTTTATTATGTAAATTTTATTACCAATATCCATTTTTATATTGCATCAAATGAGAAAATAATCCATTGTTGGTGCATATGGTTGACAATGGCCTCACGAACCGATGAAATTCATTTCCCATCACTGTATCTCATAAATGGATTAAAATTATGGTGTTGATTTATATATATGAAATAAATTAAATATTTATCATTACAATAAGATAATATATAATTTATATTCTAACTATTCCATTCACTGAAAAATGTTAATGTCCTACATGTGTATGTGTGAACTACCACCTTCATGAAGCAATGCAAATCATTTGTCCTCATCACAATAGATAAATGATATACATGTGTGTATTTAATCAAATAATATTATATTTATGATATTATTGTCAATATATAGATTTAAAATTATTATTATCTTCTTTCTATAAGGATCATTGAACAATTCAAATATTACTCATACCAACATCAGACCTACCACCTCCATGATTATGGTGTATTTCATTTTTCATAACCATATTTAATTGTTGTAATTAAAAGAATAATTTATGTTTTAAAATGATAGTTATATAGTTATTATTATTATTGATTTGATGTTATAATGACCTATTTTACCATTATCGGCCCAAAAATTCATTTTTCACATATAAGAACTATTTCATCAAAACATATAATTTGAACATAAATGATTATATAATTTATATTACATAATGATTATAGAGATAAAATGAATAATATACATGGAAATGGTTCTAATATAATTAAAATATTATTATTATTCAGTAAGGAAAACAATTTATTTTTCATGTCATAATTAAGGTATATAATGTTCTTATAGAAATACCCTTTTAATGTTTCAATTTAATTTTTTCATTTCGGTAAATATTTATAAAATTATTTAATGGATGTATTCAAATTGACATAAAATAGAAATATATGAAAATTAATTTTTATTTTAATTTCATTAAATAGAATCTAAAATAACTTTTTTTTTCAAAATTGTTTGATGTTCTTTTCAAAAAAATGGAATGTTAAATTTTAACATATACAATAACAAAAACCATTTCCACCTCCATAGAATTAATTTAATTTTGGATTCTATTACATGGTCCCATGTTTTTGAAAAATATATCCATCTTTACCTTTACTACAGTAATTTCAGAAGAAGGGTTTTAAAATATAGTAGATAATTTAATATCTGGAATTGTTTTTATGGAATGAGTATTCTTATGTGTTTAATGTTGGAAATTGAAACATTATATTTGTTCTAAATTTTTTATTGTTATTATAATTTTTATAATGACATGTTATTAAATTATAAACCATTGATGGTGGTTTATATTGTTGACCAATAGAAGGTGAATCTATGATAATCCAAGGATTGGTGGGTCTTTGATATCCCTCTAATGAATTGGGTATATAAGTGGACCAATAGTTATTCAATTTGTAAGATTTTTTACAATAATGACATGGAAATTATGTCCCAAATAACACAAATTTTATATCTACTCATGATATAAATTTTTATTGAAATATTATTATTTCTCAAGGTATAATAATAATATTTTGTTTAAATGAAATAATATGCTAATTTTTAAGGGTTAAAAGTATAACATTGTGAAAAACGTTATTACGATTTTTTCAGGATGTCATAAAAACTTTATGAATTTTATTTTTTCATTTATAAGTTTATATGAAATTATTTATGAAAATAGTTTGGAAGAATGTTTTATTTATTGGGTAAGATAATTATTATTTTTAGAAAAATATTTATTTTGAATAAAAAAATTTATTATAAGTATCCAAGGAATGATTGTTTCTTTGATTATTTTATGTACCTTACTATGATTTTTTCTGTTGTACAATATTTTAAAATATATTTCATATTATTTAAGGATGGGTAAGGGAAAAGATTAATTAATATTGAATGTAATTAAAATTTATCATGAAATAAATTTGTTCCATTTATAATGTTTTATATTACTAGAAAATTGGATTGTGATAAGAAAGGTCCATGTTGAAATATATGGGTTTTGTTTGTAAGAGTTATGACATAAATCTCTAAAACATTGAACATAAAATATATTTGGGAATGTATGAAAGTGAATTCAAGTTTCATGTAACTATAATTTGAATATTTAAAGGCTAATTCATTTTAATATATATGTTATATAGAACCAGTGGTCATTGATTGTTATGTCTTGTAATTTTTCTTCATATATATTTTTAACAATTTTTTTCTTGTTGAATCTAATGTTATCCATACATAAAATCAAAATAGGACAATAAAAACACTGATATGAGTTCCCACTCACCATGATCTACTGAAAATAAACAATGGTAAGAAATATAACCTTTATGAAATGATTTTACAAACTACACATCGATAAACAAGAAATATAAACATACTAAAAATTTTTTACAGTGAATTTGTACAGTATAATTCCATACATTTCATTATAATTTTTTTTTAATTTGTTTTGAAACTAAATTATTCAAAATAAAAAACATACTAACAATCATTCTACTGGGAATATGATATCATGAAATAATATAGACTAATGATATCAAAATAATGTAAATTTTATGAATATTGATTCATAAATTAATTTAAATGAACCATAGATTCTAAAATAAAAAATTAGAGATATCCACATGACCTAAGGCCATCCTTCAAATTTTTACACATTGCGCTAAAAGGGTGACCATAGATTTTGATTCTAAAAGTAGGAGGTTCTTAGAAACTCAAAACTAAACTAGTAAAAGTCACATAGTCTATATATAATTATAAATATTTATACGGTATGATAAAACCTTGCCTAAAATGTTTCCACAACGAAATTATTCACTGTTTTCTTTTATAATTCTGTTCATTGATTATTTTACGAAGTAAAATTATTGAAGGCATTTGTTCTAACATTTTAGAACAACAATACTGACTATGTCTCAACTCCCTTTTAGTACAAATAAATTATTTTAATTATAATCCACTATGTTTATGGTAGTAAACTAATTGAAGGATCCCATTTTTAATTAAATAAATGTAAATTTAGTCAAATATAGTTCATGGAAAATAATATTAGAACTCATATACCATTATAAAAATTTGACTATCAATTTTAAAATATAATTAGAGATAAAACATAAAATATTCTACATAATGAAGCATATAAAATAATTTGTAGAGGACATGATAATATTTAAATTACCAATATAACATAAATTATTATCTCTATGTAATATTATTCTATGAATAAAAAAAATACATACCATGGAAGGAAGTAATGTTATATAAATAAAGATATTTTAGCTCAGTAAAGATATATTAAAGAGAACGAAAATCAATTTTGATAAACAAGGAAAGATTCATAAAATATTATATATAAAAAGTATCCCAATAAGTTATATTGAGACAATCCCATATGTAAATATTGATAACTAAAACCTTCTATCCTATTAGTGTGTTGTTATCAAATATCCCCTCATACATACACATCCCAAACTTATTAGGTGAAAATAAAATAGATACTGAAATTAATATATTATAAGAAACATGTTAGAGTAAAATCATTGGGCGGAATGTTGTGATCTCTTCAACTCCCACTAATAAACCATTATTTTATAAAAAGTTACATTATTTTTGTGGGAAAAAATATAATAATATAAAAATCACATATCTATAAAATATCACATAATAATTTACCAAAATATCATCTATGTATCGCATAACTATGACCATGTTATTTGTCTCCTCATTCTTTATAAATTATAATCAATGAAAAATTATATCATTATTTACACTACTCATGATTTCATAAATCAGGACATCATGGGGATGAAACAATAGGTATAACTTATAATAATAAAAACCATTTTATATAATGTGATAAATTATCCTTTAATAATCTCTTAAAAGTGAAGCAATGATATTTATTTTTATAATATTTTTCAAATGATACAAAATATAAAAAACCATCAATAACAATAAATCAACATATAAAGAATAGTATAATATTGAATATTTTCCCGCAACAAAAAATATACATTATCAAAATTATATAAATAAACCATATAATGGAATCAAAGATCGAAATATGTGTCATTAAATCATATAAATGTCTTAACTATCAATAAGAATCATTAAAAATTTATAAATTTAATTTTGAGGGATCAATGAAGGATATATTCCAACTAAATAAATTCTTATATCGTAAAAATACTTATATTTATGATTAATCATCATTAATAATTTATTTGAAAACAACAAACCTTTTCAATATAGGTCTATTCATGGAAAAACCATCATAAGAATATTAATATACACTAATTATGAATAGATTTATGTTATAAAAATTTATGAATATAAATCACATAAATCCATTTCTTCAGGACATGGAATGATAAAATGTTAAAAATATTTAATACATTTACAAAGGATTTTATAAATAGGAAAAATAGTAATGATCTCAGTTTTAGAAAATAAAATCATAACATGGTTTTTCCTGAAAAAAGGATCCCATAGAAACAAATATAAATACATTTTCAAGATGGACTACAGTCAATAAAATAATAGAGTATAACATCCAACAATATATTTTTAATCCCTAGAAATCATGAAACAAAATTATTAGAAAAACTATAACTTATATTTTTCTCACCCTTGTTCTACAGCGAGAGGAACTGAATGAACATGATTAACATATGATAATCATAGATAGATGAATAATAGAAAATGGATATAACTTTGAATAGATCATATAGAATTTAAGTGATGGAGGTTATGAACTAATTGAGGGAAATGGGATGTTGGCTAGGTCTCCCCATTAATGAGGTCGGGAAAATGGGTGTGCAGAAAACAAAACATTTCTATTAAAATACAATGGGATAAAATAATAATTTAGAATAAGTAATATACGAGGATGACTATATTATAAGGAAAAATGGTGTAAAAACCATGGGATAATACATTGAGTGTCACCTGACCATATATGAATTACAATATGGTTTTGATATATAGTTTTTGAAACTATGTGATAATCATGTTATTTACATTGAATTGAAATATAATCAATCCATATTTACTCTGTAAATTTTTCACTAACACGTAGTATTATTCAACTATTTATAACAAACTATGTGTTAATTTTTAACCTTCAATTGAATATAAAATGTAATGCATAATATTTAACAACATATATTCTTCAAAATATAAAACCAATTTCACCAAAAAATTACATATTATGGTGGACCTACATTTTGTGTTTATTAATAAATTAAATAGTGTAAAATAGTTACCAATAACCATGAATAATCCATGAGATGGCCACAAAGATATGAAAAAATCATTAAATTAAGAGAAATTCAAACATAGGAATCACTGTTTTTCATAAATTCCATAATTAATCAATATGAAAAACATTTTAAAATTAGTTGTGATAATTGTTGAAAGAATATCAATTTATATCCAATAAATTTTATTTTTTATTAATGATAAGTAATAATATAAACCATTCCATAATGATTGATCAAATAATTCATGTAATTCACATCCTTATATGAAATTATAGAATCATATATTCAATGTGACTAATAAAAAGGGTTTATACCCAAATAATTTTGGAAAATAGGGGAGTTAAATATCACAAAACACAAATAATTAAAACCCTAAATAGGTGATCATAATTTAAATTTTCATATATGTATCCCCACTATTTATGGTTTATGGTAATATATTTGGACACATAAACCACCAAAATACAATGAAAATCATTAAGAGATATACTATAATACATATACAAGAATAAGATAACATATACTAACCATTTCCAAAGTATATCAATAACCACAAAGAAATAAACATAAAGTACCCAAATGTTTTCAAGTTATATATAATTGAAGGATATTATATCAATCAATAAACAATATAGAAATATTAAATAAATGGTAAATAATAAAGGTTACCTTGAATATCAAATACAAGACTACTATATTGATCTTGTTTGCAGATTGCCTATAATATTAATATTAAACATCATTTAATATTTAATTACTAAGGATAGATTATACATTCATTTTTATGAAGGGACTTAAAATCCATTTTAAATGATGGATTAAAATCTCTTAACAAACTATAATTAAAGAATACAAGAGATTTCTCTTTTATAGGAGTAAGAATAAAAAAAAATAAGAGGGATAAAAAATCTAATAAACATTCAATCATGTTTCTATATTTCTTCCACTACTCATCAGGTAGTGAACCCTGGATTATTCTAAAGGAAATTGGGACACCACCCATTATGTGTCTGCATTTACAAATAAATTACACCATTATAGTCTTATTGAATGAATCCTAAAAAAATTGGATTGATAAAAAAACGTTTGGATAAATTCTATGATAAAAGTACCACCTCAAAAAATAAATCCATTGATTAGTCCTTAATGACTAACCCAAGGAAGAATAGATCCAGCTTATTGAAATGGTTAGTGCATATTTTCACATTTCCCGCCCTAATGTAGTTATAAAAGATCCCCCACCTCAAATTCCCCAATATCACTATTTATAGATAGTTTATCGAAATAAATGGGGTTTTAAATAATTTTTTTAGGTATACTCATAATATATATGAAGATGAATGATTATCTCCCACCTTCTAAAATGATCCCTCCAAATATGTTTTTGGTTTTATTAGCCATAGAGGCTTTTTTAAATTTCCAGTTAATTATAGGATTACATCAATATTATCTAGAGATATTATATGCTATTGATTCCATTTATTTATATAAATATTGATCAAATGATTATTGGTCAATTCAATATAATAATCCATTTGCATCAATGATTCCTCTGTAATACTTTTTATTCATATTGGGATGTGAGGATAAATGAAATTACTATATAAAATCATAAAACATACTAACTTTAGGAAGAACCATTTATATATAATCCCTGAGATTCATCATGTTTTCATGTAGGTGGATAACTAAAAATAAAAATTAATTATACAATTAATCAAAAAAATCACTATTCTAATCAATTAATTAAAATGTAATAATATGTAAAATTAAATACAATTCTCAAAAATAATTTCTATGCATCATCTGAGGAAATATATAACATGAAAATTTATATTAAAATCATATATTATTTGAAACCCTTCTATGATGTTTTTGAAAAAAAGCATACACTTCATAAAATTATTCCTAAATATAGTCTATAATTTAGTAATTATTAAATTAATATGATATTAAAATATAAAACATTAAATTTAATTAATCATATTTTGGAGAATCATCATGGTTATTTTTATGCATATGTATTTCCATATAAACCATGATTATAAACAAGAATTATAAAAAATATATAAATAATCAATGCGAATGAAAAATTACATCTTTAATTCAGTAATAATATTAACAACCCTGAACCAAATGAAACCTATAAACAAGAATGGGTTCAATATAATAAATTAATTAGTTTTATGAATGTGTATAGTTTGGAAGTACAATATGGTTAACCAAGTTTCAACCATGATATAACAAAATTATTTATATATTATATTGTGCTCTATCATTGCATGGATTTTTAAGTCAAATGAGTCAATTGTGAATCATCACTTCATCTCTAATTTTATCCTAAAAAAATAAACAACAGCTAAATATCATACATAACATAATAAAATTCTACAAAAATATCAATATAAATCAAATAAATCAATAAAAAATGAAACTAATATTTTAAAATACTTCTCTAACAACATGAATACCCCCAGTATATCATGGAAACAAAAAATAATGAGCTCTAAATATATTCTATACACCCACCTCTTGATAATACACATTCATATATTTAAGCTATTGTCACTCCACAAATAATTTGAGGACTAAAATATTATTTTTTATCCAACTTGGGATATCTTCAACCAACACCTGAGATGGTCAATAAAAATGATTGAAAGAAATTATTGATCTCTATAGGACTCAACAAGACTCAGTGGCACTAATTATCACCCAATAATTATTATTTAATCCCATAAAACAAAATTTAAATCCCACAATAAATTTTGAAATTAAATGGGTGATTAAAAATTTTTCATGACCATATAAATAAAATTAACATTCAATAAATATATCAACATAATATGATGATTGAAATCATTAAATACTCATATACCGCATCTTCTAAATAATATATTATAATTAATCTATAATAACAATTTAATACATTTTATAGTTATTTAATTATTGATGATCAGATGGGTAGCTAATGTCAAATTAAGGAATCAACATTACTTTTGGAGAATCAAATATTGAATTCCTATAGAAATATACAATAATTATTATGAATCTTGAAACTTATTTAGTGGGGATCTGTGTTCCATTATAGGGTATCTAAATTCTTTATTTCTTGGGCCATAAAATAAAACAACAATTATCATGGACATGAATATTTTTTATCTTATTTTTGTAGATATATAAAGAGTATAACGAACCTCTATAATATAAAAAATCATTCATAAAAGGTTTTCTTCGTATTTATAGAACAATGTTGAGTGAAAATGTTTTTCAGGAAAATTTACATAACCCTCGATAATTATATAATATAAAATTTATAAATAGTGGAAAATATTTGATAAAAATAACTTAGACCATCATAAAAAATTCTCTGTAATATATTATCATTTTCATGTAATATTATTATTAATATATCTTATAAAATTATCTTACTTGTGATTTTTTAAACATATGTTATTAAATAAATGAATATTTATTTATTTAAATGTTCTTAATAATATATATTGTTTATCTCGATCCCTTAATTAGGGTAATAAATCCTCATCAACTATACGTTTTTAGTTTATTTGAATGAATTTTGATGTCTTTCAGTGAGTTTGATATGGTTATTATATGAATTAAGTGAAATATTTTAGAAATAGAAATTTGTGTAAACGAATTCATTGATTTGAAAAGGAAACATAATGTTATGTATATCCTATATAAAAATAAACAGATAATTACAAATTATTTTTAAGTTTCACCTTAAGTACTATGTAAGGGTCTAATGTGTTTCTAAAAATGGTTTTTTTTCAAAATACACAACCATTGTAATAGTCAGGAAATGCTATGAAGTCTACATAATGGTAATTTGGATGAAATTATATAGATACAATCTTGTACAACTATATTCATGGCTATGTGAGGGTAATTTTATAGCATTGCATAAGGTTACGATTTTTATAATCGGACTCTTGGCATGGAATAATGGTAATCAAGCCATTATAAATGTTTTATATGGGTATATTTGTAACATACATAAGAGTGATATGGAATCTTATAATGTTATGTTGTTAGTCCTCTCATGTTATTTGTGGCATTCCTCAGTTTACATAAGGGTAATTACCTAGTCATCTAAAGGTAAAAAAGATATCATACATTTCATGTATTGGATCCCAGACATTTAAAAGACTATGCAAAGGTATCATATTTTATATGGCTATAGTATAACGATGATCAACATTCAAAACATCTCTCAAGGATAACAACACATCTATCTGGAATCTTTAACCTATGTCATAGAAGGTATAAATTAAAAATTGGAAATGAATTCATGGTATAGTTTCAGTATATCGTAGTATATTATATTACAAAATAATAATTTTTATTCTAAAATTTCCTTTTATATAATAATATTCTAAGATGTTTCTTATGTAACATAGAGACTATAATGGTTCTCACACACCAAATATATATAGGTTTCAATATGAAATATTTTTTGAAATGTGAATATAGAAGGAATTTCACCATGAAAATTTTATTCACGGCTGACATTATGCATGTGATATGATCATACTCACATGAGTCTAAATTCAAGAAGAAATAATAGGGTTATGTAAATACACAATGTTTTTTTTGGTGTCATGTGATACAAACCGTGTGATTTTTAAAATATGAAATGCTTGATTAATATAATATCAAGACTTAAATAAATATATTATTAGGTACATTTTAGAGATACTTTATAAGGAATAAAACTCAAAGCTGATTTAGTGGTTCATCATCTATAAATACTAAGGGATGAAGTTGAGGTGATGTTACTGATATTATGAGAGACTTCTAATTTTTCTCTAAACAATAGTTGATTTGGTTGATTCGTAATTTGTTTTATTATGTGAAAAGGTCAAATAAACATCGTTTTACAAATAATATATATGTTAATCTATATTTATTTTTTAAAAACATAATAGTTTACTCAATATCGTGTAAACGAGGAACTGAATCAAGTTCCATGTACATTGATCTATGAGGATATTACATACTCATATGATGTATGAAGGAAAATCAATAACACATCATGTGAAGAATATAATATTTTAACATACATAATTTTTTATAGAGAATTAGGAAATGGCCCGGTATATATGAAATTATATGTCGAGATTTAGAAATTAAAAACATCATATATGTGATGGAAAACTGATAAATATTGTACTAGGATAATGTTTATATAAATATTATTTATATATTATATAGAAGGTATATGAGAATAAAAATTAGATGAAATATTAATTATAATACTTGGAATGTTGTAGGGTTTTCTTGAGAAATCCAATTAATGTATCTTATATGTATAAAGAAAAGATGAGGTGATTGAAGAATGATTAATCGAGATATTTCAAGGTATGTCCCATTTAAAATTTTATTTTACGAATGATACTCATTGATGGTGGATGATTGAGAATAAAACACTATAGAGGGATTTTGAAATTGTGTTTCATATATAGTATAAATATTTATACATTATTCAATATATTATTATTATTTTTTTATTTGTATATGGATATAATTATGTGATATATAGTCTATATCACATTGATATTATTTTTAATGAATTATAAAATATAGAGATTGATTAATTGATTGATTCTTATCTAATTCAATAATATTTTAGAAATATTCATGAAAAAATAAGATGGCTAATATTATAGGTATTATGTTATAATTTAATAGTGTCTGTTGAAGAAGTGGTGTTCTACATTTTATTATCACTTCAGAAGGGATATATCAACGTACTATAAAATTGTCAATTACTACAAAATCATTCATTTTACCGAATTTGTTAAAGGAAAATATGTATAAGGAAATACCATTTCTTGTGATTGATTTTATGAAAAAAAGAAATATATGTGAGAGAGACATAAAAACCACCTTACACGAGGTTTGTAGTCATCCTCATTGGGGGTGATCCTCCTTAAATGATCTTAGCGTATCTAGTGATTTTTTTTTGTGAATTATTATTTAGAATCATTGAATAAAAAAATATAACCACTCACAAAATATGTAAATTTTTTTTAAATGGGGATAAAATTTTTGATGCAATGAAAATAAATCTCATAATGTTTCACCCCAACTCTTAGAGTTTCCATCCCAAAATATTTTTAGAAATTACAAACCTTATGATTATCCCAAACCAGATACCACAAAATTTGAATAACAATGTGAACATAGTCAATGCCCAAAACCCAAAAATGAATAAAAAGATGGAGTATCATTAATGAAAAGGTGAACATTTTGATGAATGGAAGTTGTATAGTTTTTTATATGCCAAAAATATCAAAATAATAACTAGTTTTATTTCTTCAATGAGACTAGAAGATGGTTTAATTGTGGTAAATGGGTCCCTCAAGAATCAAACAATATAGGGAAAATAAGTACTTTAGTTAATATTTTTAGTAAATATAGAACTCATAACAGGGATCCAGTAAAAATAAATGTTCGTACGTGCGAATAACTCGTCAATTTCCTAATAAGATCCCATAATCCAAAGATTATGGAGGATGATAGGAATACAAAACTTTCTATACCAATGATGTAAGGTATAACATAAGAAATCACAATCGATGAAGAAGATAATTATCATTTGGTGTTCAATTACCATCCCTAAATAATTAGTGGATACATTCTAGTTCAATAAAAACTATTTCATTTATTATGATTTAGAAAAACATATAGAAACTATCTTCATTCATTTGTATTTCATGTAAAATATTTTGTTGTATGTTAAATATATTTTTGAAAATAATCTTTTCCAAAATCATAATATCCTACTCCAAAAATATATATTATATTTTTAGAATATAATAGTAATGTTGAATTTGAATCCAAATTAATTTTCCTGAATAGAAATATACCACATTATAAAAAACTGTAACCATCTGTTTGTGCAAGTCCTACTGTGCATTCTCTAAGAAGAAAACCAAAGCATTAACAGGGGACATAACAACATATTTTGAGATAAAATTCCTTGAAATTTGAAGGGAAATAATTTTTTATTCCCTATGATATTTGGGATCATATATCTATAGTTTCAATTTCTGGTGACATGTCAAAATTTTCTCCCCTTTATCTATTCCAGCAAGTAAATGATATTTAAAATTGAGTGGAGTAAATTTATTTAACGTGGTAGAATTTAATAAAATTAATTTTTTCACTAAATTTAAATATTATAAAATTTCATATATGGTACACAAAAACAAAAACAACATATACCAATATAAGGTGATTTTAATTTAATATGTTACATACTGTAGTTACAAAATAATTAAATCTAAATAAATATAATTAGTTATAAAACCCAAAAAAATTAATTTATATATATACACAATATGTAAAGAAAAAAACTAATAAAATAATTTCATATGATTAAAATTCTTTTTATCAACATATTATTTCTCTATTTTTATCCAAATTTTTTTATTAGTAATTTTAAAAATAAATATTATATAAACAATTTTGATTTCATAGAAAAAATAGATGATATTTCCTGACATAAAATTGATATTTAGTTTTTCATTTGTATTATGTGAATTTCAGAAAATCAATATCATTTTGGATTTATCATTGTCATTTTGTCTTAGTATAATTTTTTAATATTTATAAAATAATTGATATTTTTAGAATTATGAAATAAAAGGTTTTCTAAAATATTGTTTAATTTATCATATCATATGGATATAAACTAAAAAAACATAAAAATATTTTTATTTACCAAATATATTTACATTGATCAAGGGAAAAATATACCATACAAAGTGAATTATCTAATACAAAAATTTTGGGAAGAACTTGACCATAATCAAACTTGATAGCTCATCGAGACCAATAAGGGAAGCTACCACTAAGATGAACCATAACTGAAATCTTGATTTGAAAAAATATGAATCTAAAGAAACATTATTTATTTTTAAATATCATTATTTAATTACAATCCAATATTTGGTAGTTCATAAAAAAAGTAATATTTTTTCAAAAAATATTATCATTATATAAAACATTAATATTTTAAAATTTGCTTTACCATTCAATTATAATGAAATGGATTTAAAATTTGAAATTAGTGGGTCCAAATTATCCAATAATTTCAACATTATGTTTGGAATAATGATTAGGTTACCTTGAATTACTATTTTTTACCTTTATAATACAATTAGGTTTTTAATTTTAATACATATCTACATATTCTGTAATTTTAATGTTCAAAGAAAAAATTGTAAATTTTAAATATATTATGATTTTGAAAAATATATAGATCAAAATTGTGTCTTAGATAATTTTTTATAAATAATAAATTACACTAAGAACACTTTATGATTAAAATTATATTATTCTGAAAAAATAGTTTTTCAAAAATATTTACATGTTGATTTAACAGTAATTTTTTCGTATTAAAAACTTAATTAGGACAAATTGACGCTGAATTATTATTCGATAAGATGAAATTTTTTATCAATGGTATTTTTATAGTTTTAGTAATAAAAATTTTATATGAATAATATTTAATCATTACTAATAAGTTGTGAAATGATAAATCTAGAGAGGCTTGAATTTTCATAAAATAATATAAATGTTAAACAATCTATAAATATTTTGTGTGATTATAAATTATTACCTACATATATTAAAGAAAATTATTCACCTAAATATCGATTCATTTATTACTATACATTATTACCCATTACATATAGTTATTTTTCATGGAGAAGTCCCTCTTTCAGATTTATAAATGGGGGATCACTTTCACCCTTTCAACACTCCACTCATATATCAAAATTTCCAAGAACCCATGAAAAACATTCCTCAACATTTAAATTATCAAACTTTATATTTCCCTTGGTCAGTTAATTTTATCCTAATTCCCAAAAATCATAGGCCTTCATTAAGATGACATTAAATGCCTCAATTTTTGTACCCCAACTTCCTTAATGTTTCCATGTTATTTTTTACATTCTAAAACTACCATAAACATAGTATAATAAAATAATCGGAGTTGTTTGTGTGTTTATATTTCACTATAATAATGATAAAAAGGGTATTTATTCTCTTCCATCTATTATAGAGTAGGAGAATCATTGTTTTTATTTTTGGGTGGATTAACTCTTTCACGAAGAGATGCTTGTAGTTTTTCATCAAAATATCTAAAGGATATAATTAATTAAATTGTAGGTGAATAAATACGATTTATATATTTTACATATTATTCTAAAATTATAACATAATTTACCACTTCACCAATCTCCTTACTTATGTAATAGAAATTGTAATTGTCAGTTAGAGGGACCATAACCTCCAAGAAGAATAAATGTATTCTTTTTAACTCTATGTTTTCATTATTTATCAAAAAATATTAAAATATAGTTCACTATTATAAAAATATAAATTTAATACCATTATGAACATGTTATAATGATATAATTTCAAAATTAAAAATTACATACCAATACTAAAAAATTAGGTTAAATCATGTTTAGGGTTTGGTCAGTTTGACCAACTACTTGAATAATAAAATGAAAATATCTCATAGATGATTATGAGAACATTATTTCTGGTAAAACATGAATCAAATAGTATCTATTTTTTGTTTCTATAAATAGTGAATCAATATTTTACACTTTTATTAATATATCACCATTCATTGGTTTAAAATCATAAAAACATTTCCACTAAATATTTTATCATGTAGAATAATAATTAAAGAACTCATGAATTGAAATTGGAACATGATAAATCATTATAGGTCAATGATTACTATAAATATAATATAATATGAAGGATTAAATTTGGAAATATAACAAACACTGACACCACTCCTATGAATCTACAAAAAAATAACAAAACTATTAACAACGGACGTAAACAAATATGCAAAAAATAATAAATATACATCTGGATAATGATTATAAATAAATATTATAAATCAAATAATTTATAAAGATAGTTATAATATATTATATTAAATTTATTATGTTTTAATAGGCGTTTAAATAACATTTGACTATAATGGGAAACCAGGTAATAGATTGTTTTCTTATGATCATTTTCATAGAGGCTTGATTTCTTGTTTTTACCCACTTGTCCTTAATATAATATTAGTATAGAACAAATTATTAACATAATATAAAATCACAAATGAAAATGAGATAAAAATATTTATTTCATAGTCTCTCCTATATGTTTTTGGAATCTGTTTTCTTCTCAAATTATAAGGGTTCATTGTCTCAAATTTGAATCCCTTGACACATGTTTATACTACACAACCTATTGCCTTGGAAATGCTATAAATACTGACCCATTTTCATTTTTTATCATGATTATAATTTATTTTAAGCTATTTTACTTCATATTTAATCATATAACACTCATAAGGTTTTTATTAAAAAGAGACAAAGGATCTAAGGGTTTTATTAAGAAATTTTATCATTCATTACCTTATAGACCTTTTATATGAATAAACTTTTTATGATTTCATTGATCATATCCTTTAATCTATTTTATAATGTTATCAATTTTTTATATAGGGTATTAAATTATCACGTTAAATAAAAAAATGCTGATAATTTTTTTCTGTAAATAAAAAATATATCATTACTAAAAACATATCTTATTCTTACCAATAGATCCTTTCTTCCATGTCCATAGTTTCCATTCAGCCAATTTTACTCTTTATTTTATGGATATATAATAAGGCTTATTTTATATGATTCTCATTATATTTTACCCATTTTCAAAAGGAATCATTAATACTATTTTAATGATTTGGGTTTTCAACTGGATTATTTTGATATTTTCTATTGGTTTTACAATAATTAAAACATAATATGTTTTATCATCTGTTAAAAATTTTCATCTGATAACCATTCTGAATTTTCCAATGTTTTATTATTAATTTATTTATATTTTTATTCTAGAAAATTTTAAATATATTTTCACTTTACCTTTTTGAATACACTATTTAATTCAATTTCTTTATTATTAAATGTCATTTTAAATGTAAAAGTATGCAATCTATTTTCACTTGTATATTTTCACAATTGTTTATACCTTATGAAGAGATGATTTATTCATCATTTATATCTTATTATTTTATCCTTAATTTTATAAAATTATATATTTTATCTTGTAATTTCTTATGTTTATTTTCTAAATTAATTTTTGGTCTATCATTCCTTTTCCATGGGTTAATTAATTAATTAAACTGAAGGATTTTAAGTAGCATAAATATGTATGGATGATAATGGTTTGGGATCCAAATCATCCTATAATTCATTGGTGTATTCTTATATCACATGATATTATCATTTATATACATAATAGACTTCTTCACATGGGAAAGGGAATAATAGTATTGCTCACATATTTAGGTGTGTACATGTTGAGTTTGATCAATTTTATGTGGTCATAATGGGGTTTATCAAACAAGTTTTCTAATTCTTATAGATGATTCTATTTTACAATTATTTGAAGTTATTCCACATTCGATTTTTATTCATAATGTAATACCACATTCCCATGTTCCTTATCATGTTATTTCAATTTTAATTGATTTATTCCATTTCCATGACATTCCACATTTTTATGTTTATTAATTATTTATAATGTATTATAGACATTTATATTTTGACCACATGTGTTAGGATTGTTGATATAATTTTTCATACATAATTTAATTTTTATGATTCATTAATAATATTTTTATGATAATAAATAACTCCGTATTTTTTTATGGTTAAAACACATTATCTTAGGATAATTTATAATGATATTTATGTATTCAACTTATACATACTAATGTTTATATTATAATAATTTATGATATTTATTTTCTGTTATTAGTTATTTGAGATCACCTCTTTAATATATATTTTTTCACTAGGTAATGAAGGTTTTAATGTTATCTGAGGTATATAGATAAAGGTATATGTAATTAACTAGAAATTATATATATTTTTAGTAAATTAATTGGCATTAATACGAGTATCAAAATATTTACGGTCCGTGATTTCGAGGCCCAGTGTGTCTAGAACAAAATTTTGATCATTATTTAATGTAGGTTTAGTAAACACATGGGTGCTATTTTCTATCTTGTGAATCAGTTCTCAGATAAAAAATCTGAGGGCACTGTTGAATCTACGACACTGAGATTCACTTATGAGAGGATTAATATTTACCACATAAGGTCAGGTGAAAAAGATAGATTTTATGAATTTTTGAAAGAATAATATAAAAACATTTTTTTACCACATTCTATGTAGTGGTGGCGGGGACCATAGAGGTGATAAGACATTTATTATGAGATATTGGATACCCAGTTACACATAGGTTGTCTAACCACCCATCGTGTAATTAATGTGGATCATTAATTAAAAAAAATAAAAAGATATTTAATTAAGAGTAGGATTAATTTTCTAGAAAATCCTTTATTTAACTAAAATTGTGGTAAAATTATGATTTTGGGGGATTTTGTGGGAGAAGAATGACAAAGCGCTGACACTCAACATTTCCAACGAAAAACGGTGGTTCTAACTACACCAGTTGAGAAAACAATCTGGGACTGACAAACACTGAAAGCTTCAATGAACATATATCCTCCCTCCAAAATCATGGCATCGCATAATGGTTTACAAGGTAGTGTTTTTGTCTTTATTAATTTTAATAGTTTGACAATGAATTAATCTCACTCATGTTATGATTATAACGTAGAGGGAGGAGGAAAAAATGGCCCGAAAGATTTACTGCATGAAATTTGATGCATTATTCATGGAAAACCAGAAAATAGAGCACCAAGATGAACTCGGGAGCCACGCATTGTTGGCAGCATCCCAGGAGTCCTATAGGATCTTTGAGAAGAGAAAATGGACCAGAATAGCACACCTTGTGGCCTGCAGAAGACACACTGGTGCGGCTGCGACCAATGTTCGTCGGCTGCAGGAGGGGGCGGCTCAACACGGCGCTGCGAATGACTAGCTGGGGTGGCTGAATATTTTCCTGGCCACATTAGAAGAAGGGTGTAATGTCATCGTGCACCATAGATAGATTCTAAAACTTCATTGCGGCGGCGGAGGGGGACCCGCGCCCTTCACGGCTAGTGGACAACGAGGCAGTGCGACTGGTGGAAGATTCGAACAGCTCTTGAAATTTTCAGAAAAGAGGGTTCGTGTGGCCCCACCCATGGGTCACGCCATGCCGGTGGGGTAGGCCAGTCCACTCTTATGCTGGACGAGCCCTCCACGACCATGCCTTTCTAGTTTCGGTCGGGCCAGTCCATGGCCCCGCCTGTTCGGACCAAGTCGGTTCGTGGCCTAGCCGGTTTAAGCCGGGCTTGGACGGACCCAGGGCAGACCCAAACCAGGCTGATTTGACCCAAACCAGGTCAAGTTGGCACCAGGCTGGGTCTGGCCAGTTCGGTCCGACTGGGTGGGACCGGACAGAGACCCTTTCGGGCCCAGATTCGCTTAAAAGGATGTTTCATATAAAATAGATGTTTGTTTGATGAGATTTCTTTGGTTTTGGAATCCTTGGGATGATACGATCATTATGAGATACTCTACATGAGTTTTGGAGGAAGTTTTAGTATGGACGGGTTGGATCGTACCCAAATCCAACCTGTCCCTTGGCACAAAATGCCTATAACTCTTAGACTGATTGTCTGATTGATGATCCATCTGTTGAATTTGAACCCTTATTACATTATCGATCATTGGGTTACATATTCATGGGATTTTGTGCTGGTTTAATTAATGCCAATTAATTTATGAGTGGATCCTCCTTTAATCAAGTGTACTATGTACGAGAATCCAGTGGCTGGCTGATACGAGAAGAATGAATTACTATCAAGTGTGGATAAGAACCTAACGATCCTGTGTGGATCTACACCTAGAGATCATGTGTGAATCATCAACTAGGGACCCTCTATAGATTATCATCACGCTATCTTGTGTGGATAAACAACTGAACCCTTGACAGAATAAGATGATCTAGCTTTACGACTAATCATATGTACATCAATACTTACATTATACATAGTTTAAGTTTAGTCTTTCACTTTAGGTATTGTGATTGAGATCAGGATTTGTGGTTTTCCTTATTGGAATTATGAGAGACCTTTGGGGTTCTAGGGGTCCCTAATGGGTATTTTTATACTCATCTTTTCATAGGATTCGCCTGCACTTTGTTGTGTCTTGTGAAGACGACGAGCAGCTCGACTGAGACTATAGAAGCCAGCACTAGGTGGTACACGGAGGTGACTGGTTGACATGGAGATCTTTGGAGATGAGTTGTACCTACCCTTAAATTAGGATCCATGGTTGTCATTATTAGAATATGTTTTTTTGTTTTACTTCTACCTTTTTAGTGTGTCTTGTACTCCGGTACATTACTCTTATTACATACTATTACACTTAGTTTTGGTGACTAGTTGTTGTTCTCCTTAGTCTTTGGTTGTGTATGTTTTTTGGCATTGTACCCTTCTTTTGTATATATAGGTTTTGAGGCAATACCATCCCATTTTAAAGAAATGACTTTCTTGTGCTAGTATCTAACCCCGAACCAATGGAAGGGAGCCTTGGGGTAGTAATGACATGGACCTCGGTGGATGGGTCATGACAATGTGGTGTCAGAGGGAACGATAATACCAGAATAATATAGAGAGTTTGATTTCAATGGTCCAGTATTGTTTTGTGTCTTATGTTCAGGTTTCAGTTTGGAGAGCCCAATGTTGGTGTGGTGGCTGATGTATTCATGCAACATGACCCTGAATTGTGATTTTTGACTACGTACCAAAAACTTCTGATTACGTGTGTTTTGAAAATCATGTGTTTCTTTTGATCTCTTTTAGTCATCTCACTAAGTATAACTTATTGACCGTAGCACACATGTATCATTTCTGGATGCCGCTGCATAGAGAGACATCTAGGGTTTCAGATATAGTTCATGATGTTGGTCCACCGAGTGACGAGGCTTCGGTATAGGGCCCTCTTATTGTGTTGGCACCATCGTGTGGTGTTCTAGTAGGACCACCACTCATAGGGAAACATTTTCCACCATCCCCACTATCAGACCATGCACACCAACTGAGTGTTCTTCATGAGTTCTATATATAGATGCCTCCGAGGTTTTGACGCGAGACAGATCCTCAGGCAGCTGAGGACTGACTAGAGGAAGTGGCATGTGTTTTTCAATTAGTTGTGCCACCAGAAGATCAGATGGTGACCCTAACATGTATCCTCTTCTAGGGAAGAATAGGGAGATGGTAATGTTTGATAGTACTGATACATGAGGAGATGACATTCTCCTGGTTGGACATCGAGACACTCTTCATAAAGGATTTTTTCACTAGATACCACAAACTCAGTGCGTATCTAGGAGCTATTAAACCTACAGAAGGGATGCCTTTCAGTGGCTCAGTACTCAGCAATATTCACTGAACAATCGTGCTACTCAGCTGACATGGTACATGCCACATTCTTCTGGGCCCAGACCATTGAGTAGGATCTCAGGTGGGAGATCAAAGTGTCAATGATATCGCTCAATATCCTGATGTAGAATGAAGTGAATGAGTGGGAATAATTGGTCTATATATTCTTAGATGAGGAGGTACCGATAGTGAGATCCACCAATAGATTACAGGTACCCGAGTAATATACAACAGGTGGTAGGCAGATGACACAGAGTTCTAATCTGGCCATATCATCCGGAGGACGTGTCCCGAACCAAATATGGCCGCCATCGAAACCAGCACCAAACCCAGCCCATGAAAAGCCCTGAAGGGTGTTCCCAATCCCCACAGGCTGCAAAAATTTCTCGGGTATCATAAAATGAAAATTAGGAACGATTTTCCCGATATTATAAACATAAAACAACAAATTTAGCCAATAAAAAGAATCTGGATTTTTCAAACCAAACAATCTTTTACAAAAATTCGTAATAGAATTTTATAGTTTAAAATAATCACAATGACTATAAAAAATTTACTAAACCGAAAATAAACATCCAAAAATCACCTTAAGGAAAGGGGAACCACCCTCACGCCATATCCACAAGACATCACCACCAAGGACCTGTTAGAAACCCGAACCACTAGAACTGAAAATAGTACCCAACCTACGACAACAAAAATAACCAATTCTATTTACACCTGAAGAATTATGTAGGTTGTGAGCCAATTCCTAGTAAGAGACCACCTATAAGAGATTTCATATGATAAATATTAATAGATGAAATGATTTCAAGTTTTCATAAACATCTAATGGCAGTTACAATTTCTAAATGATGCAGCTTAAAAATCAGAACAGTTTTCAAGTGGCATACTTTAAAGAGCAATCAATTATAAAATAATTTCAAATTCTACTGAATTTTCCAGCCAAATACACTGTATGATGATGGTAAGTATAAAGGATCTAATGAGCACAATAAATAAAAAATTACCTCTAGACACTAGCTAGTTTTGGGACCTAGGTACCTCGTATCTCAGTGAGAGTAACCATAAAAAAATATTATTTTTCATGCACGATCCACTAGTATGGAAAATACCCATAACCTAGTGGTCCCCAATCATCATAATCAGAGTATTTTTTGAGTTGTATGCGTCAATCTTGCTATGTGAAACAGAGGCCAAACCCCATGGTTTCACATGCATACAAGTACACGTCGACCCTCCTAGAAACTCGAGTTTTCCACTTGAGCTCAAACAAGTTCAAAAAGTCAAGAAATATACTTTTCACATGAAAATATTATTTTCACATTGAAAATTCACCAAACCGCCCACATGTATACCACACAAGTCACAAAATTCCACTTTTCATTCGAATTGATTTTGAAATTTGAGTCACACTAAAATAGCCCACAACACATTTCACAATTACATAACACTTCCAAAAATACATTAAAATTTATTATAAAATCATAACAAGATATTCCGACTGACATAACATCCCACTCACAGGTTACATAATACAATTTTCATAACCAAAATCTATTTGTAAAATCACACTTAAACAAAACATCCCACGCCACTTTTATATCTCTTGCACACTTTAGTAAATCCCTCAAACATTTTTACAAATCATTTCCAAATGTCACACATCACAAAATAGCCATATTCACATTGAAAATGTACCATTTAAAAATATACACAGTCCAAAACAGTTTTCCATTATGGTTTCACTTCTTATATAAATCATTAACCCTTTCAAAACATTCATAAAACAATTACAAGTAGTATATCCTAGATTTTCAATTAAAACCCATTTCAAAACAATATTTCAACGAAACAATAATACCAATTCCAATTAAAAACAGAATTGGTAGACCCAAAAACATTTATGAAACCAGCCCCACGTGTTATACAAATACCTATAAAAAATACCCCAAAAGATCCATATGAAAAACACACGTTTTCAAAATGACATTCAAGAAGTACAACACAGTTTTACACCAAAAAACCATTCAAAAAACCCTTTTCGAACCCAATGTCACACCAGGACCCTACCAAAGAAGATTTAGAAGCCCAAACATGTTTTTTTAAACAAATTTCATATGTTCTAAAATACCTTCAAATAATACCCCAAGTGTTACACATGAAAACACCCAATTTCATGAAAAAATGTAACTATAATATTAAAATATTAACCAAATAAATCATGAAATGTTTTCAAACCACACAAAATATATGAGGAATTTTATGAATGTGTAAATATAGGAAGATAACTCATCAAAAATAGTTCACACATGGAACCAGCTACTGATAGTGTTGAATCCCTCAAATATCGGTGTTAAAATTCAACCGCACTACTCCCACACTACAAGAAAGGTAAAACCAATCTCAAACCATATGTTTCAACAAAAACATGAAGTTAAACCCTAGGTATGAACATGAATTTCTGGTAAATTTAGAACTCAAGAAATGGTGAAAGCATCCCTAAGGAAAGAGAAGAAATCAATGAGATAAACACTTTCCTAAATAAATCTTCAAGCCAACGACCCAAATACCCAAGTATGTAAATTTTCAAATTGTGAACCATTCAATGGAGGTTCGATCAATGATGAGGAGATCATGTAGAAACTATAATGGAGGGAAAATGTTGATAAATGAAGGATTTATGAAAGAAAGAAGTTACCTATTCAAATCAGGATGATTTAAGAACCCCTATGAAGGTTTTCCCTAATTCGTGATTCACAAAAGCTCAAAAAAGCATGAAATTCTTATGGTAAAACGCCAAAGGATGCTATATTTGAGTGGGAGGTGGAATCACCAAAATATAGTACAATATGAATAAGTTGTTAAATAACTAAAACTCATTTTTAAAACTTAAAATGGGATTCTGTGAAGGCCCAATACCTCAAATCAAAACCCAACACTACCATGATTATGGATTACTAAATGGTCAAAATTAATATGGTGGTTGTAATATGTCCGGATAGGGCAATTAGGAATTAAAATAGATGAAAATGTTTAAAAATGAAGGAGGTATAAAGTAAACAAAAATTATTTTTAAATATGGGATTGGGCTCACAGTTTGGCCCAAATTTTGAAAACTGACCACTTCCACCAAAATGAATGGGAACCCCCCCCCCCCCCAAATGCATGAATGGAAATTAAATAAAACATTTCTTTTACAAAAATTCATGGTTGTGAAAATTCTTCCAACCATGAAAACCTTTCTCCCCGAAAAATCACAGAATGGCCAAAGCAATAACCAAACACAATTGACAAACCAAGAGGTACACCCATGCTAGGTTTCATCCCCAAAGGCCAAAACACCTCTGGTGATCAACTAAGGAAGGAATAATCTAAAAAAATTAACACAAACCACATTCCTGAAACAATAAAGAACATTAGGTCTTTATCTGAAAATAAATATCCTCAAACACAACCTTAACAAGACTCAAGAAATTTACCTAAACAAACAACAACATCGACCAAGGTTACACTTACCCTACTATAACTAAACCATTGGGCACTCTCCAATCTCAATTTAACACCAATGAATATGTAGCTAGTTAGACATCACTGAAAGATAATTCCAACTTCCAATCCATGACCATGGGAAAAAAGTAATTTACTTGTATGGGGAGACACAAATGTTCTCCCCATCATAAGAGAAAACACCAATTTTTTCAGAGACAGAATCGGGACACTAACCAGGTGAGGCCCAAACGGATTCCCAATACAGGGGGTAGATATCCATTATAAATTTCCAGAAGAACATACATGATAATCTTGGGGGGTCTCCCCAACATAAAAACCAACCATCTTAACCGACCATCCTGGGCAGACAGAGAAATGAACCAAAACTCAAAGAGTTGGGATGACCTCATTATTAGTCCGCATAGTTTGGGAAATCATGCACTAATTTTGTGGATCCTTATATCTTCATGGTTTTTTGGGACATGACTTAAAATCACCATGTGAAACTCATGTGCTCAACCATTCTAGAAAAACATTAAACCTTTCTCAAAAAACACAATGGAAACCAAATGGGGAAGGAATGACATTAGGTGAAAAACATGGGCATGAGGCCCTCCACCCCTTTCCACCGAACATGAATAATAGAACAAAGATGAAAAATCTTGAGGTTTAAACTATTTCTATAATTAATACAAATTGTAGGACTTATACAAGGTTTTAAACAACCCTGAGATTTCCCCTGAGTAGGCGCCAGCTTCTCTCTGGGACCTATGGCTTGAGCTCAAATGATTGAAGCATCTTCAGCCTCACAGTTAGGCTTTGGAAACCCTTCTATGAGACTTCTTATTTTGGTGTGACAAACAACTACAACACATACCCTGATGGGTTCAACAAGACATAACACACTCCAGAACTCACTTTACCGAAACATGAAATTACACTAATATAAGGTCTTAGAAGACGCACACACATCATAGCCTGTTTCTTTGGGTAAGAAACAACCGTCGGAAAGGACATGTATAAACACCTTCCTATAAAATAGAGGATTTTATTGTTTTTTCGATGGAATATATACTACAAACATAAAAGATACTCTTAGATGATTTCACAACCATCACCTTTACATTTAAACAACCACACGACATCCCTAGGCATCACCAAACATGACCATTTTGACTAATACAAACAATACATGGAGAGGTACATTATGAAACATCCCCAAACAAGACACAATTCTAGAAGGTGGACATAATGGCCTCTCATGACCAGATCTTACACACTAGTGGATTAACATAAACACTTTCATTGAATAGACTACGAAGGACCTTGATTCCATCTTAGACACCATCCACACTAGGAACCCCACACTACCTTCACCTTTGATGAAACGGGTAACTTAATAAACTAAGGTCTCTTTCAACATTCCAAGAGAACTCTCATACTACAAGAGTGTTCACCAAACCATGAGAGGAAATTGTGTAAAGTCAATATCTAAAGCTCTACAAAATGATTCCTTATATTGATCAACTGGAGGATCTTCCAACAGTGAAACAACCTGGGATGCACTTTCGTTTTGCACTAACCCTTAATGAGGGCATACCCTATCCAATGAAAGAAACCAAGGACCCAACCAACATAGTCCATTGGTCAAGAAATACCTCAAATAGATTCAAATGGATGTGGGGAACCACTATAAAGGCTTCCCAAACTTTTCTCAGAAGAGACCCCTAACCAGCCCCTCATCCGAGCTTACAGACCAAACACAAACCCAAAACATTATTCTAAAAAGAGGGGTTCTTGGACTCAAAATATAACACAACATCAACATTTCCAAAAAAAAATAATACACACCATCCAAAACCACTCATTAAGACATAATTTTTTCCTTTTAAAAACATTTATTTGAAAACAAATGGTTTAGTAGTAAGCATATCCCCAATGGTACCCCATGGGCCCCACACATCCATATTTTTGTGCCACACTAGGAACCCTCATCATATTAATACTGGAACTCATCCATTCATGCGATTAACCATGCATATTCCCATATAAAACCATGAATGTGGTCACTCACAAAATTACCAAAGGTTAATACATAAACTCATTCCACTTCTCAAAACCAAAACAATTAACCAATACTTCCTTTTTCAAAATACCGAAAACCACAAAATTGAAACCAATTTACCGCATAAAAAACTTTTAATAAATGAAAAATAATTTGAAAGAAAAATCACATTAAATTCAATAAAATTAATTTCAAAACATCTCATCAAATTAAAACACCATTCAATTGTTTAAAAAACACTATAGGAAACAATTTTTTCAAAACCAAATTTAACATACTTCGTGGTTTCAAAATAAGTGTAAACTCACCAATTTACCAATTCAAAACTATTGTAAAATTTTAGTTACACCATTTAAAAAATAAAACCATTCCCTATTTATAGAAAATTATTTCACAAAAACCATAAGCTTCTTAAAACCATGTTATTTTTTCCTTAAAACCAAACATCCATGATTTTAAAACTAATGGACAATGATAATGCGATGGAGAACTAGCTTCAGTGGGTGACTTGGACATATGGTTGGAACCCAAATTCAAATCACTTCAGCATAATACAGATTTTCCTTGGGAAATATTCCCATCTTCACATGGCTTACCAGGCCCTGCGAGCTCACTGAGACCAATAACCCAACTCTCTTTTCATTTCCCCTATTCATCATAAAACCAAGAAAACCAAAAGGACTCGAATAATTCCCTACATACTTTGGTGAATTGAATCTCATTATGAGGTGTGTTGATCAGGAACAATACCCATAACTGGAATTTCATGTCCTCATAATCTTATCTTTAGACTATCCCAACTTCTCCCCAAATAACATGACCTGAAGAGTTAACCTGAACCTCATGTGATACTATTTTGTCACAAACCAAATCTGGCCTCCATTAAAATCAGATCCAAACCCGTCATGTGACAAGGGCCGAAGGGAATTCCAAATCCGCACAGGCTGGCACAAGTGCTTGGGTATCATGTCAAGGGGCACCGCCCTCAAGGCATCTCTACACGACATCACCTCCAAGGACCTACTAGAAACCCAAAGCCCTAGAACTATAAACTACACCGAACCTACGTCAAGAAAAATAATAAAGTATACTTATAGCCAAGGGTATAAGTAGGGTGTGAACCAATTCCTAGTTGGATACCACTAGAAAGAGATTCTATGCGATAAACATTCAATGACAAAAATCATTCAAGTTTTCATAAACAGAAAATGATAATAACAATTTCTAAAAGACGCAACTTAAAAATTATAACAGTTTTGAGGTGGGATAATTTAAAGCATAAACACCTTCAAAATAAATTCCAAAGCTACTTAATTTCCAAGCCAAATATACCATATACTGACGGTATGTATAAAGGATCTATTTTTCACAAACAATAGGCAATAACCCTTAGGAACTAGCTAGTTTTCGGTCGCAGGTACCTCGTATCTCGGTGAGAATAACCATCATAAATACTTGTTCTCGTGCACGAGACACTAGTAGGGAACATACCCATAAACTAGTGGTACCCAATAATCATTATCATAGTTTAGTCATATTTTTATGTTTCAATCTTTCTATGTTAAATAGAGGCCAAACCCACAGATTCACTAGCATACTATTACACGTCCACCCACCTCGATACCCGAGTTTTCCCCATGAGCTCAAAAAAGTTCAAAAATTCATGAAATATACTATGAACATGAAAATTTCATTTACACATAAAAAATTCAGTGAACATCCCATATTGTATACCACACATGTTACAAAATTCCACTTTTCATTCAAATTGATTTTCAAATCTGACTCAAACAAAAATATCCCACAACAATTTTCAACATTCCTTAACACTTCAAAAAATACATTAAAAATTTATATAAAACCATTCCAAGATATTCCAATTCACATAACATCACACTCAAATTTTATATAATACACCTTTCATAACCAAAATCAATTTTTCACATCACACTCACACAAAACAAACCAACTCACATTCACATCTCTTACACACTTTAGTAAATCCTTCATACATTTTTATGAAACATTTCCAAGATGTCACACATCAAAAACAGCCCCTTTCCCATTTAAAATGTACCATTTCAAAATACACACTCCAAAAAAGTTTTCCAATATGGTTTCAATTCTTACATAAATCATTAAACCTTTCAAAACATTCATAAAACAATTTTAAGGAGTGTGCCAAAGATTTTCACATAAAACCCATTTCAAAACCATCTTTCAAGGAAAAAATCACTCCAATATCAATTCAAAATAGGATTTTCATCCCCAATAACATTTATTAAACCACCCCCAATTGTTATACAAATACCTCAAACAATACCACAAACAATCCATATGAAAAACTAACATTTGCAAAATAACTTTCAAGAAGTACAACATGGTTTTACACCATAAAACCATTCAGAAAACCCTCTTTGACAACCAATGGAACACCAAGACCCTACCAAAGAATAATTGGCAGCCCAAGCATGATTTAGTAAACAAATTTCATATGTTCTAAATTACCCCCAAATAATACCCAAAGTGTTACACATGAAAAACACCAAATTTCTAGATAAAATGAAAATATAAAATTAATCTCTTAACCAAATCAAGCATGGAAAGATTCTAAACCACACACAACATATGAGGAATATGAATAATGAGTTAATATTTCAAACTAACTCATCAATAATTTTTTACAAATGGAAGCACCTACCGAAAGTGTCGAATCCCAAAAATCATGGTGCGAAACTTCATCCGCAATACCGCCACACTATAAGTAAGGCAAAACCAACCTAAAACCAAAATACTTCACCAAAAAGACATGATTTTAAACCATAGGTGTGATCCTTATGCTCTGTAAAAATTTTAACTCATGAAAGGGTGAATGAAACCCTAAGTAAAGGGAAGAAATAAATGAGAGAAACACTTACCTAAATAAATATTTAAGAAAATGACCCAAATACACCAATATCTATATTTTCAAATAGTGAAACATTCAAGGGAGGTTTGAAAAATGATGAGTAGATTATTTATGAACAAGAATGGTGGAAAAGTGATAAATGAAATATTTATGAATGAAGGAAGTTACCTCTTCCAATCTGGACGATTTGAGAACTCCTGTGATAGTTTGCAGTAATTCTTGATTCACACGAGCATAAAAGAGGGGGTAAAGGTAATGGGGATGTGCCTAAGGATGTTATCTTAGAGTGGGAGGTAGAATCATCAAGAACAAGTAGAACATGAATATGTTAATAAATAAATAAAATTCATTTTTGAAATTTGAAATGGGCTTCCCGGTAGGCCCAATCCCTCAAATAAAAACTGAAATCCACCAGGATTATGGATTACTAAATGATCCAAATTAATAAGGTGGTGTTAATAGTTCAGGGGTGGATAAGTAGGAATTAAAATGGTTGAAAACTGTTGAAAAATGAAGGGGTTATTAAGGAAACAAAATTTATTTCTAAATCTGTAATTGGGATAACGGTTTGGCCCAAATTTTGAAAACTAGTAATTTCCACCAAAATTAATGGGAAACCCCCAAAAAATCATGAATATAAATTTAATGAAAATTTACATTAAAAAAGTCATGGTCGTGATATAATGACCCTAAGCCATAGTGTCAGTGGTGCGGAGCTCGCAATGTAGAGGAGGTATTCTGAGGACTGAAGCCTATTTCAATTGTGGTGGATAGAGACACCTGGCTCTCGACTGTCTGAATCCCGTAATAGGCAATTAGCAGATGACTGATGGACTACTGAGGCAGTAGCTGAGGTTCGAGAGAAAAAGATCATAGGGTTTCAGACGTGGCAGAGGAGCAGGTTGTGCAGCAGGTGGTGGAAGATGGTTTGACGTTCTACCACTACCACCCCCATGTGGTCCAGCCCAACCATAGGGATCAAGTGGACAAGGGTGAGCTCAGCTTCCAGCGATAGAGGCCTATGACCACAGCGCTCTATAGATGAAAATAGGTATGATCAGTGTTTATTCCACACTATCTACTATTTTTATAGACATAGGTTCCGGTCACTCTTTTATTTCAACAACACTCGTTCTGAGCATGGAGATTCCAATGGAGCCATTGGATTGATCCTTTCAATTAGAGACTCCAACGGGAGAAGATTCGATGATCAGACACTAGTGCAGATAGTGGGAGCTCACTCCAAGGGGAGAGATATTCGGCTGGGATCTCCTAGTAGCAGTGTCAAGGCCATATGTTGGCATCATGGGTATGGACTGACTATCCACAACCCATGCCCAGATCCAATGTTTTAGGCGCAGTGTGTAGTGTGTTCATGAGTATAGGATCATGTTTTCGGTCACATGTGAGAAGGAAACCTTTGCAGCACAGGATGGACTGTCACAAAATATGGTGCAACTGATCTCTAATCAGTGGGCTATCCATACCCTAGGAGCTGTTGACATGAGGAGTCTGGGTTATCATGTAGCTATGGACCAGTAAGATGATGTCTTTGCTGATAACTTTTTGAGACATCCTTCTCATAGATAGGTAGACTTCTACATCGACCTATACCCTGGGACGACACATAAATCTATGCCAACATATCAGATGGCCCTCACATAGCTTTCGTTAGTTGTGGTTATACTTGGAGGACTTATAGAGGAAGGGGTTCATAAGGCCCAATTTTTCTCCATTGGAATCCTCGATTATGTTCCCCATGATGGCAGATGGGAGTCTGAGGCATTGTGTGGATTATCGATGCCTTAACCTAGTGACCATGAAGAAAAAGTATCCACTACTTAGGATTGTTTTTCTCATTGACCAGCTGAACGGAGCTCAATGGTTTTCGAAGATAGACATCAGATCCGACTATCATCAACTAAGAGTACGAGATGTGTAGGTACCGAAGTCGGCCTTCAATTGTCGGTACGACCCTTATGAGTTCTTGGTAATTCCCCTGGACATGAACAATGTTCCAATAGTGTTCATGGGGATCATGAAGATGATCATATAGCCTTACCTAGATCTCTTCATAGTTGTCTTCATTGATGACATCTTGATATACTTGGCATCAGAGTAAGATCATTCCACAGACCTACAGATAGTTCTTGATACTCTCTGAGAGCACCAGTAATATATAAATCTCTCAAAGTTCTAGTTCTGGATACATGAAGTCCACTTCTAGGAGCACGTTATCTCGATGGCTGGAGTTGTAGTGGTTCATGAGAAGATAGAGGTAATGATTGCTTGGGAGCCACCCAAGAGTGTGACTAAGGTGTGATGATACCTGGTATTTTATGGTTACAACCAAAGATTCGTACCTAACATATCTTGGGTATAAAAACCCTTTTTATATTTGACAAAGATGGGGAAGCCTTTCTAGTGGATGGAGAAGTGCCAATAGAGTTTCCAAGAGCTGAAGTAGAGACTTATGAGTGCCCGCTCTGTGAGGCTAACAGAAGAGGGCGTTGGGTATGCAATCTACAGTGACACATCAGGGAGCATGATGGGATGTGTCCTGATGCAGGAGCGACTGGTGATCAACAACGGATCATGGTTGTTGAGATAGTATGAGTAGAAATACACTACCCATGACATGGAGTTATTAGCAATGGTCTTTGCACTAAAGATGTGTGACACTACTTGATGAGAGAAGATTTTATAGTTTAATCTGATCACATGATCCTCAGGTATATCTTATCCCAGAAGGTCATGAACCTAAGACAACGACGAAGGCTAGAGTTCATCCAGGACTACGACATTGAGATAGTCTACACTCATAGAAAGAGGAACACAGTAACAGATGCACTCAACAAGAGGTATGGTTTGCTATTGTTGAGTGAGGTGATAGAGAAACTAGCCTCATTGTAGATATCCTTCATGGATAGTAATTGAGAAGCTTATCTTTAGTATATGATAGTTACTCCCCTTCTCTTTTAGCAAAGTCTTCGACGCACATCTTGGAAACGTAGAATGTGGGGCCCAACATGCTTAGATATCCTTAGTATATGATCCATATTGATTTTATGATGTTAGGGAGAACATCATCCTCTTAATTGGATGGACTATTTTACCGGTGACTTTAAGAGATGAGTTGTTGAGGGAGTTCCATACATCCCCTTTGTAAGTACATCCTTGAGTGGAAAAGACGTACCAGGACCTCTGGTGTTAGTACTAGTGGCCATGTATGAAGAAATCGGTGGCCAATTTTGTATCGTGATGCCTCGCTTTTCAACAAGTGTGGGCCAATCATTAGGTACTAGCAGGCATAGCTCAACCACTAGAGGTACCCGAGTGGTGGTGAGATGGTATCTCCATAGCATTTGTGATAGAGCTTCCATGTAAGTTCTTGGGACAGGATTCCATTTGGGTGATCATCGACCGACACACCCATTCAGCCCACTTCCTTCTCATATGAGAGCAGAGATCAATAAAGATTTTGGGATGTCTATATGTACAAAATATTTTACGACTTCAGGGGGTTCAATAGATGAATGTCTCTGATTTTGATAGTAATCTTACATATCCCTTATGGAAGAGATTACAGGAGGCGTTCGGGACTCAGCTACACTTGAGAACCACCTTTCATCCTCATACAGATGGTTAGATGGAGAAGATAATTCAGGCACTCGAGGACATTCTTCATTCTTTTGTCTTGGATTTTGGAAATAGTTGGGAGGACCAACTACCACTGGTTGAGTTTTCTAAGAACAATATTTATCATTCCACCATCTGCATGGATCGATTTGAGGGCTGGTAAGGGTGACCATGCAGATCACCTCTATGCTGGACAGACCCAAGGGAGATGGCACATATTGGTCCATAGTTGGTAAAGGGTACAACATAGATGGGGTATATCTTCCTGGTGTAGATGAAGACTACGTAGATCTGGAAGAATTATTAGGCTGACAAGAGACATAAAACCTTAGTGTTTGAGAAGGGATACAATGTCTTCCTACGGGTCTCACCCTGATGAGGTTTACTGAGGTTTTTCCGGGGTGACAAGCTATCTCTGTTATTCATTAAAACATTCCATATCCTCAACAGAGTAGGCAAGGTGGCATAACATCTAGATCTTCCCCAATATATGGCTCAGTTGTATAATTTTTTCCATGTGTCTTAGATGAGATGGTACATTAATGATCCAGCACACATTATCGACTAGGGAAAGATGGACATCAATGATGGGGTGACGTTTGTGGAGATCCCAGTGGAGATAGAGGAACGACAGGTGCTGGTCATTCATGGGCAGTCATTTCTACTGTATGAGTTCGTTGGAAGTACACGAATATCTAGGAGAGAACATGGGATCATGAGTCTCAGATACTTGCTTAGTACCCCCATTTATTCACCTAGTATTGATGTAGAATATATGGATGAAAATCTCAATGGTGCGGAGAATATAAAGACCTAGAAATTCCATATAATGTTTTTAAAAATATTTTCGATTAATATGATTATGTGTAAATTGACGGAAATTGATTATGAGGCCCGGAGATATAGGAACAAAAATTAGAACTTTTTTAAAGGTATGTTCAGTAAACGGGCGGGTTCCATTTTCTCTCTTTTGAACCGGTGATCAGATTAAGAATAGGAGGGAAGCATTGATTCTGTAGCACCCATATTTTCTTATGGGAGGATTAACATAGACCATATTAGGTCAGGTGAAAAAGAAAGATTTTTGGACTTTTGTAATGAATAATAAAATTACATTTGTGTTATTTTATTTTTCCTACCACCTTTGGAGCATTGGATGCATGGACCACATAGGGGATAAACATTAAATATGGGATATTAAATTCCATGTTACACTTAGGTTGCATATCTTCTCCTCGTGTAATTAATGTGGATCGTTAATTACATCAATTAATGGACCTTTAATTGAGAGGACAATTAATTCTCTAGAGAATCCTATGTTTAATTACATTCATGGGAAAAGAGAAATTTTGGGGGATATTGTGGGGGAAATTAGATGAAGCACTAACACTAAATCCTTCCAATGAATAACAGAGGTTCTGACGACGCCCATTGAGGAAATAATCTATGGTCAACAAATGCAGGTGGCTTTAACAAATATAGATTCTCCCTCCACAATCGGGACATCACCCCATGGTTCTTGAGGTAGGTCATTTTGTCATGATTAATTCTAAGAGTTTGAAGATGAATTAATCCCAACATTGTTAAGATGCAAACACGAAGGGTGTAGGCCAAACGAATAAGTCCAAGATCCTTCACTGCTTGATCTTTATTGAGTTCATCATGGGTAACTAGAAAATATAATGACAAGATGAACTCGAGATCCATGCAGCATTGGCAGCATCCTGAGAGGCCCATTAGTGCATTCATAAGGGAAAACGGACACCCAGAACTCACCCAGTGGCCTGTAGAAGACCCACCGATGAGGCACTGGAGCAGTAGCGCTATTGACCGGTGTCGGTGGGCGAAGGCATCTACCAGCACTCATTGGCCATAGAATGTGGAATCACTGCAAGATGCCATGGCATACCTGCATGGGCGGTCGGCTTTTGGCTGGCCACATTGGGGGATGGGCATCTTGTCGTCACATGCTGCGGATAGAGGCCATGACTTCAAAGTTGCGACTAAGGGATCCTCGTACCATGTAGGTCTAGTGGACAGTGGGGTAGTTCCACATGGAACCATCGGTTGAATAGATGAACAACTCTTGAACCATTTATGATGGAGGGGTTGCACGACTCCTCGCGAGGGTCACGCCATCTAGTGGGCCAGGACGGTCTGTTGCCCAGCCGGCTGAGCCCGCCGCGACCCTGTCCATCCAATTCGGGCCGAGACATAATGGAACTAGGTCTAACTCGGACTGGGCTAGGGAAAACTAAACTGGTTTGCGTTGGTCGGACTAGGTCGGACCAGACCTGGACCCTTTATGGTGTAGTTTCCCTCAAAAGGATGGATCTTACAAAACCGATGTCCATTTGACAAGATATCTATAGTGTTGGAATCCTTGGGATGAGATGGTCCTTATGAGATACTCCACCTGAGGTTTGGGTAATTTTGGAGTATGTCTAGGTTGGATCGTAAACAAATCTAGCCAGGCCCTCGGCACTAATATGCCTATAACGCTCAGACTGAGAATCCAATTGATGCGTCATCTATTGTGTTAGAAACCTAATGAAATGACAGAACATTGAAATAATTTTTAGTTATAATTCATGCTATTTTATGTATGACCAATGGATGGAGGAGAAGAACCTACCAGAATCAAGCATAGTATGTATGAGAATCCAGTGGCTATATGATACTTGAAGAATGAATAGAGATCATGTGTGGATCAGCACGTAGAGATACTCTGTTGATCAAAACCTAGTGATCCAGGGCAGATCAAGACCATGTGATCTTGTTTGGATTAGTACCTAGAGATTCTATGTGGATTAGCACCTAGAAATCCTGTGGGGAGCATCACCTAACAATCCCATGTGGATCAACCCTGAGAGATCCTATGTAGATCAGTAGTAGAACCCCTAATCGAATAACATAATCTAGATTTATAACTAATCTTCTATACATATGTACTTAAGCTATACTTGGTTAGATTTGAGTCTTTCTCTTTGGGATTTGTAACTGAGATGATGATTTTTGGTTTTCCATAGGGGAATTATGAGAGACCTTTGGGGGTTTTGGGTTCAGTACTGGGTATTGTTATACTCACCCCTACACAAGAATCACCCGCATGTTGTTTTGTCTTGTGCAGATGATGATCAAATCAATTGAGATGATATGAGCGAGTAATATCTGGTACACGAAAGTGACTGGTTGACATGGAGAGTTATGGAGATGACTTGTAGTTACACTTCAGGTAGGATCCTTTGTGGTCAATCTTAGGAGCTATTTTCTGTTTTCTATGGTAGTTGTATCTTTTCTGGTGGGCATGTATTCTGGCCCCTTTAAATTTGGTACATACTATTACACTTAGATGTGGTTTCTCCTTAATCTTTTGTTTATTTTTACTTTTTCATAGTGTACCCAGATTTTGTGTGTACATTTTTTAAGGTAATGCCTTACCATTTTTGGGAGATTCCTTTCTGATGCTAGTTTCCAACCCCTAGAATTTGGAAGGTGGGTTTGGGGTAGTCACGGAACAGGCCCGAGGGGATGAGTCGTGACATCATAGATGGGCATGAGTGATGAAAAATGTTCAAAAGTGTTATAAAATGGTATGTTTGTGTAGCCAATCCATAAGACACTAATCATTTTCTACCTCATGTTATGCTACTATTTGATGGATGTGTAATTTAAATCCTTATATTATAGTTTAGTTTATGTTTAGTTTAGCATGTGTTTCACACCCTGTTTCATCATAGTTACCTATTAATTATACTTTTTATGTATGTAATGTGCTCGGCGGAAGTTTGGGAGCCTTTAAATTTCCCCCATCAATTATGAGGCTATCGGAAGGATTGTCTTGGTTCATTGAATCCCAATTCCCTTAATAAGTCTTCATTTGTGGTAGTTTTTAGTAGTTCCTCTTAAATTTAATATACTTTCTCTCTTTGAATTATAGATATATTTCAATTCAGATATATATGATGTTTCTGATTCAAATCATGGTGAGTTTTTCCTTTGTTTATGTCATGGGAAGAGATCTAACGTTGGTTTTTGGGGATTCAGCCCAGTTTTGGTTAGAATTTTCATGTCATTATTCAGTTTATACATAATTATTGAGGTTGGTGGCTTCAATCTGAACTATCTATCATATACCATATTGTCTTTGTTTCAAAATTATTGTTTTCCATTAAATTGACTATGATATTAGAGTGGGAAGCATGGTAGGGACCTTATTTACGACGGTTTCGAGATTTATGATTTTGTTGCAATTAGTTTTGAAAATATCATTGTTTCCATGATTTTTAAATGTTGATTTTTAAATAGTTCATGCTTGTTTTGGTTTAAATTGCTTGTTTTAAGGGTTTTCAATAAATGAATATTTTTATTACATTTGATGGAAATGGTTTATTTGAAATGGTTTGGGAATATATGGTTTTGTCTGAGTTTATGATTTTGTTGTGATCATGAATATGGGGTGTGTACCATTAGGGTAAAAAGGGATATGAACCATGATGAGGTTAATGTGTAATTGGGGGAAAGAAGATTGACCAAATTGTGATGGCTTAGAGAATGGATGAGAAACCAATCATGTGTATGGAACTATTAGTTAATCCTGAATGTGTGGGTGTTTGTATCATGGAATGTGTATTCAAAATTTGAATGTGAAATTGATAAAATATATGTTTTGTTTTTTTTCCTCGAAAAATGTCTTTAATGGAAATCATTTTATATTTTTCTAAAAACTATTAAAAATTTTTAATTTTGTTTATATAAGTTTTTTAAATAAATATGATAAAGTGTTATATCCTTTATTTATGAGTGGGGAACTCATTTTGGGAAAGCCTACTGAGTTTTGTTACTCACACCTCCTTTAGAAAATTGGTTATTATATAGATACTTCCTATAATGATACATTTAAATGTAATGTATCACACTTCATTAGTGGAGTATCATGATACATGGTTCGTATTGTGTAGTTGTAGCATGTATCTTGTCAGGAGTGGTGGGATTTTCTTTAGGTGACACTATGTGTTTGACTATTGTGTTTTAGTCTTCCATTTTGGTAGTCCGATTATAGATAGGTTTAATATTCATTATTATTCATTGATTTGTATGCTTTTTTTATCATGCATCAATAAGTGGTTATTTGTTTATGGTGTGTTCAGTTGGGTCATTTTATTTCTATAAGGGAAAATCACCTGAAAACAGTATTTAATCCCTTAGAAATTATTTTTAGTCTTTGTAACCTTGGGGATGTTACTTAAGTCCAAGTAGATATTCATCATTGGCTCAAGACACTATGGATGGGTAGGATGTTAAAGTGGTCTAAATTTTTTCATCCTTAATATTAAATTATTATTAGTTAATTTGATACCTGGTTATAAGTTGTCTCTGTTTGGATGTTGATAATTCATTATGGTTTAATCCTCATATCAGGTTCGTAGAAAGTAGTAGAATTTTCATAAAATGAAATATAGAGCATGAAAATACGTAGATAACCTTTTTTTTCTTCTGAACTTCATGTTACTAGGATTCTGGGTACATATGTATTTTGGATACACTTATATGAATTGGAATATCATTGTCATGGGTTAAGCCACTGAGAAGATCATGAAATTAACTCATAGAAATGACATCCCACTTGACTATGTAATTCATTTTGAGTAATTATTTATGACTTTGTTATGAACATAATTATTTGTTAAAAAATATTTTTAATTTTATTTCAAATGTGAGATTTTGAAAAAGGTTAGATATAGGTATTTTAAAAAAATTTGATTTTCAAAAGTGTTGTGAAATTTTAAAAAATTGATAAACATGGAAAATAATGAACTATTAAAGAAATGATGTGATTTATATGATATTCTATATTTGGAAATTGTTATCCATTCAGTTTCTTGAGAGTGATACTTATGGAATTTGTTGTGTTTATAGAAATAGAACACGATGAGTGTCAAAGAAAACAAACGTAAGAAGTTTTTGAGAATGTGGTTGCACCTCAAACATAGGTGAACCAACAGCTGGTTCAAATTATAGTCTATGCATTTCAAGATGTGGATAGAGGGAATTGAAGGGATGAACAAAGGAATGTGAACCATTCAATTTTTTTAGAAGTGGAATTTACTGAAACATCAGTGTGATTCGGAACCAAAGAAAGAAGAGGTGTGGCCTAATAGGATGAATCTAATATTTAATTTCCTAGGAACACTTGAAGATAAACAATTCTTGATTTCAACATATATTCTCAAAGATTTTAAATAGATGTGGTGGGATTGTTTTGTTCATGAAAAATTAGATCAAGGCCCTGCATGAGAGGATTTTGAATAATTATTTTTCAAAAAATTATATCCTCACATATTAAAAATTGTGTGAATGATGGACTCTTTCATATTAAAGTAGGATTGTCAAAAAACGATAATGTTTTTAGTAAAATCTATAAACTTAGTCCACTTTGTTGTCAAATATTCTTATAGTTTTCCCTTAAAGTAATGGTTCATTGACATTGAGATGAGGTAGGAGATTCTCTCAAAGTCTAATTTTTTAGAATGATGTATACAAATATGGCCAATAGAGTTAATGTGACTGAAAGGGAAATTATTGGAGCTACAAGTGGAGGGAGTTTGTTGATACTTATTGGAAAAGGAGGGATATAAAATTCAGGGAAAAATAAAAAAAGGGAAACCAATTTCCATGGTAGTGGAATGACTCAAAATTATACGGTTGGATTAGAGAACCCTCCTCATATACCCAATAACAATATTTGATGTTTCCAGTGTAGAACGTTTGACTCTATAAAGTGTGAGTGTACAAAACCAGTGAAAGAATTCCACATTTCTAATCATATGGGGAATAATTATTTCTATTTATCAAGGTTCTCCATGTTCAAGTGTTTGAGACACTTCTCATGTGTCAAAAAAATCATATGCATTAATGGGAAGCGGTAATTATAATACATATCATTAGTAGAGCTGAGTTTTCCATGGTTATTCACGGAATACCGTGAATCCACGGTAAGGGAAATCCCAATATGAGAATAATGAACAACGTTACTTGAGTAAGTAATTATATGGAGATGAGAAATCTATTTTGGATGATCAATTAGTACCATATATGGTTCAAGGTATAGATCTTTGGAATTCTACCCATATGTAATATTTGTTTGATATGGATACATCCCATTCATTTATATCTTATCTTGATCTTGATTTTTTTGTGTTTAAATGGTGAGATGTTGACATATATATTGAATCATAAAAATACTCTTGGTCTAAGAGAATTTAAATCCTTGTTTTGTAGAGTCTGTTTTATAACTATTGATGGGGTCAATTGGATATGGAATTTATCTATGATTTAGTGGATATTTTTATCTAAATCTGGTTATGGACTGGTTTACATTGTATAAGGACCACATTTAATATAATACATGAAGGGTCAATAGGCTTGTTATCACCATGATTTTGAATTTTCTAATTAAAGTTGGTAGTGTTGAATTTGGGATCGACAAAATAGGTCCATGATAAATATTTTCCGTTAGTTTTTTATTAGTTTCAAGATGGTATTCCTAAATATTTCTCTGGATCACCACCCACTAGTGATTTTGAATATAATATTGATCTATTTTTGAGAACTATTCTTATTTCCCTTCCATATTATTGGATGGAACCAACAATGTTACGATAATTGAATGTGAAAATGTAAGAAATCTGAAAAAATAGATTATTTGGCATAACATGTCTATATGGGTAGCACTGGTATTTTTTTCGAAATAGAATAAGTAACTATATGGTTATGTGTGTTTTATCAAAAAATTAACTACGTTATGATAAATAATCGATATACACTTCCCTTCATTGATTATCTATTCAATGGACTGAGGGGTCATTAGTGGTTCTCTAAAATTGACATCTGAATAGGTTATCACCAATTGTGGGGTTGGAAAGAGGATATTCTGAAGAAATATTTTAGAAGTATATATGCCCATTACATGTATGTATTTTGGCCTTTTTTTCTTACTAATGAACTAGATGTATTTATGTCATCGAAGAATCAGATATTCAAATATATATCAATTATTTTTTTGTGGTGTTTGTGGATGACAGATTTTTGTAATCAATGTCATGGGCTGGTCTAGGAAACACTTGATGATAGTGTTGATAATTCTATGAGACAATCAATAGTATTCAAAACTATTCAAGTGAGATTTTTGGATGAAGGAGGTATGTTTCCTTGGATACGAAAATTATGATAGATGCATTTAAGTGGGTCCATTAATGATAGAGGAAATTATCTCTTAGAAAATTCCAAATAATGACTTTGAGATATGTAGTTTCCTTAGTCAATTTGGTTATTAATGATGCATTGTTCATGATTTTTCATGACTAGATTCACATATGACATCCTTGAAAATGAATTATTTTCAAGAGAATTTTTTTTCATTACATTAGTATTGATGTATATTTTCTTGGAATCAGGATAAGCGTATGTGGTGTATTATGATGGTTTGAGAAGTGGGTTGGAATGTGTTCTAATGTAAGGATATCATGTTGTTTCTTATAGCTCAATCCGGTTATAGTTTTATGTAAAGAACTACCCAAAATACTATTTGTTGTTACTTACTATATTACATTCATTGATGACATTGTGCCATTAGCTATTTGGTGGGTAATTTATAGTGTTTAGATATCATATGAGTTTGAAACATATTTTGTCACAATGTTATTTGAACCCGAGACAAGGAAGGTAGATAGAGTATCTCAGAATGTTCTTCATTGAATTGATGTATACACCAAGTTAATTCAATTTGGTGGAAGTTGCATTGAGTAGGAAGTTACACGTTCAGTTGGAAAAAATGATTTAGAGTAGTGTAATTTGATGTTGTTCCTAGTCCACTAGAACTTGAATGTGAAGACCAATGTGAAGTTATGGGTTATATTCAATTTTCGTTCGTTCGTAATTTGGTAGAAATAGATAAAGAGGAATAGATGCCTGAATTTGTATTTATTTGTATAAGGTAAAAAATCAATGGTGCGGAGACCATTGATGGATTGAAGATGGATTATAATCCATTTTAGTGGATTTGAGATCAATTGTTATACTTATATTTTTTTAGGAACAACTTCTTCATGTATACCACCATTCAAGATGGAGTGTTCAACCATTAATATAGAAGATGAATATTGCATTGAAATCATTGTTTTGGTGGGTCATAATGGCAAAGAAGGTGGCTGAGTTGTTTCAAGATGCATAACATGTCTCTAGGTTAGGGTAGGACATCAACAACCAGAAGGTATGTTGTAGTATTTTTCTTTTCCTATTTGGAAATAGGAATATATAGTGGTGGGTTTTTGAATAGGTATCCTAAGAATGGGTTGGAAACACAATTCCAAATGGGTGATGGTGGATCAAATCATATAGACCGTACATTTCATCCCTATTTTTGAATCTCATACTATAGAGGAATTAATAAAAATATATATTTGAGATGTTGCAATGAGGCATGGAATACTGGTCTCGATAGTGTTAGGCATAGATATGAGGTTTACATATCAATTATATAAATCCTTACTGCAATACCTTTGAAATTATTTATCTATGAGTATGTAATTTCATCCTCATATGGAGGTATAATCTAAAAGGATGGTAAAAAACTTTTTAAGAAATATTTTTGGATTGTTTAATAGATTATGGTCGATCATGGGAGGAGCACATACCATTAGTGGAGTTCCCTTATGACAACATTTTTATAGCCTCAAAACAAATGGATATTTTTGAAGCATTGTATGGGTGTCCTTATTGTTATCCACTATTTTGGGTGGAAATAGGTGAGACTTCACTCCGTGGGATGAGACTTTTCCGAGAAACAATAGAGAAGATTCAGTTGATTAGGAAATGGAAGTAGACCAAGAAAAGTCATCAAAAAATATTATGTATATCATTTTCTATGGACATTTTCGTTTTAGGCGATTGATCATTTTTTTCTCGAGCATCTATCAAAGGCGTGGACATTGTTTTTTGGATATCAAAGAAAGTTATATCCTAGATACATATTCCATTTTGAGAGAAATTCATGGGTTAGGGAGGTGGCATATTAGTTGGAATTTTCACCATGGTTCAGTTCTATCCTTAATATTTTTCAGGTATCTAATTTTAAAAATTATCATCCTGATCATGAACATGTGATTTGATGGGATCACGTTGACTTATATCTAAATACTTCACTGGTATATGTGACCATACAAATTTTGGATATAAAATATACTGTCACGCATGGTTAAATTATTTTTATACTAGGATTTTTGTAGCATCATTGTCAAATTTAAGAGGTGACGTGGGAATGTGATAATGAAATGGTCGAGAAATTGTCTGAACACTTTCAATGCAATGTTCCTTATCTACTTTATAGATATGGAAATGCCAATAGTGGATAGAATGTAGAACCCCAAGGTTTAAGTAATTAACCCTATCCTTTTAAATTTTTAATTTTTGATGTTTTTATGATATTTGGGAGGTTTTGGATGGGAATTGGATTATTTTTAGGTATTTTTGAGGGTTCATGGATTGATCATGGATTTTATAAACTATGAAACTCAAACAAGAAACCATAAATAGTGAGACCTAAGACCATGGGGAGTCACATGGTTAGGCGAATAGTTTGGCCAAATTGTGCAGCCAGCTAAGAGAACCCATGAAAAGTGGTATATTTTTATTTTTCATGGTTGGCAAACATTTTTTCTTACCATGTAGGAAAACCATGCGATGTGATTCTTGAGGTAGAGGCTGGTGCACATTTTTCACACAATTTACCTAACCGTGTGAACAATCATCCACCGTTTAACAGTAGGTCTTAAAAAAGTGAATTTGGGTCAATATTAGCTCTAAACTCCCTTTTTCTTAATTTTATCCCTAACTTGATATTTCTTCCTCAAAATGGTTGTGGAGTCTACCCCAATCAATCTGGAGGTGATTTTAAGGATTTTCCTTGTTTATTGAAGCCCTATTACATTGGTAAATATTTGTTTGTGTTTTCTTTTGGATGTTTTTTTAGATCTAATTCCCTCCCTCTCTCGTAGTCTTTGATATATTCTGATGTAGATAGATCAATGTTTTTTACACTAATAATGGTTATATTTTTCTTTTTGGATGGTAGGGGATGAGATATAAGGTGTGTTTTTTTTGAGATTCAACCCAATTTTGGTTGGTGTATTATTTTGTTCTTCATTTTTATCATAATTCCCAAAGTAGGCATGTAACGCCCCGACCCTAATTACCTAGAGTCGGTGCATTATTACATAACATTGGCATGATCACGAGAAAGATCAAGTCTCGAAAGACCGATTAGTTTAGTAGCCTTGGAATAACTAGATACATCCATAAATTTTACATTACATCATAAAAAAAACATCTAGTCTTTATATCCCCTCATACTATCCCTGCAGGTCATTCATAAATTACTTCTTCATAATCCTGGGAAAAAATAAAACATTGAAAGGGGTGAGCTCAGATGCTCAGTAAGGATAACATTATAGCAGAAGCTTTCATAAATAAGCATAAACACTTAAGGAAATTTATAACTAAAACAAAAGCCTTTTAAACTTGAACTTCAGCATAAAATGGAAAAGGTTAAACGAAATAATGCCATTTACTTACTCACATGGATATTCTACTAGTCGAATGATCACATGCAATATCAATAACCACTTTCATAATGATTGAATGCATAATGTCAGACTATCATAACCACATAGCCAAGGCCTTGTGCCAATACTACAAATAAGATTTTTCCAAGGCCTTGTGCCAAGACACTAGTTTGTCTCATGAGACCTACCGATGCATCGAAGAGGTATAACGGGCTCCACCTGTCACTTATTAAGTCCAATGCATTCCTCATATGAATAGGTTTAAACATAAAATAAACATTCGTATTAAAACTAGCACACGAAATTTCAATACTTTAACCACAAACCATGAATGGTATAAAAATAGAACATCCACAGTCAAACATAACTCATTTGATACAATATGGAAGATTGTATTGTATCACATTAACCTCAATCATGAATAATGAAGGATGTTGACATAGATGAAAATAATCATCAAAACTATTTGAGGGAAATATCCCCCTTTTCTTGAAATCATTTAAAAGTCACACTATTTGTCAAGAAGCCATTTAAAAATAGATTTTTTGAATCAAAGTGTCCCATACCACTTTGAAAATTTTAAAAGGAGTTTTATTTTAAAAATTAAATGTCCATATATATAAATCCTTAAAACTATTTTTAAAACATGGACATTAATGAGCAAGATATAGAAGAATAAGTCTTTAAAACATTTTAAAATGGTATTTTGGTTAGAGATTCTAACCAAAAGAGAGACACTTGAATACAAATATTTGAGGTAATCAAAAATTTGTAATATCATGAGAATAAAGGGATTCATGATATAATATGTCAAAGTACATTATATACACCACATAAATGTGATTTGGTGTATATCAACAAAGAAGTCTCAGTTGAATGTAAATTGAGATGAAATCTCTCGTAAAGGCAGTATCCTCATGTTAAGGATAAATCAACGACATAATTATGTGTGAAAAAAAAAATACACTAAATATTATTGAATATTCAGTGTAAAACAATCAAAGGATATTCACACATATTTTTTTAGAAACAACACCAACGAATTGGATGTTTAACTCAACAAATGGTGAAAGAGTTAAAATTACTCTTATCAAATTCATATTAATGACTTGAGAATTATCAATGGAGTGATTATCTGTATCTTAAGTATATCCATAGGAAGGGGAGTGGAAATTATGACATAATCAAATGAATCGCGATTCCACACATAATCTTGGAGTAATATAATCAATGAAATATGCGTAAAGCCGAATGAGTGGAAATTGAAATCTCAAATTCCCTTATCGATTTGGTAACTTACGAAACAAACAACCATGAAATAAGGAACATACCATGAATATGTAAATACCCATAAATTAAAGTATATTACACAATGAATAATATCATGGGCAGTACACATACACCACATGTAATAATTAAGTGGTGAACAATGGAATTCTCACGAAATTAAGAGCGAGATAAGAAACTCCTTACCACGTTAATCAACTGAGTCGTATGGACAAAAGTTAATAACCACCAAATTATTTACAGAATAACATGAATATAAAGATAATCATGACAATATATATCAAATGGCAGTACACAATACACCACTTTCAATAATTTAGTGGCGAACAATGGAAATCTCACGGAATTGAAAGTGAGATAAGAAAATCCCTTACTTGTACTTTTTCCTTGGTCGATGGTAGGTTTACCTCCTGTATAATGGTGAAATAATTGTTATTGAATAATACAAGAATCATTTACTTTAATATGATATCATATATGATCTTTTAACATTGATTTGTTAATAATATCTTAGAATTATCGTTATTTCGGGTGTTAACGGGTTCATTTTACTTTATATTCTTTGTTATGTGAGCCATATTAGTTATTAATGGGATGTATATTATTCATATCCAGAATGATATCATGTCCTTAGATACTATTTTTAAATCATCAAATTATAATTATACTTGAATGGATATGATGGACAATGAATCTCATCGCGTTCGTGGAGAAGGTAGTCCGTACATACACACGAGCGACAATATCATTCTTTTGATATTAAAATAATATATAATTGGATTTTATATCATATATACAGAATCATTATCATGTTATATTTATTATTTACATGAGTTACACATCATTATTATACCCATCCAAATAATAATATATTGAATAACAATTACACCACGACGTGGAGACCGTAAGCCGTACGTACGCACGTATGGTGACATGTTATTCAAAGGATGGATAGAATACTGAATATGGTTGTAACATATTTATAATAACATCATAGTATATATATGATACTGGAGTTATTATTTTATAATGGTAATAACAAAGAAAGAGGAAGTGGAAGAAGAAAAGAACTAAAAAAGGGGTGGTGAAAACATTACCTCTTCTTCGGGTTCTTCCTTTTGATTTGATCAAAAGGGCTCCTTAGGTTGGCTTTCTTATCAAAATAAGGCCTCTAGGTTGTAGTGAGGGAAGATGGGAGAGTATTTGGGCAGAGTTTTTCCGAACCAAAAGGCTTTGAAGGTGTGAAGAAATGAGAAGGAGGAGTGCCTTTTTATAAGAGGGGTGAGGGGCACCTTTGGAAAAGCTAGAAATATTAATTTATAATAAATTCATATTCAGTTTCTAATGGCTCCAAAGTTAACTATTCAAAGGTTAAGGTGGGTATAGGTCGAAAACCACTTTATATTAACCTTATCTTTAAGTATTAACTCTATGTTAATTAGTTTCACTTTTACAATGTCTCTTTGTATTTTTATATAATATGGTTAATTAACATACTATATACATCCATGCGACCCCCAAGTGGTCCATTAATGATGAACCTATCATGATATAAGTCTCTTGGCCGAACCTTAGATTTTTAGGAATTTAATATCAATTAATAATATAATAATTGTTTTAAGAACTCTTTTATGTCAATTTTGACACTATTCAATAGTTGATTTTTGTGAAACTCATAACAGATTGATTACTTCGCAAAAAGTAAATTAAATCAATACTAATATATCATATTATTCTAGAAAAGTATTTTAATCCATTAAAAGTTTCATATTATATTTATTTGGGTATTTATAATATCAATTATTTTAATTTTTCACTATTATAGTAATTACTTAATCATAATTGTGTCATAAATAAAATAAATTATTTAATGTCTAAAAATTATAAATAAAATATTATTATGTAGAAAATCGTTTTAGCTTTCTAATGAATATTTATAATCGAACATCCAACATATATAACCCTATGTAAAAATTGTTGTTCTAAAAGATATATGCTTCTGTCATTTTTGTATTCATTTTAACTTAATTAAAATAAAGTGTCATTATCACTTACAAGTGGATCCTTGGGGTCCCCAAATCGACCCAAAGATACCCAGGGTCGACCATGTATCAACCAATAGGGTTAAGACACGTTTTAGGGTAATTTAGTATTATTATAATATTATTTTTAACCCTTATTTACCGGATTTACCCTTAACCATGGTAAATAAAATATTTACCGCAGTAATTATTCAAAATGTCTAAAAATAAAAGTTAACTATTTACACAATTTGAACATCCTGATTCCAAATATGGAATCCATTTTCCTAAATTGAAAACACAGAAGTGGCAGAAATTAATTTAAAATTAATTCCCGCTGTCAAAACAAAAAGCGTGTTTTTAAGAGATAATAACTATCAAAAGATTGACACTTGTCTATGTTCGGTTTAATTGTAAAATTATGTCCAATGACCAACATTATATTAAATCGTAAAAATATATTCTAAATATACTTTAAAACTACTAAAATTCATAATTTATCACTATTAATTATTTTGATTAAAAAAGTTGTTTTTAATTAAAATTTAGTAATTTTAACTATTCATCAAAATATGAAAGTTATCCGAAAAGTACCAAAATTTCACCTTAGGCTAAATTAGATATTCCGAATCCAAAAATGAAGTCCATTTTGAAATATAAAATATATATAATTTTAAAAAGTAGGTATTACTATTCATAACGGCTAGTTTGATCGGTTGTGGTGTGTGTTAAAACTCGAAGTTGCGTACAACACACGCTACTGTTTTATTCAAAGGAAAGCATACCGTGGAAGCTTGGGATGTTTCATTTTAAATTTTTTTGATGTCTCCATTTAGTCAAGAAGTTTAAAATATTGTATTTAAAAAGTTTTCACTATTAAAAGTAGATAAAAGTGCAATACTGAAAATGAATCTGTTCTTTCATTATGACTAAGAAACTCATTATATGGATTCCAAAATTATAAGGATTATATAAAGTTTAAAATTTAGTCAATACTATTCATGACCTCTTTTAATGGATTTTTTTTGTAAGTCAAGGTGTGATTGAACTCAGTGTTGTGTGTAGTGCAAGTTATTGAATTATTTTTAAGAAATAACACACTATGAAATCTTGGGGTGTTACATTCTCCCCTCCTTCAATAAATTGCGTCCTCGTAATTTGAAATTGTTCTTCGAAAATAAAAGGTTGAAAATAGAAAATATATTTGTGGGAAAACCCACATCGGAAATTGGGTTACTAAAATTTAGTCTTAATATGAGGAAAAGAGAAATGAAAGGGTCACCATCGAATTATGATCTCGATTAGGAGAACATTGGTGGTAATTAGAGACATATAATTGGAGGAAAAACATAAATATTTATAGTTAGTGATTGAGGTCATCAATTACAAACAAGTATAAAATTGAGGTCCTTAAACTCATCAATCTATGATGATTTGAAATACCATCGGTCCAACAAAACATAGGGTATTGGGATAACACATTTTTGACGTTTCAAAATATCTTAGTTGAAATCCCACATCGAAAAATGAATTAATGAGGCATGTATTTAAAATAAAGAGTGGAAAGTATGAAGATTACCGAAAATAACACATACTAGGGTTCCATGTAGGAAAATATGGATATGGAAGAGAAATCTAACCATCAATTATCTGATTGAGAGTGGTAGAGAACATGGCTATGAAAAGGCCAACAATCCCAAAGCCATAAAGTAGTGATGATTTAAGGTACCATCTTGGAAAACATTTTTTTTAAAGTTACATTACATAAGGAAGAGGAATTCATTTATGATATTGACTAAGAACATTATGAGATATACTTACATTTTAAGTATATTTTCATTATTTAATAAATTTTCACCACTAACTCAATTTTTTTTAAACGATAAGTATTCAAGAAGACTTGGTCACACTGGAAGAGCTAGAATAAACATCTATAGAATCACATGATCCATGCAGGATAAACCATATATTTACATTGTCTTTAAAGATTAATCAAAACCAAAATGGTTAGTTAATGATCTAATGATCCCCCAAAAGGATATTCATTGAGATAAATTTGTACTAATCTTAATTTCTAAAATTAAACCAACAATACCCCAAAGTTAAATAGATACCATTCAATAACCAATTGTCCTTAAAATCCTTTAATATAATCCAAACTAATATTGAAACCCAAAACATAGAAGAATTTGATTATGTAGTCTCCCATGTTACATTGTATCTCCAAATGACATCAAATACTCTTAAAGTCACATACTTAAAAGTAATTAACATCATCACATATCCTCTGTTATAGGTTAATCATTTCCATAAATAACCCAAATCACTATAAATCAAAAATAAAAACGTAGATAAAAATCCACCATTACTCTACAAATGAAACCTCATTGTATTCTATTTTCCTTGGGCATATAGTGTTCCTAACAAAACGAACATCTTCCAAAATAACATTTATCACTTAATCACCAAATCATTTTCCTATACCAAGGGTATTCATTTGATAAGACATAAGAACCCAAATCATCTTATTATTGATCAATAAAATCATTTAACAAAAGAAAATAGTCACACTAACCAGGGACTTCACGTAGTCCAGTGGTAGGCGATAATCCCAATCGCACTTTGGTTGTGGGCTCGATTCCCACAGCTTTGTCCGATGCGACGGGTTGTCACACGGTCTACGTGTTGTCCTTTTTCAAAAACTATATTTTATAATATTACCAAAATGAGATAAATTCCTCAAAATAACATAATTTAACCACAAATGTTATATCATACATTGCATTTTCATCCCAAATTATAATAACTTATCATTTTCTCAAACCCCAATGATCATATAAAACCAAATGGTTATTTACACCTATATCCACAAGAGTAGAGACAATTATTCCTCAAATATCATTCTCACATGGAAAACAGCGGGGTTACAAATACAAGAGAAAATTATTCCAAAGTAAACCCAACAACAAGGAGTGCTAATACTTTTTAAATTTTTCTCCAACCATTTATTTCCACATAGCTTCTTCTTTGACCAAGAAAATATTCTATAGAATAGGACATTCATTCGGGTAATGGCCAGGTCCCCTACATTTACGGAATATGACTGTAAATGGAATCTTGGGACCATTTTTATCTTCTTCCATATTACTCTTCATTTTTCTTCAGCAATTCTTCACATTATGTCCTTCCTTCCCGCACGTAAAACATTTCGTTGTCCCATTGAGACACTTTCCTAGGTGTCTCCTTCCCCATTTCCCGCATGATGAAAATTGAGGTTTCTTTTCTCTATAGTCTCCATTGCTGGAGGTCTTATCATTTATCACCTTTCTCTTCCTTGTTGAGTCTGGGAGTTGGTTAATATATATGTTGTTGATCATATTTTTGGAAAACAGATTTGGCATAAAGACGATATCTTTTACGCCTATCAACATTCCATTTTGTTGCTCATTTCCACCATCGTTCCCACCTTGTACATCATTCTCAAAGTCACTATGACTTCCTTGGAATCCAGCCATTGACTAAAACCAGAAATCATTGTGTGAGTAATAGTAGTCGTAAAATCATTTAGAGATTAAAATGTCACCATATTCTCAATTTGAAACATATTAGGATTAACCATGGTCATTTACTCTCATCTTATGTATATATTACTTAAATCGGTTTGTAAAGAAAATGTAAATTATCCTAACCATATCCCCCGGGAGTGTCGTAACCAAGAGTGAAGCAAGGCCCGTTATCGTGCACCAGTTCCCGTTCGAGTCTAGCTCAAAGCGCTGTTTTCGGGTTTTACCCCTAGGTACATCTGTGCCAGAGCCACCTCTACCTGCTCGTATCCAGACAGGGATGTATTGCTCGGAAAACTCACAAAATCTCCACAATACCAAAATTCTAGGAAGTTCTTTTATTCTAATCCTCAAAGTTTATCTTAGGTCTACGTGCTCTAATCAGAGTTTATCTAAATCTAGCTACCAAGGTTTGTAATAAACTTCCTCTGATACCAACTGTAACGCCCCGACCCTAATTACCTAGAGTCGGTGCATTATTACATAACATTGGCATGATCACGAGAAAGATCAAGTCTCGAAAGACCGATTAGTTTAGTAGCATTGGAATAACTAGATACATCCATAAATTTTACATTACATCATAAAAAAAACATCTGGTCTTCATATCCCCTCATACTATCCCTGCAGGTCATTCATAAATTACTTATTCATAATCCTGGGAAAAAATAAAACATTGAAAGGGGTGAGCTCAGATGCTCAGTAAGGATAACATTATAGCAGAAGCTTTCATAAATAAGCATAAACACTTAAGGCAATTTATAACTAAAACAAAGCCTTTTAAACTTGAACTTCAGCATAAAATGGAAAAGGTAAAACGAAATAATGCCATTTACTTACTCACATGGATATTATACTAGTCTAATGATCACATGCAATATCAATAACCACTTTCATAATGATGGAATACATAATTCAAGACTATCATAACCACATAGCCAAGGGCTTGTGCCAAGACTACAAATAAGATTTTGCCAAGGCCTTGTGCCAAGACACTAGTTTGTCTCATGAGACCTACCGATGAATCGAGGAGATATAGCGGGCTCCACCCATCACTTATTAAGTCCAATGCAATCCTCATATGAATAGGTTTAAACATAAAATAAACATCCGTATTAAAACTAGCACACGAAATGTCAATACTTTAACCACAAACCATGAATGGTATAAAAATAGAACATCCACAGTCAAACATAACTCATTTGATACAATATGGAAGATTGAATTGTATCACATTAACCTTAATCATGAATAATGAAGGATGTTGACATAGATGAAAATAATCATCAAAACTATTTGAGGGAAATATCCCCCTTTTCTTGAAATCATTTAAAAGTCGCACTATTTGTCAAGAAGCCATTTAAAAATAGATTTTTTGAATCAAAGTGTCCCATACCACTTTGAAACTTTTAAAAGGAGTTTTAATTTTAAAACTTTAATGTCCATATAAATAAATCCTTAAAACTTTTTTTAAAACATGGACATTAATGAGAAAGATATAGAAGAATAAGTCTTTAAAACATTTTAAAATGGTATTTTGGTTAGAGATTCTAACCAAAAGAGAGACACTTGAATACAAATATCTGAGGTAATCAAAAATTTGTAATATCATGAGAATAAATGGATTCATGATATACTATGTCAAAGTACATTATATACACCACATAAAAGTGATTTGGTGTATATCAACAAAGAAGTCTCAGTTGAATGTAAATTGAGATGAAATCTCTCATAAAGGCCGTATCCTTAGGTTAAGGATAAATCAACGACATAATTATGTGTGAAAACAAAATACACTAAATATGATTGAATATTCAGTGTAAAACAATCAAAGGATATTCACACATATTCTTATAGAAACAACACCAACGAATTGGATGTTTAACTCAACAAATGGTGAAAGAGTTAAAATTACTCTTATCAAATTCATATTAATGACTTGAGAATTATCAATGGAGTGATTATGTATATCAAAAGTATATCCACAGGAAGGGGAGTGGAAATTATGACATAATCAAAAGAATAGTGATTCCACACATAATCTTGGAGTAACATAATCAATGAAATATGCGTAAAGCCGAATGAGTGGAAATTGAAATCTCAAATTCCCTTATCGATTTGGTAACTTACGAAACAAACAACCATGAAATAAGGAACATACCATGACTATGTAAATACCCATAAATTAAAGTATATTACACAATGAATACAATCATGGGCAGTACACATACACCACATGTAATAATTAAGTGGTGAACAATGGAATTCTCACGAAATTAAGAGCGAGATAAGAAAATCCTTACCACGTTAATCAACTGAGTCGTATGGCCAAAAGTTAATAACCACCAAATGATTTACAGAATAACAAGAATATAAAGACAATCATGATAATATATATCAAATGGTAGTACACAATACACCACTTTCAATAATTTAGTGGTGAACAATGGAAATCTCACGGAATTGAAAGTGAGATAAGAAAATCCCTTACTTGTACTTTTTCCTTGGTCGATGGTAGGTTTACCTCCTGTATAATGGTGAAATAATTGTTATTGAATAATACAAGAATCATTTACTTTAATATGATATCATATATGATCTTTTAACATTGATTTGTTAATAATATCTTAGAATTATCGTTATTTCGGGTGTTAACGGGTTCATTTTACTTTATATTCATTGTTATGTGAGCCATATTCGTTATTAATGGGATGTATATTATTCATATCCAGAATGATATCAAGTCCTTAGATACTATTTTTAAATCATCAAATTATAATTATACTTGAATGGATATGATGGACAATGAATCTCATCGCGTTCGTGGAGACATTAGTCCGTACATACACACGAGCGACAATATCATTCTTTTGATATTAAAATAATATATAATTGGATTTTATATCATATATACAGAATAATTATCATGTTATATTTATTATTTACATGAGTTACACATCATTATTATACCCATCCAAATAATAATATATTGAATAACAATTACACCACGACGTGGAGACCGTAAGCCGTACGTATGCACGTATGGTGACATGTTATTCAAAGGATGGATAGAATACTGAATATTGCTGTACCATATTTATAATAACATCACAGTATATATATGATACTGGAGTTATTATTTTATAATGGTAATAACAAAGAAAGAGGAAGTGGAAGAAGAAAGGAACTAAAAAAGGGGTGGTGAAAACATTACCTCTTCTTCGGGTTCTTCCTTTTGATTTGATCAAAAGGGATCCTTAGGTTGGCTTTATGATCAAACTAAGTCCTCTAGGTTGTAGTGAGGGAAGTTGGGAGAGTATTTTGAAAGAGTTTGGCCGATCCAAAAGGCTTCGAAGGTGTGAAGAAATGAGAAGGAGGAGTGCCTTTTTATAAGAGGGGTGAGGGGCACCTTTGGAAAAGCTAGAAATATTAATTTAGAATAAATTCATATTCAGTTTCTAATGGCTCCAAAGTTGACTATTCATAGTTTAAGGTGGGGATAGGTCGCGAACCACTCAACCAATAGAATTTAGACAGGTTTGGGTACTTATATTAACCTTATCTTTAAGTATTAACTCTAAGTTAATTATTTTCACTTTTACAATGTCTCTTTGTATTTTTATATAATATGGTTAATAAACATACTATATACATCCAAGCGACCCCCAAGTGATCCATTAATTATGAACCTATCATGATATAAGTCTCTTGGCCGAACCTTAGATTTTTAGGAATTTAATATCAATTAATAATATAATATTTGTTTTAAGAACTCTTTTTGTCAATTTTGACACTATTCAATAGTTGATTTTTGTGAAACTCATAACAGATTGATTACTTCGAACAAAGTACATTAAATCAATACTAATATATCATATTATCCTAGAAAATTGGTTTAATTAATTAAAAGTTTCATATTATATTTATTTGGGTAGTTATAATATCAATTATTTTAATTTTTCACTATTATAGTAATTACTGCTCATCATTGTGTCATAAATAAAATAAATTATTTAATGTCTAAAAATTATAAATAAAAAATCATTATGCAGGAAATATTTTTATATTTCTAATTAATATTTATAATCTAAAATCCAACATATATAGCCTTATGTAAAAAGTGGTTTGCTAAAAGATATATGCTTGTGTCATTTTTGTATTCATTTTAATTTAATTAAAATAAAGTGTTATTATCACTTACAAGTGGATCCATGGGGTCCCAAAATCAACCCAAAGATACCCATGGTCTACCATGTATCAACCAATAGGGTTACGACACGTTTTAGGGTAATTTAGTATTATTATAATATTATTTTTAACCCTTATTTACCGGATTTACCCTTAACCATGGTAAATAAAATATTTACCGCAGTAATTATTCAAAATGTCTAAAAATAAAAGTTACCTATTTACACAATTTAAACATCCTGATTCCAAATATGGAATCCATTTTCCTAAATTCAAAACACAGAAGTGGCAGAAATTAATTTAAAATTAATTCCCGCTGTCAAAACAAAAAGCGTGTTTTTAAGAGATAATAACTATCAAAAGATTGACACTTGTTTATGTTCGGTTTAATTGTAAAATTATGTCCAATGACCAACATTATATTAAATGGTAAAAATATATTCTAAATATACTTTAAAACTACTAAAATTCATAATTTATCACTATTAATTATTTTGATTAAAAAAGTTGTTTTAATTAAAATTTAGTAATTTTCACTATTCATCAAAATATGAAAGTTATCTGAAAAGTACCAAAATTTCACCTTAGGCTAAATTAGATATTCCGAATCCAAAAATGAAGTCCATTTTGAAATATAAAATATATATAATTTTAAAAAGTAGGTATTACTATTCATAATAGCTAGTTTGATCGGTTGTGGTGTGTGTTAAAACTCACTAGTGCAGAAAACATTTTTTACGTCGGTTATTTTTCATTATTTACGTCGGTTTTTAGGCGACGTTAATACGGACGACGTTATAAATAACGTTTTTTATGTCGGTTATTTAAAACCCGACGTAACATCCCTAACATCACGGTGTTTATCACGTCGGTTCATTAATAACCGACGTGAAAAATGATGGGGGATGGGGATTTATAACGGCGGTTATTATATAACCGCCGTGATAAACCGCGGGTGGGGGGTTTAGCACGTCGGTTATATAATAACCGATGTGATAAATATGCGCGGGGGGGGGGGGTTTCAGGTCGATTATTTCTAAACCGACGTGATAAAACGTCTGGGATATCGTTTATCACGTCGGTTATGACATAACCGACGTGATTAACCCTTCCCCGGGCCTATTATCACGTCGGTTTCTAAAATAACCGACGTGATAAAAAGGCCTGGGAAATGTTTTAGCACGTCGGTTATCCAATAACCGACGTGGTAAATCGATTCCCATGCCTTTTAGCAGGTCGGTTATATTCAGAACCGACGTGATAAAAGGCCCGGGAACGGTTTAGCACGTCGGTTCTCGAAAAAACCGACGTGATAAACCCCTACCGATTTATTTACCACGTCGGTTATAAAATAACTGACGTGAAAGCGATATATATTTTTTTTTAAAATAATTGCACTGCTCTCACCAAAAAGCAACCAGAAACCAAACAACAAAAATAACCATGCCATCCCTCCCCCAAGCCCCAACTGAACCCCACCCTCATCTATACCCACCTAACAGCCTGGCCAGCCCTCCCCCACCACATTGGAGCCCCACCACAACCCTTGGACACCCCCACCCCTTGGACAGCCCCCCCACCTTCATTTACACCCCCACGACCCCTAGTACAGCCTCAAACACCCATTGGACACCCCTCCCATATCCCTTGGACACCCCCACCCCTTGGACACCCCCCACCCCTTGGACAGCCCCCCCACCCACATTTACACCCCCAAGACCCCTAGTACAGCCTCAAACACCCATTGGACACCCCCCCCCCACACCTTGATAGCCCTCCCAGACCCCTTGGACACCCCCCCCGACCCATGGACACCCCCCCGAGCCCTTGGACAGCCCCAATCACCCCTTGGACACCCCTCCCATATCCCTTGGACACCCCCCACCCCTTGGACACCCCCCACCCCTTGGACAGCCCCCCACCCTCATTTACACCCAACCGGCCCCTTGGACAGAACTCCCAGACACCTTAGACACCACTCCCATATCCCTTGGACACCCCCCCACCCCTTGGACACCCCCACCCCTTCGACAGCCCCCCCACCCTCATTTACACCCCCCGAACACTAGGACAACCCCAAACACCCGTTGGACACCCCTCCCATATCCCTTGGACACCCCCCCACCCCTTGGACACCCCCATCCCTTGGACAGCCCCCCCACCCCCTGGACACCCCCCCGACCCCTTGGAAACCCCCCTCGAACCCTTGGAAACCCCCCATCCCCTTGGACAGCCCCAAACACCCCTTGGACACCCCTCCTATATCCCTTGGACACCCCCCCCCCCACCACTTGGACACCCCCCACCCCTTGGACAGCCCCCCACCCTCATTTACACCCAACCGACCCCTTGGACAGCCCCAAACACACCTTGGACACCCCTCCCATATCCCTTGGACACCCCCACCCCTTGGACACCCCTCCCATATCCCTTGGACACCCCCCAAACACCCACCCACCCCCTTGGAACCTCTCCCCCCATACCAAAATCCAGACCAGAAAAACCATCAACAGTAGACCAAAACAAGAAGTAGAGAAAAATTAAACATTCACTTATATAACATTCAAAACTTACACTGTCAACTTCAAAAAAAACTAAATCCTACCTAAACGACTTCAAAATACACAATTACATTGACAATATTCAAAATTAAATTTTACATTACAAACAACTAAAAGTCAATCAAACCTGTAAAATAATTTGACCACTCCACTTGTAAGTGTTTGATATCTTCAGCAGTAAAGGGTTGAGGGTCATAAAAAAGCTACAAAGGAAAAGGATAGTAGTCAACGTGTATAATGAATAAACAAAATTGAAATATTATGAGAAAGAGGAAATCTTACCAGGTCAAAACTCAGAACTGTCCCAGTTGTTATTATTTCATACATAAATCTTAACATGTAATATCCGCATTCGATGATGCCTTGTTGCTCATGACATTTCTGTTTGAATGAGTGTAAATTCAATATATTATTTTTATGTAATAAATCAAAATGTACAAATTATAAATGGATATTTACCTTCGCATGTACATATTTGATCTTGAAATTCCTTTTCTTTGCGCTTTTTCGAAAGTGGACCCATGCCCTGTTAGAAAATAATATGAATGGGGTAAATTTAAAATTCATTATAATATATAAAACTATTGGGAAATTGAAACTTACGTTTCCAATATATTCTTAAAACTTTCTCGCACATCATCATGGAGAGAGAATATCCAATAAAGTGCTTTCTCCCTAGGGCAAAAAACCCCTAACATCCAATGATCCCTGATAAAAGGAAATTTAACGTTAGTGGTTTTTTATGTTAAAAGATAATTAACTCTTTGAGAGGGATGTGTTTCATACCTCTCACAAAAAGGCATCATCCAACACTGTGTGATTACATTCTTTTCAAATCTCTCAGCAATATAAATCATTCTCTGTTCCTCATCCAATGCACATGCTTCAGGGGAAATCAATTGTGGGTCCACGAATCCATATACATCTGTCAGCTCATTCCTCTCACAAATTTTATACAGATACCTAATACAAAGCAGACATAAGAATACATTTTTAATAAATATAACACAAGGAAAAGGTGTTAAGACTTACATGATAAAAATTTGCACCACGTTGATGCCCAACTTATCTCCAGTGACAAACTCCATGATATCAGTTTTCATAATCCCCACACTTAGTTCACATCCACAGACATGAGCTTCCATTGTAAAGTCATAATGATCCGCCAATAAATTTGAATATCTTGACAATTTGTCAAGACTACTAGTATCTGCATCTGATGTCATAGCTATCTGTCTTTGCTGTTGTCTATACAGTATTTCTTTACCTTTGAAGTATTCCTGTAAAAATAAATTGAAAAATATATTAGTTATCAAATGATAAAACATTAATAAAAATATAAAATAAAAGATATAGCATCCATACCTCTATGTTAATGAGTCGAAGAAGTCTGGATGGACAAAGTAAAAAATGGCCGATACTATGTCCAACTGTCGTCACCTCATCTGTAGGTAATGGTATCCGAGCTAATCTATCTATAATATCCTGTACAGTGACCCTCTGATTCTCTACCTCTAACTGTTGATGATGAACTGTATCTCCTATACAATATACCATCCCATATGCAACTATATGATGTTGAGGATCATCAACATACAACTCACAATAAGTAGGTAGCTGCGGCGGAGGAGGAGGATCAAAAATGGGGTCCGCAGGCTGAGGTGGGGGAGTGGGAGCTACTGGGAGAGGTTGAGTGGGAGCTGCACCCTGAAATTGTCTTTGCAAGTCTGCAAACATAAACTGCACCGATGCTCTAATCTTGTCCTCCATTGTCGCATTAATATTATGGACTTCAGCCTCCAAGGATTCTATTTTTTTATAAACTCCCTCAACGTTAGAAGTTGAGGAATGTGGAAACACTTTTCTTACCGATACACCTGCCGGATATCCTCTTACACGGCCAGGATGTTTGGGATTTCCCAATGCCACAGATAAAATATCTTCCCTCCTAGATGGTGTAAATGTCCCCTGTGAACTCTGCTCCTCAAGAGAGTCCTATAATAATTAATTGAACATTTCTATAATGATTGGAAATATATGACGAAAATAGTAAACTTAAATAAATAAAATAGATATCTTACAATCCTCTCAACTACGAGTATCGATTCTTCCGAAAGATATTGTCCTTTTTTGCCCTTCCGAGCTCTTTTACATTTCTCATGTCTAGATGGAGGGGATGGAGGGGCCACCTCTCCAGAGCTTGAAGACTCAGCTCTTAGTTGTTGAAATTTTTCTGCCATCATTTGTTCTTCCAATAATGCATACCCTCCCCGAGATAAACTATGAGGGTATACATTTTTAGATGGGATCTCTTGATGAGATTTCCTTGTTTGCTGTAAATTAAGAATAAGTAATCATTAACAAAACAATAATAAGATCATTTATATAAGAAAGCTTATAAAAGTTTACATTGCCCTTACCAAAAATGATTCTTTTCTTCTACTTTCAAAAAATTATCTCCATGTGTCTTCATCTATAAAAGGATATATACGACATGGATTCTCACGACTCCTATGACCATAAATGAAATCAGATGAGAGGGTTGATTTGAAATCCCTCCATCTCCTAGCAGCCAATGATAAGCATTTCTTCCTGACTCCTCCAGTGTCAGGAAAATCAAATGTCATCTGATAAAAAAGAGGTTAAAAATATTATATATACTAGAAACATTTAAAGAATAGTCGAACAATAGAAAAAGATCTTACCAAAATGGTCTCCCACAGTTGAGAAATTATCGCCTTATCCACACTTCTCCAATCATCATAGAGAATGCTTACTTTTCTCTTAGCCTGAGTTGCTACAAAACCCTTAAAATCTTTAGCATTTGGACCTCTAGGAAGATCATCATCATCAAACTCCATGACTATCCTCTCCTCCTTCGTACGGGCAAGTGATAATTTTGGTAAACGTGTGCACCCACGCTTACCAACCTTTGAACTCTTTTTCGTAATAGGAGCATGTGAATGTTCCTCCCCAGATGTATGACCAATATGCTCATCTCCAGAATCATGTGGCTGATCAACTGATTGATCTGTCATTTTCCTTCAAATCAAAAAAACAAACATTAGTTCACAAATATAAAAATTCAAATATTGTAATACTACTTAATCAGAAAATAGAAAAGTGTACTAAATTACATAATAGTAAACATTGGTAATATGGTAAGCATGTTAAACAATGATAAACATGGTAAACACAGTCTATTGTACCCCTCTCTCTTGGATTTTAATGATCACAATCACTCTTATTATGTTCTAACTTGTTTTCAAGTGTTTTTGTTGATAGGCAAAAGGTTTCCAAGGAGTTGGCCCAAGAAAGCTGAAAAGTGGACTCACTGAGTCCACCGGTCAGCCGATGTGAGCTCACCGGCCAGCCGGAGGACCCAGGCAGTAGACTTGCCCACTGCCTGGTGTCACCGGCCGGCCGGTGGACCAGACAGAGAGCCTTCCTCTCTGTCTGGACCACCGACAGGCCGCTGGATCACCACCGGCCGGCCGGTGGACCAGACAGAGAGCCTTCCTCTCTGTCTGGACCACCGGCCGGCCGCTGGCTCATCACCAGCCGGCCGGTGGACCAGACAGAGCTTTGCTGTCTGAACCACCGGCCAACCGGTGATCCACCACCGGCCAGCCGGTGCACCCAGGACTTCTCCTCTTTACGGTTTTTATTGTTTTATCATTTTGGTTTGATACATGTTTTAATAAGTAAAAAATTTACAATATCTAACATTATATGAAAAAACTAAATGTAAATAAGAAATAAACATGTGTTACCTGTAATTTTAGGAATGTACAGTTTGATTGTTTTCCCAAATTCCTTCGTCGTGATCGTTCCTTATGGAACATACCATGTCTTCAACATACTCATCATTATGTTCTGTTAATCTTTCCATGGAAGTAGAGATCTCACATAAATCAGCATCTTCATCAAATTCATCCTCACCAACATATTTTTTTTCCCTTGTAAAACAACAGCCCACTGCATATCTGATTGATCTACTACATAGAAAATTTGTTTGGCATGTGTTTCCATTATAAAAGAATCAGCAGTGTCTTCCAATCTATTCAGATTAACAAGTGTCATTCTAAATTCATCGTGTCTGACACTGTTGTTACCGATAAACCATTTACAGTTAAAAACAGGAACTTTAATTTTAAAGTAATCAGCCTCCCATATGTCTTCAATCACTCCATAATATGCACTTGATGCCGAAATTGGGTTTCTGTCCTTATCACTCGAAAAATGCATTGCTTCTGCAAACACCAATACACCACTATTCTGAACTGCACTTCTGTTGTCCTGAGCTTTCGTATGAAATGTATAGCCATTATTGTCATAAGCGGACCATGTTATCACATTTAAAGATGGACCACCCACTATCCATTTTAATGTCTCTGATACATCTGATCTACCAAGCAAGGTCTTTTTAAACCATGGCAAAAAAGTTTTGTTGTGCTCATTCAAAATCCACATTTCTTTCTTCTTTGGAAGACATTGTTTCAACTCATTAATATGCAATGTGATATACGGTTGAACATCAGCTATGTTATTCAAGATGTATGATTCTAACTTCTTCATCTGTTCAGCTGACAGTGATTTGACTTTCAAGCCACGAATCCCCTTTCCCTCATTATTAACCCGTTCATGGCGAGATGGAGGCAAACCTATGTGTTGCGCCGTAGCCAAGTAGCTCGTACAAAACTCTACTACCTCCTCAGAAATATACTTTCCAATAATGGAGGCTTCAGGTAGATATGGAATTTTAACATATCCCTTTAATATTTTCATATACCTTTCAAAAGGATACATCCAACGAAGATATACAGGTCCACAAAAATTTATTTCTCGAACCAGATGAATCATTAAATTCACCATCATATCAAAAAAAGTTGGAGGAAAATACATTTCCAAATGACAAAGTATAAAAATTGCATCCTTTTCCAAAATGTTCAAAGCATTCACATCAATCGCCTTATTACAAATTGAATTGAAAAATTAACACAACCTCATTATAGTCTTTATGACACGGATGGGAAATATTCCATGCAGTGCAACTGGTAGAATTTGTTGCATCATGACGTGACAATCATGTGATTTCATACCTATCAACTTCAAGTCTTTCAATGAGACAAAATTTTTTACATTTGAAGAATAACCTTGAGGCACTTTGATATCATGAAGACACTGACAGAAGCTACTTTTCTCCCTCTTCGATAATGTATGACAAGCCGGGGGAAGAAATGTTTGTCTTCCTTTAGGAGTAGGAGCTAACTCCAAACGTATTCCCATTGATAATAGGTCTAACCTTGCATTAAACCCTTATTTTGTCTTTCCTTTAATATCTAGCAATGTTCCGATCAAAGAATCACAGATATTGTTCTCCACGTGCATGACATCAATATTATGTTTGACTTCATGATACCTCCAATATGGTAGCTCAAAAAATATTGACCTTTTCTTCCAAATATGTCTATGATTACCAGATTTCTGTGTCTTTCCCAATGTCACATCAAGGTTTTTCACCCTCTCAAAATACAAATCTGGGGATAAAGGTTTTGGAGCAGTATCAAATTCTTGTGAGCCATTGAATGCCTTTTTTAGTCTTCTATAAGGGTGATCCATAGGAAAAAACTTTCGATGACCCATGTACACTGTTTTCCTCCCATGATGCAATTGACAATATGACGTATGTTGTTCGCAAATTGGACATGCTTTATTCCCTTTAACACTATATCCAGACAAATTTCCATATGCTGGGAAGTCATTTATAGTGAATAGAAGCACTGCATGCAGTTGAAAATATTACATTTTATAAGAATCATACACCCTAATACCATCAGCCCATAACAGTTTCAAATCATCAATCAGCGGTGACAAGTATACATCAATATCATTGCCGGGTTACTTTGGACCAGAGATCATGATACTCAACATGTCATATTTGCGCTTCATACAAACTTCAGGAGAGAGGTTGTAAATTACCAATAAAACAGGCCATGAACTATGTGTGCTACTGAGGGTTCGGTATGGATTCATTCCATCTGTGCACAAGCCCAGTCTCAGATTTCTAATTTCATTTCCAAATGTAGGGTACTGGGCATCAATTTTCTTCCATTTTGGACAATCAGCTGGATGACGTATTTTTCTATCACATACCCGCTCATTAGCATGACATCTTAACCTTTTTTCATCATGTGAATTAGCAAATAAACGTTTGAAACGAGGAATTATAGAAAGATACCAAAATACCTTTGAAGGGAGCTTTGTAATCTCTACATCAGCTTGTTATTTTTCTTTCACCTTATACCGTGATGTCCCACATTTAGGACACTCTTTCAGAAATTCATATTCATTCCTATATATAATGCTGTCATTCAGACAGGCATGTATTTTCCTGTATCCCAATCCCATCGGGCATAATATTTTTTTGGCCTTATAATGTGAATCTGGAAGATCGTTATCTTTTGGAAGAATGTCTTTCATCAATTGTAGCAGCTCTGTAAAACTTATGTCACTCCATCCATGTTTCACCTTCAGGTTAATCAATCTTAACACCGCCGAAAAAACCGTAAAATCTGTACAACTAGGATATAATGGTTTTTCGGCATCACCATATTGACGTGCAACTGTCGGTTCTATCTCAATTTGTTCTGCTACAATATCGCGAATCATTTCTTCAATTCCATCAGAGTTACCATCTTGCGATTCATTATCATCAGTGACATTCTGTCCAGTTTCGCCATGCCAAATCCAAGGGTTGTAACTCGGATTGAAACCATGACAAATCAGATGATCTTTTATCTCTCTACTTTTCAACTTCTTCATATTCAGACATTTCAAGCATGGACAGAAAAAAATGTCACTACTTGGAACATTTCATTTATCAAATTCCAAAAAGGCATCAACACCTTCCTCATATTCATTGCTCATTCGATGTGCCGTAATCCAACTTCGACTCATTATTACCTATAACAAATAGGAAAAATATATATATTTTTTAGATAAGACAAATATATGTTTATATGAAAAAAATCATAATTTGAATGTAAACAATTTTGAAATATAAAACAAATCGATGTGTATTTAAAAAAATATGCTTGAATATTATTTTTTAAACAAAATATAGTAAGATATAACACCCCCCCTGGACACCCCCCGACCCCTCTGGACAGCCCCCCGCCCCTCCTGGACACCACCCCCACCCCCTACCCCCTTGGACACCCCCTGGACATCCCCCAACCCTCTGGACAGCCCCCCCACCAACCCGGACAACCCCAAATACCCTCTGGAGAGGCCACCACCCACTTGGACAGCCCCCCACACCCATCCACCCCCTTGGACACCCCCTGGACACCCCACCGACCCCTCTGGACAGGCCGCCGCCCCCTTGGACAGCCCCCCACACCCCCCATCCCCTTGGACACCACCCTGGACACCCCCCGACCCCTCTGGACAGCCCCCGACCCCTCTAGAAAGCACCCCCACCCCTCCTGGACACAACCCCCCACCCCCGACCTGCTTGGACACCCCCTGGAGACCCCTCAACCCTCTGGACAGCCCCCCCCCCCTCCTAAACACCACCCCCACCCCCTACCCCCTTGGACACCCCCCTGGACACCCCCCAACACCCACCCACACCCTTGGACAACCCCCACACCCACCCTCCCCCTTGTAAACCCCCCTGGTCACCCCCCGACCCCTCTGGACAGCCCCCCACCCCTCCTGGACACCACCCCCACCCCCTACCCCCTTGGACACCCCCCTGGACATCCCCCAACCCTCTGGGCAGCCCCCCCACCCACCCGGACAACCCCAAATACCCTCTGGAGAGGCCGCCACCCACTTGGACAGCCCCCCACACCCATCCACCCCCTTGGACACCCCCCTGGACACCCCACCGACCCCTCTGGACAGGCCGCCACCCCCTTGGACAGCCCCCCACACCCACCCATCCCCTTGGACACCACCCTGGACACCCCCCGACCCCTCTGGACAGCCCCCGACCCCTCTAGAAAGCACCCCCACCCCTCCTGGACATAACCCCCCACCCCCGACCTGCTTGGACACCCCCGTGGACACCCCCCGACCCTCTGGACAGCCCCCCACCCCTCCTAAACACCACCCCCACCCCCTACCCCCTTGGACACCCCCCTAGACACCCCCCCAACACCCACCCACACCCTTGGACAGCCCCTAACACCCCCCCCCCCCCTTGTAAACCCCCCTGGACACCCCCCGACCCCTCTGGACAGCCCCCCGCCCCTCCTGGACACCACCCCCCACCCCATACCCCCTTGGACACCCCCTGGACATCCCCCAACCCTCTGGACAGCCCCCACCCACCCGTACAACCCCAAATACCCTCTGGAGAGGCCTCTACCCACTTGGACAGCCCCCCACACCCATCCAACCCCTTAGACACCCCCTGGACACCCCACCGACCCCTCTGGACAGGCGGCCACCCCCTTGGACAGCCCCCCACACCCACCCATCCCCTTGGACACCACCCTGGACACCCCCCGACCCCTCTGGACAGCCCCCGACCCCTCTAGAAAGAACCCCCACCCCTCCTGGACACAACCCCCCACCCCCGACCTGCTTGGACACCCCCCTGGACACCCCCCAACCCTCTGGACAGCCCCCCCCACCCCTCCTAAACACCACCCCCACCCCCTACCCCCTTGGACACCCCCCTGGACACCCCCCAACACCCACCCACACCCTTGTACAGCCCCCCACACCCACCCACCCCCTTGTAAACCCCCCTGGACACCCCCCGACCCCTCTGGACAGCCCCCACCCCTCCTGGACACCACCCCCCACACCCTACCCCCTTGGACACCCCCTGGACACACCCCAACCCTCTTGATATCCCTCCCACCCCCCTGGAATCACTGAAAATTTACCATAACAAGAAGTTGGGCCACTCAAAGAATGTTTTTAGGTGTGGAGGAAGAACTGAGTTTCAATAGATAGAGAAGGAACTCGACATTAGGTTGTGTATTCCAGGTGTGGATTTGAAGGAGTTAATGTTTGTTCAGTGACCCAAGAGATTGAATCAGAAATTCAGATGTTGTGCCATTTTCTCATGATGAGGATGAATAATTGGTGGGGTTTGACTTTTAAATGGAGAGCTTAGCAGACCATCATATTTTCTATAGATCAGTAAAGGATGTTAGCATCGAACATAAGGCTTAAGGGATGCTTTCAGATCCAAATATGTATGTTGATGGATGCAATGGATCTAGTAGAGGTTCTAGAAAGAATGGTGGTTTTATTTGTTTGGGATAAGTAGTGAAGAAAAAAGTAGTTAATTTTTTACTTGCTGAAAAGAGGGTATCTAAAATTTTTAACATGCCGAGGGGAAATCTGGCGAGTCCTCCTTGTGAAACTTTGTTTGCAGGGGGTGAAAATGGTGATGTGATCCCAAATCCATGCACATATTCCATGGTTGTGTGTGAATAAAGTAGTAACAACTGTAAAAGGGCAACCCATCCAAATGGACACGCCCCAACCCTCTCGAGGATTTATAGAAAACGATGAAAAATTAGTGAAATCATAAAATTAGTCAATATTTCAAGTCGAACTAATAGATCTAGGGATGATAAATAAGATTATGGTGCCAAAACGAGTTAAAACGGTTCGCAATCGAAGAATCTTAGCTAGTTTCAACAAAAAAATCACAACACACATATATATATATACTATCCGCGAAAAAAACGAACGAGTGGGAGGATTACCTGAGTGCTGCGAGTTTAGATGATTGATCCGAGGAGATTAAATATGAGAAACGATGATCGCAAAACGAATCTAAACCAACGAAATGGACGAGCCGATTCGGGTTTACGCGCGAGAGAGACGAGTCGCGACTGTCGAAGGTAAACTCGCGAATGACAATCCACGGGTCTGGGTAAATTTTTAAATGAGTTATCACGTCGGTTATTCAATAACCGACGTTATAATTTTTTTAAAAACATTTATAACGTCGGTTATTCAATAACCGACGTAAAAACCTTCCTCCGATTCTTTTTTTACGTCGGTTATTTTATAACCGATGTTATAAAGGGCTCAAAATCCGCCTTTTTTTACGTCGGTTATTCCATAACCGACGTCAAAAACATCTGCGGATTCTTTTTTTACGTCAGTTATTGAATAACCGACGTAATAAATCGTACATATGTCGATTTGTTACGTCGGTTATTGAATAACCGACGTAACAAACACCCCCCTCTTCTGTTTTTTACGGCGGTTAATGTATAACCGACGTAAAAAACGAAGCCGTGCGATTAATAAAGTCGGTTATAAAAATCACCGACGTTAAAGGTGTACCGAACAAAGATTTTTACATCGGTTATTAAATAACCGACGTAAAAAACCTCGTTTTACATATTATGACGTCGGTTTTATATAACCGACGTAAAAAATGGTGACGTAAAAAACGTTTTTTGCACTAGTGACTCGAAGTTGCGTACAACACACGCTACTGTTTTATTCAAAGGAAAGCATACCGTGGAAGCTTGGGATGTTTCATTTTAAATTTTTTTGATGTCTCCATTTAGTCAAAAAGTTTAAAATATTGTATTTAAAAATTTTTCACTATTAAAAGTTGATAAAAGTGCAATACTGAAAATGAATCTGTTCTTGCATTATGACTAAGAAACTCATAATATGGATTCTAAAATTATAAGGATTATATAAAGTTTAAAATTTAGTTAATACTATTCATGACCTCTTTTAATGGATTTTTTTGTAGGTCAAGGTGTGATTGAACTCGGTGTTGCGTGTAGTGCAAGTTATTGAATTATTTTGAAGAAATAACACACTATGAAATCTTGGGGTGTTACATTCTCCCCTACTTCAATAAATTGCGTCCTCGCAATTTGAAATTGTTCTTCGAAAATAAAAGGTTGAAAATAGAAAATATATTTGTGGGAAAACCCACATCGGAAATTGGGTTACTAAAATTTAGTCTTAATATGAGGAAAAGAGAAATGAAAGGGTCACCATCGAATTATGATCTCGATTAGGAGAACATTGGTGGTAATTAGAGACATATAATTGGAGGAAAAACGTAAATATTTATAGTTAGTGATTGAGGTCATCAATCACAAACAAGTATAAAATTGAGGTCCTTAAACTCATCAATCTATGATGATTTGAAATACCATCGGTCCAACAAAACCTAGGGTATTGTGATAACACATTTTTGACGTTTCAAAATATCTTAGTTGAAATCCCACATCGAAAAATGAATTAATGAGGCCTCTATTTAAAATAAAGAGTGGAATGTATGAAGATTACCGAAAATAACACATACTAGGGTTCCATGTAGAAAAATATGGATATGGAAGAGAAATCTAACCATCAATTATCTGATAGAGAGTGGTAGAGAACATGGCTATGAAAAGGCCAACAATCCCAGAGCCATAAATTAGTGATGATTTAAGGTACCATCTAGGACAACATTTTTTTTATAAAGTTACATTACATAAGGAAGAGGAATTCTTTTATGATATTGACTAAGAACATTATGAGATATACTTACATTTTAAGTATATTTTCATTCTTTAATAAATTTCCACCACTAACTCAATTTTTTTTTAAACGATAAGTATTCAAGAAGACTTGGTCACACTGGAAGAGCTAGAATAAACTTCTATAGAATCACATGATCTATGCAGGATAAACCATATATTTACATTGTCTTTGAAGATTAATCAAAACCAAAATGGTTAGTGAATGATCTAATGATCCCCCAAAAGGATATTCATTGAGATAAATATGTACTAATCTTAATTTCTAAAATTATACCAACAATACCCCAAAGTTAAATAGATACCATTCAATAACCAATTGTCCTTAAAATCCTTTAATATAATCCAAACTAATATTGAAACCCAAAACATAGAAGAATTTTATTATGTAGTCTCCCATGTTACATTGTATCTCCAAATGACATCAAATACTCTTAATGTCACATACTTAAAAGTAATTAACATCATCAAATATCCTCTGTTATAGGTTAATCATTTCCATAAATAACCCAAATCACTATAAATCAACAATAAAAACGTAGATAAAAATCCACCATTACTCTACAAATGAAACCTGATTGTATTCTATTTTCCTTGGGCATATAGTGTTCCTAACAAAACGAACATCTTCCAAAATAACATTTATCACTTAATCACCAAATCATTTTTCTATACCAAGGCTATTCATTTGATAAGACATAAGAACCCAAATCATCTTATTATTGATCAATAAAATCATTTAACAAAAAAAAAGTCACACTAACCAGGGACTTCACGTAGTCCAGTGGTAGGCGATAAATCCCAATCGCACTTTGGTTGTGGGTTCGATTCCCACAGCTTTGTCCGACGCGACGGGTTGTCACACGGTCTACGTGTTGTCCTTTTTCAAAAACTATATTTTATAATATTACCAAAATGAGATAAATTCCTCAAAATAACATAATTTAACCACAAATGTTATATCATACTTTGCATTTTCATCCCAAATTATAATAACTTATCATTTTCTCAAACCCCAATGATCATATAAAACCAAATGGTTATTTATACCTATATCCACAAGAGAAGAGACAATTCTTCCTCAGATATCATTCTCACATGGAAAACAGCGGGGTTACAAATACAAGAGAAAATTATTCCAAAGTAAACCCATCAACAAGGAGTGCTAATACTTTTTAAATTTTTCTCCAACCATTTATTTCCACATAGCTTCTTCTTTGACCAAGAAAATATTCTATAGAATAGGACATTCATTCGGGTAATGGCCAGGTCCCCTACATTTACGGAAAATGACTATAAATGGACTCTTGGGACCATTTTTATCTTCTTCCATAGTACTCTTCATTTTTCTTCGGCAATTCTTCACTTTATGTCCTTCCTTCCCGCACGTAAAACATTTCGTTGTCCCATTGAGACACTTTCCTGGGTGTCTCTTTCCACATTTCTTGCATGATGAAAATTGAGGTTTCTTTTCTCCATGGTCTCCATTGCTGGAGATCTTATCATTTATCACCATTATCTTCCTTGTTGAGTCTGGGAGTTGGTTAATATATATGTTGTTGATCATATTTTTGGAAAACTAATTTGGCATAAAGATGATATCTTTTACGCCTATCAACATTCCATTTTGTCGCTCATTTCAACCACTGTTCCCACCTTGTACATCATTCTCAAAGTCACTATGACTTCCTTGGAATCCAGCCATTGACTAAAACCAGAAAGCATTGTGTGAGTAATAGTAGTCGTAAAATAATTTAGAGATTAAAATGTCACCATATTCTCAATTTGAAACATATTAGGATTAACCAAGGTCATTTACTCTCATCTTATGTATATATTACTTAAATCAGTTTGTAAAGAAAATGTAAATTATCCTAAGAATATCCCCCAGGAGTGTCGTAACCAAGAGTGCAGCAAGGCCCATTGTCGTGCACCAGTTCCCGTTCGAGTCTAGCTCAAAGCGGTGTTTTCGGGTTTTACCCCTAGGTACATCTATGCCAGAGCCGCCTCTACCTGCTCGTATCCATACAAGGATGTATTTCTCGGAAAACTCACAAAATCTCCACAATACCAAAATTCTAGGATGTTCTTTTATTCTAATACTCAAAGTTCATCTTAGGTCTACGTGCTCTAATAAGAGTTTATCTAAATCTAGCTACCAAGGTTTGTACTAAACTTCCTCGGATACCAACTGTAACGCCCTGACCCTAATTACCTAGAGTCGGTGCATTATTACATAACATTGGCATGATCACGAGAAAGATCAAGTCTCGAAAGACCGATTAGTTTAGTAGCCTTGGAATAACTAGATACATCCATAAATTTTACATTACATCATAAAAAAACATCTGGTCTTCATATCCCCTCATACTATCCCTGCAGGTCATTCATAAATTACTTCTTCATAATCCTGGGAAAAAATAAAACATTGAAAGGGGTGAGCTCAGATGCTCAGTAAGGATAACATTATAGCAGAAGCTTTCATAAATAAGCATAAACACTTAAGGCAATTTATAACTAAAACAAAAGCCTTTTAAACTTGATCTTCAGCATAAAATGGAAAAGGTAAAATGAAATAATGCCATTTACTTACTCACATGGATATTCTACTATTCGAATGATCACATGCAATATCAATAACCACTTTCATAATTTTGGAATTCATAATTCCAGACTATCATAACCACATAGCCAAGGCCTTGTGCCCAGACTACAAATAAGATTTTTCCAAAGGCCTTGTGCCAAGACACTAGTTAGTCTCATGAGACCTACCGATGCATCTAGGATCTATAGCGGGCTCCACCCTTCACTTATTAAGTCCAATGCATTCCTCATATGAATAGGTTTAAACATAAAATAAACATTCGTATTAAAACTAGCACACGAAATGTCAATACTTTAACCAAAAACCATGAATGGTATAAAAATAGAACATCCACAGTCAAACATAACTCATTTGATACAATATGGAAGATTGTATTGTATCACATTAACCTCAATCATGAATAATGAAGGATTTTGACATAGATGAAAATAATCATCAAAACTATTTGAGGGAAATATCCCCCTTTTCTTGAAATCATTTAAAAGTCACACTATTTGTCAAAAAGCCATTTAAAAATAGATTTTTTGAATCAAAGTGTCCCATACCACTTTGAAACTTTTAAAAGGAGTTTTAATTTTAAAACTTTAATTTCCATATAAATAAATCCTTAAAACTATTTTTAAAACATGGACATTAATGGGAAAGATATAGAAGAATAAGTCTTTAAAACATTTTAAAATGGTATTTTGGTTAGAGATTCTAACCAAAAGAGAGACACTTGAATACAAATATTTGAGGTAATAAAAAATTTGTAATATCGTGAGAATAAAGGGATTCATGATATACTATTTCAAAGTACATTATATACACCACATAAAAGTGATTTGGTGTATATCAACAAAGAAGTCTCAGTTGAATGTAAATTGAGATGAAATCTCTCATAAAGGCCGTATCCTTAGGTTAAGGATAAATCAACGACATAATAATGTGTGAAAGAAAAAATAAATACACTAAATATGATTGAATATTTAGTGTAAAACAATCAAAGGATATTCACACATATTCTTGTAGAAACAACACCAACGAATTGGATGTTTAACTCAACAAATGGTGAAAGAGTTAGAATTACTCTTATCAAATTCATATTAATGACTTGAGAATTATCAATGGAGTGATTATGTGTATCAAAAGTATATCCACAGGAAGGGGAGTGGAAATTATGACATAATCAAATGATTAGTGATTCCACACATAATCTTGGAGTAACATAATCAATGAAATATGCGTAAAGCCGAATGAGTGGAAATTGAAATCTCAAATTCCCTTATCGATTTGGTAACTTACGAAACAAACAACCATGAAATAAGGAACATACCATGACTGTGTAAATACCCATAAATTAAACTATATTACACAATGAATACAATCATGGGCAGTACACATACACCACATGTAATAATTAAGTGGTGAACAATGGAATTCTCACGAAATTAAGAGCGAGATAAGAAACTCCTTACCACGTTAATCAACTGAGTCGTATGGCCAAACGTTAATAACCACCAAATGATTTACAGAATAACATGTATATAATGATAATCATGATAATATATATCAAATGGCAGTACACAATACACCACTTTCAATAATTTAGTGGCGAACAATGGAAATCTCACGGAATTGAAAGTGAGATAAGAAAATCCCTTACTTGTACTTTTTCCTTGGTAGATGGTAGGTTTACCTCCTGTATAATGGTGAAATAATTGTTATTGAATAATAAAGAATCATTTACTTTAATATGATATCATATATGATCTTTTAACATTGATTTGTTAATAATATCTTAGAATTATCGTTATTTCGGGTGTTAACGAGTTCATTTTACTTTATATTCTTTGTTATGTGAGCCATATTCGTTATTAATGGGATGTATATTATTCATATCCAGAATGATATCAAGTCCTTATATACTATTTTAAAATCATCAAATTATAATTATACTTGAATGGATATGATGGACAATGAATCTCATCGCGTTCATGGAGACGGTAGTCCGTACATACACACGAGCGACAATATCATTCTTTTGATATTAAAATAATATATAATTGTATTTTATATCATATATACAGAATCGTTATCATGTTATATTTATTATTTACATGAGTTACACATCATTATTATACCCATCCAAATAATAATATATTGAATAACAATTACACCACGACGTGGAGACCGTAAGCCGTACGTACGCACGTATGGTGACATGTTATTCAAAGTATGGATAGAATACTGAATATGGTTGGACCATATTTATAATAACAACACAGTATATATATGATTCTGGAGTTATTATTTTATAATGGTAATAACAAAGAAAGAGGAAGTGGAAGAAGAAAGGAACTAAAAAAGGGGTGGTGAAAACATTACCTCTTCTTCGGGTTCTTCCTTTTGATTTGATCAAAAGGGCTCCTTAGGCTGGCTTTATGATCAAACTAAGGCCTATTGGTTGTATTTAGGGAAGTTGGGAGAGTATTTGTTAAGAGTTTGGCCGAACCAAAATGCTTTTAAGGTGTGAAGAAATGAGAAGGAGGAGTGCCTTTTTATAAGAGGGGTGAAGGGCACCTTTGGAAAAGCTAGATATATTAATTTATAATAAATTCATATTCAGTTTCTAATGGCTCCAAAGTTGACTATTCAAAGGTTAAGGTGGGGATAGGTCTAGAACCACTCAACCAATAGAATTTAGACAGCTTGGGGTACTTATATTAACCTTATCTTTAAGTATTAACTCTAAGTTAATTAGTTTCACTTTTACAATGTCTCTTTGTATTTTTATATAATATGGTTAATAAACATACTATATACATCCAAGATACCCCCAAGTGGTCCATTAATGGTGAAACTATCATGATATAAGTCTCTTGGCCGAACCTTAGATTTTTATGAATTTAATATCAATTAATAATATAATATTTGTTTTAAGAACTCTTTTATGTCAATTTTGACACTATTCAATAGTTGATTTTTGTGAAACTCATAACAGATTGATTACTTCAAACAAAGCCAATTAAATCAATCCTAATATATCATATAATCCTATAAAATTAGTTTAATTCATTAAAAGTTTCATATTTTATTTATTTGGGTATTTATAATATCAATTATTTTAATTTTTCACTATTATAGTAATTACTGCATCATCATTGTGTCATAAATAAAATAAATTATATAATGTCTAAAAATTATAAATAAAATATCATTATGTAGGAAAGATTTTTATCTTTCTAATGAATATTTATAATCGAAAATACAACATATATAACCCTATGTAAAAATTGTTTTTCTAAAAGATATATGCTTGTGTCATTTTTGTATTCATTTTAACTTAATTAAAATAAAGTGTCATTATCACTTACAAGTGGATCCATGGGGTCCCAAAATCGACCCAAAGATACCCATGGTCGACCATGTATCAACCAATAGGGTTAAGACATGTTTTAGGGTAATTTAGTATTATTATAATATTAGTTTTTAACCCTTATTTACCGGATTTACCCTTAACCATGGTAAATAAAATATTTACCGCAGTAATTATTCAAAATGTCTAAAAATAAAAGTTACCTATTTACACAATTTGAACATCCTGATTCCAAATATGGAATCCATTTTCCAAAATTCAAAACAGAGAAGTGGCAGAAATTAATTTAAAATTAATTCCCGCTGTCAAAATAAAAAGCGTGTTTTTAAGAGATAATAGCTATCAAAAGATTGACACTTGTTTATGTTCGGTTTAATTGTAAAATTATGTCCAATGACCAAAATTATATTAAATGGTAAAAATATATTCTAAATATACTTTAAAACTACGAAAATTCATAATTTATCACTATTAATTATTTTGATTAAAAAAGTTGTTTTTAATTAAAATTTAGTAATTTTCACTATTCATCAAAATATGAAAGTTATCCGAAAAGTAGCAAAATTTCACCTTAGGCTAAATTAAATATTCAGAATCCAAAAATGAAGTCCATTTTGAAATATAAAATATATATAATTTTAAAAAGTAGGTATTACTATTCATAACGGCTAGTTTGATCGGTTGTGGTGTGTGTTAAAACTCGAAGTTGCGTACAACACACGCTAGTGTTTTATTCAAAGGAAAGCATACCGTGGAAGCTTGGGATGTTTCATTTTAAATTTTTTTGATGTCTCCATTTAGTCAAAAAGTTTAAAATATTGTATTTAAAATGTTTTCACTATTAAAAGTTGATAAAAGTGCAATACTGAAAATGAATCCGTTCTTGCATTATGACTAAGAAACTCATAATATGGATTCTAAAATTATAAGGATTATATAAAGTTTAAAATTTAGTTAATACTATTCATGACCTCTTTTAATGGCTTTTTTTTGTACGTCAAGGTGTGATTGAACTCGGTGTTGCGTGTAGTGCAATTTATTGAATTATTTTGAAGAAATAACACACTATGAAATCTTGGGGTGTTACAAGGCATCTTCACTCTCGACCCATATTCATAGAAATTGAAGGATTAGTTTCAAATTGATTATTTTTCTTATTATATATTGTGATATTTTTGTTCAAAAGAATTATAGAAACCTTTTAGGTAATGTTTATGGATTTATGGTTTTCCTGCAATTACATGTGCAATGTGATTTGTTTCCTTGATTTTCAAATATTGATGATAAAATATTGATCAGTTGAATTTGTTGATTTTTTTTTATATGAAGTTTTTTCAATAATATAATGGATTTATTGAAATGGATTGAAATTTTATATTTGAGATAGATTTGGAAAACATGATTTCGTGTGAGTTCAGGCTTTCGATGTGACCATGAATAAGGGGAATTTACTAGTAGGTACAAAGGGATGTGACCATGGACCAGGGGAATGTTTTATTGGGGCACAAGGACATTGGATATATTGTGGTGTGTTATTAGTTGGATGAGAAAATGCTCTTTATTATTGAATTTTCAAGGAAGCATACATGTGTGGGTGTCTATGCGTAAATCATGGAAAGTGTATTCCCAAAAGAAATATGAAATGGTTTAATGAATGGGTTTGTTGTTTTACATGGAAATTGTTTCGAATCGAATTTGTTTTATATTTTGGAAGAAACTTTTAAAATGTTTTAAAGTTTGTTTTATATAACTTGGTTTGTATAAATGTGGTAACTCGTTCTATACTAGTGGCATTTGTTGGAAAACCATTTTGAGGAATCATTATGAGTTTCATTAATCACCCAATTTTTAAAAATTATTGATTTTACAAATATTATCCATCTGGATACTAGAAAAGGTAAATTATCAAACTTTTTTAGAGGTGCTTTGAGACACTCATATTGTATTGTGAATTTGGAGCATGGAGCATGTCAGGATTGGTTGAGTTTTATATTGGTTTCTTTGTGTCTTTGAGATTTGTGGTCTTGTCTTTCATTTTGGTACTCTAATAATAGTGGGTTTGATATTCATTAAGATGATTTGAGTTGTATACATTGTTATCATGCATCAACTAGTGTTTATATATTTATGGTAAGTTTGGTTGGTTAATTTTATTTCCATATGGGGAAATCATCCTGTATTGAATCCCTTAGCATTTATTTTCAGCCATTGAAATATTGGAGTTGTTTCTTAAACCCAATTAGAAATTGAACCTTGAATCAAGAAAATGATGAATGTTGGGATTTTATATCCTAGGTAGGTATAATTAAGGTTAGTTTTTTTGAGAGATTAGGTGATCCCATTTGAGGTCCAGGACTAGGGTCTGGATTCACGTCAAGAAACACATAGAGATAGAAATTAATGTCATAGAAACAAAATCCTTATATGAATTAATACTATGTAATAAAATCACTCTCTCTTATGATATCATCCTTTAGGATTAATATATGTTCAATAAAACCATATTCTTGTTTTATCATTCATTGAATATCAAAAATTAAATTGATGCTTAAATAATATAGGACATTGACTTCATTATAAATTTCTATTTGAAAAAAAGGTCCTTAGATACCAAAAAACATTAAATATAAGTGAACATATTATTTCATGAAATATTGAATCAATGTAATCACACTTATGAAACACCCTATTTATATTACAAAACAATGAGCTTATGTCATCATTGTTATCATATATAATAAAATGTCGATAATTCTAGATATAAAATAATAATAATTCCATGTTATGTTCATACAGACATGCTCTATGAATCATATATCCAATGACACAGTTAACACTTGTAATTCATATTGGGATGCATTTTATTTAAAAAAAATTCATTGAGATTAAAAAAATTAAAACATTCTTAAAAATAAGTCTCAACGCATTATATGTTATTTTATAAGGAAAATATTAAATCATATGTTTCCCATTGGATATATTTTCTCTAAAATAGAATCCATATATTATATATTATTTTGCAAAAGACATCATGTTTCTAAATATAGTGGGGTACTTCTGTAACATTTCAATTTCAATAACCCTATAGGCCCACCATCAAAAAAATATTACATCGTGAAAATCAAATCATGTAAATTAATATTTATTAATATTTTGGTCATTGAATATATATTTCATCAACACTGAAATGTTAGTCAGTTATAAAAAAAATACACTTATATTCTCCCATTTTTACAAGTGCTAACTTATAAAAGTATAAATTTTTCTTTCTCTCACGTGATATTAATTCTTATTCTATGATATGTATATGTTAAATGTGTGTTTAACATTATCATATACAGAAAATATAATACCATTGACATTATCCTTATCACAAAAATACAAAATGATATTTTAAATCTAAAATATTTTATTCATATATTGATGTAACATTGGTTCCATTTTTTTATATCCTCTAAAATATTTTTAGTATGTAATTTGTTAACAAATATTCTTCTTGGATCCACTAAATACACCATAAATAAGTTTCACATCATATCATTTAATTTTTTACATTAGAAGAATTAGATATATTCATAGTATAAAATATAATCCTAAAACACTTTCTAATTTATTATAATCCAACAAATAAGACCTATATTATGCACAAACTTATATCATGAATGTTATTTTAGTTCCATTTAATCTATATCGATACTAGATTTTTTGAATCCATTTTTTACTATTTTATCATCTCTACTATAATCCATTAATATATCATTCATATGCATCACATAATTTAGTATAGTCAGTATAATTATCCATTTTAACTATCATAAGTCAGTGTAATATCATTTGACTATGCCTAAGGCATATGCAACATCATTCATACTACATATGTTACAACCTAGGTAATGATATAGTAAATTATTTTCAAATTTCTTATTATTTTTAAATTATATTATTCACTATTAGGGAATGATATAACTGACATTTTTAAATTATATATTTGAAATTATTTTCCTAATTTCATCCAGTAATGTTGATAAACATATGATATGATCAAATATAATTTTATGTATAAAAGGTAAAATTTTTTTAAGAGGCAACTATGCCGCCTTTTAAGGGAATGAATTTTTTGAATATATTTTTTTGGATATTTTATAAATTAAATTTTATAAAGGAAACTTCATTTTGAAATGACAATATCCGAAATTATATTTGGGTGAAATTTTTGTTTTTTCTAAGAAGTTTGATTTTCTGAAGAATACTGAAAAATATAGAATTTTAATTGAAAGTTACCTTTTCGTCTAATTTATTTATATATTTATATTATGTTATAATTTTTTATTACAAATTATTTATAAAATTACAAATAATTCAATCCAATTTAGATCATTGAAATCGATTTTTACATTTAAATTGGATATAAAATCTTGGTATACATTTGATCCTTTTCACTTTAAATATAATATTTTTTTATTTTTTCTAAGAGATTATTAATTTTGTTTATAAAAATTTTCAAATTATGTTAATTGAATGTTTTTTTTAAAATGGATTCCATACTTTAATTCATAATTTACAAATTACGTTTTTTGTAAATTTTCATTTTTATTCATAAAATGATATCATGGTAAAAAAGTTCTAACGTGGAATAGGAAAAATAATGAAACAGGTTAATGTTTAGAGGATACATTTTAAAAAACCTAAAAATTACAATGTTATTTTTTATTCCATTTTAGAACCTAACCATCATTTAAATCATAAATTATCATAAAAATTCTTGGAAATTAATTCCACCTCAATGTAGTTTTATTTAAATAAAAACAATCATTATTTAATCATTTAAACCCACATCATCTTATGTATAAATTCAACCCCTCAAACCCCATTTTGACTAAAAATACATTTATCTGATCAAATATTTTAATAGAACTATCCTTCTCACTCTCCCCATGTCAAAGTGCAGCTGGTATCACCAAAATACCAAATTTAAGCTCCACCAGGGGTCATTCAAGGAGGAGATACCCAATATGTTATTTCTCAGATCCCAAATATTATTTTATTTTATTATTCTATTTTATAATAAAAAACATTATAAATAAAGTTATGATAAATCCAATCTATTCAATATAATATATTTTTATATATCTAAGTGATTATATTATATCCAATAAATTTCCCATATCTTCTTTTTCAAAGAAGTGACATTGTTGTCCAAGTTATGATGATTAACATTTTCTAATAATAATGATTTTTCATGTAAAATTTTTTAATTCATGGTGGGTAAGAAAATTATAATTCTGGTTAAATCATATATAAATAGCTATATTATATCATATTTATTGTTTTGGAACTTATACAAACTCAAACTATTAAATAACATTAAACTAGTTCTTGATGATCAGAAAAGCCGCCAAAAATATAATAAACATTTGTAATCAGCATTTGATCAAATGAATATGACTAATATATGAAAAATATTGATATGTTGGAACATAAATAATTTTTTAATATCATTAAAACTATTTCATTACACTTATGGAGTTGTAGTCCCATTTTAGTTGAACATCCATAGTACTAGACAAGTAAATTGACCATCAAATCACAAAATGAACTCTCACAAAACCGTGCAAATAATGAAATATTATTAATGAATGGATCCTAAGATGTCATAAATTCATTATATAGGTTATTATAAATTTTATTATAATTACTAAACGAGTTAATACCATTATTTAAAAAATTATATAGGCGATGTGAACAATTATAATTGAAGTTGGACATAAGGTAACCGATTTCTTAATCTAATTTTTATTATTTGGTGTAAACTTATACATCTTGGTTATGTCATAATAATCATATTTGAGAAATTTATTTTGAATATATTATGTTTTATTTAAATTACTTTTATGTTTTTTATAGATAATATACACAATCTATTCATTTTATTAACATACACTTCATTTATATGATATTTATTAGGGAATTTATTTTAAAAAACGAATCATATAATGTTACTCTTTTGAACAATTTTTAACAATTCCAAAGTGATGTTTTTTGATCTTTTATGGAATTAAAATAATTATCGAATTTCATATAACTTGAATTTTTTAATCTAACTTTACATTTTTCAATTTTATTTTTGAATAATTTTTCCACGTTTTCGAGTTCATGGAATTGTAAAAATGAAAATTGATTTGAAAATAGGAATGTTATTTTCCAAAAGAATGTTTCTTAATATAAGATTTTGTGTTATTATTATGTATTCTTCTTATAAATATTTTATGAGGATAGGTGGTTCTATAATAAATGGATAGTGTGTGATCCTATTATAGCTCACAAGTGCGTTGAGTAATGGGATGGAGTTAACCTATTAGGTTTCCCCAAATAAATTATAGGAATAATAATATTGAGATTATTAAAAATTTAATTTATTATGGCTACTCCATGTATATCCGAGATAGCTACAATATTTTTATAAGTGATATAAAAATTTATAACACATTTCCCTACTTATCTCAAATATTCTTAATTATGAGTTTTCATGAAAAAAATGATTCTATGGGTATGATAGTGATCATTATGAAATGATGATTCATTTTTTTGAATAAAATGTATGTTTAAAAAAATGATTCCATTGATTTTAACTGGACTAATAGTTTCCTTTATTTATTTCCCTCATTGATATTTGTTTCTCATCCTAAGTAAAAAAAATTGTAAAGACCCATAAATTTAATGGAAAATTTTTTCTTAAATACTTTGGAATTTTAAAAGTCTGTGGATTCTAACGGTGCATGATTCCGAGGACCGGTGTGCTCGGAATCAATTTATGATGTTTTTTTTAGGTATGTTCAGTAAACGTACGTGCGGGTTTTTCTATCCTTTTAACTGGTGCTCGGGATTGAAATCTGAGGGCACCGATGAACTCACAGCGCTGGTAATTGCTATAGGAGACCTTTACCATAGTTGCGTTTTATGGAGGTTGTAAATTAAAATTTTGGGTTTAGTTAAGATGTTATATAAAATTATTGGAACAATTTTATTTCTTTGGAAGTTAATCCATCCCATGGGAAGTTATTGGTGGGACCACAACCACCCAACATCCCCTGAGTAGATATTAGAGAGGTGCAGCCCACACGAGCCACAACTTTTCACCTCCCCCTAAACACCTTTAAACTCCTTTGTTTAATGTGAAAACCCCACTTATTTATGAGGATACCTTCCTCTTCCTCTATCCCTCTTAATTGTATTCCAACACTCCCTAATTAATAAATTCAACCTCTTAACTTAATTAATTAAGTGATTTGAATTTTGAATTTTTAAGTTACAATTGTTAATATAATAATATCTTATGGTTATTATTTTATTTTTGGGGAAATCGTTGTGTTTAAGAGAGTGGGGGAGAGTGATTTTTGAAAAGGGAGAATGGTATTCCTCCTCTCAAATGAAGAACGATTTTCTTCTCCGATGAAGAACACTCACCTTCAATGGAGAACGAATCAGTGAAGAACACTCCACGTTTCTTCAATCCTTTTTCTTCCTCTGCATCAAGGGAGGAGACTTTGACACGGAGAACTCCCCAATGAAGATGGTTCTTTCTCTGATGATGACAGAATAGACACTGTCATCCTCAATGCTCAACTACCGCGAATCGTTTCCAAGGTAGTGGTCTAATATGAGTATGTTTATATTCCCATGTTCTTCCCTTCTAAACAAAGAACATGGATCAACTCATTATCAAGTTGATTTGTAGATGTTTTCTTTCACGGGTTGGGAATAGTTTTTTCTGGGGGAATTGTATGGTGGATTGTTTCAATTTTATTTCAATAAAATTGTTATTCGTTCTACGGGAAACCAAGTTTATCTTTGACCAATTGATAACGCATAACGCGGAGGACGCAGTCCGAAAAAACACAGCCCGACGACCCTCCGCTGGTTGTTCGTGTTTGCGAGGATTGACAGGAGATGACGAAATAGGGCACAATGGCGATTTGAAGCCGTCGTAGGGACGTACTGGTCCCAGGAGAGCCGCTGGCACTGACGGTAGGAAAAACGGACCACTAGAGCACGTCCGGTGGTCTGTGGAAGGCGGTGCTGGTGCGCCGCGCCGTCGCGGCGGCGCAGTCCTCCGGTGGCGGTGGCGCGCCGCCGGAGCAGACCGCAGTGGCTAGCCGCGGCGGCGGGATGAACCAGAACATCTTTACTGTTCCAGATAGTGGGGAGGCGCGACATTAAGCAGCACTTGCTGGGGAGGCCGCACCCCCCACGGGCGGGGCCGTGCCCAGCCGGGCTGGGTGGTGCCCAGCTGGGCCGGACCGGGTTCGGGCTGACCCAGGCTGGGTTGGGCCGGGTCGGAGCGGGCCCAAACCCCCCTTTTTCGGACCGTTTTCAGTTAACTGGACATAACCTGAGATATAGAACTCCGGTCGACCCACCGCCAGTAGCATATGATTCCTTGTATGGAGACGGTCGTTTCAGTATACTACACTCAAAGTTTTGTTGATATTTGTGTACGTTCGGGTTGGTTCAAGCCCCAAACCAACCGAGCCCTCATAATAGAAACACTTATAACTTAAGGACTAGAGGTCTGATTGATGTCTTGTCAATTGAATTGGATTCCTTCTAATGAGAAGGTTCTTTTGGAATATTCCACTTGAGTTTTGGAAGTAGTTGGAGTATGGTCGGGTTGGTTTTATCTTAAAAACCAACCGGGCCCCTCGAACGGAAAAACCAATAACTCTCAGACCGGAAGTCTGTTTGACCAACCGTCAATGACATTGGTAGTCTCATTGAGAAATGGTTCCTTTGAGTATACTCCATGGGAGTTCGGGGTACAGTTGAAATAAGGTTGGGTTGGTTCGTTCACGAAACCAACCGGGCCCCCGGGATAAAAAGGCTAATAACTCAGAGACCGAGCATCCGATTGACGCGTCGTCTGTTGCGTTGAGACCCATATAATGAGTGAGTCCCATGAGATACTTCCAAATAATATTACATGACACTTGGAAGTATCGACCAGTAGCTCGTGGAGCAGATCCTCCTAGAGACGATCGTATGGAGTACGGAGACCTAGTAGCTGGCTGAGACCTGATGACTACTTGTCCGATTCGATTCGGAGTGACTTGACTAGCCCAGTGGGGAGCACTAATATGTTGGGATGGAAGTCCCATGGAGGAGGAGCGCTATTGTATTGGGGCGGCAGACTCATGGTACTTGACAAAAGGAGTACCTCTGTAGGTTATGAGGGGGAGAGCTTGGTTATAGCTGCAGACCCATGGTGGGGAATCGCTTCTGTGTTGGGGTGACAGACCCACAGTACTTGGCAGAGGAGGAGTGCCTCAGCAGTATAAGGTTAGTGAGAACCGCCTTGGAGTCGTGATAGGATCACTATACTCGACAATGGAGGATCTCTCTAGTAGTTGTGGTTTCGATAATGAAAATCCTGGTTTGATCTGAGTCAATGACCTTTGTGTTTTCTTCATGATTGTGATGTGTTACTTGATAACAAAGGTATATGTATGGGCATATACCTAAGTAAGGGTTATCTGTTGAGATCATTATTTGTGGTTTATCCTTGTTGGATTTTAGTGAGACCTTGTGGGTCTCGGGGTCCCAACTGAGTATCTTTATACTCACCCCTGGATGGGCTATGCCGAAACCTCATTGTATTGGATGCAGACGATGGACAGCGCTAACCGAGGTAGAGTGGATGGGGATTGGACGGTACCCGAAGGTGGACACTCGTTGTGATGGCACACAGACAAGACTGATAGACGCGGAGTGCTGAGGAGTATATTTGTACCTACCCTTTAGGTAGGAACCTAGAGGACGATCCAGGAGCAACTTCACCATTCAGCTGTTGTCTTTTCAGTTGTAGTTGTATCTTTATCTTGGGATTGTATTTCTGGAACATTTTTACTTTCATCACACTTGTTACATTTATTTACTTAGTGTTTGATTCCTCTTTTTCTCTGGTTGTGTGTGTGTTTACGTTTTATAAAGACAGTTCCTTCCAAGATCTAGGGAATTTCTAATTTGGAGCTAGTCGGTAGCCCCTGGCCTATGGAAGGCGGGCTTGGAGTAGTCATGATGTAGGCCCCGGGGGGTAGGTCTTGACAAATTGGTATCAGAGGAGTCTATTCTACCGTAGAACTTAGAACTCTGATATTTCATTTCTGTGAAGCAATAATGTTTAGCATAATAAGTGTGGTTTTCAGTTCAGGGAGTCCAGTGTTTTTGTGGGCGGTCGATGTATCCATACACCAGGACCCTAACTTCTAATTTCCGACTCAGTGCATGAAAACACTGATTGTGTGTGTGTTTTCCAAAGTTTCTTTTAAGTCAGATTAAACCAGGTCAGCTCACAATGTATAGTATTTTGACCGTGTCATATCTGTTTCTTTCAGGATGTCTCCAAATAGTCAGTCAGCGTGGGTACCAAGTGGAGAGCGCGATGATATCCCACCGAGCAGCGAGGCATCAGTATAGGGCCCTCTTCCAGTTGAGACACAGGCAGAGATTCCACGCCGCTTGAGCACGTTGCATGAGTTCCAGCGATAGAGGCCTCCAAAGATTCTAGGTGAGTCAGATTTTCAGACGGCTGGGTACTGGCTGGTGTTTGTAGCACGAGCTTTCCACACAGCTGGGACACTCACTGACTTGATGGTGTACCCAACTTTTAGTCTCTCTTAGGGAGTAGCTGAGAGGTGGTGGATCCAGATGCTCCAGTTTTGCGACGAGATGACCTCCACCTTGGGAAACATCGATAGTTTTTTCAGGGTGTAGTTTATACTGGTGACTCTACAATCTGAGCGTGCTCAGGAGCTATTAACCTTGCCGTAGGGTTTTTCGACTATAGCAGAGTCTTCTGCAGCCGGCAGTAGACAGATGACACAGATGTCGAAGAAGACTAGGCCAATAGGTGGGTGACCTCGGGATACAGGTTCGGTTGTGTGATGCACATGAAATGGAGCCAGCCATACGAGGAGCAGGAAGTGCTATGCATGTGGAAAGTAGGGTCACTTGGCTCCAGACTACCCGACCTGTCCAACAGATGAGAAGTAGGTAGTAGAGGAACGTACCAGACCGAGGAAGAGGAGATGGCCGTATAACCGGTGGTGTAGGACTCTTCTAGGTGATTCCACCCCCCCCCCACCATAAGGTCCACACCGACCACATGGAACGGGTGGATATGGGAGATCACAGCTTCATGTAGGTGCAGCATACGACTATGGAGCTCCGGAAGCAGGTATACGGGAGCGAGACTAGTTCTAGGCATGGAGGCTTTGTTCTTGGTTCTTCTAGTTTCCGTTTTTTTGTTGTTTGTTGTTGTTATGTGTCTTTGTAATTTGAGAAACAGTAATAAAACACACTTAACTTTGTGACGTTTACTTTCCTGTCCTTTTTTTAAGGTTGATAATAAGAGGTTCCGGTTAAAACTATTTACTTGACCCTCACTTGCGAGATTCCTACTGGAGGAGACCCAGTAACAATGCACTGATGCCGACAGTGTGACTCAACCCTTGGAGGCGAGAGTAATGGTTGGATCTCTTGGTAGTAGCATTGAGGCCTTACGATGTCTTCTATGGCATGAAATAGTACTTTCATGTCAGGATTGACTGTATTAGGCAAAGAACATGGTTCATCTTGGGGATGAGACAAGATTTCTTTTTTCGACAAAGGAGAAATCTCAGCAACTCTTGTAGAATTTAGACGAAGAAGGGTGAAGATGACATCTTACAATTGTATAGTCTAACCCATTGTTCGTTGTGCGAATGGTTTACAGTTCTCTCCAATTCAATAGTCGCAGGTTTATCTTCTCTCAGAAGGTCATGAACCTGAGAAATCAGTGATGGCTTGAATTCCTCCAGGACTATGACTTCAAGATAGGTCATACTCATGGGAAGGGGAACATAGTAGCAGATGCGCTCAGAAAGAGATCAGGCATTCAGCTGTTAGGAGAGGCGAGACAGCATCTGGCCGCGTTTCAGATATCTTTTGTGGATAGTGAAGGAGTCAGTATGTGTAGAACCAGATATGGTTCAGGCTACAATGGAGAAGGTGTGGATCATCCCGGAGCAGATGAAGAGTGCACAGAGAAGACAGAAGTCCTATGCTGATTTGAGATGAAGATCACTAGAGTTCGAGGATGGTGACCACATCTTCTTACTGGTCTCACCTCGACAAAGTCTTCGGTGATTTGGCGAGGGTAGAATGTTATCTCCGCATTTCCTCAGACCTTTATAGGTCCTCATCCAAGTAGGCGGGGTGGCTTACCGCCTGACCCTTCCACCTCAGTTGCACTGGGTGCATGACGTCTTCCACGTTTCCCAGCTGAGGAGATACATGCACGACCCATCACACATCATCGATCACATGGAGCTGGACATCAATAACGAGGCGATATTTACGGAGGTCAGGGTGGAGATCAAGGATCGGCAAGTGCAGGTCGTACGTGGATGGTCGATTCCTCTAGTGCACATTCGTTGGTAGCACGAGAACCTCCATGAGATCACATGGGAGCGGGAGGCTCAGATGCGTGCTCAGTACCCTCATTTGTTTTCCTAGTTTATGTTATAGCTTTATAGGGATGTAAAGCCCTGAGGTGGAATTAATGTAAAGACTCAGAAATTTCAAGGAAATTGTTTTCTTAAATACTTTGGAATTTTACGAGTCTGTGGCTTCTAACAGCACCTGATTTCGAGGCCCGGTGTGCCCGGAATCAATTTCCGAAGTTTTTTTGGGTATGTTCAGTAAACGTATGTGCATATTTTTCTATCTTTTTAACCGGTTCTTGGAATTGAAATCTTAGGATAGTGATGAACTCATAGCACCGGTAATTTCTTATGGAGACCTTTACTGTAGTTGTGTTTTAGGAGGGTTGTAAATTAAAACTTGGGGTTTAGTTAAGATGTTAAATAAATTTTTTGGAACAATTTTTAGGTATTTGGAAGTTAATCCCTCCCATGGAATGTTATTGGTGGGCCCATAACCACCCAACATCACATGTGTGGATATTAGAGATGTGGGGCCCACACAATCCCCAACCATTCACATCCCCATATAATCCATTAAACTCCTTTATTTAATGTGACAACCCCCCTTATTTATGAGGATACATTCCTCTTCCTCTCTCCCTCTTAATTGTTTTCCAACACACCCTAATTAATAAATTCTACCTCTTCACTTAATTAATTAAGTGATTTGAATTTTTAATTTTTAATTTTCATGTGTTAGTAAAATAATAGCATAGGTTTATTATTTTATTTTTGGGGCAATCATTGTCTTAAGGAGAGTGGGAGAGAGAGATTTTGAGAAGGGAGAATGCTATTCCTCTCCTCAAACAAAGAATGGTGTTCTTCCCCAACGAAGAACACTCACCTTCAATGGAGAATGACTCGGAGAAGAATGCTCCACATTACTTGAATCCTTTTTCTTCCTCTGCATCAAGGGAGGAGACACCGACGCGGAGAACTCACTAACGACGACGGTTCTTTCTCTGATGAAGACAGAATCGACACCGTCATCCACAACTCTAAACTACTGAAAATATTTTCCAAGGTAGGGGTTTAATTTTAGTATGTTAATCTTCCCATGTTCTTCCCTTCTAAAACAGAGAAGGAAGATCAACTCAATATCAAGTCGATCCACTGATGTTTTCTTTTGCGGGTTGGGAATGTTTTTTTGTGGGGGAATTGTAGGGTGGATTGTTTCAATTTTATTTCAAAAAAATTGTTATTCATTCTATGTGAAATCATGTTTATCTTTGACCAATTGATAACTCCTAACGCGGAGGGCACAGGGCGAACAAGCATGGCCTGATGACCCTCTAGTGGTTGTTCGTTTGTGCCCGGATTGATGGGCGATGAAGAAACATGCCTGAAATAGCGATTTAAAGTCGTCGTAGTGAAGAGCGGGTCCCGGGAGAGCCGTTGTGGCAGACGGTAGGCAAAATTGTCCACCGGAGCGCATTCGGTGGTCCATGGAAGGTGGCATCGCGCCGCCATAGTAGACCGTTGCGGCTGAGCCGCGACAGCGGGATGAACCGGAAAGGCTTTTCCATTTCAAATACTGGGGAGGCACGGAATTAAGCCGCGCTAGCTTGGGAGGCCACGCCCCCCGCCCGGCCAGGCTGGCTGAGCGGAGGTCGGCCGCAGGCCGATCCGCACCCCCCCGGGCCAGGCCGCACCCGCCGTGGGCCAGACCCGGTTCGGGCCGACCCAGGGTGGTTTGGACCGGGTCGGACCTGGCCCAAACCCCCTTTTTCGGACCATTTTCGATTAAACAACCATTACTTGAGTTACGGACCTCCGATCGACGCACCGTGAGTTGAGTAGGATTCCATGGATTGAGAAATGAGTTTTGGTATATTAAACTTTGGGTTTCTGTAAAGTTTGGGTATGGCTGGGTTGGTTCGAACATGGAACCAACCGGGCCCTCAGAGCTGAAAACTAGATTTAAAACTTAAAAAGAATAAGAATATTTTTCAATATGATATATAAAATTGTTAAAAACTATATTTAAAATAGGTGCGCCATCAAAAGCCCACAAATCCGTATTTTCATAAAAAATAATACATTTTTCAAAACTTAATTATCATATAATGTATTTATATTGATATATTATATTTTTAATTGGTTTTAAAGTGAAATATAATTATTATTTTATCTTTTAATCCACTTTTGGACATTGGATTTCATTTAGCATTTTGATGGTTGTTACATCTTAAAAGCACTCTTAATGGTTTTGACAAGGGGAATTAATTTTAAATTAATTATATAATCTTTTGTGTTTTGTATTATGAAAAATGAATTCCATATTTGGAATCAATTGGTCGATATCATGTTAATGGGTTAATGTTTTTGGTTAGTATGAATTTTATATACAATAATTTTTATTTACCACGGTTAATTGTTAATGAGGTAAATTATAGTAACCAAAAATATATTTAATATAATAAAATTACCCTAAAACCTTAAAAATCATATTGGATGAGTAAAAATAGTCCCATATCAGTTAAGGGTCATAATTGATTCATTTAATGAAAATATTTCAATGAAAATGATGTAATTATTTTTAAATCATAAGAAAATGACAACCTGTCACTCTCTTATCTATTATATTTATAAAAATTTTAATGTAGAGATAAACTTAATGACACATAGAATATAAATAGTATACATAAATATAATGAATGTATATACATAATAATATTCTATTGTGAATTTTTAGATATTAAATAATTACCATAAATATTGACACAATAGTGATAAAATATCTATTTTATAATGAGAAATATCATATAAATGATATTATAAATAAAAAAATATATAATTTTTGAGAATTGATGGTATCCCCCATTTTTATGGATTAATTTTACATATTGGTGATGATGTAAAGAATTTTATTGAACTTATCCTGCGGTTATGATATTTTTATATTGTCAACAAATAAATAGAGTGAAAATTGACACTACTGGAATTTTGTAATATAAACTAGTTCATTAAACGAAATAAAATTCATAAAAGTTTAGTATTCTACAAAATGGTTAGGATAACTCCCAACATGTCATCAATGGGACTCTTTGGCTCCTTTTAAATGTTATTGTAATGATATTTACACACAAAGTGTAAATAATAAAATATCATGGAAAGATTATAAACAGTTAAATAAGGGTTAATCCAAAATGGTAATGATTACAAAATTTTCAAAATTTGTCAAAAAATATTTGAAATATTTTCCATCTACAAAAAATATTCGTTGAATTAAAATTAATTATTTTGGAAACATTAAAAACCGAAAAAAAAATTTATAATAAATTAATATTTCAAGACTTTCCTAAAGTACCCCTACACCCTCTAAAAAAGGCCACCACCTCTCCCCACATACTAACACCTTTCAAGGCCGTTGGTGAATCTAAAAACTACTCAAATAAGATCCTAACATCCAAAAATTACTCCTAGAGGCAAAAATGCTGGTATAATGGCATCTTAGGGAGGAATTTTGTGAAAATGAAAAGGAGATATTCAAAAAAGAGGTAATTTCCTTATAACATACTTAAAAATTATTTTCATTATATAATTTTTTTTTCTTGTGTAGTGTCTATACTAATGTAATAAATCCAGTATTTAATAACTGGAAATTAATTATTATAATTATGAGTTAACCTTATACCTCATTTTATTCATCTTATTAATAACAATATAACCATGCAAGCGTACGTATAGCTTAACGTCTCCATAGTGTAGTGTAACTTTTTATTCAATAATATATAATTTGGAAGGTTATACTGATGATTCTAATGGATTTAAATAATTATTATAATTGGATAATTATTATATATAATTAATATACTATATAATTCATTACCATTAAACCATTAAGTGAATTCTACCACCGCTCATGCGTACGTACAGATTACGGTATCCACGACGTGATGACATTCATTCTCCACATAAAAAATTCAAGAATGATTATAAAGTATATAAAATAAATAATTATGAAATATATGAAGTAATAAAATAATTTAATTTATTTATATATATATATTATTTACTACTTCAATTCAATTCAATAAGGAAAAAAAAATGTACATGCGTACGTACGGCCTACCGTCTCCATGAATGGGGAATTCAATTTCATTTATATATCAATTATATATTTTTATATAATGAATATATATAATATATAAATAATGTGTTACATTATGGAATCATGTTATTCATTTTCTATATAATAATATCAACAATAAAAACTAATAACACCCAGGATAAATAAAATTCTTATTACCCAAAACGTTGCATTAACATGGAATTGATAAATGATTGGGTAATATAAAGTCAAAAGTGAATCATATATGATGTCATAAATATTATTATGATTATGTTACAAGTTAATAAAACTATTAATCACATTATAAAAAGATTTAGATATATAAAAATCATATTTGACATAAGGTAAGGGATAATTTTTAAATCTCATTTTCTTCTGAGATTCTTTTTACTTTAGTATTTACTGGGGATATAATTGTCATCCATGTTCATGTTTTATAAGAACGTATTCATAAAATATTTACTATTATTCTATGTACGTTTAAAGTCATTTTTAAAAATTTTTTACTTCTACATTATGGTATGGAAGGAATAATGTTTTTATATCATAGGTAAACCTTTTGAATTTTCCAGCAAAAGTACGAGGAGAATTTTTTTATCTTATACATCATGAATAACTTTTTCCATTTTATTTACACCTTATTTCCAGGAATCTTAGCCTAAAATATTTCGTTTTTATTTTCATCTTAATATTTTTCTATAAAAATTATGTGTTATTTTGGGAAAAGAAAACAATTTTGGAAAAAGAAAGGATATTTTCCTCAAAGTATTTTATAAAAACTATTTTCCATCAATGGTGATGCTCTTTAATTGGGATTATGTTTCCATACCTATTATTATTGTGATTTTATTGTGTTTATTAGGGAATTATATTTCATATTTATTATTTTGTGATTGACTAATGTTTAATAAACCGGTTTTATTTCATGGGTTTTGTTATGATGAATGATTTATTCTGTGTGGCACCTATAAGGCGGATTTCACTATAAGATGGGTGGGACCTATATCCCCTGAAAATGAAATATATAAATATTTATATCTCCTGAGATAGACATTATTGGAATGAAAAGAAAATATAGATCAATAATACAGGTATGGAATGAAAAGTAAATCGGGTTCTTTAATACATGGATGGAATGACAAGTAATCCTAGTTTAGTAAAGGACTTTGTCCACTATTGTGGTATTCGATGGAATGCCTTGGTTACAATAGAAATCATATTATGTGATTATTTATCTTCCACAATCACATGTTTTATGCATGTGCTACTTTATCATGGTTAACTTTCCATTATGATCTATTCCTTACGTACTAATAATATTTTTATCATGACTCCTTATTTTGATATTTGAACATTATTTTCATTTTTTAACATTTTTATGTATACAGTTCTTTTTTAGGTTTTCCTTGATTACCCTTACTGAGCATTTGATCTCACCATTTTTATATTTTCTTTTCTATATGATATAAACAAATGTTTTAGATAGGAAAACAAAAAGGGACGATCATTATGGGAGATGTTGAAGATCTTACACCATGTTAGGAGATTATGTTCCATGTATCCAAATACACTTAACTAATATAGTATTTGAGTGCATATTTGTGTAATTTATTAAGTATTATACAATAGAAATGTACTTTCCATGTATATGAGTCTGAGGTCGTTACAATAATAGATAGTTTATATCCAATTAAATAATAATATTTTAATAATATATTGTTGTTTAGTGATACTCGATATTGCAGACAACGATAGTTATCGAGGAAGGTTGTCTTGCATAGAACACAAGAAAAGTTAGTGTTGCATGTAGTTAAAGATTCTATTGGTTTTATATATAACATAATCCAAAAATATTTGTTTTATAAATTGAATAAAATCTATACTCAGATTGGCATGTTTCATACGCCAGCTCAGTGTTCTATGTAACATATGCCAAGTTAGTTTAGTGTGACCGGAATGTCTGAATTAGTTAATATCAAGATGTAAATTATAGTATTAATTTATTAAATAAATCTTCCATAAACACTTAGGTTGTTAAATTATACCTCACATAAAATGAATTTAGCCCTTGAAATGTTTCAGGGTTATAACAGGTTTATTACTAAAAAGTTTCATTCTTTGAATCTCACATCCTATGAAGGAATACAAAAACTTCATCAGAAAAAGCATAGTTATACATTATGGTTACCCAATTTAACTCATCACCGGGTTTTCACATAGAATAATGTAAGTGGGAAGTGAAAACATGGATATAGAAGAGAAATATAATAATCATGTTCTGATGGATACTGATACAGAACAAGTTTGGATATTGTTGACAAACAGAAATCCACAAATCATTGATGGTTTATGGGACCATATTATTCATCGTATAAGAAGTTACTAAGATAACATTTTTGGATTTTAAGATCCCTTACATAATGTTGAATAAAATGAGAATAAATACATATATGATTTCAGTAAAATCTCATTGTCGGTCATTCCATTGAAATTTACACTTCATGTCTTATTTAAATAAACAAAGTAGAATTTTTCATTGTTAAATTGTAAATAGATCATGCTATTAAATGATAAGTCATTCAATATGTCTCACAAAATTGATGTCATGGGTTGTAAAATATGTATAAGTCCATATATAGTGAGATAATACATTAATATTACAAACTTCAATTGGAAAATAACTTATACTACCCACAAGTGGATAACATTATAATCCATCCAAAAATTGAAAATATAAAACTTTAGAAATAGGTGCACTAAAACAACTCAACATTTGTCTCTCATATTTCATTATGCAGTTCATGATTGTCACATTCCAAAAATGTGAATACCATAATCAATTATTCTATTAAAAAATATAATAACAGGAATTACCATAGAACCTTATTGAAAACATGTATTCTGAGGAAATTAACTATTTCCACACAATAAAAATACCAAAAATTACATATACTGAATCGATGATATCACATTTTTCTTATATCAATCTTGAGGTAATTAATACAATCAAACATCATATTTTCTCCTTATCCCATCAATTTGAACACACCATGCATTTACCAAAAATATCTTAATAAATTTTAATGGTTACCGGTATCATTCAACATATACATTAAAATATATAAGGACAAATAATAGTGTAGCAATCCTTAAATGTATCCTTATTCAATAATACTATAAAATTACTTATGCAAAATTATTCCTGATAATCATGTAATTATCCTATTATCAACTTAAACCATTAACTGAGCTTCATCATGTTATTCCTTAACACTTCTTTCATATCCTATATCATTTGTGTTCACTTCGTCACTATCAACATAAATACTACTCATACAACCTTTCTATTTCTCTTCATGATATTTTCCTATAGGGAATTTATTTTCATAATGTGTTTAAATTACACATTTAAAACATTTATCTATCATTGATGTCTTAGTAACACCATTATCATTGTAAATGATGCTAACTGAACATTTTCATTTTTAATTATTCGCTTTGTCTCTTTATTTTTCACACCTAAAGAGTCTTCCAGATCCATTGAATCATTATACTCGATTCCTCTTCACCCATGATTTACATGAGGAAAATCAAACCTTCTTTCGTTAATGATGACCAAGAAAATCTATCTTTCTCTTATTATTCGGGTCAGGAAACTCACCAATGATGAGATTATTATTAATATTCTATGATTGATGATTAATCATAATAATGAAGTTTCACCTTATTACTCCCATTTGATTTAGTTTCCCATGAATAATATCATTCCATTGGCCATTATATTCTCCATTAACATTAATCCTCTTGTTTCCAGGCATTTTTTAAAACCCTAAAAATAGTGTGAGAGGAAAATTCATACTCGGAAAACAACATAATCACAGGGGAGTAATTTATATATCTAAAATATTTGGTTTAATCCTAGGTTATACAGTATCATTACCATAGTTCTAGGACTATAAAATATAGTAAGACATACCCTTAGGGACATCCCCTGACACACCTTAGAAATATCCCTAGGGATCTAACTAAATTATTCGCATTCTAGTTTCCAAAGGTTAACTAAATAGTCAGTCTGATACCATATGTAAATACACAAGAATAAAATACATAGTCACTACATTAATTTTTTGAAATACATTATACTTGACACAAACAGATCTGAAATATCGTAATAGTTTAATGCCTTTCGAGACTGGAAAAGATAAAAAAACTATTTCATAAAACATCTACATCGTCTATTGATTTACCTGTCATAACTAGAAACCCATTTTGACACAAGATACTTAATACCCTTCTTCAAATCATTGGCAGAATGTAACAAGATAATTGGTGAGGTCAAATTCACAGTATTGGTAAGCATGTGAAATATCTTATAAATCATAAACTTAAGAATGTAAAAACAAGAACATGGCTTTTGAAACAAACAAAACTATTGAGTAATTAAATAAATCATGGTAGTCTATAAGGCATAGATCATAGAGGAACATTTTCCTAGATATAATAAAATTTGAATAAAACATGGAATTGTGGAAAACAATAGGCACATATTATTATTTCCATAATAGCCAAGGCATTGTTTCCAAGAACATCATATTGGACAAAGTGCATTACTGAACAAGGTTTAAATGTCATTCCATCCATGTATTACTAAACCAAATTTACATACTATTACAACTTCGTATTACTGAAAAATGTTGACTTCCCATTCAATTCATGTATATCTCAAAAGATATAAACTGTAACCAAATGAATTGGAGGGAGATATAGGTCCCACCCATCTCATAATGAAATCATTTTTACATGTTCCACATGAATATAAATCATTCATCATATCAAAACCCAAGAAATAAAATGTATTTATTAAAAATCATTCCATCATAAAAAAATCCATATAAAATATCATTCTATAATTAACTAAATAAAATCAGTGTAACAATAGAGATAGAAACAAAACCCTAATTTAGAGCATCATCTTAGATGGAAAATAATTTTGAAAAAACAGTTGAACTTAATTCGTGAGGGAAATATACTTTTTTCTTAAAAAATGTTATATTTTTTCAAAATACCATGAAATTCTAAAAGATAATAATTTAATTAAAAATAAAAGATAACTAGTAAAGATAAGAATCATAAAAATAAGGCATCATGAAACTATAAAAAAAATCTATTCATGCCATATAAGTTAAAAAAACATTCTTGCCAAACTTTTTCCAAAACAGAAAAAAGTTCCTCGTATGGTAATCAAAAGAAAAATTCATTCCTTACGATGTAGTGAAATTAAAAAATGGCTAAAACAAATTTAAACATAAATTGATGAATAATAAACATTTTATAAAAAAATAGAAATAATGTACATGAATGATAAATATATCCCCAAAAATACTTATGAATAAAAAATCCCTAATAAAAATGAGATGGAATAACTATCTCTTACGTCAGGTCCGATTTCTTCCAAATGTGTTTGAAACTTCTGTATAGTGGGTTTGAACATATTATTAACTTCTAATATTAACATAATAATATTTATCACATCATATATGATTCACTTATGAAATTATTTTCCCGTTAATTTATCAATTCCATGTTAAAAGAAAGTTTTGGGTAATAATCATTTTATTTATTGAACGTGATATGAGTTGTTATTCTTTGTATAATTTCTTAGATCATGATTTAATTACATATAAAATGTAAAGAAAGAATTATTTTTCCTAAATATTCAGTATATAAATTTTTATAATAGATAGATAATGAAATAGAATACACCGTTAATGGAGACTGTGGGCCGTACGTTTGCGTGAACATTGTTTCTGTTTCCTTATTCAATTAATTGAAATCCAGTAAATGACTGGCATATATATATATACATAAATAATGTATAATCATTATATCCTCTATTTCATTCTTATTTATTATATATATATCTATTAATAATTCATGAATGGATAACTTGGAGAATAAATATCATCGTGGCGTTGAGACTCTAAGTCATACGTGTGCACGATCGATGATATAATTCAGTGATGGTTAAATCGTATGAAAATGGAATTTTTAGGAATATTAAATAATAAAAATAAACTTTTATTAATTATTTAAATACATTAATATCATCAACAAAACCATCCAAATTATGTATTTTTGAATAACAATTACAACATGGCATGGAGATGGTAAGCCGTCAGTAAACAATCAGAGTGATATTGTTGTTCTTCGGATAGATAAATGGAGGTATAAAATATTACCATAATTATAATATCACCTATTATTGATGAGATACTATATTTATTAAATTATTTAGGATACAACAAAAGAATAGGAAGTGGTTGATGAATTAGTTTTTGAAAGAGCTGACAAAACAATTACATCTTTTTTCAGAATCTCCTTTTGATTCTCAAAAAGGCCACCCTAGGATGGATTTACGCACAATGTGTGGGCTTTAAGTGGAACTGATAGATATTTTGAGACTATTTTCCTAGATATTCGATGATAAAAATTGCGTGAATGGTGTGAGTAAGTGGGTAGAGGTGTTAACCTTTTATAAGAGGGTGGAAGGGGACCTTTGGTATGTCTTGAAATATTAATTTACCGTAAATTAATTTTTGGTTTCTAATGTGCAAAAACTAATTTATTAAAAGGTTAAAATAGGTTTGGATTGAAGTAATATCATCAAATGAAATTTAGATATGTTTTTTTAAAACCATATCATTTTGATTAATCATTATTTGAAATTTTTTTATTTGTGGTAATAATATTCAAAATATTAAATAGTTATAAATTAGTACTTATGTGTTTTAAATTTTCACTAAGTGGATACATTATGAAATTTTAGACCATATAATTTTCACATTGTAATTTTTTAATATTTTTGTTATCTTTAATTGATTTAATTAGATGATATTTTTATTAAATAACAACAGTGTTAATTTTTTAATGATTCATTTATATGACATAAAATATAATCTAAATAGAAGTTAAATTCGAAAAAATATATATGAAACACTCATAAAATGTCTTAGGGACCTAGTAAATTTTTTGAACACATTAATTATTTCAGATAATATTTTTTACGAATTTTATAACAATTTATTTTGATATTTCTAATAATAAAATAATTTCCATATCACTATTGTGTCATCATTAATGGTAATTATTTAGTCTCAAAAAATTATAAATAAATTAAAATTTTGTATATAATCTCATTTTAATTCTGTATACTATTTGTTTTCGAAAAATTGTCTTGATTATCACTAGTTTAAAATTATTACACTTATAAGATATTTGAGAGTGGCAAGTTGTCACTTTCTTTTGTTTTAATTATAATTACGTCAATTTCAAAGAAATAATTCAATTAAATTAATACATTATAACCAATTGGTTATGTTGGTTTATTTTAATTAATCTAAAAGTATTTTGGAAGGTTTTATGATAATTTTATTATCTCTACCATATTTTTTGTTAACCTAATTTACCCATTTTACCTTTATCTAGGGTACATAAAAATTACTATAGTTACAATACATAATATAAAAAGTTAAAATAAACCTCTTACCATAATGTTTATCCACTGATTCCAAATATGGAATCCATTTTTCTAAGTTCAAAACACTTAATTTTCATTAATTAATTTATAATTAATGACTGTCGTCAAAACTAGAAAGCGGGTTTTTAAAAAGTAAAAACTACGAAAATATTTAAATGTGTTTATCTCTAATTAAAATGTAAAGTTACATTAAATGACCAAAATTGGAATAAATAATTAAAAATAATACAATTAAAATATAAAAACAATTAAAATTATAATCTCACTATATTAATAAATTAGAATAAAATGCAGTGTAGATTTAAAATGCAATATTTCTCATTATTTATTAATATAGGAATTTCATCAGGAAAATACATAAATTTCAACCAAGGTAAATTTTTATGTCCCCCTTCCAATTAATAAGTTTATTATGTCAAACAGAACTTATAAAATTAAAAAAACTTGATTTAAAAAGGGTTCTCCCTCAAAGGACAGTAAAATTATATTTCTTTTAAAAACACTACATTTATCCGAAAAATTGAACATGTTTTTATATAATGTCTAGAAATCGCATTATAGTAATTTTAATGTTATATAAAATAAAAAATGTTGTCATTACTTTTCATAAGTGCTAGTTTATATCCCATTATGTATTATTTTTTTAATAATATATCATTGTTTAGTGAAACTTGGTGTGGCGTACAATGCAAGATATCAAGAAAGGTCACTCTTGTATGTAACACAAGAAAATTCAGTGTTGTGTATTGTTCAAGCATCCTTTGGTGTTATGTATAACATAATCCTAGAAAATATATTTTATAAATTGAAAATAGATCTATACTCACTATTGTGGGTATTGCATGCCAACTCAGTGTTATGTCTATCATACGACAAGTCAGTTTACTATGAAAGGAATATTTTATTTGTTTCATTGAAAGATATAAATAAAAATATTAATCTATTAGAAAAAAATGGTCCATAATAACTTAGTGTGTAACAAAAATAATAATATTTTTCTTTATATTCTATCGGTTTTCATATTCAATTCAAAATATTTTGTAAAAAATGATTTCATTTTATATTTCTATAAGACATATTTTGTAATAAGATAGTTAATAATTTTTATAACCACCAATTTTATTAATAGGTTATGTCATATTATATTAAATAAAACTATTTTAATAATATAAATTTTTGGTAAACTGAGTCTTTCCTTGAATGTAACATTTTGAAGAATGTATCAATTGCATGTAACACAAGCTAACTGAGATAGTTAAATATTTTTCATTACAAACCTTATATTAAAATATGTATGTGATTATGGTGTTATTATGGATTTATGGACGAATTAGTCGAGGAGAAGGTTAAAAAAGGGAAAAATAGGAGAGGTGGATTCAGAAAAATAGTTCTTGAATATCACCTACATGAAACATCACATAAAAACCCTTGAATTGGACATGGTCTTCCCAGAATAACTTTCACATGAGGATATTGTGTTACATAGGCTTTGTAGTAATTTTAGTATATTCATGTCTTGTGAGGAGAAAGAGTGTAGTCAGAGTTTTTATTTATACTTGATGATGAGAAATTTTAATTGATTAAATAATAATTATTTTATATTTAATGAAACCATATTTGATTGGAATTAATAACATGGAATAAGATTGATAATTTATATTTTCAAGGATTTTTATGTTTAATAATAAAATAAACCACCCATTTAATTTTTTATAATTTTTAATATTTTATGATTTTACCTTTTAACTATAAATTGTTTCATTGTATTACCTAAAAAAAGATAAATATTTTTTTAAAATTGTAGTTTCATATGGATAATGATTTAAATGACCTAAAAACATTATTTTAACCTTATTTTTTAAAATATGGAATCCACTTTACAAAATTAAATTAATAAAATTGTAAAATTTATATTGAAAAAACAGAACCTCCATATGCGATGAAAAATAAGGTTATCATAAAGTGTATTTTTCATGAAAATATGTACTTATATTAATTATAAGAAAAATAATATTCATTTTATGAATATAAATTAATAGTTATGGGTCTATAATCTATATATTTAATTTTATAGATTCCCCCTTATGGGTTTTAAAAAAGGATAAAAATTATGTACATTAGAATAGTTTTCAAAAAAAATTCATTTCTAAACAGAAAAGTAAATTTTTTATAAAAAACAATTTAATGTTGATTAAATAGAATTTAAGTGGATGAAAAATTACTATATAATACATACGATACTTCAAACCAAATAATAAACATTATGTGACTTTTAAATAAAATAATTTCTTCAAAATAAATAACATCCTTAAAAAATGGCTATAGATCACTATTTAGTTAAAAATTAATCTATCCAAAAAATTATAAAAATTTATTCATAAAATAATTATATCATCCTAAATAAAAAATTATGTTCATTTTATAAATAAATTTTTAATAGTTTAACAAAAAAAATTCTCATTTAAAGATATAAAAAATACCTTTTAAAAGAAAATATATATTTGAAGAATGATATGAATTTACTAAAAATTATGTGTTTATATCCTATGAATAAATTAATAAAATTTAATTTAATTTCAAAATAATATATTTAGTAACATGGTTAATAATAACCATTAATGTATATTTAATTTCTAGATAAAATGGTCATGTTAAAATAATAACATTCTAGATTTCATTTATCATCAGTGTTCTGTGCAACACAGGTTATCAATGAGGTCAAATTTATTTTTAAAAATGAGAAAAAACCCAAAATAATAGGTTCATGACGCCTTAAATTTAATTTATTCCTCATTATTTGTCACTCACATACAAATAGATTATGATACATCAGCCTCACCACATCCTTAGGGTAACTTGTAGCTTCCACAAATTGGTGGTTTCGTAAAAAAAATCCAATTGAGTGATCTTGTTCAGTATAATATTATATCTATGATATAAAATAAGAAATAGTCGCTCTTCATAATAAAAATCTATATCCTATGGTATGACGTAAGATTTTAGCTTATGTGAAGGATTATATATGTAATTGCTCAAGATAGATACATGGAACACATCACAAACATGGGGGGTGTTTGGAGGGAGGTCCAATCTATAAGATATCATCCAAATATGATAAATATTTTAAAAAAATGTTTCACTATAATTAATTATTTAAATTTTATAATAAATAATGGAAATTTGAAAATTTATTTGAGGGAAATCCACATCATAAAAAGGGTTAATAAAACATCCTCTTAAAAAGAGGGAATATAAAAGGAGATTATCACTACAAAAATAGGTTTCCAATTAGGATAATAATATAGTGAACTAAAAAATGGACATGGTAGAGAATTATTACTATAATGTTAAAATGGATAATGAAATATAATATAGCCATTAAGCGGATAATAATCAAAAACCATAGACCAAATATGGTTGAGAAATTTCATTAATATCATAAGTGATATTGATAATAGGAAAACATTTTATTTCATAATATTTTTTAATGATATACTTACTTGACTTCATATTATAACTACAATATCACTCTTTGTTTAAAGTTTTATAAATTTTGGCATTAGTAATTACTCCCATAAATCAATATGAAGGAGTAATGACAATATAACCAGTGCATCAAAATAGCTATATTGTCATGAAAAGTCATACCTTAAGTCTCTTGTTATCATAACAAAATGGTTAGCACAAATTATCCTATATCCATAAATATTCATATTCTTAATTAATAAATTAATCAATATATCCCCATACGATTTCAACATTATCAATTTGATAAATAGTTACCCTTTAGAACATTTCAAAAACTCAAAACATTCAAAATAAGTTCACAAAATTTTAAAAAATGACTTATCATTAATCCCCCAAACAACATGATGTTTCTCTTAATTGTCACACACCAAACATGTGGGGATGATTATCATGTATTCTATTACATCAAGGTAATAACATGAATTATAATAATTAAAAGGCCTAACCCTAAATATTTCATTATCTTGAGTTTTAGTAAAAACATTACATTCTTTCACATTGAAGAACATTTCATGTTTACAATTTATGATAATTGGGCCATAAATAATATATAAAAAACCTTAAAAAACAAGGTGGAAACTTCTGATAAATATCTATTCTTGAAATAATATAAAACATTTCAAATAAATAATTATTGTTTTCATAGAAAATAGTATTGGCTTCCAAATTGACATCTTTCATTCATTTACTCATCCTTAAACCCTATGAAATTTTTTAGAAACATTGGATGACTATGAAATATCATTATGAAATATAAAAAAAATCTAAACTGTTAGTTTGGAAGTATCATGTAAACTCATACAATATTTACATTTATCTTCAATGTTCATTGAGAATAAGAAATAATACATTTTCATTCGTAAAACAAAAACACGTTATGCTCAAATAAAATCATTAAAATCTATAGAAAGAAAGAAAAACTCTGTAAGGTGAATTGAAAGTTTTTATTCCTAAATCCCATCGAAAAACCAATAAAACCCATCCAATTAGAAAAATCATATGGATTAATTCCAATATTATAATTACACTACTCATTTATGATTAAAATTGGTTGACCCATCACTCTATGGGCCACCCCCTTATAAACAATAATTTGGTTTCCCATTACAATTTAGTCCACCGATGTTAATATGTAATGTGATTTCCCAGAACTATCTAGGATACCCCATATTAATATTTAATGAGATTTTCTGATGAAATATGGGCCACCCCATGGTATAGTATGATTGTCTTTCCGTCCCTATGTGGTCCACCTCATGTGAAGCTATAATGGGCATTCCCGGTGCTATCTAGGACACACCATCGTGTATTTCTCAAGTAACACTTTAGTAATAAAAAAAATCTACATAAAACCTTTTGAAAACTCTTTTAAACTCATATTAAACACAATTAGATAAAAATTCCATTTTAATTTTAAAAAATAAATTTCAAACCAAAAACACTTTTTCTTTTGAAAAACATTTTTAACATAAAAATAAAAAATATATAAAGAGGGGATATGATTTAAGGAAACATTACATCTTATAATTGACGAAAAAAATAAAATATTTGCAAAAATGGTGAAAAGGTCATTTTCATTGTGTTTTTCTTGAACATAAGATTCCTTTGTGACTTGTCAAACACCCCATATAAAACATGTAAAATGATTATTATTTTACAAAACCATGAATCAATTTAAAAAACATTAAATTTCCTTTAGAAACATTTTATATAAACAATAATATATAATAATATCCATAATATTGACATATAGAATTATATGGCCGAATTAATTATTTAGACTCATAGAAACTTATTTTAAAAACAATGTGTCCCATACAAAATTTCAAATATATCAATCAAAATTCCAATAAAAGAATAAAATTTACATAAAAATAATTAACATAAAAATAAATATATTCATTATATTATATGTTTATGTGGATTTATATACAACTCATTAAATATGTTGGTGGTATAACATAAAAATAGGTATCAAAATATGTAGATTGAGATGGTATCCCCCACATTTAGTCTAGTTTGTCATATGTGTCATTACATTCCTAGATAATAAATATATATTAATTATTTAGATAATTAAAGAACATTTTGATGTTTGTAATTAATTTTAATTTACTTATTGAAATGTTTTATAAATTTAAATACTGAATTATGATTACATTTGGTGTTTTGATCTAATTGAGTTCATGTGTCAGAAAGAGACTTCTTTAGGTCAACTGTGGTCAACAGGGACTGGAAGAAAACCTATAAAAATAATAAAATAAATAACATATTTAAAGATTAATTATATTTTTAAATCCAATCATAAAATATGTCTATGAATAATGAAACTACTTTCAATAATGTAGATGGTATTCCATACATACGAAAGAGTTACATTCCCATCATTATTGATCATTATATAAAAATTAAGTAAATTTATCAAAAAAGAATGATTATTATGTTATAATGAAAATAATATTTTATTATATATAATTACATATATAATTATATTGATGGAAATTAAATCACATCACATTGAGGAGGCGGATGTCCACATGCCTATATACGACATTATCACTTTTTCAGTGTGAGAAAAGTGGTTAATGAAAATGATATATTATTTTTATAAAAATATAATTATTACATTAAAACCAAATAAATTTTATTTAAATCAAATATTTTTAATTAGAATCGTCTTTAATAAATTCCATTTAATGTGTAGAGGTATCACTTAGGATTAAGGAGATCGTAGTCCACACGTCCTCACTTAAGGTTATCATATTACCACAAAATGGTAAGCATGAAGGTATGTGATATAAAATAACTATAGAAGTACAAAGACACCCTAAATAATATATATATTATATAAGAATGTTATTTCCATCATTATTCCCAACCATTATAGGTTGTAATGGAAGAAAGATAAGCATTTTTTCGCAAGGTGGTATTCCAACGTACACATGAATGATGATTATATATCCCATTTAATGGAAGTATGTTTAGGTTTACGTTGAATCCTTCACATAAAAACATATTATTATTTTTTGGATACAGATGTTATTATATAATAATTTAATAATAATACTTTTATGTGCTGGGAAAAAAATAAAACAAGAGTGCTCGTCAAAAATGATACCTATTCATCAGGTAACTTCTTTTCATTTTCATAACAGGGCTTCCTTAGTTTTATTTATACCCAAATTTAGGCTTCTATGATTATATTTGTGATTTTGGGAGATTATTTTTTATGTGTTTTTATAAGACAATGTTCTTGAGAGGTGTCAAAACATGGGGAGGATGAGTTCCTTTTTATAGTGGAGGGGGATTTTCATTCTTTAAGTATAAAAAAACTCTATTGGGTTGTCTTCCTAACATCAAATGACTCCAATAATGAAACAAATTCAATAAAATTGGGTACACGGTCCAATAATATCAATAAAATTGGTTTTTGAAATGTTTCTATGTCATTTCCTCCCTTAATATTAATTTTTAACAAATAAAAAAAAACAATTTAAATTAATGGAGTTACTAAATTTTTATTACCTTCACCGATGATATTGGTGAAAAATTATGTTGAACATTGTAGACCATATAAATTATGATAATTAATAATATTGAATAAATTTTTTCAAAATTCCAATAACACAAGAATCAACATTTAAATTAAAATTAATCATATATATGGGGTTATAATGATGTTTTTTAAAGTGAATATTCTCAAGAGTTGGATATTTTTTTATATCTAAAATGACTATGAATATGTAGTTTTTAATTATTATTCGAGGTCATTTACTAATCATCAAAAATTAAATGTTCTCAAGAAAAATAATATAAATTCAACCAATGTAGGTTTTGATTTTAGGACTTGAAAATTGGACATTATTTTTTCATAAGAATTTATAAAATTATCAAAACTTTGTTTTAATGAAACTTTACAAATAAATGACAGAAAAACTGTCATATTAAATATTAATATTAATTATATATCATAGTTTGGTGTAACATAGTCTCCCATGCAATGAATGATTCCAATTAACTGCATGTTGAATGTTGTAAATATTATTTATCACAACATCCATTTTAATTTAAATGTTACAATTTAAATCATAAATTTTAATAAATATAAAAAAACACCTTATATCATTACGTGGGTTGTTACATCCTTTATATTCAATTGGTCTTTAGTGTTATTGATAATTAATTTAAAACTAATAAATTCATCTTAAAATCATGTGTAAACTATAATTTTATAGTTTAGTCAATCTATTTCGTTCCCTATATTCAAATAGATATGTGTTAAATATCATCCTAATATTTATAGTATATTGTTTTCTAATATGACTCAGGCTTCTGTGTAATATTATTCATCAATGGAACTCAATGTTTCAGGCAATGCCAGATTAAAATAGGGGTTTCATTTGACGAAATATATACTATTTGAAGCTTTTAATGCAATCTATTAATGATGTTAAATTAATTTGAATTTGGTTATTTTAAAAAAATTTCAGATGTTACATCCTACCCCTGAAAATTAATTTCAACCTCTAAATTCATCTTTATTATGAAATTATTATAATGTCTATAATTCTGTTATTGAAACAAACATCATACAATGGGTTAACAAGCCTTATTATTAATAATGGTAAATTAGATACATAATGGTCACTATAAGTTAAAATAAATAGTATTTGACATAGGAATATCCATGGTTAAAAATTAAAAGTTCAATTTTGAATGGAAAACTATTTTTTGTTGGGCTAATAGAGAGTGATAGAAAATACAGTCAAGAGGAAGTCAATGAAAAGAAACCGCAATCCAACTTGGTGTAGAAAAGATCGTTGATATAACTAGAAAATATTATAATAGGAAAACGTTTTATTGAAAAACCATTTTCATATAGTTTATTGATTCATTCACCATATATATTAAGAGCATAAACAGATACATTCATGATGTGTATAAATTCATCCATTAATCAATTTCTATAATAGACTTATCTCTTAGTCCAAATAATGAGTGTCCTAGATAACTTTTCATTCCTCAATCACCAAAACAATATTATAATAGATTACATAATAATTAAATGGATAACATAATATTCCTCCTATCATTAGATACTAACCAAAACGAAATTCATCAGGTTGTAGTATGACTATTAAATCAGTCATGTTATCAGATCAAACATTAATCACTAATGCTAAATATTAATACCCAAAGATACAACTAAATCATTACATTTATATGTAACCATAATGGTCACCAATAACATACATTAGATGATGCAACAAAAAAATATTTAAATTCTATATCATTTCAACTTAGCCATAAAGTAAAATATTATAAGGGCATCCAATTAAATTTTTACTATACTCTAAAGTCATATAACATTTTCCTTTGATACCAACTATAAGGCCAAAGACATAAAAATTACATTATATTGGGTTTTAGTCAACATTTTTATTTTCTTCACATTGAGGATATTTTCTAGATTAGAGTTTCAAAGAATTAGGCCATAACACATACATAAAAATCCATAAAATACAATGTGATCAATTTAGATCGATATCCATTTTTTTCCATAATATGAAATGTTTAAAATAATGCATGAATTATTTTCATTGAAAACCCCCACAACTTCCAACATGACTTATTCCTTTAACATACCATCCTTATGCAATTTAAAAAAATTAAAAATATTTCTATGAGCATAAAATCTAATTATAGAGTTGGAAAAGGAAGAAATCCATTATTTATATATTTTCATGAAAACTCAAATATCATTTAGATTTAAATTCATTGTTTATTATGTATATGAAATAATACAATTTCCTATGACAAAATACATATTTCTTCCAAATGAAATCAATAGAATCTATATAAGGAAACTAAAACACCATTAGGTGAATTAGATAATCATATTAATAAAACCTTTCCAAACCCTTCCAAATCTCTTTCAATTGTTAAAATCATATGCCTCCCTTCTTATATTATCATTACCCAATTCATTGCACAGCTATTGTGGGCTCACCCATCACTTTCTGGGCCACCCCATGTAATTATTTAATAGTCTTTCCCAATGCTATCTGGGACACACCATGTTTAGATATAATGGGCTTTCTTAGTTCCATATGGGACACCCCATGTTAATATATAATGAGATTTCATGATTCTATTTTTCTACACAATTTTAAGTTGAAATGATATTTCCCAGGGCTATATGGGTCACCCCATGTTATGGTGTAATGAGATTTTGTATAGATAAATGGGAAACCCTATCATGATTTTGTGAAGTTCCAATTCGTAAATAAAACACATTCCTCATAAAATAATTTGAAAAAAATAAACTCATATAAATATACATTAAGATAAAAATACCATTTAAAAAACCCTTTTTTCAAAACACAATACACGTTTTTCCTTTGGAAACCATTTCCAATACCAAAATAACCAATAATATAATAGGTTGTATTATATTTAATGTGACAATAAATATTATAAAATAATATAGAAATTAAATAATGGAGATGGAAGTAAAAATTTTATTTTGACTATGTACATTAATAATAGAACATTCCTTTTACCGATTTTCAAAACACTCCATATAAAAAAATAAAAACAATATTTTTTTAATATATTAACTAAATTCAAAATATTTTTTTCCCATTACGAGGCTCACCCAGATCTTTCTAAGAGGACTGATAATATAAGCTATAATGGGATCACCTAGCACAACATAGGCCCACTAATCATATTAGCTATATTGGGCTCACTGATGCAATCTGGTCAAACCCATCATTTTAAATAATGTCCATGTACTATTCATTAATAAAAAATTTTAATCCATCGCATTTCAACCTAACTGTAATCATTATTATTTCATTTCATGATTAACTATGGAAAATAAATAGTTTCCATTATAATCTCTAAATCCATCAATAAATATAATAAGGATGTTATCAATACAATATATCCTCATTGGAGTGAATATATCAAAAAGGTTTGTTATTGTTTAGGAATACAAATACCATTAAATATTCAATAGAAAAAATATTTATGAAAAAAACAATTTTCACATTGAGTAACATCAAATGATGTCATCTTACATTTTTAATGTATTTAAAAGATCATTTAAAATATTGCTTGATGGAAATATCCTTTCCATTTTGAAAACACAATTTTGAAAATGTAATACTTTCTAAAAAACTAAAGAAATAACTTTCCTCAAAAAAATTTAAAACATAAAAATGAATCTTACAAAAATGGTAATGATAGTGGTGATATGTTTTCCTAATGTAAATGTTAAAAAACATTCTTTTCATACTTTTTGTAAATTAAGTCAAAAGTGACCCACCTGGATAATGTTATGAAATATTATTTTAAAAACATTTACAATATGGTGAATGTATCTTCCTCAACTAGGTTCTATACACTAGTTCACTGAGACAGTCAGTTAAATGATCTCAACTGAACCTCCACATATGCTAGAGGTTGTAGACTACCATTAAGGGTCAGATAAGTCCATCATGGTAAGACTATACCTTCTTATATTAGATGAATACAATAAAAAAAATAACAGTATAATTATATATATTCATAACCAATACCAATAACTCAATATATACAATGCAAAACATACAATATATTATTAATGTAAAAAACATTCCATACTAATGTATGTGTCATGTTTCTGAAATGAAAACTAAAAATAAGGACACCATAAACTCTCAATATGGTATGGAACAACAATTGGTTCCGTCATCCAAGCTTCATCCTAAAATCATCAATCTAAAATAAGGTCTTTTCTCTTAACCTATCATGCAACAATTAATTTTATTCAGGTACTGTCCAGGAATCTTGAGTATGTTGTGAGTATGAATTAGTAAGCTACATCCAACGGTGTCTCAAAAAATTTGAATGAATAATAGTGTTTCCATTTATATAAAAAATATATATATTTCATAAATTAACAATTATCACATTATAAAATTAATCATTATTGAAAAAGAAAAAATCTTGGATTCTTGAAGAAAATAGTACCTCAATGTCTACTTTTTCTTATACTAGATCCCGAAGTGTTTCTAGTTATTATCATATCTTAATACATTTTATGGCTCATGCTAGAGGCTGAAGTATTAAATGCTAATATCATATCTCAATACACACTCCGGCACTTGTATGATTCCAAAGTATTATCACGTGAGTTCATATCTCAATGTACCTTCATTACCATTCATCAATTGAAACATGGATACCCATGATTCAGTTATAAAACTCACAAGAATGATAACCATGTTACCATCCTTATTAATCAATAAAATGACCATATTTATATTAATTATATGAAAAGTGAAATTTCCATGTTATCATTTATACTTCTGAATTGAGTGTCCATATTTTAATTCCTTTATTCACATGTAGTTCAAGTCCATAAATCAATTCATCAATTAATTATCTTCTGTCAACCATCACCATATTTAAAAAATTTTCTTTAATTAAATATATCAATAAAATAAAACCAATATCCCATTATTAAATATTACAATAATTATCTGAGGTCATGAAATCAATATTTCTTAATTAATCTATCGTTAATTATTTCAAATAATATATCTTATTATATCATCATTAATTACATGATTAATAATCTAAATCACAAATCTCTAAATATCATAACTAGTTCTCCAATTATCTATTTTAATGGACATCCCCTAAACCTCATGAATTAATTCCCCAATTAATTATCTAATGGATATCCCAGTATTCTCATTATAAACATTAAAATGTATCATAAATTTCAATAATAAATCCAATTTATAAATTTGAAACATTAACTACATAAATTTGGAATAAGAATTTCCAAAAAATACAATAAATCCAAAAACCTCATACACATATCAAAATTAAAACTATGGGAATTAAATTTTAGTCCAACTACATCTCTTTTTAAATGAATAATCATACAATAAAATCCCCAAAAATAAGTGTGGCACAATGACATTTATCATTATCTGAATCTCAAAACCTATAATCCTGAATTTAAATAAATAAAGATATATATATATAACAATATATATAGATCTCTCCAAATAGATATAGATCTATCAAATATAGTAGATTACATCACTAAAAGAAAGTTTAAGGAAAATGGGAAAAACTAGTGAAGAATGGGAGAATAATGTAGTTACTGGTAAGGAAGAAGCCTTCTGTATAAAATTCGATTGTAGAGTAATAACGGTGGAAAGGGAATGGAAGTCAATTGGAGAGCTCAAAAAACATGAACATTGAACTAGGGTTTAATGAGGATTGAAATATGTGAGTTTTAGGGGTTTTGGGATTTTTTGAAAATAATTATTGGGCATAATTAATTCATAGACACAATTTAGTGGGATGGGTCACCCAGTTTCCCCCAAAAATGTGGAAAATGTCAACCTATTCATTTATAGGTTTCTTACTTAATCCACATGGGGTGTATAAACAAACGAACGATGCACTAACCTTGTAATTTCCTAATTTCTAGGATTGAATGATTTTCTAGGTTGGGGGAATGTTTTATTTAACTGCATGGAAAACATGCACATCCCCTTATTAAATATTTTTTTATAAAAATACACCCAAAAATAGCCCATGTTATTAACAAAACAAAAAACATTTGAATAAAGAATTAGTACCCAAAAAAATAATGACGCAACTTTATGAATGGTCAAGAATGTATAATCTCCCACCTAATAAAAACATTTCTATGACTACACACCAAAGGTTATTTAAGATTCAAAGTAAAAATTATTGAGGCATTAAGCCAAAATATTTCCTTCCATTCACACATATCCTATAATAAATAACCCATTTTCCCATAATAAAATAACTATCACCATGGTCTTTCTACACAACACTTTTTTCCATTGATCAAACACACATATTAGATACTCTAAAAAAATGCCTCTACCTCATGATCAATGTCGTCCACATCGATCACACGAGAAGGGTCAGGGTGATATCTCTATAGTTGTATACCAAGAAAATATTTTTTTCAAAGAACTGTATTTTGTTGGTAGATCCAAACAGTGCGACACCGGCCTGATTCTCTCCACGATCGATAAATTTCCAACAAAAGTGGTGTTATCTTTCACTACATCTATATTCACTCGTGACCCAAATTAGGTTACACCTGAAGGAATACTTGATAACCCTATAAAAACATTAGAGGCTACATTTACATGGAAGCATGTGATTTCATCCTACCCTAATCCATATCCATATGTTTCAAAATTAGCTGAACCTGATATGATGCCATCTGTATGAGACTCAGTCCCGATAACTCTGACTCACCTACCTCTATCCAGCATGGAGGTAAAATTTATGACCTACCATAAAGAAACATGTAATTTTCCATATGTATTTTTTTCATAGTAACTATTTCTATAGTAATAATCTACAAGATATAGGTGCTTTTCCCAAGACCCATCAATGTTATAAACACACATCCAAAACATACCTTCATGAACATGTATAAAACACTCATACGTCCCATCATTCTATGGGTGGAATGAAATTCTAAATAATACATTTTTATCATGTGACTCAAGTTAGAAAAACCAGAAGTGTAGAGTAAAGTGTGATTAATTATATGAAACTATAAGGTTTGGAACCTTGTGTAGAAAAACGATCTCTTAAACATCCAAATATCTCAACTTATCCATGGAGAAAGTTTCTCCTATAAGTATGAAATGGACTAATGTTTTTAGTCAATCCATGATAACAAATATTACATCATTATTCCATATAATTTTCAATAAAAATACCACAATGTATATTTTCAATTCATCCCACTTCAATTAAGGAATGACTGGTAGCTATAAAAATCATCAAGGATGTTAATGCTCTGTATTCACCTACTCATAGTTGAAGCATCATTTCATGAACAATGATATATACTTTTTGATACCTAGCCACCAAGAGTATCATCATAGGTCATGGTAGACATTATTCACACTTCGATATACCACCCACTTCAAGGTATTAAATTCCTACATCATATCCTCTCGCATTCTCATATGTACAATAACACAATTCAAAACATAGATGATCTGGTCCCCATATATTCTCAAAATTGAAGGTGACTCTATCCTACTTCATTTTTCCTTAAGGTATAATTACTCCAATCATAATATCACATGTATTTAATATGTATCAAAATTGTAGACTCCACCTAATCCGAAATGAGAGTCATCTTCTCTTATTTCTCTTGATTCACCACATGTATCTCAACCACTGATGCCATCATCTCCCACTCACCACATGATTCCTGGACCATCTTAGTTTGAATTTTCCTACTCAATGTGTCTGCGAAAATATTTCCCTTCATGAGCATATATTCTATCAAATATATGAAGGAATTAATAAACTAAACCCATCTCTACTACCAGAGATTAATGTGTCTCTAGGAAAATATGTATTTTAATTTCTGGTGATGTCTATACGCCGTCAACTTCTAGAAAAACAATATATTTTTTCCAAAAATAGAAAATCATAAACCACTAATTCTATATTGGGGTCTTGTATATAGTAGCTGAATTCATGTGTCCACAAATGTCTAGACTAATACACAAAAATAGATCTTCCTAAAGAAAAAATGATTTGAGTCAGATCCCATAAGTGTAACAATACACGGTATATTACTTACATGTATTAGGTAGGATCAATATTTGTTTCATTGTAAAATGATTATTCAACTATTGGAATGAATTCACACAATCTTCCAACCATTCAAATTCTATACATTTGTTTGTCAACCCTAGAGTCATCAATTTCAAACAAGAAAATACATGGATGAATCTCTAATAATATCCAACTATCCTAGAAAGCTGTGGATATGGAATATGATCATGGGAATCTCCAAAGAAACTACTACATAATACTCCACTGGATCTACTAACACACCTTCTAACAACATTATGTGTCCCATGATGTGTACATGAACAATCCAAAAATTACATCTATATATCTTAGTGTATAGATGATTCTCTATCAAAGTACTCAGGATGATATCAAGATGATGGGAATTATCATCATGTGTTTTGGAGTATACACAGATGACATCTATGAACAATTCCAAAACCTGATCTAGGTACAACTAGAAGCTATTGTTCATTAATTCCACAAACACTTTTGGTGCATTGGTCAACAGAAAATGAATTATGACAAAATAATATATTCCATACCTGCTTCTGAATGAAGTCTTCTTTATATTAGAAGTCTAAACTCCCATCTAATGATTATTTAACCTCAATTTAATCATTTATAAAACTTAATCCCCTCTCAATTGTTCCAAAACATCATCAATACCTAGAATAGGATACATGTTATAACTAATCTTTCAGATCAATATATGGTAATCAACATATAAGAACAAACTCTCATCAAACTTCATTAAAAACAACATAGGTGATCCCGAAGGTGACATACTCGGATGGATAAATAATAGATCCTTCAGATCCTTCAGCTGAGTCTTAACCACTTGAAGCTATATAGATTTTATTCTATATGGTGTTATATAAAATGGATTAGCCCCTGACATGAGCTCAATAGTGTATTCAACACCTCTCTAAGGTTAAATCCATGAGACGTCTTTTAGAAACACATCCAAATAAAGATACACTTCTAGTGGATAAATATCATCTTTTAAACATAAGTGATCTAGAAAATTACTAAAAATCTAGGATGTGATCTCTCATAGTCGTTGAGTGATTGGTCCGACTTAGCCTTCCACGATTTCCCCCTCTCTATGGTGAATGTAATTTTCACCCTTAGGATACATAAATGTTACTCTCCTATGGTTACAATCTATGTGGGCTCAGAATATGACTGGCTAGTCCATACCCATAATTAGGTGAAATCATGACTGATCAAGAATATAAAATCCCTCTTAAGATGACGCTCCCCATTTGTTAGAGAACATCTCTATCAAAAAAAGATTTCTCTAGACCACACTCATAACTGTGTATATATATCCACAACCCTAGTAACAGTTACCACTAGAAGGATGATACCATTAACATGTTTTTTAGATAAAGAAGAACGAGGTGAAATATTCTCAAATAAGGCACTAGAAAATGAACAATTTATAACAATTGTACCTCTAAATATTCATGGTCCAAACTCACTATTCAGAAGTTTACGATACACTTCATGTATTTTCCATGTCCCACATACCTATGATGTAGTCTCACTCCCCTGAGTTGAACCACACTATTGATATGGGTTCTCTTTCCCAAGATTACCATATCCACCGCATCTACATCCTCATCTAGTTGAACTCGTGCTACATATCTAATATAGGTGTAGAAGATCCCCTTTCCCACACTATAGGTCTGTCAAGGTTCACCCTCACTAACTATCATCCATTTATTCCTATGAAAATTATATGGATGTCCTATTTTTCAAAATAATTACACTCCAAAGGTGTTCGAGGGCTATGTCGACGATAGTGTCCTAGACTACCACAATATTTGAAGATCTCCTCAGTAAGGTATTGTGTAACTAAACCTCCTATATCACCACCCAGATATGAGATCCTGATACACCACCTTATTGTACTACATTAATCTAAAGAGGATAACTTGAGAATTAATCTCACAGTTAAGTCCATCATGAAAATTTATTTCCATAACATTCTCATATACTATCAAAGCTAGAGAACAATTTTTATAGTCTGTAAGGTACCCATGATAATCCATCATGGACATGAAATCATAATAAATCCATAATAAATTTGATGCTCTCTCACATCTTAGATTCTTTGGATTGAATTTATCCATGAACCACATCATGAAGACCATCCATAACATACTATCAGCCTGTCTAGTCCACAATACAATGCCCCACCATCACTCCACTGATCCTCATTGCATATAAGAGTCCAACATGAATGTTATATTAGTATGATGATTCAAATGGCCATGTATCATCTTAATAGACTCAACCCATAAATAATCTCCCTCAGGTCCACCCTCTCAGGTAAAAGTTTGAGGGTGATTCAACTTAAATTCCCTTATTAGGTCACACTTGCTCTTCTCAAACTGCCCTGGGTCTCTTCCCATTAATTTCATGAATTATGAGAAGATTTCTAAAACCTGTTCCCCTTCATCCACACCTGTCTTGATCAGTACCTCAGGTTCTATCACTAGAGGATAATTCTTATCCATGAACCCCTATCATCCACTCAATAAGAATCATTGTGGATGAATATTACCTAAAATACCAAAAATATTTCATAGGACTCATAAAAATACATTCCCTTTTATGTAATAGGATTGATCACTAAACTACAAAATAATTCCTTTCCCAAATCTCACCACACAGTCAAAAAACGAGGCACTAACTATAACTTGAACCATCATACACGTATGACTTCTTTATTAAAGGGTATTATCATTCATATATCATGTTTGTCAATTAAATAATTTACTCTAATTATTTATTTATTTTAACACATCCAATTTTAAATTAGGAACCATTTTAATTGAATTTCAAATGTAAGAAAAAATAAGTTTTTTTAAATGTCATACCCAACAGTAGTTTTCCCACGCATCACTAAAATATTTAATTCACAAAATAACCATGAGTTCTTAGAATGATGCATGAAGAATCAACTCTCATTCAATACTAGGAAATGAGTATATTTTAATCAATTTTCATAAATAATTATCATATCACACAACAAGTGCATCACCCAAGGTGAAATAATATTAAACAATAATGAAAAAAAACAATAATAACAATATCACCTTGAGTAATGATGTTTTCCAATAAAAATGGGTTTTCAACCCCCATGAATGAGCTCATAACCAATACTTGGCTATTCTAAATTTCCAGTACCCCTACCCCAAATAGTATTACAATGAAAAAATGACATTAGATACAACTTTGTAACGTCTCAACCCAGGTTTTAACACATGTTCCCAAATTCGTTCTGTTACATGACCTCAATCACACCTACTCATATTCCAGAGGCTCTTGACTATCAGAAGGGGTCTGATAAGACGGTCCTGGGTGAAACATACCCTATTTTATCAGATAAATTCAAAAGAATATATCATTAACAATATAATAATAACATATAATGATAAAAATTACCAATATCTCATGAAAAACAATGCATGATATGCAATATACAACTAGAGAACAAAACATGCCATACTAATGTATGCTTCATGTTTATAAAATTAAAACTAAAATTAAAGACCTTGATGCCTCCCAAGAAGGTCATAAAACAAATCTGGTTCAATTATCTAGTCTCTATCCCTAAATCAACCATCTAACTTAGGGACATTTCCCATAACCTATCATGCAATAATAAATACTATTTAGGTATCGATCATAAAGCCCTAGTAGGGTGTGAGTATGACTCAGTTGGGAACCACCAACTATCTGAAATAAAGAAATAACATAATAGTCTATGCAGTTAAATAAATAATTAATCATAATTAATAAAAAAAATATTTATTACATTTTAAAATTAGTATTTAGTAAACAAAAGAAAATTCTACCTTCCCGAGGACATCCATACCTAAATGTTTTCTTCAACTCTTGTCAGATCCCAAAGTGTTTTTAGAAATATCATATTGTAATAAATTATTCATCTCATGATTAATCCATATGTGTTAAAATGTGATATAATATATCAATACCTCCATTAGAATATGCAGAAACCTAAATTATTCTCTAGTGAGGTCATATCTCAATGTTCATTTTTTACAGTTCATTAATTTATACATTGATACCCATTTTACCCTTATTAAAGTCACAAGTCAGAGGAGCATGTAACAATTAGTAATTATCAATAGATTGAACATGTTCTCATTATTTTACACTCATGTATAATGTCCATGTTACCAATTATACTTCTTAATTTAATCACTAGGTTCATATTCATTTACTCAAATGCACAATGATCATTTTACAATTTAAACTTCATAATTTTAAAATTTCCAAGTTCCCATTATTTTACACATAATCAATTCAAAAATTAATTATTAAATATAAATTTATATACTAATTAATCAATTATTTTATCAAATAAATACCCTTAATTTCTTTCATAATTAATTTAGTACGTCATCTCCATTAATTAATTCCATAATTAATTATCTCAATTCATCCTTCCTGATATTAGATAATTAATTATACAATTTAAAATGTCAAAGAAATAACCCCAACATATCATAATTAATTATACCATAAATTCTCTCAACTAATGAAATATATATATCATAACTTATCAACCAATCATTATCTCAAATCATATATCTTAATATCTTGTAATTAATCCCCAACTAATTATTTAAATAAAAAATCTCTAAAACTCATAATTAATACTATAATTAATTATCTAAATAAATATACACTAAGCCTAATAATTCATTACCCAATTAATTTTTTAAATTTAGAGACGCATAGTCTCTTAATTAACTCACAATATAATCATTAATTTCAATAATAAATCCAATTAATCAGTTTGAATCATTAAATAAATCAATATGGGAATTCAAAATAAAAAAGAATATTAGAAATCCTAAATCATGAATACTTGTATCAAAATCATTACTTTTGGAATAGAATATTATAACAACTACAAAATATTTTCGATGACTAACTAGAAAATGGAAATCCCCAAAAATGAAGCAGAGCAACTACTGAGATCTGGATCTGAATCTAAATACCCTAAATAAAGATTAATAAAAAATAAAGATCTTGAAACTCAATATCCTTATCTATAATAATATATCTATATCTCAACAAATACGTGTATGTATATATATATATATTAAATAATGGAGATTAAATTGTTGAAAAAAATGGAATTAATGAATGTAGAATGAGGGAAGAATGGGAGACTAATCCACATAACATGAAAGAAGCTGTCTTGGATTAGGGCTTTGATTCACAAAGAATAGTGGTTAAGAGGTCTTGTAATTCATTTAGATAGTTCAAAAAATGTGAAATAGGACCTATATTTGAATGGGGGTAAAAATAAATGAGTTATGGATGAGTTTTTTGATTTTTTAAAATAAATTTTAATCATAACTAATTCCCATGCATGATTTAATGGGATATGGCATAGGGTTTTCTCTAACCGTGTGCCAACTATGAGCCTGTTCTTGTAGGGGTTCATGATTACTACTAAGAGGATGAACTATTTTTAAAATCATTCTTCATTTATGAAATTCCCCAATTTCTATAGATTTAATGTTTGTTGGGTTGGGGTGTAAAATTTTAATTAACTTTGTGCCAACCATAAAAAACTATTTTCCCTCATATTTTGTCAATAATCACCCTACCACACTCTAATTAATAACCAAAAAATGTAATAAAATAAGAAAAGTAGAACAATGAAACAATTCAGGGTAAACTATAAGAAATTTCAGGATCATATAGTGACGAAACATATAAAAAATTTTAGAAAGTTATATATTATTTGAGATAACATTATTAAACATTTTATAAAACATGTTAATGGATGATAGAGGAAAATAATTAAAATAAAATAATAGAATTTTGTAACATATAAATGAGTTTCTAGGTGTTTCATTAAATTATTGTAATGGAAATATAAATTTACCATGTTAATACAATTCTTTACTAGTGTGGATTAACATTATGAGCTTCCAAAAAATAAGGGAACATAATTTACTCAAAAGTGACCATGAAAATAAACAATCCCAAAATAGAGGAGACAATAACATTTCTGCTTTGGTTACTATTGAATCATATGCCGCATGAAAGAATAAAATAAAAAGAACAATAAATATCATGAACATAGGTATATTGATGATATAAAATATAAAAGGGGTCATATATTCATATCATAATAGACTATGGGTTTATAACAGAACATATTTTCTAAATATGACAATTTGAGATGACCAACGCTTTCACAAATAATAGAATTGAAGTGTGAATTAAAAAATGAATCGATTATGTGTATAAAATGTCAATATAAACAAAACCATTAAAAAGAAAACACAATATAATTTAAATTCATCATACACATAATCTTAGAAAAAAAAATTAAAAAAATTAGTAACATAACCCAATGGATAGAAATTGAGTTATGAAATTTTAATCCACTTGGTAACATTCAAGATAAATACCATTGGATGAAGGAATTAGAATTTTGAAATAAAATACCATGATTTATTAATTATGAATTATATTAGAAGTAAAATTGGTGTTATAAAAATCATATAAAACATAATATGTGCATAACAAAAACATTTACCTCAATGAATCTAAATTTTGATGAAGCCCCTTACCTTGAATTTGGAATTTCACTGTATGCCTGTAAAATAATTTATAATAAGATTATATTAATTATTAGGTTTATTAAGAAACTATTACAGGGTTATTAAATTTTAATTTAATCATTTATTTTATTTATTTTAGTTAGATTTTTAAAACCATTATCAGTTATGTTCAAGAGAGGTGGTACCAGGACGTTCGGTTTAATGTTTCAAAATTACATTGGTCTGTTAAAATAGGTCCAATAGGTAATTATTTAATCATATATTGAATAATAATATTTAATTATTTATCATAGTTTTATATAAATTATACTTTCAAAAACCATAGATAAATATGTTTATGAAATATTATCTATGTTACAATCATGATGACGTCAGGTCATACACAAGCATGAGTAACATTAGCATTTCCCAAATATAATTATAGAAAGAAGAAAATTATTATTATAAATATAATGAATTATTAATGTATTTAAATATAATAATATTTATTTAAATTAAATTATATATATATATAATCCATTTGATGTGGTGAAGAAAAAAGGATCACATCTGTTTGTGGAGGTTGTAGTCTACACGTACACATGAATGCCTTTATCATTTTTCATGAGTGGAAAGGTATAAAAAAATAATATATTCTATTTTTATAATGATTAATATTTCATACATATCAAAAATATGTCAAATAGAACACGTATATTAAATAAATGTAACCTTATTATCGTCTATGAAAAGTCTTAGTGAAAAAAGGAATCACATCACATCCGAATGCAACATTATGTTGTACATGTTTGTGATGTTATCATATCCCCCTGGAAGGTAATGTAATAAGTAACATGTGATAAAATAACATAATTAGTATAATTATTTTACAAATATAATATATATAATTTAAATATATCAATATAACATTTCTTGAGATGTGATGATGAAAAACAAATGACATTGGTATGTGAGGTGGTTGTCCACCATGGATATGATTTATGGTTTTTTTAAAAATTTAATGGGTGCAGATATATATTTAAGATAACATAATAATATTTTGAAATTTGAGCATATTTAATTCAAAAGTGATATAATATCATCACAATTTATAGTGTTTTGAATTTTATTTAAGAATAAATGAAATAACAATTCTCGGTGAGGCATGATACCTCTTATCAGAAAAAATCATTAGGCTTGAACCAGAAGCCTTAATATTATGGACTAAGGATTAGAATATGATATTTAATTAATTTAGAGTTATTTAAGGAAATTATTTTTTATGTTCTTGGATAATAAAAATTTATTTAAATGTGTTCTGATGATAGTTGAGGGTTATCCTTATATTATTGAGGTGGGAGACATAATTGTAATTTTTGAAATGTAAATGTTGTGCATAGATTTTATGAATTATATAAGGGTAAAAGGGATATTTTTTTATCCTTATACATCAAAAGTTAAATGTATTTCTATAATGGAAATTTTATACATGTTTTTAGGATATTTTTATCTTTATCATTTTAGTTTATCCCTTGGTAAACTTGTTTTTACCTGAACCACGATAAATAATTTCTATAGTTTCAATAATTCATTATGAACAAATATTAATCTTGTTATAAATTATTATATTTAAAAATAATTAACACATTTTATCAATCTCAATTCAAATAAGTAGAATTATTTAATATAAAATTAAACTTACAGCTGTGTTGAGAAAACATGTTTTCAAGTAGTTTATTTTAAAATAACGAAGATGATTTAAAATCAACACTATGACAAGTAATAAAAAAAATATTATTTTCAATTAAAATTAATATATATTTTTTATAAATTTTATTTCAATCATTTTTCATTACGGGTTGTTATTGTTAACAAAAATGGAGAAACCATATTCCCTTAAAAACTGTTTCAAGAGAAATCCCATTTTTAAACCCATAAACATTTCTATTAAAATCTAGAATAAAATTGATTCAAAAGTAATGAAGAGGAATAACAAAAATTAAATTAAATATATGTTACTTTAAATCATATTTAAAACATAATTGATATTTTAATTTACATAATTTATTGAAAAAAATCACATTTTTGGCAAACTATGTATTTTTCATTATTCACTACTAAATAATTTTTTTTTAAAAACCCCAAATATTCATTATAAGAAAAATATCAAATGATTATTTTAAAAAATTAATTCCATTATTTGAAATAAATTTCTAGAAATAGGTAAAAATTAATTTTTTTTGTATGAGTGCAAAGTATGACTAAATCTAATTTTAGAAAAATATAGTTTGTTTTCAGATATTTTTTTTACAATGAATATTATTTTATATTATAATGAACTTAAAATCACTAAATATATTTTACACACATTTAAAATATATGATTATTATTTTTTATTTATTCTTATTCATACCCACCAATTTAATGGGAAGGTTATAATGACTTATTATATTATGTTTTATTAATTACTTTGGATTTGGGTCGAATACACTACCGAACATAGATGTATTTTTTCTAAAAAGCATTTGATGTTACCTTAACACCCATTAATATATTTAATAAATTCAATTATCATATAATCTCTATAATTTATAGAGTGAAATTTGAAAATATTTTTTTTGAAAACCTATATCGTAGAAAGGGATGAAAAAACATCCTCTTCATAAGAGAGAGAGGGATGTATAAAGGCCATCTAGAATAAAACATAACTAGGTTCCAATGTAAGAAAAATTTTCTGGGATATTAATATATGGACATTTAAGAAAAGAATAATTCAAATATAATAATTTATTTTAATAGATATCATTGATCATAAGGACGTCAATGGCCGTTAGAAAGTTAAAAACCACAAATCCATAAACCAAAGAGGTGTGAAAAATATCATTGATGTTATCATAAATAGTGGTAATAGTAAATAAATTTTGTTCCAATATATATTTCCTGAACTTTGAGTAATTTATTTATGGTATTTACTTAGGCCATATGGAAATAAGCTCATTTGATGAGATTAATATCATCCTTTAATCGATTTTTAATATAATCTCAACATTAACTCTAAACGTTTATTATTCAAGATAATTTGTTTCTTCATGAATGAACCATTAAAATCATATTCTAAAAGACCACATATGAATAAAATTTATAATCATGATATTCCACTAGTCTTTTGAGATTAATCAAAACAAATATGGTTATAATATCTTATTAATTTTTCCAAAAAAGGGATACCTCCATATAATGTTTAAATACATTAATATCCACAACTAAACATAAATACAACATGGTTAAAACACATCATTCAATAAATATATGACCCTATATCCAAAATAATCTCAATTTCTTCAAAAAAGTGTTTTTAAATCTTAAATGTTATCTTATATTATTAATAATATAAAACAATGTAGTGATGTTTTTATAAAAAAAATTAATCGCATATTAACCAAATAACATTTCAATCACATGGTAGTTTATATGATAAAACTTTTTTTCCAATAATTAACTCAAAATCAATGATACTAAATATTATAAATACCATAATACTATTTTCCACAATATATAATTTCATAATTCACATTGAATAAAATAATTACATATACATTGACCCAATAAAAAAACTCCTAAATTGTCATTAATAACTTCAAGATCTGAACAATTATAACCTTAATAGGGTTTCTATGAACATTGAACTTATAATAAACCTCAATATTAAATAAATATAATGTAATATATAAATTGAAACAGTTCATCACATGAAATTACATAGTAACTAAATTTATCTAAACACTACTCTAATTCAAAATATAGTAGCGCAAAAATGGCACCCCAAGATCTGGTGATAAAATCATAAAAATTTTATATATACAGTTGATAAAAATAAATGTGACTCAATTTTCTCAATAAAATATTTAAAATTTCAAAAAGAAAAATTGGATCACTTAAATATACAAGGAACATTTATGTTTTTTGGTAAGTAGTAAAAACTCTTAATTAAAAATTACACATGAATTGAAGAGGTTTTATTTCCCCTCTAATCAACTTTTCATATTAACTTTTAGTATTCAAAATATCCCACAAACACTATCATGTCAAAAAAAATTCTAGAAAAAAGTTATTTAAAATTTAAATAACTATCTGCACATGGATCATTAATCATGAAACATGAAATAAATATTTATAAAAAAGCTTGAGTCCTATGAATATATAATCACAAGCCATGTGATTTTAATCATGATCAAAGGAATAATTAAAAACCACAAAAACATAAATAAAACAAATTTCAATCTTGGAAAATTGTCTATATAACCCCATATAAGCCCGTGTTAGCAAATTACTGGAGCCCAGTTAAATATACTGGATAAAACCTCTAATAAGTCCCCCCTTTTTTCTTCTAAAGTAAATGAACATTAAACAATGTATTGGAGCACTATGTGAGTATGCCCATCATCCAATTTATATCGTTCTCACCTGAAGCTATCTATGATCCCCAATTATCATTAATAAGGTATAAGTAACATTCACAAGTAAAACATTTATAATAAATTAAATTTGACGATAAAAATAATCATTGATTTTTAATTTATTGAATATCTTGTGGAAATTAAATATGTTCCATGCCAATATCCATATGCAAACAGAAAAAAAGGATGGTTCCAATACCAACTATACCCAACATAGTGTATTTAAAATCAATGGTTGTTCAAATATATTAATGGAAAACATTAAATGATATTTAAAAATAGTCTGGTGGAATATAACCATTTCACTCTGAGTAACATTAACATACATCATATTATATAAAATATCATTTTAAAAGATCACTTGGGACATCTCTTAAGTTTATTTTTTATATATTTTTTAAAAAACATATTTCAAATATAAAAAATTATCATAAATAAATGAAACAATTTTATTTGAAAATATCTTTTATAAAAAGAAAATTAATGTTTAAACCAAATAATTTTCATGACAATGGTAAAATTCGTTCATGATGTAAATGTTGAAAATAAACATTCTTTTAAAATATTTAGTACATGGAATCAATAGTGATCCTTTTGAAAAAAATTAATAAAATTAAATTTAAAGCCTTTTAAATTATTGTTTAATACCATGTAAAATTTAATCAGGAAATAAATTTTTTAGAATGAAAATTTTTAAATAAATTTTAGAAAACATGGTTATAGAAGTGAAATATAGATAATCAAAGTGAACAAACAAGATTTATATCACTTATCAACTACATTATTGATGTCTCTTTAATCAATAAGGATAGAAATAGAAAACATTAATGTTATCCAGATTCATTAATAGTGATTAATTAATAAATTTGGTTCACTAAAGTTATAGAATATGATTTCCTCCAATGAATCCTTAAACATTAATAATCCAAAATGAAAAGTGATTATAATATAAATCATTTTCCAATTTGGTAACTTTTAAATCATAATCCTAAAGAAATAAAAAACATCATATTAATAATAAATATTTTAAATATAAGGATATTCATGAAATAAAATATAATAGGGGATATTGATATAACTAATATAGTAAGATACATGTATAATATAACATATCTCCCAAAGAATACAATTTGATACGAGCAACACTTTAGATGGTAATAATGTTAAATTGAGAAATAATAAAAAATTTATTATATGTATCAATAAATAAATCCATATAAAATATGTGGTTATCAAACATAATAATATAAAAATTAATTACATGCATAATCTTAGAATACCAATAAATATAAAGATTTAGTATTACCCAATATTAAAAAACTATGTTATGAAATTCGTTACCACTTGGTAAAATTAATGTCAAATCCCCTAGGATGAAATAGTTGAAATAAAAACATAAAATAAAATTATTTATGAATTATTCATGATTTTTTATGTAAAAGGGGAAGTATATAAATAATATAAAATAATTTATCCTAGAAAAAATAAATTAAACATTAATTAATGAAATTTTTTTGTAATACATTTACCTCGAGTCTAGACATCGATGAATGCTCTCTAAATTAATTATATTAAGAATTAATACATTATTTTATTTAGTAAAAACCTTTTATTGGTATAATAAATTATATTTTTATAATTTAATTTATTTAATTTAATGATATATTTAAACACTTAATCAGTTATGTCCACGTCGGGTGTTTGGAGGATGTCTGGTAGATTATTCCAAAACAGCTTCGGTTTGTTGACTAATGTCAAAGGGGTCATCGTTCCATATTATCAAGAATAATACTATTGAATTGTTTAACATATTTATATAATGATATACTATTTTAATACATAGAAATTGCATATAAATAGATGGATATTAATTTCAAGACATAAGAAATCCATTCCAAACTCATATGGGTTTACTGTATTCATTAAAATTGAAACATAAATAAAATGTTCATAAAATGTATACTCATCTACCACTTATTCATTCATAAATAGAACCATTTTTGACACATCATACTTAATATATTTCATTATATCTTGGGAAAATGAAATAAAAGAAAATGATTATCTTACACGCTCACTAAGGGTAATCAAGGGAGATATCATTCATAACATAATTATAGGTGAATAATAACACGATAATAACCTTTTGATAATATAACCTACATATTTGGGATTATAATATTATGTCATGTTATAAATCATAGAAGTTCATAAGACATTAATCATAAAATAAAATGATCCATGAGTTACTAAATGTTCCATAAGACATTGAATGTGGCATAAGTATAAACTTATTACATTATAAACATGAATAAATAGAATCTATTTAAATCATTAAGGTTAATAAATGAAATAAATCCCTTGATTAAACTTAAGTACCTGGTACCAGGTCAATGGATAATCTTATGAACATGAAAACTAGGTACACTCATTGATTTTTGAACATGATATCAAGTTCCCACATAACACATTTACCTCATGACATAGAAATATTAATCCAATTCATTTATGGGATATATAGATTCCATACATCACATAATAAAAATGATATATATTAGTTCTAAAAGAACCTAAATCATTCTTCATATCATAAATCAATAAATGAAATGGGTTTAATAAACATTTCATCATTGAATATCGCAAGGAAATGCAATGGGATTCATAAACTATATTACATAACAACATACACCAACCATAGAGAGAATATTAATATAATCCTTGAATAATAACCCCAATAATGAAAAAGTAACATAAAATAATTTTATCTGATATTCAAAATAATTTTTTTGAATGATCACATCAAATAATTGTTGAGAAAAATATCCTTTGAATTTTGAAAACACATTTTAAAAATTCTACCAAATTATAAAATAGATAATTTTATTTGAAAATAACCTTGTAATATTTTAAATTAAGATTAAATTCATTAAATAATCTTCATGGTAGAGAAACATTCTCATGTTATATAATTAAAAAAATTCTTGTGATTTTTTATCGAAAATTTCATAAATAACCTCACTTCATAAAAGAAAAAAAGAATCCTTTAAAACCATTTTGTAAATATAAGAAAATTATTAAAAAAGTCATTAAATAATAATTAGAGTATATATTATTTTAGAAAACATGGTAATGTATGAAATAGAGTTTTTTTTGTGACAATAAAATAAATTTTTAAAATAATGCCACTTATAAATATCATATAATTGAACTAAGATTTAATAGAAAAAGGGAATATTTTTTCGATATAAATCCCCATAATAAAATTAGAAATAAAATAACGAGTTAAATAAATTTCATTTCACTATTTATATTAGTAGGTTATAATCGATGAGATTTTATTTTATCCCATTGAATGTAAATTAGGTTAAGAATTCCCTTTCAAAAGTGTAATTGGTCAACTCATATGCCCTAGAAAGGTAATAATTATGAAATGAAATATTAAATATCATGAGGAAGGAAGGATTCATGACATTATATACATATTTAATTTATATATACACAACACATAATAAATAAGTTGTGAAGAAGGAATATATATCATTTAAGTAAAAGTGTGATGAGAAACCCTTAACTCATGCTTCCCATGTGTTTTACATACATTCAAATCCTTTATAATGTTTACATTATTGATAAAAATTAATTACATAATGATAATAATATTTATAATAGCTTATATGTTACTTTTATGACATCTTACCACTCATTCATTAATAATATTTCATTATTTTCATTGTTTCAGGAATGTTTGTATCATTGTTTTCATGGCCGGTTCATTTGTGTATAATTATGAATTTTCATGTAAAATGTGAATAAAAATAAGAAGTTAAATGAAATTTTATTAATACAATTAAAAAAGTATAAATGGTTTAACTTATCTTTTTTTATTTTTTATTGGAGGATGATTAATATGATAAAATGTCAATAATGATCATTTAGTTTATATCTATAGTTTTTCTGGCCAATAAAAACTGGTTTTATTAATTTTATTTTATGTATATACATTTGTTCTTAAACATTAAATAGGTTATAATACACCCTTTATAGTATTATTTATCTATAACAATTCTTTTGTTATTATCCATGAAGAAGGTAACTGTAACACCCCAACCCTAAAAGCCTGGAGAGAGTAGAATGTTTTATTATAGAGGCATGAATACAGTTAAGAAAATCCTAAATGACTGATCACTTTAGAATTCATAAAAATACATATTATATACATGATACCCATAATACATTAGGAAATTGAAAACAAAAACATGATATATAATAAAATGAAACAAACTGCATCCTTAAACGCTTATTCAATTATTTCATCTTCATAACTATTGGAAGAAATACATAGTGATGGCATCATGAAATGATAATTAATGTTATTTAATGTTAATTAAATTGTGAATTAATTAGTATAAATTAACATGGAAATAAAAAAACCAATAAAACATTCCATTCAAATAACTATATATGAAAAAATCAATATAGCATGGTTAGTAACAAAAACATATGACATTTAATCACAAAAATAAAATGAAATGTATCCATATATATATATATCCGCAAAAAATATCATATATAAAAAACAAATTAATATAATTAGGGAAATTATTTCATAATGGATTTCATGTCTAAGGCAGATGAAAACATAAATAACTGATACGTTCCACAAGAGGGTTTAAAACTATCGATAATAACTAATTTAATTTGGAATAATTATTTGTCTCCTGGGAACATATCAAGGAATTTATGAGATATATAATTTTCAGGATCCAACAATAATTAACAGTCCAAATCATTACATATATAGAATAATCAAATAAAGAATATTTTGTGTCAAATATCTGTATTGAATAAAGAATATAGTTTTATCAATTATTCAACTATTTATCAAATAACTGTTAAAGTAGAAATAGTATGTAAATTAATATATGATTTAGGAACTAATAATATCCATAACCGACGAATTAAGGAAATATAAAATGAGAAATTATTATAATAAATTTATTTTCTAATGAGAATGTTAACACTCAAAAAAGACAGTGATATAACAAAAAATAATTTTTACCACTTGGAATTTTTCATGATAAACCCCTTGGGAGAGGCAATTTAAAGTGAATATTATAATAACATTAAGACAAAATAATTAATGATATAATATAAATAAATGTGTAGTATATTCACAACACTAAATAGGTATCTGGTTTAAATGATGTTTGCCTCATATAATGAGAAGTGAGACAATGATCTCTAACTTATCCTTCCTTTTTGTTGTGTGGACTTTAGCCGCTGGTATAGTGATGTAAAATATGTTACTAACTAATTTAATAACCATAATCCGGATTAAAATAACATATATTAACTTCTTATAATATATAATTACCCATTTGTTTTGAATCAATGATTAATTTCACTATTTTTGGTGTTTGGTGCCCAATTATTTCGATAATGTTTATACTTGTTACCTATTATTCTGATTAATTTTATCATGGAATCATTATCTACGGAATGTATGAAATTAATTAATTATAGTATATTTTTAGTATATATGTGTTTCTAATAAACTATAATAATTGGAGATTTTAAGTGGAATATACTATTCATGCAGATGGTTGGTCGTATGTACGCATTAACGCTACATTCATTTGTTATCATATTTCAAAAGAATAAAAAGTAAATGATATGTTTATAAAATTTATATTATAATTACATTATAATATCTATGTAATAAATTTCATATATTTATATATATATAATCCTTAAATCTTTCCATGTATCAAGTTAATGAATCACATTGCATCGAGGTGGGTAGTCCACACTTTTACATGCGATGTTATCGTATTTACCCAAAATGGAATGAATAGTGGATTTTGTTATAAAAGAATTAACGAAGTATAAATATATTATAAATATCATATATAAAATATAAATTTTTTTTCTCTATGACAATTTGCATCATGATGTGTGGAAACATAAAAAATGAACTTTCATCGTTTCATGGGAAGGTAGTTCATCGTAGACACAAACATTATGTTTGTTTCCAATTATATGTAAGTGTGTATTATATTATGTTTAAAAAATAATAAAACAAAATAAAAATACACATAGTATTCTGGTGTGATCATATATTCATTATTTAAAATTAAATGAATGGTTTTAAGAGTTTATGGACGAAAAGAGATCGTTGAAAATTGTTACCTTAAAAATCGGGCTACACATTTTGTGTTATAACAAATTGTTATTTGGAAGCCTTGATTCAAAAAGGGAGGATTAAAGGATTATTGGAGGGTTTTTTGGAATATATTTTTGATCTTAATGGCAGAATGTATGTGTTTTTATATGTGTGATTAGTGGGGAGAAGTATAGGCCTTTTATAGTAGATGAGTACTGATACTATTGTAATATTATGAAAATAAAATTCCAACTAAATTTTTCATGTTTCATGTTGATCAAATAATGTCCAATTTTATATCCAACAAAATATAGGGTTTAAATATGTATGTCAAATAGATTTTGGAAATGTTTATAGATTATTTTTTCCTCAGGGGTATGGTTTAGTCCCTAATTAAGCTTAGCTTCACCTTAATCACTGTAATTTATTTTAATTACCTTCACTAATTGTTTGGGTAAAAAACATTTATTATTAGAAATTATAAATTATTATGATTCAAAATACGGAATCCCTTTTTCCAAATTACAATCAAAGAATTTGTGTTAATTAATTTACAATAAATCTCGTGCGAGGGACGACAATGCGTGTTTTTAAAGTAAACAAATCCAAAAGTTTGATAATTGTTTACATTAAATTTGAATGTTAAAATGATACTGGTGACCTAAATGGGATTAATTGATATATATTTGAAAGAAATTTAATTAATAAAACTCCAAATGTAATTTATCACTACCAATAAATTATATTAAAATCATATTTGAATTAAAATTATATATTTTTAACAACTCATTAAAAAATGAAACATCATAGAAATTTTTTAAAAATTCATCCTATTATTATTTTACTATTTAAATTTCAAAAATAAATTTTCTTAGGACACATTAAATCAATAAAAGTATCTAATTTATAATTTTAAATAGGATCTCTAGTTAATGGAATTTAAACTACCTTTATACAAATGTTTTATTTTATGTGTAACATTGGGTTTACTCTCATCTTAATCCTATATAATATATTGGATGAATATAAAAAAATTTGATTAAGGATAATATATATATATGCATATATATGAAATTAATATCACAAACTAATTGAAATTAATTATAGTTCTTATGTAAAAATAGAATTTTGTGAATGAAAATAATTATATTTTTCTATATATTTAATTTCATTCCTAATTAATTTATAATAACTTTTTAACCAAATAAATCATTATATATATTTTTTTAAATATATATTTTCCTATGATAGTTAATAATATTTATGAAAAATCATTTTTTTGGCTTGGTTAAGCCTTATCATATTAAATAATATTATTTTATTTATATTTTTCTATTTGGTAAAACTGGGTCTTGAGTGTATTGTATGATTTTGAAGAATGTATCTCTTAAGTGTAACACAAGATAACTGGGTTTTTTTTCATTGAAAAATATATAATATTTAGAATCTATCTAAAATATTAAATATATTTTAAAAAATAAGAGTATTATTTACCTCACACAGTTGGTGTCATGTATCATGCACACTATCTAATATAATGATATTTGTTTTGAATTATAGGGTGTTACATTCTCCCCACCTTAAATAAATTGTTTCCCCAAAATTTAAACATGATCTTGGTAATAGGTTTTTTGATATTTCTTATTTTTTTATCCCACATCATGAGAAGGGTTCGTAAAACATCCATTATAAATGAGATAATGTAAAGTGAAAAGCTCACCTACTTTGGTTTCCTATTTGGAGAACATCCGTGGGAAATATAAATGTGGATATAAAAGAAAACTCCAAAAACCATGTTCTAATGGAGATTTCATGAGAATGTTTTTGGATTAAATTTTTTTACAACAAAACCATAAACCATAGGTGTGATTTTATTTATGAATATCATAAAAATCGTTATAATTGGATTTTTTTTGTCTCAAATGCCTTTTTTCTATACATGAGGAATTCTATAACTCTCTAAGAATAAATGTAAATACATCCTTCTATAAATATAACTATTTCTATTTATTATGCCTTTAAAATTTTATACTTTATATCTTAGAAAACGATGCATCATATGGTGTAGTATTACATTGACCTATAAACATCATCTAAAGATCAACTAAAAAAATTTCATAAATGGTTAAAATTTCAAAAAGATTATGATTAATCACATTAGAATGAAAGAAACTAAATTCATATAATGAATGTATCATTATAATTTCATCAACCTAGATAAGCTCTAAATTTTCAATTTCTAAACATGTGAATAAATTCATCATGTATCCTCTGGAAATTTTATAATAATTAAAATTACTATAAAACTATTTTGGAAACATGAATTCTACCTTACTACTTATATAAGAAAAATATTTTTGGATTTATTATATAAATAAAAAATAATTGTAAACTCCATCAATGATATCATATACCATTTTTCGACAAGTTATTAATCACTTCTAAGGTTGTTTGTGATTTTACAAATCACTCGTTTCTCCATAATTATCTCAACATGAAAAACATATTAAGTGATGCCTTTACCTCAATAATGTGTTTCACTAAATGTTTAAATTTATTCTAAATATATTACCTTGGTCCCATTAAGTATATGATTCTTAAATCCTTAACAAAAAATTATTGTAATAAAATCATTACATTTTTTATATATCATATTATGAGAAAATTTTAAATAAAACAATTTCACAGAAAAATTATTATATCCAAATACAAAGTTACATTAATCATTAGACTTTAGTTGTGTTAGTATCATATGATTAACCTCAATATCTTATATTCTTCAGAGGTATATTATACTTATGTTTGTGGAATTCATTTACACAGTTCCCCATCCCCTTATAGTTTTGACACCAAATATATACTTTTTCTTTCTTCCTCTTGAATTCATTTTCATATTGACCTATCAATCCAATATTATAACATACTCTCAGTCATTTCCATCATTTACCATAGTGATTATTTCCACATTTATAACAACTTAAAAAATAATTCTTTGCCTTCATCTTTAGGGACTCATACCTTTTTCGATGGTGACTTGATGATATCTTATCCTCTTCCTTTCTGTTGAATATATTTATCCTAGAAAATTCATTCTCATTCATTATGGAATAATTTTCTATTTCATCATATGATGAAACATTCTAAGGAACCAGTTCCCTATGATGATTTGTCTTAATACCATCAATGAATTTGTCGATATTGCACTCTTTTTTTCATATATAATCCAGAACATACCTAGATAACCATATAATGGTATAATCATAATCTCTAACACTCGATTTTCATTTTTATTTAAGGTATGAAGCTTTCTCTTCATCTCAATTTTCTTTATCACGAGGGAATTATTTATCCAAGAATATGTCATTAAATTATCTACATTCAATGAGTTCAATGTCTTCTATCTCCCTAGTATTCTGGAACAAGGACCACCGCTTATTAAAATATACCTAGAGAAAATATACTACAAGTGTAACATTTTACTTTCTACAAAATTCTAAGGCCATCAGATATCTTTTCCAAAGAATTAATCCATTACTCAGTTACTATTGGAATTGTAGACGCACTAAGAGATGTGGGTTTTTATCACAGAAAGTGATATATTCTTGGATATTCTCTCTATGTAATAGGCTTCTCCATTTAGGATATGCTATTTTAATAACCTAGTTATGTTTCTCTATTATACCCATAACTTTTTCAGTTCTAATACCATCTACATGGACTTTATCTACAGCGAGACCACTAAATTGGGCATAATTATTTATACGATTCATCCTTCTAGGAACCATTTATAAAAAATGGAATCTATTATATTTTATTATAAAATTATGAACTTTTTATAACTCTAAATATAGGATTTCTCTTATCATTAATTATTCATTTTTAATCCATGAATCATAAAATTTGGTTATTTTGGGGAAATATTATCTTTTAAATCCTACATAATGGTTGGTAAAAATGGGAAATATTATAAGAGTACACCTTGGGAGTGTCAAAAAAGGTGTGCATAATGGACCACTATCGTGTAAGAGGATACAAAGAGTTAGTCACCGAACACCTTATTCGAGTTATTACTCTTAAAATAATATTCCAGAACATCATCCACTTGTTGAATCCATACATGGATGTATTGAAATGAATACCCATATAAAATATACATTCCAAAATTCTAGGATTTTTTCCATTATCATTATCAAATTCTTTCTTAGGGTTATGTTCCCTAATCTATGTTTTCTAAATATAGATTCCATGCTTGTAGCTAAACTTCCTATGACACCAACTATAATGCCCCAACCCTAGAAGCCCCGAGTTAGTGCATTATTTTATTACATTATTCATGATTACAATGAATAAAATCCTAATGGAATGATAAAATTAGAAATCTAGTAAATCCATATGTCATACATGATACCCATAATACATTGGGAAATATAAAAGTCAAACATGAAACACAAAAAAATAAAACAAACTGCATTCTTTAATTCTTATTCAATGATTTAATCTTCATACCATGGGGAATGGGATTGTAGTAAGGGTAAGCTAGAATGATTTGTAAGGGTTAGTAAATCAAAATAATCAATGAATAAATTAGACTAAATACACTTGAAAAAACAAATAACAGATAACACATTCCATTCAAATGACTAGATAAAGAAATTGAATATGGGATTGTAAGTAACTAAAACAAAATCATTTTATCAATGATATGAAATGAAACGTATCCATAGATATATCGATGCAAAATATAATTGATGAAAAATAAAAAATTTAGGGTAGTTATTTCTCAATGGATGTAATGTATATGGAACAAGGAAACCTATACTGTCAAGACCTTTTACAATATAGTATAAAAAGGATATAAACCCATTTAATTTGGAGAACTTATTTTTCTTATTAGAGCCTATATATTGATAAAGATTCTACATAATTTCAGGGATACACCCATCACTACGATTCAAAATCTTTCTTAATATCAAATAATATAATAAATAATATTCCTTATAAAATAACCACATTGAAGAAATAATATAGATTTATCAATAATTCCCCAATTATTTAAATAACTATCCAAGTGAAAACCATATGGAAATTGACATATATTTTAGGAAATATTAATATATATCACTCAATAAAAAAGGAATTATCCAATGAGAAATTATTATAGTAAAGTTATTGTCTAAATAGAATGATGACAATCACAAAAGAAAGTGAGATTATAAAAATAATTTTTACCACATGGTAATATTCATGTTGAACCCTTTGGTGGGGAAATTAAAAGTGAAAATTAAAATACCACTGTTGGAACAGGAAAAATGACCCCCAAAACATTCCAAATGATTCCATGTAAGATACAAGATCATAGACCATTTCAGAAGATTCGATTTGACATGTTGTAGAGCCCGAACAGTGTTACAGATTAGGAGTTATAGACATTTGAAGTTGGGATAGAAACTGGTTCGTGGATCCTATTCACGAAGATCCCTCCGGGATCACGAAGTAGAGGGAACATGACCGAAGCCTTCGTGAGAATTGCGAAGGTCGATGCTGGTTGACTATACGATCATGAAGAACTTGAGGGATTGTGATTGAAGCCTTCACAAGCACTATGAAGTTCAACGATGGTCGACTCCACGATTACGAATAACATGTGGGAACTCCCTCTGGTTTAGGAGCACGATGTGCTTCGCGGAGCGCATTTGTGCTTCACAGCATGCATTTGTGATTCGCGACTTGCTCAACTGACCACTATCACCTATAAATACCCGACTAATCCTCCTTCACTAGCACGATCATGCTTCCCCTTTAGTAGCCATCCTCCCATTTTGTGGAGCTCCCATGATCTACTTAGTGATTCCATTCTCAAAGGGTAGATCCCTTTGCGAAGGAGGGAGCACTAACGGTTAGCTCTCGGCTTCTCCATAACCTTTGATCTTTGAGACCCTTTGCACCGTGATCCCCCATGATCCACAAACTATTAGGGCCGGGACATTGGAATTTTCCATTGCTCCCTTATGCACATATACCTTCCACCAATGGAATTCCATGATTTGAGATACTCCTCTACACACCATGAAACACCATGAGTCGACATCTTCCTCTAGGTCCCATTCACGCATCGTGAGTTAAGAATCTCGTCATCAATTCCACAAGTACCTTCAGTCGAACCATTTCTTAGGTAACTCATCAAGACCAAATCACACTGCTCTTATGCCAGGTTGAACCGAAAAGAGCCTCCCTTTCGTATGTCCTAACACCAGCAATTTCTAGGATCATTTGGACTAATAATCCACTCTACATTAATATAAATTATTGAACACCCTATATGAAAAATATAGAACGACACATTCTCTAAACTAGAGATGCCTTAAGCACCAATCATAAGATGCCTAATAGTCCGATCTATATGACTATAAACTGCAGTTCACCCTATATAACATATATAGGATGCCACTTTCACAAAACAAGAGATTCCTAATGCACCAAGCATAAGATACCAACAGTACAATCTACATGACTATAATCTGTGGTACACCCTATGAGACAAACAGAGGATGCCACTTTCTCCAAACAAGAGATGACTTATCTTCCAAGCATAAGAAGCCAACTGTCCACTCTACATGACTATAAATTGTAGCACAACCTATGTTACAAAAATAGGATGTCTCTTTCTCCAAAAAAGATATGCCTTATGCACCAAAAATAAGATGGCAAGATTCCTCCCTACATGACTATAATCTATGGAATTCCCAACTACTAAATAATAGGATTCCTATTATTCCAAATAAAAGATGGATTATGTGAAAATCATATGGTACCTCATGTCATGATTATAGTGGAATAATTTCATGAGAGTTGGAATCTGTTAAAACATTCCATCACTCCACCTCTTGCATTACATATCCTTCATTCAGACCGTCATAATATTTCATGTCTGATGGGACCCCCTTACAACCTTCTCCCAAGAATCATCATCAACCAACCGTTCTTGGCCAACACCCTGGAAATCATTAGACAAAACATAGAGTCAATTTCTGTGTTTCAAACATAGTCAACAATCCGCCCTTGTTTTTTGTCCCCATTTCAATATAATGTGATATGGATGTTATGTCTTGAACATAGTCAGCAGTTATCCTACATCATCACAACACCGTCACTGCAATCCGAATGTCGGGCATGTGATTTAGACTTGTCAAATCCATTTTTTGGATTGGTTCCAACACCCATGGCATTATTCGGCTTGTGTACTATTGCATAGTTGTAGGATCCAATTATATGCCTCAACCCACCAGTGAGATGGAATGCCGTCAAGGCCAGACATGAAGAAGACACACGGGAAAAATCCATCCATAATCCTGATTCACTATTCCCACTCGATAGTGGCACATGGTTATGTTCCATGTGTAATCCCCATCCAGCGTTGTCACTCCATAGTGGCACCCGGGCAGCTTCCATGCATAAGCCCCATTCACTATTTCCACTCCATAGAAGCACACATGAAACTTTCATTCGTAAGCCCCATTCATTATTTCCACTCCATAGTGGAACGTGAGAATATTCCTTATGTAAGACCCATTCACCATTGCCGCTCCATAGTGGCACCATTGTAGCTCCATGCATAAGCCCCATTCACTATTTCCGATCCATAGCCACACACATTAAGTTTCCGTGTTTAAGCCACATTCACCTTTGTCGCTCCATAGTGGTACATGGACATCTTCCATGATTATGCCCCATTCACTACTGCCGCTCCATTGTGGCACCTGGGATGATTCCATGCATAATCCCCATCCATCCATTTCCATTGCTTATCGGCACCTAGGGATCTTCCATGTGTATGCCCCATTCACTATTTCCACTCCATTGTGGCACCCGGGATGCTTCCATGCATAAGCTCCATCCATCCATTGACACACCTTAGCGGCACCCGGGTAGCTTCCATGCGTAAGCCCCTTGCATTGTTGTTTCTCCATAGCGGCACCCAGGAAGCTTCCATGCATAATCCCCATTCAGTGTTGCTACTCCATAGCGGCACCCAGGAAGCTTCAATGTGTATACCCCATTCCCCATCCTTCATGGACACACCTTTTCACCATGATTTTTGGGTCTGTTGTTGCCTCTTGCTTCCCACACATAGAAATGCTAATGTGGTATTAGAGTACGCATTGACCATAACATCCATTATGGGCTTCCATAGAGTGTAATCCCCAAAACATCCAAAACTAGGTGGGCTTTGATCCTTGCCAATGCTAGGTACATATAAAGCCTCCCTAAGTATCAATCCCAACACCTAATTGACCCGACCTCTTAACGATAGTTCACCAAATACCATCCCAAACTACATGGTCTTTGATCCTAGCCAAGGCAGGGTACATAGGAAACCACCCTATGGTTAATGGAAAATCCATACTTGATCTAACCCCCTTCATGTAAGTTCACCAAAAACATCATACTGAACTATTCTAACTTTGATCCTTGCCAAGGCAAGGTACGTAGGAAGCCTCCCTGAGGTTCACACCCAATTACTACTTGATTCGACCCCATTCATGTCAGTTCACCAAAATCATTTTCCCTAATTATGTGGTCTTTGATCCTATCCAAGGCAAGGTACGTATGAATCCACCCTGAGGTTCAAGGCCAACAACTATTGGTCCTGAAACTCTTCACGTCGGTTCACCAAAAACCATTCTCTTGAACTATGTGGAATTTGATCATGGACTACGCTAGGTACGTAAGATGCCCCCTTAGGTTTAAACCCAACACCCATTGCACCCATAAACATCACGTTGGTTCACCAAAACTCCCAAACTATGTAGAATTTGATCCTTTTCCCAAGGAAAGGTATGTTGGGTGCCTTCCTATGGTTCAATCCCAACACCCATTGGTCCCGACCACTTCATGTCGGTTCCCCAACACTCCCAGACTACATGGACATTGATATTTTTCAAGGAAAGTTATGTAAGATTCCTCCATGAGGTTTAAGCCCAATACCCATTGGTGTTGACCACTTCATATCGGTTCACCAACACTTTCGAACTACGTGGACTTTGATCCTTTTTGTGTCAAGGTACGTAGGATTCCTCCCCAGGAATCAATACCATCTCCCATTGGTCCCACCAACTTCATATCGATCCACCCTCATCCTACATGACATTAACATGTACACCTTTTTGTTCTGTATGACAATTAAATGTCCCCCAATCGACAGTAATCCATCTTGTCCACCAAGCAGTTATAATCCATTGTCAACCCCACTTGATAATAAGCCATCATGTTTCCCAATCGACGGTAAGCTATTGTAGTCCCCTTTGTTGGGACCCACCTGTCTAGTTTTCCCTCGAACGTCAGACCAACCTCTGGCTGTAAACCACGGGTATTCTCCAATTTGTCACTGGGTCTCTACCCTCTACGCACTCCCATATTTTATGCTCTCTACTCTGAACTATGTTGACTTTGTTCCTTACCAAGGAAAGGTATGTAGGATTCCTCCCTGAGGTTCAATCCTATCAACCTTGTCTCAGCCCAATTTTTTCCTCTTGAAAATGTCTTTCCGGAAGGTCATGACCAAACCGGGATGTTCCCGTTCCTCCGGGTCCCCTTCATAAGGGTCGCATCCTTAGGTGTCACTTCGCCTCCCAGAACTACATCGACATTTATTCCCTACTTTAAGGATACGTAGGAAGATAATATGAAGTTCAAAACCATAACATTATCCCATTTATGATGGTTACATCTCATACCCCTCCACATCATTTAAATATCCATCATTCATCCCAATTCTTATCCAAGCTGCCACATCTCTCTGAAATCATGCCACCCACCCTGGACGCCAACAATGCATAATCCCCACAATATCCTTTACCATCCACCCAAGAGTGTCCCTCTTGCAATGTGCTGCTAACCAAGGGTAATACCCAACATGTATCCGGGTCACTTTCCTCTATACACACCCTGATTCATCACCCCTTCAAACTATATGGGTTTGGATTCCTGCCTTCTACGCAGGGTATGTAGGAAATATCCCTGGGGTCCAATCATAGCCAATGGAAAACCTTTGTGTTCCATGTAGTGGGGTGCACTCTCTCTGATCTTCCTTCAGTGGTGTTCAGATCAGCCATCACAGTGTGACATCTCCCCCTCCATGGGACACCCCAACTCAGAGTCATCCACATTGGGCATTATAATCCATCCACGATCTGGTTTTCCCTCCAATGGATGTACCAAACTGATCTATCTATAAGGTATGTTCTGATAACAATCATCTCATCTCCACTAGATGTTAAACTAGTGGCATACCTTGTATTAATCATGATATGCCTACGAAAAACCTCAGAAGACCCACTTTGGTGTGACTATCTCCACAAGATGTTAATCTTGTGAAACACCCTGTTTTAAACATGAGAACCTAAGGAAAAACTCAGATTCATGCCTCTAACATATGTTACCCCACAATCAACGTGGGATGCCTCAGGTTATGTGACCATGAGATGCCCTCCTATGAGGAAGAATATAGGTACCCCAATGTCCACACATAAATAGTTTCCCTATTATGCATGATGTTTTCATCTACTCTGATTGAATGTTTCTAGCTTGTCAAGACCCCATGTAATTTCTTGATGGAAGCAGCATAATTAACCAATATTCACACAGATACGGCATCGGGAACAATATTCACGAAAAATGACTTAATCATTAAGGGAGGCCAAGAATAGGCAATGAGTTTTGAGGAGGGATCTCGAAAATGTGGAACCGACATCACATCAGCTCATTTTTGATCATGGAGAAAATGTTCCTGAATAAGGGACGGATGCTTCCAAACTTTGGAAAGTGGGAATAAGGGCCAACAATTTGCGTGTCATAAATTAATGGACACATGCCCCAGTGAAAGCGTCAGAAACAACTATTAATAAAAACTAATTTATTTTATAATATTTCACTATTGGATGTAGAAACACATGAAATAATAGTTATTCATTTTAAATGACATATGCCTCACGGAATGAAAAGCGAGACAAAAATACCTTACCGTACACTTGTATTTTTTCGGTGTGGTATTTATCCTCTTATATAGTGGTTTAAAATATGTTAATAAAAATTATTATCTCCAAAATATTGTTTATAAGAACATATTTTTACTTTTTATAATATATCATTAACTATTTGTTAATAAACATCAATTAATTTCACTATCTCATGCTTTAATTGCATAGTTTTCTAGAGTAAGATTTGTCATGGTACTTGTTGTTGTCATTAATTATATCATGGAATCAGCATCTCCAAACTGTAAAAAATGAATAAATTGTCATATATACTTATTATATATATATATTTATAATAATCTATAATAAATTTATAAATGAAATTGATTGCACCATTATTGGAGACAGTAGGCCATATGTACGCATGAATGCTACTTTAATTTCAACATCATATTTAAAAATAATGAAATTTAAAACATTTTTATAAACATGTATTTTATAATTTTAGTATCATATTTGTGTAATTTAAGTAACAAATGTTTCTTAATATCAACTTTAATATGTTCCATATATCACATGAATGAATCACACCACATTGAGGGGGTGATAGTCTACACTTGAAGAAGTGAAGTTATAGTATTTACGAAAAATGTACTTTATAAAGATATGTGTCATAAAAAATTTCATAAGCATAAATATATTAAAATAACTTATATAAAAAATATAAATTGATTTTCCATCATTATGTCCACCATGAGAGGTGATAATAAGAAAAATAAACCATCATTGTTTCGTGAAGCGGTAGTTTGTCGTAGACATAGACATTGTGTATGTTACCCCATAGATTAAAGTGTTTTTTAGTTTACATATATTCAATAATCGAAAAAAATCATAGTATATTCATTATACAAGTATCATCATATAATCATTCTTTCAATATAATTGAAGGGGAGTTGGAGTTAATGAAATAAATAATGTAGAAAAATGTTACTTTAAAAATCAGGTAACTACATTTTTTTATAACAAAGGGATTCCTTGGAAGGATTTAAGGACAAAGGGTGGATTCAATGTTTAATGGAGGAATTTTGGGATAATATTTGGTCATAAATTGGCAAGCCTATATTGTTTTAGAGGTGTGAGTAATTATGAAATGTGGGTTCTATTTATATTGGATGAGTAGTGGAAGTATTATAATATTTTAAGAAAGGAATTCCAAACACATTATTAATGTTTAATGAAGATTTAAAAATTGTCTCATTTTGATAAAATATGTTATATGGTCAAAATATTTACATCCAATAGATATTGGATATTTTTATATGTCTTTTTGGGCCATAAGGTTTTGTTTTATTCTCTAATTAAGCTTTATATTACATTAATCATTTTAAATAATTTTTATTAAAATCAATAACATTTTTGTGAAAAAAAATTATTATTGTTATAAATAATAAATTATTCAGATTCCAAATATAGAGTCCATTTTTACAAATTATAATCTAAAATGTGGTCAAAATCAATTTTAAATTCATCCCGTTGCCATGAAGGTGATGTTGTGTTTTGATGTTAAAACTTGCAAACGTTTGATATGTTTTTACAATAAATTTAAAATATAAAATGATAAAAATGACCTAACTTTGGTTAATTGATATATATTTGGGATAATTTTGATATAAAACCAATTCTAAATGTAATTTAACACTGTAAATAAATTTTGTGAAAAATTTGTTTTGAATTAAAATTCAATATTGTTAACTATTTAATGAAATATTGAACCATTATGAAAAACTACCAAAAAATCACCCAAATAAAATTTTATTCTTATATTTCAAAAATTAATTTTATGTTCACATATTAAAACAATAAAATTTCCAATAGTATGATTTAAATGATTTTATCTAGTAAAATGCGGAAAACCAACCTTTATAAAAAACAACATTTTGCGTGTAATCGTGTGTTTAATCTAATCAAAAGGTGATAAAATATATAGGAATAATTTAAAAAATATTTTATTGAATATATATATATGTATATATCACTAAATAATTTAAATTAGAAAAATTTCTTTTTAGAAAACATATTTTTTATCATAAAATTGTATAGTCCTGAGCTTGATGTACATATACATTACATTCTCTGAATACATAATACATTCCAAAAAAAGCCAAAATATCATATTATTTTAGTGTCTATGGATATTGGAAAACATAAACAATTGGTTCATAAAACATCTACATCATTATCTACTTTATCCATCATAACTACAACCCAGTTTTGACAGATCTTACTTCATATCCTTCCACAAATACTTGGGGAAAAGAAACATGAAAATGGGTGAGATCAAATTATCATTAAGGGTAATCATGGAAAATAACTTACAAAACATAAACATAAGAATGTAAAAACATGAACCTAACATTTGAAAAAAAATATACCAAAATATTGACTCATTAAATAAATCTTGGTAGTACGTAGGGAATAGATCATAAAGTAATAATAACCATCATAAAATAGCATTGGAATAAAACATGATATTTTGGAAAACTATTAAGAACAAAATATGATTTCCATAGTAGCCAAGACATTTTTTCCAAGACCATCGTATTGGAAAATGTTCATTATTATAATGGGTTTACATGTGTTTCCAACCATGTATTAATGAACATGATATAATTGTCATTCCAACCCTATATTACTAAACCATATTTATATTCTATTCTGTTATTGTTTATATCATGGTATATAAATCTCTACCAAAATAATTGGTGGAAGATATAGGTACCACCTATCTCATAATGAAATCATTCTTATACGTGTGCTACAAAAATATTATTCATTTATCATAGCATAACCCATAAAATAAAATGGTTTTATTAAACATCATTCCACCAAAACATAATCCTTATAAAATATCATTCCATCATTAATACAATCATATTATAGTAATAATAGGGATAGAACCACACCCCTATTTAATAGTGTCTTCTTATAAGGAAAATAATTTTCATAAAACACTTGATCTTATTTCTTGAGGAAAATATCATTTCTTATTAAAGATAGATTTCCTTTCTCAGAATTCCACAACATTTTAAAGAAAAGAATTCAGTTATAAATAATATTAAAATAGTGTATAGGAAAAATCATGTAAATAAGTCTTCATAAAGCTGTAAAAATCCATTCAAGCTATATTAGATAAAAAAACATTACCCCCAAACCTTTTCTATAAAAGTCAAAAAGTACCTTAAATGGTAAACAAAAGAAATTTTCATTCCATACCATGTAGTAAAAGATAAAATGGGTAAAAAAGATTGCAAACATACATATAAGAATAATAAACATTTTATGAAAAATATTTTTAAAAAACTAGTACATGGATGTTAAATATATCCCCAATAAATACTTACGTACAAACAATCTCAGATAAATATGAGATAGCGAAATAATCCCTTACATTAGGTTCAATTTCTCATGTATGTGTCTGAAACACCTATATAGTGGGTTTAAACATAATATTAACTTCTAATAGAACCATAAAAAAATTTATGAAATCATATATGATTCACTTATGACTTTATATTAGCTGTTCATTTATCAATTCCATGTTAAAGCAACATTTTAAGTAAAAATCGTTTTACCTATCGTATGTATTATGAATTTTTGTTATTGATATTATTACCTATATCATTATTTACTAATTAAAAAATGTAAAAGATTATTTATATGACACATATATTCAGTATATAGATATATATAATAGATAGATAAATTAAATGGAATACATCGTTCATGGAGATAACGGGCCATACGTACGCATGAACACTATTTCCTTTTCCAAGTTGAATTGAATGGAAGAAAATAAATGATATATATATATATATAAACATACATATATCCAGTATAATTATTATGTCATATATTTCGTGTTTATTTATTATATATTCCTTATTATCATTCTTCAATGGTTAACGTGGATAATTAATCTTATCAGGTTGTGGAGACAGTATGCAGTAAGTACGCACGAGGGTTGATGTCATTCCCTTTATGGTTAAATAGTATGGAATTTGATAGTATATTAATTCTACATTATTATTATTATTATTATATAATTATTTAAATAAATTATACTAATCAATATAACCTTCCAAATTAACTATTGTTGAATAACAATTACACTATGGCGTGGAGATGGTAAGTCGTACGTATGCATGAATGGTGATTTTGTTTGTCGTATGATAGATAAAAGAAGGTATAAGGTTGTCCATAATTATAATAAAATCACATCATTTAGATGATACAAGAATCATTAATTTATTATGGAAACATCATGTGAAGTAAAACGTGAAGAAGAATATAAATTGAAAAGAGGTTATTAAACAATTAACTATTTTTGAGTATTTTCTTTTGATTTGCACAAATTGTCTGCATATGATGGATTTCATCCCAATTTGTGGCCTTTAAGTTGAATGGAGGAATGTTGGGATCTTATTTGAAAAGTTTTTGGTTGAGCCAATGGGCTTGAATGGTTTGAGTATATTGGTAGAGGTGGTGGACTTTTATAAGAGGGTGGAGGGACACTTTATGATAGTCTTGAAATATTAATATATTATGAAATTTATTTTGGGTTTATAATGCTCCAAAATTCATTTATTTTGTGTGTAATAGGATTGTGGATCAAAATTCTCTAAAATAATAAAATATAGATATGTTTTAATTTTATTTTAAAGCATATCATTTCTATTTATCCTTATTTAGTATATTTATTTTTATTAATGGTAATAATATTCAAAATATAAAATGGAAATAAATATTTACTTATATGTTGTAGATTATCCAAAATTGTATACCATATAAAATTTTATACCATATAATTATCACTTTTTAATTATTAAATATTATTTTGTTATTTTTAAGAAATTTAATCCAATGTTATCTTTATAAAACAACAATATTATTAATTTTGACACTATTCATTTATTTGACTTTAAATAAAATACACATAGAAGATAAATTCAAAAACATTTATTTAATAAACTCCAAAAATGTAAAATTAAATTATAAAATTCAAGGATAACACAATTTAGATCATATTATATTTCTTTTAATATTTTTAATACTATTTATTTTATATTCATGTTTATAAAATAATTTCTAAATCACTATTGCGTTATCACAAATTGTAGTTATATAATCTCTAAAAACTATATATAAATTCTCATTATGTAGACATGATCATTAGATTTATATATTCTATTTATGTTCGATGTTTTATCTTTTTTATCACTATATTAAAATTATTATAGTTATAAGTTAGATGTGAGTGACATGTTGTAGCTTTCTTTGGTTATAATTATAATTACATCACATACATTAAAAAAGTCAATTAATGACTCCATTCAAACTCCTAAGTGATATTTTTAGAATTTCATTCATCCAATTGTATTTTGGAAAGTTTATGTGTAATTTTATTATATTTATCATAATTTTTGTTACCCTAATTTACCCAATTTAATTTTAACTGTGGAATATAAAATTTATCGTAGTTATTATTCAGAATATCCAAAAAAAATTAAGAAAAATGTTAACATAATTTGGACCCAATGATTCCAAATATGGAATCAATTTTTAAAAATTTAAAACACTGATGTTTCATTAATTAATTTAAAATTAATTTTCATTGTCAAAACTGGAAAGATGGGTTTTAAGAAGTAAAAACTATCAAAAGATTAACAAGTGCTTAAGTCTAATTTAAATGTTATATTACATCCGTTGGCCCAAATTGGATTAAATGATAGAAAATATAATCAAATTACACTTTGAAACCAATTAATAATAAAATCTAACTGTATAAATAAATTAGAATAAAAAGTAATTTTAAATTAAAATGCAGTATTTTCACTATTCAATAAAATATGAATTTCACCAAGAAAATTCCCAAATTTCACCCAGGGTATATTTTGAGGCCCCGCTTCCAATGAAAAAGTTTATTATGTCAAATAATACTTATAAAATGAATAAAAATACATTTAAATCTGGTTTTCCAGAAAAAGTTGTGAAAATTTTATTTCATCAAAAAATACATTCGTTATACGGAAAATTGAATTTGTTCTTATATCGTGTCTAGAAAATAAATATAATTGAATGTTAATTTTATATAAAATTAAAAAAGTGGTTAAAACTATTAATAATTGTAACACCTTGAGATTTTATAAGATATATGCCTTTTAATATCTTTGATCTCTTGTGTTGTATGCTACACAAAGATTAGCTCGTGTTATTTGCAACACCATATTAGATTTCAGTATACACAACACTATACTGGGATTGTGTTACTCCCAATTTCATGTTCTTTGGATTGAATTCATTTCCAGAAATATATATTTTTTTATTTATAAAATAACTATGTGGGGATTATGTTATACGTATCACGAAAGTAATATTGCACTAAATTCAACACCAAAATGATAGGCAGTACAAAAAACCGAGACCTTCCTTGGTATATTGAGTTGTTCGCAACACCAAGTTTCACTAAACAATGATATATTATTAAAATACTATTATTTAAAGGGATATAAACAATCCATTAAGAAATTTATTAAACAAATTTTGAATTTTATGTAACATTAACATAAATCTTATGCATTTTCTAGACATGGTATAAGAACACATTAATTTTTTCAGATAAAAGAAGTATTTTTCAAAAAAAAATCAGTTTCTCTGCCTTTCGATGGCACACAAATTTTAATTCTATTTTTAACACTTTTTAATATTAAAATTCGAAAAAATAAAATTATTATTGGATGTGGGGTATCAAGATTTATTTTGATTATTTTTTCATATTTCTCTAATAAAATCCATATTTTAATGAATACAGAAAAATAATGCATTTTAATTCAAAATTCCTTTTTCGTATAATTTATTTATAAAGTAATATTATATTTTTAGTTTATTTTATTGTGTATTTGGATTATTATTTTTAAAATTTTATCCAATTTTAGTCATTGGATGTAATTTTACATTTAAATTGTACATAAATACATGTCAATCATTTGATAGTTTTTACTTCTTAAAACCCTGATTTCTGGTTCTAACAATGAAAAATTATATAATATTAATTAGTGAAACGTTTGTGTTTTTTATTTTGAGAAATGGATTACATATTATATATAATTGTGTCCAAATTATGTTAATATGTTTCTTTATTTTTTTGATATTATAAATAGTGACTACATTAGTTTTTATTTATCATAGTTAGAGATAAATCTGTTAAATTAGGGTAACCAATAATATGATAATGATAATAAAATTACATGAACACCTTCCATAATCCTATGTTATTAATAAAAGACTACCCATATCACATATGGGTCATAATTTATTAATTTAATTTACATATGTCTATGAAAATAATGTAATTATTATTAAATCGAAAGAAAGTGACAACATGCTACTCTCTTATCTAGTATATGTATAATAAAGTTAATGTGGTGATAATCATAATTAAAAAATGAATATAAATAGTTTAAATAAATATAATGAAATTATATAGTTAATTTTATTTTATTTTTAATTTTTAGAAGTTAAATAATTACCATAAATAGTAACATAACAGTGATAAAATAATTATTTTATGATTAGAAATATGAATTAAATGATATTACAAATTAGAAAATAAATACAATTTGGGAGAATTGTTCAAGTACATGAATTTTAAAAATGATTTTTAAAGTTTAGGGAAAATTTTTATAATTGTTTTCTAACTAATGTATATGTTATGATATTTTTATATATTCAACAAGTAAATAGAGTCCAAATTGACACTATTGGTATTTTAAAATATAAAATAGTTTATTAAATGTTATAAAATTAATAAAAATATAATATTATAAAAATGGATATTATAAGTCAAAATATTTCATAAATGTCACTTTTTGGTACTATGGATAGGCTATGTTAATTATATTAAACCATAATGTATGAATAATAAAACATCATGGCATGATTAAATAGGTTATAACAACGTTTAAAAAACAATAAGGATTAAAAAATATTCCAAAATTGTCATTAAATTATTGGATAATTTTTTATTTACCCAAAATCACATTATCATAGAAACAAATGATTTGGGAAAATTAGAAACCGAATATCAATTTATAACAACTTATATTTTTAAGACTTTACAAAACTGCCCCTCCCCGCCTCTTATAAAATGTTACCACCTCTACCCACATAATCACACCATTAAATCCCTTTGGATAAAGAAAACTCTTCTCAAATAAGTTCCCAAAATCCTTCCCTTCCTCATAGAGGCCAAAATTTTGGTATAAAGGTATATTAGGGAGACCTTTTCTGCAAATCAAAAGAACATACCAAAAAAAGAGGTAATTGTTTTATCCGATAATTCAAAATTCTTTTCTTATTCTACTTCATTTTTTATGTTAAATCAATTAAAAAGTAATAAATAAAATATCATATACATTGTAAGATGTTATTAAAATTATGTGACTACTTTATACCTCGATTTATGCATCATTTGAATAAAAATATCACCATACATGTGTATGTACGGGCTAACCGTCTCCAGATTATAGTGTAATTTCTTATTCCACAATGCTTAATTTGGATCAGAATAATTAAGAGTATAATGGATTAAAATTATTAAAAAACAGTATAAATATCATTTATAATTAATAAACCATCCAATTCTATACTATATCACCATTATGTGAATGATATTGATGCTCGTGTGTACATACAACTTACTGTCTCCACGACGCGGTGAGATTCATTCTCCATGTTAACCATTCAAGAATGATTATAATGTGTATATAATAAATAAGTATGAAATATATGAAATAATAATGCTACTTTATATATATATATATATTAAATTTACTTTCTTCCATTCAATTAAATAAGGAAAAAACATTGTTCTTGCGTACGTACGACCAACTATCTCCATAAACTGTATATTCAATTTCATTTATCTTTCTATTATATGTATTTATATACTAAATATATATGATATATAAATAATTTTTTATATTATATATGTAATAAAATCATGATCTATGAAATAATATACAGAATAAAAAGTTAAAACACATACGATGAATAAAATTATTATAAGACTAAATGTTTCTTTAACATGGAATTGATAAGTGAACATATAATTTAAGTCATAAGTGAATTGTATATGATATCATAAATATTATTATCCCTCTATTATAGGGTAATAATTTTATTAAACCTACTATATAGGATGTTTAGATACATGTGAAGCATATTAGACCTAATGTAATCGATAATTTTGCTATCTCATTTTTATACGAGATTCTTTTAATGTAAGTATTATAAGGGATATATTTATCATCCATGTACATGTTTTCTAAATAAGTCATAAATTTTTATTACTATTCTCATAAGTATTTTTAATTTCATTTTTACCCATATTTTGGCTTTTAAATCATGGTATGGAAGGAGTCATTGTTTTGTTTATCATATGAGGTACATTCTGACTTTTCTGAAAAAAGTTAGAGGATAATTTTTTTTACTTATACTTAATGAATAGATTTTTAATGGTTTCATGACCCCATATTTCCAGGAATATTTATTTTCATGATTTAATTTTTATTTTCAACTAAATTATTTTATTTTAAAATTATGTGGCACATTGAAAGAAGAAAACGTTTTTTAATAAGAAATGATATTTTCATCAAAGAATTATATAAAAATTATTTACTATCTATGGTGGTTTTCTTTAATTGGTGTTATGTTTCTATCTCTATTATTAGTAGGACGTGATTGTGTTAATTATGAAATGATATTTCATATGAATTATTTTATGCTGGAATAATGATTAAGAATCCCATTTTATTTCATGGGTTATGTAATGATGATTGTTTTATAAGTTTGTGGAACATGTAAGATTGAGTTCACTATGAGATGGGTGGAACCTATATCTCGCTCCAATGAATTTGGTATTGATTTTTATCTAATGTGATAGAAACGAATTGAATGGAATGTAAATATGGTTCGGTAATATAAGGCTGGAATGATAAGAAAATCAGGTTCGGAAATACATGTCTAGAACAGAATGTAATCTTTTTTAAGTAATTGACATTATCCACTATTATGGTCTATGCATCAATACCTTGGATACTATGGAAATCATATTATCTGTTTAACATTTTTTTCAGAATTCCATGTTTTATTTCAATGTTATTTTATCATGGTTAATGTTCCTTTACGGTCTATTCCTTACATACTGCCAATATTTATTTCATGAATCACGATTTTGATATTTAAACTTTATGATCATGTTTTTAAAACTTATCGTTATTGTTTGGTTTATGTTCTCCATGTTTACCCTTACTGATCATTTGACCTCACCTTTTGTATGTTTTTTCCCCGGGATATAAATGGAGGTTTTAGGTAGGAAAAAAGTGAAGATATTTATGAGAGATGTTGATGATCTTTTACAATGTTAGTAGATTATGTTCCTGGATTCCAAATACACTATACTAATACGGTATTTTTGTGTATATTTGTGTAATGTATTTAGTATTCCACAAAAGAAATGTTAATTCCTAGTACGTTAAGTATGGTTCATTACAGTTGGTATTAGAGGAGAATGTTTAGTAATCTTATGGAAAATAGGATGAGAAAACATTAGTGATATCCCTAGAGATATTTCCATGTATATGTATAGGGTTTTCTTAATTATAATTCATGTATAGGTTGAAATCCATCAGTTTTTGTGATAATAATGAGTAACCTAGGATTAAACCTACGATTTCATAGATTTAAATAATATAATCAATTTACCTTACTTATGTGTTTTTAATCTCTTATATTTATTTCTACCACATTTTGTTTTGGTCTTACAGAATAGCCAAAACTATATAAAACATGTTTAAAATTAAATGTTTTAGATATGGAAAATTAAGGGAATAACGACCATTGATTTCATCAGTATAAATATCAAGAAGATAATCCTGATGATGGTATGATTATTGGCCATAATACTAAGGATACAGTTATTGTAATTGACAAGTGAATGGTATGTGGTGTTCTTCCCGTATTTTTTACATTAAACCTAGTAAGTTTAATGTTAAGAAACCTTATGTCATGATTCATATTTTATGAAATATTATGTTGATGGATCCATAGTGATGGCTTAAGAATAATTTTAGATGATTAGGTGTATGTGTTTTGGATTTTAACAATTATGTTATATGATTCATGAGATATATAAGTGTTTTCATTATAATCCTTTAAGTAAGGATTCGAAAGGATATGTTAAATAGTTCTAAAGAGAAAAAAATTTGATTTAAGGTTAAAGAGATATACATGGAGATCACAATATTAAGGGAATGATAGCCCTTAATCTGTCCCTTATCTTCAGATAATGATTTTTTGATAAAGATATATTGGATTTTTATAATTAAATTTAGATATTCTAGATTCATGATAACTAAATATGGAGTTATTTACATGTGTTTTATGCTATCATTGATGAAGTGTAAAAAATTTTGGGACATGTAGAATATATCAATTATGTTTTGGAATTAGAAAAAATTCATATTTTCAATAAGGATATCTGAAAATTCAGGTTGTTAACATGAATCAAGATAATACATGATGAAGGTGTTCACCTTTTAGAAATGTGACCAACTACAGATATCTTATGGTATATGGGGGATAAATGAAGGAACTCACATTATTGTTATATAAACTATCTTATAATTGTTTTTGTACTATGATATTGGACTGATGTATTTTAGATAAGCCTAAAGGTTGTAGTGGATTAATATGGGCATTGGATAGTATTATTAATTTATTTTTTTAAATATTATTTTTTGATAGTTATGGTTTTAAAAAAAGGACAGCCCACAATATGGGTGACAACTCGTTATGTCGGACAAGGCAACATGATCGAACCCACAACCAAAGTGTAATAGACCTTTATCACCGACCACTAGCCTATGGTATGTCCTTGATTATTATAAATTAGTTTTATTTTATTTAAGACGTATGATAGATGAAGTATAAGTCTATTTTTGGAACTAAATATGATTAATATGACCATAGATGGACTTATCTATATTTTATAAGATGTGATGAATTTTTTTTGGAACATACATATTGAAGGACTTATCATTTTATTAATGGATCGCACGATCTTATTACACTTTAGTGATGAAAAATTCAAATTCATTTCATTGAATAAGATTTGAATTGTTAATTGGTCATTGAACGACCAACAATGAGATTGAACTGAAATCAAGTAAGCATTTCATATCTTGTTCTTTAACTTTATGAAAAGGATCGTGAAATCCAAAAATTGGGTCCTAGTACCTTCTTATCTGATGAATCATATGGTCCCTTAAATCATCATAGATTTATGTATTTCTGGTTGTTAACTTTATCCAAACCATGTTCTCTATCATTATCCATCTGAACTTGATGGTGAGATTTTTTTCTTCAATATCCATGTTATCACATCCCACCTATGTTCTCCAATGTGGAGACATAGTGATGAGTTTCTTTGGGTGACTACTATGTTTTAAACAGTCCTTTTTGAAATGATGTTTTAATATTCAATTTTATGATGTGGGTTTCTAGGAAATAATTATTGTTGTTGTTAACCTTTTATAACCCTGACAAATTTTGGGGGAGAAATTCATTTTAAAGGGGTATAATGTAACAACCCAAGAATATATAAGAAATAATTTATTTAATTAATTTATTTAATATATTTTACGCTACACCAAGATTAGTTTTCACTATACACAACAACGTATTATCTTATAGTATACACATGACTATACTTGGATTTTGTAACACACAATTTCAATTAATTTTGTTAGAATTAATTTCACGCGACACTTAGTATATATATTTTTGATGTATTAAAAAAAATATTTGTATTAACTAATACTCAACACCAAAGGAAGATCAGAATAAATTCAAAACTAAATTTCCATTCATTACATGGATGAGTGTTGTTTCTCGATAGCTTGCATTGTATGCAACACCAAGTTTCACTAGAAATGATATATTATTAAAATATTATTATTTAATGGGATAAAAACCTGAATTTTTGAATATTATTAACCATAATTTGAATTATATATAACATTAAAATGAAACTTATGTATTTTATAGACATGATTTAAGAACAAATTCTTTTTTTGGATAATAGAAGTATATTTCAAAAAAATATAGCTTTGACTCCTTTTAATGGAGAACTGATTTTGAATCTATTTATTAACACTTCTACAAATAATATTTGAAAATAACAAACTTCTTCATTAGAAGGGGAAATAAAAATTTAATTTGGTTTATTTTTTCAAATTTTTCTAATAAAATCCATATTTTAATGAATAGTGAAAATACAACATTTTATGTCAAAACTTCTTTTTCATTAAATTTATTTATATATTTAGACTATATTTTTATTTTCTTTTAAAGTGCTATTGGATTATTTTTTATCATTACATGCAATTTTTTTCATTGGATGTAATTTCACATTTAAATTCGACATAAACCAATGTCATTATTTTTATATTTTTTACTTCTTTAAAACATGTTTTATAGTTATGAAAACGTGAATTAAATTTAAATTAATTACTAGAAATTTTTTGTTTTGTATTATAAAATGTGGATTCCATATTTGGAATCAATTTTTATAAATCACGGTAATTGGTTACTATCATTTTTTGGATAATTTCAATTGTAACTACAATAATTTTTATTTGCAATGGTTAATGGTTAACCAGTTAAATAATGGTAACCAACAATATGATAAATATAAACAATTACCCCAACAACTTCCAAAAAAATATTGTTTGAATAAAAATCGACTGATATCATTTAAGGGTCCGAATTGATTCATTTAAAAAACTTTTTTCCATGAAAACTATTTAATTATTATTAAATTCAACGAAACAAAAAACATTGCACTCTGTTATCTATTAAAAGTATAATAATTTTAATTTAGTGATAAACTAGATGAAACATTGAATTTAAATAGTATCCATAAATATAATGAATGTATTGACATGATGCTTATTTATTTTTAATATTTAAAGGTAAAATAAATACCGTAAATATTAACACAATAGTGATACAATATTTATTTTCTTATATGAAATATTAAATAAATTATTTTATAAATACAAAAAATAAATATAATTTTAGAGAATTGATGGAATCCTCGATTTTTGTGGAGTAATTTTACATGTTTTTGATGATGTGAGGAATTTTTTTCGAACCAATCATGATGTTATGATATTTTTATAATGTCATAAAATAAATAGTCTAAAAATTAACACTATTGGTATTTTAAGAATTAAAATAGTTCATTAAATGTTATAAAATTCATAAAAATCTAATATTCGGAAAAATAATTAGGATAAGTTCCAATATGTCTTTATTGGATCTTTAGAGGGTATTTTCAAATGTTTTTGTAATGAAATTAACCAACAAAGTGTAAATAATAAAATTTCATGGTATGATTAAAAATGGTAAAATAAGGGTTAAACCAAAATGATAAGGATTACAAAATATTCAAAATATTTCATAAAATAATCGGATGATTTATATTCAACACAAAATCATCTTATCATCGAATGTAATGATTTTGGTTTCATTATAAAATGAATATAAGTTTATAATTAATTTATATTTCAAGACATTCCTAAAGTGACCATCCCCCCTCTTATAAAAGGCCTCCACCTCTACCCACTTCCAAACACATTTCATGACCTTTGGATCATCCAAAAACTAATCAAATAATATCCCAAAATCCCACCATTCCGATTAGAGGCCCAAAATTTTCTATAAAGGCATCTTGGGAGATGTTTTGTGAAAATAAAAAGGAGATACTCAAGAAATAGGTAAATATTTTTTCACATATAAAAATTATATTATTCTTATACTTCTTATTATTAAGTTGTTTCCATAATAATGTAAAAAATATAGTATATTATACATGATGATACATTATTATGATTATGGGACAACCTTATTTCTCCTTTTATCCATCCTATAAATAACAATATAACCATGTGTGTGTATGTATGGATTACCGTCTCCTTGTCGTGGTGTAATTTTTTATTCACCAATATATAATTTGGATAGGTATAATGAGGATTATGATGGATTTAAATAATTAATATAATATGATAATTATTATGTATAATTATATACTATCTAATTTAATAACATTTAAGCATTATGTGAATGATATCGTTGCTCGTGCGTACGTATAGATTACTGTCTCCCCAACGCGATGAGATCCATTATCCATGATAACAATTCGAAATTATTATAAAGTATATATAATAAATAAGTTTGATATATCTGAATTAATAATACAAATTTATTTATAAATATAAATATTTTGTTTACTACTCTATTAAAATAAATAAGAAAACAGAAAAAATATTCATGCATACGTATGGCCTATCTTCTCAATGAATGGTGTATTCCATTTCATTTATCTATCTATTATATATTTATATATAATAAATATATATGATATATAAATAACGTTTTATATTATGGATATATGTAAACAATGATCCATATTTTAATATCAACAATAACAACTAATAACACATTTGATAAATATAATTATTATTACTCAAAACGTCGGTTTAACATAGAAATGATAATTTAATAGGTAATATAAAGTCAAAAGTGAATCATATATGATATCATAAATATTATAAGTGTTTGTTTAAAAGTTAATAAACGGGTTAAAAATACAATACAAATGTTTCAGATACATATGAATTATATTAGACATAGGGTAAGGGATAATTTTGCAATCTCATTTTTTCTGAGATTCTTTATACGTAAGTATTTGACAGGGATATATTTATCTTCCATGTCCATGTTTTCTAAAAATGAATTCATAAAATGTTTAATATTATTATAAATATGTTTAAATTCATTTTCAACCATTTTTGACTTTTACTACATGGTATGGTAGGAATCATTATTTTGTTTAGCAAACTTGGTACTTTTTGAATTTTCTTGCAAAACTACGAGGAGATTGTTTTTTTAGATTATAAAAAATGAATGGATTTTTATAGTTTACTGACACCTTATTTCCATGAATATTCCTGTACATTTTTTCATGGTTATTTTAAAATAAATAGTTCCCATTAAAAATTATGTTACACTTTGGGAAAAGAAAACATTTTTGAAAAGGAAAGGATATTTTCCTGAAAGTATTTTATCAAAATTATTCTCCATCGATAGTGACGCTCTATAATTGGTGTAATGTTTTTATCCCTGTTATTACTATGATTTTATTGTGTTAATTATGGAATGAAATTTTATATGCATTATTTTTTCATTGAATTATTTTTAATAAAAAAAATTATTTCATGGGTTTTGTGATGATGAATGATTTATTTTTGTGTCACCTATAAGAATGATTTCATTATCTGATGGGTGGGACCTATATCTCCCACCAATAAATTGGGAACAGATTTATATCTCATGAGATATAAATTATTATAATGACAAGAAAATATGGTTCATTAATTCAGGGATGGAATGAAAAGTAAATCTAGTATATTAATTCATGGATGAAATGATAAGTAAACCCATTTTTGTAAAGGACTTTTTTCAACTATGGTGTTATTTGAAGAATTTCCTTAGTTACTATGGAAATCATATTATGTGCATATTTATTTTCCATAACCACATGTTTTTTCCAATTATACTATATCATAATTTATGTTCCTTTGTGATCTATTCCTTACATAATACCTATATTTATTTTAGGACTCATTATTTGGATATTTATGCTTTATGTTCATGTATTTCCATTATTCTGTTTATAGTTTATTTTGGTTTTTCCATGATTACCCATACTGAGCATTTGTTCTCACCATTTTTATTTTTTCTTTTCCCTGTGATATAAACAATGGTTTTATAAAGGAAAATAAAATTGTATGATATTTATAAGAGATGATGAATATCTTGCACTATGTTATATAATTATGTTCCACGTTTCCAAATAAACTAAACTATTATAAGATTTGGGTGTATATTTCTGTAATTTATTAATTATTCTACAATGAAATGTAATTTCCATGTACATGATTCTTGGTTCGTTTCAATAATGGGAAGATTATATGACATTAAATAATAATATATTAAAAATATATCATTTCGTAGTGAAACGTTATATTGCGTACAACGCTAGAAATCGAGGAAGGTCTCTCTTTTGTGGAACACAAGCCCAGTCAATCTCGCATATAGTGAAATATTATATTGGTGTTATGTATAACATAATCAAAACCTAGTTCTTTTATACATTGAACAAAATCTATATTCATTTTGGCATGTATCATACACCAACTCAGTGTCGCGTGTAACATACAATAAGTTAGTTTAGTTTAATTGGAATGTTGGAATTAGTGCATTGAAAGATATAAATGATTATATTAATTTATTCAAAACAACTGGTCCATAAAAAGATAGGGTGATACATTATATTCCCTTAAAATGAATTTAGACCGCAAAATTTGTTGAGGTTATAAAATGTTTACTACTTGAATGATTCATTCATGGAAACACACATCAAAAAAGGAATAATAAAACATCATTTATAAAATTACAGTTAAACATAATAATTACCCAATGTAACACATCACTGGGTTTTTCCCATAGTAAAACATAAGTGTGAAGTGAAAAAATGCATATGGATACGAAATTTAACCATCATGTTCTGATGAATAGTGGTAATGAATAAGGTTGGATAAATATAACAACCAAAAATCCATAAATTTGTGATGATTTATGGGGCCATATTATTCATCCGATAAGAAGATTCTAATATTAAATTTTTGTCTATAAAGATCCCTTCCCTTATGTTGAGGAATATGAGAAGAATAACATGGTTGATTTCTCTAAAATCTCACATTTGGACATTCCTTGAACAATTTCCACTTAATCTCTTATCTAAAAAACAAATTTGAATTATTCATTATTCAAATGGTAGAAGTTCATGAAATACAATGATTGGTCATTCCATCTATCTCAGAAATGGATATCACAGGTAGTAAAATATTTATACGTCCACCAATAGTGAGATAAAAAATTAATATGACAAACTTCAACTGCAAAATAACATACACTATCCACAAATGGATAACATTACAATCCATCCAAAAACAAAAAATATAAATCATTAGAAAAATGTGAACTTAAACATCTTAGAAATTGTCTCCCATATTTCATTAGGTTGTTCATGGTTCTCACATTCGACACATTTGAATTCCTTAATCATGCATTCTCTTGAAATAGAATAACAACATGAATTACCAGAGAACCTTACAAAAAACATGTATTCTGTCAAAATTAACACTTTATACACACTAAAAATACCAAAATTTATATATTCTAGAACCATGATATCAGATTGTCCTTAAATCAATACTGAGAAAATTAATACTATCAAACTTCTCATTGTCTCATTATCCCATCATTAAGAACACATCATGCATTTTCCTAAAGTTTCTGAATAACTTTTAATTGTTACCGGTATCATTCAACATATACATTGAAAAACATAAGGACAAACAATTGTGTATCAATGCTTAGATGTTTCCTTATTCCATAATACCATCATATTACTTATGAAAAACTATTCTTGATAAACATGTTATCCTTCCACTATCTATATAAACCATTGATCGAGCTCCATCATGTTATTTTGTAACACTTATTTCTACTCGTATATCATTTTTAGTCTCTTCATCATAATCAACATAAATTCAACCCATACGACCATGCCGATTCTATTCATGAGGTTTTCCCTTAGGGAATCAATTTTGTTAATGTCTGTAGATTCCATATTTAACACATTTTACCATCATCGATGTCTTAGAAATACCATTACCATTGTATATTGTGTTAACTAATCCTTTTAATTTCAAATTATTAGATTTGTATCCTTATTTTACAAATCGAAAGAATATTCCAATTCTTTTGAAACATTCTCCTTCTTCCTATCTGACATGATTTACATGAGGAAAATTGTACATTGTTTCCTCTATGATCACTATGAAACTATTTATTTCTATTATTATCTAGGTTAGGAAACTCACCAATGTTGATATTATTGATCATATTATGAAATTGATGATTAGTCATAATAATGATGTTTCACCTTACAACTCCCATTTCATTTGGTTTCTGATGAATAATATCATTCCATTGAAAATTATAATCTCTATTAACATTAATTCTGTTGTTTCCAGCCATTTTCTAATACCCAAAAAATAATGTGAGAGGAAAAATCATTGTAAGAATTCAACATAATCAAGGGGGGAACTTTTAATATCTAAAATATTTGTTTTAATCCAAGGATATACACGATACTTTCCATAATTATAGGACTATAACCTCTAGTTAGACGTACCCTTAGGGACATCCCTAGACACACCATTTAAATATATCTAGGGATTTCACTAATTTTTTTTCATTCTAGTCTCCAAACGTTAACTAAATATTCAGTCTAATACCAAAAGTAATGTCATGGGCATGATGTATATGGAAAATACATTCTATTTTTAGAATACTTAATACATGACACAAACAGACACTAAAATACAATATTAGTTTAGTGCCTTTAGAAACTGGAAAAGATTAAAAAAATGGTCTATAAAACATCTACATTGTCTCATGATTTATCATTCATAACTAGGTCCCCCTTTTGATACATCATAATTATTCCCCTTCTTCAAAACCATGGGTAAAAGAAACATGAAAATAGGTGATCTCAAATGATTATAAATGGGAAGCATGTAAAATATCTTACAAAACATATACATAAAAATGTATTAACAAGAACATTATATTTAAAAAAATCCAAAAATATTGAGTCATTAAATAAATCATGGTAGTCTGTAAGGAATGGATAATATCGGAACATTAACCAAGATAAAAGAGAATTGGCATAAAACATGGAATTGGGGAGAAAAAAATTATGTACATAATTTTATTTTCATAGTAGCCAAGAAATTGTTTCCAAGACCATCATAGTGGACAATGTATATTACTCAACTGGGTTTACATGTCATTCCAGCCATGTATTACTGAACTAGATTTACGTATTAACCCAACCCTACATTACAGAAAAATATTTACTTTCTTTTCCAGTCATGTATATCTCAAGAGTTATAAAACATTACCCATTGTATTTGAGGGAGATATAGGTCCCACCCATCCTATAATGAATCCATTTTTACTTGTTCCACAAAATATAAATCATTCATCATAGCATAACCTAAGATTTTTTTTCTCTTAAACATCATAAAATCGCAACATAATCAATATATAATATCAATCAATCATTAACCCAATCGAATCATAGTAATAATAGGGATAGAAACATAACCCTATTTAATAGTGTCATCGTAGATGGAAAATAATTTTGTTAAAACACTGGAACTTAATTCTTGGGGAAAATATAAATTCATCTTCAAAAATGTTTTCTTTTCTCAAAATACCATGCAATTTCATAATACAATAGTTTATTTAAAAATAAAAATTAAATATTGTATAGGAGTTTCATGGAAATAAATCATCATTAAACTATAAAAAATACATTCATTCTGTATAATTTAATGAAACCTTCTCCTCAATGTTTTTCTAGAAAAGTCGAAAAGTGGTCTTATGGTAAACAAAAGAAAAATTCCTTCCATACCATGTAGTAAAATTAGAAAATGGGTAAAATTGAATTTAATAATACATAGAATAATTGTAAAAAAATTGAAAACATTTTTAGAAAACATGTACATTTATGATAGATATATCCCCAAAAAATACTTATGTATAAAAAATCTCATATAAAAATGAGTTTGAAAAATTATCCCTTACCTTAGGTCTGATTTGTTTGATACGTGTCTGAAACTGCTATGTAGTGGGTATGAACATATTATTGAATTATATAAGTTCAATAATAATATTTATCATATAATATATGATTCACTTACAACTTTATATTACCCTTTCATTAATTAATTTGATGATAATGAAACTTTTTGGGTAATAATCATTTTATTTATCGAATGTGTTTTGACTTGTTATTCCATATATTATTACATAGATCATGATGTAATTATAACCAGAATGTAAATAATGTTGTATATGTCATATATATTCAGTATATAAATATATATATATAATAGATATATGAATGAAATGTAATACACCATTCATGGAGAAGGTAATCCGTATGTACGCATGAACGTTTTTTCCGTTACCTTATTGAATAGAATGGAAGAATGTAAATGATATGCATATATAGACACACATAAATCTAGTATAAATATTATGTTATATATTTCATGCTTATTAATTTTATATATCTATTAATAATTCTTGAATGCCAAACATGGAAAAATCTCATCGTGTCATGGAGAAGGTAATTCATACGTACGCGCAAGCAATGATATCATCCCCTTGATAGTAAAATTGTATGAAATTGTATTTTATATTAATTTTACTGAATAATTATAATTTGGAATTAATTTTTTACCTCCATTATACTAATCAATATAAAAATCAAAATTATTTATTGTTGAATAAGAATTACGACACGGTGTGGAGATGGTAAGGCATATGTACACACACATAGAGATATTGTCATTCATAGGATAGATAAAGAGAGGTATACTGTTTTAATATAATTATAATAACACCTAATAATGTTGAAGGTACTATATTTACTACTTTAGTATTGAAAGAACATTAGAAGATGAAGTAGAAGAAGAATTTGTTTTTGAAATAGGTGATAAAACAATTAACTCTTTTTTGAGTATCTCCTTTTGATTCTCAAAAAAGGCCACCTTTAGATGGACTTATGCCCATTGTGTGTCCTATTTAAGGAAGGGGTGGATTTTGTGATCTTATTTGAGTAGAGTATGGACGAGACTAGTGGATTGAAAGCTAGTGGTAAGTGGTATAGTTGGTGACCTTTAATAAGAGGGTGGAAGGGAACTTTAGGAATGTCTTGAAATATTATTTTATTATAAATTGATTTTCGGTTTCTAATGATCCCAAACTCATTTATTCCAAGGGTAAGATGTGTATGGGTTGAAATATTTTCATCCAATAAAATTTAGGTTTTTTTAAACCCTATCATTTTGATTTATCCTTATTTAAATTATTATTTTTATTTGTGTTAATAATAATCCAAATATTAAATTGTTATAAATGTTTACTTTTGTGATTTAAAATTTCCCAAAGTGGAATATTTATGACATTTTAGACCATATAATTTTCAATTTGTAATTTTTAATTATATTTTTGATATTTAAATAATTTAATCATATGTTGTTTTTATAAAATAACAATACTATTAATTTTAAACTATTCATTTATATGACTTTAAATAAAATCCACAAAGAAGATAAATTCATTACCATATATTCAATACACTCATAAAATTTTATAAGAAGCTATTAAATTTTTGGAACACATTAATTAGTTTATATAATAATTTTTTAATATTATTAAAACCATTTGTTTGATATTTCAATTAATAAAATAATATTTAAATCACTATTGTGCCATCATTATTGGTAATTATTTAGTCATTAAAAATTATAAATAAATTGAAATTATTTATATAATTTCATATTATTTCTGGATAATATTAATGTTTGAAGACTTATTTGATTATCACTATTTTAAAATTATTATACTTATAAGATATAAGAGAGTGACATGTTGTCATATTCTTTTGTTTTGATTATAATTACATGAATTTCATAGAAACAATTCAATTAAATGAACCATTTAAAACCATTAGGTTATGTTTTTAAAATTTAATTTATATTAAAGGATATGGGAATCTGTTCAGATAATTTTAATATCTCTATCATATGGTTTTTTACATAAATTTTCCATATTTACCGTTATCTTGGGTAAATAAAAAATAATGTAGTTATTATTCAAAATTTCCATAAAAATAGAAGAAAAATATTAGAATAATATAGACCCACCTATTCGAAATATGGAATCCATTTTTCTAAATTAAAAACACATAAGTTTCATTAATTAATTTAAAATTAATAGCAATTTTTAAAACCTACTAACAAGTTTTTAATATGTAGAAACTACGATAATATTTTTATGTGTTTATGGCCAATTTGAATATAAAATTACATAAAAGGACCAAAAATGAATTAAAAGATAAAAAATAATTCAATTTCACTCAAAAACAAATTAAAAATATAATCTAACAATATTAAAAAATTAAAAGAAAAGATATTTTAGATTTAAAATGGAGTATTTTTCAATATTAATTAAAATATGAATTTCATCTGGAAAATACCTAAATTTCAACCAAGGTATATTTGTATGTCTTTATTACATTGAAGAAGTTTATTATGTGAAATAGAACAAATAAAATTGTCAAAATATAGATTTTAAAATGGTTCTCCATCAAATTGCTGTAAAATTATATTTCTTTTTAAAAAACTTATTTTATCTAAAAAATTATATTTTTTCTTATAACATTTCTATAAATTACATAAGATGAATGTTAATTTTATATAAAATTAGAAATTCGGTATAAATTTTTCATAATTTATGGTTTATATCAAATTAAATAATTTTTTTAATAATATATGGTTGTTTGGTAAAACATTTATTCCGTACAACACAAACTACCATTAAAGGTAAATATTGTGTGCAACACATGAAAATTCAATGTTACGTATAGCACAAGAATCTTTTGGTGTTATGTATAATAAATTTCAAACATAGTTCATTAATACATTGAAAAAATATCTATACTCTTTGTTCTGAGTATCGTACGCCAACTCGGTGTGGCGTCTAACATATGACTGGTCAATTTAGTTTGAATGGAATGGTTGACTTAGTGCATTGAAAGATATAAATATAAATATTAATTTATTCAACAAAATAGTGCATAAGACCTTGATGTGTAACAAAAATAATACTATTCTTTTTATATTCAATCATTTTTCATATTCATTTTTAATTAATTTGTAATAAATGAATTCATTTTTTATTTTTGTAAAAAATATTTTTTATATGTTACTTACTAGTATTTATAACCAATAATTTAATTATTTGTGTATGTTGTATTATATTAAATAAAACTATTTTAATAATATATTGTTTTGGTAAAACATAGTCTTGCGAGTAATGTATCATTTCGAAGAAAGTATCTATTGTGTTTAACACAAGATAACTCATATAGATATAATATTTTTCCATAGACTCCTTATATTACAATATGTATGTGATTTTAGACTTATTATGGATTGATGGATTAATGAGGTTTGGAAAAGATAGAAGAAGGAAAAAATAGGAGAGGTGGTTTGAGATAATTGGTTCTTGAATAGCACCTACTTGAAAGATCCCATATAAACCATTGAAAAGGACATGTTCTTCCCATAATAACTTTCACATGAGTAAAGTGTGTCAGATAGGCTTGGTAGAAATTTTATGTTAATCATGTCCTTTGAGGGGAAATGGGGTGGTTAGAGTTGGTATTTATACTAAATGAGGGGAGCTTTTAAGTGATTAAATAATTGTTATTTTAAATTTAATAAAACCATCTTTTATTGGAATAAATTACATAGAATAATGTTGATAATTTAAATTTTCAAGGATTATTATGGTAAAAAAAAATCAACCACCCATTTAAATTTTTATTTTTTAAGTTTTTTAATATTTTACATTTTAACATTAACTTGTTTCTTTATATTACCAAAACTACGTTAAATATATTTTTTACCATGGTAGTTTCTTATGCCTAATGATTAAAATTCCCTAAAATCATAATATGAACCTTTGTGTTCCAAATATGGAATCCACTTTATCAAATTCAATTAATATAATTGTAAACTTTCTACTGAAAACATAACTCATATACGCAATGAAAAATAATGTTTTCAAGAAGTGTATTTTTCATGAAAAATGTGTATTTATATTAATTATATGAAAAATAAATATCATTTTATTAATATAAATTAATATTTATGGATATATAATCTATATATTTCAATTAATACATTACCCTTATTAGTTTTTGAAAATTATAAACTTTATGTACTTTAAAATAGTTTTCAGAAAAAATATCATTTTTTACAGAAATGTAAATTTATTCTAAAATAAAACATAAAGATGATAAAATTGAATTTAAGTGGATTAAATAATTATCTATAATACATGTTATACTTAAAACCATATTATAAATATTATGGATCTTTTAAATAACATAATTTTTTTAAAATAAATGAATTCTTTTAAAAATGTCTATATTTCTCTATTCAATAAAAAATTTATCTTTCCAAACAATTATAAAAAATTAACAATAAAATATTTATAACATTATATATAAAATAAATGTATAAGAGTTTCAAAAAAATTATGTTATCATTGAATGAAATAATAAATCTCTTTTTAAAGAAAACATATATGTGAAGAAATATATGACTTTACTAAAAATAATGTGTTTATTTTATAAGAATAAATCAATACAATACAAATTAATTTCATAATTATAAATTTAATTAAATGCTTTATAATATTCATTAATGTATATTTAATTTCTAGGTTATAATGGCCTTGTTAAAATACAAATATTTTTTATTTCCTTTAACCTTAGTGTTCTGTGCAACTAATGTTAACAAATAGGATAAATTTATTTTAAGAAATGAGAAACAACCTAAAATAATAGTTTCACGCATTATAAACCCCTTAAAATTAATTAATTTTTCATTTTTAGTCACTCACATAAAAATATACAATGATACCTCTAACTCATCACATACTTTGGTTACCATGTAGCATCCACAAATTGGTGGTATCGCCAAAAACATTTTCTAATTGGGTGATCTTGTCTTGTAGAAAATTATATCTGTGATCTAAAACCTCTACTGGTTGTTATTCGTCAAAAACTACATCTCCTACAGTATTAAAAATACATTTATCTCATGAAAAGTATCAAATATTTACTTACTCAAGAGAGATACATAGAACACATCGTGAACATGGGAGATGTTTGGAAGAATCTTGAAAAGATAAGATACCATCCCAATATTATAAATATTTAAAAAATTGTTTCACTATAATTAAAAATTTCAATTTGAAAATAAATAATGTATATTTGAAAAATTATTTAATGGAAACCCACTTCATAAATAGGGTCAATATAACTTCCTCTTAAAAAGGGGGGATGTAAAAGGAGATTTACACTACTAAAATAGGATTCAAATTAGGAAAATATTATAGAAAACTAAAAAATGAACATGGTAGAGAATTATTACTATCATGTTATGATGGATAATGAAAAATAATATAATAATTATAAAGAAAATAATCATAATACATAGTCCAAATCAGTATGAAAAAGGTTATTAATATCATTATAGATAATGATAATAGGAAACAAATTATTTAATAATATTTTTAGAAGATATACTTACTTGATTTCATCTCATAACTACAATATTACTCTTTTTTTGTGATTTGATCTATTTTTTCATCACTAATTACACCATGAGATGAATATGAAGTAGTAATTCCTATACAACAAGTTCCTCAAAACATCCATAATGGCATCAAAAGTCATCCATTATGTCTCTAGTTATTATAAAAAAATAGTTAGCACAAATTATCCAATATCCAAAAATATTCTTATACTTAATTACTACAATAATCAATAAATCACAATAAAATTTAAACATAATAAAATTCATAAATAAGTACCCATATGAACATTTTAAAATATCCAAAAACATTCTAAATAAGATCACTAAATTATCAAAATTAACATATCCTTAATCCCCCAAACAACTTGATGTAGCTATTAATTCTCACACAACCAAAGTGTGAGGATGCTTATAATTTATTCTCATACATCAAGGTAATAACATGGATTACAGAAAACATAAGGACTGGCCCTAAATAATACATTATCTTGAGTTTTAGTAAAACAAATACATTCTTTCACATAAAAGATCATTTCATGTTAAATTGTTTCAATAATTAGGCAATAAATCTTATATAAATTACCATAAAATACAAGGTGGAAACTTTTTATCAGTACCCATTCATGTCATAGTGTAAATAATTTCAAATAAATAATTAATATTTTTCCATAGAAAATATCCATGACTTCAAAATTGACATCTTCCTTTCTTTTACCCATCCATAAACTGTATGAAATCTTTTAAAAAAATTAGATGTCTATAAAATATAATTTTGTGATATAACAATAAAATAAATGGTTAGATTGTATGTATCATGAAAACTCATATAATATTTACATTTATCTTCAATGTTTCTTCATAATAAGAAATAATACATTTTCAGAGGTAAAAAAACACATTTTTCTCAAATTAAATCGTTAAAACCGGAATAAAGAATGTAAAAACTTTTTAGGTGACTTGGAGAATCCTATTTCAAAAACACATTGAAACCCCTTTAAAACCCATTCAATTAGAATATAAATATGTATGACTCCCAATACTATCATTACAAAATTCATTGAAAATCTATAATGGGCTCACCCATCACTATATGGGCCACCCCAATATATACAATAATTTGGTTTCCCAGAGCTATTTACTACACCCATGTTAATTTATAATTTGATATCCTAGCATTATCCGGGCCACCCAATATTAATTATAATGGGATTATGGATGCTATATGGGCCACCCCAAGTTAAGGTGTAATTGGCTTCCCTGATGCTATTTGGTCCACCTCATGTTATGCTATAACGGATACTTCTGGTGATATTTAGGACACACCATCATGTATTTCTCAAGTAACAGATTCAGAATAAAATATATTCCTCCTAAAACCTTTTTAAAACTATTTTAAACTCATATCAAACACTTTTAGATAAAAATAACATTTTAATTTTAAAAACAAATTTTCAGAACAAAATACATTTTTTCTTTTGAAAAACATTTTCAATAGAAAAATAACAAACAATATAATGATGGGTTTTGATTTAAGGAAACATTACATATTAAAAAGGAAGAAAAACTGGCATATTAAATAATAATATTAATACCTTATCATTTTTTGGTGTAACATAGTCTTACATGCAATGAATGATTCCAATTAACCTCATGATGAATGTTGTATATATTATTTATCACGACATACATTTTTATTTAAATTTTTCTATTTAATTCATAAATATTAAAAAATATTAAAAAACCTTCTATAATTACCTCCTTTGTTACGTCGTTTATATTCAATTGGACTTTATTTAAATTTATAATTAATTGGGAATAAATAAATTCATCTAAAATAATGTGTAAACTATAATTGTATAGTTTAGTTATTCTCAATCTATCCCACCAGTCAAATAGATAGGCGATAAATATCATCATAATATTTATAGTATATTATTTTTTGATATGAGTCATTATTGTCTGTAACATAAGTCATTAAAAGAACTCAATGTTTCATGCAATTCAAGATTAAAATGGATTTTCATTTGATGAAATATAAACTATCAATTTCTTTTAATGGGATCAATTAATGATGTTAAATTATTTATAATGTGGATATTTTAAAAATTCATTAGATGGTACATCCTACCACTGAAAATGAATTTCACCCACTAAATTCATCTTCATTATCAAATTATTAGAATTTCTAGAATTCTATTATTGAAACAAACAATGTAGAACTGGTTAACAATAAAATGTTATTAATAACGGTAAATATGAAACATATAGGCCACCATAAGTTACAATAAATTGGATTCCACATGTGAATATCAATTTTTTGAAATTAAAAGTTAAATTTGGAGGGAAAACTATATTCTATGGGCTAATAGTGAGTGATAGAAAACACGGTAAAGATGAAGATAATGAAAAATAACCACAATCCAACTCGGTGTAGAAAAATTCATTTATATCCCCAGAAAAGATGGTAATAGGAAAAAAATTTATTTCAGGGTCATTTTCCTAGAGTTGATCGATTCATTCACCATCTATACTAAAAACATACAGATATATACTAACATGATGTGTAGATATTAATCCATTAATAAATTTCCATAATAGACTTGTCTATTCCCCCAATAATGATTATCTAAGATGAATTTTCATTCCCCAATCTCTAGAATAAAATTATAATTTGTAACATAATAATTAAAAGGTTAACACGATATTCCTTCTATCTTAAGATATTAACAAAAAAACATTATTTAACACATAATAATACTATTAAATCATTCATGTTTTCTGATTACAAATTAATCACTAAAGTTCAATATTAATTAAAAAAATATACAACAAATTCATTCCATATATATATATAACCCAAATGGTCACCAATATCATTCATTTGATAAATCAACATTGAAATATTGAAATTCAAAATCATTTCAGAGTAACCATATGGTAATATCTCATATGTCCATTCTATTAAAATTTTTATATACTCTAAATTTGTATAAAATTTACCTCTCATACCAAATATAACACCCAAGACATAAACATTAAATTACCTTGAGTTTTAGTCCAGAGATTTCTTTTCGTCTCTTTGGAAATATTTTTAGGATTAGGGTTTCATAGAATTTAGCCATAACACAAACATAACAAAGCTATAATATACAATTTGAACACTTTCCAACAATATCTATTTTTTCATTATTATGAAACTTTTAAAATAATGCATAAATTATTGTCTTGGAAAATCTACACATATTCCAACATGATTTCATCCTTTCACATACCCATACTTATAAAATTTAAAAACATTATTAAATATTTGGGTAGAAAATAATCACATTAATGAGTATGAAAAGACATGAAAACATTAGTTTGATATTAATATGAAAAATCATATAAAATTTACCTTTATATTAAATGTTAATTATTAATATGAAATAAATCATTTTCACATAAAAAAGAAATATTTTTCTCAAATGAAATCAATATAATCCATATAATGAAACTAAAACTCTATTATGAAAATTAGTTCATCATATTCATAAAACCATTCAAAAACCCATCCAAAACCCTTTCCATTAGAAAAACCGTATTCCATACTTCCAATATAGTCATTACACAATGCATTGAAGAGCTGTAACAAGCTCAACCAAAACATTTGGGTCCACCCCATGTAAATATGTAATAGGATTTACCAATTCAATCTGGGACACACCATGTTTAGATATAATGCGATTTTCTAGTTATATATGGGACACCCAAAGTTAAGATATAATGTGATTTATGCTACTATTTGGGCCCCACCATGTTAAGTTGAAACGAGCATTCCTAGTCCTCTATGGGTCACCCATGTCAAGGTCTAATGGTATTTACTAGAGATATATAGGACACCTTATCATGTATTTCTCAAGTTACAATTCCTAAATAAGACACATTCCTCATAAAATAATTTGAAAAAAATTTAAACTCATCTAAATATACTTTCAGATAAAAATAAAATTTTTCTTTTAAAAAACACTTTTTTCAAAACAAAATACCCTTTATTTTCTTTAGAAACCATTTCCATTACCAAAATAAAAAAAATATAACAATTTTTCTATTTATTGAGACATTAAATCTTATAAATGAATGAATAAATAAAATAATGGCGGTGAAAGTAAAAATTTTATTTTCACTCTGTATATTAATAATACAACATTCCTTTTTCCGATTTTCAAAACATTCCTTATAAAACAAGTAAAAATATATTGTTTTTTAAATAAAATAGTTAAATTAAAAATAAAATAAATCAATTATTATAATTTTATTTAAATAAAAATATAAAATAATATCAAGAATACTCACATGGTGGAAAATATTTTGAAATTAAATATTTATACATATAACAAAATACATTTAAATCACTGTGTCTTAAAGAACATTTAATATAGTCGAATAAATTTTCTATGACAAAATAAAATTTAATAAAATATTAAATAATATTAGAATAAATAGATTCATGATATTATATTTTATTATGTTTGTATATAACCATCATAAATCATGGCGCATTTATAACATCAAAATATGTGTCAATGAATAGAGACTAAGAAGAAATACCATAGCATGAGTGTGAATTGTAAAATGTGTATCCATATTCAAAAATAATAAATATATGTTCATTATTTACATTATAGATATTTTTTTCATGTTAGTTAATAATTTTATCTCACTTATTACAATTTTTTATAAAACTAATTAAAAACTTATGTTTACATTAGGTGTTTGGAAAAAAATCGTCTCATGTGTCAAAAGCGACTTTGGTTGATCTACAAGGGTCAAAGGGGTCATTATTAAAAAATATATTAAATAAAAATAACCACATAGTTATTATAAATATACATAAATTATACCTTTAAATAAAATCATATAATATGGTTATGAAAATAAAACCAATGTTTCAATCATTGAGATGGTAGGTCATACATATGAATAAGTATTGTACCATATAGGTCCCCCTTGTATGAAGCGTGTTTTAAACTAATTTATTTTAATGATAAAACCCCATGGTTCCTTTAATAATAACGTTTCACATGGTTTCTGAAAGAATTTCATATGATTAGACTGCTTCTATGATATTTCTGCTAAATATTATGGCAAGTCACTGCTGGCTGGGAGACACATTTACCACCAAGAACAACTAGCACATGATGGGAGTAACTGTTACTACTCGGATGATCTTAATCCATACCAGGTCACTATCACCACCAATAGGATCTATCACTATGATTATAAATCTCCATAGGTGAGTCACCATTACCACTAGAAGAGTCACCTCCAGATGTTGAGTCATCGACATCTACTTGTTAACATTGTTACCGAGGACTTTGGCGTGAATAGATCAGTGAATAAATCTATTATTTGATAGTTTGACCAAGACCTCAAGAAATATTAAAATCCAATCCATGAATTTTGGAACACCTCCAACTGACATAGCTATATATTCCCAAAGTATCTATCTCTTGGGAATAAAACCACAAATACTATATAAAACTGATACGATATTATACAAATGCAAAAACCTATAATGGATTGTGCAACAGAATTTATGAATTCTCATGAACACAATAATTCAAATTCTGTGAGATTAAGGAAATATAATCATAGAATCCATTACATATATTTATTGGGAAGTCATACAAAGATTAGCTAAAACATACCATTATATTCCTACAATCCTCTATTTTACATCAATTTTTCTTAGTAAAGCACATAATCTTCAAAAATGATAATCTAAGGACTATGGACATACAAAACACATCATACTAATATTTTTTCTATTATTTTTTTATTACTATTTTACTTTTGAGTAGTTTATTTTTTTCTATTTTCCAACACACAAAATCTCCTGCACATTACTAGATAATACTTCTAATTCTCTTCTACCTTAATTTTTTCCTCACTGTGTTTATTTTACAGGTCCCTAGGTGTCTTATTCTATTCATATATCCCACAAATAACTATGAAATATGATTCTAGACAGAATATATTCTTCCTTTTTACTATATACCAAATTTAGGTTATTGATTTATTTGATCATATTTATAATCTTCTTGGAAGTGCTTTATTTGCAAGTAGAGGGGGATTAAGGCTCACCTTGAGACTAAACCTCTTATTTATTCTTCATTTTCATGACATTATTTGTTTTTTATACTATCATATTCAAGAAAACGTTTTATTGAAAAAAATAATTTTTTTATTATTAATTATATGTACTATTGATATATGTCTCTATCTAGGTAAATTGATTCTTAATTTTAAGGAATTTTTAAAATATATTTTAACTAAGACCTAATCACTCTATAAGATTTATTTTAAAAGGATAAATCTTATATCGATATTGTATTTTTATTATTTAAAGAGTTTATTTTATTGATGGGTTTTTATTATATGATATTAATTTATTGAAATTTTAATTCGGAACTCAAATCATTCCCTCTTGAGTTACTCACTCCAACCAATATTTGGTATTATATAATAGTTTCATTTATATTTATATATAAATTTAATTTTAAGTATTATTTAACTTTTTATTATAAATAACAAAAATTTATTTCATTTTTATATTTTAATTCATTGTGGATAAAATTCCAGAAGTATCGGCTTCCAATAGACCTCATTGTTTTAATGTTACAAATAATTCTCTTTCGAAAATGTGAATGAAAATGCATTTATAGAGTATGTGTTTTGATATAAGGACTATAATATAAGATTAATTTGAAATTCAAAAAACATACAGAATTATTTGGATTGATGCTACAAATGATACTTATAATAATAATTGTAAAGAAAGGAATGCATTATTTTTTTCTTTCGGTGATGATTAATTTAACAAAAATCTACCAGAAAATGTGCCTATGATATTTGGGATACCTAATCTATCACAAATAAATGAATAAAAAATTTAAATAAATGAAATTAATTATATACAAAATTAAAATTTATACATTTAAAATGAAATATGCTAATCCTATTTCTGATATGCATCTCGAGTTCAATGATAAAATCAACCCCATGAACTCACATGGAAAAAATGTTACAAAGAAAGATCAATTGATGAGACTACTCAGATACATAACAAACAGATGGACACAAACATCTATGTCAAAATGATAATCATGTGGTGTAATTAAACTATATATATAGTAATTTATAAGAATTTATATGGTGTACTGAGAAGAGCTTAATAAAAACAAAGAGATTTATGATTATGATCCAAAAATATAATCAATTTCTTTCAAGAGTACTAACTCCAATCAATGAGAAAAGGAAAAAATAAATTATAGTAGTAAAGAATAATATTTTAATGATAGTGATGACGAAAAATAACATTTGGCTGGAATATTCTAGAACTATTTTATGAAAAACATGTTTATAAAAAATTAAAATTTCAAAGAAAATTATTCTAAAAATGGAAAATGGACAATGGATTGGAAAAATGAATTTCATTCAAAAATAAGTCATCGACTATGAATGTAAAAGTAACCAACAAATTAATGATAATTTTCCAAAAGTAAAATATAAAATAAAGTAATAAGATAATGAAAGAGTATGAAAGAAATCCATGAAAGCAATATGAAGTTCCACCAAAGATAGCAGAAGTGATTTAGAAACTAATTAAGAAGATAAATCTGATAGGTAAAATATATGAATTCTAGAAATCATATCTGGGGAACAAAATGTTCTACCACTCACCTCTTCCAATAATTCATAGATTTCTAAAAATGAAAAAATAATCATAATGTGAAGAACCTGGATTGTAAATATATGTATGATTATTGTAACATACTGGAAGATATATTTCATGAGTTGAAAGGAAAATATAATTGAATCATGAAATAAAATTCCGTAATAGTAAATGTTAATAATAACATTTCTATTGAGAATGATAAAAACAATCATCTATTGAAATAAAAAAACTATTAAAACTATAAAATGAATAGTTTAATATAGAAATATAACATTTTATAAATAGTAAGAAAACATTAACTCAAATACTAGGAAATAATGTTTCTCCCAAGTATATAAATGGAATACAGTACCAGCCAGGACCAAGAAAATTTTAAAAAAAATAGACTCACATCTAGTAATAATGCTGAGAATCCATATGCTACCAGTTCCTATTAAACAAGGAAAAATAATGTTCTTGTTTCCAGAAACATAAAAACTATTTATATGAATCCCATTCAAAAAATATGGGTTCCAAAATCTTTTATTACTAACTTATTTTGACCTAATTGAATTTGGGATCCAAAGTTAGTTTTTTGTATAAACATTATTTTGATGGAATCATTTTTGAAATTATTATGAAAAACATTATGGTATCTAGATATTTGATGATCCCATCATATGTCTGGGGAGTATTCAATCATTAAAAATATGTTCAAATTTGATTGTGGGCCTGTCACATTTGGTGAAAATGCAAAAGGAAAAATCATTGGCCTTGGAAAAATTTGTAATTCTTATTCATTACTAATTGCAAGTTTTATATATATATATATGGTTTCAAATATAATCTACGTATAAAATCACAAATATTTGATGATGGATTTTTATTTAAATTTTTACAATAATGCACGTTATGTTTTTAATGATAAAAATGATTTAATTTTAATTTCATTATGAAATGATTGTATTTATTCTATTGATTTAAATTATTTATCATCAAAAAATATTTCCTTCAATGGAGCCATTCACAAAGAATCTTGTATTTCAAATACAAGACTTGGCCATTGAAATATTCATTTACTTAGAATGCTAACTAGGAACGAGTTAGTTTGAGACGCACCAATGTATAAATTCTAAAATTGTATAGTATGAAATCTCAGTAAAAAAGGAAAACATCTTAATATTTATTTTAAATCAATGAAATATGTTTCAACAAATCATCATTTAGATTTAATACATATGGAAAAATTTGAACCTTCTTGGGTCTCTAGTATAAATTTAAAAAATTATGTCTATGTCCTTATAAGTGAAATCTCTAGATACACATAAGTATTCTTTATAGCTTACAAAATTGAATCTTGTTTTTACATTATTAAATATTAGAAATATTTCGAAAATCATTATAGAAATATTATTAAGTCCTTATAAAGTGATCATGGATGAGAATTTAAATATCTATAATTTGAATCATTTGTTTCACAAAATTGTTTCAATCAAAAAATTTCCGCACTATGGCACCACCGAAAAATGGTGTGGTAGAAAGAAGAAATAATACAATTCAACAATGTTTTATTTATACCCATATTATTGATAAAACATTATGAGTTATAGAATAATAGAAAGACAAAGGTAAATTAATATAGAGTTTTTGGATGCAATATTTTTCATCAGAATACAAATGATAACTAGGATAAAGATTATTTGAAGAACGACGATGGATTTTTTTCTTAGACATCAAACTTCTAGTAAATCATATTAAGTAATTAGTAAGAAAACTAGAAAATGTAAGAATCTATTCCAATTAAATTTTATGATCCATATCCCAATAAAACTATGAATGACATAGTTAACCTAGAAGATAATCTTTCAACTACAAATATCAATTTTAAACCTTCAAAAAATTATTTTAAATAGACATATATTTTAAACAGTAATAATATAGAAACAAAACAGGATGTAGATCTTGAGTCTACTACCCGTCTTCTCAAAGACCCATTTAGACACGTAGACACCATCCTTTAGATGTTCCAATAAGAAACCTAGGAAGAGGTACATAGACTATAGATTCCCATAGAAGTTGAATTGAATTCCATAATTTCATTCCATAGCTTGAACATATAATCATCTATGATGCCATAAATAATACATTTTGGGTAATATCAAAGAAAGAACAAAAAATAAATATGAGATAAAGAATGTTTGGAAGCATATTGATGGTCCAAAAAAAACAATTGGCACTATGTTGGTGTTTAGAAACAAGGATGATGATTCTATCACAATAGAAATATATAAATCTAGACTAGTCCCACAGGGTTATAATTTATAAGAATCTATTTATTTTGAAGACAATTTTAAACATGTAGCAATATTCAAACCTATTAGGATACTGATTTCATATCCATCACATATTGATTTAAATCTATATAAAATGGATTTCAAAAGTGAATTATTTAATTGTATTTTTATTGAAGATATTTTTTTAATACCCCTCGGATTTCAAAGTCCTCATTTTTCAAATCATTTTTTTAAATTAAAAAATTATTTATATTGTTTAAAAGATGATCCAAGAGCTTGGTTTGATAGGCTTACCTCTTTCATTATTTTAAAATATTTTTCAAAAGGTATAGTTCATCCATCATTTTTTAGAAAAATAATTTCATAATATATTTTAATAGTAAAATTATATGTAGATGATATTATTTTCGGTTCTACTAAAGATTCCTTATGTATTGATTTTTCCAAACTGATTCAAAATTAATTTTAAATGATTTTAATGGGTGAAATAAAATTCTTTATTGAATTTAGTATTTTTCAAATTAAAAAGAGAATTATCTTAAATCAAAATAAATATATCAATATAGTTTATAACATATTGGTATAAAAGATCCAAATGTATTGATACTCCCATGAGTACCTTCTATAAAAAAGACCTTTATGATGTTTGGAAATCAATAGATCATACTAGTTACAGAGGTGTCATTGTAAGCCTTTTATACATAACTATTGGTAAGCTAGATAATATGGTTAGTGTTTTTATGTGTTATCACATCTATGAAAATCTAAAAGAGTTACATTTAGTAGCATTAATTTTTTTCAAATACCACATTTATACCACTAATTTTGGATTGTTTTATCCAAGGGTACATGCATTTAATTTAGTTTGTAATTTAGATATTGACTTTTTTGGCAGCTAGTTAGATAGTAAAATTACATCAAGAACATATCATCATTTAGGAAACTATCGTGTATCAAGATGTAGTACGAAACAACATTATGTTGCACTATCTGTTGTTTAAACACAATATATAGCTATAGGATGTTTTTGTGGAAGCTTTTTGAGGATGAATCATAATTTTACAGACTATGGATACTAAATTATATATGTGTCTATAAATTTTGATAAATCAAGTGTGAAAAAATTTTCAAAAAACATATTATCTCAATATAGAAAAAATACATTGATGTAAGACGTCACTTTTTGAGAGAGCTTTTGAAAAGGGTTATATAACATTTGAATTTATTTGAACGAAACATCAGTTAGCAGATATATTCAAAAAGCTTTTAATTTTGAAATATTAAACTATATAAGAAATAAAGTTGGAATTATAAATTTTTGTTAATGATTCAACATTTATGAATTTTCCATTGATGATTCACCATTGATGAAGTCTTCTTCGATTAGTCAACATTGATGAAGTTTCGATTGACTAGTCAACTATGATGAAGTCACCATTGGTAAGTCACCATTGATGAAGTCACCATTGATCATGTCACCAATAATTTTTATTTTTTCATTGAATTATTATAATATTTATATTACGTTAAATATTAAATTTTAATTATTTTAATTTTAATATTATTTATTTAGAATACAAAAAATTTATTACCACTAGGATAACTCTAAATGGATTCACTGCCTCTAACCATTGATATTTTGATCTTCTTCATTACTATCAAATCGATCTTCTTTCTTCTTGGTTCCATATGAGGCCTTCAACTGACCAGAATGGCCAATGTGAAGCGAGATATAGAATTGATTCTCGAAGAGATGAGGGATTCCATGAAATGAAATGTATCCAAAAACAGTTTTGAATTTTTTTTAGTAAAATCACATATGAAAAAATGTATAGTTGAAGCTGAAAAAGAAATTGATGCATAGGGAATTCCAACTAGAAATATGATACTATTAAAGGTAATAAAAATGAATAAGTGGATGAACTGGTTTACCTCAATTTATCTAGTGTATTATCTGAGCGTATTATTTGAATTCTATTAGAATGTGACATTAACTTTTTGGGAAGAAATATGACAGAATTTGGAGCATCATTGATAGAGAAGAGATTTCATTCTCTTCTAAAGAATGGAAAAAAAATTAATGGTTCCATACAATATATTATAAGAGGATTTTCACGGTATTATAATAAGTGATAGTGAACATTTTGAATAGGAAAGGGCACTCTTATAGTTGACTAGATATTGATCACTAAGAATTCCTATTGATAACATGATTGATGGTGAATGTAACATCATTTTTAAATTTGAACAACATATTTTATGTCCATGGAATGGGTAATTCAATAAAATGAGGTATCAAGATATCTAATTTATGCATATGATGAAGAAAGGGAAAACAATCGACCCTACAAGTTTTAAATTTTTTAAATGAATGAAATCTGTAAGAAGACCTCAAGGTCAAACTCTTTAATATATCCTAAAGAGATTTCATACATTTTAGATAAAAATGGATATGTTAAATAGGGAGAAAAAAACTAATATTTTCCTTTTCTTTTTTGTTTATCAAAATCATTTTTAAAAGGGTAAAAGTAAGTCGGAACACATGGAAGGGATACAAGGGGATAAATAATGAAAAATTTTATGATGAGTTCAATATAATCGATCATCCTACAAGACCTAAGGACATTATGGATCTTGTTTGTGAGTCATATGAAATAGATTAATACTCTAATGAATATGTTGAAATTTAAAAAACTACAGTGGAAGAATATGATCTATTTTAGTTGAATATGGGAGTGATCCATATAACATTAAATATCCCCATTGGGGAGTGATCCATATAAAATTAAATATCCACATTGATTGTCAAGTCGGTATGTCAGTTCATCAGGATCACTGCCTCCTAGAGAATCTATTTTAGCTAAAAATCATGAAATAGAATATACAAAGGTTTCAAGAGAATCTCAGTTTAAATTGCCTGCATCTAGAAACTCATGTTTTTAGAATGGTAATGGAGGTTATGATATTGTTTCTAAAGAAGTATACAATGTGATTATAGATCTTGAAAACTAATATGCATCTTCTAGTGCGGATGATGAGGGTTATAATGAGAAGCTCATATTTCTGAGGATAATATTGATAGAAAAACAATGGCGTCCTTGATCATAGAGATGATAAAGATTATTTTACTAATAATGAGGGAATTGATGTGAATGGAAATGATCCTGGTCCTGAGGAAAAGACAGTTTAACATATATCCTCTTCACATGTGGTATCTAGTTCTCATAGAGATGAAAATTAACCATAAGATACAATGATTCCTGATGTTACAGTAGTTCCTATAGAGGGTATAAAAGCTCCAATTTAGGGGGAGTTGACTTCTATTATAGTTAATCTGTCATTTACGATGGAATAGTCTCCGTAGAAATCCAACATGTAATAGAAATGGACAACACCTATTCCCTAAAAAATTTACAATTTTCAAACCTCTCAAGTGCCACAGGGATAGCCCATACTACCTTATGTTAGACCATGAGTAAGTTAATTTGAAAAATAGGAGAAGTATCCAAGTGTTATAATATTTGGACTTTCTTACACAAACTCATATGATGAATATTAGTTTCCTCTGGTTACACCTATTCAAACTATTCTACCTCATAATCTGGTGACCCTAGATGATTTTATTTATTTACAAGGATATGTGAATTCAGATTTAGGATTTTTGAGAAGGAACATGATGTCATATTTTAAAAGTACCTTGAGATCTCAACTATCTACAATAACCAAACTCAATGAACAAAGTACTTTATATTTTGTAGTGATATTTCTCTACATTATCCAACATCAAATAAAGGTTTATATTCAGAAAATGGATGTTTAAAATAAGACATTGTAAAATCAACTTGAATTTTTGAGAAATACTATAGAGGTTATGGAATTCTCTATTTAAGAGTTTATGAATTATTTATATATAAAGTAGGATAGTTTAGCTAATACCACCTCTACATCATCTTCACAAGCTCCTAATCTAGTAAAACTTTATAGAGATAAACTAAAATAGATAATCAGAGAATAAATAATTAATTCTATGGGTGATGTGAGCACTCATGAAGAGAAAGTTTGGTAGATACATGTTATTTGGGAAAAAATCCTTGATTTCATAAGAGGCTATGCTGGAGGCCACAGACAAGATAAGGAAGTAATAAAGAAATATATCAAGTAATAATTGTCAAAGACTAATACCAAGCATTAAATTTCTGATAATATAAAATTCCTTGTTTAGAACATGAGGATACCTCTAGTGAAACGAGCCTTCAATGAACATGTCATTCAACTGATGGTTCTCACACCATATCTTCAAAGATTTTTAGATGTGAAAGAAGACTGATTTAATGTGATGGAAAGGGGAGGTTAAATAATTATGGACTTTATAAATATTATAAAACCCTACCTTCATGTCCATCAATCAACTATAACATTCAGAGAGTCAGTCCCCATTTCATCAATTATTTTAACCACATCCACAAAATCAGTTCAACAGAGGCCTTCTCTAATCACTCATTCAGACAGTTTTATGCCTCTACCATATTTGGCTATGAATGTTTCACCACTTTAAGAAATAAGAATACTCAAAATAATTCTATTCTATGAGACACTTTCTCCTCCTACAACACTAGCATACATTACCACTATTTCACCAACATAAACTTCTACAGTCTAATCCCAGGACAGTGGCAGAAAAAAACCAATAGGAAAAGGGAATGAAGAAGATAATAAGACCCCATATTCTATATAATGAATTCATTTTGATGATATTTTTTGAGAGGTATCATTTTTTATTTTCCCTTTCATGCATATCTTAATGAACTAATAACGTTTTGGAACCTAGTTAATGGAAACTCCTTGTCTACTTCCATTTTCTATATAATTTTAACAATTGTTTTTAATTTTTTCTAATATTAAAGTAGGAGAAAAATTAGACATTTTTTTAAAATTGGAAATAAGAATGTTTTTAAACTAAATTAAATCTATAATTTTTTATGATTAATAATTTAATACGTTATTTATTGAATATCACATTTTGTGATAATAAAAAGGGGCATAATGTTGGAAACTCCTTGTATGGATTTTGTTGTAAACTCTCAAATTTTAAGGATAAACAAACATGATTCATTTAATAATAATGTCTAACATGTTGTATGATATAATTTTATATCAAAATACACCTTCTATAATATTTCCGATCAGTATTATAACAAGTCAAATTTGGCTAGGAGACATCATTACCGCAATGATGAGTTACAACTAGACGAGAGTCACCGTTACTTCCAGGATGAGGGACATCTCAACAGTGTCATAATTTCCAAAAATAAGAGGTACTATTTGGGTAGGCTACCACGAGTGTTTTTTCACCATTACATATAAAAGATTCAACTCTAGCAAAGTCACTGTTAGATTCTGAGTCACCGCTAGATTCTTTTTACCTTTATTGTCTAAGGACTTTGACATGAATGGATCAATGGCAAAATCTATTCTTCGATAGTTAGACCAAGTCTTCAAGAAATATTAAAATATGATACATGTATTTTGGGTCTCCTCCAAATGAAACTTTTATATATTCACCAATGATCTCTCTATTAGGAACAAAATACAAGATTATATAGATAACTAATGTGATCTCTTATTGATGATAAAAACTAAAATGGATTGTGCGACCAAATTTTTGAATTCTCTTGAAATTGATAATTCACATTATATAAGGATCTATGAAACATATTAATTTAACCCATTTACAAAATTTATTTAGGAATCAAATAGAGATCAACTAAAACATACATTAAAATTTCTATGTTCCCATGTTCTGCTTCAATTTTTTAGAACACAAAACATGATCCTCACCAATGCTGATCTGAGGAATATGAATATACCAAACACATCTGTATAAGATTTTTCAATTCATATTTTTTTGAATATTTTTCTTTTTATAAGTGTTTTGTTTTCTTGTTATCCAACACACATTGTCTCATGCACATCCATGGGGAATACTATTTATTCTCCTCATATTTATTATGTTTCTGTCAGTGTTTATGGTACATGTACCTATGTGACATCTTATATTATTAAAACCAATGAATATCTATATAATATTATTATTATCCAAGAAAACATAATTTATTCCGGGTATTTTAAATACCCATTTTTGATTAATTTTTTTATATTTATAATCTTCTTGGATGCGGGTGATTTTCGTATTGAGGGGATTCAGTTTCACCTTCAAACATAACCTCTTGTTTATTCCACTATGTCACTATGTTATTATTTTTGATTTAAAATCATATTCAAGATAAAATTTTATTAAAAGTTGAGACCATTGTTCTAATAATAAAACATAACTACTGTTTATATATGTTTTTTTCTAAGTACATTGGTTTTGACAGTTATGGTATTTTAAACTATTTTTTTACTAAGACCTAATCACTCTTTATAAAATAATTTAAAAGGATAGATCGTATATAGATTTTTTATTTATAAAATTCATTATTAAATTTTATAAATTTTTTTATTTTATTGTATTTATTTAATGAAATATTTATTGGGAACTCAATTCACCCCTCCTGGCTTACTCACTCTTACCAAATTTCCCATTTTTCAACAATCACTATGTAATGAAGGTAAATAACATAAACCATATAATTATATCATAAATACCATATTAATTAATTATATACATATATATATAATTCTTATTATGTAAATAGAACTGTATATTTTCGAGGATGTAGTAGTCCACACATCCACAGATGATGTTATAACTATTTCAGTGTGTAAAAATGTGTTATGTAAAATAATATATTATATTTCTAGAAAGTTATTTTAGTCATTAATATAAAATAATTTTCATTTTGTCACATATTTTTAAATAAACCAAACCTTAGTAAATTCCAGGTAATGTTTGAACATAACACAATGCTTTGAAATCGCGGTAGTCCACATTCTAAAAAACAATATTATCATATTCCCACAAAATCAAAATCATGAAATTATGTGCTATATATAAATTTTATAAGTGTGAATATATCATATATATATATTATATATAATTTATTAATAGTATTTCTGTCAATGAACTCAACATTTAAAGGTGGTAATGTAAGAATGAACGACATAGGTTCACAAGATGGTAGTTTTTTTATACTTAAATGATGATTGTGTATAGTATTTGAAAGACGTGTGTGTATGTTTAGGTATTAACCATAATATAAATAAATATCATTATTTTTATGAGACATAGGTTATTATAAAATCATGTAATAACAATAATTTATGTTTTGGACAAATAAATAAAACCAAAGTGCTCATGAAGAATGTTACCTCTTCTTCAGGTCACTCTATTTAGTTTTCACCAAAGGGAATTCATGGTTTGATCTATTCCAAACATTAGACATCAATTATGAGATTAAGTATTTTGGAGATTATATTGGTTTTTTTGGAAATCTAAATGGATTTATATTTTTGAATAATTAGGGATGGTGAGTTCAATTTTATAGTGGAGGTGGGATCAAATTCTTGTAAATATAAAAAGCTAAACACTCTTTAGTGGTATACATTACATAATATGACTCCAAATATAAATATAAACCAAGAAAATATCTGATATGGTCAAATAAATGACATCTAATTGGTTTTGGATAATTTTATAAGTCATTTGTCCCTTTATGATTAATTTTTATCCACTAAGTAAGAATATTTTTTCCTTAATCGGTGTAATTAATATTTGTTACATAAACTGATATATTTTGTGGGAAAATACACTGATAATATTATAAATTATAATGTATATTAATTAAAAAATTTCAATATATTTATTTAAATTCAAATCCTAGAATTTGAAGTAATGAATTAAAAATTAACTACATTGATGGGACAACATATAGGGTTTTTAAAGTAAATATGTTCAACATTTTTCTGTTATATTATTATTAAATAAACTATAAAAATTATTCCAAAGACCTAACTTATATTAATTTATTTAAAATTAAAATAATTATTCATTAAATATATTAAAATTATACTTTAATAAAATATATTATTTAGATGAAAACCACTAAGTTCAATTAAAGTTCAGTGTTAGTAACTATTCTTCAAAACATGAATGATCTTAGAAAAATAATAGAACATCACAAAAATATATTTTGACATTAAGGTTTCAAAAATGTATATTGTTTTTTCATTTAAAAAATATAAACAGGAAATAATTTATTTTTTATGAAATTATTTCATTAAAAGGAAGAAAACTATGATATTAAATTATAATATTAATAGTACATTATTGTTGGGTATAAAAAACTATTTTATGCATCTATGTCTTCTAGATAAAATCATGTATCATGATATATATTCTGTTTAGTGTAGAATGAATTTAAATTTTAAGATTGTTAAATTATTCATAAATATTAATTAATATTTAAAACACATATTCTATCATTACCTAGACTATCACATCCTTTTTATTTTTAATTAATTGGTATCCAATGAATTCATCTTATAAACGTGTCTAAAATATAATATCAAAATTTAGATAATCTCATTCATTTATTCTTTTTTTAAGGATATGATATAAAAATCATAACTATATAAATAGTATATTTTTTTCTGATAGGACTCGGGCTTGCTTGTAACATATACCTACATGGGAACTCGATGTCGCATGTAATGTAATATAATCATGGTGTTGTGTTTGAGCCAAGATAAACTATGTATTCTATATAACATAATATATTAATGAATTTAAATTAATTTAAACGATGTTATTTTGTAATATTTGAATATTTTATAACAAAAAATTAGTGAAAAAATTCATGTATTAAACAATTAATTATTTCTTCACACCTTAAATTACAAAATTCAATAATATCAAACCATAAAGCACATTTTAATTTTATTAGTACTATATTACAAGGACATAAATATAAATCCACTTATTTTATCACAAAAAAACATATCATTATCTCATTATTATCCTATCATCATTAATATATAAAGGGTTATCATTCATTTAATCATTTATTCTCAAAAAACATCTCCTTACCAACTCAATAACTTTTCATTATTACGAGAACCACTAAACATATACTTTCAAATAAATATAAAAAAGATAAATTCTATCAATCCATAAATGTTTCATTATTCCATAATATCGTAAAATTAATTTTAAAACATTACAAAATATATGAAATAAATAAACACTCAGTCATCCCACATTCATAGTAGACAATTAACCGGGATTTATAGATTTATAATTTAAAACATCTTCTTTATTATATTCAATTAATGGTTTCTTCATCATCATAAATAAACCCACTACCCATAATAACATTTCGATTATATTCATGATATTTCCCCCAAGGGAATCATTTTCCAATATACCCGTACACACAACATATAAAATATTTAACCATAAATGATGCATTAGGTGTACCATTAATCACATCAATTGAATTAACTAATACATTCAATTTCCTTTAAATTTACTTTCTTTTTGTCCTTATTTTCCAAACACAAATAATCTTTGAGTTGCCTTTAATCAATTTCCTTGATTACACTTCCCACATGCTTTATTTGAGGAAAATTGTACATTATTTCATCTATGATCACCATGAAACACAATATTTCTCTTCTTATATAGGATATGAAACTCACCAAAGTTGAAAATATTGATTATATCATGATATTTATGATTATAAATAATAAAAAGGTTTCTTCGTCCATCTCCAATTCCATTTATTTTCTCAGGAGTACAATTATTCTATTCACCATTAACATGAATCCTCTTGGTTCTAACCATTGTGTAAAACCAAAAAATCATTGTGAGAGAAAAAATATTCATGGTTGTAAAGATGCTTAATAAATGGAAATTAATTAAATAATTTCAATTCATTGACGCCATAGGATTAACATAGGTGATTCATGATCAATACCAATACTCTAGAATAGTAACATACACTTATCCTTAGGGTTCTTACTATGGTTTTCTCATACTAGTTTACATAGGATAAATGAACCTTTCTATGATACAAACTATGGGGACCAACTATTTTAATAAATAGATATTACATCTAAATGTAAGAATATTTATTATGTAACAAAATAAAATGATAACCGAACTGTATGGGTTTAGTTAATTAGGGAACATGGAATCATGAAGGATTGGTTTATATAACAACTACATATTCTCAATATTATTCCATCGTAACTAGAACCGTTTTTGACATTTCATACTTAATACCTTTATACATATCCTAGGTAGTATAAGCATAAGAAAATGGTGATATTAGATTCTTCTTAATAGTAAAAAATGGAGATATTGATAATAACATAAGCATTAATAAATATCAAGATTACCATAACATCTCAAAATTATTCCATGAAAATAAAATATAAAAATCTTGAGTCATGTAATAAATAATTTAATTTCACAAGACATTAATCATAAAATAACATGTTCTAAGAGAAAATCAATTCGTAATAATACATTTGATGTGTCATATATATAAATATATATCATTCTAAATAAGTACAAATAGATATGGGTTAACTCATTATGTTAAGGATGTGAGATCAAGACCTTTAAAAAAGACATATAGACATGATACTTGGTTTATGGAGAAGATTAGGGAATGAAATCATGTTCCACACATATATTTCTGAAAATTTAATCTTATTCATGAATAAATCATTTAACTCATAAGTTATCCATCAGTATCCATTACATTGGAGGGATATATCGGCCCCACCCATAAAATTTTTAATATCATACCTTTGGGTTAACAAGAACTTATATCATTCATCATATCGTAAATCTTGAAAATAAATGTGATACATAACTATTTCATCATATAATACCTCATGTATGTGTAATGGGATTTATAAAAATCATTCCCTCATAAACAAGAAAATAATAACAGAAAGAATAATAATAGTATAATTGAATAATAACCCTAGTAAAGTATAAGTAACATCAAATAATTTTATTTGATATGTGAAATGACTTTTTTTGAAGGGTCACTTAAATATATTATGATAAAATATTCTATCTATTTGGAAATCATTTTTTAAATGCCAAAAAAACATTTTCATTGAAAATAAACATAAAATATATTAATGGAAACCTCATGGAATTTAGGTGTCATGAACATGGTAAAATATCTCATGTCTTATGGGTTAAAAACATTCTTTATTTATTTTCTTCAAAAAATCTATAAAGAACCTCCCTTAGAAAGTAGAAAAAATCATATCAAACCATCATGTAAAAATTAAAACATGAGTTAAAATGATGTAAAAAAAGGAATAGAAAAGACATTTTTTGAAATAATTTTTGATATTTTTGTCATGTAAGATATCAAATGTTTTAATGGAAACATTAAAAATATAATTTTTAAAATAAAATCCCTTATAAATATCCTATCAATGAAGTGAGAATTAATTAATCTAACTGATTATGATCATTTACAATAAATCCACATAAAAATTGGAAGTGAAATCAATATATAATCATAATACATTTCACAATAATTATTATTAATACATGTTAATGTATGTATATGTTTAACTTAAATAATGTAAACTGGGCTATGAATTCCCATGATAGAGAAATTAGTAAAATCATAAACCCTTTAAAGGTAATAGTTATAAAATAAATATTAAATACCATTTTGATATATCAACTCAGGATATTATATATAAAATTGTATTATATATAAACCACACACAATTAATATTTGTTTAATATAGCATATATCTAACAAAAGTAAAAGTGAGATGAGAAACACTTACTTCCGGATTCTGTTTAGTTATTCGTACATTAACCTATTGTATAATGTTTTAAAGAATAATATTAATCAATTCCAAAAATATAATCATATTTATATTTCCATATATGATACTTTTATGAGAACAATCATCAATTTTAATGCAAATATTTCATAATTTTTTTATTTTGGGTGCATTCATTTCATGGTTTTCATTTTCAGTTCATTTCGGTATAACTATGAATATTAATTTCCAATTTAATTAAATATCTATATGTGAGATGAAATGGTATATTTAACACCATTATTTTTAAATGGTCTCAAGTATCATTTTTATTTTTTACATGAAGATAATTAATTTGAAGAAATGTTAATGTAGATGTTTAATATATTTTAGTGGTTTTTCTATACATTAAGAACTAAATTCATTTTATATAATATTATGTATATATATTATTTATAGAATATGAAATATTATATAATATACCTTAAAAATGTTTTTTAATCATGAAAAAAACATTTCTCACCTTCCTTGAAGGTAGTAATAGAAATTGGAAAATCATTAATCATAGAAATGTTTAACACTAATAATTTGGGAAATAGATTCATTTTATTCAAAAAAAGGGATGTAGTAAAAGAGATAGATATAATAAATTCAATTAGAGACATAAAAAATATTTTTTTTCATAATTATATATATAGTATTCCTTGATGAAAAAATAAGTTGACAATATGGTTGAATAAGTAATGCAAATAAGAGAGGTGGTTTGATAAAATCTTTTCTTGAGGATCACCTCCTTGAAGGATCCCCTAAAGACCATGGAATTAGTCTGCTGATGAGAATAGAAAAACATTAACAAGGGTAGAGTGTTTAAGTTATGTATTCGTAGATGTTTTAGGATATTCATGGCATATGAGGAGTAATTGAGAGGTGAGGTTTCATATTTTTAAATGAGAAGGGGTGGTGGTATGTAATTAAATAAAGATTATTTTGTATTTAAAGACAACCACATTTTGATTGAATTAATTGAAATTAAATAAATTGTTAATTAATGATTAAAATTATGTTTATTGTCATGAAAAACATCATGATATAAAATAAATTTTTATTTGTTTTTTGTAATTTGGGCTTTTATATTTTCACGTTAACCTAATTTATTATTTTACTTGTACTACGACAGATATTTTTGTTACCCCAGTATCAATTTTATGTGTACAAATGAAAATGACCTTATAAAAAAATTGATAACTTCTCAGAAAAAATATTCAATCAATTTTACCAGATTCAATTCATATAATTGTAAAAATTATATTTAAATTAAAACATGTATTTGTGATGGAGAATTTGGTTTTCAAGAAGTGCATTTTTCAAGAAAATAAATTTTTATATTAAATCTATTACTAATAATTATAATTCTATAGAAATAAATTATTAATTATTTATAGATAATAAATAAATTTCATTAATATAATTTCCCATTATGGTTTATTAAAAATTAAAAACATTATGTACTATAAAATAGTTTATACAAAAACACCCTTTTTTAATCCAAAAAATAATGTAACTCTAAAATATAATATAAAATTGATCCATAAGAATTTAGGCTGATGAAATAAAAATAAATAATACTTATGTTACTTGAAAACATATTAAAAACATAGTGGTACTTTTTAATTTTTTATTTATTGATAATAATTGATGTCTTTACAATGATCAGTATTTCTCAATATTCACTGAAAAATTAATATTTTTTTGATAATTTTCAAATATTATTCGTAAGATAATTTTGAAATTATGAATAAAAAAAATTTGTTTTAAAAAATATATTTCTAAAAGTTTCAAAAATAAATTATACTAATTGTCTCATAAAAAGGAATAATAAATCTCTTATCGACCAAAATATACATTTAAAGAATCAAATTAATTCATTAAAAATTATGTTTTTATTTAATAATAAAAAATTATATATTAAAAACGATTTGGAAAATAATATATTTCATATTATGGTTAATATTATTCATTCACCAAAAATTTAAAGTCTATGTTACAATGTTCATGTTAATATAATAATATTTGTGATTTTTCTTAAGCTATGTGTTTTTTGCAACATAAGTTATCGAAGAGATTAAATTTATTTTTTAAAAAATAAACCTAAGGTAAACTCGTAGTGTTATACAATTTATATGTGGAATATAATTTAAAACAAATCACTAAACATGGTTATGTAAAATGAATTACGTTATAATCATGGAGACGGTAGTTTATATGTAAACATGTGTAACGTTTCCATATGACAATGATCATTATGAGAAGAAGGTATGAATTAATTTATATTTTAATTTTGATAAAACAAATTTATATAATGTTATTATTTTGGAATACACTAATATGTAAATTCCATGTGATTTTGTGGTGAAAAGATAATCACATTTCTTTTTGGAGGTAGTAGTAAACATGTATGCACGAATGATCTTAGCATTTTTTAATGAGTTGAAAGGGAAGAGAGAAAATTATATATTATATTTTTACAATGATAAATATTTCATTAATATCATAATATATTCATATATATGAAATATAATAATTAATATTTACTTTATTAAATTCTATTAAAAATGATTTTTAAAAATTGAATCACATTGCTTCCCATGACGATAGGTTGTCATACACATGGGAAGCATTATCATATCCCATGTAGAATATTATTTAATAAGTTATATGTGATATCATATTTCATAAAGTATAATTAGGATATAAAATTAAATCGTATAATTTAAATGCATTATAAAAACATGTGAGGGGATATAATGATAAATTAATGACATATATACCCTAGGTGGTTGTTTTTCATACACATGAATCATGGTTTCATTCCTAAAATGATCAAATCATTGTGAAGTCAGTAATAGGGGGAGGGTGAATTAAAAATCCCCTTTTAAAAACACATGAAAATTAAACATCAATAGAGTGTTAAAGGCTTGACCCAATCTCTTTGTTTCTTTTATCCTTACCATGAATTATTTTCTAAACTCAAAGACACCAAACACAAGGACATACCAGGTTTTGTAAAAAGACAAACTCTATTCGGGGTTGGTTATTCTACCCAACATGGAATCTCTAATATAATAATATAGTAAATTATAATGGTCAATATAGTGTCCTTGTTTGAATCCACTTAATCAACATAATATGATACTTATAAATCCTACCATAGTGATACAGAAGCCATAATATCCTACTCTATAATCCACACTAGAGGCTTATTATCTTGAATCCCATAAGAGACTTCATGATCCCAAATCCAACTATGATTATTTTTTTCTTTTTTTAATATGTGACCTATTGTTGGTTCATCAATTTATCTTCCTCCACAATATTTCTTGATAACATTTTCCCATGTATATGTTCATGTACATTTTCACATATGTTGGTCTTTCTCAAATAATTACTAATCATTGTTTATAATCATCTGCCTATATTAAATACTCCTGGGAAAATTATTCTTTTTTATTATATTTGGGCTTCACTAAAGATGTGTATAAGTAGTAGAGAAAAAATATCCATCAATGTTTTATTCTATAATAATGATTCAAAATGGGAGTTCATTGTCTTCATGAATTATATGTTTCCCTTCATCCATTAATTTCATGGAATATTAAATGATAGAAAATTCATTTATAATCATTGATATTAAATGATTATCAATTAGTTTTCAAGAATAATTTCACATTCATATGTATTAACAATAAAAAACACGTGTTTCCCTCTATTTGGATTATCTTTTAAAAAGATTATTCATGTATGTATTTAATGTATACATTTATTATCATCTTTTTTCTCAATACATTATTTTTTATGTATGCATTCATGAGTTTCAGGGGTCAGTAAAACCTCAACCTTCATTCACAAGAAACCAAATCATGATTTCTCTACCTCATTCACATAAAAATGTATGGATTTCATGAATTGTTCTTAAATCTCACTATCTCTACCCAAGAAAACAACATGACATGAGGTGATTTCTGGATTGTATCCTAAAATTATGTACCTTAGGGACTTGCAAGGGTTTCATGAAAAACTATATTCTCTTCAGGTGTCAGTGGTGGCTAAAGTGTTCATCCTCTACAAAAATGTGTTTATCCCTATTTTCTATTCCTGATATTCTCAAAATAAAAATTGATATCACAAGAAACTTTCACATGAGATAGGTTTGTGTCTATGGGTTCCTTTATGAGATATGAGATATGTCTACGGGTGTATCTTTATTGTAAGTAAGAATTTTTTAATGATTTTGATTCATTTAATTGAATCACATGAACCTATTCATTTTTTACTTGAATTTTTCATGCATATGATCACTATCCATCACATGTATTGTTCATAAGTTTTCACTATTACATTATCTGTCACTATATTCTAAATGATAAAAATAATGTCTAATTCATGATTCATTTTTTATATTGGAGATTATAACATTGTCCTCTTATTTTTATTCCATGTTAAGTACCTATCCAAAAACCCGTGGATATATATTTCTCATGATTGATGAAACAGTTATCTTCTCCACATGATTCTAATAGATTAGGGGATCATATTATAACTTCTGTGGATCATGAGGCACCATAGTAATTTTTGTGATATTAATTTCTTTTGGGGTTATGTCACTAGTTAGTCAATGGAAAACCACATGATACTCAAATATAGTTCAAATGATGATATATGTAAATGGTAGGATCTTCATGAAATAGATGTTATATTCTTATTCATGTGACAACATATCATGTTATATTCTTATTCATGTTACATGGATGCATGTAAAAATTTATTTCCTTATTCTACAAGTGTTAGTTTTTATTATTCAGTTTGTATTATATATGTTTTCATTTTTATAGATGATGGAACAAATTATATTTCATGAAATTATATTTTTATTCCATCATATTTCAAAATTATAAACCATTAATTGATAGAAATTTCAAAATGAATGGAAAAATGATATATTTAAACATGTTTTTTATAAATAATAGAAATGAATTGAACAAATATAGAAGGAAATCACAACACCTGCACTATTGAAAATCCCTTATTATCTAGGGTTTTTAGATTCCAAGGATCATCGTACCTCTATGATGTGGTGTAGAAACCATAACCCACAGTTTCCTAATGCATGAACCTCTAGGGGTAATGCATCAAAAGGTATAGTTGTCTCTAATAATCCTCAATTGTTTAGTTAGTGTTGTAGAATCAATATAGCTATGAGGAAACCAATACCCAGCCTTGACGATCCATCTATTGTACTAGTCCTAGTTAGACCACTGAGGTACCTCAGGTTGCCTTGTGTTTAACCAAATATTAATATCAAATTTTATATTATTCCACATAATAACAACATTATCACATGAATCTACAATTGAAATATAAAATATTTAAAAATGTAAATAACTATTTAACCCAAATTCACACCAAAACACTAGCACATATCCAAATGTACCAAAACATGAAATTTACCATTTTATAAAATCACATAAAAACCCATTTTCATTCATGTTAACATTCACGACTATTTTACACAAACCAACATCATATAAAATATCTATCACACACATAAAATCATTTTGGAAACCAATTTTAAGCATATAGAGTGTTGATAATTATAAAAGAAAGTTAGAAGAATATTTTATTGAAAAATACGCATTTTATAACATGGATGTGGACAAGAAAAATAAAGTAATGTTAAACTCTATGCATCACAATCATATTTCATAGAATCTACATTATATTTAAAATTAAAAAACATTTTGAAACCCTAAAAAATTAAGGAATTCAAATTAAAGTTCACGTCATTGGAAACCATCCTTAATAAGGGAGTGAACCAAGCCGAAACAAACCCGAACTCGATTCCTACATAAAGAACCACTCAAACCGGATCATTAATGCTTACATGCATATGCTACTTTTCTAATATATAGTAGGACACACACCCCCTATGTAATTATTTCCATGTCCATATATGTAGAAAGGTATCGTTATGTATATGATTGTATGTGAAAAAACACCTATAAAATTACACACATATACATAATCACTCATATCCCCATTATATATATTAATACTTTTACAAGTGAATATATATAAAGGGGAACATAAATATATATAAGACTATATACAAATATGTCTACAAGTCTTTTACAACTGCACCTCAAATCCACATTTTTGAGTTCCAAGACACTCTAATCCAATACAGGATTCCAATGAATTAAGAACAACCCAAATTAACATTATTCTAAAAGAAAAGGTAGAAGGATACCAACCTCAAAACAATGGCAGGTTGAGTAAAGAGGTCCGATATTCTACAACATCGGTAGAGGATACTGATAAAAATGAGAAGAAGTCCTGAGAGACTCTTTGCCGGCCCTATTATTAAGAGAAGTAGAAAAAATCGTCTAACCCAAAATATTAGGGGGATTTCGAGCCGAAAAACATAATAGGGTAGATGAAAATTCTTAAAGAATTGAGAAGGAAGGTAGAGGAGATCGTAACTCAAGTTTCTAACCAATAAAATTGAGAAGAACTAATGAAAATCAATTTATGAGAGATATTATATAAGGGTGTGATGTGTGCAGTTAGAGGGGATTGGAGGAGTCATTCGACACATAGTGGGTGGAGAGGATAAAAATAAAATGTTAAAAATAAATACATAAAAAATGAAATGAAAAAATAAAAGAAAAAATGATATTTAGAAAATGGAAACCCACAAGGTTTGAACATGGATTACCCAATCATTTTCCAACTGTACGATGGACACTGAATATGCCATAAAACCTTTCACAGTTAGTCCTCAAGAAAATCATTGTTGAGAAAACAATGCACAATCATTGTCACATGGTACATTCAACCCAGATATCCAGACTTCATTATTTTTACCCAGTTTATTAGGTTGTGTGAAATATGTGTGAAACACCTCAGACAGACATGGCAGTTGAATGGGGAAAGCATAATTACTACTAACCTCGGGGGCTAGCCACACAAAAGCTAAACCCCCTAAAAAACATAAATCCTAGCATTCTAACTTCTGGATTTTGAGCCCACTCATAAACCAAATGATATCAAACCACAATAAATAAATTAATATTCAGGTGTCGGTTTGGGTCAAGGTGTTCCATTCTAGGGAAAGGAAAAAAAATAAGAATGATCTCAAAAACTCAGTAAAGGTTAGTTATAGATGCTATCATGAATCACTGAGCATAATCCACATTGAAATGTACATAAATGAACATGAATTCCATTTTAGTAATCCGACTATCATAATTAGTATATATATGTAAATAAATGAAAACACAGACCTTTTAATTAGTAACATGAATATCATAATTGAATAATGAATAGTCAATGTGGTAATGTAAATAACCAAAAACAATTATCATTTAATCAATAAACTAAGAATAAAATTAATCTAAAGTTAATACCATAGTGAAAATACCAGAGATAATAATAAATAAATTCATGATGTTGGAAATGATTAATTATTGAATGAAATCATATCATGAATCATGATACCTTTACCTTTAAATATTTCCAATAGATGGTTTAAACTATATGTTGAAACCCATTTAATTCTTGATTATGGATTTTCCACATGATTCCTAACTATGAATTAAGGGTATATATAATATCAGGACTCTCCCATAACTACATGTACCAATAATTTGTCATATAAATATTATAATTATCAACATTTATTTATTTATTCAATGAAAGAAGGTACAAAAAATATAGATCATGTAAGAGAAAGATAGGGAAGCATGGGGGTTAGGGGGTCTCAAGTGGTGGAGGTAAGGGAATCCCCTCTGATGAGATTGTTCTCCACTAGCTACAACTTAATAATGTCATGCATGAATATGATATAATTCCCCTATGTGTCCAACGATTCTTTGTAGTCTGTGATTCTATTACCCTCTTGTCTAGTGTGCCTCACTATGGTGTTGCTTCCAAGGATGATTCGATGTTTTTTGATAGTGTACTCAATCGTCTAGGAAGTGAAACCAAGTCTCTGTAGAGCATTGCAGAAAACCAGTGAATTTTGTTCAGCCTCTGTGATGTCTATCCTTTGTTGATGACACACTCTATGTCTCGTGAGTAGGGACATTGCCTTAGCCAGGAGGGATGAACCATGGCCCAGTCGGAGAGTAAAGGATATAACTAACAACCCATTTCCATCATGAACAACACCCCGGCCATGCATGACACCTGCTGAATAAGATATACCTTTGTTAATATTCAGGACCCTAGATGGAAGAATTCAACAAAACCAATTTCTCATAGAGAACATAGACTAAGATGGGGACCCTTGCAGCTTGTTTCGAACCACTATAGAGGCTGGGCCTCTGTCACGTTTACTTGGTCCCTTACTATATCAATGAAAATATTTCAGGATCTAATGATGATAGACTGATCAGATGATTCCATCACCTAATGAACCCATCTATTCCTTGACTTATAAGAACCCAAATATTCGGCATTCAATAGAGTCATGTGACTCATCCTTTCCACAACCACATCTACTCAACCCTACAACAAATGTTCAATAAATGGATGGTCGGCCCTAGTTGGGTTGGAGAAGGTAGTGAAATCACAAAAGTAAGTCCAAAAATATTTCTCCTAGTCACCCTCATCGAAGTGGTGACTCGTTATTTCCTCCATGTGTTTCTTGAAGCAAATATACAGGGAAAATTTGATCAAACTGCAACGTTTAACAATCTCATTAGTGGGATATGCCTTGTAACTGAATCTCTAAGTTAGAAAGTTGTATTTCAAGGGTGTTTTTCTTAGCCCAGATGAATTAATTCAACATATCCACCAGGTCATGCATGTTTCAAGTGTGAAAATATCCCATCGTCTTGAATGATCCATATGAAGAAGGGGTAAAGACACAATTATCAGGGGTCAAACATAGCTCGATATGGTTAACCTGATCATACATGTCCTTATAAAGAACAAAGTTGAAGAAGTATAGGTACTCGAATGATTACCAAAATAAAATGGTATGAGAAGGGCACCCCAGGTAACCAACGTTCTCCCCCACCCAGTTATGATGCCAGAAAGAGAGATCCTCTTTCATAACAAACCAACGAGTTCAAGGTATGGGATAATTAAAAGGTATCTCAATCTTATACAAAAATGATGAAGCCTTGTTAGCCACAGAAACATAATCCACATTGAGGGAACCGGGCATGGTGATCCCCCACAATGTGCATTGTTCTAGAACCTCTCAAAATAATTTGCATTCATTAAAATAAATGTATCTTCCAGGATAGGCATGAAGATCCCACATTCATTAGTTGGTATCACCAGCCTACTCCAAGAGACTCAATGTCACTTCCCATTGAACATGGGATCCCAAATTAATCCATAAAAAAAGTTATTTAATATTTTATGATCATGCATTTAGGGTTATTAATTGATGAGAGGGAATGAACTGGGGTAGATAGCAGCATGCAGTTTACCAATGAGATACTACCCCAAAAAGAAAAGAACATATTTTTCATGTTAATAATTCTTTTTAAAATCATTCAGACTACTGGTCAAAGTCATGTATCCAATGTCTTGCTGGGGATAGGGGTAAATCAAGATAATACACGGGAAATGACTATCTCGGTATATCCCAAATACAACTAACTGTATACACCCAACTCGAGGGATAGATGTTGGAAATATAAAAATTCATTCTTCTTTTGTTAATAGTTTCACTATTTTAATGGAAATACTCATCCATCACTCGATTCAGGCCCCTATATGATCTTCTCATAGCATTCAAAATGATTATCCTATCATCTGCAAACACAAGGTGGGAAAACGATAAGGTTCCCAACCTTATGTGACACTGGAGAATGACACCAATGCTTAGGTTCATCAGAATAAATTGACTAAGAACATCCTAGGTGATAATGAAAATAATCAGGGATATATGATCTCCTTACATGAGAAAATGGGTTTTATTCAAAAATCCATAGGTTCTACCAGTAAAAGATACCGACAACCATGATGAACTAAATAACAAATAGATAATATCAATGTTCTGGTGGGAGAGGCCCATACATGCAAGTACATTATTGATGAAATTCCATTAAAAAATAATTGAAGATAAATATATAAATTTATAATGTATTAATTAAATAAATGATGTTCATTTTTTAAGGTAATTCCATACATATCATACATGTTAAAAATTAAATTACTTTTCAGCATATAAAGATATGAAAGTTGTATATTAAGAAAAAACAAACTCCATTAATAAGAAAAATTAAAAATGGAAAATTTATTGAGAATTTATTTAAAAAATCATTATTTAAAAGACTGAAAACAATTGTCTTGTCATTTTTCAAAAAGATGGATTTGGAATAAAATAGATTTTTGGACAAACAGAGAAATGAAGATGGATTTTCTTAAAATGATTTTTTAAAACAATTTATGTTCCAATGAGTGGGAAAATGTTAGTATTACATTAAACTATCTAGAATAAACATATAGGAAGAAAATTAAATTTTTTATTATTAAATAATTAAATTATTTCTTCCAATAAAAATTTAATAATAAACAGTCTCGATTAGAATGACATTGTGGAATAAACCCGTAAAAGGATTAGAATGGTGAAGTATGAATTAATAAATTATTCGAATATGGGTATCAATGATAAATCCACATAAATAATAGAAATAAAACTTAATATAATAAAATTTCATTATATACATATTCCCACAATATAAAAAACTATGATGGAGTAATATAACCCAATGGAAATAAATTGAGTTATGAAATTCTTTACCACATGGTAACATAATACTAAAATCTCCTATGAAGAATTAAAATAGATTATATCCTAATATAACATTTTGAAAGAAGTATTCATGATATTACATGTACAATAGGATATATAAGGACTGTTTAATGAAAATTAAGTGCATATCGTTACCATATGACTTATTGAAACAAAATTGAGACTCAATCTCTTACCTCACGCTATCTTTTGGTCAAACATTCATTATCCCCACATATATTTTTTATAACATTTATTTGACTGATAAAATATCCATATAAATATTTATGATTCCATATATTATCCTTTTATATGATTTTTTCACATATTTGTTAATTATATTTCATTATGATTATTGTTTAAGGAGTTAATTGAATTTTTTCAATTGTGTGGTTAATCATGAATGATTCATTTCTTATAAAAATTATATAGTTTTATTAACTAAAACATAACATTATTACCTAATTATCATATCTATACATCAATGATACTTTTAATACCAATCATGATTGATGTTCTCGAGAGATAAAGTTTATTATAATCTATAAAATAGTAGGACATACATACGCATGGGTAACATTTCCATTATTCAATGATCATTATGGAAAGGTGATAAGTAATGTTTTATTATTAAAGAATAATCATAAATTATTAATTTCCATATTATATATTTAATTATATTTATATTTATTTCATGTGGTGTGGTGATGGAAAGAGATTCACATCAATTTGTGAATGTGGTAGTTCACACATGCACGGGAGATAGTATAATTTATCTTCGAGTGAAAATGTATGAAGTGAAAATAATGTATAATATTTTCAAAATTATACATATGAAATAAATATAGTAATTATTTAATTTATTTAATGTATATTCATTTATTATATTCTTATGTCATTCAATCTAATGTGCTAGTGAAAATATTTTTACATTTTGTTGTGAAGAAGTAGTTTGTCGTATCAATGAGTGATGTTATAATTTCCCTCTGTTAAATGGAATGTAAATAGGTAATTTATGGCACAATGAATCTATAGTTTTAACTATGTTATAAATATCATATATATACTTTATGTCCATCATTATTCCCAACCGTGAGGGGTGGATGACATCAGTTCGTGAGGTGATAGACAACCATACAGAGAGAAAGTTTTTTCACAACACATTTTATTAAAGTGGGGAAGGTTATAGGTCATTATCTTATTATAAAAAACAATTAGTATAAGGTACATAATGATTTAAGTATATAATTTTTCAAAAATAAATTAAATAGGTTTAGAAAGAAATAAAATAACAATGCTCATTGAAGAACATTACCTGTTTTTTATTATCCTCCCTAGGTTTTCAACAAAATCATTCATTAGCTTTATTTCTAAGAAAACTAAAAAAATAGGATGAGTTGAAGGAATTTATGATGTGATCTAATTCGGGATTTACATACTAATATTTTTGAAGGTATTAATTGTAGAGTAGAGATGGTGGACTTTTATAAAATATATAAGTGGACCAATTGTATTTTTTGAAAAGATTAAATCATAGAATCATTTTTATCATGCCCCCTGCATCAAAAATTGTCTTTTCCCTAACCAAGAACATATTATTAGGATGGGTTTAAAGCCCCTATTATTAAAAAAATTGAATATGTTAAATAATGTAGAAGTATTACATAAAAATTATATTCCTACCAAATTCCAAATTCCAACAGTGAAGTTTTAATAGGTAAAGAAATTCAAAATCACAATAACCATGATAAGAATCGCCATTTTCACCCCATTAAGTGTCTTAAATATAATAGATAAAAATATTATAATAATATAAGGTGATGACAACAAAATTTATAGACCTTTTATCCATTGTTTGAATAAGGTAGTTGTGTTCCTTTCTATTGCTACCATTGTTCATAGAAGAAAGTGAGACTCTCCAATCATCTAACCGCTTACCCTAGATAAGTTTATCCCTCTATGTAGATTTAGGAAACTTATCCTTTTCATATTCATATAGTTCTAAAATATTTCTCCATATAGCATTAATTATTTTGGTGTATTATATATCTATTATAGTGTGATGATAGTCTGACTATATTTCATCAAATCCCACCTCAATGGGTTGTATATTATTAATTTCCAGTAATTTGTTACATCAATTTGACCACCATCAGTTTCGGACATAGGTTCACATGGAAAAGATACAAAATCATCACAATAATATATTATTTCTCAAACTAAATATTACATTCATCTCTATCCAATGGGTGTTGAAATAGTTGGTGGGTCATTTTTAACATTTATATTATTATTTTTACCCTTGGTGAAACCATTTTTATCTTAAATATGGTAATTAATTTTTATTATTTACACATTTAATTTTTTTCTGAAATAACTTTGAACTTATTATATATTATAAATTATACTAATTCCAAAAATGGAATCCCTTTTTATAAATTCAATTCACATATATGGAAAATGTAATTTCAAATCAATCATATAGATGCGATGAGAAAGTGGGGTTTTAAACTGAAAATGGTAAATATTATCACGACCCCCTCCCCACAAAGTGTACCCCTCCTGGGATGGAAATGTGATAAGGGTGATAATGACGACCGAGTCCCGCCTTTAGTAGGCCCTAGGATGGTGAATAACACTGAGGGTATAATAAACACACACATGGGAGGCATTACCCTCTAATAGAACACATGCAAATGAGAGAAATAAGATAGACACAAATCAACTCCAAATCAGAACTGGAAATATAAAAGAAACCCAAGTGCACAAATGAAATGTCATGTAAAAGTACTACCACAAAAAGGGGAAAACATGAAGTACCCAAATGAAAGTAAAATAGCTGTTGGCACAAGCCCGAAAAGCTCCTGCAACCCCAAGCTAGTAGAAACCAGCTTGATCTCCCACCTACTCCAAGTGACCTGAATAATCATTTATATATGCATAGGGTGAGTATAACGGTATACTCATTAGGATCACCCCCCCCCCCCATAGGCTCTTGTGCAAAGGTAAAGAAATCATGATAAAGAAAAGTGAACAACCAATGAAACTAACTCATCACCTAAACAGGCATACTAAGTTCACAACTTCACCATGGATTCTATCACCAAGTAATGCAATCAAGAGTATAGAATATAGTAAAGAATATCAAGGGTACCCCTCTACAACTTCCCCAATGGTTTTCCTCTTTTCCCCAATGTCATACGTCCTAAGAATCTCTCTCCAAAAAGGGTTGCCCACAGGCAACTGGGCGAAGCACCACAATCTGCATCTCGTGCACCACAAGGCTTTCCCGCAGACACCTTGGAAAATCACCACACCATCCTCACAACCAAATTAACCAGGTAGTTTCCGGGAGCCACCTCAACACACATAACGTGTATCATATGTTGGGTATTATACCTCAAGCCATTATAACCCATACACCGAGTAAGGATCCCCAATCCATCACAGCCTATACACGTTACACCTATAGTAGTCTATAGGATACAATATCCGGAATATATCTGTGGAAAAAACCACAAGCCATTACATCCCTCTACACACATATATGGGGAAAACTAATTATTGTCCCTAATGGCACAGGTATCTACCATGAGAAGAGAGTGTGGCCAAAGGGGGCAGTCAGCCATTCATCCTCTCACCGGAATGTTGGGGAAAACACCCCCCAGGGCTCCAATTCCCCAGGGTGTCAATTTCCCTTACAGACGGGGTGGAGTAGTGTATAGAAACACAAAATGTACAGACATATACTATATCTCACAACCACACTATGGGCCTAAACTAGTCCTAGACACAAATGAAGCTAACGTCTCTCGGACTCCGGGATGCCACTTCTAAGACTAGGTATCCTATAAGCACACAACCATTTACAGATATTTATTAGATTAATTCATTCCCTTTTTATCAATTCCATTGTACGTTAATTAATTCTTTAAACATTAATTAACAATGAACAAATCCACATTAAATTTCATTAGCAACTTACACAAAGTCAATTTTTCCTTCAAAAGTTCCCAACATCGTTATTATGTTTCTGTGAACACCAACCCTGTGGGATAACACCATTTATTCAATCATTAATTACAGAAACACTTTACCATATTACCAGGAATTCATGAAAGGCATTCTATTCTACTAACACAAGGGGATCAACACGGTGAGTATATGTACTACCCGTCGAGTCTTTTTCACCTATAGAAAAGAGCGTAGACCCATCCTCCCTGGAGAAGCTAAACACGAAAATTATGTGGCATACCCCACATGTCTTCGCCTCTTTCAGAAGAAGGGTATACAAGACCAGCTGCCTTGAGCAGTGGTGAAAAGTAAAGTATAAAATCAACCAAAAGAAAGAGCAAGCATATGACAAACCCATACATCCCAACCCATTATCCCTAGTGTCCTCCCCGACACCCGCATGAATAAACTAATGCATCTCGCCACTCTAGGCGTAATATGCTGCGACAACCAAAAATTCCTCTATGCCCCCACATACCAGAACAACCATACAGGATCACATCACATCACAAATAGCTGAAAAGAAAGCATCACATCAATTAGATCTTGGCCCTTTAACAAATAGGAAGGTAACTCAGATCCGTTAAAGGAATTACCACACAATAAAATCCTTCGATCTATCTTGAATTAACAGATTTATAATCTGTTGGATCCAAAATCAGGAACCTAATCAGTAAGATATCACATATGATTAAACATTATTACCATTCCCATTTGATTAACATCAAGTTTCAACAAGAACCGGATTCATTCACATGCCTCATTGTCTTCAGCCAACAATATCAATTAATCCTGGTTTACGTTATTTACCGATTTCCATCAAGAAAAATAGCTAAGAAAAGCAATCCTAGATATCACACTATATAATAAATCAAGAGGCAATAACATACGACCAATTCCATTTATTTATCTGGTTCATAATATTTATTATTTCAATTCCATTATCATCCAGTGGGATAAAACATGCTAACATTACATTTCCATGAAAAAGTAAGAGAAGCAACGAATCCCCTGCCTCGAGGTTTTTGACAAAAAACACAACAAATGAAGAACGCACAAGAAATCCGGATTGATTCTCCAAGAATACTCCTTAGATATCTTCTCCTAGAAAAATCCAGACCAAACCACATCACTTTTTCATCCACAAACTTAGATCAAACCATAACGGGCATAGATCTAATAAACCGAGAAAATAGGAGACGTAGATCCCTGTGGATCTAAGAAACCGATCAAGAATGAAGAAGAACGATCACATACCTCAAGAACTGGCTTCTATTCACCAAGATATTTCTTTAGATCACCATGAAATTTCTTGGGAGAGGTTCTCCTACCTTCAGGGAAGGGTCATCCCGAGTTATGGCTGATTATGTGCTTAAACGAACCATTTAGAGGAAAAAATGAGTTAGATCCACAATTTTAGGATCTAACTTATGTACCCGCACGATTAGTCCACACAGTTTGACAAACCATACGCTAATTGTGTGTTAGCTACTGCATCTCCAGACACTATTCGCACGGTTATCCCATGCAGTTAGACAAACCGTTCACTAACTATGCGTTAGCCATAGTCTCCAAAACCAACCCACCACGGTTTGGCCGCACGGTATAGGCAAACTGTGCGCTAACTGTGTGAAGGCTATTTCCATTTAGCTTTCCTTAATATCCCCCCAAACGCTCCCCAAGACACCTTAATCTCCCAGAACACCTCTAACACCACATTTTCACAAAGTAATGGACTGGAGAGGTTTATGCCATTACATCAGATACATCTCAAAACATTCTCATCCTTGAGAATCCAAAACCCACCTAAAGAGAAAACAAAACAGGGTTGGAACAACCACCCCTCTATATACCTCCCAAAATAGAGCAAGACACTAAAAACACAAAGGGATCCTTCTCATAAACATGAATGTTTCATAACCATAGAAGTTACAATGATATATGGAATGAGTTAAGCATAAAAAAACTCTGGGTAATGAGCACATATTTGTGACTCATATTCCCTAGTACTCTCCTCTATTCCACCATGTCACAACAAGACACGAACTAAGGGAATAGAACGCCCATGCAACACCTTCTCCTTGTAGTCTTGGATCTCCACAGGTCTCTCCTCAAAGGTTGCATCATCATCGACATTGATCTCTCCCCAATCGATGATGTGAGAGTCGTTATGAAGATAACAACAGAGTTGTGATACATAGAAAACATCATGTATCCAACTCATCTGAGGGGAAAGTGCTACACAATACGCCACAGCTCCAACATGATCTAACGCCTCGAAAGGCCCAACAAACCAGGGAGAAAGATTACATCCACGACCAAACCTTTGCTTCCCACGATGGGGATTTACCTTCAGAAACACATGATCCCCAACATTAAACTCTAAGGGTGTCCTTCTTTGATCATCATATGATTTCTGACAATCTTGTGATATCTTCATCCTCTCACGAATCACTTGATCAATCTCTATTGTATTCTGCACTAGTTCTAGTCCATGAATTGCTGACTCTCCGACCCCAGCCTAGAATAATGGGGAACGGCACGACAGGCTATACAAGGCTTCAAAAAACACCTTACTGACGGTGGAGTGAAATCTATTATTGTAAGAGAACTCCACCAAGGGTAACTGCCTCATCCATGAACCTCCAAAATCATGAACACAATAGTGTAACATATCTTTAAGAGTCAGGATGGTTCGCTTTGTCTGACCATCCGTTTGTGGATGAAAAGCAGTGCTAATGCATATCTGGGAAACAATTTCATGTTGGATACCTCTCCACACTCTGGAGGTAAAAAGTGGATCTCGATCGGAAATGATCAACCTAGGGACTCCTTGATGTCTCACCACCTCCTCTAGATATTGCCTCAACAAAACCTCCACAGAACCTAACTCCTTGATTCCTATAAAGTGGGTCGATTTTGTTAAATGATCCACTACCACTCAAATAGCACCATGTCCTCCTGGAGCTCGAGTTAAACCAGTAACGAAGTCCATTAAGATGTCCTCCCACTTCCACTGAGGAATCTATAATGTTTAGAGAAGACCACCTTGAACATGGTGTTCAACCTTCACCTTCTAGTAGACTTAACATCGAGACACAAACTCTGCCACCGCACGTTTCAGCCTAGGCCACCAAAACTGTCTCCTCAAGGATCGATACATATTCACCATGCTAGGATGTACTGCTAAGGGAGAACTATGGAACTCTCGGAGAACCATCTCGTGCATCTTCAAGGGAACAAAAATCATTCCTTGATACAACACTCGGTGTTTTCTGTCCTCTGACCAACCATCAGGGGCCTCAGCACAGACAACTTGGACTCTCCAGACCTCCACCTCTAGATCCCCGAACTGAGACTATTCCACCTTCTGAATCAGGGATGAAAGTAACATCATCTGAAAAAGACATTCTCTACCCCCAACTTATCCCATATCATGTTGTAATGCTGATAGTTCTTCCATTACTCTCCAGGAATCACCAGATTCACGCACAACATCACTACATGACTTCCGGCTCAGCGCATCAGCTACAACTTTCACTTTTCAAGGTGTATAGGATATTTTGAATTCGTATTCCTGTAATAACTCCATCCATCAAAGCTTTTGTATGATCAAGTCACACTGGGAGAAAACATACCTCAAACTCTTATGATCGATGAAAACCACAAAGTTGTCACCCATGAGGTAATGTATCCACAACTTCTGAGAAAACACCATGGATGCCAACTCAATATCATGGGAGGAATAGTTTCATTCATGGGGACAAAATAGATGAGACCCATAAGAAAATAATGAACTCTGCTACATGATAACACATCCAAACCCCAGATGTGAAGAATCGTAGGAAACATCAAACTGGACTCCCTCAGCTGGAAGACAAAGGACTGGAGCACTTACTAACTCCTCTTTTAGATACTCGAAAGCTTCCTGACACTGATCAGTCCATATGAATGCCTAGTCCTTTCTGGTCAAAGATGTTATAGGATCCACAACTACTGAGAAACTGGCTACGAACCTCCTATAGTAGCCTTCGAGACCAAGGAAACATCGCACCTCTTACACTGTCTTGGGGGCTTTCCAAGACATTAATACGTCTATATTCGATTGATCTAAAACTAATACCTATTGGGACAGAACATGCCCCATGAAACGGACTTCTAGAGTCCAAAACTCACACTTAGAAAACTTCCCAAACAGCCACTGTCAATGAAGAACTCCCAAAACGGCTTGCAGATGATGTGCATGCTCATCCTCAGATTTAGATTACACAAGGATTTCATCGATGAAAACTACCACAAACATGTCCAGGAACTCACGGAACACATCATTTAACAATCCCACAAATACATCTGGATCATTTGTCATACCAAAAGGCATCACAATGAACTCATACTGCCCATGGAGACAACGAAAAGTAGTCTTCGGAATATCCTCATCCTTCAACGCATCTGATGGTATCCTTACCGCAAGTCGATCTCTGAGAACCAACTTGCACACTTCAGTTGATTGAATAAATCATCAATCCATGGAAGAGGATATCTATAATTTATTGTAACTTTGTTCAAGCGATGATGATCTAAACACAATCGCAAACTGTCATCGGACTTCTTCTCTAACAAAACTGGTACACCCCATAGTGACACACTTGGCAGAACAAAACCACACTGTAACAGACCATCAAGCTGTATACGCAGCTCTCACAACTTATAAGGGGCCATCCTATATGGATACATAAAGATAGGAGAAGCTCATGGCAGTAGCATGATCCCAAACTCGATTTCTCCTCGAGGAGGTAATGCTACAACCTCTTCTAGAAAGACATCAGGGTACTCCTCAATGACCCTTGGAAGCACCAACTGACGATCCTCTAAATAACTCAGCATCATCTTGGCCATCACGGAAGATAAGGATGGAACGCGCCTATGACCCATATTAGGATCTCGCTCACCAAAAAACACCACTTTCTCTTTATCCGCACCAAGGAAACTGACCTTCTTTCTGGAGTAATCCACGATATCCTACACCAACTACAACCAATCCATGACAAGGATGACATCATATGGTTGTATTTGTATAAATAGGAAATATCCCCAAGAGTGGTGTTTCCCAAATAGTAGCTCACATTCTCTACATAATTCAAACTAGTCAGCTCGCCCTCCAGCTGGTGTAGTCAACGCTAAGGGCACTAGAAGCCTCTCTACCTCAAGTACCAAAGCATGGACAAGGGTAGGTGATATGAAGGAGTGTGTTACTCCTAAATCCAAAAAGTCATACACCATGGTAGAAAACAAGAAAAGGGCACCTCGAACGACATCTGGCTCACTTGGAGCCGGAAACCCTAGAGCATGATGCTAACCACGACCTCCACGGCCTCTCTGACCATGATGAGGACCACCACCATGGCTTTGCTCTGCTCTCTAAGGACGGGGAGAATCATGGGGCTATCCTCTGCCTACCCCATCTACCTTATAGTGATCCAATGCTGGTACAATTGGCTGCTACTGCCTCAGCTGGAACTACCTCAACGGAGGAACCTGGAGCATAACATCTTGTGCATGATAACCACTCTGAAAGGTCAGGCACTCCCGCTGCTGATGTCCACGACCACCACTAGAAAAACAAGTGCATGATCCCCTATCATAGTCTTGAGAGTTGCTACCTCCGGGGAAACGAGATGTGAAGGGATGGGGCCTACCCCCGGCTAAACGGAAATTCTTTTTCCTTGAAAACGGGAACCCCAGACCACAGATCAGCTTCGTGAGGGATCATGAGGATTCCCCTCTCGTACTGATCCGGTCCTATCCAATGTCCTCTCAAAAACCTCTTCCCTCGCCAACACCTCAAGATATGTATTCAGCATAAATGGGGTGACCTGGCGCTGGATCTATGGATGCATAGCCTCTTCGAAATGCCTCACCCTGGCCTCCTCATCTGGTAACAGGTCCGAAGCATATCGTAAAAGGTTCATGAAATGGATTCCAAACTCTCGAACAGTAGATCTCACATGTCGAAGGGTAAGAAGCTCCTGGAGACTAGAATTCATCACAGTCGAAGAAAGGAACTAGACTCTAAACATGTCTTGAAACTCCTCCCATGATATCACTAACTCCTCATGATCGCTGAGGAACAAGAACCACCACTGCCTTGCTTCCCCCCACATCATCGTCACAGCTATGGACACCCAATGCTCCTTCCGAGCACAGATCAAACTGATGCCTATCTTAACCTCCTCTAACCAGTCTTCTTGGAATGCATGAAACAGGGCCCTCATACTTTTGCAGACTCTGGCACTGAAACTCTCGGAGGGTCTTACTTCAAGTGTTTTCATTGTCAACCTCTACCCTGCGGCAACCTGCTGGAACAGCTTGTTGGACATCATCTATGCAAACCTGATGAGGACGTTGACCTAGAGCCATACTTGTAAAATAACAACCTTTTAATTCTTCTAAACCTAGAATATGGAAGACTCAACATTAATTAATTAATTTTTTTTCTTTCATTGATATTAGGTTATCATATACCAAGGTCTACCCCTTCAAACACAGGCACAAAGAAGAATGATGCATGATCCATTCCTAGGACTCTACCCTGCAACTACTATGACCTTGTTTAGTAGCCATTATAAACTTAAAGGTTCGTACATCAGATCATAGGGGGCCTTAAACGCCTATTTCTCAGCCGGTCTCCAGTGTGTACCTCACTTGCTAAACATGAATGACATTGTTTCCCTACCAACCCATGAAACCTCACATGTGTCTAACTCCCTACTCCATCCTATCCCTCAACCAGACCTTTGATACTACTTTTTCATGACCCCTCCCCACAATGTGTACCCCTCCTAGGTCGGCAATGTGAGAAGGGAGATAATGACCCCCCGAGTCCCACCTCTAGTAGGCCCTAGGTTGGAGACTAGCACTGAGGGTAAAATAAACACACAAATGGGAGGAATTACCCTCTAAGAGAACACATGCGGAAGAGAGAGATAATATAGACACCAATCAACACAAAATCAGAACTGGAAATATAAAAGAAACCCAAGTCTACAAGGGGAATGTCATGCAAAAGTTCCACCACAAAGGGGGGGAAACTAGATTTACCCAAATGAAAGTAAAACAGCTGCTACCACAAGCCCGAACAGCTCCTGCAAACCCAATCTAGTTGAAACCAGCTTGATCTCCCACCTGCTCCAAGTTACCTGAAAAATAGTTTATATATGAATACGGTGAGTATAAAAGTATACTTAGTAGGATCCTCCTTGAATCCTCTCTTGCAAAGGTAAAGAAAGCAAGCTAAATCACAGTGAACAAAAAATGAAACTAACTCATCACTTAAACAGGAAAACTAAGTTCCCAACATCACCATGGATACTCTCACCAACTAACCCATACAAGACTATAAAATATAGTAACGAATATCAAGGGAACCCCACTACAACTTCCCCACTGGTTTCCCGCTTTTCCTCAACGTTGCATATACTAAGAATATCTCTCCAAAAAGGCTTGCCCGCAGACACCTAAGAAAAGCACCACAATCTGCACCTCGTGCACCTCAAGGCTTGCCCGCAGACACCTGGGCTAAGCACCACACCATCCTCACAACCAAAGTAACCAGGTAGTTTCCAGGAGGCACCAAAACATGCATAACGTGTATCATACGTCGGGTATTATAAGTCAATCCATTACAACCCATACACATTGTAAGGATACTCTAGCCATCACAGCCTATACACGTTACATCTATAGTAGTACATATGATACTATATCCAGAATATATGTGTGGAAATAACCACAAGCCATTACAGCCCTCAACACAAATATGTGGGGAAAACTAAACATTGTGCCTAATGGCACAAGTATCTACCAAGAGAAGAGAGCGGGGCCAAAGGGGGTAGACATCCATTCATCCTCCCAACCGAATGTTGGGGAAAACACCTCCCAGGGCTCAGAATCCACGGGGTTTCAATTTCCCTTACTGACACGGTGGAGTAGCATTTAGAAACAAAAAAGTACATACATATACTATATCTCACAATCACACTATGGTCATAACATAGTCTTAGACACAACTGTATCTAACATCTCTCGGACTCCGGGCTGCCACTTCTAAAACTAGGTATCCTATAAGAACACAACCATTTAAGGGGCTTTATTAGATTACTTCATTCTTTTTTTTTTCAATTCCACTATACGTTAATTAATTATTTAAACATTAATTAACCATGAACAAATCCACATTAAATTTATATAGCATCATACCCAATGTCATTTGTTCCTTCAAAAGTTCTCAACCTCATCATTATGCTTCAGCAATCACAATCCCCATGGGTTAGCACCATTTATTAAAACATTCATTACAGAAACACTTTCCCATATTCCCAGGCATTATAGAAAATAAGTCTATGCTACTAACACAAGGGGATTAACATGGTGAGTAGATGTACTATCCATAGAGTATTTTCCACCTATAGAAAGAGAGTAGACCCATCCTCCCTGGAGAGGCTAAACATGGGAAGTAAGTGGCATACCCCGCACGTCATCACCTCTTTTGGAAGAATGGTAACCTAAACCAGCTGCCTTGAGCAGTGGCAAAAAATAAAGCATACAATCAACCAAAAGAAATAGCAAGCATCCACTAAACACATCCATCCCAATCCATCATACCTACTGTCCTTTACGACACCCGAATGCATAAACCGATGCATCTCACCACTCTAGGCGTCATCTACTGCCACTACAAAAAAGGCCTCTATGCACCCACATACCAAAACAACCATCCAGGATCACATCACAGCACAAGCAGAAGGAAAGAACGCATCACATCAATTGGATCATGGCCCTTTAAAAATCAAGAGGGTAACTCAGAAACTTTCAAGGAATTACCACACAATCAAATCCTTAAATCCATCTTGAATTAACCGATTTATAATCCGTTCATTCCAAAATCGGGAACCTAACCAATAAGCTATCACAAATGATTAAACATGCTTACCATTACAATTTGATTAACATAAAATTACAATAAGAACCAGATTCGTTCACATTCATCTTTATCATTAGCCAAAAATATCAATTAATCCTAGTTTAGGTTCTTTACTGATTTCAATCAAGAAGAACAGTTGATGTAGTTGAAATGGATTTCAACACCCCTTTCTGCTTGTTGTCTGACTGCATTCCATCAGTTTAGTTCTTCATTGTACACTGATTTGAATAATTACCCATTTCATTACACTTCCAAAATTTTACACACTGTAAATAATATTTTTTCATACCATTACCCTATTCCTTTTCAGTGTATCTACGAGCCTTGTGTCCCATTTTTTAATATCAGTAGCACTAACCAGAATTCAAAATACATTCCACATCATGATTTTTATGAAAATTTTAATAAATTGTAAACTTAATTTTCTTACCATCAGATATTTTTGAAGATTTTTTCCTTTTTTCTGCCACCCCGACCTCTTATTCTGTTATTTTTCAAAGAACACCTAATCATCAGCACTCTCCATTTGCACCTTATTGAAAATCGAATATGTTTTTCATAAATTTTGACCACACAAGAAGATAAATCCCTTTGATTCGTTATATTTTATCCTAAGTAAAAAAAGATTTATTTTAATATCAAGATCTCATATGAAATTCGGAGAATATCTTTCTAGTCGAATGAATTTTTCTTCAAAAGCATCCACAACTTCATTGTACTACCACAATTTGAAGAATTGATTTTCCATCCAAAGACGAACCAAATTACAAAACTATTTATCAAGAAACATACCATTGCATTCATCCCAATCAATAGGAACAATATCCTCACTATCCTTGATATTTTTCACCACCGACCATTGCTGATCAGCTTCACCTTCAAAACAGTAAATAAAAAGAATAACCTTTTAATGTTCTGAACACCCCATGACATCAAAAATCTTCTCTAGTGCTTTTATCTATCCTTCAGCTAGAATAACATTAGATAATGCTCTGAAAGATGGGGGATGTTGCCTCATCAAATGATCCACTGTTGAGATGTTCCTCTGTGGGTGATCTCGATAATCTCGTTCATGGATACCACAACCATTTATATCCTGAGTCAATTGTTCCATCACTACGACCAACTATTCAGTTCTGATTCCGACCATATCAGATTACTGATATGGAAGGTTGTCTTCCTCTTGATTTCTTCCAATCATAGCTGCCATGCTTCCTCTGTATAAAACTATATTGAACATAGAAATTTCTTAAGAGAAGAAACATGGTAATCTATAAATTCTATATCATTTAAATTTGACCATAAATTAATTGATAGACATTAATTTATTAATATTCTAACTTGTAATGTTATCTAAACTGACCATTGATACCAACAATAAAGACTTGAGCTTAAACAATACATAATATTGAATTTAGTTAATAATTCACATTGAGGATCATTGGGGTATAGAGTTTTAGAAAATTCGGCCTTAACTAATACATTACATCTCATAGAATCACAAAGTATATAGTTCTACTAGGTATCCTTTTTTTTCATAAAATATAAACTATTGAAAAAAAGAGTCTTATATAGTTCCATGTTTAAGACAACATGACATTTCCTTGATCACATCATTGACCCTATTAATCTTTAAGTCTTGTGAAAAACATTTCAGAAACACGGGATGAGTATAAAAAGAAAAGTACGAATTATAAAATAATGATAGAAAACATTAGTCCATCAATACGTAAAAAACATAATATCATTAACATATCTCATGAAATCATAAGATTTATGAATAACACATAGAAATAATAAATCATAAAGGTAACTTGTGGCATCCATATCATACTTACATTGTATCTATCACAACTACATATGGAGTTACATTTGGAATATCCATCATTGTATATTCCATAAATATCTTAAAAAACATTTGGGTTTACCTCTTTCATGTTTTGTAATTCATTTATGAGATATCTCAGTCTCACCCACACTATGATTATAACAAAACAGCTCGTATACATAAACAATTCCCAATAACCTTAACATAATCATATCACATAACACAAGTATAATGGAAAGACAACATTTCCACATTGCAATAATTATATATCATTTTAATATATTTATATAATCAATATATTAATAAAAACATTTTCAATACCGAAATACTTAAAAATAGTATATAGTATTTATATTCCATTTAAAAACATTATGTCTTGTTATAGAATCCAATGATCAAATAATATTCACGATGAAGGAAAAGGTTTTTTTTTTGACTGAGTGCATTAAAAAGAAACATTCCTTTTTTTCATTTAGTATAACACTTCACAGAAAATGATTCCTTTTGAATGAAATGAAAAGTCAAATATTTTTATACAACATGTAAATTAATTTCATACACAAATAAATATATCCCTCAATGAACGGTGATTGAGACGATGTCCCTTACCACTTGTCTGACATGTCTCCTTCGTTCTTTAATCTCCTTTAAATTGGGTAATTCCACTTGGTTAGAACGAAACAATAATTCTTAAAGTGATTTCTGCCTTTGGTATGGATTTTAGGTGGAAGAAAGGTATGTTGGGAGCTTATTTAATTAGAGTTTGGATGAGACAATGGGATTTAATGTTGTAGTTAACTAGTTAGAGTTTATGGTTTTTTATAAGGGGGAGGATGGGATATTTAGAAACGTTCGAAAAAATTATTTTATGATAAACTGATTTTCAGTTTCAAAAGGTCAAAAACTATTAACATTCAAATATAAGATGAATCTTGTTATAAATAATGTCATCCAATAATAATTGGATAGGTTTTTGAATAGTTTTTTTAAATTTTATAATCTTATTTATTTAAATCATTAATTACTAAGGTAATCACTACATCATCATTGTGTCAAAAATATTTTTATTTATTTTACTTCTATAAATAATAAATAAACTACCATGATATGGGAAATAGTTTTATCTTTCCAATTAATATTTATAGTCTAAGAGATAACTTTTATAACCCCATGTAAATAATGATTTACTAAAGATATACATTTTTGTAATTTTTGACTTTACATTAAATTAATTAATATAAAGTATCAATATCACTCCTAAGATGCCCTATGGGGTCCCAAAATCGACCCAAGGATTCCCAGGGTCATACATGTATCTTCTCGTAGGATTCGGACATGTGTTAGGGTAATCTAATATTATTATAATATATTTTTTACACTTATTTACAAGATTTACCTTTTAACTATGGTAAATAAAATGATTACTGAAATAAATATTCATAATGGAAAAAATAGAAGTTACATATTAACATAATTTGGACCTCATTATTCCAAATATGGAATCCATTTTTCCATATTCAAAACACATAAGTGGAATATATTAATTTAAAATTAATTATCATTGTCAAAACAAAAAAGCGTGTTTTCAAAAAATAATAACGATCAAAATATTTTCTATTATTCATGTACAATTTATGAGTGAAATTACTTACAATGACCATAATTATATTAAATGGTAAAAATAAAATATAATTACACTTTAAAACCAATTAAATTAATATTCAAACTACATCAAAAAATTAGATTAATAGGCAGTTTTGAATAAAAATGCAGTATTTTTATCTATTCATTATAAAATGAACATTATCAGAAAAATACCAAACATCCATCCAAAGTAAATTTTGATGTCCCGATTCTAGATAAGTATTATATTTTTTTAAATATTACCAATAAAAGTGAAAAAAAGAGATTTAAAAAGGGTTCACCATCAAAAGGTAGTAATTCGACCCTTTAATGAATATTACAGTGTGTTTATGCTTGAAATTGGATTAATTCACATTTTAAGATTCTATATTTTATTTTATAAGTATAAAAACATTTTGACAAACACATAATATCATATTTTAGATAGTTCTGTTCATTCCCTCCAATACAATAGTTATGTGTTAACTACCATTTAAAATAAAAGTATTATATTATTATTTTTCAGTATAACTCAACGTTGTGTGCAATGTAATATTTCAAAGAAACCCATTGTTTCATGTCGGTTACGTCCTCAAAAATAGAATCCCCTCTAAATTTAAAGTAATATTTAACTCAAAAATATAAATAAATATGAAATTTTATTACACTTTATACACATGGGATGTTACCTAAGTCGTCACTTTTGGAATGCCATTAAATTTCCAATATATAATGGAACATGGAATCCAATTTCTAAAATCCCAATTCTATATCCAATTTTAAAACTATTATTTCTTTATTTTTATGTTTTAAAAATATAAATAAATCATCATTTATAGTATTACACTATATATATTTTTTAAAAATATTTATTTTAAATCATAAAAACATGAATCAATTTTGAGTTTATAAGAAACATATAGAGTATTAAAAATGATCTACACACATAATAACCAAAATTAAAATAGTCTTGTGTGTGACCCCATGGTCCGTTTATTAATTTGTAAATGATCATGAATACTTTGAGAAGTTGTAAACAATGAGTTGTATCATGAAATACATGATATCTTCTCAAATTATCAAGTGGATTGGTCTAATAAAATCACCAACATATACATTAGCTATATTCCTTTGTATTTTAAATAATGTACAAGAACAAAGCATGGATAATTTTAATCCTATAAGATATACCTGTTTTAATGAATTATCGTATTGACTAAATATTGAAAAATTAAATCACCTATAATAATCTTATTAAATCAACACAATTAGTCAATAATAAACTATGGGCATTGATGTCAAAAAACTATCAAATTTTTAGACACATCCTTCATTGGTTACTCAAATCCACCTTCTTGATTAGTGACAAACAAAATTACATTAAATGAATCCATATTATAAAGTAATATTTAGAGGGAATAAAAGTATGAAATCACATATATATGGAGCCTATTTGTAAACATTATATTTAAGGATCAATTGTCCATGTTTAGTTAAGTAAAAAAACATGAATATCCATGTGGTGTAATTTAAATGTATAGATTATAATACATGTTCACCAACATATATTTCATGAATGATCAATTATATCAATATATATGTAATGATACCAATATTGTTCATATAATATCATCACAAACTAATAAAATGACCAATGATCATGGAAAACCGTGTAATACATAAATTCATGGTGTTTTTGTCATATTATCTCCAATGTTTCAGGAAAAAAATGATAATATATTATCATTGATATACATTATGAGATACATAATTCCCATAAGACAATAACACATGACTAACATCCTTGTAAGAACACTAAAAATGTCCCATTTTTACTAATTATATTCAACCATGTGTCAAATAACAATGGGACTCGTGTGGATTGACTTTTTTTCCATAAGGGGGTTTGTTAGGGGATCTACAATATGATCTTATATAGAAAAAAAAGAAATCATAATATCATCTCAATCAATTATCTACAATATGATATAATATAAACTAATAAAATCCTTAGATTAATGGTGTGATATATTTTCCTTTGATTTTCAAACATGTAACTATTATCAGTGTAGAGTTGAATAGGATTAACTATTTCTGAGATAGTCCCATGTTTAGTAATTATATTTTATATCTAATTTTCTTCTTAATATATATTAGATTATATACTATGTTCCACTTTAATTGTGAATTAAGGAACTGTTAGTTTCATGGAACATTACTTGCTAACTCTTTCACAATTTAAGAAAAACACAAATGCTAACTGAGATATAAAATTTTCTTTTACTTTTTTTTATATACAATTAGTGATAACCCTTATAAATAATTTTTCTTCACCCCCAATGATTAAGAATAAATATATATTTAATATAAATTACTAAAGGAAATTCTTTAGTGTAACCCAAATATATTCATATAGATTCAATCAATATGTACTCATCATACATAATGAAAAAGATAATCAGGATGAGAACAAAACATATTATACATGGTTGATAAACCTAATGAGGAATTCGGAATATTAATAATTTTTTCCTATACTCTAATATTTTGTATACATTTTTTCTTCAGATGTCTATTTCTACATAACATTAGTACAGAACATTTTAATTATTTTTCCATCTACCACATTTAAAACACTTGACACCTACATGTGTTTTAACTATGGCCGAGAATTTATTTAGATCTTCAATAATAGATCATTATACCATGTTTATAGGATTCTTCCAAGATGATGTGGAATATTACAACCAAATTTTTATTAGTTTTATCGTCATGATATAATTTCATATGATAAGTATGCCATCAATATAAAAAAATAAGATATACAATAATGATCTTACTAACCAATTAATATTCACAAGGTTCGTCATCATTATTCCTGAAGCCAAAATCCTTAATACCGTTAGGAAATTGAATTTTCCAATAATTAGTATAATACTTCAACCCATTAAATGATCATTGCATCATTCAAATATAAGTATCTTTTCTTGGATCCTTAAATATTAATACTTGTAAAATTTAAACATCCTTAAATGAATTCACATTAAATAATATAATTTTGATATCCCTTTTATATATCTCTTAATAAAGATATATTTATATAGATAAAATGATCAAATATAACTGAATATACCCAATATAGAAAATGATTCTTTATATAACTTTACATGAATTTTTTTAAAATCTCAGAAACCATAAAATAATTATAGATTGACATTAAAAAATATGTGCTAGCCTTCATACACGCAAACCACTATCACCCAATGATTTTACACCTTTAAGTTGATTTACAATGTTCCAAATTATATTAGTAGATATATGGACTCCATTTTATAATATATTACATTTAATAATTTATTGAAGTCTAAAATAATCATAACAACATGGTGAGATGTTGTATCACCTTATATGACAATTACGACACTTTAAATATAAATTATAAATCCATATATATCGAGTTATGATTATTTCTACAAAGAATTACCGATTAACTTATATTTAAATTCAATAAATTATCTTAAAATCGATGTGGTTTTGGCTATTCCATCATTTTAATTACATAATTTTTTTGGTTAACTTCATAAATATAAAACACACACCTAATTATTTTCCAAAAAAAATTCACTCATAAAAATATCATGTTGAACAATCAACACTTTGTGCTATGATGAATTCAAAACATGATAACCCACTATTTCATTAGGATATCAGATAAATTGAATTTATGCACATTTGGGTTCTCTTATACGGGAGGTAATAAATCATATGTATTCTACATAACCCCAAATCATTTTTAAAGGAAAAATAATATTTTTCCTTATACACATCTTATTTGATTTCGTTGGTAAGTCCTTCGATGGAACATGATATAACGAAAATGTAACTAATCTTGACATTTACCCTAATTTGATATTGGTTGGTTTGGATGATTATTTATTAAACCATATGAAATAGTTTTTCATTTTTATTTTTAGTCAAACTTTGTAACTATGGAAATACAGGGTATGTGTTTGTGATAGAATAAATAAATCTCTTATATTATAATAAAATATACGATTAAATAGAATCCAACTCAATTAGATTGATTTGTTTTAATACATTTAAATTTTTTAAACTTAATTATATAATATTTCAAAATTTTAGTGGGATTCATAATTTTATTCTTATGATACACATATCCACACCTATTGAAGTTAAAAGAAAAGGTAATAATGTTTTTAAATATACATTAATTATTTTACTGATTTTAACACATATATCTGTATGTATGACTTATAAAAATAAATTTATTCATGTCCATTACCCTTAGAAAGATATCATCATTATTTAAATAAAAAAATACAGAGTTTATTTAAAATATTAGCCGAACCATAAAATATTTCATTCAAATAAATGGAACAATAGTTTTTTATATTAATTATTATCTTCAAAAACTATCTAGGAATGTTACAAAAATAATTGTTTTATTTAAAGACGGTACATGGTAATAATATTCTATAAATAATGATAGTACACTAGGAAGAAACATATTTATAGTAAAAATGATATATGATGCACATCAGATATATAAGTCCCATGATTCAGAGTTAGATAAATTTATTTCAATACCATAAATAGTAATTAAAGTCAAACCATGAAACCATTTCATCTTAATTGAATCTTATACTAATAAAAATACAACAACCAATGCATGACCAGTTTAAAAAATAAACAGTTCCCAATCCATTTGAATGTGGAATTTATAAGGCATTAGTTAAGAGATTAAATGTTTATCAATTCTAACCGTTACATTCACTTGGCCACGACTAAACCATATTCCTTATTCATCTACATGATAGGACATAACCTTTAGAGGTTTTATATTATTATTCTCAAAATAATGAAAAAGCATTGTGTATAATAAATCTCATTTATCAAAAATGTTCTAGTGAATAGATTTAAAGGTCCCATGAATTATTATAGTACTTTGTTAATTTCCATCTCATTATTAAGAGGGAACACATGAAATTCCATTTTTTCAATGTTCCATGAAATTTGAATCTCATGATAAGAAACATTGGTTAATTTAAAAGGATTTCAATAGATAATTACTTTAACGTCACATGCCATTGAATTATATATTTTCCTTGATAAATTTATATTTTTAGTAATATTGAACACATCTATAGAATCATGTTTTCTACTTATCATGAATCATGGAAGAGAGAATCAAACATGAAAAATATAAAAAAAATTCATTTCTTATGTTAAGAATACATATCAACACATAGACTATTAGAAATATTTTTAACATGGATATATTTTTCGGGAAAAAACATTTTCTCCAAATTGTTTACAATAATTCTAGAATTATAATACTATTCAACAATTTATTACAATATTATTATCCACTTATTATGGATTTATCTCAATGATGAATTTGACTTTGTGTTTGATTACCATAATATCTAAAAAATAGTTTTTATTTTCATTTATTTTATTATTTAATATGGTATTTTATTGAAATTACAACCCCAAAAATTTTAATATTTACTATTATAAATTTAGTAGACCAATATCCATATTTCATAATTCCTAAACTCATATAATATTCTCTATTATGGTATATGTATTTAGTTAACAAGTTATTAACTATATCCCATACATATCTTGGACTGTTATGTGAAAAATATAATTCTAAATTAATTTTATTGATTATATTAACACTATACATTTACGCCCCATTCCGATTTTGTAACATAGTCAAGTATCACCAAATAATCATGATATAATTAATATAATAAAAAAATTTAAACATATTTCTATGATATTACCCCATATAATTTTCCATATAATTATAAATTAATTAATTTTAGGTATTTTTGATTATTTTTTTAGTATAATTATGGAAATATCTTTTTTTCCAAATTTTATAGTTCTTTATCAATTTAATTTTTGCAACATAATTTTTTTAAAACTGATCCAAAATAAAAATTTCTGTTTTTGGATTCTACAGTACTCGGTATTCATTTTCATCAACTGTACCACTAACAACCTGAATTTTTATGAATTAATATTTTATATTAAATACATTTTCATTATTTTTCATACACAAAACATAATGTTAATCTTTTTCTATACACCACACTAGTTATGCTTACATTATATAAGACACTAAATTTTAACACAACTAGTATATATTATAAAACATATTATTTAAATATTATTGTTATAAATTATAAATTAAACATAGTTATATTAATATTAATACCTAATTTTTAAATATAATTTATAAGTTTTCCTTTTAAATAATGTATATTTATTTTAAAATACATATTTTTTGTAATGTATTTATATGTTTTAGAAATTCTATTTTCTTAAAAAATGATTTTATGTATTTTTGTGAACAATAATAAAATCAATTTTATGAAAATTTTAGATAATTAAATTCATAACATAAACATAATTTTTGAATTAAAAATTGAAAAATTATATTTGGGAAATTTTTTTATTTTTTTGGAATAATTCATTGCTTGATAGAAATTGTATAATACTGAATTTTCATTAAAACGTCATTTTCTTCAAATAATTTATTAAGATAAAAAAATATATTGAATTTTTTATTGTAAAAAATAGATCAATAATACATCAATTAGTCAAATATAATTAATTTTATTAATTTTGATATTGATTTTTTATATTAAAATCATGTTATATTGTGATTATGTTTTCAAAAAATAACATTTCTCATATCATTAATGGAATTAATTTAGATTAATTTATACCACATATATGAATGGAATTTTAAATCATGGACTAAATAATTCTAATAATAAAAATTTATAATATCATATAAGGAGAACTTCATTTTTTAGAAAACTGCATAGTGAAAATATTGAAAATTATTTACAGTTGTCAAGGTAAATATGGATATATCGAGGGGTTAAACATCAATGATTACATTTAAACTGACCTAAAATATTATCTTAATTTTATGTAATGAGTTTATTTCGACATTATACATAAAAACCTATAAAAATGGAACTGTGTTCCATGTTCCATTGAATATGACCCATATAATTAGCAAAATTGATAAAAAGACAAAAAAGATATATATATTCTTTTTAATATCTATAATGCTTTTAAATAGTGAAAAAACATTTGTTTAGAAATATATATATTATTTTTTTATAAATTAATTTTTATTATCATTATAATTTATATTTTAGTTTTAGAGATGAAACACTAATTTTAAATGCTTAGGAAACACCAACACAATATTTATTTTGTTAATAAATAAATAAAATAATTAGAACTTAAAAAAATAAAATTGGGTTAAATTGAATGAATTATTGAATTCAATTATTTTTAGATGATAATAATATGTTACAAATTTTTGATCTCAATAAGTTTTAATTTAATCAATTTTTTCAAATTTTTAATTTGAAATTTAATGAATAATGTCAAAATTAACATTAATGGTATTTTATAATAAAGTATATTATAATAATGTACATAAAATTAACAAAATACTATATTATTACATATTATTTTTAATGATATTTAATATTTACTATACTCGTTTAATTTATTAATTCCACTTTTATAATGAATATATTGATCCATAAATAGAAACAAACCATGTCGGTGTAGTTAAGGTTAAAGCGTATTTTTTGCTTGTTACATTCATTTGTATTAATGTTATGTTATGAAAAAATATATGATTTATATTTTATAAATTTTATATAATATATATTATCTATTTTCTTAAATTTTATATTTATTTTCACTTTATTTTTGTCTTAATTTATAAATTACCAAGGTTAGAAAACTAGTTACCATAGTGAAAGACAAAAAATGGTAAAAATAAGGATACATAAAATTTAAGGAATGAAATTATTAGGAAAATAGGTTTTTAATTGTGGTGGAGGTTCTACTTGAATATATATTACATCTATATATCTAATGATCCAATTAGGAACCACATGAGGTAATATTGACTGCCCAATAGTGAATACTTTTTATTATTAACAAGAATGTCTCTCCTCCTCAACCATAAATGACACCACACTATCGCCACATATTCACATATCTTAGTCCATTTTCTCTGACCAATAACTACACAAGTCAGATCTTTATATACATACCCACATTCTAGAAACTGTATTTTGAAAGTAAATCCAACCAATCAAGTATTTAGTTCAAACCTATGAGGATACCCGAAGAAAAGGTATTGTCCATCAACGAGCGTTATCATTTTATTTCATTCTCCACCTCATTAAAATCTTATTATTCCATTATTATATAAGAAAAATATTTTATTACATATAATAAAACATTAAAATATAAAGGGTACTACATAGAACCAAAAAAACATCCATCAAATCAGTTATGAAACCCAACTCTTGTATACAACAGACTACAGCCTCACATAAAGATGTCATTCGTTTATCTGCTAATACCTATCACGATAGGTCATTATAATGGATTTATTTTTTATTTATAATAAAAAATTTATTTAGGATTTTAGTATTATTTTTAAATTAAATATCACACATACCGGCATACTTTCATTTTGGGGAAAACGATAATGTTGTTTGTGTGTATAGCGGACTAAAACCCTATGAAGGGATGTGATTCTCTCATGATTTAGCTAGAATGTATTATGGGTTTTATAAAAAATATTTTATAAGTATGAAATAACCATAGTTATTTAATTATAATATGTATCATTTACATTTCATTAATTCTAATCGAAAGGAAAATGAAAAAATGATGTTTATGTGTGAATATGGTCCACTGTATCTATAAATGATGTATTTTAATTACGTTGAATAAATATTATGGAATAATAAAAAACAAATTAGGAATATATATTATAATTGTATTATTATTTAAATTTTAGTTATTATGAATCCATCGTCGAAGTATGAGGAGAAAAATATAAGACATCTGTCTCGAACCGTTTCCCTTCGAGGAGGTGGAGGACTAACGCGCCCAACTGTCGATCTCACGGATGGATGAGCCCCGCTCAATTGCTAAAGTCGGGGTACACCGGCCTTCATTTCAAAATGCCCAACGGTTCCATATCCAACGATACGTGGACCTTATTTCCAAAGGTAGGCATCTTCTAGGTGGTTTGTCCAATGATGATTAAGAACTCAAATTGGTCGAGAGGAAGGGAAGTCGGGATCATTTCACCCTTTTGGGGGGAATTATTTCCTATTATGGGACTCTCTTATAGATTTAAGACATATTCATATGTTATTGAATCTTTTGTTTATACCCAATAATAATATCCATGGATTACTCCTGGTTGGAAATGGTAAGATGAAAGCAGGGGTTCAGAATCATTTATGCCCAAGGTTTATCATCCCTCGTTGGATTAATGACCCCGAGGAGTATGGACTCATTTAGGCAGCACTAGGGGTAGTGCGGTGAACCGACGTGAAGATAGTCGGATCGACCGGTTGTTGGGCTTGAACCTCTTGGAGGCTTTCTATGTATCCCCGTAGTGGGGAATAGAAGTCCTCATAGTTCGCATTGGTGTGTCGGAGAATCGATGTGAAGGTGGAACATGGGGTCTGATGATGATCAGGCTTGAACCTCTTGGAGGCTTCCTACATATCCCTATAGTGGGGAATCAAAGTCCTCATAGTTCGCATTGGTGGGTCTTACGCTCTGAGGCATTCCAGAGTAATGGATTGGGGATTACACTCTGAGGAGGCCCATAAGAGGATGTTATGGTTGATTATCACTCTAAGCCCACGTGAGTCATGCCCAGTGTGAGTAACAAGAAGCAGCAGGGACCAGAAGATCACGTCATGAAAGGTGCAGCCGTGAGAAGTGTAGTGGGGCTTATGCATAGATCGGACCATAAGGTCGGGGCTTACACTGAGATGGATGCCCAAGGTGTATTCCTCGTGTCTGGCCACGAGGGAATCCCTACCCAATATTGGGTTGTGGAATATAATAGGGGCCAATGCCTATGCACAAGTGCACAAGCGGGATAACGCCAAGGGAGTTGGAATCAGTCCAAACAAAGGGAGTTGAAAAGTATGAATTACATTCTAAAAACATGGAAAGCAATGAAGGTGGAATGGCGAAGGAGGATGACTGTTGACCATGTTAAAAACATTGCATCCATATCATGTTAGCCTGGAATGGGGAAAAACAAATGAGGATTGACTACTGACCGTGTTTGAAACACAAGACCTGACTCAAAATGCTTTCAAAAGTCTTCTGGGGCATAGGCCCAGGATGGTAGGTGAGCCGATGTGGAATGGGACTAGGTCATTAGGGGGTCCCTTCGGACATGGAAGTGGATGAAGATCCGAATGAAGGATACGTAAAGCGTGAGGTGGAGTGATGGAATGTTTGAATATATTCCAATGCTCTTGAAGGTACGCCATTGTGATCATGGCAATAGGCATCATATGCTTGGAGAATAAGGCATCTATTGTTTGGAGAAAGAGGTATCCTATGTTTAGAACCTAGGGAATACTATAGTTTGATGCCATGTAGATAGGACTGTTCCCATATAGTTTAACATCTTATGGATAGGATGAGGGCCATACAGTTTAGCGTAGTGTGGTTAGGATGACTAAGTAGGAGAGACCTAGCAATGGTTGGTGTGGGACTTACGCAAGGGTGGCCATTTCAGGATGAATCTAGCAAAAGGAGCTAGGTAATGGGGTTATAGGAGAGTCATGAGGAGCATATCGACTCATGACATGTACAGGACAAATGTTGGGGTGGTGCAAGGGTGCAATGTAAAATACTATTGACCCGACCTGAAAATCTCGCGGTGCGACTGTCCATTTTTTATGGGGGTCAGTGACGGTAGCGAAGGGACCAGACCGGAGGGTCAGTACTAGAGCCCGGCAATGATCTCGAGCGGGGGTGGGGGAGCAGCCCCCTTGGTATGGACCAGCGAGTGTATGGGGTTTTTCGCTTGGGGTGCGCCGTGCAGGAGCTGGCCGCGAGGAGCTGGCCGCGAGGTAACAACCGAGGAAGAGCCATCCGCGAAGGACTAACCACATGTCGTTCGTGGTTTTGTCCCATGAAGGGTGCCCACGGAGGAGCTGGTCGCAGAGGAGGTGATCACGAAGGAGCTGGCCGCGAAGGATGCCCGCGGATGAGTAGGCCACAGAGGAGGCAGGCCGCGGAGGAGGTTGTCCGCGGTGGGGGTCATCCGCGATGGGTGTCCGTTGGTGAGATGGATGCCCGTACGACTCCGCATCCGCGGAGGGGTTCCCGCCTCCATTTAACGAATGACGATGTTTCGCAGAGGGGTTGGCTGCGAAGGGACTATCCGTGAAGGGAAATGGCCGCATGTGGTTCGCAGTCTAGTTTTTCTTCTACGCAGAAGAGTTTATCTCCGAATGATATGGGGTCCGCGAAGGGTCGCGGGACTTTATCGCTCAGAGAAATTTCTCCAGCGTCTCCCCACAGGTTTTCACCCATCCTCCTTTCCCTTTTTGGTGCCCCTCGGTGACTATTTATAGAGTCACAAAGAGGCTGTATTGATGGGTCAGACGACGCTTTTTGAGGGAGCCCATGAAGAAAGCCTCACCTGCGTATGACTCGGTCTATCGAGATTTATGGAACTGAGTTTTGCATAATTTCTCTGCGGCTGTGCACCACTCTTCCACAATCGCATGAATGACAAAGGTCCATGGAGGGGACGGATCACAGCGGTGGACCGGTATGATTACCAGTGATCTTCCTTGTTCGCACCCATGTAGGCGCTCTGCCCCCATCATGCGAACGACAGCATCTGTGGGAGAGAGGTTCACTGAACTGGCCATGTACCGTTTCTGGGAGTCGGCATACGGACTGTTTTGGTCCTCTTCTATGTTTTGGGGTAATTGGATTTTCCCCTTGCAGAATTTTCAGGACCCTACAAATAACCCTCATCAGAATGGGGTCCGATCAGAATAAAGAGGAGGCCATTCCGATAAAGAGTGGTCCTGAAAATTAATGAGTGATTGGAAAATGCTCAAAGTTTTTCCTGAACCAAGGGACACAGTGAGCATAGTTCGACTTTTTCTAGGGTTATATAGAAAATCCCCAGAATCATTTTGTATTTTCTTGTTAATTCCATAATTTTACCTTTTCCCATTTGGTGTGGACCCAGCGGGTTTGGCCCGACTTTTTCTTAGGTCTCCCTTTTTTGGTTTTCGGCCTAACATGCTTTGTATCATTTTATCATAAGTTTAAAGTCCCACCATCAAGACTATCATTACTGATGTTTTAAGTCAAACAACTTTGACATGATATGGTGGGGCGAGGGCCCCAATGAGGTTTGGTTGATCACAAGATGTCTCGATATCCTTCAGATGCATGTGAAGGGAGTGTGTTTAGACATAAACAACATGCGTGGCATGTCTCAAAGCATAGGAGTCGTACCGGCGTGTAGGGGTGGGAAAGTCATCGCCTAAGGAAATATTTACTTTGGTAGATGGGCAAGGGGTGACCAATATGCAGAGCCGCTGAGGGTATGGTATGCATAGTCGTTCAAAGGGGTCCCAAAGTCAATGACTCTCCATTTTTTGATGGCCATAGGACCTCATGAATGTCTGGTTTATGGAGACCACCATGGGTGGCTTGGAGAATTATGAAAACCACTAGGGGTGGCTTGGAAAAGGTATGTGACGTCTGAAAGGTTTTGAGAACATCTGAATCAATCAGGAGCATGGAATCAAGGTTCCTATCCTACTCATTTATCTAGCGTAAAGGAAGGTTGAAGCTTGGCGCAGTTTAACGTCATGCAGCTGGGACTTTATCTAGAATGGAACGGCTTCTCCTGGTCCTCGGTAATCTTGCTAGAGACGTTCCGCCATATTTAGGCAGGGTTGTGATAGAGGCTGGTAAACTATATCTCATAGGGTTTCTGAATCTCGAGATGGACATAGGGGATCAAGGGCCAAGAGGTGTACGGAGGGAAGCATCATCTAAGGAAATCTTGCCTTTGGCAGACGGGCCAGGGGATATCAATATGAAGAGCCTATGAGGGAATGGTATGCATAGTCCTTCAATGGTGTCCTTAGGTCAATGATTGTATTCTCCTGATAGCCGAGAAACTTCAGGGAAGTTGAGATTCGGGACCACTGGGGGTGGTTTATGAGAGTTAGGATTTTTATAAGTACAGAGTATGGTTTATGAGGAGAGGGTGCCGGGATATGGGAGAAGAATCGAGGCTAAATTTACCGAGAATGGGTGAAGTCATTCTTTCTCACGCTGTTGTGAGACGGTGGTTTGTGCAGGTCCGACCCGTGCACCGTGGGATGGAGAAAAGCCTCCACGCCATACTGAACCCATGACATGTTTGGCCATATAGTTTAATGTCACGCGGTAAGGACGAGGAGCAATATTCAAGGATGATGTGCAGTTTACCGTCATGCAGCGAGGACAGGGGCACTTTTAAATTTCGTGCAATTTGACGTCATGTGACAATGACGACTTCTGTGCAATTTTATGTCATGCGGTAAGGACTGGGGCATTTTTAAACCAGTTAAATTTCTTGTAGTTTGAGGTATTTCTCTGAATGTTTAATGCTCGGTCTTTGCAGCATTATGCTAAGCGGCCAAGATGTTCTGTGCATTTTAACGTCATGCGGTAAGGTTGTAGTTGTGAAGGCTGCTCTTGATCAGAATGAAACTAGGCTTGAACATCTCGGCATGTACACGACGTGGAGTGGGGTTGATGGTGTAAATCGTGGTTCTGAGGCTTCTTGGATCCGGAGAAATGATATGGGGTCACTGAGGCTGGTAAACATATGGGGATAGGAAGAGTATCGCCTGAGGAAATCTGGCCTTTGGTAGATGGGCCAGGGGCTAAAAATATGCAGAGCCGTTGAGGGCATGGTATGAATAGTCATACAAAGGTGTCCACAGGTCGATAACATTCAACTTCTGATGGTCGTGAGTGGTTATGAGGATCCGCGATTGTGCAGGCCACAAATTCTGTCATTTGGGAAGAAAATGTCTGGACATGTCGGGTATACTCGGCCCTGGTATGCATAGTCACACAAAGGTGCCCACGGGTCGATTACATTCCACTTTTGATGGCCATGAATGATTATAAAAATCTGAGATTGCTCACAGTACTGAGTTTGGCAGGTGGGGATAATGGTGTCTGAGCATCCAAGAAACATCTTCACTGTAACTATCCATTGAGTCACAGTAGCCTAGTCCTGGCCTGATGTTTGTAGATGAAGGTCTTCAAGTGAACCATTGGCGGAAACATAGGATAACCGGGTAGGGATACCCTGGCAACGTTTGGATGTGAAAAGGGGACGAACATGTAAACCACTAAGCCATAAACATCTGAATCAGGAGGTATGGTATGGGGGATCTGAGGCCGGTAAGCGTACGGAGCTATGAAGAGTACCACCTAAGGAAATCATTCCTTTGGTAGATGGTCCAGGGGATATCAATATTGAGGGCCGCTGAGGTCTTGGTATGCATAGTCATGCAAAGGTGTCCCCGGGTCGATAACTTTCCACATTCGATGCCCATGAATGATTATGAAAATCCGAGATTATACGGGCCGTGGAGTCTAATGTATAGAGAGTATGTATCCAAATGCACAAGTAGTATTTTCACCTCATTTATCCATACATCTTAGGTGGTTTATAATTAAATCCGTACAGTTTAACATCGTGCGGGGAGGACGCGGTTCGTGTAGTTTAATGTTGGGCAGTGAGGATGAAAAATACACCTCGTTCTAGTCTGGTCCACACACCGGGGAAAGGGGCATTTTTAACGTTCATTATCCATGTAGTTTAACTTCATGTGGAGAGGACGTAAAAATACACCATGTGTAGGTAAATCCCATTCAAGAGGGAAAGGGAGCATGTTCAAATCTTGTTATCCGTGCAGTTTAACGACGTGCGGTAAGGATGAGGAATACACCCCGTGCAGGTCTGGTCTGTAAGGGTGGGAAAGGGCATTTTTATCTTTTATTCAGGGATGGTAGGGCTAGGATGAGGAACCCTGGCATCACTACGTATCCTGCGAGGATAGGAATCAAGCCGCACATAGTTATTTAAAAGAAATACACCCCGTGCAGGACTGGTCCATACACGGGGGAAGGGGACATTGTTAACATTTATTTTATTTCATTCGGGTGTGGATGGGACCGGACGGGATCCCAGCGTCGCTACGTATCCTGCAATGGCAGGAATAAAGCCGTACATACTTCTATGGAATACGTACACCCTGTGCAGGGCTGGTCCATACACAGGGGAAGGGGGCATTTTTTTGGGTGGCTGGGCCATGACGAGGAACCCTAGCATCGCTACGTATCCTGCGAAGGAAGGAATCAACCCACACATAGTTCTCTAGAATTTGTGTAGTTTAACGTCATGCAGTGTGGATGAAAAATACACCTCGTGGAGGTCTAGTCTGTATATAGGGGAAGGGAGCATTTTTATCTTTCCTTCTTTTGTGTTTTTTGTTTTTCAGGGGTGGTTCGGCCAAGATGGGGGGTCCTGGAATCGCTATATATCTTTCGAAAGATGGAATCAAGTCGTACGTAGTTCTCTAAATGACAATACACCCCATGTAGGTCTGGTACATACACGAGGAGAGAGGGAATTTTTAAGACATCTTGACAGTGCAGTTTATCGTTGTGTGGTTAGAACTAAATAATCTTAGTTTAAGGTCATAGAGTTAATACCGTTGGGTGCTTGGTAGTTTAACATCTTGCAGCTCGGACGATCCCCTTTTTTTCTTATCCGTGTAGTTTATCGTCGCGCGGTAGGGACGAAAAACTCTTGGTTTCTATGTGAAATACTTCTTCCAGAATTACACATTTGTAGGAGCTGTGGGGAATTGCTCGTCCATGGACATCAGGGCATATGCTTCGTTGGAGTAGACCTTATGTATAACATATGGTCCCTCCCATTTGGGCTCCAGCTTTGGAGGTTTCCTTCCAAGTATCATTGGGTTCCGGAGGACCAATACCAATTCTCCTTCCATGAAAGACTGAAGACAGACCTTTTTATTGAAGGCTCAGGCAATCCGATTCTGGTATACTTCTAGATATTGCAATGTGTGTAGCCGATTCTCATCTAGCCGTTCCAATTCACCTAGACACTTTTCTAATTGCTCATCATTGGATAATTGATCACAAATGGAAACACAGAGCGAGGGTAATTGGAGCTCAATGGGAAGGACCGCTTTTGTTCCGTATACCAATGAGTACGGAGTGGTCTGAGTAGCGGTGCAGATTGTGGTTCGGTAGGCCGACAATTCCTGAAGGAGTTTATCCAGCCATGACTTCATGCCTTTGTCCACCATTTTCTGGATAATGTTGGACATGGACTTGTTGAAAGACTCTATCTGTCCGCTGGTCGACGCATGATAGTGGGATGAGTGGTTGGCCTTAATAACACAATCTTGGTATAGTTTCTACAATTACGCAGAGTAGAAGTTGGTGTCGGTATCCGTCGGTATGGTATGAGGGACACCAAATCTGGTGATGATATTGTTTTTCACAAAACTGACAACGTTTCTCACCCCGACTTCCTTAAGGGGTACAGCTTCTGCCCATTTGGAAAAAAGTCGTTGCTGTGAGGATATACTTCAGCTGTTTGGTTGTGGCGGGGGGATATGTCCCCACAACGTCCATTCCCTAGACGGAAAATGAACAGGATTACTTGGCATGATGAAGTAACTCTGGGGTTTGGTGTATGAAGTTGGCAGGGATTTGGCATGAGTGGAATTTTGCGGTGAAGCACTCGCAATCTTGTGCCACTATGGGCTAATAGTACCTGAGGCTTCAAAACTGATGGTAATGCTTAGTCCCCGGCTATTGTGCCCCACACACTCCGGTATGCACTTCAGTCATAACGGTGGCAGTTTCTTCTCCATCAATGCACCTAAGAAGGATTCTGTCGAGGCCTCATTTTTAGAAGACTTCTAGTTGATCAGTGATGCCATATAGGACAATGTTGACTTCCCTTCTCCATATTTTCTCTCGTTCAGCCCTGTCTGATGGAAGTTCTCCCCGTTGATGGTAGTTCGCAATGGGGGTCATCCAGCTGGTGGAGGGAACATATGGCTCAGGGAAAAGATTGACTTCATGGATTTCTTCTGTCTTGGTCTAAACATATGGCAAGACGATTCAGCGGTGAGCAATACTGATGACGGTTTCATCCCAGTCTGGGTCAGCTGGGGCTATCTTCCCATTGGCTAATGCGTCAGCCTGGGCATTCTGAGACCGGGGAATATATGTCAATGTTGGTTCTATGTAAAATTCCGCCATTAACCCTCATACATGGTCAAATAAGGGAATTAGCTCTTCTTTTTTGACATCATAGTCACCATTGATTTTCTTGACGACCAGTTCCAAGTCACCTTTTACCTTAATGTGATGTACTTGTTCCTGGAGTGCGATTTCCAGGCCTGCAATTAGGTCTTGATACACCACTTCCATGTTCGTACTTCCTTCTGACAGGAGGAAGGAATATGGAAAGACTGTCTTTTCCGGGTTCATGAGTATTATCCCCAAGCCCACCCTGTTAAATTCAGGGCCTTCCATCCTATTCCCGGTCGGGATCCGGGATTCGTCGTCGAAGTACATTTCCCATGTTGGGAGCTCCCCTTGAACCCAGAAGATGTCTTCATTGGGTATCTCGTTGTCCGGTGTGGTGGTCCCTGCTGAAGGGTGCTCTTCTAGAAATTCTGCTAATGCCTGGCCCTTGATGGTCTTCTAAGGAACAAACTGGATGTCAAACTATTGCAGGATGACTGCCCATCGGGATTGGCACCCGGTCAGCTTTGGGCCGATGAGGATGTATTTGAGCAGGTTATTATGTGAGACCAAATGGACTTCATGATGCTGCAGATAATGTTGTAACATTTGAACCACGAAGACCGAGGCCAAACTGCTCTTATCGATGTTTGAGTATCGAGTATCAGCATCAATCAGTGTTCGGCTAAGGTAATAGATACTATTTTCACTGCCGGCGTCATTCTATTGTGCGAGGAAGGCTCCCAGTCACCGCTCTAGGGCCGTCACGTATATAATGAGAGGTCTTCCTTCAAAAGGGGGCATGAGCACTGGTGGGCTTAAAAGGTACCTCATTAGGCTATCAAACGCCTCTTGGCAGTCATCTGTCCATTTGTACATGACTCCCTTTTTCATTAACCTAGTGAAGGGTAATCATTTGCCCGCCAGTTTGGCTATGAATCGCCTGATATAGGCTAGGTTTCCTTGGAATCCTCTCAACTCAATGAGATTACAGGGAGGAGGCAGGTCAAGGATAGCCTTTGTCTTTTCATGGTTGACTTCGATGTCGCGATGGCGTACAATGAAGCCAATTAATTTCCCTGAGGTAACCCCAAAGGTTCATTTTAAGGGGTTCATATTTAGGCTATGCTATCAAAGCTTGTTGAAGATGGTCTCAAGGTCTGACAGGTGATCTGAGCGCTGTCTTGATTTGACCACCAAGTCATCTACGTAACATTCAATGAATCTCCTCAGGAATGGCATAAAAATACAATGCATGGCATGTTGATATGTGGCGCCAGCATTCTTGAGGCCAAAGGGCATGACCCTGTAACAGAATATTCCTTGAGGGGCCCTGAAGGGAGTGAATTCTTCATCTTATCAGGCCATCCTAAATTTATTATAGCCAGAATATCCATCCATGAATGATAGAGCCTCATACCTGGCTGTTGCATCGATTAATAACTCGGTGATCGGGACTGGGAAGTCATCTTTTGAGAAATGCCGATTGAGATCTCTGAAATCGATGCAGATGCAGATTTGTCTGTTCTTTTTCTTGACGGGGATGACGTTGGCCAACCAGATGGGGTATTAGACCTCCCAAATGATGCCTGCATTAATGATCTTATCGAATTCAGCTTTTATATTGGAAGCATGTGAGGTATGTGTCCTTCTGGCATCATCTTTATAACCCCGGTGGTCTTCTGGAAGACCTAGGTGATGCGTCGCCACTTCAGGATCGATTCCTGGCATTTCTGTATAATTCTAGGAAAAAACATCCCAATGTTGCTTCAGGAAAGAGGTATATATATCTTGCTCCTCGGGGGACATGGCTGCACTAATGAGGGTAGGCCTTAGATCTTCCTCGGTACCCAGGTTTATTTCCCTGAGCTCGTCCACCGTGGTGGATATTCCTTCCTCAAATGCGGGAGGTGCATCCCTGAGATCTTCCTCATCTTCTTCTCTCAAATCCTCCTCTTCTGGATCTGATGGGGGAGAGCCCCCAGCACTGGTTCATGGGAATCCATAGGTGAGGGCGAGGCATCGTGGTCATCCCAGCTCGAGTATTCGTCCCCAGATTGTGGGTTAGAGGACGTTCCCATATTCTCACGCTCGGCCATTGTGGCTAAATTCATGAAGACAGCTGAGTGTGTGTCCAAACTTGAACCCCTCTCATCAATATAGTTGATGGGAAGTATGTAGTCTCTTCCAAGATGCCTGAGGGGGTCGTCGAGGACCACTTCCAAACCATTTCGAGAGGGGATCTAGTCAACACCATCGGCCAAAGGCTTCATCTTATTTTGATCATAAAATCTGGCGTCAATATAGTGTTACTAGAAGAGCTCGAAAGGGGCCGTGTCGGCGTACAATGTCCCACTTTTCCCATTGACACAGTACTTAATGAACTGGTGGTATGACGAAGGAACGACCATGTTCTTATGGAGCCACGACCTCCCCAACAGGGAATTTAATGTCGTGTTCTGTCGTACCACCAAGAATTCCAAATAGTCCACAAGGTTTCCAAAATATGTCTTTAGCTTAACTGGTCACATTGGATTCTTCTCGCTCTTCTCATAACCAAATAGAGTTGTGGATGAGGGTATTAAATCATCCCCACTGTAGCCCAACTTATGGAGTGTCTGTAGGGGAATGAGGTTAACTCTAGAGCCATTTTCGATGAAGACTTTTTGGATCTCAACATCATTCAATGTGTCGGACACATATAGTGGTTTGATGTGTCCTTGAATGATGGAATCTTCATCCTGATCGGTGAAGGAAATCACTGCATTGCATTCATATGAGCGAGTATTTGTCCGATAAATCTCGTTGGTAGCCACCTCGGCCTGAAACTCCTGGGGGCTGAGAAAGGCTTCAATAATCACCTCTCTAAGGTCGGGTGGTAGACTCAGGGCATCCAGGATGACAGTTTGGCCGGTATTGACGCCATCTTCTTATGGATGTCATATTTTTTCTCCAGCGGAAGATGCTTCTCCCCTGGCGGGAGAGTTCTAGCAGGCGGCTTGGTGGATGGAGTATGTGATGAGGAGGGACCCACACTAGGGTCGGATCCTGACGATGTTCCCACATTCTAGGGACTCGGCCCGACCGGTCTCTTTGTGCGAACTAGGTGGCTAGACGCTTGTTCCTCCTCTGATGGGTATCACAGAATAACGGGGACAGAGTGGTAGCTAGTGGAGGTGGGGTATATTCATTCTTTTGTTGAGTCCGTTGAAGGGCTCTTCCACTTTTTTCCACGATATTGACGGTTTGGGCCGAGGTCCAACTGTAGGGTTAGTTTCAGCTGCGACTGTTCCTCCTCTGGTATACCATGCCTTTGCGATTTTTCCTCCCGACCCCTTGTGTCTGGAACTCAGGTTCATAACCGTACCCTTCTTCAGGTGGCGATTTCATGAGATGGATGACATTGATGGAACCAAATATTGGATCCTCATCCTCTGACAAGACAACCTACTCAGTGGTCCCTAATGGTGCCATTTGTTGGGTCGGTGCCCATGGCGCCAAGATTGGGGGCATGAAATCTGAAAGTGTTGGGAATAACTTCATTCTTGTTCCGGATCGCTCCTCTTTCGCTTGTCTCCTCCCTTTTCGGTTATGCCTGGATGACCGGATCATGGAGGGTTGTGAGGATGATACTGTTAGTGGTGCGGCATTAGGGGCTGTTGGCGGGAACACTGGCTATCGTACCTGAGCTCAGAGTATGCCCTGGGCTCGGTTGATAGTCTTCTGAGTCATCCAGTTATCAAATTTATGCCCCTTTTTTCTGGTGACTTCCTGCTGCCCATCCCCTTTGTCAGAGTTAGTGGTAGAAATAAACGTCACATGTGGTGGGGGTGGTCCCAGTTCCACCTGCCCGGAGTCTACCATAATTTGGAGGAGGTCTTTGAAGACGAAGCATTCCCGAATATTGTGCCCCAACATTCAATGGTAAGGACAGTAGCCTTGCATGTCATCGCGGCCAACTTCTCCGGGTTATCTCAGCTACGGGAGGCAGAGAAAGTTGCAATTCATGGTGGTGATGAAGTAGCCATAGACTTGGTCCACTTGGAACGAGTATGATTTATGTCTCCATTCCTCAAACTGGTTCTGCTTCGATCCTCTCTGATCATCCCACCTAGGTGGAGGCTTCCACTGATGTACAGGGGACCCTTGACGATTTGGTGTAGGCCTGAGAAGTGGAGGAGGCACAAGGGCCAGCTTGAGTGTGATAGAGGACGGTTCAGCTCTAGCTCCCCTCTTTGTGGGAGCCTGCGAGGCTATTCGGGACTTCAAATTGGTATGCTGCAGGGAGTCCTCAATCCTCTGGGAAATGTCCGAGAGATGGTGGATGCCAGTGGTGCACTCCACTAGTATGATTTGTGTTCGAAACTCATCTCCAATATTGTTGATGAATATTTATAGCAGCTCGTCTAGGGGAATTGGCTTGTTTGTAGAGTAGGTCAGACCATTCCATCTGGCGATGAAATCTGAGACCCTCTCATTCTTCCTCTACTTGCAGTTCATCATGTCGATGACAGTTGTTTTAGGCAACACTGAGCTGAAATAGAACATGAACAACTGCCAAAGGTCTTCCCAGCTTTTTATCGACTGGGCTTGTAGACTCGTATACCAGACGATGGTGGATCCTAGTAAGGTCTGCACGAAGCATCTGAGTTTCACTGCTTCTTGTTGTTCCGAAGTTCCCATCATAGGGTCTCAATAGGATGTGTAGTTCATCAAATGTTGTTCTGGATCGCCCGATCCATTGAAGATAGGGAATACAGGGCTCCGAAAATTGGGTGGAGGAGGTGTGTTGCTTACCCAATCCGGATAGGGCTTCTTCTCTGGCTGTATCAGAGTGTATCAGACCTTCATTGCTTCCAATCAAGCTGTCAGTGCCTCAATGGTGTTGGTGAGACCCTAGTTTATATTCATTTTGGGCCCGGCCCTGGGCAGGCATAGCCTGAGGCATTTCTTCAGGATCTAGGTTTTTCGGAACCAAGGGGGAATATTCAGTTCGGGGCACCCTTGGAGGGTTCAGGTGTATTCGCTCTGGTTGCTTCCTGAGTGGAGGGAAGTCTTGGTATTCTTCTGAATTTACGTTTAGGTAGTTTGAAGTGTCGGGCGCCTCATTGGATGGGAGCCCTGGCTATGCTTCGTTTTTCAGGGAAAGACTTAGTCTTTGAGGTGCAATTACTGGGAGTGTATGATGTGGCTCCTCCTGGGACGCACTTTCAATAAGGCGGTTCCTCTGGAGTAGCTCGGCATTATGCCGCCTCAATTATTTCATATCCTCTTCCTATCGAGAAAATCTCTCTTTGAGCGTGAGTTGCTCATTTTTGTCGAGAGAAAGAGGAAAGTTAAGGGTAACCAATCATTTATTCTTATCCTTATTGGACGCTCGTTGGGTAGGCAGAGGAGGATTGGCTGGAAGGAAGACCATATTTAGGGCATCCCTCTTGTTCTGGGTGTGCACACCTGGGGGTTCGTTGTGGGTCACTGCCTAACTGGAACCATCATCTCCCGATCCATCCGGATTTGCATCATCTCTAGTGTCTCCCGTGTGGTTAACCTCTATGACATTGATAGATGAATATCATGTGGAGGAGAATATGTCATCTTCAAAATAGGAAGATAATCTCCCACGCCTTCTTCTAGCCTTCCCTTTCATGACCTAGGATTCCCTTCGGACATCCTGACGAAGGGTGACACAGTCAGTTCTTTGATGACACCTTACGGTGCACCTTCCTCCCAGAGGGGATGATGATTCAAATGAAGGGATAGGAATGAAACCCCCTCTTTTGAATGTCCTCCCTAGATGAGAGAATACTAACTCTCGTGGTGGAGGTTGTTGTTGAGGGGGTAATAATGCCCCCATCCCTGAGGGCTAGGGTTGGCTCCGTTCCTTGGATGTTGAGTCTCCAACCATTTTTATTGGTCTTACGGGGGCATTTTTTGACAAAAATTCCCCCAGTCCTGTAGGCTATGGTTGACCCTGGATTGCGGAATTGGCTGCTGATATTGAAACCTGCCTGATCATGTGTGCCCCCATTCGTGGGTGAACTGGGTTTGATGTAGAGTTCTTCTGTGGATCAATCCCTTATGGGGAGGCAGAAAAAGATCGATGATTGGCCTCTCATAGGCGAGAGGCATGTTGTATTCTCTTGGTGGCCTGATTCCGGAGTCTTTTATTTTCTTGTTCCCATCAGGCCTGATGCTTCTAGGACTTAAATAAGGCCTATCTCTATTGGGCGTGTTGCCTTTACTGAGCAGGGAGACCACTCGATTGTCGCCATGACATGATGACTTTGCAAGAAACCATTCCGAATGGGTTCTTCTGGGCAGGGAGCGGAGTGAAATACAATTCTCTCTATTCCCCCCATCCTCTGATATGGACTCCCGTCGGACCGTCACCGATGAGGTGGGGGCACCTGATGCAGTGCACGGAGGCATTCTATCTCCATGATTCCTTTGTGCCTCTCGGGTCGTTTTTTCCGCGATGAATGAAGAGCTTCCGGGTCGATGTGACGCAGGATGTCTCCTATTATGTTGAAATGGTCTACATACCTGTCGTAGGGTAGAAAGCATGATTTTAGTCAGCAGAGGGTTGTCTATATATTATGGCTGATGTTGTTCACGCATTCTTCTGACAACTCTCTGTGTATGTCGAAATGAGAGGTGGCCATGGGTCAAAACATAACTGGTATATCATTTCTGTCTAGTCGTTTCCTCATGTACAACATGTCGACTTACTCCTCCGCCAGTGATTACTCTACCTGGTCATCCCAACAGAGGCACTCGCTAATAGTGTGGTCAGAGGCAGTGGTACTGGTAGGGGATGAATCATCTTGTGGGCAATTCCGAGGCGGTTCAGAAGACGAACATGGCCTCAAAATGTCTCCCGATTGAAGAAGGATTCCATTGGCGACTAACTGGGAATCTGACATGCTTGATCCCGTCCTCCGGAGTGCCTGAGCTTACGAGTGCTTTTCTATGCTTGATTCGGCAGGGGGAGGACCTTCTTGTCGAAATGACATTTCATTGCAGAGAGGACCTTCGCAATGGAGGCCATAATGGTGAGGACTACCATTACTACTTGATGCTTCACTGCATAGAGGAATTTTGCAGTGCACACCCTGGGGAGGACCTCCAAGGCATGTTGCAGCAAGTGTAGGACCTTCTAGATGCATAGCGTTGTTACGTAGAGGACCTTCTCAAAAACTTCCATCATGGTGAGGATGACCATCATGGTTTTATGTTCGATGTGCATCCTGGGGAGGACCTTCAAGACACACTAAGACAAGGGGAGGACCTTCTTGTTTCTTGGGGACACTATGGGGAGGACCTTCGCAATAGAGGTCATGGTGGCGAGGACCACCATCCCTACTGCTGCAATGGCGAGGAATACCATTACAGCTACCGCATGGAGAATATCTACGGGGCACACCCTAGGGAGGGTCTTCAGAATGTATCACAATGAGGGGAGGGCCTTCTCATTTCTTGACGTCTATACGGGGATGGCCTCCGTTATTAGGGTGGCAAGGACTACCACTATGATCTGATTCCTGGTTGCACGGAGTGCCATTGCAACGTAACCCTGGGGAGGACCTTCAGGGAGGGCCACGACATGGGTAGGGCCTTCTTGTAGTGATGAGAGGTCACTAGGGGGAGGGCCTCTACATTTTCAACTATGATATCGAGGACTACCATCATAATATGTGGTCCCATTGCATGGAGGGCATTTGTAGCGTATACCCCAGGGTGGACCTTCAGGGTGGACCGCAGCAACTGGAGGACCTTCTTGTTGATCGATCTTCTGGTCACGTGGAGGGTTTTCGTGAATCACATAAAAAGAGGAGCTCTCGTGATCGATCATTTTATGCCCACGGGGGAGGCCCCCATGGGTGCTCTGGGGAGGTCCTTCAGAGCTACTGGGAGCGACATTGCGAGGAGGACCTTCGCAACTGCGGCTGCCACTACCATAATATGGTAATGTGTGGGCAGAGTTCTGAGCCTATGATGTGTTCTTAGCGTCCTTGGGAACCCCATATTCTAGTAGAGCGGAGTCATGAACCCATTATTTATTTTCTAGCTACCTTCGGCGTGTTCGGGATGCTCTGTTGCATGCAGCGGGGACCGTCTGTTGTTGATGATGGCCTTCACCTTGGGTCCCTGTCTAATTGGGTCCCGTGATGATGTCGGGATATGCCGACAAACATTTTCACTTTTAGTAGGGATATATGCCTTCTCTGGAGCATCCACCATGATGGAAGGGTGTCCCCCAGTTGGAACGAGTGAAGCTACTCGATTTGGTTTCCCTTGCATTGCGGAATATAGCCGGCGACCCTCCTAGGATGGAGCAGGGATGCAGATCTTCTCCGAGTTGGCTATATCGCCCCTTAGATGAGTCGTCTCAATTGGGGAGACGGGCTCACGAGCCCGAATCTTTTTTGTTCCCGCTGATGTAATTACATTATGGAAAGTCTGCAAGATATGATCTGGGATCGATACCTACTCCTCCATCATTGCCAGGATATGTAGGGAGACATCTTTGGATGGAACGGTTTTGAAGTCCCATTCCGGTATTAGAGTAGGAATATCCTTCTCTGGTACTCCGGTGGTCAGTGGGTACTGAAAATTCTCCTGTGTCAGGTTAGGTGAACGAATCTTCCCCTATACCAGGATATGCTGGTTTATCTCTCTGTTTTCCGCTACATCGGGATGGCAGACATTACTAGTATCCACAGGGAGCTGGCCATGTATATATTGGTTTCCCACCATATCGAGTCGGTGGCCTTTGATGGCAGAGAGACGTGCCTGGCTATAAGCAGCCACCACATCTGGGTGGTGGGCTTTGTTTATCGCCACCATATCAGGATGACAGGTGTCAAGAGGACCTGCTAAGAGATGGCCCTGCAGGCGATGGGTCACCACTACATTGGGTTAATGGGCCTCACGACCCTGGGCAGGGAGAGGTGCCTGCCCGGTAGATGTCGTCCTGTGTGAGCAATGATCTTGATGGTGCTCGGTGGGGATGCGCGCATGCTCGCATGATGTAGCCATATCTAGATAGCGGGCTTGGGAGGAGCAAACAGGTATATATGCTGGTTTGTGATGAGTCTCTGTGACTGGGCAGCAGAGCTCCTCCTTAGGGACAAGGGTGATGATCGGTCTCTGATTGTACATTTATCGCCCTCATCGGGTGGTCCGAGGGGCCAGAGTTTGGGGAGCGTGGGCCTAGGTCCTCGTAGTGATGTCCTCCCTGACGAGAGGATGTTGGGTCATGGTGTGATCGCGGCAACGTCTTACAGCAGGGGCCTTGGAGAGGAATCACCGTTCAGTGGGGATGAAGTCTTCAACGTTGACCTCATCCGCCTCCCTAAGATAAGGAAGCTATAGTTTTCTCGTTCTGGGGATAGACTCTCGAAATGGTTCGAGACAGCAGCAGGAGCCATCTAGATCTGCCTTTGCGGCCACTATTGGGAAGGAAACTAGCGAGTCATGGTAGATTGGAGGGTGTGCATGGCCGCCTCCACCATCGGGAGAGTACCGTTAACATGGTACTCTCGGATTAACGCATCTGAGACCCAGCATTGAAGACGCTGGGTAGGTGACAGGGTCCTCCGTTGGTAAGGAAGTATGGTAATTGTTTTGTTGGAAGCATGAGCTTGAGAAATCCTTCATGATGCCATTGGATCAAAGGGAGTTCTCTGTGGTACCGGTAAGAAATTTTACAAAATAAAAACAACAAACCCGTCAAAGCAGCCTCCCATGATCCCATGCAAAATTAATGACCTTTCTTGGCCCTCATTGAGAGTATAAAGAGGCGCATTGTGGGATTAGGTTAAATCTGTCATGCTTGGTTAAAGATTCACGTCGGGTTCACCATTTTGTGTCTCGAACCATTTCCCTTCGAGGAGATGGAGGACTAACGTGCCCGACTGTCGATCTCACTGATGGCTGAGCCCCGCTCGATTTCTAATGTCGGGTACACTGATCTTCATTTTGAAACGCCCAACGGTTCCATATCCAACGATACTTGGACCTACTTTCCAAAGGTAGGCATCTGCTAGGTGGTTTGGCCAGTGATGGTTAAGAACTCACATTAGTTGAAAGGATGGGAAGTCGGGCTCATCGAACCCTTTTTGGGGGAATTATTTCGTATTCCGGGACTCTCTTATAGATTTAAGACGTATTCATATGTTCGAGAATCATTGATTTATAACCAAGCATAGTATCCACGTATTACCCTTGGTTTGAAATGGTCACCTGAACACAGGGGTTCAGAATCATTTATGCCCGAGGTTTACCATCCCTCATTGGATTAATGATCCCAAGGAGTCTGGACTCATTGAGGCAACACTAGGGGTGGTGCGATGAACTAACGTGAAGATAGTCGGATCGAACGGTTTTTTGGATTGAACCTTTTGGAGGATTCCTACGTATCCCTGTAGTGGGGAATCAATGTACTCGTAGTTCACATTGGTGTGTTGGAGAACAAAAGTGATGGTGGACCCAGGGGTTCGATGATGATCGGGCTTGAACCTCTTGGAGGCTTCCTACGTATCCCTATAGTAGGGAATCAAATTCCTCATAGTTAGCATTGGTGGGGCTTACGCTCTGAGGCAGCCCAGAGTAATGGATTGGGGCTTACACTATGAGGAGGCCCATAATAGGATGTCATGGTCGATGCTTACTCTAAGCCCACGTGATTCATGCTCAATGTGAGAAACAAGAGGCAGCAGGGACCAGATGATCATGTCGCGAAAGGTGAATCCATTAGAAGTGGAGTGGGGCTTACGCATAGAGCGGCCCATATGGTCGGGGCTTACTACGAGATGGATGCCCAAGGAGTATTCCTCATGCCTAGCCATGAGGTCATCCCAACCCATTGGTGTTTTGAGGTATATAATGGGGGACAATGCCTATGCACAAGTGCACATGCGAGATAATGCCAAGGGAGTTGGAATCAGTCCAAACAAAGGGAGATGAAAAGTGTGAATTACATGCCTGACATTCCGAATACAATTACGGTGGAATGGAGATGGAGGATGACTATTGACCATGTTTGAAACACAGCATCCATATCATGTTAGCCTGAAATGGGGACAAAAAAATGAGCATCGACTATTGACCATCTTCGAAACACGGGACCTGACACAAAGTGTTGTCAAAATTCTTCTGGGGCGTTGTCCCATGACGATAGGTGAGCCGATGCAGAATGGGACCAGGCCGTTAGGTGGTCCCTTCGGACATGGAAGTGGATGAATATCCAAATTAAGAATACTCAAAGCGTGAGGCGGAGTGATGGAATGTTTGAATAGAATCCAATGCTCTTGAAGGTACGCCACTGTGATCATGGCATTAGGACTCTTATGCTTGGAGCATAAGACATATTTTGTTTGGAGAAAGAGGCATCCTATGTTTAGAACATATGGAATACAACAGTTTGAAGTCACTTAGATAGGAATATTCCCATATAGTTTAACGTCATATGGATAGGACAAGGCCCATACAGTTTAGATTCGTGTGGTTAGGACGACTAGTGAGGAGAGACCTAGCAATGGTTGGTGTAGGACTTATGCAAGAGCATACCTTTCTGGGTGATCCTTGAAAAAGGAGCTTGGTAATGGGCTTATAGGAGAGTCATGAGGAGTAACTCGACTCATAACATGTATAGGACGAATGTTGGGGCGGCGCAAGGGTGCAATGTAAAATTCTATTGACCTGGCCCGAAATGCTTTCGGTGCGACTCTCTATTTTTCCTGGGGGCCAGTGATGGTAGGGAACGCCCGTGGTATGGACTAGCGAGTGCATGGAGTTTTCCACTTGGGGCGGGCCATGTAGGAGCTGGGCGCGAGGAGCTGGCCGTGAGGGAACGGCCGCGGAGGAGATTTCTGTGAAGGACTGGTCTCATGTGGTTCGTGGTTTGGTTTTCCGCGAAGGGTGCCCACGGAGGAGCTGGCCGCGGAGGAGGTGTCTGCGAATGAGATGCCTGCGAAGGATGTCCACAGATGAGAAGACCGCGGAGGAGGCATGCTACAGAAGAGGTTGTCCACGAAGTGGGTTGTCCGCAAAGGGTGTCCGTGGATGAGATGGTTGCCCGTCCGACTCTGCGTCTACGGAGGGGTTCACACCTCCATTTTGCGAACGAAGATGTTCCGTAGAGGGGCTGGCCGTGGAGGGACTATCAGCAAAGGGAAATGGCTAAATGTGGTTCACGGCCGGGTTTATCTTCTACGCTGAAGAGTTCATCTGCGAACGATATGGGGTCCGCTGAGGGTCGTGGGACTTTATCACTCGAAGATATTTCTCCAGTGTCTCCCCATTGGATTTCACCCATCCTCCTCTCCCTTTTTGATTCCCCTCAGTGACTATTTATAGAGTTACGAAGAGGCTACATCGATGGGGAACACAACTCTTTTTGAGGGATCCCATGAAGAAAGCCTCACCTGCGTGTGACTCAGTCATTCAAGATTTATGGAACCGAGTTTTTTGGAATTGCTCCGCAGCCGTGCCCCCCTCTGCCAAATTCCCACGAATGACAACGGTCCGCGGAGGGGGAGGCTCGTGGCGGTGGACCTGCCTGACGTCCGACGATCTTCCTGGTTAATGGCCGCGTAGGCTCTCCGCCCCCATCTCGCGAACGACAATGTTTGTGGGAGGGAGGTTAGCCGAACCGGCCGCATACCATTACTGGGAGCCGGTACGTGGATAGGTTTGGTCCTCTTCCATGTTTTGGGGTAATTGTATTTCCCCCTTGCAGAATTTTCAGGACCCTACAATGTCAAAATGTATTCGAAAAGCATTTATTACATGAATTGTAGAATTCATTAGGAATTGTAAAACATTTTCATACTAAAATCATAAATGGTATGATATATATGAACTTGGTTCTATAATAAAATTTTAATAAAATTATAATAAAATTATATTCAGTATACATTATATTTGAATTAGTATTATGAATATCAATAAAAAATGTAAGGGATTTCTATCTCACTTTTTATTTCCATGAGACACTTGCCTTATGGACCCCAATTTGTTTTGTGAACAATCATATCAAAAATTTATTTTATGATAATTATATTCAAAAATTTCTTGAGTTGTATATATGGACACTTTTACATCTGATATCATAAATCTATTCATACTCATAAATTATTAAGTTTTGTTATATGCTATTCTATTAGGGGGATTATTATTCAATGATAGAAAAGTGATAAATATTTAGTGTTATAATCTCATTATTTATCTGGACTATTTCTAATTGACTCCCCAATATTCAAATACCAATTTCTACCTTTAAATAATTATCATTAATTTTCATATCCTATAGTTATTCAGGATGTCTTCATGTAATGATCCCATTTTTACACTCATTTGTACTTAAATATATTTATAAAATGTTTTTATTAAAATATGTCATTATTCCTCTCTTCGGTCGAAAATAGGCTTTCTTCCCTATCCATGGTCTTGATAGATATTTTATACAATGTTTTAATACCAAATTATGATTTCTAAATTTCCATTTTACACATATTTTACTACTAAAAATTTTAAATTAATCTTCATTTTAATTTCTTAAAAAAGAATTTTTTGTGTTTTATTGATCATGTCCTATCATTTCATTAAATATTACATTATATATTTCAAATTTAATTTTCAAATTAAACTATTTAAAAAATGATCTAAAAGGTTTTTTTAAGGATAGGAAATTTTCATCAACATTTGTTTTAATGGATCAATCAATGTCATTTTACATATAATAATTCATAAATTGTTTTTAATGTTGACTTATTGGGTATTTGATCCAATGATAGAATAATTATTCATTCTATTAATGATTTAGGTTTTTTATGACATGTTTTTATGTAACCTATTAATCTTATATGGGTTACACAAGGAGGAAATGAATATAAAACCATATTTTTTCATGGGTTGTTCAATTATGAAATGATTATGAAACATGTATCTTTTCCAAATCATATGGTATGATGAAATGTTTATGATACCCATTTAATTTCATGGGATACTAAATAATGAATTTCTAAGATATTCTGGAACACATAAATATGATTTTCATTATGTTATAGTGGGACCTATACATCCCTCTATTACATTGGGTAAATATTTTAATTTCTAGAGATGAAAATGGGAAAGAAGGATATGGTCTCGATACACAATGGGAAACAAGTGTGTTTTAATACAAAAACTTGAAATAGGTGTTTCCTGGTCTATAATGGGAAATAGGTGTGTCCTAACCTATAATAAGTACCACGAGTGTCCTAAAACCTATAGGAAATAAGTGTGTCTTGATCCACATTGATGATGGTCTTGGTAGTTAAACTTGTCACATGATATTTATTTATATATTTATTATGATTTAACATATTTATGACATTTTATTATGGTTCATGATTTTTTTTATGAGGATTTGGAACTCTTATATCCCATGTTTTCAGATATTATAATGTTTTATACCATGGCTCATATTTTTAATTTTAGAAAGGTTTGGTAACAAATTCAAACCTTATGTTTATTATTATGTACCCTAATTATTATGTTAAAATTTCATAAGATCCTACATTGATATATCATACGTTTACCCATACTGATCATCTAATCTCACCCTTTCATATGTTTCCTTTTCCCTGGTTATGTATAAAGGTTTTAGGTAGGGTATGTATATGAATAGTACTAAATGGGAAGATTTCTATAGGATAAATTGATGATCAATGATGATTTCAGAACATTGTGTTACATGTTTCCAATAGAATTTAACTATTAATGTCCCCTAGCATGTGGTTGTGTAATGTAATGAATATTTATTAAAAATGATTCCATATCCATGATTGATAGACCATGGTCTCTATAGTTGGAATAAAAATGAATTTATATTTTACATATGTACACTTGGATTAGAAAACAAATAGTGAGATCCCAAGGGATATTTCTAAGGGAATTTCAAGGGATGTCTCTAAGTAGATGTCTTTGGATTATTTAACATATAGATAAAAGTCTTGGGAATTTGGTAAAATATAGTGAGTGTGTTTCTAAATTAATAAAATATCTCTTTTTACAATATAAGTGGATGTGAATATGGTATAGATTTACCTAGTGGTAATAACCATGAAAATAATATATTGATCTGGACTCGATTTGGGACTCATTCTTTAAAATAATTCTTATGGCACACCTGGTTTAACACCCCTAGGGGATATTATTTAGTAATTAAAAAAATATTTATGAACCTTCATGAAGGATTTAAATATATAATGATAGTGAATGGACTTGGAAAAAAATAATTTATCATATATTAATGTGGAAGATTTCATGATTTGAAAACAAATAAGTGATTTTCATAATTATTTTTTCGACTATTACGATTACGGCTTCTCACTATATGATTTTTAATTTTAGTCATTACATGTAACCAAAAGTATTTGGGATAACATTAGATATGGGAGAAAATATACTAATGGTCAACCATATGGGATGAGGACAAGAGTAAGAGGATTTGTGATTATTCTTAATAAACTATCTAAAAATATGATTAAAATGTGAACTTTAGTGATATTCCTAACACATCGATTTATAGGAAGATGGAATTTTATAAAAGATCATTTCGTAATAATCATATTGTATAGAAGACTTAACTTCCAACTTATCATGAAGGTGGGAAGAATAACCTTAAATCATTTCTCAGATAGAGGGCGAGATGATATAAGTGTGTAAAAAGGGTTAATAGTGTAAAAAAATTCAATAGGTTCAATGGATTATGCTTAGAGAACATGGTCATTACCCAAATAAATTTCCTAACACACGAACATATATCTTGGACATGGACGGGATTATTCCATTCCAATCACTTAATTGGAAGTATTAATGTATTTATGTATATGTATTCAAGAATTATGGACTATGAAATATATAATGATTGTTCAGAATATTTTTTTCATTAAAGATTCGAATGTATATGTTGAATGATGGTGATGGAAAGGAAAATTGATTTAATAGTAAGGTGACATTTGGATAATGGGATGGGGCCCCTAAATATGCCACATTTTGTTTTGAGAAAATTTATTTATGATTAGATGAAGAAAATATTTTTATGGATAACGAAAATTGGATAATATTGGTGACCTCATAATTGATATAGTATTGATTGAAAATGTTTTTTATGTTATCTTTGATATAATTTATAAAATTATAAGATATTTTGATTATATTCATTATTATGTGGTTTTATTCCTAGAAAGAGGAATCATGAGTAATTTTATAAAGGATTCATGATACTTTATATTATTACCATGTTTCGAGAGAATTCATGATGAAAGTATTAACATGTTTGGTATGTGACAATCAAGAGATAATTTTTTATTTATAGTAGATCAATTTCATGTTTATTTTGATGGGTTTATTGATGTTAATTATAATTTTTCAATATTTGAAGGGGCATAATGTTAACTTGTTCTGGTATGTTTTATGTTAATCTTTGGTTGATGTTTTTAAGATAAATGTGTTGTTTCCCCATGTGAATATTTATACATATTTATAACATAAACTAACCATTTTATTTTGAGGATAGGTTTATATGGATACAATAAAATTTCATTATTTGTTCATATCTTTAGATCTATTAGTGCTTCATCCATAAACAATTTAAATTCATTTCATCAAATAAGAGATGATGTAAAAATTGAGAAATCCACAACTACTAGGTGATATTTTTCCAATGGAATAGAATGAAATCAAGTATGTATATATTCTTGTGAAAATTATTCCAATTCCTAAAAAGGTTCTTGAAATTTAATTCTATCACATTTACGTTATTTATGATGATATTAATGACCATTTTAGAGCATCCTTGGATATTGGATTTTTCATCATGAACTTTTCATGGACATGTTATTTATCACTCTACATTAGTATTTATGTGTTAATTTTCTCTTCAATCTCCATGTTCCCACTTCTCACTTATGTTTTTCTTCTTGGAATCCCAGTATGTTTAAGGTATCTTAATCGGGAACTCTATCATGTGGATGGAAAGAGTTGTTTACAAGAACTATAAGATGTATACCCGTATGATAGAGGATACCAACTAGAAATGGGGATGTGATAATTATTGTTGGGAGAATATACCCCTTGGATTAAGTGTAATAGAATTATAACAATTAAAAATAAAAATAAAAAAATTAAATTAAATAAATACTGGAAGACAACATTAAAAATGAATAGAATAATCCAATAAGTAATAAAGTAACAATGTAATGAAGTGTTTTAAGGTAATTGAATGTAAGTCTAGAATAATATAAGAAAAAGACTGACAAACTCAATGTCTCAGGTCATGAACCCCATGTCGGTTACATCTCCAAACTCCAGCACAACATCAAACAATCAATAAGCAATAAGGTACATTTCCCTTATCCAAACATGAATCCACCTAATCTACCTGAGTTCGAACAGGCACTTCGAATAGGGTTTGAGTGAAACTTAGTAGGTTGATTCCTCCATTTCTAAATAAAACTAGTCTGATAAGTATTTTATGAAATGTAGAGATAATCATGTGTATTAATTAATTCAATAAATAAAAAAATTTAACAACCTACTTCATCTTCATAAAAAAAATATATATGAGAATGTATTTATACCATACCAAAAATTACCATATAACCAAGGTAAAATAACCAACTATTGTCCCATTATATAATATCGTAGATCATGTTTTATTAGCCAGAAAAGCACAACAATATACCCATGGTATAGTCAAAGAAATACGAGTCAATGTTGTATAATCCTTACAACATTTATGGGTCAAATACCTATAATTATTACAGCATTTAGGGTTCAAATAACAATAATAATTACATCATTTCTAGGTCAAACCCCTATAAGAATTAGACATGGGATTGGGCATAGCCCACTTTCTATAAAAATTATAGAATAAACTAGGTCGAGCCTACTCAATAACTACATTATATTATATTATTTTGAAAGTTCCAGGGTTAAGCCCGATATATAAGCCTTATAACATCAAACACAATTCCTATCATATAGCTTGGATATCACAATATCACATCACTATTCTCAATGGTTAATTATGAAAATTAACATTTTTATTTCCAATGCAACATTCAGTTCATATTCATATTTGATTAATAAATAAGAAAAATCCACAATTAGGGATTATATAACATGAAATCACAGTAGGTAACATGACGTGAAAAACATTATTAAGGACATAAAACAATTAGAAATCCAATAGAAGATAAAGAAATTCAAGGTATAGTATCATTCAATTATTTAATTTAATTTGGGCACACAGAATGGGGGAAAATCATGATATTGAATAATAATTGAAATTATTGAATAGTAGTGTTAATGTTTAGACCCCCTAACATTAAATTAAGATCCAAATACACTTCCAATAGTAAATTCCTATAAGTAAGAAAGTGAATAATGATTTCAAATAGGTTCCTATATCAAAACGGATCGATATAAAAACTAGAAATCAAATCCACCGAAGTATTTAATCACAACGGTTGGAGAACCATGGGAAGAAGAAGAAACATAACCAAATGAACGTACGTGGTCTTGAAGATGCTAATGAGAAATAATAAATGCTGTTTAGAACTCCAAAATATCCCAGATAATTACCTAGGTTTGAGAAGAGAGAATATGTAGTGAAATTGTATTAATTTCTCCTATATAGCATGTTTTGAAACAGTAGTTCTTACATTTACGTGGCATATAAAGCGGTTTCACATTGTGTAAATGTTTTTAATGGATTTCTCTAAAACAAAACATCACCATTGAAATATCTTATTAAAACCCTCAAACAACTACCCGATGTGTAATCCCATTACATGATGTGTTAATGTATTATAGTTGTTTTTTCATTCCATTTCCCTATTTAAACAACCTAGTCCCTCTTCCAAAATTCCCAATTTACCAATAACTCATATTACGACTTATCCCCAATTATAACAAGTCTTAATTAACTCAAACAGAAAAACATCCCCAGATATTAGGTCATTTCCCCCAAAAACGTCTATCGTTAAATAGGTCTCATACATAATGTATGAAATGAAAAATCAAAGAGAAATGTACCTAGAAAAAGATGTAATCTTACTACCTCCCCACCTTATAATAGATAATCCCTGAGCTAATACAACTTTCACTATGATTTCTCATTAAGAACGTCTGATGAATGTGTTCTCATATCAGACACTCTCTCTCAAGTGTCCTCATAAACTCTCCCATTCTTCAAAAATAATCAAACCAATGTTATAATCAGATCCCGAAGATACTCTTCACTACGATCCATTTACCATATTGTCTGTTCCTTAAAAGATGGATCAACACAAATCTATGTATCTTCTACGTCGATAAAATGGGAAGTGTCTAAATGATATATCTGTAGTTTGGATTTTTGGAAAACATCATTCATGTAAGAGTATCAGTGTGGAAGGGATTAACGTTATGCCATTAGACTAGCACATTCCACCATTTCAAATATCATGAAAGGCCTGGGCACTAGCCTTACTGGTTTCCTAGTATGGAGTTTCCCAAATATAGTAGTCACCTGATGGAAAACATGATAACCTACATCCAATTATAGAGGTCATATCTTATGTTCAGCTTTTGAATTCATCCATATCTTTATGGTCACTCACTGATGTTTGATAATCTAAACCTATTCAGTTGTCTCCTATACAATACTACATCCAACCGGTACTAACTCACCTTCCCCAAACAAACAACGAGGTGACCAGCATTATCTTCCTTGAAATGACTCAAAAGGTTTCATGTGGATTTATTCTTGAAATATATTATTATATGAAAAACTATATAAGTTCCATATTTGTCTTCCATGAACCACAAAAATCTAAAAACAAAGTCTCGTAAAATATCCTCTAGAACATGAATAGTCAATTTGGATTGACCATCACTGATTATATGATGTGTTTTTCTTAAAAGAACTCATGATCCTAGGTCCTTATGAATATCGTACCATAAACATGATTTGAAATGAGGATCTCTATATAAAATGATACTCCTAGAAACATTGTGCAACCGAACGACCTCGCACTTGAAAAGATTTCCTTGATCATTAACTATGAAGGATTGCCTAATATTTGAAATTTGGGATACCATATTTAAAAGATCTAAAACAACTGATACAAAATACTTTTAATGGGATTCCTTGGGAAATCCTATCAGAAATTCCTCTTCGCCATCATCCCATTTCCACTCTAAGATGGGTGTAGGATACAGAATCCTTTCTCCCATATGATGCTCTTCCTTAACCTACTGACAATTGAAGAATCTAGCCATGAATATTTACACCTCCTTGTTCATTCCTTAACACTAGTGTAGTCGATGGAGATCACAATACACATTGGTTAAACTAGATTGCACCTCCAATATATAAGTAAGAAACTCCTTCATTAGTTCCTCACAAAAGAACATAGGAAACCACACTCCGCAATATAATACAATAAAGTCCAAACTATTGAGAGACCATACTGATGGTGTCTCCCCACCATATAATTTATCTCTCGAAACCGATCGAACTGGATCATACAACTTCATGGTATTAATCTTATCCCAAATAATGGTTATAACTAATTTCAATTCCACAGCTACTCACCCATGAGATTCCTAAACATCTAGATGCATGCCTGCAAAAAGGGACATTATTTTCCACTCATAACAAGTCTCCTATAATTCCAATTTCTCTATCTTCTTGGTCAATGTGTCAGCAATGGTGTTTCTCTTTACTTGTTCATAATCCAATTCAAGTTAAATTATTGTAGATATATGACCCACCTCCTTTGTCAAAGGTTAAGGATCGAAAAAGAAAAAGATTTACATGAGTCCCTTGTTATCCATGTATGCCACAAACCTCTCACCCATGATATATTTGAAGTCCCCTGTCTGGATCCAAGTATCACTAAGATGGGGAGGGGTTAATCACTGATATCGTTTATTTTGATGTTTCCATTATTTTTTAAACAATCTTCACCTCCTCTTAAAGAGTTCTTTCCCTACTTAACACACACAACCATAGGAATCCCAGATTTACAAGGTTTACTACTCAAAAATAGTTACTATGACCTTAGTATGGTATGTAAATAATTTAGTACTACTCAATACACTAGAAAACAATACTTTTATGTGGAATACAATGAGTAGGATATTCTGTTTCAGCTCACAGAGTTCCTTCACAAAGCTCTAGTGCAAAGCTCCTAGCTTGGTAGAGAACCCTAGTTCACAAATATGTCTAGTTCGTAGAGATTACTAGATCATAGAGATCTCTATTTCACAGAGCACATATTAGTCTCTATGAATTTCACTTCCAGCGCAAAACTCATGGGTTCTCCGCGAATCTCCTTTCCCTCACGGAGCTCATTGTATTCATAGAGACAGCTTTCACCATGGACCTTACTCACAATTCAAGAGCTCTAAAATTGTCATTATGTCTCTATACTTATCTTGATGGGTACAGGCCTATTTATAGCCGTTTTCACTAACTCTATAACCTTCCATCCACATCATCTCTACTTCAATACCAAATTGTAGAGACTTGATATTTCAGCTGAAATTCACTCTGTTTTGAGAAGCACGATGACTATTTTTTGGATTAACAAATCTCCTCATAAATCACGATGCGTTCTTTCAAATATATTGTGCTGCAAACAATTTTATCATGGAGATTATCTCAACCTTCCTTTAATTCCTCACCAAATTTTACAAATTGAAGATATTTCCATTCTTCTCATTCTTCCTTGACAACAAAATAAAGTACTTATTTCCTTGAAAAACATTATCATCCAACATAGTCCCAACAATATCCCCTTGTGGATTTTGTTGTGAACATTCCTAAAATGATAAAAAATTTGTTTCATACTGTCATTATACATCCATTCTTTAACCATTGCAACAAATAGTTAGGATAGTTCACACACTTACATGCTAAAATCACTTCTTTTACACAACTCCCCCTTTATGAATGCCTCCATAAGAATAGATATATGAAAATTCTCCCCCTTGACAACAATATCCAAAGGTAATATGAGAGATGGGATAGATACAAGTATCTCAACATTTATGAGAGGGAGGTCGGTCACCCATGTTCAACCTCAATTTAGAAAATGGTTGTTTTGGTAATGGTTTTGTGAATATTTCATCAACTTGTTCCGATAAAAAAATACACTATACACTATATTAATTATTCTCCACCTATAATTTTATGAAGTGGTAATTTATATCAATTTGTTTTGAAAGAAAACATTTTATCAAATTCTTTGTAAAATAGTTTTCACTTTGTTTATCACATCCCACGACTAAGGGTAGCTTTACATCAATAATGAGATCTTCTAACTAAGTCTTCATCCACATGAGTTGGGTATAAACATGAGTAGCAACAATGTAAACATCTTCAGTTGTTCTATGTGTTACAAAATTCTGCTTCATTGGATTCCAACTAACCCACATTTTCCCAAGGAAGGAAATTCCACCATATGTTGATCTTCTATCTTCAATACTTCCGGCACAATCATCATCTAAATACCTGAATATATCAATATTTTCTGACCTATTGTACATAATTCCAAAATTTGATGTGCGATTGAAATATCCAATAATTATTGTTCCGGAAATGAATATTTATTCTATAAGAGCATTCACAATTCTTGCACATAATGTAACAACATAGAATTTTTCAGGTCTTGAGGAAGTCAAATATAACAGACTTCTAATCAGCTTTTGAAACTCTTTCGGATCAACTTCATTTCATTGTACATTTTTAAAAAATATTGGTTCCCACTGAAATCAGTGTGGACACTGGTTTCAAATTTTCCATTCCAAACAACATCATAAGTTCCTTAAAATAATTTTGTTGAGAAATTAAATTGTGGTTCCTCTTCTGTAAAATATGAAACCCATGATAGTATTTCATTTCACCGAGTATGGATATCTCAAATGAATTCTTCATCCCCTTAGTAAATATATCGCATGATCTTTCATCATTTACAGCTAATATAACATCACTGACATAAATAATTATGATGATATAAAATCATTACATTCCTTGATATAATGACTGTTTTCAACTCTTCCTTCCATGAAATTTGACTTCCTCTAGAAAGTATCCAATTTAAAATATCTTTCCCTCAGAGCCTGTTTAAGCACATTCAGGGCCTTCTTCAACCTGCATACATAAATTTCAACCTTACTAATAATAAATCCAAATGGTTTCTTAATGTAAACATCCTCGTCAAGATCGGCATTCAAGAATGCATTTTTTATGTCAATTTGAATGATTTTTAACCTCTATGTGTAGCTATAGGAAGATAGATTGTTATTTTTTCTAATTGTGCCACTAGACGTAAGGTTTCATAGAAATCAATTCCTTTAATTTGTGAATACCCTTTTAAAATGAATCTTTCATTGTCTCTTATCACTTCACCTTTTTCATTTATAATGTTCTAGAAAACCCACTTTGTGCCAATAATGTTCTTTTTATCCATCTTAGGTACAAGTTCCCTTATACCATTATTCTTTATCTGATCAAGAACTTATTTCATATCTTGAACCCATTTCGGATTCTAAAAGGATTCATTTACATCCTTTGGTCAAAATTTCTAATAGAGATAAGTTTGTGTAATATCATTCGTTGTTCTTTTTCTTTGAACCCTATGATGTTGATCTCTAATAATGTTCTGAGCCTCCACTGGTTTGCTCATCCTAGGACGAGCTATTTGAATTTCATCCTCATCACATTAGATTGATGTGTTTGACTCTTCTTATTGAGTAGGATTAACAAATGATACAACAATATCCGAATTGATAAAAAACCATCTGTAACCTGCTCAATTTCCACGTCTACATACAATTACTTTTCATTCTCAACATTTTCAACAACTTTTACATCTACAAAATAAATAATTTTTCTAGTTTATTTGTTGAATTAATCTATATCCTCTTCCTTTTGTAGTATAGTCAATAAAAGTTCATTTATCTTTTCTTTTCTCAAACATTACAAGGTTTCCACCTTTATTCTTTATAATGCATGGACTCCCTAAAACTCTTAAATGTTTCGGACTGGGTGTTTTTTCATAGAACATTTCATATAGATTAATAACTGAAATTGGAATATAGAAACATTAGTTCTAAATATACACTACAGTTATCATGGATTACCTCTAATAATAATGAGAAAGACTATGTTCATGCCACATAGTTCTCCCCATTTCCACCAGACTTCTATTCATTCTTTCAGCAACCGCATTTTGTTGAGGTGTTTATGGTGAAATTAACTCAGGGTCAATTCCAGGATTCCCAAAATAACATTCAAACACAACATTCATATACTCGCCACTATTATCAGTTCTCAATATCTTTACTAAATACTCACATTCCTTCTCTTTATTCTTCCTTAAATTGTAAACCATTTACAATAAATATGACTTATGTCTCATGTACATAACACGAGTAATGAAAATAACGTCATCAATGAAAATAATTAATTACATATCTCCATTTGTAGATTTAATGTTCATTAGTCCCCATATATCAGAATATATTAGTTCTAAGTGACTTTTTGGGAAAATGTAAAATCTCTTATGCATTGAGTTTGTAATCTTCCCTTTCCCCCAAATAGTGCAACACCAATCTTATCTTCTGAATAAATCAGGCATATATCATACACTATCTTTCATTGATAACATTCACAAGTTTCTCTGACACATATGTTCCAGCCTTTTATTCTATAACTGATTTTCAACCACCATACCCATGTAACAAGAGTCTTGTACATCACTAACCTGGAACAAATTCCCTTTTATATGTTATCATCTTGTAACTACATTTCCATCATTTTCCCGTTTCACAACAAACCCATATTTTCTAAAGATAACATTGTTTCATCGCCACATAGTTGTGATACACTTATCAGTTTGTGTTTCATCCCATCAACATAGATTGTTTTCCTGGATTTCATCTTTTCTTTTCCAATGATGGATGATCCAACAACTTTGATCTATAAAGATTCATCATTTCCAACTTTCATTTTTCCTTCTTTGAAATCATTCACATTCTTTAATAACATTAAGTATCCTATAATATGACATGAAAAATTACTATAAAGGATCGAGGGTCATTCTCCTTTCATATCTTTTAATGTATTTTCAATAATTAGGGATTTTTTTCATCATTTTTTTCAACTTTCTGTTATGATTCTCCGAATTTCCTAGCCAAGTCAATGTCTTCTATCCAAACAACCAAGCACTATTTCATTTTGGACATATAAAATCGTTCTTTCTTAGCCATTAAAATATCATGCTTCTTCGAATTTTTAAAACACATTCCTTGTTCTGGTAACACAATCATACAACCCTTAGTAAGATGTCTAGGTCGATCACATCTTTAAATGATAGTTTCTACTGGTTGGAATTTATTATCAACTTTCAAACCAACCATCTCATATATATTCATGACTTTCTTTTTAGTTTTTTTATTTTGATATGATTGACTCCCCCTTAGTACATTTATTTCAAAGAGTGTGGAATAATATTAATGTTGTCGGTTAAACCAACACATATTTTACATGTGTCTGAATCCACCACAATACCAACAGTATCCATAGAATGAATATTTCCATCTGAAACATCCATACTTAATGGAGTTGTGGACAAGATTATTTTGAAATGATTGACTCCCTCTCATTACTTTTCTTTCAATGAATGTGGAATAGAATTAATATTTTTAGTTGATCCAAAACATATTTTACATGTGTTTGAATCCATCACAATACCGGTAGTATCCATAGAATGAATATTTCCATCTGAAACATCCATATTTACTGGAGTTGTGAACATGATACTTAGCAATATTCTTACCAAAACCTTGTTGACCATCGAACATAATATTTTTAGTTTTAACTTTATTAATCAGCTTAGATTTTGGTTCTGAATTACCAAATCTAGAATTAATATAAAATTTTCTAGATTATGGATTTTTAGATACTTCTAATTTATCAGAACTGCTGAATTTTACTACATACAAACCCTTTCCATCATTCCCACTATCATAACAAGTTCAATCTTTATTTTTCAACCATTAATGGTGTGATTTGTTGATCCTTCTCAGGTTTATTCTTATTTTAACTTTTACCAGCTTTTGAACTTTCTGTTAATTTCCTCATTTTAGAAAGTTTGTGTAAGACAAGTTCCAACTCATCTTTTTTTTCCATCAGATTTACTTTCAGATGATCATTATGATCCTTTTAAATCTATATATAATTTTTCATATCATCAATATCCTTTTCAATTTTTTCTTTCTTATTACGAACAACATTCTTGGTTATTTAATAAAGAGTTTTCATTTTTTTTAATTTACTATTTTTCTTCTGAAGACTTTTGATTTTTCCAACAAATTCTTTCATTTATTCTTTCATATACTGTTAATGTTGAGTTTCCTCTACTTCTATGTTACTCCGCTCAAAATATTCATTATTCACTATTGAAAAAATGCAATCTATCTATCTTTCATAGAAATTGATTTTTCAAATTCGAAGTCAATATTTTCAAAATCATTGTTTTTTGATAAAAAGATTCTTCTTTTTTATTTGAAGTTCTTTTCATCCTTACATATGCCAGAATATTTATCTTTTTAACCCTATTTCTTTTATGAATTTCTTGGTATTTTGTCGTCCTCATCACGGTCTTCATATTTCCATTTTTGAATATATTAGCTACAAAGTGTCCAGCATTTCCACTTTCAAAACATTTCAAAGGGAGCCTGCCTTTGTATTTCTCTGTGCCACGTTTCAAATTTTTAGAAAATAAGGATAAAATAACATAATTTTTTTTTGAAAAACCTCATTTTTAGAGTCATATCCACCACCTTCATCTTAAATAATAAAATTCTTTGACCTCTCTTTCTTTTCAGACTTGAATGAAATTTCACTATAATATTTTTCTTTCCTATTCATGGCCTTCTCCCCTATCATTTCATAAGTTATTAGAGTTTTATGAAAATTATCCATATATAATGTTTTAGGGTCTATGTCTTCAAGTGATGAAACATTAGAATCAGATTTTCCAGGAATAATTCTCAATATATTTTCAACAACTGTAGAATCCTCCAAATTTTCATAAAGACATATGATTATACTTGTAATTTAATTTATACTATTAAATAAGTCCCTAGTAGGTTCATGTAAACCAATGTTTAAGTCTTTATAGATCATACTCTTTATTTGATGTTTTTTTCTTCAATTTTGTATTTCATTCATAGATGTTTTTTAGTTTGTCCTATATTTTATTGGATGTAGCAACACATTTCCCTATTATAAATTCACTATCATAAATAGATTTTTTTAGTTATTTTTTATCTATTCCATTATTCTCATGATTCTTCTTATCAGTAGGAGTAAGAGAAACCTTTTCATTAATAGTAGGAAATACATTTTTGGTATCTTAAATAACATCATATCCAAGAGGTATAAGATAAGGCATCATTATATGTTACCTGATATGATAATTCTTCCAATTAAATACCAGAATCCCCTTATTATTCTCACAATTTAGATTCTCCCTCAGAACTTATCTTTAAAACATCAACAAAGAACAATCAACTATAACCTATCCATCTGATACCAATTAAATTTCATAGTTAGGATCTATGTATCACAGAGAGGGGGAGGGGTGAATCAGTGATATCTTTTACTTTTATGCTTCCTTTCATTTTGAAATAACCTTCACCTCCTGTTAAAGAGTTATTTATATGTTGAACGGACACAACCCTTGGAAAGCATGATTTAATGGTTTACTACTCAACCAAAGAAGCTACGCCCTTCGTATTTTATGGAAATAATCCAGAACCACACAATTGACAAGATGAAAATCCAATGATGTGGATTACAATGAATAGTATAATCCCATTCACTCGTGAAGTACATGGGAGATAATCCTCATGTTTGTGTTCACCATCTTAGAACCAATAAGATAATGAAATATCTCTGTGCTTCGTGACTTATAGTCACAAGTTTGATCATTGAAAAAAAATATTCTCTTTCCAATACATAAGCTGATAGGAACTACCTGGACTTCATAGAAATAATTATTCATATACTCCACACAAATGTTGATCCAGTTTATATCACTTATCACTGAATTTTGGTACTCAAATATTTAGCTCAAAGGGCTCCTTTGTGAAGCTCCCAGCATCGTAGCGCACTGTAGTTTGCAAAACTCTCAAGTTTATAAATCGAATTATATCATAGATCTCACTATTTCATGGATTAGAAATTTGTCTTTGTGAAATTAACTTCCTTCTCAAAGATCAAGGGATCACTATGATGCTCCTTTACCTCGCAGAGCTCACTCCCTTCACATATCTCACTTTCTCTACGAACATTCTTCGCAATTTGAGGGCTCTAAAATTATCGTTAAGTCTCTACACTTATGTTAAGGGGTAGGGTCATATTAATAAGTTTTTTCCATCAAATCCATATCATATTTGTCACCTCATTTCCATTTCATCACCAAATCACAAATATCTAAAAATTCTTCTAAAATTCACTCTGTTTTGCGAAGAACGATGGCTATTTTCCACATTCACAAAAATCATCGTAAATTGAAACATTTCCATCAAATTCTTTTTGCAGGAACGATTCAACTTCTTCCTTTTCATTGTCACAATGATACATTCTCAATTTTCTTCTCTACTGAAATGCATTCTTACATATATATTCACCTATTCTATTCGTGAAGCTCTTCGTAATCGCAAAGAACACCATAAAAATTCTTCAAGCATTCGCAAAATCTTCTTCATGAATCTCATCTTCAAGAAATTCTTGAATTTTCCATGATTTGATGAGATCTTCATAGAAATATAATTTTATCACTGTTAGCCCAACTCCAAATTTTGGTCTCCAAAAATTTGACAAACACTGGAAAACTACGCCACCATAGAAACCTGCTTCTACAAAACCAACGATGCAGATTATCAACATTGTTTCTCCCCCTTTACTTCATAAGGGTTGAATATCGAGTTCTCTTACCAATTTATGATCTTTTTGAAATAAAACCAATAACACATAATCAGATTTATTGTGGAATGTATCATAAATTTCTTATATTTTCTCACCAACTTATACAAAGTGAAGTGATTTCCATTTTTCTCAAACTTCCTTGACAAAAAAAGACAATACATAGTTCATCCAAAAAAAATCATCCAACCTGGGCCCAACAATCTCTCCCTTTGGTTTTTTGTCAACCAAGGTCCACAAATCACTGAACTTCGAATCCTTGAGCAATGGGTTACTTATAAATAATTCTATTCCTATGTGAGCTAACAAAATGTAGGAAACACGAATTATTGAGAGAAACACATTGTCGTCCAAAAGTAGTAACTATGAAACCACATCACATCATCATTCCTCCTCATCCCTATTCACACCATCAATATTCCAGAAATGATAAAAAATTGTTTCCTACATCCATTCAACAAGCATTCTACAAACATTCCAATAAATAATTAGGACTTTTCACACACATACATATTGAAATAATAGCTTACCCATGACTCCCCCTTTATATATGCCTCCATATGGATAGATTTAGGAAAATAATCCCCCCTGTAAAACTCTATCCAAATGTAAGAAGAGAGAGGGGACAATACAGGTACCTCATCCTTGATGAGACAGAGGTTGGACACCCATGTTCCACCTAAATTTAGAAAATGGTTCCATCAGTATAGGTTTTGTGAATATGCTTGCAACTTGTTCCGGTGTAAGAATGCACTCCAGCCTCAATTCATTCTTCTCCACTGATTGTTTGATGGTGTAATACTTTATATCAATGTGTTTTGAATGAGAATGTTATACCAGATTCCTTGTATGATTGATTGACCTCTAATTGTCACATCCCAAGAAGAAGGTTATAATTTATTCTATAAATTGAAATTCCAATTGAGACTTCATCCACATGAGTTGGGTAGTAGATTATGTTGCAGAAATGTACTCAGATTCAACTGTTATAAGAGTAACTAAATTATGTTTCAAAGTATTCCAACTAACACAACTTTTCCCTAGAAATAATACTCCACCAGATGTAGACCTTATATCATCAATGTTTACTTCCAATTAAGAATTTGAATAACCAAATATATCAACATTTTCCCATCAATCGTTCTTGATTCCAAATTTTTTTGTTCCATTGATATATCTCATAATTATTTTTCAAGAAATCAAATGTGACTCTTTAGAATCTATCTAAAATCTTGCATATAAGGTAATATCATAGATGATGTTGGGTCTTGAGGTAGTCAAATATAACAAACTTCCAATCATCTCTTGAAACTATTTTTAATCAACTTCCTTTCCTTCTCCATATTTAGAAAAAATGGTTCCCACAGAAATTGGTGCGGAAACTGGTTTTGAATATTCTATTCCATACTTCATCAAAAGTTCCTTAGCATATTTTTCTTGGGAAATGAAAATGTGGTTCCACTTCTGTAAAATATGAAACCTATGAAATTATTTCATTTCTCCCAGCATAGACACCACAAATGACTTCTTCATCTCCTAAGAAAATGATTCCCCTAATCATTCATCATTTCTAGCAATGATAATGGAATAAACAGAAACAATTACGATGATATAATGCTCATTACATTCCTTAATATTAATATTGCTACCAACTCTAGCTTTCAGTAAATTTATCTTACTCAATAATGTATCCAATTTAGAATACCATGCCATCTGAGCCTATTTAAGACCATACAATGCCTTCTTCAACCTACACACATAACTTTTATCCCTCCCAATAACAAATCCCCATGGTAGAAAAATGTAATCTTCTTCGTCAAGATCAACATTCATGAATTCATATTTTACATCAATTGAAAAGTTTTTCAAACCTCACTGTGATGAAATTTCAAGAAAGATTCTGATTTTTTCTGACATTGCAACCAAAGAAAAGGATTCATAAAAAACAATTCCTTCAATTTATTAATACCCTTTGCAAACCAATGTTTATTTGTTTCTTATCATTTCACCTTCTAAATTCATCTAATTTCAGAAAACCAAATTTGTTCCAATAATGTATTTTTTGTTCATATTAGGTACAAGTTCTCAAGTATCATTATTTTTTATTTGATCAAGCCCTTCATTCATAGACTAAACCCATTTGGTAAGCTGAAATGATTCATTTACATAATTCTATTCAACTATCGAATTGATAGATGTGTGTATAATATAACTCATTGTTCTTCTTGTTTAAAACCACTAATTTTCATCTCCAATACTATTTTGAGCCTCCTCTTGTTTACTACGCCTAGGATGATCTATTCAAATTTCATTATCATCACTTGAGATTGCTGAGTCTGATTCATCTTCTTCAGTACGATTTATATAGTTTATAGAAATATTAGAATCTTTAACAAAATAATCAATATCCTACTCAAATTCCACATCTGTATATGACTGATTTTCTTTCTCAACATTTTCAACAATATTTACATCTTCAGAATCAATACTTCTTCCTGTTTCATTGTTGAGACATCTGTATCCTCTTCCTCCTAGAGAATATCCATGAAAACATCCACTGTATCCTCTTTTATCAGCCCATACATGGTTTCCACCTTTCTTATTTATAATGCATGGACTCCCAAACATTCTTAAGTGTTTCAGAATTATATTTTTTCCATTGAACAATATTTATAGAGTCATTTCTGTTTTTGGCCTCTAAAAACATCAGTTATTAATATAGACTCGTGTTTTTATGGCTGGACTCCAATATTAATGAGAAATACTATGTTCAAGAAACATAGTTCTCCCTATTTCCACAAGACTAATATTTTTTAATTCAGAAACCACATTTTTTAGAGGTTTATATGGTGAAATGAACTCTTGATGAATGATATTCTTATCAAGATAAATTTAAAACACTTATTTTTTATACTAACCACCATTATCTTTTCTCAACTCCTACCCTAAATACTCACATTACTTCTCCACATTCCTCCTGAAAATCTTATAAATTTTCAGAGAATCTGACTTATGTCTCATGTACATAACACAAGAAATGCGAGTAAATTCATCAATGAATGTAATGAAGTAGTTATCTATGATTGTAGATTTCTTTCCCATTACCCCATAGATATCAGAATGTATATGACACAAGGGTCATTTTTAGGGATTGTCAACTCTTTTATGAATAGAGCTTGTAATCTTCCCTTTCTCACAAATAGTGCAACACCAATCACTTCTTATTGATAAATCAAGCATTTCTCATACACAATCTCACGTGGATAACTTGAACAGGTTTATCTGACACATATGTCCCAACCTTTTGTTCGATAACTGATTTTCATCTACCATACCCATGTAAGAAGAGTCATGTACTTCACCAACATGGAACTAATTCCCTTTTTCACATTAGCCTATTGTAACTGTATTTCAATCATTTTTACTTTTCACAACAAACCCACCTTCTCTGATGATAACATTGTTTTCCTCATCATATATTTGTGAAACACTAAACATGTTGTGTTTCATCCCATCAACATATAGTGTTTTCCTAGATTTCTTCTTTTCTTTTCCAATGATTTTTTATCCATATCCTTTGATCCTTAGATTTGCATTATTTCCCAATTTCATTATTCCTTCTTTGAAATCTTTCACATTCATTAACAACATTAAGTCTCAATTTCATATGAGACGAACAAAAACTATCCAGGATTCATGGTATTTATTCTTTAATTTCTTTCAATGAAGTTTCATCAATTAGAACTTTAATTTCATCCTTTTCTTCCACATTCTATTATTATTCCTCTCATTTCCTAGATAAGTCAATGTGTTTATACCAAACATCCAATCACTCTTCCATTTCAGACATAGAAAATTTTTCTTTCTTACCATTTAAAATCTCTAGCATCTGAGAATTTTTCAAACACTTTTCTTGTTCAGCTAACAAAATTAATCAACCCTTATCAAGATTTCTAGGTCGATCACATTTTTAACAGAGAGTTTCCAATGGTTATAACATATTCTCAACATTAAACCAACATTCTCAGATATCTTCTATAAATTATTTTTAGGTTATATCTTTCGAAAATATTGGCACCCCCACATTCCTTGTCATTCAAATCTGGTGGAATAATACTAATAGTTTAGGTTGAACCAAACAATATTTTCCATGTGTCATAATCCACCACATTACCAATTGTAGCCATAGAATGAATATTTCCCTCTAAAACATCCATACTAGCTTGATATGTGAACATGATTCTCAAAAATATTCTTACCAGAACTCTGTTGACCATCAACCTTCATATTTTTAATTTTAACTTTATTTTTCAGCTCATATTTCTATTTATAATTACCAGTCCCATAAGAAATAGAATTATTTCTAGACTGGGTATTTTTAGATGCTTTTTATTTGTTAGTATTTCTACCTTTGACCACATACGTAACATTTCCAACATCATTCTTATTATAAGTAGTTCCATCTTTATTTTTATCCTTTGAAGGCCTATTTTTTGAAACATCTTATGATTATTCTTAGTAGAACATTCAACATCTCTGGTAACATAGTTTCTGTATCTTCTAATCCTTTCCTCACCTTTAGAAAGTTTATGTTTGAAAACATCTAACTCATCATATTTTTTCATCAAATTTATTCCAAATGGTTATTATGATTCTTTTCACTATCATGTGAATTTATCAGATCATCTATCACATTTTGGAAATTTTATTTCTTATCTAGAAAACGTTTTTGGTTATTTAATGAAAATAATTCATTTTTTGATTTCCCATTTTACTTTTCGTGACTTTTGATTTTTCCAAAATATTCCTTCATATCCTCATTCAGATACTATTCATTTTGAGTTTCCTCTTCATTAGTGCTAGTGCATTCATAATCTTCATTATTCACTATTTCATAAAAGGTACTCAACCTAGCTTTCTAAGAAACATATTTTTCAGATTTTGTGTCAATATCATCATCTTATTCAATTTTTTGACAAAAAATATTCCTTTTTATTTGAAGAACTTTTTATCCTGACTATTTCTAGAATATTAATATTTTTCACCCTTCTTCTAATCTGTACTTCTTGGTCTTCTGTCATCTTCAACACTGTCTTCATCTTTCCCTTTTTTAGGAAAATTTCTTCAAAGTGTCCAAAAGATCAACATTGAAATCATTTCAATGGTGATTGCCATTGTATTTTTCAGTTCCTCATTTCACGTTTTCATAAATATATCATAAAATTTCATCAAAATCTAGACATACCTTGTTTTTAGAGTCAGATCAAATAATGACATCTTCAATAAAAAGATTCTTCACCTTTTATTTCATTTCGTATATGTAAGAAATTTATCTATCCTCTTTTTCATTGATCTTCATGGACCTATCCCTTATCATTTCCTATGTTATGAGAGTTATATGAAAATCATCTAGAGATAATGTTCCATGCTGTCTACCTTCCAGTGTTAAAACATCTGAATCAATGTCTAGAATAATTCTTAAGATATTCTCAATAACTCTAGAATCCTCTAACTTTTCACCAAGAAATATGATTGTACTGACAGTGTTGTTTATCTTGGTAAAGATGTCCCCAATAGATTCATTCTCATCCATCATTATGTATTTATACATCAGCCTCCCGATTTCATGTTTTTTCTTAATTCACTTTTTTATTTCATTCAGAGAAGTTTTTTAGTTTTTCCTATATTTCTTTGGATGTAGTGACACCTTTAACTCTTAAAAATTCACTCATAGAAAGAGATGATTGTAATTAATTTTTATCTCTTCCATCTTTCTCAAGATTCTTTTTATCAGTTGGTGTTAGAGGAAAATTTTCATCAATGGCCAGAAATACATCTGTTGTAGTTTCAGTAAATTCATATCAAAGGGACATAAGATATTGAATCCTTTTATCATTCAATATATGATAATTCTTCCAATAAAATATTGAAATCCCCTTAGTATTGACGTAATTTAGATTCTCCATCATAACATCTATCTAAAACATCAACAAAGACCAAATGAAGGTTAAATGTCCCTCTAGTACCGATTCAAGTTCCCAATTAGGATACAAGTATCACTGATAGGGGCATGGGTGAATCAATGATATATTTTTATTTTTTTGTTTCTTTTCTTTTTAAACTTCATTCACATCCTTTTAAATAGTTCTTTCCCTACTGAACGCACCCAACCAGAGGAACCCAAGATTTACAAGGTTCACAAGTCAACAAGAGTACCTACAACCTTGGTAGGGTACATAAATAATCCATTTCCACAAAATCTACTAGAAAATAGTGATTTTTGTGGAATTCAACGAGTAGGATAACACTATTCACTCGTGTAGTACATGGGAAATAATCTTCATGTATGAGTGCATTTTCTTGGCACAAATATGGTAATGCAGTATCTCTATGATTCATCAAAAAACATCAAAAAATTTATTATTGGAAACAACCATTTTTAACCTATCTAGATGCTCATAAAAACTACATAGACATCGTAATAATACTTAGTATTATACCCCAGACATATCTTGATGCAATTGAAAGAACTTATCAATTAATTTTTGTACTAAAATCTCCAGCTCACAGAGCTCCTTAGCAAATATCCAAGCTTCATAAATCACTCAAGTTTGCAATGATATCTAGTTAGAAGAGTATACTAGATCACATAACTAACTATTTTTAGAGCACATATTGGTCTTTGTGAATTTCACTTCCTTTGAAAATATCAAGGGCTCAGAGTGAAGATCCTTTCCCTCTGGGAGCTCCCAGCCTTCACAGAGCATGCTTTCTCCATGAACCTTATTTGAAATTGGAGATCTCTAAAATTCCTATTATGTTTCTATAATTATATCAAGGTGGTAGGGGCCTATTCATTGGAAAATCCAACCAACTCCAGAACCATCCATCGACCTCAACACCATGTCAGAACCAAATCATAGAGCTCTAAAATTTCTTTTGAAATTCACTCTATTTCACGAATCATGATGGCTATTTTTTATTTACAAAACTCTTCGTAAATCAAGAAGTGTTTTTTCAAATCATTTGTGTCACCACGATGGTCATTCTTCCATTTCACCACCATAATTCTCCACTCTCAATTCTATTCGTTGGAGCAATGCACATTGGAAAACCTCTTCAACTATGCCATTCACAAAGCTTATCGTAATCGCGAATAACACTATCAACATTCTTAATGTCCTCACAAAATAATCTTCATGAATCCCATTTTCGTGAAATTCACCCATTTTACATTTTTTATGATATCTTCATGTAAATCCAATTCTATCTCAACTCTAAATTCTGGACCCCAAAAATTTGGAAAATATTTGAATACTATGCCACCATAGACACCTGCTTTTGAAAAACCAACCGTGGTGGTTGTCCACATAGTTTCTCCACCTTTACTTCATAGTGCCTACATCACAAGTTATCCAACCAACATATGATATTTTTGAAATACATACCAGAAAAGCATCGTTAGATTTATCATGGAATGAATCATAACCATTTTGTGTTTACTGTCCCACTTATACAATGTGAAGCGATTTCCATTCTTCTCAAACTTCCTTTACAACAAAATACAATAAATTGTTCATAGAAAAACTACAACATCCAACATGGTCCCAAAAAAATTGTTTTAAATATCTTAAAGAATGTACCACTCTTCTTAACACTAGATCATGAGTAGGGTAATATTTGTCATGTGGTCCCAGTTGCATAGAGCCAAAAGAAGCCACATGATCCTCCTACATTAGAACTGCTATGAGTCTAACTACAAAAGAATCACAATATATGGTATATGATTTTCCTAGAACATGTATAATAGGATAGGTGTTAAGTTAATCCTTTCAGTTTACTCCTGAAAATCTCTCTTGAAATTATCATACCAGACAAACATCTCCTCTTTCTTGGTCATTCCATAAATTGGTGCTTTGACACAGTAAACAAAATGGATAAAGCACTGATAATGACCTATTAAAACCATAAATCTACAAATTTCGATGATTTTTTGGTAATTCCTATGATTCCTTTTTTGAGAAATTCTATAGGTCTGCTGAAACACCTTCTTATGAAATTACATAGTCTAATATGTGCACATTATTTATCAAAAAACTGCATTTAGTTAGCATAGTGTAAATCCAATAATACTTATATGAACTCAGGTAGATGTCAAGTTGTTTTCCATGATAATCTCCAAAATTGGATTATAGTGAAATATCATCAAAACAATCTAAATCTGATATAGAAACAGATTACAGATCATATTTCATTAGGCTATGAATACTACAAGAGAAATAGTCAACACAAACCACATCACTAAGAATCCATTCAAGCCAAAAATAATCCTAAAACCAGTATGAGGTATGTATAATTGTCTCATGATTAACTGATGATATTTTGATATCAATTCATTATATGAGAAGATCATAGCACTTCTCAACAAATCTAAAATATAATCATTGAACAAAAGTTGATACTGATTCATGACTGTCACATATAATATCCACTAATATTCCATAAATTAGTTCAATGATAAATAAGCATTCTAGGGAAGATAATTAGATCTCCTCAAGGATATTTAATAGGGCATTTAAAGCCTTTAAATTCTATATCATCCAACAAAACCGTCAAATTTTGGTTCACTTTTTATGTCATTCGATAAGGTGGAATAAAATTTTGCTCTTCTCCTAACACCAACTCGATCATGGAATTATTTTATTTATCAAGGGGTAGGCCATAGAAATCATTTGGGGAATCATTCTAAAATTTTTATATAATTGGAAATAAATATTCATGCATCATTCAACCATTATATAGATCAAGACCCACAATTTGAGCGATAAGACAATATAATATACACTAAATTGGTCTTGCATGACCATCCTGAAGTGGAAACTCACCCTTGTGAGAATAACTACTTCTTTATAGAGATAATAAGGAAACATAACACCTATAAGAGTAGATATGTTCCCAATATAGACCTAGTAATTCCATAAAGAGAATAAAATAAAGCATGACATCTCCAGCATGAACTGTTTCAAGACGAAATGGAAACAACCAATATCTAGAGAACACTACTTTCAATATTTGATATTATATGACTGCACTCCCAACTATGTCCCATCGTTAAAACACCATTTAAGGATTATAAATACAAAACATATTTTTTAAAAGATTATATATAAAATATTTCATGTTGTTGTATTGAAAAAACCTAGGGTTTAATAGATGATAAAATAATCGTACCTCTCATAGTAGACGTTCCTACAACCACATTATCTAGTTTAGTCTGCATAATGTGAAACTAACTTGTCCCTCAAGCCTGGGATCCTATATAACTACCCTATGATATTTCCATTTCATGGAACAAATTCTCATTCACTAGTGTACCACTTCTACTACCTAGTCCTGAACAGCATGTGGAATTCAGTCTACTAGACTTCTGAGGATTAGGTGGGCCCCTTCCTGAATCTGGTTCTTGTCTTGATCCTTTTCCACTGGTCTGCTATGAAAATTTCATGTAGAACCTCTGATGATGAGCCAATCAGACACAAATGAGGCACTCGACGGTATGGTAAGGACACTACGGGTTCTTATGATCAAATAGTTCACACTACATGAGCTGGAACGGGACACGATCTAGATATAGTGTTACACTACCTAGAAAACTATACCCACTATTACATAGGCATAAACAATCATAATGAACCAGTTTAGCAATTAAATAATAAATTATATGTCACCCTGTTGAAATAGCATGGTCGCTGCTAAGGGGTCTCTTTTCGATTCCCTTATATGATGAGTTCATAATTCATCATGTCTTCAAAGATACTTTACTAAAAACTTTTTACCTGCTACATGATATCATAATGAAGACCTTCTTGGAGTCATCTCAACCTATATATATCATCAGCATCCAGAGATGGAATAAACCCTTGTTTGTTAGTAAAACATCCAGTAATGTCTATCACATGAAACCCCTTTTTAATCAATTGCATGAACAGATGAGATTTTGAATTCCTGAAGGAATCAGGATTGGAATTTCCTAGAAAAATAGACTCTATGTCCTTATATGATATCTCATATTTCAACCCATAATACTCTAGAATATACCACCAATGCTTGAAAGGTCCATAAAGTATATGTGTAGTTGATCCGCCTTCATATCTGTGGGTTTCTTGTGATACATAATGATTGATTGGACAGACTCTGCCCAAAAATCAGCTGCATGGGGACCCCATCCCCCAGTAAACACAAGAAAATTTTAAAACTAAAACAATCTTGGTATGTCATACATCTAAGGAATAGTAAAAACAATTTCCCCTTCCATGGATCATAAGACCCTCTAGAAGTTATCAGGAATTTGAACGTCCATCTTCTCCACAGGAAATATAGGAAGAAATAGTTCATTTGTGTTAAGATTATAGTGATTTATCCTCTCCTGAAAAACATATCAAAAAAATAAGAGGAGTAATTTTATCTACAAGAAAAACGTTCAACATAGAGATTTATCTGGTGACATAGTCAACACAAAAAAGTGACTGAAATGGATAACCACTAATTCTGGGTCTCTCTGGACATTGCACACATGTATTTCATCATGACACATTAACTGATTTAATTTATTCACTTTTAAATATATATCACATGAAAATTCAACAACCAAGAATATATTACATGGAAAAATTGATATTCCCCTATCATGAACTATGCATGTCAATAAATCCTTATGCAAATATTATGACACATGTATTATTGTCTCACACAATATCAGACCATAGTACCAAACTAAAGAAATTATAATATCATAATACAATAAAAACAAAGAAATTTTAATCAACCAAGGTGAAATAACATCTACTGTAACAAGAACATAGTACAAACAACAATCCCATCCTTGGGTAGTCATATTTTCGCCTATAAAAGGGTTATCAACTCTCATACATAAACTCATTAAATATTCCAAAAACATCCTTGTGTCATTTCTAAAGTTCCCAAATTGTGATGAAAAAGACGATGAAATATTCTCTTCTAATACCACACTGCAATTTTCCCGAATAATTCACTCTCACACAAGGTCAGAAAGGGTTTGTTATGAGACCCCAAGCATGCTTCACCATATGCCATAGGTTATTGAATAGTAGAGGAGGTATAAGAAGTACAGTGGGGAGAGTATACGCCCTAGTATCAGGTTTCATAATAGTATAACAATTCATAATGAAATTTATATAATAAAAGTATAGACATAGTGGAGGAAAACACCATAAAAAACTAAGTAATTAAATAAATAAAGAAACAATATAATGATATGATAGAATATCAAAAAATTCTATTCTTGAAGAATATAATAAAAAGATAGGAGGATACAAATAAAATACTCAAATCCCTAGGTCCCAAACCCCACATCAGACCCATCTCCAAACCTGATCCCATAAACAAACTAGCAATCGACTACATTTCCATTTTTCCTGGCCCAAAACTACATCCAAACAATCTACATGGGTTCCAATTAGTAGTCTAAATAGGGTGTGAGTATAACTTAGTAGGTTGACCCAACATGTCTAATCAAACCCAGATTGATAAGGTGTGTATGTAATAAAGTGATAAACAAGTGTATTAATTAATTTAACAACTAAATAAATACAACAACCTACTTCTACTCCAATTCAGAATATATTTGATCATGTCTTATGACCATTACAACCACCATCATGTTGCCTTGTTATAGTCACAACAATATTGGTCAATTCCCTGTAAGCAATACATAATTTCCCCGGTCAAATCTATATAATCATAACAACAATTTCTGGTCAAATCCCTAGAATAATTAAAACAATTTTGGGTCAAATACCTATAAAATAACATCATGGGTCTAGGCAAAGGTCGTCCTCTATAAGCATTAATTCATGGACTAGATGAGCCCACTAAATATTAGTATTGTAGTATATACGTGTGAAGGTTCTAGTGATGAGCTTGATATGTAATCCTTACAACAAGGAACACAATTCATATCATATATCATTGATATCACAATATCACATCACCATTATCAATGGTTAATTTGGTGAATTATACATTTCATAAGCCACATTTAATTCTAATTCAAAATTGATTAACAATTATATCAATCAGAAGCATCCATAATTAGGTATTCTGTAATAAGAAATTACCCTATGTCACATGTCATGTTAAACCTTATTTAATCCATTAACTAATTAAAAATACATTTGAAACAAAATTAATTCAGTGGATAATCTAATTCAATTATTTAATGAATTTGGGCACACACAGAAAGGGCACAATCACAATAATGCATAAGCATGGAAATTATGAAACCATAGGGAAATAGTTTGTAAACCTAACATTAAATAATGATCCAAAAATGATTCTGATGTCCATCAACCATGAGTTAGAATGTGCGGTTGATTAGTAAGATGTTTCTTCTTCGAAACTCCTTATGATTTAGACCAACACCCCAACCGACCAAGGGATTTTACTATAACGGATGAAGAACCATGGGAATAAAGAATAAACCTATCTAAAAGAACGTATAAGAGATTTAATATGAGAATGGGAAATAAAAAGGGATGTTAGAACACAAAAAATAAATATATAATTCCATATGGTCAAGAGGAGAGGACCATCAACAAAATTGATTGAATTTCTACTCTATAGCATGATTAAAACTATAGGTGGGGAATTTATAGAACATGTAAAGTGGTTTCATGTCATGTAAATTTTTTCAATGTCATTAACCAAAAATCATTTTTCATATGATTTTATTAATTAAACCCTCAAACACTTACATGATGTTTAATCCCTTTACATGATGTGTAAATGTCCTGTAGTTGGGTTTTCATCCCATTTCACATTTTGAATAACTGAAACCACATTAAAGCTTATAAAATTTCCAAGAACCCATATTAAGACCTACTATCATTTCTACCAAGAGATAATTAATTCAAAAAAGAATAAATCCCCAAATTTGAGGTCATTTCCTCCAATAAATTCTCTATGTCTTCAAATAAGACTTGGCCACTAGGCCTGGAATGAAAAACTAAAATTGAAACGTACCTTGAGAAAAATGGGATCTTATAGTTTGTGTGATTACAAATGATAATCACACATACCTATATAAATTTATATACTATTTTTTGTTAACCCTTTTGTGATGTTGGTTTCATTGAATGAGTCTTTAAAGTATTGAAACATTGATGATCAAGATAAATTTCCAAGTCGAAATTCATTTTAATGGGGATAAAATGCAACATCCTGGGTTTTTATAAATTGTTTTTCAATTAAATTTTATTTATTTTATATATTAATTTACACTAAACACCATATTAATCTTAGTTTACATGCTACATTATTTATGTTGTGTTATAATTAACACAATGTTTTAAAAAACCATAATATATAATTAATATATTTATTTAAACATGACTGTTATAACCTTGTTATAAAACATAACGATATGAATAGTAATAAAACCATTTTGAAAATAATGTATAATAGTTTTATATAAATAATACATATTGACAATGAAATACATATTTTTTAGTAAATTCCTTATTAGTTTCAAAAATACTACTTTCTCAAAAAACTGTTTTATGAATTTTCTGAACAATAAAAAAATTATTTTATGATACTTTTAATAAATTATTTTTTTAAAATAATTATAATTTATAAAGTCTTAATGAGAATATTATCTATGGTGAACTGTTCTGATTATTTGGTAATATGTCATTTTTGATAAATAGGTAAAAATATAGATTTTTAATTGAAAATCCCCTTTTATTTAAATAATTTATTATATTAAAAAATATATATATTGGTTTTAATGTAAAATTATTCCAATAACATGTCCATTAATATAAATGGTGTCATTTAAATTAATTACATATTGAATTTAGAAAAAAAATGTTTTCACATTTTTTTCTTTGATGACCTACTTTTTCATCTGTCTAGGGGGTTACTATTAAATTAATATCAGACACTTATATAAAATTAATTTAGAAAAATTGATTCCATATTTGGATTAATTATATTTTATATTTTCTAATAATACCAAAAAATGTTTTGACGTAAAGGAATAGTAAAAATCATAAAAAACATTTACCATAGTTAAGGTAAAAATGGATTTATCGGCTGTTAAACAAGAATGATAAGAGTAAAAATCAGCTAAAATAGTATCTTTATTTTTTTATGGGTTTATTTATATTATATTCATCGAAATATATTAAATATAGAAATTCCTAGAAACATTCCATTGTATGTTACCCATATAATATGTTGTGTAAAAAAAATTAAAAAAGGTAAATTTCTTCCTTTTAATATATATAATTCTTTGGGATATAGAAAACAATTGCAGGGATATAAATATTAATTTTAAAGATAAATGATTATTTTAATTTATTTTAATTTATATTTAATTTTAATTGATAGGATAATTGCCCTAAATTCTTCTGAAATGTTAACACATTGATTATTTCATTATTATTTAAATAAAATCAATAATACTAAAAATATTTAAAGTTATGTAAATTTTATAAAATATTATCTTCCATTATTTTTATCTAAATATATTATATCAAAAAGTTATGTCCATAACATATTCTAATTTACTCAATTTTATGATATTTTCTTTAAATAAATGAATAATGTCAAACTCAACATTAATGTTATTTTAAAATAAATGATATTTTATTAAATGTTTTAAAATTACTAAAAATAATATATTCATAAAATTTATATTTCAATATTATGAGTTATGAATTAATATAATTTCATTGAAAATTAGTTCATTTATAATTACTATATTCATCACTAAATGTTAAAAACATTTTTACCGCATTTAAGGTTAATGTTGTGTTTCTGTACATTTGACGTAGTTCTGTTAAATTCCAACACACATATGATTTACTTTATATAAGTTGGATATAATAGTAAAAATATTTGTCACTAAATTATATAATATCAATTCAATCATTTCATACTGGATAAATTAACTGGGTTATAAGAAAAGTTACCGTGGGGAAAACCCAAAATGGTAAAAATAGGGATACTTGGAAGAAAATGAATGAAATGTTCAAAACATGTTTTGAATTGTGTTATTGAGGTTTGTTTCAATAATATATGCCCTAAAATCATTAAAATTTAATATTTTTATCCCCATTACATATGATTCGGCTCCAAATAGTGAATAATTTTGATTATTTAGAATAATGCCACTCTTCCACAACTATAAAAGGGAACTCACTCTCCAAAATTATTAACACCTATAAATCCATTTTTATCATCCATTATCCAAACAAATATCTTCAAAACTTACTTACCCTAATCATATAAACCTTTTATTGGAACTAAATCCATTAAAATTAGGATTTAGTGCATACCCAAGGAGGATACCCAAAGAAGTGGTAGCGTTCATCAATAAGCATTTTCATTTTATTTCATTCTCAAAACATTTAAATTATAATTATCCATTAATTATATAATAAAATAATTATATTAAATATTCCAATATTTCATTATTTTTTGTTTGTTTCCTACAACCACACACCCTTCCATCAAATGGATTATAATATCATCATTTGTTTTTACGGCATACAACTGCCTCTCAAACCGATGTCATTTGTTTTTTCCACTACCACCACTCGAGGAATATACTAATGATGGGTATATTTTTTATATGTTATATTTAGGATATTTACGATATTATTATTACTCTTTAATATTTATATCACAGATTTTTTTATTCCTTCCACTTTATGGGAATACGATAACGTCGTTGGTGTGTACTATGAACTACTGCCATGCAAAGTGATGTTATTCGTTCACACATTACATGGAATGTATTAAGGAAGGGTTTTAAAAAAATATGTTGTATATATGATAGAATGTTTTTTAATAATATATATATATATATATGACAATTTTGTTTTCAAACTGATATAAAAATGAAAATACATCCCTCGAGACTACGTACGACCTTACATCTTTATGAACCGTATATTAAATTTTCTAACACAAAATATTATGAAACACTCCAAATAAATATAATAAATATAATTGAGATATATACAATTTTTATATTTAATGTTTTAGGAAATAATGATTTATGTTAGAGGCCCAACAAATAATAACTCATAACATATACAGAGAAAAAAAGAGGTAATTACCTGAAACATAACATTAATATGTAATTGTAATAAATTTACAAGTAGAAATAATATATGGTATGATATATATGATTATAAATTTTTAATATATGTAAAATAAACTTATAATTATTATACATGTGATTTAAATGAATAATAATGAAGGAAACACTTAAGGTAATGGATTTCTATGTAACTTTCAACATTCATAAGACACATGTCATATTCACCACCTCTTTATATTATTTCAATTATAAATTTCACATAAATGTATGTAAAGAATCTATTCTTGAAAAATATGTTTGTTTAAATTTCAATTTTATGATCATTCTATCATTGAGATTAATGTTCAAATGTTACCAATCTGTAAGAGATGTGTGTCTCAACTTCCCTTCTCTAAGATGTATGTTATGTTATATACCAAAATTATTTAATTTTATGTAGATAAATACCATTTGAAATGTAATATCATGAATTTATTCATACTAATTTTATTTTATGTTTTGTTTTGCTCAATTATTTTATATGTCTTATGATTTAATATTTCAAATGTGATTAGGAATTTATGTTACAAATTTATCATTTTCCGGGAACAATTATGATTAAGTCTCCAATATTGAAATATAAAAATAAACCACTCAATAATTTTCATGAATTATATTCCGTCTGGTTATTCAATATATATTCAATTAATTTTACTATTTTTAAACTCACTGGTTCTTTAAATTATAACATATTATTTTAATAAAATATTACCTTATTTATCTCTTTGGTCAGGAATCTGTTTTCATCCAAAACAATGATTTCAAAAAAATCTAAATTTTTATATTAAAATATTATGATATTTAAAAGATATATTTACACCTATTTTCTTTTTTACAAATCAAATTTAATATTATATTCATGTTTCCATCCAAAAATGTTCTATTTGGATTTTACCAAATTTCTGAATAAAATTTCATTTCCCATAAATATTTTTTTGGATTGTGATTATAATTGTCATAAACTTTTATTTAATAAGTAAGTATTCTCATTTTCTATTTGATATAGATAACATATAGGGGGTTCTCACTTTATCCATAAAAGTGTTTGAAAATAAAAAGTTCTTTTGGATGGATGGATTTATTGGAGAAAATTTTTCTACATCATAACCTTCAATTTCATCAATAATTAGTTATTATGTTTTGAAGGTTATTTTCAAAGAAATATTTTTTAAATTGATTTCTGTTGAAATATTTGTATTTAAATTGAAAAGGGTATATTCCTCAATATTTTTTTATTTGATCAATAAAAATAAATTTTCCCTAATATATCATCCATTGATGCTACCCATGACTTACTAAGGATATGATCCAAGGATACCATGACTTTTATTTATATGAATTGTTTTTGTTTATGATGATAAGTCATTTATGAAACTCATTTCTCTTACCCTTGTTACAATATATGGAAATTATTATAAAACCTGATTTTTCTCGGGGTTTATTCTTTGATAATTTATCTGTGAACCCGGTCACTTGGAAACAGGTTATGATATAATTAAATTTTTATGATACCCATTTGATTTTATGATTTATGGTATGTTAAATGTTTATTATCTTTTGAAACACATAAATATGGTTTTCATTATGTGAGTGTTGGGAACTATATCTCCCTCCAATGCATTGAGTAATTATTTTTTTCTCATGACATGAAAATAGGAAAAATATATAGGGTTGATCAACATTGAGAAACTATTTAATCCAGATCAACAAAGGGAAATATTTGTTCCCAAATCCGAAATTAGAAATAGTTATCACATAATTCTCAATTGGAAATAAGTGTTTCCAGATCCATTATGGGAAAATGCTTTATCATGATCCACTATGTTGACGGTCTTGGTAGTTAATCCCTACACATGAAATTATTTTCTATATATAGGATGATTCCACACTTTTATGACATCAGATTGTAGTTCATGATTGAATTATAGTAATTTCCCACTCTTATGGCCAATGTTTTCTGAAATGGAAATGTTTTAAACCATGAATATTGTTTATGATATTTGAAATGATGGTTATGAACTATATTTCTTATCTTAATTATCACATTAATATATTCATATATTATGATTTCATGTGATCATATATTGTTGTATATTATTTTTACTTTTTTTGGGAATTTGATCTCACCCTTTTTTATGTTTCCTTTTCCCTAATTATAATGAATGGTTCTATGTACGGAATGTCTATGCTGATTACTAAATGGGAATATCCTTAGAAGGTACATTGAAGATAATCCATGATTTACGATTATTGTCATTAATGTTTCCAATTCCATTAAACTATTATGGTCTTCATCCATGTTGTTGTGTACTATAATGACTATTTATAAAAATTGTTGTAATGTAATTGTATGAAAATCCTAGGAATCTATAGTAACAAATATAGATTCATTAAATAGGATACTAATCTAATAATTCAGAATTATTATATAAATGATCAGGAAATGATTACATAACCTCATTAAATTAATCACAACATGAGATTAATAACTAAAAATGATGTTATCAATACTGTTAATGTAATTTTACACAACTGTTTATGTTAAAATTAAATTCCATTAACAATTATCTCAATATTGCAGTCTATGAACAAGTGAATGATTATAATGATGAATGGACATCTCGGAATGAAAACACTAACTTTAGAAATTCCAAAATAATAATTTCTAAATGTATCAATATATTAGAAAATTTTGATTAAATAAATATATAATTATTATTAAAAATATAGATTTGGGGTTTGGCATAAGTGGAATAGGAATCCCATTAATAATACATCAATCTCTGATCAAATCCAGATAGCCTCATACATCTTGTGATTTGTATGAAGAGGCTTCATGGTATTCAACAATTTGTGCTAGGGTTAAAAGGGTGGTTTTTTCTGGGACGAAGTCAGTTCATTATAGAGGAAACGAGACTCTGTGGGAGTACGGTGAGAAGTGAGGTGTCTGGTGAGCAGGTTGCGGCTGGTCCAAGGAATTGTGACGACGAGAATTGGTAGGTGTCATGATGAATTTCCACCAGAAGGGGCGGGAGTTGTCTTGGTCAGCATCAACTGATGATTGGGGTCTCAGGATGGTGCGTTTAGGGTCTTGTAGTCACAACTGTTGTGAGACGCTGGGAAATAACAGATTGATGTGAGTCTATAGTGGCAGTTCAGTATTTTTCTTTACTACATATTGTGTTGGGGCGGTGCAGACTACATTGAACAAATAATATGACTGACATGTCTCGTGGGTATTTGGATCTAGTTTTGGGTTTAATATCTAGTTATACAATAGATATGTAATGTGATCTCATAGTCCAAAATAATAATATAATTGATTAGTTTCAATAAATATTATACAGATTTCATCCCTAGAGACAAATGAATAAAAACATTCTCGATGAAAAGCAATCCATATTCAATGGTATTTAGTGCAAAAAAACTCACACTTTTGAAGAATAAATTTTTGAGTGAAACGTATCTCAATAACATCTAATTTTCATTTTTATATTTTAATATATCTGTGATTAAAATTTTTTTAACACCCAGAGTGAATAAAATAAAATTCCATATAAATAAACCATTTTATTCAATAACTTCTTTCACATTAAGAACCCCATAAAAACATGTTATTAATAAATCTATAGGAATAAATAATATAGCTAACAACCGATTTTTAATAATCCTTATAATGTTATTAATAAATATTAGTTCACATTAAAAAGGATATTTTCAATAAAATCTATATTATTAATATTTAAATTCATTTTAAAAATAAAAATTTTTAAAAAATATTTTTAATGTTCTAATGTAATGTTAATTTTTTTTAATTCCTAACAACAAATTTAGCTATGAATTTATTCTCATTACTTTTCACAAATAAGTGTTTTTTATAGTAAAACTATAATTATTATTGAAAAATAATAACATTAATATGGATTAAATTTTTTAAAAACATATCTGTATAAAATTGTATAAAAACAAAATTCCAATTTATAAGTCCCATGAATATCATTTTACAAAATATACTAATATTTTATGGAAATTATTTTTTTGTTAATAATTATGTTTGAATATGAATAAAAGTTTTTATTATATTAAGTTCACATTAAAATAAATTTATTTTATCAATAATAAATCTTTATTATAGTTATCATCAATAATATCTATAATTTTCATCTATATATAAACATTATTTTTAAAAATAGTTTTCTTAAAAATAGTTTTTTCCATGTCACACTCGCTAATGTTACGATTAGTTTCCCTATGAATATAATGTTATTTAGATTGAATTAATAATATATTTATATAATAATATTATTATTATTTACATGGATAATTTAATTTTTGGATATAAAATTTTCATTGTAATGATTAATTCTAAAAATCAAGATAACGAAGAAGTACCTATTTTTAAATTGTTATTTTATTCATATTAACGAATTTTTATCAAATCAATTAAATTTAAATTTTCTAAATAAGGAGACTTATACAATTTATAAACACTTAACTAAATATATTTACACTCATTTATTGGGAAATCAATAGTAAAATTTATTTATAAACAATAATGGTTAAAATGTAATTTTCCAGTAAAAGGGGTTTTCTACTCATTATTTATTTTAATTTTAATTTTAATTTTATAATATATTGAAATTAAATTTGATTAATTATATTCAATGTTTTGTCACATAACACCTAAATTTGGATTGATAATTTATGTTATATTTTTACTAAAAAATAAAACCACTTAGTCAAACACTAGTTGTCTTGTTAATAAAGAAAACGAGTAAATTGTGAGCAAATAATTACAAAAATAATATTTATTGTATAATTTTTTTAACATCTCATTTTAGTCTTTATTAACATAAATACACCCTAAAACCATTATTTATATATTTCTGTTCATGTTAACTTGGAATAGTATCACAAAATATTTAAATACGAAATATGTTCCCAACAGATCCATTGTCCACTCTTATAAAAGGCGTCAACTTCAACTCTATAAAAATTAATGTTGACGCTCCATTTGGCACAGAATCTAAAAATCGGAAAAGGGGAATATCTAAGCTCAAAGTGATTCAACCTTTGAAGAATATATCAAAAATCGACAAAGGCATGAACAAAGGATAAAAAGCAACTTCACCGCGCACGTTATATCATTGTCGCGCAAGTCCACTTGCGCGACGCCCTTGGTCGCGCAAGTGACTTGCGCGGCCTAAGTGATAACCGCCCAGTAACCGCCCGGGGTCTTCTTCTGCCTATAAATAGACCCTATGGGCCCCCCATTCGAGAGGATCTTTTTCCAGAAACTCGGATTGAAGCTCCCGACGCCCAAGTCTCTTCTAAAAGCTTCCGGAACACTTCTAAGGCAATTTCTTACCTAGAACGGAAGATCTAAAGAGCGGGAGGAAGGCCTAAGTGTTGAAACCCATCAACACTTGCGCGCCTTAGTGGCCAACCCTTAAGGGAAGTAGTCGTACTTGCGCGTCGCCTTACTCCTTCGATATAACTTGCATGTTCCTTTTCTGGAAGAACCTCAAGAGGATTCTAAAGGCTTTATTAAAGAGTCTCTCAAGTATTTCAAGGCTGGTTGACCATCGCGCAAGTACACCACGTGTCGCGCAGGTATACCTGCGCGACCAATACTTGCGCGCCCACACAGTACTTGCGCGCCTTCCAAGACTTGCACGCCCCTTCCTTTTTTGGGTGCATTTCTTTCCCATTTCACCCCTCTTATGTCATTACACATTTCCTTTTCAAGATTCCGTCTTCAAGACACTCTTCAAAGCCATTTATGGCATGATTTATTGATTTGACTTCCTTATCTGAAAGGAATTCAGTGAAATATCTCTCAAAACCTAGTGATTTAAATATCTTTTTGTCACTAAATATGGAGAGTTCATTCATTCAACCACATCCTTTAAGATGAGAGAAATCCTTAACATGGGTCTCCTTTTCAGGAATAAGTCCCAGTCACAAAAATTGGCATCCTTCTTAGGAGTAAGCCCCAAGTCCCTTAATTTGGGCATCCTTCTTAGGAGTAATCCCCAAGTCCCTAAAATTTTGGGCATCCTTCTTAGGAGTAAGCCCCAAATCCCTTAATTTGGGCATCCTCCTCAGGAGTAAGCCCCAATCTCAAATATGGGCATCCTCCTCAGGAGTAAGCCCCAAACCTTAATCCTTAACCTGGGATTCCTTTTCAGGAATAAGTCCCAGTCGTAAATCATGGGCATCCTTCTTAGGAGTAAGCCCCAAGTCCCTTAAATTATGGGCATCCTTCTTAGGAGTACGCCCCAAATTTCTTAATATGGGCATCCTTCTTAGGAGTAAGCCCCAAGTCCCTTAAATTTTGGGCATCCTTCTTACGAGTAAGCCCCAATCTCAAATATGGGCATCCTCCTCAGGAGTAAGCCCCAAACCTTAATCCTTAACCTGGGCTTCCTTTTCAGGAATAAGTCCCAGTCATAAATCTTGGGATTCCTTTTCATGAGTAAGCCCCAAGTCCCATAAATTCTCTTTAACCAGTCCTAATTTACATTTAATCTAGGATTCTATCTCAGGAGTAAAACCCAATTATCAATCCTCTCCTAATTTGGGTTTCCTTTTCATGAATAAGTCCCAAGTTAGAGTGTTCAAATCTCCATAAAGCACATATACCTTTATGGACCCTGTTCCTGGATTTTCTCCTTAAAGTAAATCCTAAAATTCATTCATCTGGGCAGTCACACATACATAAGCCCCACATTACTTCTTATGATTGCATATTTCATGGCACAATTGTCTATTTGTTTTTACCAAAACCTCTTTTTTCTCACACAGAGAATGACTCATGTGAGCTTAGAGTGTAAAAGTAATTATGACATCCTTCTTTGAGCCATCAATCATAAACATCATACTCCCTTACTCGAACTATGTGGGTTCGGATTCCTTTTCCAAAACAAAAGATATGTAGGAAGCCCATCTATGGGTTCGATCCCAACTCTGAAATAATTCATTGTCCTTCTGAATGACAATAAACTTCAAGTGCCCCACTGAGTGGCTTTAAAACCATCCTGGTCATCATAATGACCAAGAGACTTTTATATAAATGTTTTGAAGGTTACTATTGATCAAGAATCTCTAAATATATATAGATGATTCTCTATTGATGAAAAACCTAGAATACATATAGAAGATTCTCTAAATTTCTTACATATTTAATCATTAATTGTCAAAACTAAAGGAAAAGCTCATTTTATACTTGGTAATGTAATAAGGATTCACGAACATAACATAAATCTATAAAGAGAGTCCCGGAATAGACAATAATTCCCCTCTAAAAGGTGTGATGAGTCCGACCTCCCATCCTCTCGACCAATGCAAATTCCTAAGCCTCGTCAGTTCACAAGCTAATGAGAGCCCACCTTTGGAAAGTATGTCCCAATGGATATGGAATCATTGGATGTTTCCGGTTCTACGAACAAACCCGTTATAAACTGATCGGAACATTTGAATCTCCCATCCAGGCGGTCATCCCCGAATTCCGAGGGAAACAAAAAATGGTGAACCCAACGTGAATCCTTAACCAGGTTAAAATGATGTTTTACCTATTTGTTAAGCCCCTATTTAAAACTCAATAGGAGGGCTAAAAAAAAATAATCATTGACATATGTTCTCATCCAAAGGATGAAGTGGCTGAATTTTATCTTGATTACGTCTGTTATATCAAACAGACACTCTTTTCCAAGGTCTTCTGTATTTCCATAATGGCTGCTCTCAAATTCACATATTTCAATACTGCTGCTGCAAATACCACTGCTACTATTCCTACTGGATCTTCATCCGCTCTGAGGATGACATCACCTACTCAGCGTCTTCAACGCTGGGTATCAAATGTGCTGGTTAAGGAGTACCGTCAACACGGTACCATCCCAACTCTGGAGGCTGCCCGACAGGCCCTCCAAGTGAACAACTCACACAGGTCGTCTAGACAACGACGACCTGTGATCAAGAGGCAGGCGGTGCTGACTACCGTCTCCAACCATTTCGGGTCGTTATCCCCGGAACACAATTTCTATTCTCTCCCTTACTCTGAGGAAGTGAATGAGCAAGTCCCTCAGGGCCTTAGTTCAAAAAGATAGGAGTCCTTCCCAAGGGCTCCCATCAACAATCACCGCCAGAATCGTGCGGCAGTGTGCCCTCAACATGATGAGGGTACCAACTCCAGGCATTCAGCTCAGGTTCCTTGAACCCGAGCAGGCAAGACGAACCGCCAGAGACGGAATCCGGTTAACAATGGGCAGGTTTTCATCCCTACCATCTCTGTAGAAGTCCACCAACCTAACTTGGTGGCAAACAACGAGCAGGCACACACACCTATCCGTTTTAAATCCGCTGTCCAGCAGACTCATCTGGCAGCATCAAGCCAATCCCGCCAGGCAATTCCGGTGGAGTACTATAGGCAGGAACATACACCTGCTTATGCATCATCAGTTAATCAGCAGGCTCGCCTGACTACATATGATGGAGTCCACCGACCTAACTTGGTGGCAAACAACGAACAGGCACACACACCTATCCGTTTTAATTCCGCTGTCCAGCAGACTCATCTGACAGCATCAAGCCAATCCAGCCAGGCAATTCTGGTAGAGTACTATAGGCAGGAACATACACCTGCTTATGCATCATCAGTTAGTCAGCAATCTCGCCTGACTACATATGATGGATCTCATCAACTGCGTTTGGCAAAGTGTAATCAGCAAGCACATACACCTGCTAGTACTAACCAAGCCTACCAACAGTCTCGCTTGGTAGCGCACAGAGAAGTCAGTCGGAAAGCTCCGACGACAAACAAGAGGCAGACTCAACTCTCTGCCTCCACACTTGAGTACTGTCAGGATTCACTGACAGGAAAAGGAAGACAGGAGCAGTCACATACACCTACTCCAAACCTGTAATGGACGTATATTCCCGTTCCGGCGGCTGAAGTCACCAAGCATATTTTTTCAATGGTGAAAGAGCAGAAGAAAATTTCTACTCATATTCTGGATGCTTGCCAGGATATCATAACAGCTTCAGCATCATCTCAGGGAAAGACACATAAATCTATCCCTAGTAGTGGAGTGACACATCAACGATTCACTCCGGAACAGACACACACATATGTTCCAGTCCAAGAGGGTTATGGGGCATACTCCCCCATATCATACGGACAACCAAGTCAGGCACATTCACCTTATTTGAGTGGAGATCGTCAGCCTAACCTGACCATATTTCTTGATTAGGCACATACACCTGCTCAGAGCAATCACTTTCCTCATCATGTGGTTTATAAAGTGAGTGAGAAGGCATCTAAGAAAAAGATCCGCCCAGCACAGTCATGAGATCAAAGGCCAATCTGTAACCAAGCCTTGCTCGATGCTGGATTTCTTGAAGCCCTCAGACATTTATCTGTCGGAATTCAAGATTCTACTCCCTCAGTTCCCAATAACGGGAAAATTAATTCCGAAAGTCTTCAACAGACACTTCCTCATGGAGGCTTGCTTCATGAAATTTCGGTCAATCTTGAAGTTTCTTCTTCATATGAGAGCCCCAGGAACCCTTTGTGTGGTCAGAAGACCATGGAGCAAGAGATCTCATCTTTTGCCGTAACCCATTATGGTGGTCCTCCCCATGATGATGAATTTCGCTGCGAAAGTCCACTACACAGTAGTGATTCACATTGCCTGGAAAATACTCAAGTGGACAGTGTAGTGCCGAGAAATCCCTCTTATCTTGAGGCACTTGCAAATGAGAAACCATTCATGTCTGATGCTTTATCGGTAGCAAGTGAAATACTTTCTCAATCAGAAGATAGCCCGGGGTGTAGGTCATTCTCCGAACCACCCCTAAGTCATGAATCTTCTAGTTTGATCAATGATCTCTCTACCAATATTGTTGAATCCGATGAAGCAACAAGGAAACACCAACTCTGGTCAAAATAGTTAGAAGAATCTTCATTTAATGATAAAGAGGAAATGCTGAACATGAGGAAAAAACTGGTGAAAAGTGAGGTACCAGTCATGTTTTGTCCATTGGATGACTCCCAGTATGATATTCCAAAGATGTTGACGGAAGATGGAGTCCATGATATTCGTCTCACCATATGGAAAACTCTTTGTCAATTGAAGAAGAAGGTATTATCTTATGATGAATATGAAAATCATCTTAATATAATAGAAGGGCTACAACGCCAGATTGATTAGGAATCTCTATCAGTCTCTCGGTATCCTAAGGCTGAAAAGCAACAGAGAACCCTTCAACGTTCATGCCTTGGCGCACTAAGAAAATTGCATCAATTAATTTCCAATGCTCCATCTGGTGTTCATATTAGAGGATGGGGTGTTCACGGAGCACTACATTTCACAGTGCTTTCCAGTCGGCAAAGCCTGCCGAAAATGGTCTCATGCAATGTTATTGCCCATGGCTGGCCACAGTCAATGGGCTTTGTTCATAATCAAAATCTTGCTTAAGAACAGGCTTCAACTAGTTCATCTCAAAATCAAGCATATAGAGAACAAGTTGTTGAATTTCTCCTACATCAAGCAGGCGAGAATATTGCACAAGCCTCTCATCTAGAGAAAACAAATCATCAAATGATAGAAGTCTCGGAAATCATCCAATAGTCTGTTGAACCAGGTGATAAAAGTGGATACATGTTAATGCATCCAGCTAATTTCCGAACTAAGATTCGCAAGATCTAGAGAGATTTTAAGAAAGTCTCAGACATAGCATGTCAAGAGCCACCCCAGCTTGTCTGACTGGGGACTCCTTTAACCCAACCCTCAGAGTCAACAAATGGGATTCGAGGAGTTGAGCGGAATCAGCAGGAACATCCCCAGTTCACGAGACTGGGGACTCTTTCAAATCATCATTCCCCTTCTCAGAAAATATAGGTCTTTTCTCTATTGGGGAAGAAGCCCTAAGTGGAACGAAGATCCAAATTATCAGGAGGTTCCTTCCAAATTATAGCTCGTCAAGAAGTTCCTAAAGGATTGAATAAACAAAAGGCAATGTCTCATCGAAGATATGAAAGAAGACAATATCACAGAAATGTTGATAGAAGGGATGCGATGCATTATGCATCAATCAATGTCATCAATGCCATTGTTGCTAATCCACCAGAGGAGACTCACTCAGGGGACTCAGATGAAGAGCGTCCTGCTCAAGAAAATTTACGCACCGATACAAATGAAGAAGGTGTGCGTACATGAAGTCAAAAGATTACTCAGAACCTAGGTAATCCACTTCCCTCTCTCCAAAAAGTATCCAACAAAGGGAGTGGAAAGAATCAGGTTACATATCCTTCCTCTGGAGAAGGTCAATCGCTCTCATTAGAGAAAAGTTTTGCACAACAGGAGGAAGAAATGAAAGAATTAAGAAGGTTGAATGCAAGAATACTTCAGATTAGTCTTCTTCTTAAGATTGCTGAAGTCCGACAACCGAAGGAATTTGTTGCAGTTACTGAGATGGATCAGGAATATCCTCCTTTATCAGTACACACTCAGAGGTCTAATCCTATGGGTCAAACGCAACAACGGTTGGCAGTGATACCATCAGTTGCAGCACCAACCACCACATCTGTCCAAGCTCCATTCATTGCACCTACTCAAGACCAGATTCAACCGGATGTTTCTCAAAAGTTAATAACTACTATTGAGTCATTAACAGCTCAGTTAGAAACTATGCAAGGGAAACGGGCGCAAGTTCAACCAGAAAAGTAAGTTTACCCTGAATGGGTAGATTCAATTTCTCCTCCATCCAGTTTTGGAAACCCTATTTTTCCTACTTTCATTGGATCAGGCGACCCTGAACAACATTTGACACATTATGTGTCTTGTTGTGATCCTATGATGGGAACTCCAGAGTAGCAAGAAGCAGTGAAACTCAGATGCTTCGTACGAACCTTGCAAGGACCAACTTTTGTCTGGTATACAAGCTTGCAATCCCGGTCAATCATCGGATGGGAGGATCTTCGCCAAAAATTCCTTCTTCAGTTCAGCTCAACTTTTCCAAAAACAACAGTTTTCGATCTTACAAACTACAAGCAAAGAGAAAATGAAAGAGTCTCTGATTTCATTTCTCTATAGAAGGGATTAACATATTCCCTGAGTTTAGCACTCCCTCAGGAAGAGCTGTTGCCAATATGTGTGGAAAATTTGCGTGACGAATTACGCATGCCATTGATCCCTGTGAAATACACAGGAGGGTTTCCAGACCTTACTTCAATCGCTCAGCAGATTGAAGATTCCCTTATACAGGCTAAGGTTAAATCTCGTGTAATTCCATCAGCTTCAGGAAGGAGAATGGGTAAAGCATAAACTGCTACAGTTATGCTTAAACAAGCACCTGTACCTATTTCTACTTCAAAACCTTCATCTTCTCAAAGGGCTCCACCTCCTGAACTCCAACAACAAAGGTCGTTTCGTCCAAATGATCAAAGAGATCAATGACGAAAACAATTTGAAGATATGAAGAGTAAAACATACTCCTTCCGAAGTGAGCAAGTTCCTGGTTACTTCATTTCAGCTCTGGAAAATAATTTGGTTCAATTACCTGTGCCCAAGAGGCCAAACAAGGAAGGAGATGAAGACCGTCCCAATTATTGTCCCTTTCATCAAATGTTAGGGAATCTCATCCAGGAGTGTTTTGTCTTCAAAGACCTCCTGCAAAAGATGGTTGACTTGGGACAAGTCAAGTTGAAAGGTTCTTCAACTCAGGTAGCATGTGTTACTGCTATAGTTCCAGAGGAGGAAGGTGAATGGAAAGAAGTCAAAAGCAGAAATGCATAGAAATATGATGATTGGATGGTCAGAAAGACAATCAATCAGACTCATTCCATTTTGCGAACACAATTAAAGAACCCAATTGTGTCTTCTGCCATGAATATTGCGGTAAAAACCTCTTCGTCAGAGGGAAAGTCCTCAAAGAAATGGTTTGATTCAAAGAAGGAAAAATAATCAGAAGAAGATGAGTATGTGCCAAAGCCTAAATTATCTTTGACTCTGGAAGACTTTATTCCATCTACTTCAAAACCACAAGCACCACCCCATCAAACGGAACAACCTATACATGCTAGTCAGGAAAAGTCTTTATTAGACGAAGAGTTAATCTTCGGTTCTGTTAATATGATTCAATTAACAGGTCCGTACTCCAGTCGTAATTTCAATTTTGATGAGCCTGAATTCCCTGTATCAAATAAGGGAATCTGAGGAAGTTCCAGAGATTCAGGATACAGGGGAAGACGTGGATCTTTCTGAAGCCACTACTCTAATTCTACCCCTGCTAGCACTGTGTATGCAGCAGAAACTCGTGGTAGAGCCCTTCAGCGAGCTCAAAAATAACAAGCAAGTTCTTCTGCCAATAGTCAGCTCAGTCTTGGCACAGTTATTTTGGAAGATCGATTGTAAATTCCATCTTCTTTATCTCAGCAAGTAAATGGATCTAATTAGTCTAATCTTCCAAAACCAAGGATTTTTCCAACTTCTATCCCAATACAAGATGCATCATCTTCCAAAGCATCTGCTTCCAAGGTACCTGATAAACCACATTTTCCTGTTGGGAAACACAGACCTCTAGATCAAAAGTATGATATATTGAAACACTTGGCCCAAGTACCATCCAAGTTATCAATTTTGGATGCTTTGAATCTGTCAAAAGATCTTCGGGAAGCACTCATCGAAGCTTTGTCAAGTCCTCAGGAGTTTGAAGCTGAAATTGCTGCAGATGAAGTCTATCACATAGAGAATAATCCTGCAGAATGTCATGCAGTGATATCTTTTACTGATAAAGATGAAGATTATGTTGTGCATGGGCACATAAAACCTTTGTACTTATCTGGAAAAGTCAATGGTGTGGATATCCGAAGAGCTTTCATTGACAATGGTTCAGGAGTCAACCTCATGCCCATCCGTACACTTTGTCGATTGGGCCTCACTGAATCTGATTTATCTCCTTCTAACATGATGTTACAAGGATATGATAAAAATGAACAAGAACCACTGGGAGAAGTTACACTCAGAACTCAGTTTGGAGATCTTGTATCCAATTCGGATTTCATGATTTTTGATCAAGACTCAGCTTTCAACGTCTTGCTTGGAAGACCCTGGCTACATCAGCATGCAGCTATTCCTTCATCATACCATCAATATCTCAAATTCTGTTTCAATGGTCAAATTGGAACATTGTGTGGTGATAAGACCCCATTCAATACATGTGAGTCTCAATACATTGAGGCAGAATTTTATCACATGAAGGGAAGAGAAAAATTTACAATGAAGGAAATTACCAAAGTTAATGCTCCATATGGTTTGGAGAAAATTCCAATAAATCCATTTACACATGTGAGTACAGATTATGTGTTACCTATCAGTCAAATTGACAAAATAGGTCCAAATCAAAATAATCTTATGGAAAGATCCATAATGTCAATTACGGCAATTGAGCCAGACAACATGGGAGAAATTGGTAACCTACCAAATAGTGATGAAGGCACAAGTGGTGATGTCTTCATTTCATCTACTGAAATCCAACAGGTCTATACTTCACCAATCAGGCCAGAAGAATTTATAGCAACATCGGAGGTGAATAATGATGTCAATTCTCAATCCATCATCTCCTCTTTATTTCCCAAAGAAGGCCCTTTATCATCAATAGGGTCGGAAATGGAAGCTTCTTCTTCAAAATGTGAAAATTTTGACATCTCTTTTGATCATGAAAATTTCTTTTTGTCATCTACTATGTAAGTAGAAACGGAAGAAATAGCACATGATGTAGAGAAAGAGGAAGATCTTAGAGATGCTCCTCCATCATTTGAAGAAGGTATCTCTACCACTGTGGATGAACTCAGAGAAATAAATCTGGGTACAGAGAAAGATCCACGCCCCACTGTAATTAGTGCGGCCATGACCCTTGAAGAGAAAGAGATGTATATTTATTTTCTAAAGAAAAATAAAGATATTTTCTCTTGGAACTATACAGAAATGCCTGGGCTTGATCCTGATATTGCTACTCATCATTTGGGTTTACCAAAAGAACATCGAGGATTTAAGCAAGCCGCGAGAAGAATGCACCCAACCTATGCTTCCAAAATTGAAGTTGAAGTGGATAAGCTGATCAAAGCTAACTTCATCAGAGAAGTTCAGTATCCCAAGTGGTTGGCTAATATTGTCCCTGTAAAGAAGAAGAACGGAAAAATTAGGGTTTGCATCGATTTCAGAGATATTAATTGGTATTGTCCTAAAGATGATTTCCCAGTTCCGATTACAGAACTCTTAATTGATGCGACGGTTGGTTATGAAGTACATTCCTTCATGGAGGGATATTCCAGATATAATCAGATCTGAATGGCCCCAGAAGATGAGGAATCTACAGCCTTCAGATCCCCTCAAGGTGTGTTTTGTTACCTGGTGATGCCCTTTGGTTTAATGAATGCAGGTGAAACATATCAACGCACTATGCATCGTATCTTCAATCCTTTCTTAGGGAAGTTTGTTGAATTATATGCAGACGATTTGGTGGTTAAATCCAAACAACGTTCTAATCACTTGGCTAATTTGGAAGTCATATTCAACAAGCTTCGACAACATAATTTGAAGATTAACCCCTTAAAATGTGCTTTTGGGGTAACCTTAGGAAAATTCATCGACTTTGTTGTATGCCCTTGTGGTATTGAATTCGATCCTGAGAAAACCAAGTCAATCCTTGGTATGTCACCTCCTCGGAATTTGAAAGAATTAAGAGGACTTCAAGGAAACTTAGCCTATATTCGGCGTTTCATCGCCAATTTGGCAGGCAAAAGTTTACCCTCTACCAAATTATTGAAAAAAGGAGTCACTTACCAGTGTACTGAAGAATGTCAAGAAGCATTTGATGTTCTCAATAAATACCTCTTGAGTCCACCAGTACTCATGCCACATGTTGAAGTTAGACCACTTATCCTCTATGTGACAGCACTAGAGCGATCATTGGGTGCCTTTCTCCCTCAAAAGAATGATGTTGGGAATGAAAATAGCCTCTACTATCTCAGTAGAACTATGCTTGAAGCAGAAACCCGGTATTCAAGTATTGAGAAGTGCTGCCTGGAATTAATCTTTGCAGTTCAGAAACTGAGACACTACCTGCAACATCACGAGGTCCAATTGGTATCTCGCAATAATCCGCTCAAATTCATCCTTAGTCGTCCAATGCTCATAGGACGTCTAGCAAGGTGGGATGTTATTTTGCAGCAGTTCCACATTCAGTATGTATCTCAAATGGAAATAAAGGGCCAAACTCTGGCTGATTTCCTGGATGAACATCCTTCAGTGGAAGACACGTCTTCAGATATTGAACTCCATGATGAGGAAGTTTTCTCTATTCAAGAGAGTCCTCAAACATGGTAAATGTATTTTGATGGTGCTTCCAGAAGTCCCACAGGGAAGAAAATGGAAAATAAAAAATTCAACAAAGTTGGTTTAGGAATTGTACTCATTTCTCCAGATAAGACATTGTTACCTTATTCCTGTTTATTGTGGGAAGGTGGTACCAATAATGAAGCCGAATACCAAGCTCTTATCACAGGCTTGGAGTTAGCGCTTCAAGCACAAGTGAATCACCTAGAGGTGAAAGGTGATTTAGACTTGGTAATCAAACAAGTCAATGGGGATTATGCCATCAGAAAAGAAGAATTAATCCCTTGGTATGATTACGTCAGAAAGTTAATTACGGTATTCCCTTCAGAACCGACATTTTCTTATGTCCCAAGATCACAAAATGCTCAAGCTGATGCACTGGCTAATATAGCGACAGCTCTAGCAGATCCAAATCGGGACGAGACAACAATCAGTATTTTCCACCGTCATGCAATTTCACCTTATGTTCAAGCCATAACATTGGAAATTAATGAAATTAGTCCCATTCCGGAACCATATGGTCATACTATAGGATGGATGTCACCTATCAGGGAATACCTTCAAAATGGAACACTTCCACCTGATAGAGCTGAGAAAGAACAAATCTGGCGACATGTGGTCAAATTTACTCTTTATGATAGCCCAAACTACCTAGAGAAAATTCTCTACAAACGTGGTTTTGATGGAGTTCTCTTCAGATGCATTGATGGTGAAGAGACAATGGCTGTCATGAAAGAAGTGCATGCAAGAGTCTGTGGTGCCCACCAGTCTGGACATAGATTGTCTGATCAAATTTAAAGGCTTGGATACTTTTGGCCTTCAATGATACAATATTTTGTTGATTTCACAAAGAAGTGTCATTCATGTCAAGTACATACCAGCTTCATTCATCAACCTCCAGAGTTTCTTCATATAGCTAAATACTCATGGTCGTTTTCCAATTGGGGAATGGATGTGGTAGGACCTTACCCTTCAGCTACGGCCAAGCAGTTTAAGTACATTCTTACTGCTACTGATTTCTTTTCCAAATGGGCAGAGGTAGTACCTCTCAAAGAAGTCAGTTCTAAATGCATTGTTAGCTTCATCAGGTCTAACATCATTACTAGATTTGGTGTCCCTCATACCATATTGACGGACAACGGCACCAACTTCTGTTCTTCTGAGGTGAAGAAATTTTATCAAGAATACAACATTAAATCCAACCATTCATCTCAGTATCATGCGGCCGCCAATGGCCAAATATAAGCCTTTAACAAGACTCTTTCAAATATACTGCAAAAGATAGTGGATAATGATAAGAGGTCATGGCTTGATAAACTCTTTCATGCTTTATGGGCTTATCAGACTACCACCCGCAATGCAATGCGGTCAACTCCATATTCATTGGTATATGGAACAGAAGCAGTCTTGCCAATTGAAGTTCAATTGCCCTCACTCAGAGTAGCCATTTGTGATTAGTTATCTATAGATGAGAAATCCCAAAAGCGATTGAATGAATTGGAACGGTTAGATGAAAAAAGATTGTGCACTTTGCACCACTTGGAAATCCATCAGAATCGAATAGCACGAGCTTTTAACAAAAAATTTTGTCTTCATTCATTCATTCAGGGAGAATTGGTATTAGTTCATAGAACTCCAATGATACCAGGAAAGAAACCTCCCAAGCTTGAGCCAAAATTGGAAGGACCTTATTCAATACATATGGTCTATTCCAATGGATCTTATTCATTAATCCCGATGGATGGAGAACTCATTACTACTCCAACTAATGCCATATTTGTGAATAAATATTTTGTATAAAATACAAAGTATTTATTATGTCCCCGCAACATGACACTAAACTGTGCAGCACCAGTTCGTCCTTTCTATATGACATTAAGACTATACAGCAATGGTCCTGTATGACCTTAAACTGCAACTTCGTCCCACACAACGTTAAACTGTGAAAAAGTTCCATAAATGGTCCAGTATGACCTTAAACTACATCATCAATGGTCCATGCATATGACCCTAAACTATTTGCAAGTCCCTTACGTCCAGCAAGACGTTAAACTGTGACATCCTAACTACATGATGCTAAACTATATAAAAGTCCCTTACGTCTGGAAAGACGTTAAACTATATAATCATCAAAGGTCCTATATGACCTTAAACTACACCACCGTCCAGCATGACATTAAACTGCACCATCCACGGTCCATGCATATGACCTTAAAATATTCGCACTTTCATCCAACATGACGTTAAACTGTGGAAAAATCCCCAATGCGTCCAACATGACGTTAAAATGGTGCACTCTTTTGTCCTCACTGCATGACATTAAACTACACAGTTCCCCCCTTTCATCCAACATGACGTTAAACTCTATTGTCCCCATCGTCCTAACTACATGACGCTAAACTATACAGAAAATTCATAATATGTCCTACATGACATTAAACTGTATTTTGTCCCTGCTACATGACACTAAACTGCACCGCACCAATATTCCTAACTGCAAGACTTTAAACTGCATAGTCTCATTATATGTCCTACATGACATTAAACTATGCATCGTTAAAGTTGTTGTTACCTCTTGTTTCTCACACCGAGTATGACTCACGTGAGCTTAGAGAAAACCTCAACCGTAACACTCTCTTTGGGCCGCTAACCATGTATATGTCCCAACAACATCATTTTTTTAGATCGTTGTCCCCAAGAACAACTTGATCATTAATTCATTCTTTAATTGAACTACACGGACTTTGATCCTTTCCCTCCAGGCTGGTTATGTAGGCATCCTCCCAGGGTTCAAGCCCAAAAACAATCTCTTCACATCGGTTCATCACCATCTCATATGATGTTTATTCATGAAACCGCCCCTAGAATCAAAATCTTTACATTGATTCACTTTCGTCCTTGTTATATGACGTTAAACTATGCAACACTTTTTTCCAGTACGACAATAAACTACAATACTCTTTGATTTCCTCATTTGAGGGAGAACTATTATTGACATTGATTTTTCAATCATGTTTTCATTTCAAAAGACTATGTGCATACATGGTAATACCTAAACTTTTTGTCTCAGGTTAAACCATCATTGCACTAAAGTCCAATTTCACCCGTACGAACAAAATTTGTACAAAGGGTATTTCTAGAACTACGTAGACTTGATTCCCATACTTATGGGATACGTAGGAACATTCGAGTGTCCTTCGAATTCAGTCCCAAGTCTTTTGGGCCTAACCCCAAATTTCACTTTCAGTCCCTTGACTGAAAAGTCCTCATGAAAACACACATTGTGTATTCATTATTATGGTCTGAATTCTATGAACCTAAACTAAGATCTCTCATACTTTCGTCCTGCATGACGTTAAACTGCATTTCAAAAACTATGTATGGCTTGATTCTCATTCTTATGAGATATGTAGTGAAGTCCAAAATTTCAATTCAGGACCCAGCCACAACATGATTATGGTTATCATTGACCTATGTATCTCTATATACATTGGACAATACCCATCTTTATGTGTTATAATCCTAACCTTAAATATTTTCAGATCTTCATAAACCTTTTTCATGACTTTTAGTCACAAAAATGTCAAACTTCTGAGAATTCTTTTGCCTGACTATGCAGCACGTGCCCATAGGTGGCCTTGCATAAACAGTCCACATAACAGACTTGTCAGCCGAAAGATGCTATTTATTTGACCATGCGGCCAATTCCCTTAGGAGGCCCTACATATTTCAACCACCTAACGGGTTTGTTAAATGATGGTAACTTCATTCTTGGGAAGAATGCCTCTTTTGCCCTTATTTGTCTTAAACGACAGTATGTAGGGATCCGCAAAACAATAGCCATCCTTAACATATTTGTCCCATATCCTTTTTCATGATCTGAAAGTATTCAAGTCTATGGTTTATTCTTCTTCCCTACGTTTGGGTCAGACCTTCGTAGGAGTGATATTCATCCAGTTCTTCGATAATCTTGTCTGGAAATATCTTCTCCATATTCAAGTACCCCTTTCCATACAGAAAACTCTATACTTTAGAAAATTTGAATCTCCATAAAACTTTCACTGGCTTTTAGCACTAGGAAAGTAAATTTCTGAGAGTTCTTTTTCCTGACTATGCAGCACGTACCCATAGGTGGCCTTTCATAAACAGTCCACATAACAGACTTGTCAGCCAAAAGATGCTATTTATTTGACCATGCAGCCAATGCCCTTAGGTGGCCCTGCATAATTCAACCCCCTAACGGGTTTTTGTCAAATAATAGTAACTTCCTTCTTGGAAACTACTTCTTCTAATTCCTTTTAGCTCTTTTTCATATCATTCCTTAGATTCATAAATTATTAATTCATAGCTTACATATTTTCCCTCATACTTGAGTATGGTAATATGCTTTCAGATAAATTGTCAAGGAATTGAATCAATTTTAATCCATTTTGGTCAAAGCTATTTCAACCTTAAACATTATCCCCTTTATGTCCAGAATGCATGACTTTAAAATTCCCACAAAAGACAAAGGAACTCTGAATAAAAGTCAAGTTCCAGCACACTAAACTTACATTTTGTATGAATTAGGTAATATTGAGCAATTAAAAGGTTCAAATTTTGTAGGGTTATTTGTAATAATCCTAGTAAAAATCAAACTATGCTTACTAAGCCCATTGGCTTAAGTAAATTTAAAGCAGGTAGTGAGAGAATGCAGGTACAAATGATTGAAGATGAAAGTGTTTTTCATTGATACACAAGAGTTAGAAGGACATCCACAGACTGGAGTCTCTTCTCTTTTTCAAGAATTACAAGAGGCTTTCAACATAACACTTCATTTGATTTACGACATCCTGAGCTTCATCAACAACCACTTGGAATTCATTCATTCAACTGGATAAAATAAGAGATGCAGTGATACCAGCTCTTCTTGGAACAATTGTTAAAGGATGTTCTTGAGTGCGGTTTGAGAAAATTTTCTGCTAATCAAACAGTGACTCTGTTTCTGTCCAAGAGACTTGGAAGATGGATACATGGATTTGAGAATGGAGCATTGGAAGTAAAGATCCATTTGGAGAGAGTACTCTTTTCAGATATTGCTCTAATACCATGTTTGTCTTCTCTCCACCAACCGGTAGTGGAAAACATTTCAGCCCATGGGTTTTCCATTTTCATATCTGCAAGGAAATGACTTGGAGGAAGAATTTGAAAGTTCAAACCATTGTTGTTGATATTAATGCACAGCATAACTGAAATGAAGGAGTAGCAGCGCAGCTCCATTTTAGGTGTATAGTTCTTTGCATATGGAACATTGACTCCTTGCAGGTGACCATGACCACATAGAGGCAGATGGATGCTCTGTGGAAAATTAAGATGATATTTTTTCAAGTACTTAGCCAAATCTGGGAGAGTGCTGTCGCAGATATCATAGTAATCGTGGCCAATGATGTTCATCATGTCATCAATCCTCTTGCTAGCCAGTTCATCAGACGTTTTAATTCCCTTAGGAGCCATTGAATCTGCACAAAAGTTGAATAAATTAAACTGTTAAATGGGTATATTTTCCATAAAATTTGTGAAATAATTCGGAAAAAATGGATAAGGAATTAAGGCGCGCAAGTCTAAAAAATGGCGCACAAGTATTCGTGTGCCGCGCTAGTTTTTGACGCGCAAGTATAAAGCGCGCAAGTACAAATGCCTTTACAGTAGCGCGACATCAAGGAAAACTCTGGAAAATAGAACAACCTGCACAGCTAAGGTGACCTGCGCGACGAGAGCTCGAAGGTATGAAGTTCGGAAATCCGAATGCTTGTACGGAAGTGAGGCCCTCTATTTATAGACGCGGTCGGGACTCTGTGCGCCATACCCAGTGCATTTAAAGGCCTGCGCGGAGAGAACTTGTGTGCCACCCTCTGTGCCTTGAAGACTTGCGCGCCCCCTTTTCCTTTGGATGGATTCGATTTCCTCAGAGTCAAATCCTCATTTCTCTCCGGATCCAACTCTGAGGGGGGACTTTTGTTGACGCTCCTTTTGTCACAGAATCTAAAAATCAGAAAAGGGGAATATATGAGCTCAAAGTGATTCAACCTTTGAAGAAAATATCAAAAATCGACAAAGGAATGAACAAAGGATCAAAAGAAACTTCACCGCGCACGTTATATCATTGTCGCGCAAGTCCACTTGCGCAATGCCATTGGTCGCGCAAGTGACTTGCGCGGCCTAAGTGATAACTGCCCGGGGTCTTCTTCTGCCTATAAATAGACCCTGTGGGCCCCCCATTCGAGAGGATCTTTTTCCAGAAACTCGGATTGAATCTTCCGACGCCCAAGTCTCTTCTCAAAGCTTCCAGAACACTTCTAAGGTAATTTCTTACCTAGAACGGAATATCTAGAGAGGGAGGAAGGCCTATGTGTTGAAACTCATCAACACTTGCGCGCTTGAGTGGCCAACCCTTAAGGGAAGTAGTCACAGTTGCGCATCGCCTTACTCCTTCAATATAACTTGCGCGTTCCTTTTCTGGAAGAACCTCAAGAGGATTCAAAAGGCCTTATTAAAGTGTCGCTCAAGTATTTCAAGGCTGGTTGACCATCCCGCAAGAACACCACATGTCGCGCAGGTATACCTGCACGACCAATACTTGCGTGCCTACGTAGTACTTGCGCGCCTTCCAATACTTGCACGCCCTTCCTTTTTTGGGTGCCTTTCTTGCCCATTTCACCCCTCTTAAGTCATTATAGCTTTACTTTTCATGATTCAGTCTTCAAGACACTCTTCAAAGCCATTTATGGCATGATTTCTTGATTTGACTTCCTTATCTGAAAGGAATTCAGTGAAATATCTCTCAAAACCTAGTGATTTAAATATCTTTTTGTCACTAAATATGGCGAGTTCATTCATTAAACCTCATCCTTTAAGATGAGAGAAATCCTTACCCTGGGTCTCCTTTTCAGGAATAAGTCCCAGTCACAAAAATGGGCATCCTTCTTAGGAGTAAGCCCCAAGTCCCTTAATTTGGGCATCCTTCTTAGGAGTAATCCCCAAGTCCCTTAAATTTTGGGCATCCTTCTTAGGAGTAAGCCCCAAATCCCTTAATTTGGGCATCCTCCTCAAGAGTAAGCCCCAATCTCAAATATGGGCATCCTCCTCAGGAGTAAGCCCCAAACCTTAATCTTTAAACTGGGCTTCCTTTTCAGGAATAAGTCCCAGTCATAAATCTTGGGCATCCTTCTTAGGAGTAAGCCCCAAGTACCTTAAATTATGGGAATCCTTCTTAGGAGTAAGCCCCAAATCCCTTAATATGGGCATCCTTCTTAGGAGTAAGCCCCAATTCCCTTAAATTTTGGGCATCCTTTTTAGGAGTAAGCCCCAATATCAAATATGGGAATCCTCCTCAGGAGTACGCCCCAAACCTTAATCCTTAACATGGGCTTCCTTTTTAGGAATAAGTCCCAGTCATAAATCTTGGGCTTCCTTTTCAGGAGTAAGCCCCAAGTCCCTTAAATTCTCTTTAACTAGTCCTAATTTACATTTAATCTGGGATTCCTTCTCAGGTGTGAAATCCAATTATCAATCCTCTCTTAATTTGGGTTTCCTTTTCAGGAATAAGTCCCAAGTTAGAGTGTTCAAATCTCCATAAAGCACATATACCTTTATGGGCCATGTTCCTAGATTTTCTCCTTAAAGTAAATCCTAAACTTCATTCATCTGGGCAGTCATACATACATAAGCCCCACATTACTTCTTATGATTGAATCTTTCATGGCACAATGGTCTATTTTTTTTACCAATACCTCTTGTTTCTCACACTGAGCATGACTCACGTGATCTTAGAGTGTAAAAGTAATTATGACATCCTTCTTTGATCCATCAATCATAAACATCATACTCCCTTACTCGAACTACGTGGGTTCTGATTCCTTTTCCAAAACAAAGGATGCATAGGTACCCCATCTATGGGTTCGATCCCAACTCCGAAATAATTCATTGTCCTTCTGAATGACAACAATCATCAAGTGCCCCACTAAGTGGCTTTAAAACCAGCCTGGTCATCATAATGACCAAGAGACTTTTTTATAAATGTTTTTAAGGTTACAATTGATCAAGAATCTCTAAATAGATATAGATGATTCTTTATTGATGAAGAACCTCGAATACATATAAAAGATTCTCTAAATTTCTTACATATTTAATCATTGATTTTCAAAACTAAAGAAAAAGTTCATTTTATACTTGGTAATGTAATAAGGATTCATGAAAATAACTTAAATCTATAAAGAGAGTCCCAAAATAGACAATAATTCCCCTCAAAAAGGTGTGATGAGTCTGACCTCCCATCCTCTCAACCAATGCAAATTCCTAAGCCTCGTCAGTTCACAAGCTAATGAGTGCCCACCTTTGGAAAGTAGGTCCAAATGGATATGGAATCATTGGATGTTTCCGGTTCTACGAACAAAACCGTTAGAATCCGATCGGAACGTTTGAATCTCCCATCCAGGAGGTCATCCCCAAATTCCGAGGGAAACAATGAAGATAAAATTTTAATATTAATTCATAATATTTCCAATTATGCTCTAAAAATGTTTATAACACTTTATTAAACATATAATCTCACTATTTTATCCAACCAAATTCATTTATAATGACATTTCTAAGGAAATATCAATTCTGCAACATATGTATTATCCATTTATTATGTTTTTATCCATAATATTTCTCTTCCAAATATAATATATATAAAACAAAATATTTAAATAATTTTTGTACATATAATTTTTTGTTATTATATTTTTAAATGAATATAATTTATTTATCTCCATCGATTATGAAAAACTGAAGTGTTCTTAGTCTATTTCATGGACTACTACCTCAACAGAGAGACGCCTTTGGCCTTTTTTCAAATCTACCATTCATGGATCATATATAAGACTTAATTTAAAAATAATTTGTATAAATAATATCATAATAACTCATAAATTTAAATGTATAATTTAACTTTATTCCCCCACTCATTCATTTTGAAATAGAAACATTAATCGTGTGTCTATGCGAACTATCCCCTCCATGAGCAATGAGTTCCATTTTTTACCACCACACATCAAAATTGGATTTAGAAATGTATTTAATATATAAATATAATTTATTAAAAACCTATAATTATTCTAAATATTTTTAAATTAATTTACAATTCTATTGACTATGATCTACATTAATAATAAATTACAAGAAAACACAAAAAAACCCACAAGTAACTGGTATATGAAAGGAAACAATATTATAAATAAATTATATATTTTAGTTAAACGACTATTTTATAAGATATATAGTTTCATATGGTTCTTTTTTATGTATTTTATGAACATAATATGATTATATATAGAATTTGTGGAAATTTGTGAATAAATTAACATAATGTAAGGGTTTTGCCTCAATTTATTTTCATTATGATATATTTTAGTGTTACACAAATTTTTTTATCTCTTTTGTGTATATATTATCCAACTATTTATTTAGGATTATGCCATTATTATATACATGGTGATTATACAACTATATCATTTATTATATTCCAATGTCATTTGATTCCAAAAAAATAAATGTTATATGGTTTTTTACCTCTCAAATGATTTTCCTGAAGACATGTTTTGTATTATAAATCTAATTCCTATTACAATGTATATATATTTCTTATGTGATATTTTATATCATGAAATAATATTTTCAATTTAATTTTAAGTCCAATTGTTATACAATTTTTTCATGGGATTTTTATTAATTTGTTACTCAAGATGCCATATTTTTCTTCATCATAATTATAATTATTTGTGATATGTTAATTGAGAACCACCATGTTTCCTTTTTATAGGGTATTAACTTCCCATTGATATGTTCTTATCAACCTATTCTAATTTCTCATTATTTACTATAATAATCATGTTACTTTATTAAAGTGGCAAGTGATATGGTTGTTCCCCCTATAGTAAGATTTGTTGGCCAATATAATCTCTCTCTTTTTTATTTATAATGTTTTATCTATATAATGTTTCTCTAATAGTTGTATGACACACTCATAATATTTCATTATATGTTATTTTTTATCCATATAGGGGAAATTATTTTTTAATACAAATTATTTTTTTAATTTTTTTTACAAACTTTGGTTTTTAACATTTGTAATTTCACGTATTAAAAACTCCATTTCATAATCAAATGTTCTAGATTATAATTTCCTAACGTAATTTTTTTTTCATTTTCATGTATATGTTATTATAGATTCTTTTGAAATTATATTTTCTCAATAAATCATCACATCACATTTTAAAAATGACTTTTGAAGGTGACATGTATCATAACGTTTTAAAATTATATTAAAAATGTTTTCTTAGAGATATTTTAGGCTTTATGCCTCATTTCATTACAATTTTGAAATGGTATTTTCTATAAGGTGTTATTTCATGATTTATCATATTATATATTTATATATATATATATATATATATATCACCATTTGGGGGAAATGATCTCATAATTGAAAATAGTATCATTCATGATCCCTTCTTGGGAGCTATCACTGAAGAATTGTTTTTGTGATGTTTTTTTATATCAGTAAACATTGTTCTAGGTCTTTATTGTTCTATAAGGGATATGTTATTCCTAATCATTCCATCTACTAACTATCGATGAATTTTGATGTTGAATTTATTTTATTTACTTAGCTATATACTCATTTGAATATATGGTTTTAACATCAAAATTTACATTATTATAATTGGATAATGTTTACCTTGAGAGAATTTTATTCACTTTATTGATGTGGGGTAACATATTATCATTCCAAATGATTTTATTTCAATTCAAATGATTATTTAAAATGCCAATTTTTAATTTAAATATATACATATTCTTTCTATTGAAGGATTATGATCATGTAATCCGTGTTATTTACATTGTTAAAAGGTGAGGTTTTCATGATGTTTACTAATTGCTACCACGTGTTGATCATGTAATGATAATAAATATTCTTTATTACACATAGAGATAATTTGTGTTTATTAAAAGGATTCCCAAGGAATAGTATGAATGGTCTTGGTTATTTTTACTATTAATTGATCATACATAATCAATTAATGTATGTTCGGTATAATTATATAACCTATTGATGCCCCGATATATATCATGAGACAAAATAGGTTTGTGTATATGGTGTATTCCTGCCAAATTAATCAATATGGTTTAACTGTAGTCTAGATGAAAAGTAGGGAGTATTGATAAAAGTTCATGAAAATAAGAATTGATTTATAATAGAAGTAATTCCATCTTTATGATATTAGAATTATTGATATCCATGTTTTAAATTAATTATATATATATATAATGGATTCAATTTTATGCTGATTATGGAATCAAGGTGTCGAAAACTTTCTTCCATAATGTATATCCTAGGTTTAAGACATGATTTATTTAGTTATATGTTTCCATTATATAGAATTTTATCTAACTCATTTTTAAGTTTGAATTACCCACCAAATGAAAAATTGTATTATATGTTTAATGTCTATAATTATAACACATGTTGACTAATTTCTATGAGATGTTTTTGAATATTCATGAATGATCTATTTTCATATATAATGGGACCATTTTCCATTTGATACAAATAATAAAGGATTTATCTGTTCATTTTTTGTTCTAATAATCTAAATCACTAAATAATAAAGGATCCTACCTATATACGAGATTAAATATTTATCTTTGTTCTTTAATTATGGTTAGTTATATCTATGAATTTATAGTTGGCATAAAATCATGTTTGTGAGGATTATGTCAAGGGAATAAGATATAGGATTGTGGTTCGGGGGTGCCATAGTTGAGGTAAAATGAAAGGTTTATATATCCCTTGATTTTTGGATTTTATATTATGCTATTTTAAGGATTTATTTGATAAGGTTGATCACAATTTCAAAGGACTAAATAAACCTATTAGAAATTTGTATCCCATAATGTTAGGGAAATAATTGAAATTTTATTTGGGGACAAAGATTATAAAAATTCAGTGGAAAACTATAAATAAATTCATATATTTTAAACCAGCATTATTTTTTGGGAAAAATGATTTTTTTTGTTTTTCATAAAATACCCCCCACCCTATGGATACTAGAATATGGATACGGTTGTGGCAGAGATGCACCAAGGGTTTATTATCCCAAAAAGGGTTTCTAGAGAACTGGATCAATCATTAATCTGATACTTACTGACCGGGGGAAATACAATACATGTTTAGATACACACTTTAGGGATATACTATTACGGATTCACATACTCTAAAAAACATTTTGAAGTATTTAATGATAATGTTAAATAAATATGTTAGAAAACCTAAAATAAAAATCCCCACAGATACTTAAGGATTAAAAAAATAAGTTTCAAAAGTTTTTCTAAATGTACAAAAATTTTAATATGAAGTTATGATAATGGAATAACTATTCCATATTGAGGTTTTTGTATATATATTCATGATATTATCATAGACAGTTTTTTTATTTTAGCGATTGGTCTAAATAATATAACAAAATTGAATTTTATAATGCAATGAACCTAGAATCTATTTTTTCTTATTACTAAAAAGATTATAATCAAATGGTTGTGAATCATATTATATTAATCTAATTATAAAAAAAAATAAGTTTTAAAATATTAAAAAATTATGATACTGTTCTATCTCAAATGAAATTGACTCTTAATATATTTAGCTACCCAGATTAGAGAGTTATTTTTAATCATGATATTTTGGATTAGACAAAGTTTTATTAATGATTATTTAAATCATACTAATATCATTATTGAGTAGGATTTCATTAGTGGTTTTCAGTAATTTGTTAAATGGTATTAAAAACTATGATACAATATTTTATGGAAAGGTTATATTTTATAGGGTAACTATTGGATAAGACATCATTGGGGTGTGGATAACTATTTTGTTTTATGTAACTATGGTTTGGGATACTAAAGCGTTGTTTAATTATGAAGTAGTAAGATGGAAAGAAATTTATATCATTGGAGTTGATAATAGATTCATGATATATTTAAATAAGTTTATATAATTTAGGGGTTTGATATAATGTGATTTGTGAGTGACCTTATAAAATAATAGTTAATAACATTTGAATGTTAATGTCATATTCAATATTTGGAGGAATATTTAATATAATTATTGTTTAATGCCAAAAATATTCAAATAGGTTTTAGTGAAGGACGGTTTTTTAGATTATTTGATTATTTCATATTAATACTTATATATATGATAGTAGGAATGAATATTTTTTTGAGGAATGATAATTTGAAATTTATTAAAAAAATGATGATTAATGTTGTTAGAATATTTTTGTAAATATCATCATAATTTAGGATCTAAATTATAATTATTAAGATACTATGTCATTGATAACCCAACATAAAGTAACATACATTGAACAAAAATCACTATATGTTAATATAAGAGTGATAATGGCCGAACTGAGTTTGATATAAGTAGAATTGTAGGAATTAAAATATGACATGGTAGTTTAATAATGTGATAAATCATGAGGAAAAATTTTCCTATTTTTATTTATGATAGTTTAATATAATAATATTCAATCTATTTAATACTTTTGGTTTTAAAAATTGATGGAAAAAAATAAACTATGTATTTGAGGGATAATGTAGAGATTACCCCAAAAAAACATCCACTCAAAATGGGAGCTCCAGTGTGGAAACTTATGATTATTCCAAAAAATTAATCATATAATATGATTAATAATGTGTGTATAGTAGATATACAAAACTCAAAATATAATATAAATATTCAATCTCATGAAAGATCAATGTTGATGATGATGAAGTTCATCATACTCATAAGTGTAAGGAAAAGAGATAATCTATAAAAATATGTTGTTTCAAATTCCATTGTCTTCAACATTACATTAATCAATGTCCCAATCGATGTACAAAAAAATGGAGATAGTCATCAAAAACCATGAAAAAAATAATATGAAACTATTAATAATGAATTTGATAGTCAGTTTTCACTCATGATTTTACACATTCCTATATTAGGAATGTTTCCACCATCTACTATATATTGAGTAATAAAACCCCTAGTGGCATAATTATCATATAAATAAATTTCTAGGTTTTTGAAAAATAATTTCTAATGTATCTTGATACTCTTTCATTAGAATAAATTTATATCAAATTAAAAATAAGATAGATCAATTTATAAAAAGATATAATTATTTTTCATAAAGATAAATAAAATTCTATTTCCTAAATAATCTCATTATCATCTAGCGTTTTATGGTTATTTATGAGTTCAATAAAGACATTTCTATGGGTCAAATTATGTTGACACACCATATTAAAGAGGGGGGAATATAACACCCCCATATATTAATATATTATTAACAATAATTAATTAATTTTTTTATTCAACTTTTGTCACATGCTTCACAAAATATAAACTAATCAACATATCAATAAATCATAGAAAACACTAAGATGGTAAAAGAAATATATTTATTACCTTTATATGGTAAATAATCAATATGAGTCAATATGGAAATTATTTTTTTCAAATGAAATAAATTTAAAATTATATTTTATATTATTTTGTTAATATAAATTTATTAATTTTATAAATTAAATTTGAAAATATAGAATTATCATCTCCATTCCTCAAAAAGTAACTATCGATGCATTTTTTTTATATTTTTCTAAAATAATCCATTTTTTGGTGAATAGAAAAAAAACAATGTTTTTTCTAATACCAATAGGTTTATACAATTAAATCATTTTAAAATAATTTTTTATATAAAAAATGTATAAAAATGATATTTCCATTTAAAAATCCCAAGAATATAATTTTAGAAAATCATTTAAATTTTAATGAAATTTATTGTGCAACTATTTCATTAATTATGATGAAATATGGGGTAAATTAGTTAATCAATTTATTTCACCTTAAAATAACCCTTAGTTGAGAAATATTAATATAATTAATATCATAATAATCAATAATATTTATAATTTTGTTTCGTATATAATTTTATGGCATAAAAATACCCAATTATTACAAATGAATTCATACTGATTACATTCTCTGATGTCACAAATAATTTTTCTATAAATGTAATTTAAATTTCATAAAATTATTCTAATATTTCATATAATAATACTAATATTATTTAATATTTCTATTTTCATTTTGGGGTATATATTGGGTCCTGAATGTTTCAAACAAAATAATATGAAAATTCCATTAATTTGGAAATGGAGAAGAAAAAATCCAATGAATAATTCGAGGAAAAGTATTCAAAGGGGGTTAGCAGTAAAGGATGGACTGATTCCGAACAATTTATATCTCTTCATGGTGATATCCTCTGTATGGAATTTCTCAACATTGTGAATCACCCATGAATGACTTATTTCGAGGAATGGGAATGTATTGTTGGAACCCGCAAATGAAACAATGTCATTTTTGGGGCCGTGCGGTGATTTTCATCCCTAAAAACCACCATCCTCAGGAATGAAATTTTTCATTGAATTGGATGGTATAATTGGTGTCCACATTAAAAAAGAAGACATTTACAAGGCCATTGTGATATTTTTACCCATGAATGACTATCCCCATGAACAAAATAGTTCACTAAAAGAGACAAACCTGTAATTCTAGTGAAACAAATACAATCATTTGTGGGGACAAACGGTGATTTCTTACCCTGTGAACAAATTTCCCTTTGAACGGAATTATTCCTGGGCCAGGGCATCCTCCTAGGCTCTGGTAAAATAATCTCTATAACTCATTGTGTATGACTAACTACTAGATTATCTGGTACGTCCACTCTTCTATAAAAATTATTATATGAGGGAATGAAGAGGAGGATGAGTTGAAGTAGACAATCCCTGAGTATAGGCAAAAAAGTGGAGTCTCTATGACGAGTTAACAAGGATCCTTCAATTCACTATAGGTAACAATAAGACACATAGTAGTAAGAAAGAAATAATAAATCATCAAGCCATTTGTGAACACCAAATCCCATTTTGGACAACATTCCATGGTGAATAAATGGATGAACCCTTGTTGTACATGCACTCAGAAAAGAAAATGACAATTCAAAAGGATATTTTCCCCACATAGAAAAATTCTATGTGGGAGGAACATAGCCCCATATAGTAACACACTACATGGGAAGAACCCATGTGTGAGTAGAATAACAATACACAGACTGTATCCTCAGTCACGTAGAAAGATTCTACACAGTGGGTACCCTATCTTTCCAAATAATATGCTATATGGAATGGGGAATCAAATAAAGTTCTAATCTCCACCACATATCATAAATTTTTTCATATAATTATGTCCCACATTGTCCCCTCCACAAACCAGTATATGTGATCAGGACAAGCCCCCTTCCAAATCCACCTAGAATTTATGATCTGAACAACAGGCACACTGTTTTGTCACCTAGAGTCTACATACCCAATGTCAGAAGTTACCCTAGTTTATCCTCTACAACAAGGAAAAAAATTTAACGATTTTCTCCAAACATTCCCCTGATTGAGAGGGTGTCATCCTTGGGAGAAACTTGTGAACCTCCCTATTCCATGTGAGAATAGAAATCGATCAATGTTGTGTTTCACATCGATTGGGAATGAGATCTCCCCTCAAAACTAATTTTATGGTATCCCACCCAGAGTATGTCTATAATATTTCTTGAAACATTCTACACTCTTACCCCTATTGACCTCAGCCCTAGTATGTAGATGGTTATATCCCCATATGTGACTATCATGGTAACCAAATTAAAAGAGAACACTAGAACACTCAATGCCCTCTCCCTCTCCATTGGTGATTCAACATCTTTACACCAATAGATTGAGTGGTTCCTGTGATCTCCATATCTATAACATCCTATTGTTTCTCATACTGATCATGAATCCTGTAGGCTTAGAGGTTAGTGGTGATCTTGATATCCACACGATCCTAGACCTTCACACATGACTCTTACTTGCGTAATCCCCAATCATATCCCCTCAAATGATCCATCCCTGTAGATGTAAGATATTACTTAATGAACTTCATGGGATTTGATTCCCACACTAACTGGGATAAGTAAGAAGCCTCCATGAGATTGAAAACTAGAACCAAAATTCACCCAAATTTTCTACTATCCATACAACATATAGGACATTATCCATCTGGGGACCACATCAGTTCCACATCACAAGGGTGGCCTCAATGTAACACTCATACCAATCATTGACTAGGAAATTTCCACCTAAATGTACTTTTTGTATGATGACAAAATACATGGGTTTGAAATCTTCACAATACCTTAAAGGGTTATGTTTCTTGTTATGCAGTACCAAAATATTTGGGTTCTGATTCCTCTTATAAAGATAAATTGGAAGACCAATATGGGTGATTGATCCAAAAAAAGCATTCATCTCACTGGATGATAGAAATTTCTAGAGCACGTCAGCTTGGGGCATAAAACTAGTGTCATCCTAATAAACAACCAATGAATATCTTATCCATCTATAAAAGGGAACCATTCATGCAGAAACTCCAAAACATATAGATCTTTCTATTGATGGGTATCCTCAGAAAAATATAGTTGATTTTGAACCCATACTTATTCGTAATTGACTTCTCTTTTTGGTGTATTCCTCATAAAAATACATGGGAATTAAGAAAGGATTAACCAACATATATTAAGTCTATATGAGAGTCCTAGAATATGAAATCCCCCCACTAAAGTTGTGAGGTTCTTGAATTCCAATCCTATTTAAAAAAATTAGTTTGAAAGTGTTGTTGGATATATTCCCAAATTAATGCCTACTTTTGGAATGTAGGTCCATGAGTCTTTGGGGTAATGAGAGATTTTGGGTGTCTTTAGATCCATGAAAATGCACTATTTGAGACCATATGATGTTTTTGTACATGAAATCCGTAATTTCACATAGTTCATCCCATTTCAATCAATAGGACGGGTGAAAATAGTTTTCCCAAGAAATAGAACAGTGAACCCAACGTGAATCCTTAACCAAGGTGGTAGTGTTACCCCTCATCATTCACCTTTTTCATCCAAAATTGAAGAGGTATAAGTGAGGCTATCAATAATTAATTTGGTCATGAGATGATACATTAATGAGTTTTTTTCTATATGTGTCAAATAAAATACAGGTACCCATTACCAGAACTATTTTCAATCTAATGGTGTCTTAGTAGGTTTCAATGACACGTGCATCTGTCACTCCACATGTTGGTTACTCCACCATTCTGAGGATTCCATAACCTACCTAAAATCATCAATAATGGGCAGTAGTATTGAGTAAAAATAATCATTCAATCATGGGGACATTGGTCCACTTCATGGTCCCCTCTAGGACACACACATATATATATACCCCTTAATGAATTCCAGAAGCTTACCAATCCTTCTCAGCAGCACCACATGATCCACTCAAATAGGCACCCATATATGTAGGTCATGAATTACTATAAGTGTCCCCAATTTATTTCAAGAGAGTCCATAAAAATAAATCATTGAAAATATACCTAGAAAATGATGAGCAGACTCATTACCCTACTCTTCTTGAAGCAGGCATTCTTGGGACCATCAAACACTTATCAGTAGTCTCTCAAGGACCTATTATTTCATGAAAAAATCACAAAAGTGGACACATAAGTGACAAATTTCCTCCACAAAAAATTTTAGAAACAACCTTGGAGGTCCTACCCATAGCATTTACCATTATGGCTTCCTTCAGATACACAAACTGTTCGATCATGAGAGCTTATCTCCTGATGAGATTCACTGTATCCCTCCTTGTGGTCAAAAGATAAAATTAATTGAAGCCGCCCCCTTGATTTCATCCATCTTAATGGTTCGACCCATTATATATGAAGCAGTAATTCTCTATGTAGTCAGGCATCAATCTGTGATGGTATTCATTTCCCTCAATGAATTATTTTTTATGTTCCTTCTAGCAGTGACAAATAATTTTTGATAGAATTTCATTGCCTTGTTATCCTCCTCCCTGATGATCCTCACATGGGTATACACTATAGAAATTCTCTCTACAGTTAGATATCATGCTATGATGGTAGTCCTCTCCATGATAGCACCTAATTTATAGGTCCTCCCTACAGTCATGTTTCATGTTAGAAGAAATTTCACTCCCCTTGCAGAGTCAAATAGAAGAAATCCCATATATCCTAAGGTGCTTGGAAAAATGGAATCACCCATGTTAGATACCCTATAAATAACATGTGACGTCCTTTGTCAACCAAGAAATGGCCTAAGGCAATTCTTATCCTCCAAGCCACCCCAGGACCATTACCGCACAAATGAGACCTCTATTAGCCCTACTACATGTGAAAAAATAGTCAATATGCATTTTTGTTATGAAGATAAAGTAGATAAATCCATGGCATAAGAATTAAAGAATAAGTTTATAGGCATTATGAAATATTCCAGGGATGTTATGCCTATTATGTTTTGGCCCTCAACCACTTCTCAATTTCACATTTCATAAGCATTGTTAGTAGAATGTATACAGAAAATCCATTTGAATCTCTAGAACAATCTGTGTCACTTGAAAGAGAAATGGATTCCTTATGTTAGGTATGAAAACCACATGAAAATATTATACGACCCCTATCGTAAAATTGAATCAGATTCCCTTGTGTCTGAATGATGGCCACATTCAAAGGAGCAATGAAATGATCTTAAATCAGAATCTATAAATTTGTTGAATATGTTGTGTCATCTAATTGTCAAACACCTCATAACATTCATCTATGGGGATGGTGGAAACATTGATCTTTTCATTTCATCCAACACCATGTTCATTAGAACCCACTAGATATGACATCATGTAATTTCATTATTCCATGGTGGCCACTAAGAAAAATTTCTAATCATGAAATAATGAATTCTCAAAAATAATCTACCTCGAGTAAGTAACAATATAATAAGGACCAATGAGACAAATCAATCAAAAAGTCCTAAACTAGGAAACCAAGAAAATTAATCATTACTTTGGATTAAGGGAATCAAATCATCGAGCATTATTAGTTTCCTCCAAAGAAAATAGTTCACATAAATACTCGACATTATATCTGAGTCACACATGAATAATGATGCACAACATCAATAGAGAAGTGATTGTTGCAGTATCCACCATATTATGGGATTATCCATAGCATGCTATTATTGGGGAATATTTAACATGAAATAACCCAATAAGTCCAAAAACTTTAGAATGAGGCACAAGAAGAGAATGGGAGAAAACCTACCCCATATGGTTGGGGAAATCTTCACCTCAACCACCCCTCCACAAAAATCACAATTTTTCAGTTCAGGGAGAAAATAAAGATGTAAGGTCTCTCAATTCACCCCATATCACGACCCATTTCCCAAATATGGGAGGCGTATCACAAAGATTCCTAATAGTCCCCGCCACATTACCCTTTATCAATAAGTGAGAAGAGGATCCGCTAAAAGAAGGTAGATATCCAACAAAAAATAAAAACATATCTCCCACCATTTAACAACAAGTATAGTTCCCACCATGTGTTATGAATCATTGAATGTAATGGATTAAAATCTTACATATTACATTGAAATGATGTATGTTCAAAAGTTCATGGAGAAGATGGTTCCACCTAGAATGCTGTCAATTCTGACAAATATGGTTTGCAAACCTGAAATCATATAATCTTACTAAATTTAGGTTCTCCCTTGATCGATTCACAACTGCCTCCTTAGGGAATCTCTACCAGATAGAATAATATATTTGTGTTCTTATATGAACGACCTCATTCTCTCATTGAGAATGATCTCCCTATGATAAAAGAAAAAAAAATCTCTGTAGGATAATGAAATGAAATAGTTGAGGTGACTAAATTCTATGTTTCTACAAGGTTTAGTTCCAATCAAATACGATCCACTAATAGAGCATCAATATACACCGACAGTAGGTGTACCTCAACAATCTAGGGATTATATCCAAGAATAATTACTAGTTTGGAAATCCTCCCAATTAGGTGCATATACGCTTAGTTTACCTGGAAAAAATCTAGGATGGATATCAATATTTCATGCCAAAATGAAGACAACTTGGGAGGGTTAAGAAAAATCCTAGAAATATTTCCCCAATATGATATCTTCCAAATTAAGGGTAGAAGTGATGTGTTTTATCTTTTCCATTTCCACACTTTTCCAAGATCCTTCTCTACCAAAAACTCACAAAGTGTTTGTAGACACTATCAAGTCATTAGAAGCTCAATTGGATGCTATAGAGGAGTGGCGTAGACCAGTGTAGCTAGAAATGAAACATTTCCTGGAATGGGAAAGTGATACCCCTACAAATACAGACATCAATAGTCGTATGTTTCTAATATTAAATAGACCAGGTTACCTATAAAAAAATATAACCCAATAAACATCCCATTATTATCCCTTGATGAAAACTATAGTGTCACAAGATGGAGTGAAACTATATTGCTTAAAAAAACCATGCAATGGACTACCCTTATATGGTGCACTAGTTTTATGGCTCGGTCGATTACAGGATGGGAGGATATACATATGAAATTCATCATTCAGTCCAACTGAAAACATCAAAATATGAAAATCATTGACCTCTCTAATTTCAAATAGTGATAATATAATAGAGTCTCAAATTTGATTTCTTTATGAAAAGGGTTGACCAATTCACTAAACCGACCACTTCACTAAGATTATATGATTACTCTATGATTTGATACCCTACATGATTAGGAACAAGAACCATTCATCCAGGTGAATTATATAGTTTGATTTTTCGATTTCTCTGCCATTTCCAAAAACAATGGAAGTCTATATACCAAATAATAAACTAATGTCTTTTGTAACTCCACCAGTACCGGGGAAAGGATATGGAAATGAGGAGGTGAACTCCACCACACTTATGCTATCCTCTATACCTAAATAATCACTGAAATCATAATTGTGTCGTGTAACAACCATAGGCATCAAAATCAACCCCTTCCTCATTAGGACGAGTGGAGGGGACTAGGAAAAACAATAATTGAATTGAATGAATAAATTTGACTCATTATTAGATGATAATGTCCGTGTATTATTTATATCAAATATTGAAAAATGATTACATGTCTTGGAGGATCCAAAATGGGCCTAAATTATAGATCTCGATGATTAGACATATTATTTCCCCTTTCACTACATACTAGGATAAACTATTCTGGAAAGCAACATCTATAAAGATATATTTTGAAAAATAGTAGATTCTAGGAATTTATAGTTTGTAAGGATAGCAGAACAAGTGGCGTATGTTACTACCACTTCACCCCAAAGAAATAGGTGAGTGGAAATAAGTTATTAATAGGGGAATAGTGGATTTATAGTTGGATGAGACAAAATAAAATCAAACTAATTCATGGTATTCTCTAACAAAAATTGAATCAACCAACTATGCATCCAACCACTATTTTTCCAACTTAGCTAACATCTTCATTCCCACAACCCTCCAAAAGCCTTCCTTCCAAAAAATAATTTTGGAAATAAAGGAAGGGGGAAAGTATAGGATGATGAACCTATATTAAGGAAAAATTATACTTTTAACCTCCAAGATATTATTCCATCACACATAAAATAATGGGCACCACCCTTCCAAATGGAACTCCTCGAAATTGTAAGCCATGAAATGTCATAATCAGAAAAGGTTTTGATCTTTATGTCCATTAATTTCATTTATATAATTGATCTCTTCATCGATGAAGAGTATGGATATGATCCCGAGTTCCATACATCTAATTGGGGATCCATAGGCTGTGGTCACAATAGGTGATAATCTCAGGGAAGGTTTAATCGTGGTAGATACCAGACCTATATGCACTTCTCTACTGAGACTGTCAATATAGAAGAATCTCATTGAAAATCCCTTTAGAATATCCAATAGGAACATGAAAATCTATATCCACCATCCAAAATGCACTCCTACACAATCACTATGCAATATCAATCAGTAGAGTAACACATGTCCAATCACCCTCAACATGCAGTCAAACCAACCCAACCCACCAACCTACAATAGGAGTACCTCTAAATCATGTCTCAAGGTTAGATACATCTACATACAACACTCAATCTCTTATTGTACATGAAAAATAGTGTCCCCATGATGGGGTGTTCCAGCCAGTAGATAATAATTATGAAATCCTAAAATAACTATCCTTGTTAATGGCCAAGTTATCAATATTATATTCCATGAGCTCGTCAAAATACCTCACAAAGACACTTGTATAGGATTTTCTATGCCCCTATGTGTTTGAATCTAATGTGGCCACGGATGTTGTCTATTAGATAGAGATCGCTCCTGCAAAATGTCATGAAGTAATCTTGTTCAATGATCAAGATGAATATATCATTATACAAGGACATATATGACTTATTTATGTGTCCAGAATGATAAATTGTGTTTTTTTCCTAAAATGTTACTTTGATAATGGATCTAGAGTTAATCTCATCTCAATACAAAAAATTATTTTTCCTTAATGAATTTTTTTTTACTAGATCGTTTTTTCATCACCCTACAGGGCTTTGAAAAAAGTAAGAAAAACCCATTTATCCAAATCAAGCTCTAGGATCAGTTTAGATATCTAATGTTCAACTTGTAATTTCAAGTTGATTGATAGAACACAACCATCACTAACAATATAGGAAGGGCTTGGTTTCATCAACATAAGTCAATCCCTCATCGTGCCATCAATGCATAAAATACATCACTAATGAAAAATCAAAATGTTACACACTGATAAGGATGGTTTGAATCCTATAAGTCACACAATATTGATGAAGGATTATATCAGGGGAATGGGAAAAAAACACAAGGACGATGGTGTTGATTTTGTCACCACCTTGAATGGTTTGGAAATGAACATGCCTAACCCTTTTAATATTTTTGGTAAATAATACGTATTACCCATGAATTTTATCAGGTATATGAGTCCTAATTTGGGCATGTATTTAGAGTTTCTCAAGATTTCATTCATGAAAACTGAGTCTATAAGTGTTGTCAAATTTTCTTACTCCCCATGAAATGGTGAAATCTCAGATAAAAATTCACTAAATCCATCCCTATGGGTCCACTAAATTTCAACCTTTCCATCTAATATAGAATATGTTGTATCATTAGCCAAATGTGTGAAATACACAAGTCCTCGATCACTAAATATATCCTCTCCCGAGATTCATGGAAATCATTATTTTTCTGTTGTGTCAGAGGATGTAATTTAATCTATTTAATATAACGATATTTTCTCCTCCCGTCCTATAGAAAACATATCACATGAGACCCCAGCCCCTCCCCATGAAACAAGTGGAAGAAGGTGAAGATGAGGAAGAAGAAGAGGTGGAAGATCATAGGGATTCCAATATGTACCTTCATGGGGGAATTTTTACCACCATTGCTGAACTCAGTGAAATAAATTTGGGTAAAGAAGATGGACCAAAACCCACAATGATTAGTGAGGGAATGTCTTTTAATGATCAATTAATACATACCTCCTTCATGAGGCATCATAGATAAGTATTCAACTATAAAAAAATAGAAATTCCAAGCCTCGGTCCTAAGTTTTCAACTCACAACCTGTGACTTCCAAGGGAACACCAAATCAATAAAAAAATAATCCAAAAGGACGAACCAGTCCAATGATACCAAAATAAAGGATGAAATGAAAAATATATTTAAAGAATTCTTCTTTTTGGAGGTCCAATACCCCATGTGGATGGAAAATGTAGTCACCATCAAGAAGAAAAAATGGAAAATTATATTCTACATCGATTTTAGATATCTAATTTGGTATTTCCCAAAAGATAACTTCTTAGTTCCAATAATGAACTTTTGATTGATGGAATAGTTTGATATTAGGCTGTCTTCCTCAGGGATGGTAGTTCATGATATAATAAAGTTTCACTATCTTAGAGAGATGACGAAGTAACCACCTTTATGTCTCCCTGTGAATTTTTTTTGAGTAATTCAATTTTTCATTAATAATTTATGTGTTACGTACCAATAGTCCATCCATCGCATCTCTAAACCCTTCCAAGAAATTTCAATCAATTAATATGTTGATGAAATGGTGGATAAATATTGACAATTTTCTGAGGAAATACAATATATAGAAATGATCTTCAATAAATTATGCCAGCAAAAACTATTAATGTACAACATAAAGTGTGATTTCAGAATTACCTTAGGAAAATTTCTCAACTTCATCGTATTCCATCATTCCAATGAAGTAAACCCAAAAAAGACAAATATTATCCTCGCAATGTTAACTCCTTGAAACCTAATATAATTGTGTAGAATGCAAGGAAACATATGAAACATTTTTTATATTATAGAAAAACCCTACTATAAAATGTCTTCCTTTCACTAGATTGATGAAAAGGGGGGTTACATATTTGTGGATTGATTATTGTTAAAATATAATAGACAATAACAAGAATTATATTGTTATACAACCAATGATGTTTTCACTTGTTGAAGGAAGGAAAATCATTTTGTATGGGACATCCTTAGAGAAATCATTATGTTCCTTCATAATAAAAAAGAATATCACCAACATAGAAAGAAACCATTATTACATTAGCTAAACCATAATCAATGTAGACAATTACTATTGTAATGTTGAGAAGAGATTCATGAGGCTAATATTTTCAGTCTAAAATTCGAGGCACTTACTTAGCATCATGAGTTCAATTTTCTCTATTTTAGAAACCCAGTCAAATATGTTATCAGTTTTTCGATGTTGGAATGACTTCTGTAATGGTTGGCCTTCAACCTGCAGAAGTTTTACATTTACTTTGTGCATCAAAAGGTAGTCAAATTCTTTGATTTACTAATTTTCTGGAAGCTCACCCTACAGTATAAATGACTTCATTAGATATTTAATTACCTAATGAAGAGGTATTTTCTAGTCAAGAAGACCCCCATATATGGGAGATTAATATATTTTTTCATCTAGAAGACTAAAAATAATGAGGGTGGAAGAACCCAAGCTCTATAAAGTGGTGAAATGATTCATAGTCATACCATCAGAAAATTCATTCATTCATTACACTTTCCTACTGTCATAATGGTGTAAGATCAATGGAGTGGTAAACTAGGCCATCATTCCCAGTCTAGAATTGGAACCTCCGGTAAATTTAAAACACATGAAGATAAAATATTCATTTTTTCTAGTCATTAAGTATGTTAATGATAATTATGCTATCATATTGGAAGATCTAGTCCCCCTAATAAAACTAATATAAAGACTTATGTTGGAATCTAATTTTTTAATGATATTTTATAATTTCCTACGATTAAAGAATTATATAGATAACATCCAAATGAATGCATCCAAATCCATGGCCAATTCAGACTGAGATGAAAAATTCATCGACATTATTCACGGTCGGATGGTCTCACTATTCGATTATGCAAACATAGAATTTCTTGATAATATTTTACACATATATATTCTGTATGTCCCTAGCATCCGTTCAATGAAACCCATTTTAGACTACCCTCTAAAGGTTGATCTCCAACAATACAGAGTCAGGTGAGATAATGTCTGAAGACATCAAATTAACTTTTTTCTCTATGATAGCATATACCATCAAACTATACTATATAAGAGGAGACTTGATGGGGTCTCTCTCTAGTGAACTGATGATGAATAGAATACTGATTTCAAGAAGGATTTTCATAGTAGGGCCTTCATTTCCCAACAATCTAAATCTATGAATTCTTATCAAATTCGAAGGCTCCAATACTACTAGACCACTATAACGCAAGACTTCACTTAATTCACCAAAAGTTTTTATTCCTTCTAGGTTCATTCCATCTTAATTCCCCTACCCCAATATTTTCATTAAATTTACAAATACTCCTAGATATTTTCAATATGGGGAATGGATTTCAAGAGACTATATCTTCCCAGTATGTCCATGTATTTCATGTACATATTCATAGAAAAAAACTTCTTCTCCATGTGGGAAGAAGTTGTACCCATCAAAGTGGTCAGGGAAAGGGAAATTTTTAGCTTTGTGATATCCAACAATAACACTTGTATTTGTGTCCCATATAAAATAGTGATAGATATCATAACACATTTTTTATCTTATGGATTGGAAAAACTATTTTAGTAGAATGAAATAAATTCCAACATTGCACACAACTACAATGAAATGGATAACATATAGATAGAGGCCCTCAACATGACCATATCCATTAAAATATAAAAGATCTTAGATATGTATAAAGTGTCTTTTATGACGAACCTTTTACATTCCTTGTACACATACTGAACTATGAGTGGCACTATCACATAAGTGGCCCCATACTCAGTAGTATCCTAGATATATGATGTCTTTTCCATAGAAGTTCAATCCCCCCCCTATGTGTTTACATATATGATTAGTTATCCATATATGAGAAATACCAAACATCAATTGATGAATAATACCATCTAGATGAGAATAGATTATATGCCTTTCATATCATAGAGTTCAACCAAAATTACCTTCAATGATACTTTATCAAAAATGTTATCCTCTATAATTTACTAAAGGGATTTATGGTGTTGGTGCTCAGGACACTGATGATATTCAGAAATAAATATTCAATTTGGGATCCAAAGTGGAAGGGTCCCTATGACATACATAATGTATAATTCAGTGGAGAATATTATTTCATATCGATGGATGGACACTCAACATGGATCCCACCAATGATAGTTTCCTAAGGAAGTATATCCTATAATCTTAGGGTCCTTCGTCCTAATCACATGATGTTCAAATTCATGGTACATCATCATAGATTCCTGACATTAAACCACAATGAAACAGTGTTCCATTAATTCATAACTATAAAAGTCACATACTAGTGTCATAGACATATAAAGATAAACTAAATATTCATGTCCTGAACATAAAACATGAGACTATTCACATGTTCCAAGCTGTAGCACATAATACTATATTCAATCCTCTTCAAGAATCCACAAATCTGTCATTCTTGGTCTCTATTCCTGTTACTTTTTAAACTCCACCACATTACACATATCCCTTTAGGAGTGCTAACCCCATTTTCTAAACTCTATGTCCTTAAACATTGAGTTAATATCCAGATCCCATGACATTAAACAACATGGAACATTTTCATAATCTCTTGAATTTTAACGACATGATTAATTATCTCAACTATGCAATGTTAAACTAAATAGTTGATCTTCATCGTAAGAACCTAAAACAAATGACATCAATATCCATGTCATAAGATAATAAAAATTATGACATCAATGTCCTCAATGAAGGATGTTAAACTACACAGGAATCATCCTTTTAATTGATAATTCACCGCACATAAGATATATCTATCCAGGAGAAAGCTAAAATTCCCATTTCCCCCTTGTATTTAGATCCATATCAGGAGTATCTTTATATAAAAGTGTGTAAATCTAGATTCAATCCCACATATAATATGTAAAGACACCAGGATATTACATCCCACTCCTTCTACCCCAAATGAAAAAAAATCACCCCTCCATGCGTTTGGGACTTAAACACATTAGGATATTTCCATCAAGAATAACATATGACTTGGTTATTACTATATGGGATACATATTTATTCCTATATCTTATTAATTGGGCCCAACTGCAAAATATAAGAAATTTACCTGCCCTTATATATAAACCAAATCAATGCAGGGGACTCCAAAGCATGTACTATTCAAACTTCTTTCTCAGGTGGAACACCATCTCCCTACATATGAGTCAATCCTATGAAGAGAATCATGTTGAGATATATGTGTGGATTTATTCCTATCTATGTAGGATACATAGTGATGCCATGATTTCCACTCAGGGGACCAACTGCAACATTCCCCCTACTCATGTCAAGTCACTTCTGTCTTCATCGCATGACGTTAAACAACACTGGGTTAGAGAACTAAGTGTGTCTTCATTCTTCTCAAATAAGGATACATAAAAATGACTAAATTTCACACTTGTGACCATCCTTAATATTACCCCTCCCTTATGATGGTTAACTTCCTTCCTCTAATCATAAATTTAAACTCTATGGGATTCGAGAACTATGTATGGATATATTCTTATCCACAAAGGATATTTAGTGATGCCTGGATATCCACTCCCCAGTCCATCCCTAACAAATAATAAAAATTACATCCTCCCTTAGCACGATTTACATATACACAAGCAGCCCATTGTTTCAAACTATATATTGATTTCTTGGTTTTTAATGAGATACTTTGTGATGCCTGGTTTTTATATTCTGGTCTAGCCAACAAAAATAGAAAATGATTATGTCCTTAATTTTATCACTCCATTTTTGTAGAATAATCCCGCACTACCCCTTGTTTTTCAAACTGACCATAGATCACATCGGAATAAGTGTTTCAATAGGTGATCCACATAAAATCAATGTGTATCAGTCAACATCAGGTTATCATGGTCCTTGTAGCAATAACATAAAATCCGCAACAAATGACTTTACCCCATGATGTTTAATTGTAAGGAACAAATAATTGATGTAATAAAAAAAATACATATATCCCCAAGATCCATATTCATTCATGGTTTTTGACTAATGTCCTCACTAAAATACATTAAAATACACCTAAACTTGAGAACAATGTGTGGATTTATTTATGTATTGAAGAGATACATAATGATTAATGTGCCTTGTTACCATGTCCCAGCCATTGGGTAGTTAAAAACGTCTCTGTATCTTTTAAAAAAACAAGGATAAACATTTGAGACCTAATGTTCGGGTTCCTCTTTTAGGGATATATAAACGAAATAATAATGTTACCCCTATATATGAGTCAGATCTATATAGGGGATTTCACACTTGATGTCCAACCAAGGTATGAATATATCTTACATTCCTATACATTTTCTTCAATTCATCAAACACTATGCCTCGGGCAATTTTGGATATTCACAATCATCCTATGAACATAAGAAATAGATGTATATTGTCCTAAATACACCATAGGTTGACAATACATAATATATCCCAGTTGTCCCTACCAAAGTTGAAAATAAAAATGCTCTATCAACCAAAGGAAAAGTTTCTCATAGATTATGCATTTTCAATCTCGATAATCAGCAATGATAGTTTTCCCCTTATCAATTCTCATGATCTATGAATCCATAGAATCATGATTTAAACATTCATTCCACCCACATATGGGGAATTTCATAACTTCTTGGCAAGAGGTTCCCCTCGATACTCATCATTTCTATGAAAAATGTTCATGGTAGTTTTACCATAAACTACAGTACAATTTCTCGTCCTCACCGCATGACATTAAATTACATAACTAATTTCTTATTTTTTTTTATCTCTATTGTTCCTGTTACAGATGACTTTTTGTTTCTTGATTCCAATAATTATAGGGTACATTGTGATATCCAAATGATCAATCATGTGTCCAGCCATAACAAATGTCTCAAATAACCCTTCTCTATGCATGGGCCATACCTACATGGGGAAACCAATAAGAACTATGTAAGGCCTCATTCTCGCTTTTACGAGATATATAACGACACCCAGATTCTATAACTTGGTTTAACCATAACAAAAACAAAATTCCCCCACTCTATTATAAATGAGCTAGATTTTTATAAAAGTGGGGTGTAGGAACCTAGTTTTTGACTCGGATATAGATCCTTTTAAATTTTCTCTATGTTTCCTTTATGGATTTAAAATGGATTTTTAATGAGTTTGTGAAGGTCTTAGGGGTGGACGGGGCTTGTTGAGATCATAAAACCTATATTTTTTGTCAAAGAAGTCATGTCTCAATGTAAGAATAAACCTTGTCGGGTAAGCCACATGATTAGTTATAACCGAGTGAGGTTGGAAAATTAGTAGAAAGAGGGACTACGAATTTCCCCAGCACTGTGATTCCATGTACACGGATAAATGAAACATCAGGACCAAATTATAGATGTATTTTTCATGATTTCCACTTGATTTTTAAAATTGAGTGTCCGAAACATGATGTTTCCCCTTTCTTTCTGCAGGCCATGCAAATTTAGTGCGTGGTTTGGAAAACCATGAAATGTCCAAATTTCTGCGATATTACTTGCATTATATATTTAGTTTTAAATCAAACCCATATTCCTCATTTTCTTTACCTTAGTAAGAGATCTCTTTTCCTCTTTTCTGAAGCCTAAATCGATCTATTCTTGGATTTTATCCCGAATTTCCCTCTGATGTTTGATTCGATTTTTGTTCCTCTCATTTTATCTACATCGATAAGATCACAATTTATTTTTATTCTCTCGTTATTATTATTCAAATCGATGATTCTGTTTATATGTAGGATCATCTGCATCATTTTCATGTAATAGATCCACTTTTCATATCTCTTCTAATCCAAGCCAACATAAAGGCTGCTACTTGACAAGAAGAGTCGTATGAGTACGAGTTATGTGGTATATGACTCATCCATCGCATTTCATCATTTTATAAATTTTTGTGTGCACATGATGATTTCATCAGAAGTTTCTTGTTGAATTTAATATTAATTTCTTATACTCATTAAAACTATGTTCTGAGACCCATTATATATATGATATTCATCAATGGTAGTTATGTCCACAACACCGACCATCCCCTATTGGGTGTCATAATTTTATGTTTTTATTAGCCTATTGAGACAATTGTGCCACTTTTTAGCTGAGCTATTACATGACCATGGTAAAGGTAACTGTTAAATTAAAACATTGAATTGTAAATAGATAGTACCATTTATGATAATCACTTAACCATCATAATGTAAATGATTCAACAAAACAAATCAATATAAATTATTTTGGAATGTATATTATATATATGACTTAGAATAATTATTTCTAATACAATGGATTGGTTTAAAATATTTAGAAATAATTTTCATTTTATAGGATGGTATCAGAGTGAAAATTATTAAATGAATATAACTTATATGACTTAATATAATTGTTCTGTTCCCCTAGGCCTTGTCAGACAAATTAATGAAAAGGATTGATCCAAATGAACTTAATAAATTATATGACTATTATATGACCTTAAATATTAAATGAATAAATTATAATGTGACTAGTAACATATGTAACCTAACATCATTATATGGATGGCCACACTTGAGTTAGATTTTGGATTCCCAAGGGAATGGACTGAGCAGTCATGGAAACCATTCAGATTCAATGGTGTTGGTTTCCCTGGTTGAGAAAACCCTTTGGAACCAGTCATTTTCTAGATTTGGATGCGTGGTATGACACTGTATTATCCCTCAATTACTATTACAAGATGATTTAGATATACTCCATGTATCCTATGTGTCTTCTATGGACATGAGGTTCCTTGTCTAAATCCTTCAACCATGTCATTTCATTCCCCGTATTACCTTGGATGTTTTCCGTGTACAAGCTCTGATTCATTATTTGGGAATGTAATGGATTAAAATATAGATATTACACTCTTAGACCTATAGCCAAGAGGAATTTACTACTGAGTTGGTGACCCTTGATGTCTAGGTTTCCTTGGTTATTTCCATTTAACCTCTACATATTATTGTCATTATAGGAGGTATTGTTATACCTGTGATACTCACAACCAAGTTAGTGCTGGTATTAACTCATGTGAACTATTATTATATACTAGATCATAATTAACAAATGAACTGGTTATATGTTTAGAAACCAGTTGAGGGCTGAATAAGGTACTTGGGTATTTAAATTTTTGTACTTCATTACATTTATATATTGATACTTGAAAAATATTTCGATTTATATTACACATACTGGTAGTAAAAGAATGAATTAGTGGTGGCATACTGAGATATATCTCACCCCATATATGGTAACTATTGGTATCTAGGTATACTACATGTTTGCATTTTATATCAAAGGGAAGTGTAACGCCCCGACCCCAGTTACCCAGAGTCGGTGCATTATTACATAACATTGGTATGATCACAAGAAAGATCAATTCTCGAAAGACCGATTGGTTTAGTAGTCTTGGAAACACTAGATATATTCATAAGTCTTACATTACATCATAAAATGAAAAACTACTACAAAAACATATTGTCTCCATAATCCACACTCATATCCCCACATAATATCCCTGTAGGTCATTCATAATTTACTTCTTCACTTCCTGGGAAAAATAAAACATAGAAAAGGGGTGAGCTCAAATTCCCAGTAAGGATAACAATATAGCGGAAACTTTCATAAATAAGAATAAACATTTAAGGAAATGTATAACTAAAACAAAAGCCTTTTAAACTTGAACATTTAACATAGTATGGCATAAATAAAATGAAATAATGCCATTTACTTATTCACATGGTTATTCTACTAATCGAATAATCACATGCAAAATCAATAACCACTTTCATAATGATGGAATGCATAATGTCAGACTATCATAACCACATAGCCAAGGCCTCGTGACAAGACTACAAATAAGATTTTGTCAAGGCCTTGTGCCAAGACACTAGTTTGTCTCATGAGACCTACCGATGCATCGAGGAGCTATAGCGGGCTCCACCCGTCACTTACTAAGTCCAATGCATTCCCATATGAAAATGTTTAAACATAACATAAACATTCGTATTAAAACTAGCATACGAAATGTCAATAATTTCACCATATACTAAAAATAGCACATCCACAGTCAAACATATCACAAAACCTTCAATACAATATAGACGTTTTGTATCATAATAAATCAACTTCAAATAATCTTAAAATCCATCAAAGGATATTGACATAGATGAAATCAAAATTCTTTTTAAATAAATATCTCCTTTTATTTTGAAATCATTTAAGATCCATATAAAATAAAACATTTTCTTTGAAAATATTCTTATAATCTTATAAGGTAAGCTTTGAAGATTTTATAACGGTGGAAAATAGCTGCACCCGCCGTATAAGTTAAAAAAACATTCTTACCTTAATTCTGTCAAAAAGGTTAAAAAGGACCTTGTTTTGAAAACGACGGAAAAATTCCTTCATAAACCTCTTATAACAAGTCAACCAAGGGTATAAATGACTTTAACCCATATTCTTGTAAATAATAAAAAATGTTTTGAAATACATTTTTAAGAAAACATGGATGTGGATGATAAAGAGATCCCAGTAGATTATTACATATAGACAACCTCGGATAATGAAGAGATTGTGAAATAACCCTTACCTTGTACTTTTCCTTGGTTGGGGTAGGTTAACCTCCTGTATAATGGTGAAATAATTGTTATTAAATTATACAATAATAATATACATTAATATGATATCATATATGATCTTTTAATATTGATTTGATAATAATATCTTAGTATTATCGTTGTTTCGGGTGTTAGCTTACTTGTTTTCTTTTATATGTTTTGTTACGTAAGACATGTTTGTAAAGGATAGGTTTTATATTATTCATATCCAGAATGATATCAAGTCCTTAAACATCATTTTTAAATCATCAAATGATAATTATACTTGAATGGATACGATGGAGAATGAATCTCATCGCGTTCGTGGAGACGATAGTCCGTACGTACGCACGAGCGACAATATCATTCTTTTGATATTAAAATAATATATAAATGGATGTTATATCATATATACAGAATCAATAACATGTTATATTTATTATTTACATGAGTTACACATCATTATTATACCCATCCAAATAATATTATATTGAATAACAATTACACCACGACGTGGAGACGGTAAGCCGTACGTACGCACGTATGGTGACATGTTATTCAAAGGGTGGATAGAATAATGAATATGGTTGTACCATATTTATAATAACATCACATTATATATATGATACTATATTTATTATTTTATAATGGTAACAAAAAAGGAAGAAGAAGTGGAAGAAGAAATGAACTTAGAAAAGGGTGGGGAAATCATTACCTCTTCTTCGGGTTCTTCCTTTTGATTTGATCAAAAGAGATCCTTAGGATGGATTTATGATCAAACTAAGGCCCCTAGGTTGTAGTGAGGGAATTTGGGAGAGTATTTGGGCAGAGTTTGTCCGAACCAAAAGGCTTTGAAGGTGTGAAGAAATGATAAGGAGGAGTGCCCTTTTATAAGAGGGGTGAGGGGCATCTTTGGAAAAGCTAGAGATATTAGTTTATAATAAATTCATATTCGGTTTACAGTGGCTCCAAAGTTGACTATTCAAAGGTTAAGGTGGGGATAGGTCGAAAACCACTCAACCAATATAATTTAGATAGGTTTGGTTACTTATATGAACCTTATCTTTAAGTATTAACTCTAAGTTAATTATTTTCACTTTTACAATGTCTCTTTGTATTTTTATATAATATGGTTAATAAACATACTATATACATCCAAGAGACCCCCAAGTGGTCCATTAATGATGAACTTATCATGATATAAGTCTCTTGGCCGAACCTTAGATTTTTATGAATTTAATATCAATTAATAATATAATATTTCTTTTAAGAACTCTTTTATGTCAATTTTGACACTATTCAATAGTTGATTTTTGTGAAACTCATAACAGATTGATTACTTCTAAAAAAGTCAATTAAATCAATCCTAATATATCATATTATCCTAGAAAATTAGTTTAATTCATTAAAAGGTTCATATTATATTTATTCGGGTATTTATAATATCAATTATTTTAATTTTTGACTATTATAGTAATTACTGCATCATCATTGTGTCATAAATAAAATAAATTATTTAATGTCTAAAAATTATAAATAAAATATAATTGTGTAGGAAATATTGTTATCTTTCTAATGAATAATTATAATCTAAAATCCAACATATATAACCCTATGTAACAATTGTTTTGCTAAAGGATATATGCTTGTGTCATTTTTGTATTCATTAAAATAAACTGTCATTATCACTTACAAGTGGATCCATGGGGTCCCAAAATCGACCCAAAGATTCCCATGGTCGACCATGTATCAACCAATAGGGTTAAGACACGTTTTAGGGTAATTTAGTATTATTATAATATTATTTTTTTAACCCTTATTTACCAGATTTACCCTTATCCATGGTAAATAAAATATTTACCGCAATAATTATTCAAAATGTCTTAAAATAAAAGTTTCCTATTTACACAATTTGAACATCCTGATTCCAAATATGGAATCCATTTTCTTAAATTCAAAACACAGAAGTTGCAGAAATTAATTTAAAATTAATTCCCGCTGTCAAAACAAAAAGCATGTTTTTAAGAGATAATAACTATCAAAAGATTGACACTTGTTTATGTTCGGTTTAATTGTAAAATTATGTCCAATTACCAACATTATAATAAATGGTAAAAATATATTCTAAATATACTTTAAAACTACTAAAATTCATAATTTATCACTATTAATTATTTTGATTAAAAAAGTTGTTTTTAATTAAAATTTAGTAATTTTCACTATTCATCAAAATATGAAAGTTATCCGAAGAGTACCAAAATTTCACCTTAGGATAAATTAGATATTCCGAATCCAAAAATAAAGTCCATTATGAAATATAAAATATATATAATTTTTAAAAGTAGGTATTACTATTCATAACGGCTAGTTTGATTGGTTGTTAGAACTCGGTGTTGCGTACAATACACGCTACCGCATTATTCAAAGAGAAGCGTACCGTAGAAGTTTGGGGTGTTACATTCTCCCCACCTACAAATAATTTCTTCCTCGAAATTTCTAGAATACTATCGCATGAAAAGACTCGGGTGGTTCTTCATCATAAGTTCCTCGGGTTCCCACGTTGCCTCTTCCATCTTATGGTTTATCCACAAAACGTTTACCAGACGCGTCGTCCGGTTTCTCAGTACTTGTTCTCTCGTATCAAGAATCCTGACGGGCTCTTCACAATAGGAATGATCGGGTTCCATTTCTAATTCCTCATAGGTGAGTACATGCGTTGGATCAAGCATGTATTTCCTCAACAGAGATACGTGGAACACATCGTGAACTTTAGAGAGACTTGGCGGCATTGCCAATCGGTAAGCTACAACCCCAATTCGCTCTAGAATTTCGAAGGGTCCGATGTACCTGGGACTCAATTTACCTTTCTTACCAAAACGTATGACTCCCTTCCATGGAGATACCTTCAGGAAAACATGATCACTGACTTGAAATTCCAAATCCTTCCTTCGATTATCGGCATAGCTCTTCTGCCTACTTTGAGCTGCTCTGATGTGATTTTGGATTACCTTCACCTTTTCCATTGTTTCCTCCACCAGTTCTGGACCTACAAGTTTTCTTTCACCGACGTCATCCCAACAGGTTGGTGTACGACATCTCTTTCTGTATAACGCTTCATATGGTGCCATCTGAATACTCGAATGGAATCTATTATTATAGGAAAATTCTACGAGAGGTAAGTATTGATCCCACATACCCTGAAAGTCAAGTGAGCAAGATCTCAACATGTCTTCTAGGGTTTGAATAGTCCGTTCTGATTGTCCATCTGTCTGAGGGTGGTAAGCAGTGCTCAAATAAAGTTCAGTATCCAGGGATTTCTGAAGACTTTTCCAAAATATTGAAGTAAAACGGGGATCACGATCAGAAACAATTGATAGGGGTACTCCATGAAGTCTCACAACTTCATTAATATATAGTCTTGCTAGACGTTCTAGGGGTAGATCTTCTCTTATAGCAAAAAATGTGCTGACTTGGTAAGACGATCAACAATAACCCATATTGCATCATTCCTTCTAGGAGTCTTTGGTAGCCCCATGAAAAATTCCATCGTAATATTGTCCCATTTCCACTCCGGTATGGGAAGAGGTTGCATGACTCCTCCAGGCTGTTGCCTTCCAGCATTCACTTGTTGACAAACCATACATCTTGACACAAAATCAGCAATCTCCCTCTTCATGTTGTCCCACCAAAAATGTTCCTTAAAATCTCTAAACATTTTGGTGCTCCCTGGGTGTATAGAGAAATTGGAACTGTGAGCATCATCCAACAATTCCCTTTTTAGATCAGGTATATCAGGAACACAAAGTCTCTTCCCGAATTTCAAAATTCCATCTTCATACACAAAGTATCTCAATCTCCCATCATTCACAGCTTTAATCTTCTTTTGGAATTCTTCATCATTGGTCTGAGAACTCTTAATCCTTTCTAGTAAAGATGGTTTGGCAACCATTTGAAAAAGCATTGATGTTTCACCTTCCCTGGTTATTCCCATGTCCATCTTCACTAGATCCATGAAAACTGGATCCCTTTAAATTCTCATATTGTTCAAAACTCCATGGTCTTTTCTACTCAAAGCATCTGCCACCTTGTTTGCCTTCCCTGGGTGGTAGTGTATCGTACAATCATAATCCTTGAGTAATTCAATCCATCTCCTTTGCCACATGTTGAGTTCTTTTTGTGATAGAATATACTTCAAACTCTTGTGATTAGTATAAATCTCACATTTATCACCATAGAGGTAGTGCCTCCATATCTTCAAAGCAAAGATCACAGTTTCTAACTCGAGATCATTAGTAGGATAGTTTTGTTCATGAATTTTCAACTGTCGTGATGCTTAGGTAGTAACTCTATCATTCTGCATAAGGACACAACCAAGTCCTTTCTTCGATGCATCACTATAAATAACGAACCCATCATTCCCCGATGGTAGAGTCAATATAGGAGCATTGACTAATCTTTTATTCAGTTCTTCAAAACATTCTTCACACTCTTTTGTCCAAACAAATTTAACCCCTTTACGTGTGAGCTTCGTTAATGGGTTAGCCAATCGGGAAAAATTTTGGACGAAACGTCGATAATAACCTGCCAAACCGATAAAACTGCATACCTCAGTTATACTCGTAGGTGCTGGCCATTCTTGGATTGCCTTGGTCTTAGAAGGATCAACAGAGATTCCATCTTTAGAGACAATATGGCCAAGAAAAGAAATCTCATGAAGCCAGAATTCACACTTGCTAAACTTCCCAATAAATTCATGCCTCCTCAGAGTCTTCAAGATAATGCGCAAGTGATTTTCATGATCTTCGTAGCTTTTGGAGTATACCAAGATATCATCAATAAATACCACCACAAATTCATCGAGATACTCCTTGAAAACTCTATTCATCAGATCCATGAATACAGAGGGTGCATTAGTCAATCCAAACGACATTACGGTAAACTCGTAATGCCCATACCTGGTTCGAAATGCTGTCTTCGGAATGTCTTCCTTCTTTACAGACAACTGATGGTATCCAGATCGAAGGTCAATCTTTGAAAAGTATTGAGCTCCATGTAGTTGGTCAAATAAATCATCAATACGAGGTAGTGGATACTTGTTCTTTATCGTTATAGCATTGATCTCTCTGTAGTCGATACATAACCTCATAGATCCATCTTTCTTTTTAACAAAAAGAACAGGGGCTCCCCCTGGAGAAACACTAGGGCGAATAAATCCTTTATTACTCAATTCCTCTAGTTGTTTCTTTAGTTCGACTAACTCTACAGTAGCCATTCTGTAAGGGGTCTTCGATATAGGCCTTGATCCAGGAATCAAATCAATGGAAAACTCATCTTCTCGTTCTGGAGGATGTCCAGGTAAATCTTTCGGAAATACATCTACAAATTCTTTCACAACAGGTACATCCTCTATTTGGACATTCCTTTCCTCACCCGTAGTTATTTCATTCTCTTCCTCCCCAATAATTAAATTAAGTTGAGCTATTGAGGGTGGATCTAAATAATAATTAGGTGGTGACGATTCTGCTCTAAAGATAAGGTGTTCCTTATCATTATCATCAAGAATCGTAACCCCTTTCTTCTTACAATAAATCTTCGCATCATAGTCCGAAATCCAGTCCATATCGAGGATTATATCAAACTCAATCATAGGTATGATGATGAGATCAGCAGATAAAGAAAATTTATGTGCTCTAATGGGGACTGATTCACAAAACATTGTTGCAATGATACTTCCCTTAGGAGTTTTAACTGACAACTCCCTTATTAAATCAAATTGGAAATATCTAATTTTCTTAGCAAACTAGGAAGATATGAAACAATGCGATGATCCAGAATCAAATAATGCATTTTCTAAACCTGAGGAAACCATTAAATTACCTGCCACCACGTATTTCGGAGCTTCTACCTCAGCAGTAGTGATAGCATAAGCCTGGCCTTGATCCCTTGGCCTTTTCTGAGGTAATTTCTCCTGACGCTTAGGACATGCATTTGCATAATGCCCCATCTCCCTGCAATTGTAGCACTGAACGTTGGTAGCTTCCTTCTTCCCCTTGCAATCACGATCTTGGTGGCCTTTTTCACCACACTTGTAACAGACTCCCATTCCCTTCAAGCAAGTACCAGGATGTTTCTTCCGGCATTTACCACAAGATGGATATTCAACCTCTCCCTTATTCCCCTAATTTCCATTCCCAGATTGATCAGCAGGTCTCTTCTTCTCTTTCTTTGCTTTAAAGTCATAAGACTTAGAGAATTCCTTTTCGGTCTTGATAGCACATGAGACAATGTCTTCGTACGATGAAAAGGATTGTGAGAATAATGCTCGACGGATAAATGGTTTTAACCCATCAAAGAAACGATCAATCTTTCTTCTTTGGTTACGTATATAATCACCAGCGTACCTTGCTAACCTTGTAAAGTTAGCCTCATACTTTGTGACATTCTCATCCTCCTTCTGTCTCAGACTTAGAAATTGCCTTTCCATATCTGCTCGATGGGCGCGAGGAAATTATTTTTCTAAAAATAGATCTTTGAACTCCCTCCATTCTATATTTGATACTTCATCATCTTCCTTCGTATTTTGAATCAATGACCACCATTGATCAGCATCTCCAGTGAGGCGGTAAACTGCCATGATAACTTTTTCCCTTTCACTGCTCCCCAAAGCCTGAAATATTTTCTCTAGGGAAAATATCCATTGCTCAGCTACTAAGGGATTTGTACTCCCATTGAACGTTGGTGGTTGTTGTCTCATGAATCGATCTAACATTGATCCTCCACGCTGCGGATCAGGGTGCTCCATATGGGTAAGGTTATTATTCATAACCTGAGTAAGTTGTCCCAGTATGGTGATTAGCTGATCGGCTCCAGTTGCATCACCAGCTCCACTATAATTATCTTGAGCAGGAGGGAAATCCCTACATGGAGTTCGTGCATTGATACGGTTTCCATTTCTTCCACTAGGTGCCATTTCTAAACAATGGCATAAACTAGACCAGTTTATGAATCAAAATACATAATCCCATACTTATAAAACACTTAACATAAATTGAACTATTTATGGATATAATCCATAATCATAAGAATGTTTTCTTTGAGGAAGTATATACTCATAATCCCTTCAAAATGATTTGTAAACAAAATGAGAGTTATCCTAAGCATATCCCCCGAGAGTGTTGTAACCAAGAGTGCAGCAAGGCCCGTTGTCGTGCACCAGTTCCCGTTCGAGTCTAGCTCAAAGCGGTGTTTTCGGGTTTTACCCCTAGGTACATCTGTGCCAGAGCCGCCTCTACCTGCTCGTATCCAGACATGGATGTATTTGTCGGAAAACTCACAAAATCTCTACAATACCAAAATTCTAGAAAGTTCTTCTATACTAATCCTCAAAGTTCATCTTAGGGCTACGTGCTCTAATCAGAGTTTATCTAAATCTAACTTCCAAGGTTTGTACTAAACTTCCTCTGATACCAACTGTAACGCCCCGAACCCAGTTACCTAGAGTCGGTGCCTTATTACATAACATTGGTATGATCACAAGAAAGATCAAATCTCGAAAGGCCGATTGGTTTAGTAGTCTTGGAAACACTAGATATATTCATAAGTCTTACATTACATCATAAAATGAAAAACTACTACAAAAACATATTGTCTCCATAATCCACACTCATATCCCCACATAATATCCCTGCAAGTCATTCATAATTTACTTCTTCACTTCCTGGGAAAAATAAAACATAGAAAAGGGGTGAGCTCAAATGCCCAGTAAGGATAACAATATAGCGGAAACTTTCATAAATAAGAATAAACATTTAAGGCAATGTATAACTAAAACAAACGCCTTTTAAACTTGAACATTTAACATAGTATGGCATAAATAAAATGAAATAATTCCATTTACTTATTCACATGGTTACTCTACTAATCAAACAATCACATGCAAAATCAATAACCACTTTCATAATGATGGAATGCATAATGCCAGACTATCATAACCACATAGCCAAGGCCTCGTGCCAAGACTACAAATAAGATATTGTCAAGGCCTTGTGCCAAGACACTAGTTTGTCTCATGAGACCTACCGATTCATCGAGGAGCTATAGCGGGCTCCACCCGTCACTTACTATGTCCAATGCATTCCCATATGAAAAGGTTTAAACATAACATAAACATTCGTATTAAAACTAGCATACGAAATGTCAATAATTTCACCATAAACTAAAAATAGCACATCCACAGTCAAACATATCACAAAACCTTCAATACAATATTGAAGTTTTGTATCATAATAAATCAACTTCAAATATTCTTAAAATCCATCAAAGGATGTTGACATAGATGAAATCAAAATTCTTTTTAAAGAAATAACTCCTTTTATTTTGAAATCATTTAAGATCCATATAAAATATAACATTTTCTTTGAAAATATTCTTATAATCTTATAAGGGAAGCTTTGAAGATTTTATAACGGTGGAAAATAGCTGCACCCGTCGTATAAGTTAAAAAAAACATTCTTACCTTAATTCTGTCGAAAAGGTTAAAAAGGACCTTGTTTTGAAAACGACGGAAATATTCCTTCATAAACCTCTTATAACCAGTCAACCAAGGGTATAAATGACTTTAACCCATATTCTTGTAAATAATAAAAAAAATTTTGAAATACATTTTTAAGAAAACATGGATGTGGATGATAAAGAGATCCCAGTAGATTATTACATATAAACAACCTCGGATAATGAAGAGATTGTGAAATAACCCTTACCTTGTACTTTTACTTGGTTGGGGTAGGTTAACCTCCTGTATAATGGTGAAATAATTGTTATTAAATTATACAATAATCATATACATTAATATGATATCATATATGATCTTTTAATATTGATTTGATAATAATATCTTAGTATTATCGTTGTTTCGGGTGTTAACTTACTTGTTTTCTTTTATATGTTTTGTTACGTAAGACATGCTTGTAAAGGATAGGTTTTATATTATTCATATCCAGAATGATATCAAGTCCTTAAACATAATTTTTAAATCAACAAATGATAATTATACTTGAATGGATATGATGGAGAATGAATCTCATCGCGTTCGTGGAGACGGTAGTCCGTACGTACGCACGAGCGACAATATCATTCTTTTGATATTAAAATAATATATAAATGTATGGTATATCATATATAAAGAATCATTAACATGTTATATTTATTATTTACATGAGTTATACATCATTATTATACCCATCCAAATAATATTATATTGAATAACAATTACACCACGACGTGGAGACGGTAAGCCGTACGTACGCACGTATGGTGACATGTTATTCAAAGGGTGGATAGAATACTGAATATGGTTGTACCATATTTATAATAACATCACAGTATATATATGATACTGGATTTATTATTTTATAATGGTAACAATAAAGGAAGAAAAAGTGGAAGAAGAAATGAACTTAGAAAAGGGTGGTGAAATCATTACCTCTTCTTCGGGTTCTTCCTTTTGATTTGATCAAAAGAGCTCCTTAGGTTGGCTTTATGATCAAACTAAGGCCCCTAGGTTGTAGTGAGGTAAGTTGGGAGAGTATTTGGGAAGAGTTTGGCCGAACCAAAAGGCTTTGAAGGTGTGAAGAAATGAGAAGGAGGAGTGCCCTTTTATAAGAGGGGTGAGAGGCACCTTTGGAAAAGCTAGAGATATTAGTTTATAATAAATTCATATTCGGTTTCCGGTGGCTCCAAAGTTTACTATTAAAAGGTTAAGGTGGGGATAGGTCTAAAACCACTCAACCAATAGAATTTAGACAGGTTTGGGTACTTATATTAACCTTATCTTTAAGTATTAACTCTAAGTTAATTAGTTTCACTTTTACAATGTCTCTTTGTATTTTTATATAATATGGTTAATAAACTTACTATATATATCCAAGATACCCCCAAGTGGTCCATTAATGATGAAATTATCATGATATAAGTCTCTTGGCCGAACCTTAGATTTTTAGGAATTTAATATCAATTAATAATATAATATTTGTTTTAAGAACTCTTTTATGTCAATTTTGACACTATTCAACAGTTGATTTTTTTGAAACTTATAAAAGATTTATTACTTCGAAAAAAGTCAATTAAATCAATCCTAATATATCATATTATCCTATAAAATTATTTTAATTCATTAAAAGTTTCATATTATATTTATTTGGGTATTTATAATATCAATTATTTTAATTTTTCACTATTATAGTAATTACTGCATCATCATTGTGTCATAAATAAAATAACTTATTTAATGTCTAAAAATTATAAATAAAATATCATTGTGTAGGAAATATTTTTATCTTTCTAATTAATATTTATAATCTAAAATCCAACATATATAACCCTATGTAACAATTGTTTTTCTAAAAGATATATGCTTGTGTCATTTTTGTATTCATTAAAATAAAGTGTCATTATCACTTACAAGTGGATCCATGGGGTCCCCAAATCGACCCAAAGATACCCATGGTCGACCATGTATAAACCAATAGGGTTAAGACACGTTTTAGGGTAATTTAGTATTATTATAATATTATTTGTTTAACCCTTATTTACAGGATTTACCCTTAACCATGGTAAATAAAATATTTACCGCAGTAATTATTCAAAATGTCAAAAAATAAAAGTTACCTATTTACACAATTTGAACATCCTAATTCCAAATATGAAATCCATTTTCCTAAATTCAAAACAAAGAAGTGGCAGAAATTAATTTAAAATTAATTCCCGCTGTCAAAACAAAAAGCGTGTTTTTAAGAGATAATAACTATCAAAAGATTGACACTTGTTTATGTTCGGTTTAATTGTAAAATTATGTCCAATGACCAACATAATATTAAATGGTAAAAATATATTCTAAATATACTTTAAAACTACTAAAATTCATAATTTATCACTATTAATTATTTTGATTAAAAAATTTGTTTTTAATTAAAATTTAGTAATTTTCACTATTCATCAAAATATGAAAGTTATCCGAAGAGTACCAAAATTTCACCTTAGGATAAATTAGATATTACGAATCCAAAAATGAAGTCCATTTTGAAATATAAAATATTTATAATTTTTAAAATTAGGTATTACTATTCATAACGGCTAGTTTGATTGGTTGTTAGAACTCGGTGTTGCGTACAACACACGCTATCGCATTATTCAAAGAGAAGCGTACCGTAGAAGTTTGGGGTGTTACAGGATGTATACTTTTTTAGACTCTCGATTACCTAGTTTCTTATAACGGGATTGGTTGTAGATGACTGAGCTTGAAATCATGATGCTGGGGATATTCTTTGGATTGATTTCTTTCTATTTTTTTATAAAATATATTTTCATGTTAATTTTATCCATGTTTTATGGCATTATTATATACATGACACGAATTAGCATCATCTTTTGTATGTGATTATCAGGTGTTCAATTTTTTATATCACTAGTCTACTTCTACTGTGGCTTATGTTTTTTTATTACTCCTACCACAACATGTTTACCTATTATTATGTTTATCATCTATGATAAACTCAATTAATGAGGTCATAGTCACCACATGGCAACACATCATAACCTTCTTGCTAGTCATTACCATATAAATTTTGAGGATATATGCTTGAGGCCAAGTTGCCAACTGGGCTCGGGGAAACTATTAGGTAGATTAAAAGAATGGGATGAAACAATGTGGTATAATAGGGGTTCCTTTATTACATTACTCTTTAAAAAAATGATTGGGTATTATGAATGCTTGGATGATTTCCATAAGTTGTACTTGGGCATCACAAACACATGTTCTGGAAATATGCTGAGTTTCCTCAATTAAAATTACTTTTCTTCATTTTCCTATAATAGTTGATATCATCACACAATTGGGTGATTCTCATGTTGTGTTTTGGTTATTATTATTTTTCTTATTGAGATTTAATTTCATCATTTTCCTGATGATACAAGGATAAGGAGAATTTTTACATGCATAATTTGGAGCACTTACAATTCAAATTACATGAATATGCAACTCCATATAGGCAATTTTCTCTACATTAATCCCTTGATATTCATATTATTGTTGGGTAATCCTCTCTATATATACATATTATTGTGCTACGTGTTGGATACAACTAATTGGTTACTAGTTTTAATTCTTGAGGTGTGTATGCCTTAATGGGTTGGAAGGTTTAATTTATATATTCAATCCATTAGATTGAAATAAAATGTGTTTCATTTTCCATGATAAGGTGTATGGGACAAGATTACTTTGTAATAGTGATCCATTAAATCTAAACCATAATATACAGAAAAGATAAATTAAAAATTGTAAGACGAAACTTCATATATGAAGTGAAATTCATTCTAGAAAATGGAGTGGTAAGGTGATAACAACATATCATCTACAAGAACCCTTGAAACTTATAGAAGATCACTTACCAATACATGGGATTCTATGTGGGTAGTTAGGGAAGTACACCATGTGTAGTGATCATTTCTTATGTTTAGTTTTCGATAACACAATATGTATTATTCAAAGCATGTTTGGAGGCGCGTTTCTGGAATTTGTGGACCAATTACAACACAACATTCCCAATTTGTAAGCATGGAGGGTGGTGAAGACCAGGCTCCAAACATGGTGTTCCCTGAGCTTCAAGTACAACTTTCCAGAGGGACACTTTATGAACCAAATATTATACCTGATATATGCACTAATTTTTATCTTCATGATAGTTTTCTATATCTGATTCATCCCACACAAGGCAGTACATGACCTGCACCAATGATTGCCAATCTGACACGTAAGTTTCAAGAGAAACTTCCTCTTATATTCTTAGGGGATGATAGTCCATAGGTTGTTGTGTACTGGTCAGAAGCCATATTTTCTATCATTGGGTATCTATGGATTCCTCAATAGTATAAGGTCATGAATTCTACTTACATTCTTGGTTATTTAAACATGTGTTTGTAGGATATGATTACCCAGGTTGGTCTCCATCATGGAATAGTATGGGATGGTTTCCATATTAACTTATATGATCAGTTATATCCTCATGTGCTAAGAGGTGAATAAGACAGATAGTTCATGAATCTCAATAAGGGTTATATGTCATTCATGAAGTATTCGTTATGTTTCACCGAGTTTCCTTGAATTTCATCGCTTCTAGCCAATGATGATATTTCATGATTTATATGTTTAGAAGATGGGATATAATATTCCATCCTTTCATAGGTGACTATCATTCGTCCACCCTCTTTTTCTAAAATTGTAAATTAGATTCTTATCATTAGGAACAACCGGAGGGATAAAAACATTACTATGAATAAACTATCTATACCAAGGTAGAACAATAGTTCTTCCTGTGGACAAAAGTGATACCTTATGGTTTCTCCTCTTGTGAGTGGCAGCTAGAGTACATGTGCTAGTAGCCTCATGGTATTCCATCAGTGAAGTAAAAAGTATCACCTAAAGACTTAGTGTGATGAATATTATATGGAGTGTTAGTCATGTAGCTGTATAGGGAATATTGTTATATTTTGTTGGAAAATTCCATTAGCGTTAAGTGGAAGAGGTTCTGCACCAGCTCCACCTTCTAGAGAAATATTTTTTTACACTATATCTAGTGGGGATTTGGAGTAGAACCAGAAAGGAGAGTTGAGGATGAGTTAATGGGTACAGTAACCAGACTTTAGATTACCATACGTTTTTGAAGAAAAATCTTGATTTTATTAGTCCATCAATTGAATATGTTCATGGATTAGTTCAGTTTCATGCACTACAACCAATGTCCGAGGATCAGGATATGAGGCCTCAACAGTATGAGGTATTATAATAATATCCTTCACTACTATATCTTTTTTATTTGATATATTTTATTCATAATCATTCATCTCTTTATCAATCATGGAATGTATCATGATGGAAATACAATATTATTTTGGTTTAGTTACCCCAGGTACACCATTAGAAGTATGATCTGAATGTACATTCTTCTGTAGGTATCATCCCATTGAGGTAAAAAGATATCATTTCTATTGGGTCCTCTTTGTTTTCAAGATGATATGATTATATGTCATTCTCATGATGGATTGGTTGGTTCTGTATCCTACCTCTCTATACTTGTATAATTCGAAGGTATAGTTTACATCACTACAAAGAAGCAGATATCAACATAAAGATGAGTGGGATGTCTAGGATAGTAGATATTGATGAGATTATCATGGACTAGGTGGAGTGATCACATAGATTTAAAATCTCTTCCTAGTAGAATATGGATTAAATTATGCTAAATTCCCTCTAGTTGTAGAAACATTCAATTTTTTATTTCCTAATGAATCTTATAGCGTACCTCATGAGAGAGAGGAAGAGTTTAAAATTTATATTGTTCCAGGAGCACCTACATTTTCCATTCCATTATACATGATTGTACATATTATGCCTAAGAGGTCATGGAATAGTTGGGGGTTCTAGAGGCTGATGGTTTTGTACATTATATCACTTCTTCTACTGGTTTGCCTATAATTTTTCAATGAATGTGGATGAGACCCTTCTTTTATGTTCAGAATATAGATTCTTTAACTATATTTTAGTAAAGAACCAATAGCCACTCTATTGAATAGATGATCTATCTGACCAACTTTGAGGATCTAGGGTATTTTCAAAGATCTACCTGAGATCAGGCTATCATTAGGTGTGATTCAGACTATCAGACATACATTGTATAGGTTTCTATATGATATAAGGTCTATATGAGTACCATGTTATGTCATATGGTCTTATGTAATCACCATTCATTTTTCTTGTATTTTATGAGTAAATTTCTTCAACCCTATCTATATTTCATTGTCATTGTATTTGTGGATGAAAACTTGGTGTACTCTCTCACTAATAGAGACCATTATATATATCTCAAGATCATCCTGAGTACATTGAGAGAGAACCATCATTCTTCCATGATTTATATGTACCGCTTCTGTATCTACATGGTCCACATCATGGGTCATATAGTCTCAGAATCAGGTGTATATGATGACGCAAAGAAGGTGAGTGTTGTGGTTTACTAGGAGAAGTAGAAGAACATGTTTGATATATCTTGTTTCTTGTAGTTGGATTGTTATTATAGGAGTATCATACTGGATTTATCAGGCCTTGATTCAACTCTTATGGGTATTAAATTGAGGGTGATATGTTACTTGGGATAGAAGTCTGCAAGAATACATATCATAAGTTGAATGGGACACTTATATCATCACCAATTATAACTCTTTTTGAGAATGGTAGAGGTTATATTATGTTCTATGATTCATCTGGCATCAATCGATGAGTAGTAATAATCTAGGAGGGTAGAGTAATTTCATACTGATATTGATAGTTGAGGCCTTAGGAGAGAAACTACAAGAGGCACTACCTTAATCTGATAGAATTTTTCCATGCCTTACATTGCTGGAGGTGCTACCTATTTAGTGAGTTATTTAGGGGGTATACGGATCATAAGAACCTCAAATATATCTTTTTAGAGTGTGAATTGAATCTCAAATAGTGACTATGGGATGATTATATTTTTTTCTTTGATTTCGAGATTGACTAGTCACCTAGAAAGTGAAATGGAGTAGTTGATGAATTGGGTTGTAAAACTCAAGCTCTGTCCATACTCAAATCCAATGATCCAGAGAAATTGGTGTCCATATTTTCGGAGCCGTCTCTATAGTATCATGATATTCATGAGAAGTCATACATATCAATATTGACAATTACCTCTTATTTCATTGAGAATTAAAAAAGAAGGAAATTTTCATATCCAGGAGGCTTGGATCTTAGTTAGAGTATTGCATGAGATATCCTACCTAAAGATTATTTAGTGGACAAGGAAGAAATCATTTGTAATCATGGTTGTTTTTGGGTTCCAAAAAACATGTGAAAGGAGTTAAGGTGAATTTCTGATGCCTCATAGTGGGAAGTTCATCCAAAAATCTCCAAGATCTATCAAGATATCCATCCCCAATATTGGTGGGCTTGGATGAAATGTGGGATATTAGGATTTATGACAAGGTATTCCACCTTCAAATGTGTGAAGGTAGGGCAACAAATAACTATATGATTGATACATACACTTTCATTCAAGATATGGAAATGGAAAGATGTTTCAATGGATTTCGTATTCGGGTTGCTGAAATCACCTAGATCTAGAGATATTTTATGGGTTTTCATTGATGGACTAAATTATGTAGCCAAATTCATTTCCCTATAAGAAATTTTCTCAGTTTATAGTCTAGAAAAGAGGTATGTCTATGAGATCATATGACTAAATGGGTTCCCAAAAACTATTTTTTATTATAGGGATGTTCATTTCACATCACGTTTTTGGTAGGGGATATAAAAGGCTATGGATATACAGGTGCTTCTGATCACAAATAGTGTCCCTCAGAATGATTGATAGTTATAAAGGAAGATACAAGTTCTAGATGACAAGTTTTAAGAATGTGTCATTGAATTAAAATGATCTTGGGGGAAGAATATTCCTCTCATCGAGTTATACTATAATAATGGAATCTAGGCGAAAATTCCGATGGATTATTTTGATTCCATGTATGGTAGGTTGTGTCATTCACCCATGTTCTTGATATTGGAAATAAAGGTATCCCTACTAGATCCTAATCTCTAGAAGAACACTTCAAAGATTGTTTAACTGATTGGATATGCATATCTATCGATTATTCTAGACACAAATGTTTTAAGATCTCAATTATCTAGCTCTGGAGTTCACGTTCAGGGATCGTGTTTTCCAGTGGGTATCACCCAAGATATGTGATAGACAGAAGTAGAGGAAAGGGATGTTTTAACTGCATTATGTAAGGTATTTTGAGTTCTTGTATGAGTTATGAATGTAACCTATTGGTTGTTATAAACTCATATGCATATTGAAATGAACAATATATTCAAATCCTCACAGCTTCGTCAGTATCATGTTGGCCCTTGTCAAACTCTTTGATCCTAAGGAAGTTGAAATCGTAGATGATGCCTTATTTGAGGATTATCTTATACACATCATTGAACAGAGAATAAATGAACTCTGAGACTGGTATGTCCCATTAGTGCAAGTGTTATGGAAACACGACCATGTACATAATCAGACATCAGAGTAGAAGACTAATGTACAAGCCCAGTGGCTAGAGTTTTTCATAGAAAGTGTTTTACTAACCTTGAATGGGTGAACTAGGCGATGAGTTCATTTATAAGGGAAGAATGAAAGAACCGGATTTTTTACTCATGTTTGGATCCTTTTATTTTTGTTCTAATTTTATTTTATTGACATAATAGAGATGCCTAATGAGTTCGAGAAGTTTACTGGAGTGTTTTGGTCCTGTTCGGAGCCTAGAACCCTGATTTTTGTGAGAAAAAGGAATATAACATGGTTAGAATAACCATGTGGTTCATTCATTATGGTATGTTTTAACAATGTGAAGTTATATAGTTTCTATTTGGAGGGAACAAAATGTTCCCTAAATGTGAGATTTTGGGGTGCATGACCATGAGAAAACTATATACCTAATTGAGGAGGCTTTTCTAATGGTTGGGATAATTTTTCCCTAAAAGTATGTCCTAACCTTTTGGGTTCCCCCTTTCCTTCCATAAGTTGTTCCTGATTTCCACCTAGTTTGGAAAAACATGTGGCCAAACTGCATAAAGGCCAAATTTGGGTTATTTGACTATTTTTTCCTTAAATTAAATTTTAAATAAAATAATCCCTCCTCATTTGTTCTTTTCATTTCCACGGTATGACATTAACACCATTTTGAATCCTAAAATTATCAATTCTAGGATTCGATCCCATATTTTGGTCATTAATCTAACTCAATTATCGCTTATCCCGTCAAATACATGCCTGTAAGATCCCAATACATTTTTAGTATTTCATTGATCTTTATCCTATTGATGATGATATTTAGATGCAAGCTTTTATGCCCCATTTTTTGGTCATTGATTCCTTCTTTTTATATCTTCCAATCAGGAAAAATCTTTTGGATTGTACATGATTAGAAGAGTCGTATGATTATGAGGTAGGTAGTTTAGGACTCATCCCCCCAGTTTCTTCATTTTATAAATTTCTTTGTGTGTTGTTTCATTCATCACGTGTCACCTGTTTAATTTAATATGTGTTTCTTGAAGTCATTAAAACAATGTTCTAAGACACCATCCATATATGATATTCATCATTGGTGGTTAAATCCACAATGATGACAATCCCTTGGAGGGTGTTATTATATTTATGAGTTTAGTTGCCTCTAGAATATAGTGTTGGATCATTTGGACGAGTTGATACTAGAAATTTTAAAGGTAATTGTTCAATTAGAACATTTAGTTGAGAATGACCAGTACCCTGTACTCTTATCATTTAACCCGCCTATGGTAAGTGATTCATCATAATTAATCAATATATATTGTTTTGAAATGTATATTGTATATATATGAATTGGCCTAATGAATTGTAATACAATGGCTTGGGTTAATTCCAATAGAACCACATTCCATGTTTAATGGAATCTATTCTTGTAAACCACCTTAAATTACCATGACCTAAATGACATAATATAATGTTGGCATTCCCCTAGGCCTTTTCAAACTAATGAAAGGAATAGATTGGAACAAATGAAATTATTAAATGAAATTACTATTAATTGGAATTAAATTATAAAATTAATCAATTGTAAGGTACCTAATTACATATGGATCACAAGATCATTAAAAGGATGGTCAGACTCTAGTTAGCTTTTGGATTCCTGAGGGAAAGCCTTGAGCACTCAAGGATGGAATTCTAAATCAAGGATGTCAGTTTCCATGGTTGAGACCACCCTTAGAACCCAATCCTCATCTATAAGTGGATTCTTGGTATGAAACCATATGATCCCTCAATTACTATTACAAGATACCTTGGAGACCCCCTTAGATCTTTCATGGTTTCTACTAACATGAGGTTCCCTGGCTATATTTTTTGACCCTTCCATTTATTATCCCTTCTTGCTTTGGATTTTTTCCATGGAAAAGACATGATTAATTATTGAATAATTCCTTGTATGGTAGTACATTGATTACATTTTTTTAATTTATCCTGACATTAGTTACATCTGAGTGGGAATCCCTTGATGACTATGTTACCTAGATTGTTACCTCATAATATATTCATATTAGTATACTTATTGGATGCCTTGTTTTACCTTAAATCCTTCACTATCAAGTAAATTTTTGTATTACTTATTGTGGTATATTTATGTAAACTATTACAAATTAATTAATGAACTAGTTACATGTTTAGAAACCCACTGAGGGATGAATCATGAACATAGGTATTTTCATTATTTCAATTCATTACTTATATATATATTCATTATTTAAAACTATTTAATTTTATATAGCATGAACTATTTGTTATAGAAATAATTGGTAGTATACTAATGAGAATTATCTCACACACTGTAACGACCCAAAATTATGAATAAATCTTGTTTACTGATTTTGTGTGTTATTTTATTTTATTTTATTTTTATACTCAACAAAAATGTTTCATTTGATAGCATGAGTATAATTAAAATGAGATTGTTCGGTTTTGACTGTTATATGACCATTGGTCAATATGACCGCTGTAAACTAAGTGTTTCGAATATTGTCTCTAAATACAAGTAATCTTGGATAATTAATATAGAAAGAAGATTTGATGGCCTCACCCAGTATTCTTGGACCGATCTAAGCCCGTCTAACCGAACGTGGGAAGGAGGTAGCACCACTAGGCTTTGCTCTGGACCAAACCCAAGCCGAAATTCATCGTGTGAAACTAGAATGGAATCTCCTTTGCGAGAAGTTCAAACTGATAGAAATTACTACTCGTGCGATGTTGGCCGAGCCTCCCTCAGATTCTCTCACCTTAGCACAGCTTACACTTAGGTCCTATGATGGTGTGATAAGGGGCTATGTAAGGAGAACGTAACTGCCTTGTGTAATCCTTTGTTTTAAATAAAAATTTTGATTTCTTCTTATGATGAAGATTATGAATTTTCAAATGACCGGATAAATATAGTATGCATATTTTTGATGAATTTTAGAAAAAGGATATTTTAAAAATGTTTATGTAAAGCTTAAATAATTAAAAATGTGTAATGGTTTTTAAAAAATGGTCTTCTACAATTATGTTCAGTATGAAATTTGAGTCTAATAAGATCAACATAAATTTTGATGAATAGTAAATTATGAATAGTGATTTTATGCTTAGGATTAGTAATGTGACCAAATGGATTACTAATTTCGCTCAAAGAAATTTTTAATATAATTTTGACACCTAGATTAAGTAATGTGATTCAATAAAATAGGTAAATAACGGTTTCATAAATTAGTATTCAAGTATTAGTTTTTTCGAGTGAATAGTGTTTTTTGATTAAAAATTAAATTAAAAATATTTATAATTTTTTTTTATAAAATGGATTTCATTTTTGAACTCAGAGCATCGATATTATGTTAAGGTAATTTTTGGGGTTTTTTCTGAAAAAATCAATTTTCGGTGAATAGGGTATTTATTTAAAAATTAAATTAAATTTATTTAGAATTTTTTTATAAAATGATGTTCATTTTTGAAATCAGATCATTGATATTTGGTTAATGTGAAATTTTGGGATTTTTCTGAGAAATTTGAATTTTCAGTGAATAGTAAAAATACAGTTTTAGGGTTTCGGTATGTTTAATGACATCATAATTGTGTCATGATGATGTCATGAGATATTTTATGGGTTTCCCAACCAAAGGTGATGAATTATTGTATTGGGGGCCCCATGTGGCCTAACATCATGGGAAATATCTGCGAGAGCACATGGTTTTGAGAAACCCACTTATGAGGTGTCCCCTGGCCATTAATGCTTTGTCCCCTCACTTTCCCTATAAATACCAAGCCATGCTCTCATCCTTTGGACTCCAAAATCATTATCAACGAATTTATGGTCTTCTTACCTCCCATGGAGTCCTCCTAAGGATCCCCCAAGCCCTCAAGGTCCAAACCTTTGAGTTTTAAGAGTTACCTTTTAAGGTAAGGGATCTGACCTCTCTCTTTCTTTTCAAGTAATCTCTTTTATGTCATTTCTTTTATACTCCATGTTATTTTGTTAGAGGATGTTCTAATATATTCATATTACTTCCCTCTTTATGTTCATATGATGATAGACCCCCTCTTACTCTCATCATTTCATTTTATGAGAGTTTAAGTGGCGCTGTTAGGCTGCCGAAATATTTGTAACAGATTCTTTCACCCTTCTCATTTTCAAGTTTTATTTTCTTGTCAAGTCTTTCAACTTCCTTTTTATTATGTTGGGGTATGATCACTATATCTATAATACTGATATTTTATGATAATATGATTATATACCCCATTTTATCTCTTCAAATCAATATTTTGATGTTTTAAGTGGCTCTGTTAGGCTGCCAAATTTTTAAGTGGTTCTTTCACCCTTCTCATTTTCAAGTTATAATTCCATGTCATGCATTGAAAGTTACTTTTTATTATGTTGGGGTATAATCTCTATATCTATCATACTGATATTTTATGTTCATATTATGAGAGACCCTATTGGATCTCATCAATTCATTTTTGGTTTATGTTTATGTGACACCGTTAGGCTGCCGAATTTTCATAAGGGAAATCGTATTTTTGTCTTCCTTTCATGTTCTTCATTTCATGTGGTATATTTTTAAATTTAATTACCATGTTCTTAAATACCTTATATTATTCACATATACTGTTTTATGGGTGATTTATGAATGTTTGACCCATGTCCCCTCTCTTTTCAATGTTTTCTAAAACCCCGAAACGTAGCCGTTATGCTGCAGAATTTTCCTCTCAAAATGCCTCTCTCTTTTGTCAAAATTATTTTATGTTATTAAGTGAATAATCAAAGCTCTTATTTCTACAGGGGTATTCACATATATATCAAAATGTTCTATTTTAAATTATTGTATTTACATACATGAGACCCTCTCTCCCCTTCCGTGCGTTTAAAGTGACGTAAATATCATGTCTTTAAATCCATTTTTAAAATGTTATGATTATGAAATGAAACCCATTTATTTTATGATATATGGGTTATTTATGAAATGTTTTATGATGATATATGTGGATCAAATGATAATAAAGGAAAATTTAAGGGTGCGCCCTGATAGCGGTCTAATGCATTGGGTAATAATGTAACCACTAGAGATTACAATTTTCATGATATCTTGGTGAATAATCTTGGTAATTTTCAAATGAAACCTTGGGGATGGACCTTGGTGATATGTTAAATATTTTATTTGTTAAATGTTTTAGCCACATATTCATGTTATAAAAAATGTTATTTGTATTATGATATATCTCATCATTTATTTCCCATGCCTTAAAGTTCTTTTCATGGCCTTATTGAAGTATCTCAAGTTCACATGTAAAATGTTTCTCTTGTTTCCCTTACTGGGCCTTCTGCTCACCCTTTCTTTTGATGTATGTCCCCAGGTTATGAGATGCAGTAATGAACCTAGGATTAACATAAGGAGAAGCCTTTCATGTGATAAAGAAAAATGTTTTTTTTGTTTCATGTATTAAGTTCCCAGTTTCCAAGACACTAAACCTTAAAGATCCTCAGTTTTGTATAATGTAATGAAAGTTTATGTGACAAAAAAGGTGGGATGATATAGTTGGTATCAATGGATGGATTAGTTATTTTTGGAAATTAGGATATGAAAACTTTAGGAAGAAGCCAATAGAAAAGTTTATATATAGGAAATCTTCCTGGTATTTTGGTGAGTATTGAGTAATGGGTTGCCAAGAAAATACATCCATGTCTGGATACGAGCAGGTAGAGGTGGCTCTGGCACATATGTACATAGGGGTAAAACCCAGAAACACCTCTTTGAGCTAGACTCAAACGGGAACTGGTACATGAAAACGGGCTTTGCTGTACTCTTGGTTACGACACTCCTAGGGGATATGCTTTGGTAAATTCATATGAATAATATGAACCATTGTTAAAGGAACAAATATAAAATAAAATAAAGATTAACATAAGAATATATGATCATGGATAACCTATATTGGAACCTAGGGGATCACAAGTTAGGGTATACTTATCTTCTACAAGTTATCCTTCTATGCTTTAAGATTATTTTCATGATTATTGGATAAGTATTTAAGCCCCTAATTGTACTTTCTTTTCTTAGTTAATGGCTGAAAATGGAAGAACATGTCCCAACAACCAATGTGATAGGAAATGTGACGATTTCCGTATTAATATGACAAAGATGATTAGGGGATAAAAAGATGATTATTATTTTGGAAGACGTTCACTATTTTGGGAACCCTAATTGATTGAGGTAAATAGATTACTAAGGTATTTTCTTTGAGGATTAAATGTTGAATTATATTTTGAAGAATAGATGAATTTAAAGTGGACTTATAGTAATTTAGGTTACTTATGGAAATGATTAACCTATCTTGGGTAAAATATGTTTAGGTTAGCTACTTTTGTTATATGATGTTAGGAGTGGTTGATGTTGTTTGGAGATGAACAATGAAGTTTATTTTGGAAGACTATGTTATCAAATCCTTCTTGTATTTGGGTTTCAATATTAGTTTGGTTTATTTTGAGGATTTTTAAGGACAATTATTTACGGAATGGTTTATTATGAACTTTGGGTAGTACCATGGAACTTTGAAGATTTAAAGTAGTTTCACTTCCTCTAGGGTTCTTTATTTTGGAAGAGTTGTTTTATCTTACACTTTCTGTTTTTGGGATAATGATTAAAGATAGATGAAATAGATAATTGATCTTTGGCAGATTATGTGATTCTCTATAAGATGATTCTTGTTATTTGATGAGACCGAGTAGTTTTGAATGCTCATCATTTGTAGAAAAGATTAGTTTTGGTAGAAACTTATTAAAGGACCAAACTCTACTTGAAGGTATGAATATTTCCTTATGTTTTTATTCAATGTAGTAAATTAATTCCTCAAAACTATGAAAAGGATCGTAAAACAAAAAATGTTGTTGGTTTGCGTTTCCTACTATGTAATCAAAGACCGTTTACACACATCATAAGATTGTGATTTTCTTATAGTTAACTTTCTCCAAATCATGTTTTCTATCACTCTCCCTCAGAACTTGACCCTTTGATTTTTCTTCCATATACATATTTTCATACATGGAATCCTTGTATGGGTTAACTCGGGTGACCTTTGTACTTCCCTTTCTCTCGTTTAAAGTAATAGTTTTACTGACTTCTTTTCTGATGTGGGACATTCAATAAAATTTCAAAACCCAATTTTAAAAATTGCGAGGACGCAATTTCTTAAGGGGGAAAGATTGTAACGACCTGAAATTTTGAATAAATCTTGTTTCCTAATTTTGTGTGTTATTTAATTTAATTTTATTTTTATACTCAACAAAAATGTTTTATTTGATAACATGAGTATAATTAAAATGAGACTATTGGGTTTTGACTGTTATATGACCATTGGTCAATATTACTACTGTAAACTAACTATTTCAATTATTGTCTCTAAATACAAGTAATCTTTGTTAATTAATATAGAATGAAGATTCGATGGCCTCACCTAGTAGTCTTGGACCGATCGAAGCCCATTTAACAGAACTTGGGAAGGAGGTAGCACCACTAGGCTTTGCTCTGGACCAAACCCAAGCCGAACGTCATCATGTGAAGCTAGAACGGAATCGCCTTTGCGAGAAGTTCAAACTGATGGAAATTACTACTCGTGCGATGTTGGCCGAGCCTCCCTTAGATTCTCTCACCTTAGCACACCTTACACTGAGGTCCTATGCTGGTGTGATAATGGGCTATGTAAGGAGACTGTAACTGCCTTGTGTAATCCTTTGTTTTAAATTAAAATTTCGATTTCTTCTTATGATGAAATTATGAATAGTCAAATAACCGGATAAATATAGTATGCATATTTTTGATGAATTTTAGAAAAAGGATATTTTAAAAATGTTTATGTAAACCTTAAATAATTAAAAATGTGTAATTATTTTCAAAAAATGGTCTTCTACAATTATGTTCAGTATGAAATTTGGAGTCTAATAAGATCAACTTAAATTTTTATGAATAGTAATTTATGAATAGTGATTTTAGGCTTAGGATTAGTAATGTGACCAAATGGATTAGTAATTTTTCTCAAAGAAATTTTTAATATAATTTAGACCCCTAGATTAAGTGATGTGATTCAATAAAACGGGTAAATAACGGTTTCATAAATTATTATTCAATTACTAGTTTTTTCTAGTGAATACTGTTTTTTGATTAAAAATTTAATTTAAAATATTTATAATTTTTTTTAAAAAATGGATTTCATTTTTGAACTCAGAGCATCGATATTATGTTAAGGTAGTTTTTGGGGTTTTTTCTGAAAAAATGAATTTTCAGTGAATAGTGTATTTATTTAAAAATTAAATTAAATTTATTTAGAAAATCATTTTTATAAAATGGAGTTCATTTTTGAAATCAGAGCATTGATATTTGGTTAATTTGAAATTTTGGGATTTTTCTGAGAAAGTTGAATTTTCAGTGAATAGTAAAAATACAGTTTTAGGGTTTTGGTATGTTTAATGACATCCAAACTGTGTCATGATGATATCATGAGATATTTTATGGGTTGGCCGACCAAAGTTGATGAATTTTTGTATTGGGGGCCCATGTGGACTAACTTCATGGGAAATATCTTGGGAGAGAACATGGTTTTGAGAAACCCACTTATGAGGTGTCCTTTGGCCATTAATGCCTTGTCCCCTCACTTTCCCTATAAATACCAAGGCATTATCTCATAATTTGGACTCCAAAATCATTCAAAACGATTTTATGGTCTTCTTACCTCCCAAGGAGTCCCCATAAGGTGCCCCTAAGCCCTCAAGGTCCAAACCTTTGAGTTTTAAGAGTTACGTTTTAAGGTTAGGGATCCGACCTCTCTCTTTCTTTTCAAGTAATCTCTTTTATGTCATTTCTTTTATACTCCATGTTATTGTGTTGGATGATGTTATTATATATTAATATTAATTCCCTTTTTATGTTCATATTATTAGAGACCCCCTCTTACTCTCATCATTTAATTTTATGAAAGTTTAAGTGGCGTCGTTAGGCTGCCGAACTTTTTGTAACGGATTCTTTCACCCTTCTCATTTTCAAGTTCTATTTTCATGTCAAGTCTTTCAAGTTCCATTTTTTTATGTTGGTGTATGATCTCTAAATATATCATACTGATATATTCTTATCAAATGATGAGAGACCCCATTTCATCTCTTCAATTCAGTATTTTGAAGTTTTAATTGGCATCGTTAGGCTGCTGAATTTTTAAGAGGTTCTTTCACCCTTCTTGTTTTCAAGTTCTAATTCCATGTCAAGTATTGAAAGTTACTTTTTATTATGTTGGGGTATGATCTCTATATCTATCATACTGATCTTTTATGTTCATATTATGAGAGACCCTATTTTATCTCATCAATTCATTTTTGGTTGAAGTTTATGTGACACCGTTAGGCTGTCGAATTTTCATAAGAGAAATATTATTTTTGTCTTCCTTTCATGTTCTCCATTTCATATGGTATATTTTTAAATTTAATTACCATGTTCTTAAATCCCTTATATTCTACACCTCTACTATTTTATGGGTCATTTATGAATGTTTAACCCATGTCCCCTCTCTTTTCCATGTTTTCTAAAACCCCGAAACGTAGCCGTTATGCTGCAGAATTTTCATCTCAAAATGTCCCTCTCTTTTCTCAAAATTATTTTATGTTATTAATTGAATACTCAGAGCTCTTATTTCTATAGGTTTATTCAAATATATATCAAAATGTTCTATTTTAAATTCTGGTATTTACATACATGAGACCCGCTCTCCCCTTCCGTGGGTTTCAAGTGACGTAAAGATCATGTCTTTAAAGAAGTTTCTAAAACGTTATGATTATGAAATGAAACCCATTTATTTTATGCTATATGGGTTATATATGAAATGTTTGATTATGATATATGTGGCTCACATGATAATAAAGTCAAATTTAAGGGTGCGCCCTGATAGCGCTCTAATGCATTTGGTAATGATGTAACCACGAGAGATTACAATTTTCACGATATCATGGTGAATAACCTTGTTAATTTTCAAATGACACCTTGGGGATGGACCTTGGTGATATGTTCATGATTTTATTTGTTAAATGTTGTAGCCACATCTTCAAGTTATGAAAAATTTTATATTTATTATGATATATCTCATGATTTCATTCTCATGCATTAAAGTTCTTTTCATGACCTTATTGAAGTATCTAAAGTTCACATGTAAAATGCTTCTCTTGTTTCCTTTACTGGGACTTCTACTCACCCTTTCTTTTGATGTATGTCTCCAGGTTATGAGATGCATTAATGAACCTAGGATGAACATAAGGACAATCCTTTAAAGTGATTAAGAAGAATGTTCTTTTTGTTTCATGTATTATGTTATTGGTTTCAAAGACACTAAACCTTAAAGATCCTTAGTTTTGTATAATGTAATGAAAGTTTATGTGAAAAAAAGGTGGGATGATATACACACTCTTTGGGAACCATTGGCACTCAGAATAGGTAGAAGTATGTAGGTGTAGGTAAAGGGATGTACACTGTTTCAGATAATGGATTAATTTTTTTCTTATGATGGAGCCAGTAGCAGATGAAAATCCTAGAGACCATAATTCTAGGGATTTTTTTTAGATTTCGTTTTTTACTTTTTAATATAATGTATTGTTTACTACTTTATATCCAGGTTTTTAAACATTATTAGATACATGAAACAAATTATCCTCATCTTTTTTATGTGATTATCAGTTGTTCTATTTTTTATATTCATTCTACTTCTTCTGTCACTTCTGTATATTAACTACTACTTCCAATACTTATTTACATGTTATTATGTTTATCTTTTGTGATACACTATCAAAATGATGGCATATTCTCCCCTTGGATACACCTCATGCCATCACGTCTAGACAAAATCCTTTGGTGTTTGGGGATATGTGCTTCAGTCCATGTGTCCAATTGGGCATGGGGAACCAATAAAGTCGTATCATGGTTTGAGAATCATAGGGGGTCCAATACATGCCTCACCCACTCATGATCTAGTATAAAAAGTAAAATTACCCTTTCTCAGGAATTATTTTATTTGGCATGTGAAGTAACCTTTACATAACTACATATGGCTTGATTCTCATTTTGATAAGATACATAGGGATGTTCAGACCTCATATAACATGCCCTTCCATATAGAAGAAATATCCTAGAAATGTATGGGTCAGACTAGTATAAGAGAAATATTTCAACACATTCTATATAAATTTCAACATGAAATGCACCATTCATGTTTAGTCACTCTTCTTTCACAAACCTGACTATGTTTCTAGGATGTCTAAATCCCTATAAGCCTCTTGAACCATCGATAATGGAGGGTTTATAAACCAAGGATACCTTTATTTGACAATGCACAATATTCCATTATTGGAACTACATATGTTTCCCATATAAAAGACATTTCAACCCATGGAAATTTTATACCAAAGAAGGATTTTACTATCTCTCTACACACCGATGATAGTTTCTTCCCACATCACTCCTCAGATCTAGAATCTCTCAAAAACATTTCTCAACCATTTCCCTTGATTCCTGAGGATGATATCAAATTATTCAGTAGATTACTATGAAAATAGAAATTCAATTACCCCTCGATAAAAGTTATGTTACAAAAAATCTAAAGACTCAAACATCCTTTCCATAATTTTTCAAACTCCAGGGTCTATGTAACAACCTGAATCTGGAGCCACTCAACTGGTGCCCCATAACCGGTTCTGCACAAGACCTCAAGCACATTTCCCCAAACACCAGAGGCTACCGACTAGCAGCGAGGGCCTTGGTGTGTCCGTGGGGAAACTATACCCTCATTTGGTAAAGAATACAGTGGAAGGAAAATAAAAAACAATAGTGGAAGCAGTAAATAGTATACAACAACTAAAACCAAACGGTAGAAGCAATTTATAATATAAAAATGATGCAGCATGGTACATGTATCTATGGAAAGCATTAAACAAATCAACATGCTTAAATACAACTAAAACCCAAGTACTAAAAGTAAACAGTAAACTCTTGCAGCATCGTAAGCCTAAGCTCGGTACCATGTTCTCCAGCTCTAACAAGCAATCAAGAACCTGAGGTAGAAGGGCCATAATCCTTATCCACACCTACAACCATATAACCTATTTGGGCCAAAAAGAAGGACCCAAACAGGATGTGAGACTAATCCCAATAGGCAACCACCACAAGATCTGTGCCGTACTATCAGTGGGAAATATAGCAAAAGTAATGGAAATAAATGCTGTAGAGAAACATGAGTACACTAAAGTAAACAATCCTAAAAATCTCCATTCGCATTTATTTATTAATTTAATTCCATCATTTTATTATCAACCATGAAATCTAGAAAAAAACTCTATAATCCAAAGGCATAGCAGGTAACACAATAGGTATCTCAACAGACTACCTAACAACAAGCAGTAAAAACCCAAGCTTGTTCTTTGCCTTGGTGGACTCATCACAACCAACCAACATTAATTTATCAGGTTGACCCCCTGGGTGGCCCACACGTGCATTCCCATATGTTCACGTATTCAACAAAGGAAAAGACACTCTGAGGAAGCACTCAGCGTCAATTCCTCTTATGGTCTTGCAGCGATACTACATACACTCTGAGGAAGCACTTATGTCTAATTCCCCCTTTAGTCTCGATTTGATAATTATCAGACCCTCTGAGAGAGCACAAAGTCAATCTCTCTTATGGTCTCGTAGTGGTAATCATTAAACAGGCCCTCTGAGGAAGCACTCAACATCAATTCCCCTTATGGTCTTTCTACACCAGGTTCCCGCTGCCATGAGTAATAGCAATCATACGTAAAAGATTCGTAGCAACCCTATGTATGTTCAAAAAACTAGTTGGATAATAGCTACAATGCATCAAAAGAATTTAAACTGTAGGAAACACAAAATATTATTCATTTCAAGGTAGGAAATCAGTGTAACAATGTTTTCCTCACAATAAACCTAAGCCAAACGGTGATAAATTTCCAAAACAAGGAAAACACCCATGGGGTAATCCTCATACATGAAAACAAGAAATCATTATTCATCTAATAGCCTCAAGCACATAAGAAATATAAGGAAGATAATATTACAAGATCAAAACCCTAACCCGAGATACCCGATACATGAGCATCCGACACTTTTTCACAAAAACTCTAAGACATTTAGCGTAAGGCATCGAAGCACCACCCTCGAAGGTTTTGACGAAAACCCCAAAAAACGAAGAACGCACAAGAATCTTGGGTTGATTCTCCAAGAACCCACCTTAGATTCCTTCTCCTAACAAGATCAAGACCCAAACTCATCAAATTTGGAATCCACATTATTAGATCGACCCATAACAAGAGTAGATCTATGAAATTGCAGGAAGAAGATAAGTAGATCTATGTAGATCTAAGAAGATAATTAAGAAAGAAGTAGACCGATCACATACCTCAAGAATGTGGCTTTGATTCTCTAAGAGAAGCCTTCAGATCGCCTCCAAAACACTTGGGAGAATATCTACAACCTTCAAAGGAGAGAAATCCCGAGTTATGCCTGCTTAGAATCTTACATGAGGTGGTTAAATCAAAAATGAGTTAGATCCACAAATTTAGGATCTATATTTAAGTTCCTGCACGGTTTTCTCGAACGGTTAGGAAAACCATGCACTAACTATGCGTTCTGCATTGCCTTGTCAACACCCCTCACATGGTCTCTTCGCACGGTTTCCCTTAACCGTGCGACAACTGTGCGGTCGCCACTACCTTCAGTGCCAGCTACGCACGGTCTGGCCGCACGGTTAAAAAAACCGTGCGCCGCCCGTATAGCTTTCCTCTTTGTCTCAAAACTTCATTTCAAGTTTCCCCTACTCTCCTAAGAATCACCCTTAACATTAAAACCAAGAAAAACATGAACCAATGGGTCAAATACCTGAAAAGAAGATATGGGTTCTTAAAAACTTCCCCCCTTAAAGAAATTCATCCCTAAATTTCCTAACATGATATAAAAGAAGAAAACCCGAACTACTCTGGCCACTGTGACTGTACATTGGCATCCCTCTTCCATGTCTCATCATGTACTCTCATGTGCTGCCATAGCACCCATACCAGAGGAACAGAATGGCCACGGTGAACCTTGGCACTCTGAGAAATAATTCTGATAGGGTGCTACTTGAAAGATTCATCCTGCTCTAACTCAACCACCTCAGGTTGAAAAACATGAGACGGGTCTGAGAAATACCATCGAAGATGAGAAACATGGAAGACGTCATGCATATCTTGGTACCTCTGAGGTAACTGCAACCGATAAGAAACCAGCCCGACTCTCTCCAAAACCTCAAACAGCCCGACGTAACTCGGTGAAAGTTTTCCCTATATCCTAATCCTATTATGTCCCAACCTTGGGGTAACACGTAGGAAAACCTGATCTCCGACCTTGAACAAAAAAGGTCGTCTCCGCTGATCAGCATAATATTTCTAACAAGATTGTGCAGTAGCTATCCTCTTCTAAATCAACTCCACCTGCTCTGTGGTCTCCTGAACAAGACGAGGTACCAACATAGCTTCCTCTCCTACATCTAGCCAACACAAGGGTGATCGGAACGACCTACCGTACAAAGCCTTCTAAGGTACCATCTGAATAGTTTCATGAAAACTATTATTATAGGAAAACTCCACTAGAAGTATATGTTTCTCCCAAGAAACTCAAAAATCAAGAACACATGCTCGCAGCATGTCCTCCAGCACCTGAATCGTGCTCTCTGACTGGCCATCTATCTGGGGATGGTAAGCTGTACTCAGAAGTACCTGTGTACCCAAATCCCTCTCTATCCCCTTCCAGAAATGCGAAGTAAGGTGGGAAACCCTATCTGAAACGATAGTGTTCGTAACCCCATGATGTCATACCACCTCATGAATGTATAACCTCCCATGATGATCCACACTGAAGGTCTCCTTTATCAGCATGAAATGATAAACCTACATGAGTCGATCAACAACAACCCAAACCATATCATTCCCACGAGACGACCTCGGTAACCCTATCACAAAGTCCTTCACGACATCATTCTATTTCCTCTCATGAATTTTTAACTGCTTTAAAAGCCCTGCTAGTCGCTAATGCTCTGCCTTCAGCTACTAACAGGTGGAACACTGCATAACAAAACCAACAATATCCTTCTTCATACCTGGCCACCAATATTGACGACGGAAGTCTCGATACATATTTGTGACACTAGGATGAACTGCACAAGCTTATTAATGAAACTCCTGCATTAGCTTCTCATGTACGTCTACTGAAACCCATATGCGGCCTTGAAAACGTAACACCTCATCATCGACCAATGTCCACCCCGAAGCAGGGTCTCCACCTGACACACCCTCCCATAGGAATAGTCCTTCTGAGTCTTATAGTTGCCTCATTCAAACTCGGTCTAGAAGAGTAGAGGTAACAGCTATAGAAGAAATAACTGTCTATACCAGTTTGTCATGTACCTCCCAATGAATCTTAGAGAACAGAGCCATAAGCTGCCACTCACTACTGGCCTCCTAAACTACCTATATCATATTCCCCAGACTCAGTGCGTCTACCACAACATTTCCTTTTTCAGGTATATAAGAAAGCTCTATGTTGAAGGACTGTAGGTACTCGACCCACCTCCGCTATATCAGATTTAAGTCATGATGTGTGAAGATATACTTGAGGCTCTTGATGTCTGTATATACCATGAAATTCTCTCCTATTAGATAATGTCTCCAACAACGCAGGGCACGAACAACTGCATCTAACTCCAAGTAGAGTGTAGGATAATTCTTCTCATGTGGACTCAACTGCCGAGATCCATATGAAACAACACGATCCTTCTACATAAGCACTGCTCCAAGATTGATGCCAGTTGCATCACAGAAAACTGTATAACTCTTTCCCAAATCTAGTAGAACTAGAAACGGTGCTGAAGTCAATCTCCCCTTCATCTCCTGAAAGGATGAATCGAAGGCTTCTGACCAGACGTACTTCACCCCTTTCTTATTCAATCCCTTCAACGGTGCTGCTAAGCATGATAATTCCTGTATAAACAACCTGTAGTATCTAGATAGTCCCATGAAACTATGTACCTCGAAGAAATTCTTCGGCTGCTCCCAGGTAACTACTCCCCTCACCTTCTCTAGGTCTACTAATACTCCTGTCTCTAAGATGACATGACCCCGGATGTGAATCTCGTCCATCTAGAAGTGGCACTTTGAGATCTTAGTATATAACTGATGCTCTCTCAGTGTACTCAATATGATCTCATGATGAGTAGCATTGTCGTGTCGAGTGTGATAGTACACCAAGATATCGTCCATGAAAAACACCCTGAAGGAATCCTTGTAAGGATGGAAAAATATATTCATCAGTTCCATGAAAACTATTGGTGCATTCGTGAGACCAAAAGAAATCACCAAATACTCGTACAGACCATACCTACTCCGAAAGGCTGTAAGAGGTATATCCGCTGGTCGGACGTGAAATTGATGATAGCTGGATCTCAAGTCGATCTTCAAGAACACCCTAGATCCTCGAAGCTGATGAAAAAGATCATCAATCCTTGGTAAGGGATATCGGTTCTTGACCGTTAACTAGTTCAGCTTCCAATAATCCACACAATGCTGTAAAGTACCATCCGCCTTCCTTGAAAATAAAACAGGCAAACCCCAAGGAGAAGTAATGGGTCGGATGAAACATTTTTCCTGCAACTCCTCTAACTGCTTCTTGAGCTCTTGTAACTCAGGCATAGCCATTCTATAAGGAGGTATGGATACCGGTGATTCTCCCAGTACAAGTTCAATATAGAAGTCAACCTCACACTCCAGAGGCAACCCTGAAAATTATTCTCGAAAGACATTCAGAAAACGATCCACCACTAGAAAATAATCCATCTGATAAGTCCCCAAATTGTCCAGATATAAACAATCAATCTTGGTTGTGACACCGCCAAACCCATTATTCTCTGGTCTATCTCTGCTCGCCAAGACATCACATTCGCCCTTGTGAAGAAAGGGTCTGCTCTCGGGTGACGTGAAACTCTCCATGTGGCGATAGCAATCGGCAAAGGCCTGAAAAGGAACTATCCAGTCCATTTCGAGAATGAAATCGTAACTTGTAACCTATAGGACATAAAGATCCCACAAGAAGTGACACCCACCAATCTCAATGGGTCACTCTTTTCACTGATGCACACTAGCAGTTCTGTGTCCCAAGGGAGTGTCTAGTGTCATCATACTATCATAAGTATGGATAGAAAGTCTTTAGGCTCTCCATAGTGTGCAAAAAAAATAAAGATATGAGAAGCACCTTTATCAAAAAGTTTAGAAGATAAAACTGTGGCTACTAAAATCGTACCTTGCACTGTGAATGGTCTAGGATCCTGCTCCTTTTGAATCTGCTCCACCGCAAACGTTTGGCCCGTACTGCGGCCCTGTGCAGCAGCCTGAGACACCTGACCTCATCCTCCCTGAGCCAGACCACCACGTCCACGGCCTCTACCCTAGCCTGAATGGCATGAATAACTTGAGCCGCCAGTCTGCTGTGGAACTGTTAATCCTACACCTGTACGTGGAGTCGAAATAGATCCACCTTCACCAACTGCTGGAAGATGAACTTTGAAAAACCGCTGCAGGTGACCCATCTTTCTACAAGCTCGTCACTCCACTAGGTCCCTCATGTACTGTGGATTCATATTCCCATCCTTCCCACACTGGTAGCACACAACCTTGCTACCTGAAGGAACATATCAATTCCTCGAGTCACCTCATATAGACTCTCGGTGGTGCTTCTTGCTGTTAGTGGAAAGAGTACTGACTCTGGGTGCTGAACTTCCCTATCTCACTACTCTAGTATCCCTAAGATTCCTCTCTTTGATCAACTCCTGATTGACTATAAAATAAATAGAAGTCAACTGGAAGACGTTCACCTGTGATCTAATCTCTGGTCTGAATCCCTCCTCAAACTTCCTTGCTAAAAACAGCTCGTCATTCTCTAGAACGGGAGTGGAACACTGTTACTCAGTAAAACGGGAGGAATACTCCATAACTGATAGAGTACCCTGCTGTAGGTTCATGAAATCTATGGCTCTGTTGTCCCTCAGCGTCGACGGATAGAAGTAGTCTTAGAACATACGCTGAAACTCGTCCCAAGAAACTATCTTGATGATGAATTTCCTGAAAAACTACTTCCCACCATCTCTTGGCGGAATCTTGCAGCATGTAAGTTGTGAGCATCACCCTTCTATCTAGGGGTGTCTCGAGATGATCGAAGATAGAAACCGTAGCTTTGAACCAAGATTCATCAGCCTAAGGTACTCCATCCCCAGAGAATGTGGGAGGATGCTGCTGCTGGAAGACTCGCGTAAGCTCTGCCACAGATTGGGCAGGTTTCTGAGCTCCCTGAATGGTCTGTATGAACATCATGAATCCCTCACGGAACTTTGTGTCTGCACCAGTATATGGGATAACTGTTGGTTCCATATCTGACGTACGATAATTGTCATACCTCTGACACGCAACGGGAGGACGTCTTGGTGGCATGACTCTGCAGGGTCAAGCACACCTTTATCAACAACATGCACAGTTGCAAACTTAAAAGAGTGAAAATGGAAAATAAGGGGAAAACACCTTAAGAATATAAAAAAACATTGTTACACGGAGTGTAGTCTCTATACATGGCGTGTTCCAGAAATATTTTTCCCATCCGTGTCGTTAGTCACATGGGATAGTGCATGGGCCACAACTACACGGCATGTCAAAAATGTACACGGCGTGTTGTCCCTGTGATTTTCCCAACCCAGGTATTCAAACACATGGCTGGATCACACGAATGGAAAGTACACGGCGTGTACTGGTGAAAATTAGTTCTTCCCGAATAGAAGAACACATGGCGTGTGTTCATAAGGCCACACGCTGTGTTATATGGGTTTCTGATAAGTAGGAATACAAAACTACCCAAAACCACTGAAAAACACTGAAAACCAGAAACTATGTGTCAAATTCTGATCCGTGGGGGGGGGGGGAATACTCATCGTGAATCAAATCTTGACAACATAACAATGCATATAACAAGTAAATAGTAGGATAATCCCATGATCTGCCAAATTATGATTCGCAAGGGCCCATAACACCTCTAAGACCAATGCTTGGCGTCCATGCTAAATAAGCTATAAAATAAACAATACCCTATAAGAATAGAAGGTATCTCTATCACAGAAACTATCACAACATCATGCATAATTTATCACGACATCTATCAAAACAGAATGAAATTTCTAATGCACACTAGATGGAATGGTAAAATGAATGACATGTGATTTAATAACCAGTTCCTATATGATTCATGAGATGGAATACCCTGATCTCAGAGGGTTGCAACAAAATAGAACCACAATCATATAAACTATAACAGCACAAAACATGTGCATCACCCAACAGTGAAATATAATCAACTATAACACTTTCAAAAACTAAAAAGTGAAATTATGAGGTAGTATAGCTTTTCCCTATAAACGGGTTAATTACTCCCGATCATAGTGAAGTACCGACTACACATTCCTTCATATCCCTTTCTATTGTTGCCAAACAGTATGTAAATAGAAAAGAAAGAAAACTCCTCTGATACCACATTGTAACGACCCGAATCCGGAGGCACTCAATTGGTTCCTCGTACCCAGTTCGCCACATGAACTCAAGCATGTTTCCCCAAATGCTAGAGGCTACTGATTAGCAGCAAGGGGCTTAGTGATTTAGTGGGGAAACTATTCCCTCATTTGGGAAAGTATGCAGTGGGAGGAAAATAGTAAACAATAGTGGAAGCAGTAAGAAGTATACAAAAATTGAAACGAAATAGTAGAAGAAATGTATATTATAAAAACGATACAGTATGGTACATGTATATGTGGAATGTAGTAAACAAATAAACAAGATGAATTAAAATTGAATCCGAAGTACAAAAAGTAAACAGTAAAATCTAGCAGCAACACAAGCCTAATATTGGTCCCATGCTCTCAAGCTCTAACAAGTAATCAAGCACCTGAGGTATAAGGGGCACAATCCATATCCACACCTACATCCATATAACCTTTTTGGGCCGAAATTCTGAACCCAAATAGACTAATATCATTAGTCAACCACCACATGATTTGTGCCCTACTGTCAGTGAGGAATATAGAAAAAGTAATGGATATAAATTCAGCAAAGAAACAGGAGTACACTAAAGTAAACAATCCTACAAATATCTATTCACATTTATTTATTAATTTAATTAAATAATTTTATTATCTACCAAGGAATATAGAAAACAACTCTGTAATACAAATGCATAATAGGTAACAAAAAAGGTATCTTAACAGACTACCTAACAACAAGCAGTAGAAACCCAAGATTGTTCTTTGGCTTGGTGGACTCAACACAACAAACCAATATAAATTTCTCAGGCTGACCCTCGGGGTGGATCATGGGTGCAGACCCCTATGGTCATGTATTTAACAAAGGAAAAGTCACTCTGAGGAAGAACTCATTTTCAATTCCACCTATGCTCTTGCAGTGATACTACAGACTCTCTGAGGAAGAACTTATGTCTATTTCCCCCTTTAGTCTCGATTCGATAATTATCAGACCCTCTGAGAGAGAACAAATTCAATCTCCATTATGGTCGTATTGTGGTAATAATTAAACATGCCCTATGAGGAAGCACTCAACGTCAATTCCGCTTATGGTCTTGCAACACCAGTTCATGCAGCCCTGAGTAAAAGAAATCGTACGTAAACGATTCGTAGCAGCCCTAAGTATGTTCAACAAACTTCATGGATAATAGCTACAATGCATCAAAAGCATTTAAACTATAGGCAACACATGAAATTATTCGTATCAAGGTAGAAAATCAAGGTAACATGCTTTTACTCAAAGGCAACCTAAGCCAAACAGCGGTAAACAACCAAAACAAGGAAAACACCCATGGGGTGATCCTCAGACATACAAACAAGAAATAATTATTCATCTAATAGCCTCAATCACACAAAAAATCTATGGAAGATAATATCAATAGTTCAAAACCCTAACCCGAGATACCTGATACATGGGCATCCAACACTTTTGCATAGAAAGTCAAAGACATTTAACGTAAGGCATCAAACAACCTACCTTGAAGGATTTGATGAAAACCCCCACAACAAACAACACACAAGAAGATCAGGTTGATTCCCCAAGAACCCACCTTAGATTCATTCTCCTAACAAGATCATAGCCCAAACTCATCAAATTTGGCATCCACACACTTTGATATACCCATAACGTGCGTATATCTTTGAAACCGAGGGAAGAGGAGAAGTAGATCTATGTAGATCTCAGAAAATGATCAAGAACGAAGGAGAATGATTACATACCACAAGAATCCAGCTTTTATTCACCAAGAGAAGACTTCGGAATGCCTTCGAAACGCTCTGGACAAGTTCTCCAACCTTCAAGGGAGAGTAATCCCGAGTTATGGCTGCTTAGGAGCTTAAACGAGTCGATTAATGAAAAAACGAGATAGATCCACAAATTTAGGATCTTGATTTAAGTGATCTCACGGTTTTCTCACACAGTTTGGTAAACCGTGCGCTAATAGTGTGATCTTTACTGCCTTTTCAACACTCCTCGCACGGTCTCTTCGCAGGGTTTCCCTTAATCGTGCAACAACAGTGCAGTTGCCACTGCCTTGAGTGCTAGCTACGCACGGTCTGGCCGCACGGTTAGGCAAACCATGCGCAACACATGCAGCTTCCCATTTTTCTTCAAAACTTCATTTCAAGTTTCCCCGACTCTCCCAAGAATCACCCTTAACATTAAAACCAAGAAAAACATCAACCAAGGGGTCACATACTGGAAATGGAAATCTGGGTTCTTACAGTCCATGTCTGGGTTTCATGACATTAAATTACACCATGATCTATCCCACCTTTACAAAATATAAATTCATGTAGTATTGGTTTCTCATTCATGGGTAGTTACGATATAGATACCATTGTGATTATCAGTCATCATTACCATATAAATCCACCCATCACAATCTTGAGAAATCTGAATTTTCATAAATTACTTGTCCATCAAAAATGGGGTTCTATTGGTCGGAGTAAACCTTTGTTTAATAGTTCTTAATATCCCCATTGTCTCTTCATAAGTCACCTACCAAAAATGAATGTTAACCAAAGGAAAATTTATCCATAAGAGATTCTTTTCCTACCTCTGTACACCGTAAAAACATCATGTCGTAAACCATTTTTTGTTTACTGATCATGTACATTTCCCATGTCATGTCTGAGATTTATAAATAAAAAAAATTAAGGTCCAAAAAACCACTCATTCATGTTTGGAAAATATTGGGACATTCTTGTACAATAATGTTTATTGTGGCCCTCACCCTGTAATTCATGGTCAAATCTGTTCAACCTAAAACATTAGTTGTATTAGCCCAGTATGAATGATTCTAATCATCCAATTGAAAGAGACAAAAATCACACAAGGTGGAAACCCCGCAAAGGGAACCATTGAAAAAATTTGAGTACTATCTCTCTCAAAAAAATACTTCCCATAGTTTAGTTGATCATTTATAAATTAAAATAAAATTTAAAAGGAAAAACCATTATTTGTCAAAAACATACAACATGCACGCTAAGAGAAATCCATGTTATGCCTGCTAAACCACACCATGTTTAACAAAAGAAATAATTAGGATGATAATAGAAAATACACAATTTAAATTGGTTATTTCATGTAAACCTAGAAATGTTCAAAACAATTTTCATTGAGTCCCTCAGTTTAGGAAAAAATTAAGCATTACATGATAATAAAAATTGGGTAATCCTTGATTGTGATGGGTGTTGATAAATAGTGATGATGTTATTCAAATTTATCATATAGTATTTTCTTTCAAAAAACATTGTAAAATATCTATATTTTTGGAATTTGATGAAAACATAAAATATATACATCAAATGTAAAATGGGTTTTCTTTTATTTATAAAATGGAAGTAGAAGAGAATCTGCATCCTAGAGCCTCTCCCTAACGCTAATACAGAAAAAAAAGCGTGGAATGGCAACGATGGTTAAAATGAAGCTCATATAACTTTAGTTAGCAAATTGAATACCTCCAGATGTGTGCCATCAATTTTTTATTCCAAAGTGTAATATTTATTCGTTTCAACTTCATCTATTGGGTGCATATGCATAATAGCAGCCCTATGGTTTTAGCGTTTTTCATCAATGATATCAAAAATAGAACTCGTTTTAAAAATATTCATGTTTACCCATTCTATCTGAGTTTCACATTCCCATAAATCCATAGTAACCTGATCATAAGATCATTCTTCTTTAGAACCCAAGTGGTGTAGCTGAACTATAATACCCCATAATGATTTTTTTCGATGATGGGAAGCATTAGATAGAGTAATGACACATTCACAAATAGCTATGTCATATATATAAATGATGATATTGTGGCTAAGGATCTGTAGGTTTTGGTAATCTAACCCACCCAAGAACAGACCAAGGAAAATATGGCGATGGTTGACTTCCCTATTATAAATTTCAACTAGGTTGTCTTAATGATGACATAAAAAATATTGTGTCAGACCCATCTTCACACAGTCTGTTGTTCAATGGAAACATAGGGATCATAATCTTGATCACTCACTTCGATGTGTACGTAATCAATAATTGTAACCATATAATACATGTTCATTTTAAAAAATGACTCTAATATGGGTAAATCTTCCATCTCCACCCCTACCCAGCTTTGGGTGACAGGCTGATGCGCCCAACATTAATTGGGGAGGTTCCCAACGTTGTTCTACTGGGACTAGCTTAAGTGGGGCTGGTGGAAGTGATAGATGAAATCATCTGACCTACAATGCCTTTAGTAAGTGGGGATTTAAAGGATGATACTCCACTAAGATGATGTATGAGTGCCCCTATAAAGTCCCTTGATGATTATTAACCACTATGCCTAAAGGTGTAGGGTAAGGTATGAGTGTAATGTGGGAAAATTAAATCTACAGTTCGCCAGCACCATCAATTATAATGATCTAAAGGGAATGATAGTACTATTAATCAATCGGTAGAGGAAGGACGAACATGGAATTGTCATGGAATTGTAATTTTAATAGAATTCACATGTTTTTTACACCCTGTCATACATGAATTGTAACAACCCATAGAGATGTTGTAGTGGACTAACTTTTTATATAAGGTCCAATAAAACATAGATAAAAGAAAGGGATAGTATAACTAGGTTTATGGGGTGTTCCCCCTCCATTTTCCACCAAAATTAGTGTGAGGACCCTAACACCATTGTAGGATTCAGAACATTTCTAAATCCATTCACTCTGAAATTTTTCGATGAATCATGTCAACCTAAAGTCGATATATATTAATAGATAGATTTTATAGCCTCATGTAGTATACTTTTCTACATAGGAAGTATCTGAGTATGAACATTTAATACCATCAGAATGTTGATTTAGATGAGTCCTCCGATTGACATGTTTCATCCTTTGTCCACAAACATGAAAAAACAACATTATCCAATCATTGAATGAAATGACTGAAATAGAATAGAAGGGATAACCATGTAATTAATTTATTGTGGTCATCATATCCATTTAAAATGGAGAAATTTTTTCTGTTTTTTCCTATTAATTGGATATAGGAAGGAAAACATCATACATTCTACCAGGAATAGGGATTCCCCTTGACAATAGAAATCCTAGAAGTTGATTGATACTTCTGTGTAGGGTAAATGGAATGTATTGGGGCTCTACAATTATCAGCTAATTAATATGGGTAACACCTCATTTGATGGATAAACCTAAAACTATGGAACCATCAATATCATATATAAAAAAACATCATCCAACTGTTTGTGGAATTCCATACAATTTTGATTTACCTAGAATTCCCAAGCCATTTTTTTGGGAAACTCCATCTATACTATATGTTCTACATGGATCTCCTCAATTTGATGGGATTTCCTCATGAGACATTGAAAATGGAAGGATAATATTGAATAGATGATTTAAACGATTGTTCATGGATGTATTGGTTACTTTGTGTCCACATTTGACATTTCGAAACAATGGCATTCTCTTAAGATAAACCGGAAATGATTTTCCCTATATTAGGGAAGTTCACCTGAGAATGATTTTGAATAATATAAGTCCAAAAATATGAGATATTCTACTCAGCATGTAGATGGGGAGAGTCATCTTGAGGTGAAAATTTATAAAGTGGTAGTCGTCATGCTAATAGATAGGTCAGATGCTATGAAAAAAGAATGTACTTTAGTACACCCTCTCGAGGGGTTCTGTGATACTATAGGTGGTCTTCAACATTTTCATATATGGAGGTTCCTCTATGAATTTTAGTTATTTAGGTGGAGTCTAGATTTATTTTTTCCCTAAAATGGATCATTAAAAATATGTGACATTCATTAGGGAAGGGACCAAAGGAATGTGTAGAAAACATGAAAACCTATGATCTGTGTTCCTAGAATCAGTATGTAAACCATTAGTCAATATAGTGATGGCCCGAAGAGTGTCTGCATGAGAGGAGCTATTTCCTGAAGAATTTCCATATTAGTTTTTCAGTATTTTGGGTGTTAAATCCATTGGAAAAATTTTCACTCACTATACAGAAGTCAAAATTATCAATCGTGGGTGAAGAAATTTAATACATGGTATAGTCACCAGAAATAGAGATGCTACATAGAAGCAGGGAAGATCTGGAGACTATATATTACATATTTCTCTCAGAAAATAATTTATGTAAAAATGGGTTGGACCACCCATTTATAATAGTGTTCATCTTTAGTGGAAACACATGAAAACCTTAAAGAGGTTCAAAACAAGACAACTTTCTACATCAAAATATTCTCATCCTCATCATAATCATAACCCATTATGATGAGCATATCTTTTTGGGTACTGATAATTATGGACATAAGAACATTTAATTAATTTGAAAAATTAAAATGAAAAAATTATAAATGTGTTTCTTGATTATTTTTTAGAGGGGGTGAGCCATGAAGGATAAGTTGATTGTGTGAAATGAAAACCACCTCACATACCATTGCTCTGCATGGAGTTCCACCACTTTATGAAGCACCAAAAAACAATATATTTCACTGAATGGGATGGTATTGCCTGTAACTATAAATAAAAAAATGTTTTTTGAGGGGGAGAGTAGTAATTTTAAGCACTATGTATGACAGTCCCTGTGAAAAAAATTGTTCACATAATGGGATGGGACAACATGTTCTTTCAAATGAAATGAAGTAATTTGAAAGGCTAGGTAGTAATTTTATCCCATATGAACGACGACCCCCTTGAAAAAAATAGTACATGGGACAAGATGAACAGTTAGTTCCCACGAATGAAAACACCATCTTTTGCAGGTTTTGTTAGTGATTTCCACCATCGGGAATGGTTTCCCCATAAGGGAAATAATTCAAAGAGCAATGCATTATCCTAGGATCCCAAAAAATAATCTTCAAAACCACCCATGGACAACCATACCTATCGGTATATGGTCACTTGAATATTCAATAAGAATAAAAATAGTTGTTACCAAATAAGACGCAGCTTTAAATGATACAATTGATGAGGAGACGCAAAAAGTAGAGTCTCTAATACAAATCAGGAGGCATTTATCAATTCTCAGTAAACAAAAATCTTTCACATAGAAGTAAAGAGGAAATAATAAACCATTCATCCATTCAATAACTCATAATAACATGGTAGATACAATTCTAAGGGGCATAAATGGATAAACCCTTTTCATAGAAACACTCTACATAAAAAAATCTTATATTTGAAAACCCTACCCCACATAGAAACTTTCTACATGGGAGGAATTAATCCCCATGTAACAACACATTCTGTAGGTATAAGCCAAGTCCGCGTATCAAAATGATATGTTAATGGTTCCCTCAACCATGTAGAATCATGCTATATAGAGGGAGCCTCATCCCACCTAAGAACATGCTTTGAAGAGTGGGTTATCCGAGGGAGTTCTACTCTCCAACACATATTTATAGGTTATTTCATATCATTGGGCCCATTATTGGATCATACATGAACCAATCGTACAAAATTAGTCCAAGGAACATTCCTAATCCACCTAACAGGGATGATCAATAAATCAGACACACTAGCATGAGACCTCGAGTCCACCTACCAAGGGTAAGTAGAGTCACATGTTTAACCTCTTCACATAAGGCAGAATCTTAAAATGTTTGCAGGTCTACATTCACAAGGTAACAAGGGTTCTAACTTTGGGGTGATCATGTGATCCTCTATGCTCTAGGAGGAGAGGATCACAGATCATTCATACATTTTCTTTTGAGAAGGTATGATATCCTCCATATGAAACCAATTTAGGGTATCCCTCCTAGAGTAAGCCCCTTCTCTTTATGGCTTAAGGTGTCACTCTTTCTCTTCTTTTCCACAACCTTATGATTTAGCCAGATAGATCCTCATATGTGACTATGCTAGTTATGAAAATAAAAGAGGACACAAGAACACTCAAATCCATCAACCTATTCCATTGGTCTTCGGTATTCGTCCACAAGAAGATGGAGTAGGCCGTGTGATCTTCATATCTAATTCTTCCTCTTTTTTCTAATAAAGATCATGAATCATGGGGCCATTGTAGTTATTGGTTATCATGGCATACATGTGATCCCAATCCGTAAAAAGAGATTATTCTATACGTAATCCCCAATCATGTCCCCTCAAATGGGCCTTCTCCATAAATGTAATCCCCAACTTAAGGAACTATGTGGGATTTTTTCCCAAATAAACATTGATATATTGGAAAAATCTATGAGGTTAAAACCTAGCCCGAAATTCACTCTAATGTTTTTTGGGATACATTCCCAGTCGCATCCTATCAACCTCGAATCCCACATCTATTCCGAGATCCTAGGCCTTCCTTGGTGAATTTATCCCACTAAACAGTTACTGGGTACATTCTTCCAAGATGTCCTTGCCACATGATGTTAAACATGATGTTCTTGTCCTCATCACATGACCTTAGAAGGTTATTTATCCTTTTAAGTGGTGTCAAACAATGTGTTTTGGTTTCCTATCATGAGGATATTTTGGAAACCCATCATATGTGTATGATTCGAACAAAAAAACATGACACATCTCCCTGGATTAAAGAAAACACTAGAGCACCTCCCACATGTCTTGAAACAAACATTGTTCTAATAAACAAACAATGAATCTCTGACCCATCAAGAAAAGGGTTCCATTTTTCTAGAACCATAGATAAATAAAGAACCTTTCCTAGATAGAGATCCTTAGATACATATAAGAGATTCTGAAACCATGATTATTCTTTATTAATCAGTAACATAGGGGTAATCTAAGTATACGTACAAGGGAATGAACAAAGTATTCATGAACATATATTCAATATATAAGAGTGTCCCATAAAACTAAATAATTCCCCTCAAAAGGGTTTGATGATCCCGAACTGTCATCCTATCAACCAATGTGAGTTTGTAAATTCCATTAGCCTAGTTCCCCAATGCATTCCTACCTTTAAAAAATATGTCAACATGTCTGTATAGATATATGAGTCATTGGGTGTTTCTGATCCATAAAAAATCTATTAGAAACTATTCAAAGATGTTGTACCTGACATGAGTGATGGAACATAGTTCAACCCCTGGCAGTCAACCAGTCATTCGTAAATGGTTTTCATCCCAATCTATATATAATTTATATTTTGGGGACTAATTGTAATTACCATGATAATATTGAAATGATTATTTTAAAAAAGATTTTATTAATATCTATGAAATTATATCAAATCAGTTAAATTCAAATCTAGTAATAGTTAATCTAAACTGATTTATAAAAACATAAATAAATATATTATTTATTAGTCAACTTATAATCGGTACTAAATAATAAAATAAATTCATAATGGTTAAAATGGTATTTTCCTACCAAAACAATTTTCTAAACATTATGGGAGTTATTTTAAATGAATAATTTATAATAAATAAAATTAAACTGGTCTAAATAGACGTCAAATATTTGTACACTACACCCATATTTGTTTATTTTTACTATGGTGTATTATTAATAAAACATTAAATCAAATATTTAAAAACTAGTCACCTGGTTTAAAAGTAAAAGAGTAACTTGTTAATAGTTAATTCTAAAAACAATATAATATATTTACAAAATTTGTTTAATTCCTCACTTGAGAATTTATAAATATAATGATACCCTAATAATATATCATGTATAATACTCAAATATAATGATCTTGGAATAGTGTCATGTAAATATTAAAAAAAATGGTGTTTCCAAAAGTTCCCTTTCCCTCTCTTTTAAATGGTGGTCACTTTCACACTTCAAAACAAGCACCTAAAAAACTAATTTTCCATAAAAATAGACACAATTACCCACTACTGTAATTCCATCACAAAATATTATTCCCCTAATGCACTATGTTATCCTTGTTCATTAAATCTCAAGGGGTTTTCCATATAAAGATCAAGTCACCAATGTAATTCCAAACTCCTCATGTATTTCACCTTAATAATCCTATTATAGATCTCTTATATGTATAAAAACATGATAACACAAGAATAATAATTAAAAATATTTGTTAATATATTAATGGAATTACTACTATTTATAAATCTCCATCTACTATGAAAAAACAATTGTCATTAGTCTGTTGTGCAGATCAATACCTCTATAAAGTGACATCTTTCATATTTCTTTTCCACACCACCATTAATGGTTGATAAAATTAATTTAATAGATAAATAAATTTCTTTTCAATAAAATAAATATGATTGTAAAATTTTAAATTATGATTTATCTCATTTTAATCTAATTCTATGAAAAATGTAAACATTAATCATGTGTACATACGAACTATCACCTCCACGTTCATTTAATTCCATTTTTCATCACCTCCAATCATGGTTGGATTTTAATGAATATTTACTATATATTAATTATTTACATATCACTATTATGATTCATTTGATTATGAAACTATTTGAAATTACATCTGATAATGGTTATCACACATATGAAGTTACAAGAAAACTGATGGAACAACCCTATGTAACCGATTTAGGAACGAAAAACATATTAAAAATGAATAAAATATGTCCCTTTATGGAACATATAACATGAAATATATTTTAATATGTTCATTGGGTAAGTATTTAGTTTATTTAATTTAGTTGTTATGGATATTTTGGGGAAATTGAGGAATAAATTATGACACAATATGTTTTTTTATATCAAATTTTATTCATTGAGATATGTTTTGATGTTACACACAAATTTAATATTTATGTTTCATATATATTATTTAATAATGATTTTTTTTAATAATAACTGATTTATATTATGGGGTTTATCTAGCCACCATAACTCTAGTAACACTAGGACATTTCCTTATTTATTACATTGTTATAAGATATAATGATTCCCATCCCAAAGGATAAGTAATTTTAGTATTTTTAGAAATATAGGTTCATATTTTAATTTCATGTTACATGGGAAATATAAAATACAGAGAATAAAAAATTTCATTACTAATCATATTAATAATATACTTCTTCATATCTAGGGAATCAAATAAAGTGTGAGCTCAGATGCTCAGTAAGAGTTAAGTATAGCCGAATCAATCATGAATCCGCATGGAATTTCTAATATTGAATGTTACATAACCGAAAACCATTTAATTTAATCAAAATTTTCAGAATTAACAAATAAATGGATAAAAAACTAAATTTTCATTTTTTTCACAGAATTAAATGTTCATATTATATGTAATGACCTAAAACATTATCATATCTATAATTTTAATACCATAATGAAGGATAGTTTAATTTATGGGTACATATATAATAGAAAACCATTTAATTTGGACAATTTATTCTTCTCATTAGACAATCAAGTCATTGAGGGTATATCAACAATTTTCTCTCAACCATCACAGTAAGTCATATAAATTCTTCATATATTGCATAATAAATTCAACTCATATAACATATTCTTTATTTAAATATATCTATATTAAGTAATGAACAAAGGTTTATCATGTTTCCCCAGTAATTCAAATAAATTCATAGTAAAACCCCATATGTAGAAAATCTATATTGTATAAGGAATTATCATATCCCTGATATAAATAATATTGATATTTAGGATAAATATAATATTAAATAATAAAAATAAATTGGATGCTAAAAGGGAATGTAAATTTACAAAAATTAATAAGTGGATGAGAGATGACATTTTGAAAAGTAGATTTTTTTAACAAATAAATTATTTTAATTAATAGTAATAAAAAATATAAAATAGGATATCATAAATAGTTTCCAATGAAAAGTCAATAAATTCTTTTAAAATACTCTAAGGGGTTTAACAATATTCATATTGTTGGAAAGTTACACAATTCTATATATATTAAAAATAAATCATTCCTTTTGATTTTTTTACAAAAAAAACATAAAAATTACCCTGTCAATAAAAAAATATAAATATCCCTTTCAAAGAATGTAAAAAGTAAATGATACTATAAAATGTCCTTTATAAATAAATTGATTAATAAAATAGAATTTTTTTACAAAAAAAAATTGTATAATATAGACTAAGAAGAAGAATATACCTGATCTAGAGGGGTAATAAGATGGGATTTTATTTTGAACATTACTCTTGAAAGGGTAACATGAACTAAATCATTAATCATCAGGAAGAAATAGGTATTAAATTTAAATACCTAAAAGGTAATGTATATAAACAAACAAATATTGGTTCATAATAACAAATTTCCCTCAATTGAGTAGAAATTTTGATGAAATCCATTACTGGAGTCATGTCACTGAAAATATAATTAGTTAATGAATAAATCATGTCAAAAAATATAAATCCACCAAATAGAAGAAGAAATAAAAAATAAAAGTCTCAATTTTCATTTTAATAATAAACTTGACCAAATAGAATCAATACGTAAGAAATCCTACCCAATGAAATGAAATTGAGTTAAGAAACCATGTACCATAAGTCCAAGTCATCATGTATGTTCTTTATATTCCAAAATAATATACTTATATTATATATTAAATTTCATAAGAACATTTTTCATATGTATCATTAATATTCATTTATTTATAACCATGTTTTATTCAGTTTGGTAATAAATTATTTTTACATCGGATGTTTTGAGTATATTCGATTGATATGTCCAAAATGACTTTGGTAGGTTGAATATAGTAACAGCATAATTGATCCACCGTATCTAGATTAATAATAGATACATTATTAAAATGTTTATAGATCGATTATACATTAGAAATCAACCATGAAATGTGGTTTTGAAAATTTACTACATTACAATCATAGATATGGTAATTAGTACACACATAATAGTAAAATATAAATATTTTCAGATATCATAATATGAAGAAGGTAAGTATATAATTTTATAATAAATTAAATATTATATATTTAAATAATAGTAACATATATCATCCATATGATTTTTTGAAGAAACAATAAATATCATCCTCAAATAGAAATCTAGATCCTATCAGTGGCAAGGCCGGAAGTGCATCCCCGATCACCATGGGTTGAATAAAATTGTCATAAAATATTTGATAAATTATTGGGAATTATTTAACCCAATATTCAAAAACACTAAATGAAAAATTTTGTGAAACTAAATATGAGTATTAAATGATTCTCTGTCTAAAATCATAAACATAAAGAATATATAGATTCTGATACAAATATAGAAACTACCACTAAATCAAAACCAACCATATCCTCCATTTTACCCCTTAGTCGTGAACATCCAAAATACCAAACCAAAACATAAACTAAAAAGAATAAGAACTTCAAACTAAAACATATCATAACTCTACCAACAATGAGTGGAAAAAGTATGGTGTGAGCCTAAAATAAATCAATTGGTAAGAACCATATAATCAAAATATGTCCTTTCCCGATGTTGTCCATAATCACTAGTCTAAAAATAATGCTAGAAAATATGGTATTTAACATTTGAAATAAAAAAACATAGCATTCAAAAAAAACTATTTCAAAAATTTAAACATTTATTTCCTTTAAGATAATTGTCTACTTAAAATCCTTATTCTAAAAAATAATTCCAAAGAGAATAATCATATCCAAGGAATGAGCATAAAAACAGGATAAAACAAATTTAAGAAGATGAATATATCAAAATAAAAATGCTAAATGAAATGAAAATAATATTTTTATAAGTAGGTATATATAAATAGAACTGTAAAATATAGTGGCATAAAACAATACATGAACAAACATGATAATAATATTAGGAAGGAATTAAGTATCCCCAAGTGTGAATCAATATGTACTCAGTTTGGGACCATATGGTAGAATGTTTATGCAATCTATAGTCTATTACAAACCTATATGCTCTCTTAGTCTCATTAATATAAGAATCTACCCTACCATATTTATTACCATGTGAATCTAGTCAATATCATCAGTACATTGTTAGTAACCATCCCCAATCCATTTAAATGAAAAAATTGTATAAGGGATATGTGAGCATGTCATCATACACTTGACACTAATAGAGATTCCAACAAGCATGCCTTAACCAATCCCTAACACTACCCATATAGAAAACCTCTCTAAATGGAGGGAAACCATGGGTGTTCCCATCGTATATAAATCATTCCAAAGGTTCCAAAGGAGCCAATACATCATGATCGATAAAAATAAATTTCAGGGAAATGTATAAAGGTACCAATGGTGCATATGTGCATGAAAATCCAAAATAATTTTCCAAAACATGTACAAAGGTACCATGAAATCCTTGTCATTCATGATCCAAAACCACTAATAACGGAAACACCATTCCCCCCAATGGAATTTCAAAAAATAAGGTAACTTTCTAAATACACTCCCAATTTCCCAAATGGTTATTTCATGTAAGTATTAGAAAAAACAAATTGAAACCAAATTTGGGAAAAATTTGGATGTCAATGAACCAATAAGAAAACATTTAGGAATATATAAACCATTTTAAGAGATCATTAGACTAAAAAGATGGTGGAATGTAAGGCAAGACCATCATTTTAGAAAATGGATTATCTATATAATTTTCCATTTATATAAATAATGCGTATATATATATATACCTCATTAACATATGGAAATGAAAAAAACACACCAGAATATATATGGACATCCATATTAATATGGAATGATAAATGGAAATGAAACTAAAGAGGCTTCAAACATAAGTACACCAGTCATCAAAGTGGAACACAAGATGTATCACATAAGAACCAAATAAAAAAGATTCCAAAACCTATTTAAATAAAAATTCAAAATTACATGAAATTTTACCACAACCCAATAAGGAAAACATCATTTTCAATTAACAAAAGTTTTTGGAAATTATGAATGTATTTTTTATCAAATGGAAACCATAGGTAAAATTTAGATATATATAAGCCTAACAACAAGAAACCATTGAAAAACACTTTTCCCATCAAACGATCAACATGGAATGTAAAAAAACTCATATTATCTATTTATAAACATGAGTAACATGTTAAAAACTGATTTAAAACAAATACCAACCATCACATGAAATCATTTATTACATAAATGGATAAAAACAACTTTGTCAACAATGTGAGAACACAACGAAACCTCAAGAACTGAATTAGGATAACGAAAGAACTAAACCAAACACTCTAGATAAAAAATATGAAATAATACAACATCAACATCCATCCTATAGGGGTTTTCCATGAGATAACCAAGCTAAGAAAGAGATAAAACAAGAGGCTAGGAGAACAGAAATAAAAAAATCCAGAAACTATGAGATATTTTACCTAGGTCTAAGGAGAGAGATTAAATCATGGTGGATAGACAAAAGAAATATGGGGTTTGGATCCCTGTAAACCCAAAAACTAGGGGGAGGGGATAAAAATTATGTAAAAAGATAATTTGGAAGAAAATAAATTTCATGTTTTGGGTAATATGGAAAAGAGCTATGGTTATTCTGGACACTTTTCCAGAAAATACACCCACCATATTCACCCTTCTATAAGAAGACCGTAGGGCCCCACATAGTATCGAGGAATAGTCTAGAAACCATGAACCAACTATGATATCTCTTTATAAATACAAGTACCAACACAAAATATTTCCACACTATTAGAGAAACTGGGTGCAAATCATGCCACTCATGTTAGAAAAAAAAAGATATACCCCCACCCCCTCATCTTTTTGCATGGTCTCCATTAACCATACACAATCCAGGCATCAGGGATCATATAAATTTAAAGTGTCAAACTGCTACACTTGAGTCAAATAAGGTTTTGGGAAAAACTATTCACATCATATTAAATAAAAAACAGTACAATTAAAAAATGAACTAAAAATTCCCATGCATAAAAATGAAACATGGTATCCCTTCAAAAAACACACCCTAACTATGGAAAAGTAAAAAATCCCACAAACTCCAAAAACTGTGATAATTTAACATCAGGAACTCATTCTATAAATCCACCTAAAATATCAGTAATGAAGAAACAAAAATAATAATAATGAATAATTTGGCATCGATAAGAAAATTCACCCCACCACAAAAAAATTTATCCCATAGAAAGTACCCCAATTTAAATTGTGAAAAAATTGTAACTCTCTCACCCAAATGAAATAACCTCTTCAACAGAAACTCCAAACAATGATGAAAATAAAAATTAAAAAAAAACATAGTTCTGACCACTATACTTCAAAAGTCATACTCAACCAAAATAATGAAATATAATATGATATATAGTGGATTTACCCACCATTTAAAAACCAAAAATCTTTACACCAAGATCGAACAAAAAAATCCAATAATAGAAACCCAAAATGTTCATTTGGTCAAACCATAATAATTTTAAATTTCCAAAAAACACATTCCCTACAATAATAACTATATTTAAACAATAAAATTATATAGAGATACAAGATAAGAACAAGGAAGATTGTGAAAAAAATGTATCATGGGATTACAAAAAAAGATCGAGGCATGAAAAAAATAGATTCCACCTAAAAAATCATATAATGAGGGATTTTGTAATGGCCCGGACCTCCCTGGTCCATTACTTTGTGAAAATGTGGTGTTGGAGGTGTTCCGGGAGGCCTAGGGGACTTATTCCCATCACTTTGCCAATTTTCCAGTTCTGTGAACAGTGTTTCCAGTTTTATGAAAAGTAACAGATCGGTCTCACCGATCGGTCTGACAGATCGGTCTCACCGATCAGTTTCACAGATCGGTGTGACAGATCGGTTTCACAGATCGGTCTCATTGACCGGTCTGACATATCGGTGTGACATATCGGTTTCACAGATCGGTATGACAGATCGGTTTCACAGATCGGTGTGACATATCAGTTTCACAGATCGGTGTGACAGATCCGTTTTACAGATCGGTGTGACAGATCGGTTTCATAGATCGGTTTCACAGATCGGTTTCACAGATCGGTGTGACAGATCGGTTTCACAGATCGGTGTGACAGATCCGTTTCACAGATCGGTGTGACAGATCGGTTTCACAGATCGGTGTGACAGATCAGTTTCACAGATCGGTTTCACAGATCGGTTTCACAGATCGGTTTCACAGATCGGTTTAATGTACAGTAACGTTGGGTGAACAGTGTTTCCAGACTCCTGTAGTTTTTCCCCTTTTGACGTTTTCTTTGACGTAAAATACCTTTAAAACCTTATTTTTTAGGTACTTTAAGGCCGATTCAAAGGCCATAAATTCTATATTAATTATTCCTAAGGCCGGGATGTTTTTACTTGGTCAAGCCGCGTGGGTTAATGCGATCCGTTTTTAATGGAGAATAAATCGGATCTTAAACCGTCGCCCCTCTAATTTTTTTAAAGGGAATGAGATATCATTCTTCATTGTTCTTCCTCCTGGTTCTCATCTACGAGACACTAGAACCTCACAATCATTCTCGTAGGAGTTTCACAATCAAACGTTACTCAGATCAGTTCTGGTCTGTTGATACAACCAAGCTGTGTCCATCATTCTTCCATATAAGGTGTGTTTTATCATCGTTCCTTCGGGGATCACCTTCTCTTGTTCTTCCTTCCATATTATCATGTAATCTCCATGGTTCGAATGGGTTTTCTTGGGGTTGGTTGGTACTGTCGTACCGTGGCATCCTCCGGTGGATGCAGCTGTCGTGAGGAGAAGAGGACTGTGACCCGTTGTGTGGATAAAGGACGTCAAGAAATCTTTGAGGTAGGGGATTCATGGCTTCTCTAATTGTATATGTTCAATCGTAGAATTAGCATGATTTATCCCTTTGGATCACAATGAAATTGACCTAATTAAATACTTGAACCGGATTAAGAGAATTGGTTGATCGCATGTTGTTTCTTTGTACCGTGAGAACGGTTTGCCTCATGTTTTCCTAGATAGAGTGATATCTATGATTTTATTTAATTTGTTGCTCGTTCATGATGGAAATTGATAAAGAACGTAAAGCCGGAATTATTTTTTAAATAATTGGCTAAAGATAAAGAGGCATGTTAATGAATCTGTTAATTCAAGATGGATTAAAGAACTATTAGTTCGATAATTTCAAAAGGGTTCTGAGTTACCTGCTTGCTTGTAAGGCTGAATGCCTTGTGGTTTGGAGCTCTGAGTGCTCATCTTGTATGAAGGCTGAATGCCTTGTTAAAGGGCCGAGAGACCATTTTGTGATCTTTGATTTCCTGCTTCTTGTGATTTGATGTGAGCCTGGATGGCTGTTGTGGTATGTGGAGTCATGTGGACTTGTGGTTGTGGCAGCGGATGACGCCCAGTGTGGTGAGATGCATCGGTTTATGCATGTGGGTGTCGGGGAGGACACCAAGGATGATGGTATGAGATGAATGTGATGGTTTGATGTTGGTGGTTTGGTTTGGTTGTTTATCTTCTTTACTTTTCCCCACTGTTCAAGGCAACTGGTTTTGCTTACCCTCTTTCCGAAGGAGGCGAAGACATGCGGGGTATGACACGTGATTTCCGTGTTTAGCCTCTCGATGGAGGATGGGTCTATGCTCTTGCTATAGGCGGCAACGACTCGATGGGTAGTATATCTACTCACCGTGTTGAGCCCTTTGTGTTTAGTAGCATAGGATGCTTTTCTAGAATGCTTGGGAATATGGGGAAGGTAATTCAATAATGAATGTTTGTTTAAATGGTGATAATCCATGGGGATGGAGAAACTGGAATTTAATAGTGATGTGAATCCTAAAAAGGAGCAGTTTTTGAATGTGATGCCAATTTAGTTTAATGTGGTAAATTGCTCATGGTTAATTAATGTTTAAAGAATTAATTAACGTACAGTGGAACTGATAAAATGAGAATGGAGTAATCTAATAAAGCTCTTCAAATGGTTGTGTGCTTATAGGATACATAGTCTTAGAAGTAGCAGCCTGGAGTCTGAGAGACGTTAGCTGCAGTTGTGCCTATGACTAGGTAATTACCATAGTGTGGTTGTGAGTTATATATATTCTGTATTTTTTGTGTTTCTATACGCTACTCCACACTGTCGGTAAGGGAAACTGACACCCCGGGGATTCTGAGCCCTGGGGAGGTGTTTTCCCCAACATTCTGATGGGAGGTTGAATGGCTGACTACCCCCTTTGGCCTTTCTCTCTTCTCTTGGTAGATCTTTGTGCTGGTAGGAACAGTGGTTAGTTTTACCCATATATGTGTGTAGAGGGATGTAATGGATTGTGGTTATTTCACACACATATATTCTGGATATTGTATCCTATGGACTACTATAGGTGTAACGTGTATAGGCTGTGATGGCTTGGGGATCCTTACTCGGCGTATGGGCTGTGATGGCTCGAAGTATAATACTCAACATATGATACACGTTATACGAGCTATTGTTGATCCCAGAAACTACCTGGTTACTTTGGTTGTGAGGATGGTGTGGTGCTTAGCCCAGGTGTCTGCGGGCAAGCCTTTGTGGTGCACGTGGTGCAGGTTGTGGAGCTTAGCCCAGGTGTCTGCGGGCAAGCCTTTGGAGAGAGATGCACAGGACGTATGTCATTGGGGAAAAGCGGAAAACCAGCGGGGAAGTAGTAGCGGGGTACCCTTGATATTCTTTACTATATGCTATATTCTTTTATGCGTTACTTGGTGAGAGTATCCATGGTGAGGTTGGGAACTTAGTATTCTTGTTTAGGTAACGAGTTAGTTTCACTTGTTTTTCACTGGGCTTTATCATGCTTTCTTTACTTTTTCACGAGAGGCTTGAGGAGGATCCTACTGAGTATACTGTTATACTCGCCCTATGTACATATAAACTGTTTTTCAGGTCACATGGAGAAGGTTGGAGATCAAGCTAGTTACTACTAGCTTTCGGTTGGAGGAGGAGTTGTTCGGGCATGTGGTCGATGCCGTTTTACTTTCTTTTGGGTACTTTTAGTTTTCCCTTTCAGTTGTAGTACTTTTGCATGAAATTTCATATATGTACTTGATTTTCTTTTATATTTCAGTTATGAGTTGGAGTTGGTTGGAGTCTATTCTATCTCCCTCTTCTGCATGTGTTCTCTTAGAGGGTAATGCCTCCCATTTTGTGTGTGTATTATACCCTCGGTGCTAGTCGCCAACCCAGGGTCTACTGGAGGCGGGACTCGGGGGTCATTATCTCCCTTCTCACATTGCCGGCCCAGGAGGGGTACACTTTGTGGGGAGGGGGTCGTGACAGAGTGGTATCAGAGGTCTGGTTGAGGGATAGGATGGAGTTTGGAGTTAGGCACAGGTGAGGATGCATGGGATGGTAGGGCAACGGTGTTATTCTTGTTTAGAAAGTAGGGTAAACACTGGAGACCAGCAGAGACATAGGCATTTAGGGCCCCCTATGATCTCTTTCACGGACCTTTATGTTTACGATGGCTACTAAACAAAGTGATACCGGTTGCAGGGTAGAGACCTAGGAAAGGATCATGCATAATTATTCTTTGTCCTTGTGTTTGAATGGGTAGACCTTGGGATTGGTAACCTAAAATAAATTAAACAAAACAATTAATTAATTAATTAATGTTGAGTCTTCCATATCCCAGGCTTAGGAGCTCTAACAGTTGTTATTTTGCAGGTATGGCTCCAGGTCGACGTCCTCGTCAGGTTTGCGCAGAAGATGCCCATCAGGTTGTTCCAGCAGATCACCGCCGAGTAGAGGTTGATGACGATGACACTTGGAGGAAGACACTTCAAGAGTTTCAGCGCCAGAGTCTACAGAAGTACGAGGGATCCATTTCAGATGCAGTCAGAGAAGACTGGTTGGAGGAGATCGAGATAGGCTTCAGTACGGTTCGTGCTCGGAAGGAACACTGGGTGTCCTTGGTTGTGACGATGATGCGTGGTGCAGCGAGGCAGTGGTGGTTCTTGTTCCTCGGTGATCGTGAGGAGTCAGCAATCTCATGGGAGGAGTTTCGAGACAGGTTTAGAGATCGAGTTTGGGATCGAGCTACATCCAGGAGCATATCCTATCTCTATGTCTCCGTATAGAAAGGCCCCTTCTGAATTACGAGAGCTACGTATTCAGCTTGATGGTATGTTGAAGTGCGGTTTTGTTCAGCCAAGTGTGTCTCCATGGGGTGCACCAGTCTTGTTCGTGAAGAAGGCCGACGACAGTTTAAGGTTGTGTGTCGATTATCATCTCTTAAACAAAGTTACAATAAAGAACCGCTATCCTCTTCTGCGGATTGATGACCTATTCGATCAACTGAAGGGTGCAAGTTGGTTCTCAAAGATCGACTTGCGGTCAAGATATCATCAAATGCGTGTAAAGGATGAGGATATCCCGGAGACTGCATTCCGTTGCCGTCATGGGCATTATGAGTTTGTTGTAATGCCATTCGGCGTGACGAATGCTCCAGTTGTTTTCATGGGGTTGACGAATTCTATGTTCCGTGAATTCCTGGACAAGTTTGTTGTGGTTTTCATCGACGACATCCTTGTGTAATCCACATCTGAAGAGGAGCATGCAGAGCATCTACGAGCCGTTTTGGGAGTTCTTCGCCAACATCAGTTGTTTGGGAGGTTGTCCAAGTGTGAGTTTTGGGCTCGAGAAGTTCGTTTCTTGGGGCATGTTGTGTCCCAACAGGGAGTAGCTGTGGATCCTTCGAAGATAGAAGCAGTGGTGTCATGGGTAGCCCCCAAGACCGTGTCAGAGGTGCAAAGTTTCCTTGGTCTCGCAGGCTATTATAGGAGGTTTTTAGCCAATTTCTCGCGAGTTGCGACTCCTCTGACAGCTTTGACAAAGAAGGATCAAGCGTTCATATGGACTGATCAGTGTCAGGCAGCTTTCGAATATCTAAAGGAGAAGTTGGTAAGTGCTCCAGTCCTTTGTCTTCCAGCGGAGGGAGTCCAGTTTGATGTTTTCTGTGATGCTTCACATCTAGGGCTAGGTTGTGTTCTCATGCAGCAAAGGTCAGTTGCTTCTTATGGGTCCCGACAATTGCGTCCCCATGAATGCAACTATGCCACCCATGATCTTGAGTTGGCAGCCGTGGTGTTTGCTCTGAAGTTGTGGATACATTACCTCATTGGTGAGCACTTTGTGGTTTTCACCGATCATAAAAGTTTGGGGTATGTTTTCTCCAAATGTGACTTGAACTTGATGCAGTGTTGGTTGATGGAGTTCTTGCAGGAATACGACTTTGAAATATCGTATACACCTGGAAAAGGGAACGTTGTAGCTGATGCACTAAGCCGAAAGTCACGTAATGATGTTGTGCGTGAATCTGGTGATTCTTGGAGAGTGATGGAAGAGCTATCATCTTTTCATCTTAATATGGAAGAAGTTGGGGGTGGAGTTTGTCTTTTCCAGATGACGGTGCAGTCATCCCTGATGCAGAAGGTGGAAGAGTCTCAGTTGGGTGACCTAGAGGTGGAAGTTTGGAGAGACAGAGTTGTATGTGGTGAGGCCCCTGATGGTTGGTCGGAGGATGAACAACACTGAGTGTTGTATCATGGAAGGCTTTTTGTTCCCTTGGCGATGCGCGAGACGGTTCTCTGAGAGTTCCATAGTTCACCCTTGGCAGTACATCCTGGTGTGACGAAGATGTACCGATCCTTAAGGAGTTAGTTCTGGTGTCCTGGGCTGAAACGTATGGTTGCAGAGTGTGTGTCTCGATGTTTAGTTTTCCAGAAGGTGAAGGCCGAACACCGTGTTCCTGGTGGTCTTCTCCAACACATAGATATTCCTCAGTGGAAGTGGGAGGACATCTCAATGGACTTTGTTACAGGTTTACCTCGAGCTCCGGGAGGACATGATGCTATATGGGTGGTAGTGGATCGTTTAACTAAATCGGCCCACTTCATAGAAATCATGGAGTCGAGCTCAGTGGAGGTTTTGTCGAGGAAGTATCTGGAGGAGGTGGTGAGGCTTCACGGAGTTCCTAAGACGATCATTTCTGGTCGAGATCCTCATTTTACCTCTAGGGTGTGGAGAGGTCTCCAGCATGCTTTTGGCTCTCAACTCTGCCTTAGCACTACTTTTCATCCTCAAACGGATGGTCAGACAGAGCGAACCATCCAGACTCTTGAAGACAAGCTGCGCTCTTGTGTTCTTGATTTTGGAGGTTCATGGGTGAAGCACTTACCCTTGGTAGAGTTCTCTTACAATAATAGTTTTCACTCTACCATCGGTATGGCGCCGTTTGAAGCCTTGTATGGCCGGCCATGCCGTTCTCCGTTGTGCTGGACTGGGGTCGGAGAGTCAGCAATTCTCGGACCAGAACTAGTGCAGAATACAATAGAGATGGTTCAGGTGATTCGTGAGAGGATGAAGACAGCACAGGATCGTCAGAAATCATATGCTGATCAAAGAAGGAGACCATTAGAGTTTAATGTTGGGGGTCATGTGTTTCTAAAGGTGACTCCCTGTCGTGGGCAGCGAAGGTTTGGTCGTGGAAGTAAGCTTTCTCCCCGGTTTGTTGGGCCTTTCGAGGTGTTAGCTCATGTTGGAGCTGTGGCGTATCGAGTAGCACTTCCCCCTCAGATGAGTCGGATACATGATGTTTTCCATGTATCGCAGCTCCGTCGTTATCTTCATGATGAATCTCATGTTATCGATTGGGGAGAGATCGATATTGATGATGATACAACCTTCAAGGAGCGACCTGTTGAGATCCAAGACCAGAAGGAGAAAGTGTTGCATGGGCGTTCTATCCCCTTAGTTCGTGTCTTGTGGCGACACAGTGGCATGGAGGAGAGTACCTGGGAGCGTGAGTCACAGATACGTGCTCAGTACCCAGAGTTGTTTAATGTTTAACTCTTTTCATGTAATGACATTTCCTTTATGGTTAGACCTTTCATGTTTTATTTATGTACCTTTGATGTGATGTTATGTTTGAATTGTTTGGTTATGGATTGTTTGTTTCCATACTCTCGAATGTCGTAGATTTGTTCCAGCTTTTGAACAACTCATGGTGGTTTTCCCCTGGGAGGTATCATATGGGGTGGTTGTTCGGACCCCTCTTTTCTTCTGGGTTGGTTTTTAATTCTCGAGGACGAGAATGTTTTGAGAGGTATCTAATGTAATGGCCCGGACCTCCCTAGTCCATTACTTTGTGAAAATGTGGTGTTGGAGGTGTTCTGGGAGGCCAAGGGGACTTATTCCCAACACATTGCCAATTTTCCAGTTCTGTTAACAGTGTTTCCAGTTTTATGAACAGTAACAGATCGGTCTCACCGATCAGTCTGACAGATCGGTCTCACCGATCCATTTCACAGATCGGTTTGACAGATCGGTTTCAGAGATCGGTCTGACAGATCGGTTTCACAGATCGGTCTCACCGATCGGTCTGACAGATCGGTCTCACCGATCAGTTTCACAGATCGGTGTGACAGATCGGTTTCACAGATCGGTCTGACAGATCGGTTTCACAGATCGGTCTGACAGATCGGTTTCATAGATCAGTGTGACAGATCGGTTTCACAGATCGGTGTGATAGATCGGTTTCACAGATCGGTGTGACAGATCAGTTTCACAGATCGGTGTGACAGATCGGTTTCACAGATCGGTTTCACAGATCGGTTTCACATATCGGTTTCACAGATCGGTGTGACAGATCGGATTCACAGATCGGTGTGACAGATCAGTTTCACAGATCGGTGTGACATATCAGTTTCACAGATCGGTGTGACAGATCGGTTTTACAGATGGGTTTCACAGATCGGTTTCACAGATCGGTTTCATGTACATTAACGGTGGGTGAACAGTGTTTCCAGACTCCTACAGTTTTTCCCCTTTTGACGTTTTCTTTGATGTAAAATACTTTTAAAACCTTATTTTTTAGGGACTTTAAGGCTGATTCAAAGGCCATAAATTCTATATTAATTATTCCTAAGGCCTGGATGTTTTTACTTGGTCATGCCGCGTGGGTTAATGCGATCCATTTTTAATGGAGAATAAATCGGATCTTAAACCGTCGCCTCTCTAATTTATTTTTTTAAAGGGAATGAGATATCATTCTTCGTTGTTCTTCCTCCTGGTTCTCATCTACGAGACGCTAGAACCTTGAAATCATTCTCGTAGGAGTTTCACAATCAAACGTTACTCAGATCATTTCCGGTCTGTTGATGCAACCAAGCTGTGTCCATCATTCTTCCATATAAGGTGTGTTTTATCATCGTTCCTTCGGGGATCACCTTCTCTTGTTCTTCCTTCCATATTAGCATGTAATCTCCATAGTTCTAATGGGGTTTCTTGGGGTTGGTGGGTACTGTCGTACCGTGGCATCCTCCGGTGGATGCAGCTGTCGTGAGGAGAAGAGGACTGTGACCCGTTGTGTGGATAAAGGACGTCAAGAACTCTTCCAGGTAGGGGATTCATGGCTTCTGTAATTGTATATGTGCAATCGTAGAATTAGCATTATTTATCCCTTTGGATCACAATGAAATTGACCTAATTAAATACTTGAACCGGATTAAGATAATTGGTTGATCGCATGTTGTTTCTTTATACCGTGAGAACGGTTTGCCTCATGTTTTCCTAGATAGAGTGATATCTATGATTTTATTTAATTTGTTGCCCGTTCATGATGGAAATTGATAAAGAACGTAAAGCCGGAATTATTTGGTAAATAATTGGCTAAAGATAAAGAGGCATGTTAATGAATCTGTTAATTCAAGATGGATTAAAGAACTATTAGTTCGATAATTTCAAAAGGGTTCTGAGTTACCCGCTTGCTTGTAAGGATGAATGCCTTGTGGTTTGGAGCTCTGAGTGCTCATCTTGTATGAAGGCTGAATGCCTTGTTAAAGGGCCGAGAGCCCATTTTGTGATCTTTGATTTCCTGCTGCTTGTGATTTTATGTGTGCCTGGATGGCTGTTGTGGTATGTGGAGGCATGTGGACTTGTGGTTGTGGCAGCGGATGACGCCCAGTGTGGTGAGATGCATCGGTTTATGCATGTGGGTGTCGGGGAGGACACCAAGGATGATGGTATGAGATGAATGTGATGGTTTGATGTTGGTGGATTGGTTTGGTTGTTTATCTACTTTACTTTTCCCCACTGTTCAAGGCAGCTGGTTTTGCTTACCCTCTTTCCAAAGGAGGCGAAGACACGCGGGGTATGACACGTGCTTTCCGTGTTTAACCTCTCGATGGAGGATGGGTCTATGCTCTTGTTATAGGCGGCAAAGACTCGATGGGTAGTATATCTACTCACCGTGTTAAGCCCTTTTTGTTTAGTAGCATAAGATGCTTTTCTAGAATGCTTGGGAATATGGGGAAGGTAATTCAATAATGAATGTTTTTTTTAAATGGTGATAATCCACGGGGATGGAGAAACTGGAATTTAATAGTGATGTGAATCCTAAAAAGGAGCAGTTTTTGAAAGTGATGCCAATTTAGTTTAATGTTGTAAATTGCTCATGGTTAATTAATGTTTAAAGAATTAATTAACGTACAGTGGAACTGATAAAATGAGAATGGAGTAATCTAACAAAGCTCTTCAAATGGTTGTGTGCTTATAGGATACCTAGTCTTAGAAGTAGCAGCCTGGAGTATGAGAGACGTTAGCTGCAGTTGTGCCTATGAATAGGTAATGCCCATAGTGTGGTTGTGAGTTATATATATTCTGTACTTTTTGTGTTTCTATACGCTACTCCACCCTGTCGGTAAGGGAAACTGACACCCCGGGGATTCTGAGCCCTAGGGAGGTGTTTTCCCCAACATTCTGATGGGAGGTTGAATGGTTGACTACCCCCTTTGGCCCCGCTCTCTTCTCTTGGTAGATCTTTGTGCTGGTAGGAACAGTGGTTAGTTTTACCCATATATGTGTGTAGAGGGATGTAATGTCTTGTGGTTATTTCAAACACATATATTCTGGATATAGTATCCTATGGACTACTATAGGTGTAACGTGTATAGGCTGTGATGGCTTGAGGATCCTTACTCGGCGTATGGGTTGTGATGGCTCGAGGTATAATACTCGACGTATGATACACATTATACGAGATATGGTGGCTCCTCGAAACTACCTGGTTACTTTGGTTGTGAGGATGGTGTGGTGCTTAGCCCAGGTGTCTGCGGGCAAGCCTTTGTGGTGCACGTGGTGTAGGTTGTGGAGCTTAGCCCAGGTGTCTGCGGGCAAGCCTTTGGAGAGAGATTCACAGGATGTATGTCGTTGGGGAAAAGCGGAAAACCAGCGGGGAAGTAGTAGCGGGGTACCCTTGATATTCTTTACTATATGCTATATTCTTGTATGCGTTACTTGGTGAGAGTAGCCATGGTGAGGTTGGGAACTTAGTATTCTTGTTTAGGTAACGAGTTAGTTTCACCTGTTGTTCACTGGGCTTTAGCATGCTTTCTTTACTTTTTCACGAGAGGATTGAGGAGGATCCTACTGAGTATACTGTTATACTCACCCTATGTACATATAAACTGTTTTTCAGGTCACTTGGAGTAGGATGGAAATCATGCTGGTTACTACTAGCTTGCGGTTGGAGGAGGAGTTGTTCGGGCTTGTGGTCGCTGCCATTTTACTTTCTTTTGGGTACTTTTAGTTTTCCCTTTCAGTTGTAGTAATTTTGCATGAAATTTCATATATGTACTTGGGTTTCTTTTATATTTCAGTTATGAGTTGGAGTTCGTTGGAGTCTATTCTATCTCCCTCTTCTGCATGTGTTCTCTTAGAGGGTAATGCCTCCCATTTTGTGTGTGTATTATACCCTCGGTGATAGTCGCCAACCCGGGGCCTACTGGAGGCGGGACTCGGGGGTCATTATCTCCCTTCTCACATTGCCGGCCCAGGAGGGGTACACTTTGTGGGGAGGGGGTCGTGATAGAGTGGTATCAGAGGTCTGGTTGAGGGATAGGATGGAGTTTGGAGTTAGGCACAGGTGGGGATGCATGGGATGGTAGGGAAATGGTGTTATTCTTGTTTATAAAGTAGGGTAAACACTGGAGACCGGCAGAGACATATTCATTTAGGGCCCCCTATGATCTGTTGCACGGACCTTTATGTTTATGATGGCTACTAAACAAAGTGATACTGGTTGCAGGGTAGAGAACTAGGAAAGGATCATGCATCATTATTCTTTGTGCTTGTGTTTGAATGGGTAGACCTTGGGATAGGTAAGCTAAAATAAATTAAACAAAACAATTAATTAATTAAAGTTGAGTCTTCCATATCCCAAGATTAGGAGCTCTAACAGTTGTTATTTTGCAGGTATGGCTCCAGGTCAACATCCTCGTCAGGTTTGCGCAGAAGATGCCCATCAGGATGTTCCAGCAGGTCACCGCCGAGTAGAGGTTGACGACGATGACACTTGGAGGAAGACACTTCGAGAGTTTCAGCGCCAGAGTCTACAGAAGTACGAGGGATCCGTTTCAGATGCAGTCACAGAAGACTGGTTGGAGGAGATCGAGATAGGCTTCAGTTCGATTCGTGCTCGGAAGGAACACTGGGTGTCCTAGGTTGTGACGATGCTGCGTGGAGCAGCGAGGCAGTGGTGGTAATTGTTCCTTGGTGATCGTGAGGAGTCATCAATCTCCTGGGAGGAGTTTCGAGACAGGTTTAGAGATCGAGTTTGGGATCGAGCTATAGCCAGGAGCGCCTCCTATCTCTATGTCTCCGTATAGAATGGCCCCTTCTGAATTACGAGAGCAACGTTTTCAGCTTGATGGTCTGTTGAAGTGCGGTTTTGTTCGGCCAAGTGTGTCTCCATGGGGTTCACCAGTCTTGTTCGTGAAGAAGGCCGACGGCAGTTTAAGGTTGTGTGTCGATTATCGTCGCTTAAACAAAGTGACAATAAAGAACAGCTATCCTCTTCCGCGGATTGATGACCTATTCGATCAACTGAAGGGTGCAAGTTGGTTATCAAATATCGAATTGCGGTCAGGATATCATCAAATGCGTGTAAAGGACGAAGATATCCCGAAGACTACATTCCGTTGCCGTCATGGGCATTATGAGTTTGTTGTAATGCCATTCGGCGTGACGAATGCTCCAGCTGTTTTCATGGGGTTGATGAATGATATGTTCCGTGAATTCCTGGACAAGTTTGTTGTGGTTTTCATCGATGAAATCCTTGTTTACTCCACATCTGAAGTGGAGCATGCAGAGCATCTACGAGCCGTTTTGGGAGTTCTTCGCCAACATCAGTTGTTTGGGAGGTTGTCCAAGTGTGAGTTTTGGGCTCGAGAAGTTCGTTTCTTGGGGCATGTTGTGTCCCAACAGGGAGTAGTTGTGGATCCTTCGAAGATAGAAGCAATGGTGTCATGGGTATCCCCCAAGACCTTGTTAGAGGTGCGAAGTTTCCTTGGTCTCGCAGGCTATTATAGGAGGTTTGTAGCCAATTTCTCCCAAGTTGCGACTCCTCTTACAGCTTTGACCAATAAGGATCAAGCCATCATATGGACTGATCAGTGTCAGGCAGCTTTCGAATATCTAAAGGATAAGTTGGTAAGTGCTCCAGTCCTTTGTCTTCCAGCGGAGGGAGTCCAGTTTGATGTTTTCTGTGATGCTTCACATCTGGGGCTAGGCTGTGTTCTCATGCAGCAAAGGTCAGTTGTTTTTATGGGTCCCGACAATTGCGTCCCCATGAATGCAACTATTTCACCCATGATCTTGAGTTGGCAGCCGTGGTGTTTGCTCTGAAGTTGTGGAGACATTACCTCATTGGTGAGCACTTTGTGGTTTTCACCGATCATAAGAGTTTGAGGTATGTTTTCTCCCAATGTGACTTGAACTTGAGGCAGCGTCGGTGGATGGAGTTCTTGCAGGAATACGACTTTGAAATATCGTATACACCTGGAAAAGGGAACGTTGTAGCTGATGCACTAAGCCGAAAGTCACGTAATGATGTTGTGCGTCAATCTGGTGATTCTTGGAGAGTGATGGAAGAGCTATCATCTTTGCATCTTGATATGGAAGAAGTTGGGGGTAGAGGTTGTCTTTTCCAGATGATGGTGCAGTCATCCCTGATGCAGAAGGTGGGAGAGTCTCAGTTGGGTGACCTAGAGGTGGAAGTTTGGAGAGATAGAGTTGTATGTGGTGAGGCCCCTGATGATTGGTCAGAGGATGAACAACCCCGAGTGTTGTATCATGGCAGGCTTTTTGTTCCCTTGGCGATGCGCGAGACGGTTCTCCGAGAGTTCTATAGTTCACCCTTGGCATTACATACTGGTGTGACGAAGATGTACCGATCCTTAAGGAGTTAGTTCTGGTGGCCTGGGCTGAAATGTATGGTTGCAGAGTGTGTGTCTCGATGTTTAGTCTACCAGAAGGTGAAGGCTGAACACCGTGTTCCTAGTGGTCTTCTCCAACACATAGAGATTCCTCAGTGGAAGTGGGAGGACATCTCAATGGACTTTGTTACAGGTTTACCTCGAGCTCCGGGAGGACATGATGCTATATGGGTGGAATTGGATCGTTTAACTAAATCGGCCCACTTCATAGCAATCAAGGAGTCGAGCTCACTGGAGGTTTTGTCGAGGCAGTATCTGGAGGAGGTGGTGAGGCTTCACGGAGTTCCTAAGACGATCATTTCTGATCGAGATCCTCGTTTTACCTCTAGGGTGTGGAGAGGTCTCCAGCATGCTTTTGGCTCTCAACTCTGCCTTAGCACTGCTTTTCATCCTCAAACGGATGGTCAGACAGAGCGAACCATCCAGACTCTTGAAGACAAGATGCGCTCTTGTGTTCTTGATTTTAGAGGTTCATGGGTGAAGCACTTACCCTTGGTAGAGTTCTCTTACAATAATAGTTTTCACTCTACCATCTGTATGGCACCATTTGAAGCCTTGTATGGCCGGCCATGCCGTTCTCCATTGTGCTGGACTGGGGTCGGAGAGTCAGCAATTCTCGGACCAGAACTAGTGCAGAATACAACAGAGATGGTTCAAGTGATTCGTGAGAGGATGAAGACAGCACAAGATCATCAGAAATCATATGCTGATCAAAGAAGGAGACCGTTAGAGTTTAATGTTGGGGGTCATGTGTTTCTAAATGTGACTCCCCGCCGTGGGCAGCGAAGGTTTGGTCGTAGAAGTAAGCTTTATCCCCGGTTTGTTGGGCCTTTCGAGGTGTTAGCTCGTGTTGGAGCTGTGGCATATCGAGTAGCACTTCTCCCTCAGATGAGTCGGATACATGATGTTTTCCATGTATTGCAGCTCCGTAGTTATCTTCATGATGAATCTCATGTTATCGATTGGTGAGAGATCGATATTGATGATGATATAACCTTCGAGGAGCGACCTGTGGAGATCCAAGACCAGAAGGAGAAAGTGATGCGTGGGTGTTCTATCCCCTTAGTTCGTGTCTTGTGGTGACATAGTGGCATGGAGGAGAGTACCTGGGAGCGTGAGTCACAGATACGTTCTCAGTACCCAGATTTGTTTAATGTTTAACTCTTTTCATGTAATGACATTTTCTTTATGGTTAGACCTTTCATGTTTTATTTATGTACCTTTGATGAGATGTTATGTTTGAATTGTTTGGCTATGGATTGTTTGATTCCATACTCTCGGATGTCGTAGTTTTGTTCCAGCTTTTGAACAACTCATGGTGGTTTTCCCCTGGGAGGTATCTTATGGAGTGGTTGTTCGGACCCCTCTTTTCTTCTGGGTTGGTTTTTAATTCTCGAGGACGAGAATGTTTTGAGAGGTATCTAATGTAATGGCCCGGACCTCCCTGGTCCATTACTTTGTGAAAATGTGGTGTTGGAGGTGTTCCGGGAGGCGAAGGGGACTTATTCCCAACAATTTGCCAATTATCCAGTTCTGTGAACAGTGTTTCCAGTTTTTTGAATAGTAACAGATCGGTCTCACCGATCAGTTTCACAGATCAGTGTGACAGATCGGTTTCACAGATCGGTCTCACCGATCGGTCTGACAGATCGGTCTCACCGATCAGTGTGACAGATCGGTTTCAGAGATCGGTCGGACAGATCAGTTTCACAGATCGGTGTGACAGATCGGTTTCACAGATCGGTGTGAGAGATCGGTTTCATAGATTGGTGTGATAGATCAGTTTCACAGATCGGTGTGACAGATCGGTTTCACAGATCAGTTTCACAGATCGGTTTCAGAGATCGGTGTGACAGATCGGATTCACAAATCGGTGTGACAGATTAGTTTCACAGATCGGTGTGACAAATCGGTTTCACAGATCGGTGTGACAGATCGGTTTCACAGATCGGTGTGACAGATCCGTTTCACAGATCAGTTTCATAGATCGGTTTCACAGATCGGTTTCACAGATCGGTTTCATGTACAGTAACGGTGGGTGAACAGTGTTTCCAGACTCCTACAGTTTTTCCCCTTTTGACGTTTTCTTTGATGTAAAATACTTTTAAAACCTTATTTTTTAGGGACTTTAAGGCCGATTCAAAGGCCATAAATTCTATATTAATTATTCCTAAGGCCGGGATGTTTTTACTTGGTCATGCCGCGTGGGTTAATGTGATCCGTTTTTAATGGAGAATAAATCAGATCTTAAACCGTCTCCTCTCTAATTTATTTTTTTAAAGGGAATGAGATATCATTCTTCGTTTTTCTTCCTCCTGGTTCTCATCTATGAGACGCTATAACCTTGCAATCATTCTCGTAGGAGTTTCACAATCAAACGTTACTCAGATCAGTTCCGGTCTGTTGATGCAACCAAGCTGTGTCCATCATTCTTCCATATAAGGTGTGTTTTATCATCGTTCCTTCGGGGATCACCTTCTCTTGTTCTTCCTTCCATATTATCATGTAATCTCCATGGTTCTAATGGGTTTTCTTGGGGTTGGTCGGTACTGTCGTACCGTGGAATCCTCCGGTGGATGCAACTGTCGTGAGGAGAAGAGGACTGTGACCCGTTGTGTGGATAAGGACGTCAAGAACTCTTCGAGGTAGGGGATTCATGGCTTCTGTAATTGTATATGTGCAATCGTAGAATTATCATGATTTATCCCTTTGGATCACAATGAAATTGACCTAATTAAATACTTTAACCGGATTAAGAGAATTGGTTGATCTCATGTTGTTTCTTTGTACCGTGATAACGGTTTGCCTCATGTTTTCCTAGATAGAGTGATATCTATGATTTTCTTTAATTTGTTGCTCGTTCATGATGGAAATTGATAAAGAACGTAAAGCCGGAATTATTTGTTAAATAATTGGCTAAAGATAAAGAGGCATGTTAATGAATCTGTTAATTCAAGATGGATTAAAGAACTATTAGTTCGATAATTTCAAAAGGGTTCTGAGTTACCCACTTGCTTGTAAGGCTGAATGCCTTGTGGTTTGGAGCTCTGAGTGCTCATCTTTTATGAAGGCCGAATGCCTTGTTAAAGGGCCAAGAGCCCATTTTGTGATCTTTGATTTCCTGCTACTTGTAATTTGATGTGATCCTGGATGGCTGTTGTGATATGTGGAGGCATGTGGACTTGTGGTTGTGGCAGCAGATGACGCCTAGTGTGGCAAGATGCATCGGTTTATGCATGTGGGTGTCGGGGAGGACACCAAGGATGATGGTATGAGATGAATGTGATGGTTTGATGTTGGTGGTTTGGTTTGGTTGTTTATATGCTTTACATTTCCCCACTTCTCAAGGCAGCTGGTTTTGCTTACCCTCTTTCCGAAGGAGGCGAAGACACGTGGGGTATGCCACGTGCTTTCTGTGTTTAGCCTCTCGATGGAGGATGGGTCTATGCTCTTGCTATAGGCGGAAAAGACTCGATGGGTAGTATATCTACTCACCGTGTTGATCCCTTTTTGTTTAGTAGCATAGGATGCTTTTCTAGAATGCTTGGGAATATGGGAAAGGTAATTCAATAATGAAAGTTTGTTTAAATGGTGATAATCCATTGGGATGGAGAAACTGGAATTTAATAATGATGTGAATCCTAAAAAGGAGCAGTTTTTGAATGTGATGCCAATTTATTTTATTGTGGTAAATTTCTCATGGTTAATTAATGTTTACAGAATTAATTAACGTACAATGGAACTGATAAAATGAGAATGGAGTAATCTAATAAAGCTCTTCAAATGTTTGTGTGCGTATAGGATACCTAGTCTTAGAAGTAGCAGCCTGGAGTCTGAGAGACGTTAGCTGCAGTTGTGCCTATGACTAGGTAATGCCCATAGTGTGGTTTTGAGTTATATATATTCTGTACTTTTTGTGTTTCTATACGCTACTCCACCCTGTCGGTAAGGAAAACTGACGCCCCGGGGATTCTGGGCCCTAGGAGGTGTTTTCCCCACCATTTTGATGGGAGGTTGAATGGCTGACTACCCCCTTTGGCCCCGCTCTCTTCTCTTGGTAGATCTTTGTGCTGGTAGGCACAGTGGTTAGTTTTACCCATATATGTTTGTAGAGGGCTGTAATGGCTTTTGGTTATTTCACACACATATATTCTGGATATAGTATCCTATGGACTACTATAGGTGTAACGTGTATAGGCTGTGATGGCTTGAGGATCCTTACTCGGCGTATGGGTTGTGATGGCTCGAGGTATAATACTGGACGTATGATACACGTTATACGAGCTATGGTGGCTCCCGGAAACTACCTGGTTACTTTGGTTGTGAGGATGGTGTGGTGCTTAGCTCAGGTGTCTGTGGGCAGGCCTTTGTGGTGCACGTGGTGCAGGTTGTGGATCTTAGCCCAGGTGTCTGTGGGCAAGCCTTTGGAGAGAGATGCACAAGACGAATGTCGTTGGGGCAAAGCGGCAAACCAGCGGGGAAGTAGTAGCGGGGTACCCTTGCTATTCTTTACTATATGCTATATTCTTGTATGCGTTACTTGGTGAGAGTAGCCATGGTGAGGTTGGGAACATAGTATTCCTGTTTAGGTAACGAGTTAGTTTCACTTGTTGTTCACTGGGCTTTAGCATGATTTCTTTACTTTTGCACGAGAGGCTTGAGGAGGATCCTACTGAGTATACTGTTATACTCACCCTATGTACATATAAACTGTTTTTCAGGTCACTTGGAGCAGGTTGGAGATCATGCTGGTTACTACTAGCTTGCGGTTGGAGGAGGATCTGTTCGGGCTTGTGGTCGGTGCCGTTTTACTTTCTTTTGGGTACTTTTAGTTTTGCCTTTCAGTTGTAGTACTTTTGCATGACATTTCATATATGTACTTGGGTTTCTTTTATATTTCAGTTATGAGTTGGAGTTGGTTGGAGTCTATTCTATCTCTCTCTTCTGCATGTGTTCTCTTAGAGGGTAATGCCTCCCATTTTGTGTGTGTATTATACCCTCGGTGCTAGTCGCCAACCCGGGGCCTACTGGAGGCGGGACACGAGGGTCATTATCTCCCTTCTCACATTGCCGGCCCCGGAGGGGTACACTTTGTGGGGAGGGGGTCGTGACAGATGTTGTGACCCAAACAATATCAAACATGTTTCACTTCTATTGATGACTCACCATAACAAATTTCAAAATAGTTCCCATCTAACCACACAAATGGAAGATCTTTGGAATTAAATGGAATGATATCTTAGAAAACTGAAACCAAACCCACTTGAAGAACACAAGAGAGTGGCCATTTTGGTTATAATCCTAATGGTGAAATATATAGTCCATAGTAATAGGTTACACCATTTTAAAACACTCCCTAAATTGAGATATTTCAAAAAAATAACGAGAGATCAGGATACCATCCCCCAGATGCATTTCTCTGGAATCCAACTTAATTAAGAAGGCATCATGAAATAGCTTATGAAAAAAGATATATCTAGATGAATGAACATTATCTTTCATATCTGAATTAATAAAACATAAATATAAGAGGACATTCGAAAATTTCTTGATTTACCCTAGGATGAAAATGGAATTATCTCCTTGAAATTGACAATATACCCTATTATCATATGTTTACCATGTAGAAAACCCATGTTCTCATCCAATTACATCACCCTTCCCTCATTGGGAATAAATTTTTGGATGAATGTGTATTTTAGATATTCCAAGAAATTCTAGGATATAATGTGGGTAGAGATATAAACCTACATAGATCCAAAAAAGGTCCCTTAAACAAACCCAAGCCACTCTCACCCTCAAGTGAATATGAGTTCCCATGGTCCAAAAATATCATTTTTAATTGCTTAATCCACTTTATAGCCTCTAGATGACCTAAATCACATTAGAAATTATATAATAGAAAAGAATAACATCACTCCACAACTATAATGGGAGACTGAGAATGTCTGAAAACTATAGGAGACTCATTAGAAACCTCTTTTGAGATTACGAGAGTTATTTACTAAATAACACAAAAAAAAACAAATTAAATATCAACATCAAAGAAAAAATCCTCCAAAAATCACAGAATATTGTATCTAAAATCGACACACCATGATCTTAAAACAAAAACATTAAAATATAGAACCAAATAATATTTTTAAAAACCTCAATTTACATTTCAATGTTCTCAAAACCTATTTCTCTTTTAACGTACTCTTGGACTGAAACCATTACATGTTTGTGATATTCAAACCCCAAAATGAAACATTCATTTATTAAATTGAAACCAACCATCCCACTATAAAATAATCCATTTTAATAGAGCCCATTTCAAGAAATAGTGTTCATTTGAAAATTCACTCACACCAACCAAGAACAAATCAACAAAATTTCTAGCATTAAAACCATTGAAATAGATAATGAGTAGTCATTTATGACTTGGTTTCTTAGAATATTAGAACACATACAATGTAAACCCTATCAAAATGAAGAATATCTAATAATGAAACTTGAAACCTCATGGTTCACTATGCCATAAAATCACACCATGTGACAACATGACAATTCCATCACCATTCTAAAAAATAGATAATCATACCAGACTAAGAATATCACCAACAAGAATATACTAATAGAAAAAAAATGAAGCCTCAATCCAAATATATCCATATATACTCATATCCTTTCATCAATAATTTTTATTAGGGACTGACCCGAGACCTTCCTAATGATCCCTAAAGATCCTATCTCTAATCTGTGTGAAACCTAATATAAAAATTGGATTCTTTGATACTATTTTTCATTAATTATTATATAATATCCCTAAACAAGACTCCCATGAATTTATGTGGAAATCCCCAAATGGAATCCCTGATACCAATGAAATGATGAATAGTTTTATGCTATCTTGGATAAATAATTATTGGTAATTCCTACAAATAATAATAAAAATTATTCGAAACATAGAATAAATAATAAAATGAGGATATAATAAATAATTGAACATGAAAATAAACATAAACAAGATAAAGATAATGATTCTAAAATAGAAACTAACAAAAAACTATAACTAAACCCAACCTCCATGTGACCTATTGTTGACCATCGTAATCAAGATGAAATTGCTCCATGAGAGAACCCAAACAAAAATCTTAGCCCATAAAAGAGCTCAAATATACTGATGGGGAGTGGGACACATAGGGTTTGATAAAAAAACAACTCTATAGGTAATAACCCTAAAATTTATACATGTCCTTTCTCACAAAAAATATATAAAAAATGGTTTAATACATATATATATATTGAAATTAGGTTTTTAAGACTTTAAGACAAAAAAATCAACTTTCGCAAACACCCTTAATAGTAAAACGTGTATTTATTTTAAAACATTCTTCTATATCAAAACATAGATTCAAAAAACAATCCCAAGGAGAATAAATAAAAAACTAGACAGCACATCAAAAATGGAAAAATACTAAAATAGGTAGTAGGGTATACTAAAATAACAATTACAAAAGAAAATTAAGTAGTAAAAGTAAACTTATGTATTTGTAAATAGAACAAGAAAATTGGGTACCAGAATAAAATATTAAAACATACATGATAGTAGTCCTAGGAATATATTAGACATCCCAAGAGGTGACCCTCAACATACTCCTTTTGTAACCATATTCCAGTGTGGCAATGTGATCCACAGTCTATTTCCAACATGGTTACTCTCTATGAGTCACCAGTGTTACAACCCTCATCGTACATACTCCTATATAGTTGAATTTAATTTGAATCAATTATAGCTACATAGTAATCATTACATGACCCTCAAATTGATGTCTAGGATATAAATAAAATAGAATAAAGTATAAGTGATGGGTTAATAAAATTCTTTCTAGTAACACTTATTCCAATGTGCATGCCTTTCCCACTCCATGACACCATCCATGCATATACCCTCTCTAACTTGGAAAAACCATAGGGGTTACCATTCTTCAGAAACGTTTCAATGGTTCCAATTGGTCTTATTCAACATTAGAGCTCAAAATAACTTCTCAATAAATACATAAGGGTTCCAAAAATGAATAACATCATGATAATCCAAAATCATTTTCCAAAACATGTCCTAAGGCATCAAATTAGAATGGACATTCAAAATCAAAAAACAGATTCATAGGGAAACAATTCTCTTTCCTATTCCATTTCCCAAACAATGGTAATTTTATAAATAAAATTCCATTTTACAAAACATTAATTTAATGTTTTTGTTCTAAAAAATAATTTTAACCCTCATTGGTATGACATTTTTAAATCTGGAAACCAATTATAAATAATTTAAAAACTCAAAAACCATTTGAGAAGATTATGGGAGAAGAATAGGGTGTAATGTTTTTGAGTTAACCATGATTAAAGAGAGTACAAATTATATAGAACATTCATTTTATATGAATGTGCACATATAAATGTAAACCCAAACAATATATGGGAATGTATATATCAAACTTGAATATATATGGACATCCATATATATGAAAAATATTCAATGCAATAGAAAAGAAATTGGCATAAAAACGAAGAATAATTTACATTATAATAGAAAACAAGAGGCATAACTTATGAAATAAATCGACAAAGAGGATAGAAAATCGTTCAAACAACTGTTTTAATTTCTATCCAAATTAATCATAACTGAAATTTTTTAAATAACATTTTAATTAAACTATATCTATTTGAATGACCACATGACATTTTATTTAACACATTTTACACTTATAATATGATTACATATATGGAAACCGATGGAAACCCTTTGGAATACCATTATTACATAAATACATCATCATATAAATCCATAAAAAATAATTTTATAATAATAAAAGAATGAGGATCACAAAAAATAATTATTAAGAAAAACCTCAATCCTCACACACATTGTTTCAGAAATGAAATTTAGAGAATCACTTACATCAATGGTGTTTGAACATGATGGAACTTCATGCAAAAAATATTTAAAACCAAAGAAAATAGAAACATACCCTAGTTATAATGAAATCATAATCCAGAATCACCTTCCATCCACTAGGGTTTGGATAAGATAAAACCATTCGAGGAATGATAGATAAAACAAGAGATGAGGTTAAGAGAATTGAAAAAATAAAAAAAAGTGAAAACATGACTAGATCCATGTAGGGATCATTAATAATGAAATAGATTCAAGGTAATATGGTTTTTGTAGCACTACAATGGTCTAAGTCTCATGGTTATGCTGCATCGTTGTCCATACCATGCACCAACCATGTGAAAATTTCTAAGAAAGAATTAGGGTCTTACATGGATTTACCACACATTCTAGAAACCATGTTCTATCCTTGATCCCTTCTTTGGAATCTAATAACCATCACATAGGTTGGTTTCATTATATAACAAATGTTGCACCAAATTTCCTAATAGGGTCTATCAAAATGATAGACACCTTCACATACTTCCTTCTCATTTTCCTCAATCACGGGTAAGTTTTTCACCAGGGATCATAAATCCACTAATAGCCACATTGTTACTCCTGAGACCAACATCGGTTGGGGAAAAAGTTGAATTAACCATGCAATAAAAACCATGAAGGGGGAAAATGAACTAAAAGTTACCCCAGCATCCAAAGGCTAAATGGTTTCCCTCCCAACCATGCACAAAAGTTGTGAAAAATCAAAAAATAGACCTTAAATCCAAAATGCAAAAATTTCATGCCAGGAACAAAACCGAAGAATCTATAAAAAGAACGAGAAAAAAGAATGAAATAAAATAATAAATAAATCTGGGATTATGGTTTGATAGATGTGGTGATAGAAAATGAATAACATTGCTTGATGGATGTTTTAATCAACCCGTATGCATGAATAACATTATCATTTTATGAAATGATGTAAATGTATGAAATTTAATGATACGTAAACATTTTATGGTGATAAATATTTCATCAAAAACATCCATAGAAATTTCATCAAGCATTATAACCATCCAAAATTGGTGTGTAGGAAAATTAATTATATCTTCTCACTAGATGGCAGTCCACCGTACTTATGAATTATGGGTTTGTTTCACATATTATGGAAGAGGATATGTATATAGGTTATTACACTATGGAAATGAAATCTCATTATATGAAATATATTTTTTATATTACTTAATCATTATATAAGACTATTTAAAGGAGTTAGATAACTAAATAATATGAACAAACATGGTTTACTACCATAACAATGATTTAGAAATATCCTTAGGATTATAAAAAATGACTTCCTATGATGGATTTCTTTTCAAAGAAATACCTCTATGTCATGTTGAGGGATGTAAGGAATGTATTTGGATATGTATTGGCCAATAAAAGGCATCTTATATATTGATATGAGAGGGGTAGGGTGTGCTTTAATAATTATGGGATTGGAAACACTTGTAATTTTTCAAAAGAAAAAATTATATTAATATCTAAATCAATCCAAATGGTTCCAAAATGAATAATTCCAAAATCTTAGATGTTATGGTGTCTAAATGTGGATATAAAATAGAAATTAAGCATGTTTTTAGGTTATTCAAACCCTTATATCTGTATTTTATCCCCTAGTAAACCTATTTTAACATTAACCATGTTTATAGATTTTTTCTATTTTTACAATTCATTATGAAAATAATAATTCAACCATATTAAATGATATTAATTATAATTCTTCTAAATATTCAATGCAAATTAAAAAATTCAATATATAAACGCTGTATAATTTAATTTATAGTTTAACCCCTAAAGCATGATGAAATTATTTTTCCGAAAAATGTCTCCTAATTATAAAAATACTTTATATATAATTAAATTATAAATATCATTAAAAAGACCAAAATTATATTATAAATAAAATTATTGAAAAAAACATTCTTTTAATCAATTTTATAAAACTGTTCATCAAATTTTTTTGTAATGAAAATATTGTTTTCAATAAAAATCAGTATATTTCATTATTAACTAAAAAATCAAACATTTCTGAAATATTTGAAAGAAATAAACTAATTATCATTTTTAGATGATAATTTTAAAATTTTAGTTCATTTATCCGTGGATAATTTCGAATATTGAAAAATTTTAATTATATTATTTTTCCACAAAAGATATATGAGTCATTTTGGAATAAAATTTTTTTTTAGTAAAATTAATTAGTTAAAAATAGAGTGATTATTTTCAATCAACTAATAAATATATCAGTTCTAAGATGTACCATTATATATATTTCATATTTTGGTTGATATTATTCATAATATCCAATTAAGTAGTTAGGATATAAATTCAATATTTGAATAATAATATTCCATGTTTCATTGAGGATTGGTGTTGTGTCTTGTATACGCTATCAAACATAATGTTATTTGAAAACCATTATGTACTACATTATCCTACTTTAATATAGATTATCCTAAAAATGTTAGATTTAAATTGATAATCAAGGGTTACACAATTGAAATTTTCATTATTGTAAATGAATATCGTGGAAAAGTATGATAATCTATTCTCATAAAAAGAGGGAAAGAGAAATATGAAGTTCATGTGGAATAATACGACACTAGGTTTCAAAATAGAATATCATTTAATGAAATTGAAAATATATACTTGGTGGTTATTAAAAACACATATGTACTAATAGAGAGTGATAGAGATCATGGTCACGGTAATGTTAACGACCAAAAAACCCTAAATATGTGATGGGTAAAAATATTTATAAATTAACAAGCAATGATAGTAATAGGATAAAATTGATGTTTCAATATCTTTTTCATATAGATGGTGACTTTTTTTACCATATAGATTAATAGTATATAGATATATATATATAATTAAAATATATAATTTTATCTATTCATACAATCTATAAATCATTAGCATTCAATATAGTTTTTACATGCTTGATGAACTAAAATTAACAGGTTCATAATCATAAGATCCATAAATCGCTGATATTTTATTTTTGAAAAATTATTTTAAAGAAATTATTTTTAAAAGTTATCCAATATTATATATTAATCTATAAAACAAAAATAATAACCCTGAAATTTTAACATTAATAATTCTATAAATAATTAACCCTAATACTTGTTTACATTATGCCTAGAAAAATAAAAAAATAATAATAAAAAATTGAACAAACAATTTTTTTTCGCATAGAACATAATGTAACTCATATATTCACATAGAATACATTTTAATTCCATGATCATATATTCTATTAAAACATATTAAAAAATTGCCAAAAAACCAAAGAGATTTAAAAAATTTATAGTATTCATATCCCTTAATGATTTTCAAATATATTCAATTAATTAAAAATGTAATAAACATCGTCACTTTAACATCATGTCACTTAGGAATTTCAATGTTTCCAAAACCATTATATTTATTTCATTAATTCTAATGATTTAAGTATCAAATATAAAAATTGTTAACTAAATGTAAAAAACATATTATGGGTTATCATTCACATATTCACTTATCCTCTAAATCTACCACATTATAACTAAATCACTTTTCATTACTATTAGTAACATTCAATGTATGCTTTAAAATCTATGAAGAAATTTTCATGTGGAACCATCTATATATGTTTCATTGTGTTTATTAACATGATATCATTTTTTTATTACCATTATATCATTAATTTTTATGATGTTTTTTCTAAGTAACACCCAAAATTTCATAATACTCATTTTCTAAATGATGATTTTAAATTTAAAAAATAATTATATAGTTTAGAAAAATATCCTAGAGCTTTTAATGATATGATCATATCTTTTTTGATTTCTAATTTTTTTGAAAATACATAGTTGGTCCTAACTTATTTATATTAAAAATTTCTAATTGACTGTGTGGGTATCAATATATTTTTAAGGATATTATTTTTGGATCGTTAAAAAATTATTGGTGCACTGATTTTTCAGAAATGTCGATTCTTGTTGTTTTTCACACATTTGGTTTTTTACCCACTAGTAAAAATTTCTTTCTTTGAAACTGCACTAATATTATAGTCATCATGATTTATTCTCTGTGCAAGAATGGTTATATTATTTACTAAAAATAGATGAAATGTTTATCATTTTTTAATTTTGGAATGAAATGTTGTGATACACTTTGCTGTGTTAGACTGGAAATTAATAGACATAAAATTCCAATGAGTGAGACTAAATGGGGTTTTGATATGGTTATAGCTAATTGCACCTATAGGTGTCATTGAAATCAACTCGATGTGTTTGTCGGTAGTTTGGTTACACCTAAGACATAAGTAAACAAACCTCTAACCCAAATAATTGTATGATATTTTAAATTAATAGAAATGGAAAACCTTGATTAGTAGACTTTTTTTATAGTTACAATAGTAGACCTTTCCCATATTTACGGGGGATTCCAAGCCAAAAAATCCAAATCCTTGTTGAATTGGATAAACCGAATCCTCAATTCCCATAAAACACCTATAAATCTAAAAGTAATGTTTGAAATGTATATATTAGAGGATTCTTAAAACCATTAGTGGGTATTAGAAGATCATGATAAACTACATATTGATAAGGGACAGTTTTTAGGAATTATTTTTTCATCAATTTTATCCTCACGTAATTTAGATTTCAAAGAAAAATGATCTTCATCAGTTTGATGCAATAGAACCCCAAGGTAATTGTGTGTGCATCCAAATTATTTTAATTTAGTTTATTATTCCCTAAATGTTACTACATGTCTTTAATTTAATGAATTAATTTTTAATTTAGATTTAAATCTATATATTGTATCAAATATTGTATTTATTTTCTTAACGAATTTTTTATAAATTATAGTGATCTGACCCTAGTTTACCAAAGAAATTTTATGCTTTATTACATTGGAATAAAATAGAATGAATCATGTCATCATGGAAAAAATAGTTTTTAATACTATTAAACAATATTTATACATGATTAAGATATTATATTTTCAAAAAATTATAGCTTATATTTTTAGAACAACATTATTCTACCTCTAATGTCCTTGTATTTCAAATATATTAGAATTCAGTGAAACCTAAGAAAGGAAATAAATTAAGGGTGGGATCAAATAAAATATAAGTGTTAAAAATAAGAGAATTTATCATAAATAACCAAATATAATCAGTATGGAATGGTAAATGAATGGAAAAAAATACCTTTTATATGACTGTATAAGTTATAATAAATATAACAATTTAAATAACTATAATGGCAGGAAATTAAATCAAAAAAATAGAATAAATTACATCCAAATGTAATGTTTTTTTGAAAATATCATGGAAAATAATATATGTATTCTTAATGAAGGAAATTATTGAGTATTTGACATCATTTATTTGTCACATGCTACCTCTACCATCCAGATCTCTCATTAATAATGTTATAAAACAACAAGAACTAACCCTCGTTAACTATTTCTAGCCACATATTTCATCTTATGACACAAATCAATGCATCGAGCATCTATCTATAACCGAGGGCCACCAATATCAGGATGTAAAAATCTTTCCTCATATATTGAATAATCAATATTAATAATGAACGATATGAATTATCATTAAATATCTGTATTTGAATGAGGAATATGGATTATCAATAAGTCCCTAGTAAATAAAATATTAATTAATTTAAAACATCATATGTTGAAATGAGATATGGTTAAATGAAAAGTAATATCCATTATACATAATATGGATATTTTGGGGAAATTTAATTTCTAATAATCATATGAAACTAGATATTTCAAGGGAAAGTCAATGACTAAAAAATAAATAAAGAAAGTGAATAATAATGTTTTTATTGTGAAATTATCATAAACTATATGTATAGAGAATAAATATTATATCAATACAAAATATTGACATTTTAGTAAGAATAAAGGGTTACTAACATTAATGAATAGAAATAACATAGAAGGACAATTAAAAATATTTTTGATGAAAATATCCATTTCAATTAGAAAATAAATTTTAAAAACAAAAAATTCAAAAAATTTATTTTAATGTACATTTTTTTAAATAATATATCAATCTTATAAAATAATTTTTAATACATTTGGGTGGTCAGTGTGTCCATAAATTTCATACAATTTGTACCCTTTAAAATAAATATTCTTATCACTTTTGCAATAAAATCCAAAAGGGAATTGGTTCGAAAACGAAATAAATATTCCTCTAAAAAATTTTAAAAAAATTGAAAATGGGTACAAATACTTCTAAAAAAATTTATTTGAGGTAAAAAAAATTAAATCAATTTTATAAGACATCGTTTGTGAAAAAGTTTATTTGTGATTTTTGTGTCAAATGTAGATGAATTTTTCTAAAAACCATTTCTCAATGATTATATATAATAAATAATTGAAAATTGGAATTATGAAATGAAAATTTCTTGATAATTTGATTATAAAATAATTATTTGGGTTTATTTTCCATTTATCAAATGATTTCCTTCAATGGAAATTTAGGAATAATCAATCTTGATAGGAATGTGGTTGATAAATAAACCATTACAATGATCATACTGTTCAAGTGAGAAGTAATTAGTGAATCGATTGTGTGTATCAACTATAAATCCAAGTAAAATAATTTTAAAAATAATATAATATAACAAAACATCATTAAACACATAATCTTATAATATCAATTATAATTAAGAAGTAATATAACCAATAAAAGGAAATTGAGTTATGAAATTATTTACCATATGGTAACTCTTAAGTGAAATCCCCTTGGATGAAATTATTAAAATTGAAACCTAAAATAAAGTTATGTACTGATTATTCAATATATTTCATGTTAAATTGTAAGTGTATACAGAAGAAAAAATAAATTGGTTCATCACATGAAATGTTCCTCCATAAATAGAAATTGAGACCGAATTTATTAACTCACAATTTTTTTGGACAAATGTTCTTTAATATAATATATAGTTTTATTAAAAATGAAATTATATTTCAGAATATCAATGTTATTATTTATAGTATAATTTAATATTTTTTTATAACATATTATTTCCCACTTATTAAAAATCTTTCATTATTTTCCCAATATCTATTGTTAATTTACATTTTGTCTCATTCGTTGTTTGTCTTGAATGTTATGGTTCTTATGAATATTATATATTATAATCATATCTAGATTAATAATCCTGAAAGATGTATAATATTTAGGGATCTATTATAATTTTAATACCAATAATAAAATATGGTTTAGATAATTATAGTGGGTTGTGATCATGGGGGCGGTTAGTCATATATATGCTTGGGTAACGTTTTAATTTTAAATTATCATTATGGAATGAAATTAGGTAATATATTCTATTATCATAATTATCATAATATCATATTGATTGTATTATTTATTTTAATATATCATCCATTTTTTAGTGATAAAAGTAGAGTCACATCATTTTATGAAAGTGGTAGTCCAGACATACATAAACGACATTATCATCATACATTGAGTAAAAATATGAGAAATTAAATGATACAGAGTATATTTTCAGATTGATAAATATATCCTTAATAACATAATTATTATATTTATATCACATATATACATTAACATCACCCTTATAACCTTCTATGTAAAGAATTAGTGAGATATGAATCGCATCGCTTCGTGTGGTGGTAGTTTTTCGTACAAACATCTGATGTTATTGTATCATCTATAGAATAAAAATTAAAAAAGGTATATATTATATTATTAGTTAATATTTATAAATATGTTATAAAAACCATAGATATATTATTTATCCATAATCATACCCATCTGTGGGAGGTGGCAAGGTGGTAGTCTACCATACACATGAATGATGATTCCATAACCCATTTGATGGAAGTGGATATGGTTTAATGTAATAAAATTAAAATAAAAAAATATATAATTATGTGGATAATTAATATTTTGTTATATTATCATATTTTAATATTAATTTAAATATGTGGGGGGGGGGAATAAAATAATGTTGCTCATTGAATAACACTACCAGTTCTTCAGGTATTTTCTTTAGGTTTTCACCAAAGCCTTCATAGGTAGGTTTTTTAACCAAACTAAAGAGACATAGAATAATGGGGGTTAACTTGAAAAGTCATTTGGTTTGATTTTTTTGAACCAAAATGTATTTAACAAGTGAGAAATAGTGGATATGGGTGGAAATTTATAAGTGAGGTAGGTGTAACACTTGTAAATATGTGAAAGAAAAATGTGTTCCCATCTTTTTCACATTCCAATATGTTAAAAATTAGTTATTAAATATAATAATAAATTCTGGTCTCTAAATTTGGATGTAAAATATATTTTAGTAATTTTGAAGTCAATTTTAGAAATATCCTTCTACTTTGGCCCCCAGTAAATCCATTTTTACCTTAATTGTGAAATATAATTTTTACTATTTTAACTATTTATTCTGATAAAATCTAATGTTGATAATATTATATAATTTATATATTATTATTCTTCTATATATGAAACACATTTTTCAAAATTCTGTTAATATATATGTTAAAATTTAATTCAAAATTAATTCCATTAACACGATGATCAAGAAGGTTTTTAATGAGAAAATGTACAAGAGTTTAAAATATTATTATATCAAATTGCAATATAAAAATTACTTATATTTCTTAAGTTTTATTAATTAATATAAACAATATCTAAATTATCATTAATCCAGTTCTAAAATATAATTTATCATTATAAATTAATTAAATGAAAATGAAATTGTCAATTAAAATTCAGTAATTTTCATTATTCAACAAAAAACAAAATCTTTCAGAATAATCCCAAAAATTCTCCGTAAGAAAATTATAATATCATAATTTATAAATTTAATTTCAATTTGTGAAATAAATTTTCAAAATAAGTAAATTATAATTATAATTTATGTTCATAAAAACTACTAATCCATCATTTAGAAAAATACATCTTTCATAAAGAAAACAATTTTTCATTTTCAATGATAATTTTTTCATTTGTAACAAACAAATAAACAAAATTTTCCTAAATCAAATTTTACTACATATACCCACAAATTTAATGACTAGTTATACAATATTATTGTTTAATTTGACTCATGGATGAATTTTCTTCGAGCTACCAAAGAGATTAAATTTAATGAAATAGGTTTGTTGGTTTGTTTAAGATCATTGTTACTTTTTGCATACAATGTCATATTAAATGTCCATATTTTTTAACAACCTCATGTTACATTCCCCCCACAACAAAAAAAATTGGTACCTCAAAATTTAAACTTTATCTTAGTAATAATATATTTGACATTTTGAAATTCCATTATTGAAAACCCCACAATTTAAAATTGTAACTAAATTGTCCGTTTATTAAGATTAATAAAGTACTGGAAAACGACCTATAACCACTATTCGAAAATGTGGGTATAACCCCCAAAACCATGGGTATAACCTATACACACTGTTTTTGGAACTATCGGAAACATAATCATTGGTATAGCTCGATGGCCGATACCCATGGTTTGGGAAACCGTGGGTATAGATTTCTTCAACCATGTAATAGCCATATACCCATGGTTTTAAAACAATGGGTATAAATATTAAATAACATAATATACCCATATTATGTTTTATGAAAACTGAAGGTAGATGGATTCAATCATGTGCCCTACTTCATTTCTGCTGAGTATTTAATCAGTTGATCTATCAAACATATTAATATATATATATATGTACATTAACTTATTTATGTTAATTTCGAATGTCTATATTAAAAAACACTATTAATGTTTTGATCATGTTACCTCCCCTTGAAAACCCCAACACCTCTCCAATCAAGCTATCTCACTTATATGTTTTATATAACACAATTTAATATATATGTTAATATTAAAATTGATATTATAAAAAAGATGACATCGAGTATTGATTCAGCGTCCTCCATTAAACATAAAGATCGCCTTAGAAACAAATCTATTGAATTAATGTTTATATATTTGTAAACATTTTTTGAAATTTATTAATTCCCATAGTTTTTTAACAGAAATATTATGTCGAGTTTAGAACTAGTGACCAACACTTCTAATACGGAGCCCCTCTCCAACCAATCTATGTGAATTATGTTATTAAATATAGAAATTTTCTTATATATTATTTTCACATGAAAAACATTAGGGACATTATACCCAATATTAAATAGAACCCTGTGTATAGGTCATCCCATGAAAAGTATATTTTGTCTCACGAAAAACAGATTCTTGATAAAATGCTGGAAATCCATACTCAAAATATTTTGAAAACTGTGGGTATAGGTCCCCAAAAACCAACCTTAAACCCACGGTTTTATGAAAACTGTGCTTATGGGTCACAAATATCAGCCCTATACCCACAGTTATATCAAAACCATTGGTATAAGAGAGTCTATAACCACAGTTTGGCCTAAATCATGGGTATAGGCTCCCATAATATACCAATACCCACAGTTTTGGAAAAATTGTAGGTATGAGCACATTTTATAGTAGTGAAAAGGGAAGTAAAATGATTAAATGAAGTAACCCATAAATAGGTTTCAATGAAAGAGAATAAATTAGGAAACTCATGATGTATACATAAATTAAAATCCTAAATTATTATAGAGAATGGTAGATGTTGTTGACCCAAAAAATGAATGATCAATGGAATGTTAAGTACATAAAAAGCATAAATCAAATTTGTATGAGAATGTGTCATTGATATCATTAGAAATTATAGTAATATGATAAGATTTTAATTCATTATCCTTTTTCTAATATTGGGGAATTCATTTACTATCTATGATCATAAGGAAATATATTTACTTGATATGTTTCTATTTAATAAGTACAATTTCATGCATTATTGTGATTTGATCAATTTCAAATTCATCTTACACCATAAAATTAAAATTAAAAACAAAACGAATCTTTTTCATGAAGTACTAGAATTAACTTTCAATTAATAATATGATCTATAAATGAGTGAAAATTCATTCGATATGTCTCTCAAAATTTATTAAACCAATATTTTTAGAAAGAGTTATTCAATATAATCCAATAATCTCTAATCCTCAAAAGAAATATCATGGGTTTGTCATTAATATTTAATTTTCAAATTGTTTTACTAAAAATCGACATATTAATAAGGAAATACTTTTGGTTAGTAATAGGTGAAATAACCTTATCATCCTTTACTCATGGGTTCTAACCATTCATTCTTGATAGATGTTATGGGTTTTCACCTAGCATGTGGGTTATCCATTTTCTAATCTATCTTAAAATAATTCCTCTAATGTTCTGAAAAAAACTATGGTGGACATCCTTGAAACAAAATTAATCATTAAATAATCTTTTTACGATGGTTTTTGATACATCAATTTTCCAAATAGGCTAATAATATTATTTGACTATTATTACAATTTTTTTGATGATCATATTAACACTAAATGTTATAAATACCTTTAAACTTCTCCCTATAAAGTTTAAAGGAATTATTCCTCAAATAAATTATCCACTAAAAATATGATTTCTATCCATTTATCATAAAATATCGTTAATCATAGTAGATTACCATAACATAAAATCCATAAAATGGTGTTTAATACTTCTAACATATAATCAATCCTAAATTCATTATCACATGATGGTATTTGTAAGTATTATTTTAATGATGTCATATAACTCTTGAAATTTAATATAATATTTAAATGTTTCATAATTCCCATACCAAAAAACCGTTTCTAAAATATTTATTCAATTTAATTCTTGAATCACAATACATCAATAATTCATCAATTCTAATTCAATATAGTTACTTACATGGTAAGGGGTGAAACATTAGAATAGTTAAATGACTCTAATAATGTCTGGTTTTACCACATTTAAGAAACCGAAGAAAAAATGGATCTCTAGGATGATATTTCTTTAATTCTAGAGTAATATTTTTTTCCACTAAAATTATTATATATGTTTCATTATATTCCACACATAAATAATTTTCCCCTTACAATTTATCACTTTCATGGGTTTATTCATTCAAATTTCATATATAATTTAAATAAATCACTTTTTACTTCCAGGTCTCCGCGAATCAATATATTAGGCAAATCTATATTTCTCTAATTTTTTTAGTTTGGGATTTTGTTCAAGTATGTGTTGTTAAAAATATTTGAGGAAATGTAATTACGAATAATCCTAAAATCATTAACTCATGGCATCATTCCATTTTTTTTACATAGTCACCACATTTTACTTCATGTTCAATGTTAACATGATTCTTTTAGCTTCCATACACTGAAAATAATTAAAAATCACACACTGAGAAACAATAATTGTAGTGGGGAAAGCATGTAATCATCAGTATGTTTTCTAAATCACAAAAAATTATTTATAATATCTGTAACCTAAGTATTAATCTAGTTCATTCATTGTCATCATCTACTCAAATCCTTCATATTATATTTTAAATAAAATGTGATATATCCAAAGAATATCCCCTTGGAGTTTCAAATCATTTACAAAATAAGGCTTTTTATCCTGCACCGCATGAAGATCGTGGAAAACCCAATGCACACTTTTCATAGTTTATATCTCATGGTACATATGTTTTAGTACCAAGACCACTTGTATTCCATAAAAATGGATGAATTTCTATGAAACACTACCTAATATACTCCTTACCAAAACATTAGGATGTTCTTATAACATATCATCAATGTCTATAATAAGGTTATGTTCCCAAATATATGTTTTTATAAATATAGTATCTAAAGTTACTATAAAATTTCATTTTGTGAAAACTATAGTGACACTAACCCCAGCACCATGGAAGAGATGCCTCCTTTTTTTCAATGGAATAAAGTAAAAGGAATCACATCCCAAAGGAACTGATATTATAGTAGTCTTCTTAAATTAAATACAAACATGATTCCCATATTACATTTTCCAAAAAATTACAACATAGGTTTCTCAAGAATAATATTTTACCTCTGTCATATCATTAAATATAATATAATACAGTTCATAGATTCCATATTAAGGAAATAAAATCATGGTGGGATCAAATGCTAATTAATGGATAAGTATAATGGAAGCTACCAATGATAAATAAGTAGAATCAACATGGTAAGGTAAATTAGTAAAACATTCATTCCAATAAAAAAATTGATAAGGAATAATAAATATTTTAAGGAAATTAACTAAAAACTCATAACATATAATCATTCAAAATAGAATTAAATTACTCTAGAGATAATATTATTTTAAAACATATCATGTATAATAATAACTAATATATTATTTAAGGAAATACTTTATTATAGGATATCTTGTCTCATGTATGTGGTTTCCATATCAAAAAGACATATCCTTGAGACAGTTTAGTAACATATCAGTAGAATCCCATTTACCTATGTCTATCCAACTATTTCTTTTCATGAGACCTTTCCCCACATTAAAGGGCTATATATGACCCGGACTCTCCCATATTTTCATGTCTCAATCTTAATTCATTCAAAAAATAACTGATTTAATTCATTAATAGTATGTATTACCATGAAATACCATTATTTAAAAATGAAAAGAAATTATCAATATTTTCCCAATTAATCAAATAACATTCAAAGTAATACACCATATTTATAAATTAGAAATAATTTAATAAAAAATAATATCCATGATAAATAATATGGATATTTTTTGGATATTTAATGTCTAATAATTGCACGATTGTGAATATTTCAAGGGAATGTTAATGAATTCAAAATTGAAAAAAGTGAATTTAGATACATTAGATAGTCAAATTATCACAATGAATCCTTAGAAATAAAAAATGATATCAATTTAACATATAGACATTTTATTAATAATAAATTGTTGTTTTCATTATTGATAAGGAATACCATAAAAATGTCATTAAAATTCTTCTTTAGGAAAATATATTTTTCATTTTGAAAATATATTTTCAAAAATAAATGTTATAAAAAAATTTTAAATTCACTTTTTTTTTGAAAAAACTTTAAAACATAAAAATTATGATCTAAAAAGTATTATATTACAAGATGGATTAAAATTATGTAAATTCCATTCGTGTCAAAACAACTATTCCTTTTACATTTTCAGTAAAATTCAATTTGGTATTGTTTTGAAAAGTACAAGAATATTCCATTGAAAATAATTTTGAAAATTTTTAAATGGGTCAATCCATCATTAATAAGAAATTAAAAAGAGTTTAAAAACATTTTTAAAAAAGATTATTTCAAATGAAAACCCATTTTTTTCAAATAGGAGAAATGATGTTAGATTTTTTGAAATGGATTGTCTCAATAATTTTGAGTACCAAAGAGTGGATAAAGGATTATATTATTTGAAAATATATTTAATAAAAATAGGATAAGGAAATGATCTTAATTTATTAGACAATGATAAAATATTTTTCTTCAACTGAATTTAATGAATTACAAGTCTTTTTGAGAATTTCATTTTGAAATAAAATATTACAATGATCCTAACATTGAAGTGAGAAATAGTAAATGAATATATTTGGTGTATAAATGATAAATTTACATACAAAATGTTATGATACAATCTAATATAATAAAAATTCATTACAAGAATAATCTAAGAATATAAAATATGACAATTAAGTAATATAACCCAATGAAAAGAAATTGAGTTATTAAGTTGTTTACCACTTCATAACTCTTTTGTAAAATATATTTGGATAAAATGATTCACATTAAAACATAAAATAACATGAATTATGTATTATCTGTGATATTTCACAATAAATATGGATTGTATAAACAATATTAAATAAATTGGTGCATGACATAAAAATGATCATGAATGAAAGGAAATTGAGATAGAATCCATTACCTAAAACGTTAGTTTGGTTGATCATGAATTATCATCTTATATATTTGTATCAAACATGTTATTGAATTATAAATAACCATATTATAAATGATAATATAATATATAATCCTTTTACATCATATGATTATCTATGATTTAACAACACTTCATTATTTTCAAAATTTCATGTGTTAATTGCCATTTTTTCTCATTAGTTTTTTCATGAATGCTCGGGTTGTTTCTGAATGTTATATAGTGTATTCACCACTATTATAATAATAACTCTCATATTTAAAATATTTATACATAAATTAGACATCGGTTTTAAATCATGAAATATGGTTTGGAAAAATAGAGTATGTTACGATCATGTAGACGGTAGGTCAAATGTACCTATGAGTAATGTTTTCATTTTACAATGACCATTATAGAAAGAAGGTAAGAAATATATTATCCTAAATAATGATAATAAAAGAATATATTACATATTAGTTCATTAAATTTAACATTTTAGGGGTGTTGTAATTAAAATAGGGTCTATTATTTTCTTTAAGGTGGTAATCCACACGTACTCATACAAATTTATCGTTCTTCATAGAGTTAAAAGGAAAAAAAATAAGATGATATATATTATCATTTTATAATGATAAATATTTCATGAATATAGTAATTATTCTATTTAAATATGAAATAATAATTTTGTTTTTCCATATCATGATCCATGTAAACTATTACTGAAATAAGAATCACATTGCTTCGTGAGGTGTTATTATTTTGTACACAAGAGTTATTTTATCATATCTCTTATGTAATGAAAGATAAAAAAATATGTATAATATAATGAATCCATAGGTATAATTAGTTTATAAAAATAATATATATATTTTTTATCCATCACCTTACCAAATCATGAGAGGTAATATTAGAAAAACAAATTACATCGATTGGAGAGGTGGTAATCCACCATACACTTGAATGATGATTTCATAAGCCATTTTATTTATGTGGTGAAATCTATAATTAGTTATCATAACACCAAAATAAATATCTATATTTTTATTGTTTTTAAGTTATTATATAATCATGTTTCAATAATAAATTGTGGATGAGGAGGAAGAATTAAAAAAAGACGCTCGTTGAAGAATGTTACCTCCTCATCGGGAGTCCTCTTTAGGTTTGAAAAAAAATCATATGTTTAATTTCTCACTAAAAAATGGATTCCATGATGAGGGACGGAATTTTTGGAAGGTATTTTGGAACGTATTATATAAACCAAATGGATATTAACTTGTTAGGGATTTGGGATAGTGGTGGCCTTTTATAAGGTAAAAGATTGTTGAACTTATAATTAGGGAATGAAATTGGTGTACTGACAATTTTCACAAGCCAACAAGGTCTTAAATGGAGTATTATAGATCATTATACATGATCGGTTTTATATATGTCGAAAAAATATTTTTTTTATTGATTTTATGTCAATTATCCCTTATCTTTCAAGTCTAACATGCGGTTAATCCATTATTATAGTAACTGTGATAAATAAGTATTAATATTTTTCAAATTCATTATGAAAGAAATTAATTTTAACTTATTAGGTAATATAAGATATTATTACTAAATATATTTAATCCATTTTAATATTTCCATTTAAATATGTTCACAATGTTGTTTAACACTAATCCCACAAATGCGATGAGAATGCAGGATTTTGAAGAAAAAACGTCTAATTTTTTTTAAATATTTTATATGAAAATTCAGTATGAAAATTATACTGATGAAAGAAATTGGATAAATGGATAAAAATTACTAATTTATTAAATTAAATCCTATTTAAAATATAATATTAAATTACTAATTATTTAAATGAGAAGGCATATTTCAATTAAAATTGAGTATTTTTCAAAATTCATTAAAAATGAAAATGTTTTAGTAAAATCCCAAAAATTCACCGTAAGATAATTATGATATGGTGATTTTAAAAATTATGTTTATTTTTTGACAAAATGTTTTTTAAATGTGGTAAAAATATTTTATAATTATGTTTGGAAGGAATGATTTATTTGACTTCTAGAAAAATATTGGGTTTTAGAAAAAATTTCTTTTTAATTTAAATTATTCTTATTTTATTTGAAATGAAAAGATTACATCAATTCTTATGATCTAGTTACAACTCTTTATACCAACTAATTTAATTACTAGGTATACTATATTATTGTTAACTATGACTCATGACTACATGTTCTTCATGCTAATGAAGAGATTAAATATAAAGATATATATTTCTATGGTTTTTTATGCTTGATAATACATGTTTCATATTCTATCATATAGAATGTTCTTTGTTTATAAATTTGGTTTTTATAGAAATAACCAATAGATATATGGTGTAAGAGAGGTATATATTGGGAAATGTGGTTGTGGAGAGAATGCTTATTCCTATAGGGTTAATTGGAAACTCGAATGTGGAGAATAATAGGAAGAGGGAGACCAACTTATAGAGAGGTTGAAAAACTCAGAAACAAACCACTAGATTAGTAAAAATTAATCATTTACCTAAAATCATGTTGGGGTATTTTTAACATTTTCATCTTTACCTTATGAAATGATACCATTCAAATTCACCCAGATCCTGTCAAAATTGAAACTATATTGGAAATATTTAGTGTTATTGTCATATTGATTTGTGTTCAGGTGCTATTGTCACATATCATTGTCCCCAAATAGCATAAGCATCAATGGAATGAGTACTACCAAATAATTTTCCTCATAAGAATAGAGAGATCCAGGGTTATTCTATTAACACCATGACTCCGCACCCAATTAATTAACAATAAGATAACAATGAGAAAAGTGTACTGACTAAAAAATTGTATATAGATGAGAAATTGATTAGGGATGATCAAATTGTTCCTTCGACAGTGATAGGTATGTTTTTTTAAATTCTAAAATAATGGAATTTTTTTAATATATTTTTTTCCAACTCATTTATTTCTTCTTAATTTGATGATATTATGGGTTTGCATATTGAGATAATTCTTTTTTTGAATTGGAAGCTCTTCTAGTATAAGGCTAGTATTATAACAATCCTGACCCCATAAATCTAGAGTTGTCTTTCATTTTACAATAATAGCATAGATACAGGATATCACATCACCAAGGATTGATCTGTTTATTAATCTTTAAGAAACATGATATATACATGGTTTACTTATTGAAATGGTAATTATAAATAGTAAATAACAATAGAAAAAAATCTTATTCTTTCCATTTATTCAAATATTTCATCTTCTCTACTTGGGGAAGGAAAAAAATTTAAACGGTGATCTCAAATACATAGTAAGGGTTATATTAAACAATAATAAGTGGTATAATTTCAACAAGGAAAATAAATTATCCAAAGGTAAATAATCTGAGAAACACATTTCATCAATACACTAATAATGAAAGTGCATGTATATATTTTTTTCATTTTAAAAATCTCATGAAATGTAATAATAAAATATTTAATGAAGAAAAAATCTTATTTGAACGTTATATATCTGGAACATGAACTATATTTCATTCAAGAGATTTTATGTTTGTGTGTAAACAATCTTCTGATTTTTCTTAGAAGGGAACAAAAAGGGTATACCAACAAATTAATTTTCTCCAGAGACTATTGATTCATCTTGGGGAATCTATAATTTTCCACCACCCATAAATGTATTTGACTAATCAATCTCTAAACCATGCCATACTAATCCAAAACAGTCCTAATATTTCAAATAAATAATTAAAATGGTATAGTTCAATCATTATGTCCCATTCCACTTTTAAATATTTTAATCATATTAATAGATGAAAATACTCTCATAAAATAATTGAAATGATCTTGGGATAAATACAACTTTCCTTTGAATATAAGTGTTTATTTGGAAAATCTTATGTATTTATCATAAAATTATATTTTAAACATGAAAATCACGTAAAGGAAAATGTAAGGATAATAAAATAATGATTCAGGAATAAATGATTCCACCCTAGAGTGAAATCATGTAAAAAGGGTTTTTGATAAACCATTGAAATTATCCACTTCATTAGGGGTTAGTGAAAAAATATTTGTTTTGAAGAAAATGAATAATATTTCAAATAAAAGTATAACTGATCATATATGTTATTTATTATTAAATAATTTTATTTTAGGGAATTTTTTTTTGAATAAAATATATTAAAGACTAAAATTTCAAATGGGTTAGAAAATGAAACGTCCCCTTAAATCATACATTCTTATCTGGATAAATTGAAAAGTGAACATAATAAAACATGTATATTAAAATAAAAAAGAGAAGAATTAATCATGGTAAATATTTTTGGAACATCAAAAAATATATATTATTTGTAAATATGTATAATTATAGATTACATTGGCTTAAATAGATTGAACGATTAACACGAATGAAAAATGGATATTCACGAAGAATCCCATGAAACATTTTAATTGATCATATTATATGTCAAAATATTAATAAAAATAAAATTAAAAATAGAATAAAATTAAAATAAATATATTTATGATATTTTGTTTCAAACATAACTAAGAATACAACACTTGTGAGATATCAGTGGTGTGTAAGTTTAATGTCATAGAAATAAAAGTGAAATGAGAAAATCCTTACATTATGCTTGAATGTGTTCTACACTTGATCTTAATGTATAAGATAATCAGAATAAATACATTAATTAATTAATTCAACACCTTATACACATTTATATAATTTTATTAAGTTCATTTATGGTATTTTTTTGTTATAAGATACAATTGTATCATTCGAGAGCATTGGTTTCCAAGGTTTCCAAGATCGGATTACTGGTATACATGTATAGAAAATCGAGTAAAAGGAGAATAGTAATACACAATAGAAATTATAAATTATCAATGAGCATAAAAAAATATTATATGGTTATATATTTCATTAGGTTATATGGTATGAAGTTTAATCATTAGATAAAACATTGGTGATAATCGTTCAGATTATTTTTGACATTTTTTCGACCACCACAAACTAGTTTTTTTATTAATTAATATTATATATATATATATAATGGTTTTAGGAAATTAAATAAGTTTCAATATACATATTATAATATATTTCAACCATATAAAACTGTTTCATGATCATACTTTGATGAGGAAATGAAAAATTAAAATGCATTATCCATGAGGGCGGCAAATCGACACATCATATATGATATTATCTTTTTTAGAATAAAAGTGAAATGATAATAGAATTGATGGTGTAATTTTTATTCACATAATAAAATTCAAGTATATATATGATATTTGAGATTTCATTAGTTTCTTTAAAGTTTAGTTTATCTTAGGATAAGAAAATAAAATAAAATAAAATGAAAGGGAAGGATTATGAATTTTACCTCTTCAATGCTTCTCATTTAGAAACTCCTGAAGGGTCATCAGATATATATTTTATTAATTCAAAATGATCCTATACGTGGTGGAAAATATTGGGATGTTTATTGGGTATAAATTAGGAAATATTCAAGACTTTGGCTGTGTGAGGATAAGAGGTGGTCACATATTGTATTTATAGTGGAGGAGAGGGGCGTTTTTTTATTATTCTAATCATTATTTTATTATTTTGGGTCAATACAAGAAATAGTGATGATTTGTGTGACTAAATATATTAACTAGTTCATGTTATTCCTAAACAATGGTTCTCACTCTACCGATACATCACATATGACTCAATAATTCATGTATTTAGCCAATACGAGAAATTATCGAATTTCACTATTCAAAAAAATTCAACTATTTCAGAAAATTAGAAAAACCTAAACCTAATAGTTGTTACATATACATAGTTGAAAAATAAAAACTTTTTTGTGAAAATAATTTTCTAAATATGAAAAATATAATTTTTAATTACAAATATCATTCACATGAAATGTACAAATTTTAAAATTACAACTGATTTTATGACACATTGAAAAATTTACTAAGGTCTCATTAAAGTATCATAAGATCGTAAGAATAAAAAATATTTATTTTTGATTCTATTTTATAAAATTAATGTTAATTTCAAATAAAAATATTAATTATAAAATTATAAATAAAAAATTATGTTTCATAAAAACACTAATCCTAAATTTATCGTTTTCAAAATATTTAATTACTTATACTATGTTATAATAATATCATATTTTCATTTATTAGATGCCTAATTTTTATTTATACTTTTATAGTTATGGTTACTATTTTATTTGCAGAATTACATTTCCTAAGGGTCACATTACTATATAAAAGTCTAGTAATTATTTTATGGTACTTGTTCTTTACATTCTAAATATAATAATTTCATTAATTCATCATTCATTTATAGATATAATCTTTTACGCTCTATGTGATTATATATGATTTATACTATATGAAATAATTTTTCAGTGCAATGAATGATATCAAATGAATTACATTTATTTAATATGATGCATATCATAAAATGTTGTGGTGTTATTTGTGTCAAGATTTTATGTTTAATTATTATTATATAACTATCGATGGAGATGAGATTATTTAGAATTTCTATATGATTGAGATGGGTGACCATGACTTGATTTTAGGTATTTATTGGTTGACTTCACTCAATGTAAACATTTAATGATATGGACACATTTTATGTTCCACACCTATGGATGGCATCAAGCATCTCTTTGGTGAATATTGGGATGTAACGGTATGTAGATAATTACCATTAACACTAGCGTTTGGAATCCTCTCTTATAAACGGATAGCACTTACCATGCAATATATGGATGATATTGTAAATAAAAATATTAAAAAGTTTTTTAACCAATTTTGTAATGTTTTTCATGATAAATAATTGGGTTTACCTCCAAAATGAGAGGTGAAATTTATTATTAATCTCTTACAGCGGATAAGTCCAATATCATATTCATCTTATAGTATGAAACTAAAATAATAAACAGAATTTAAAGTTAATTTGGATGAAATTGAATGTAAAGGGTTCATTTGGCCAACCAAATCTTTATGAGAAGCACCAATTCCCTTTATGATAAAGGAATACGTAACTCTTAGACTTTTTGTGGATTAATATAACCTTTAAAAGTTACGACACGATAAATAATCAATATCCTCTCACATGAATTGAATATCTACATAATATGTTTAGGTTATCCCACTGGTTCTATAAAACTGTAACACATTCAAGGTATCACAAATTGCATGATCTAGAGTATATTCTTTTGCAAAATATCAAAAGTAGATATAGCCATTGTGAACAATTGTTTATGACTTTTAGTATTATAAACAAACCATCCATGATTATGGAATTGATGAATCAGATATTTCAAAAGTATCATGAGTCCTTTATAATTTTTTTGATAATATACTGGTGTATAATATGATAAAATTAGATTATAATAATAAATTGGTTATAGTGGTGGGAACCTTTTCAGAGCATCATGTGTTTTCCATGTTATTAATATGTAATATTGGGATAGAATAGGTTTTTTTCATTGACCATATAATTTCATAAAAATAAATTTTTATAGATCCTAAAAATTTATAAATCCTTATATCATGTAAGTCATCCAATAAAAAAATTATATGTAGTTTCCCTTGTTTGGTAAGATATTGTAAATGTTTTTATGTGATTTTTCATGTTTTTCATAATCGATAATAACATTGACAAGGTTAGTAATTATATTCCAATATTATGAGAAATTTCATAAATACATTTATGAAAATACTTTTATACTTATATAACAACATATCATCACCTTTAGAGAGTTTGGATTGGGATTTTTAGTCTATTGTGATCCATCTAGATCTAGTATGGGAAGTGTTTTCATGCGTGGAGATAGTGTTATTACTAATGATTCACTAAATATATGGTTTCATGAGAAGAACAACCCAAATATTGATTTTTAATTAGATGTTGTGGGATATGATTTGATTAAATTGAGTCATTATATCTTTAGTGATAAATCCATAGTGATAAAGGGTCATAATAGTTTGAAACACTTTTTCTCGAAACGATATTTAAATTTTAGGTAGCATGTATAGATGGAGTATCTGAAAACTTTTGATTTAGAATTCACTTGAACAGTAGGTAAAGAGAACTCCTTAATAGGTACATTGAGTCAGAATTCTTATGCTTAGTCTTATATAAAGACTTTGGACTATAATAAGATATTGTAGGTCATTGTGGATATTGATCTAGATTTCGCATACCAAGGAGATGTGTTCATTTTGATTCTGGTTTTTATATTTCTTGATTTGGTTGTCCATGATAAAATTTCTCATAAATCTAATACATAATGTGTTACTTTGGGGTAAAAACTCTATTATTGGGATACAATTGACGGTAGAAATTCATATGCGAGTTCAGATTTGCAATTCATAGATTTGAAGGTCATTATTTTTTATTATCAAAATCATATAATTAGTATGTAGATACATTCGAGATGTGTTATTCAATTTGGGTTGGTTGGAATGAATATAGTTATAGAGGAGTTTGTATCAATATTCTTTATATGCCATTGTGAAAAGGTCGAGAATCGTTGGAGAGTGGGTATATTATAGACTTTATTTATTCTTATGTGGAAACAACATCATATATAAATAGATATTGTAACATGTCTACCCAATATGGTTCATAAAAATAATTTCATATGTTAATTTTGGATCAAAATAAAAATTCTACTCAATTTTTCCCTTTTTATGAATCTAATATAGTGGAAGACAAGTATATGCTCTATATTCTGGAAAGTGTAATTTTTTTGGTGTTCTAGTCTTGATTGTATCAGACCAAGTCCCCAGGTTTACATCATGTTTTTGGAAATCCATACATAAATCTAGTAGAACATAGTCGACTATGAGTATGGATTATCATCTTATGATTTATGGATATTCTAAATGAATAATAAAAATGTTATTTAAAAATCTATGGAATCTGTGATGGGTTTTTCAAGAACATGGGAGTAGAATATGAATTTAGTTGATTTTTCATTTACTAATTATTACCAGAACTCCATACATGTGGATCATTTTCAATCATTTTGAGGGTTTCCATATCATTCTACAGTTTATTGGGTGGAAATAGTTGAGACATCACTATTTAGACCCATCCTTGTGAAAATGACAACTTAGAATATTTAGTTTCATATAAAAGGGATGGAGATGGCACAATGTTATAAAAAATCAAATTATAATTATAGTTTATGATATTTTTCATTTGATGTGAGTGATTAATAGTTTTTGAGAATATCTTAAAGGCGTGGACATCATCATTTTGGTAAAAATAAAATGTTATAATCTTGATAAAATTTCCCTATTGAGATACATGAATTAGTTATTCAGGTGTTATATAATTTTATATACCATCATGGTTAAGTTTAGGCCTTAATTTGTTTCATGTATCTCGGTTGAAGAGGTACCATCATGATATAGACCATGTAATTTTATGGGATCAAAATTTTCCAAATCTTGAAGCTATATGTACTAATGTGATATTATTTATAGTTCATAGGTCATAGAAAATCATGTGGGGGAAAAGTATTGTCATAGTGTCTGTTTTTGTAAATATAATCAAATTCATGTAGAAATATTTTATCGAGACAGGGATATGTTGGATAAGTGTCCTAAAATCTTCTCGAACAATATGGGGAATATACATTCAATGGATAGAAAGGCCAGTGGTGGGGAGAATTTAGTGCCCCTGGTTTTAGGTACATGACCCTTTATTCAAGTATTCATATTCTCTATAATTCTCTAGTTATGTTTTTGGAGGTTCTGAGGGGTTTTATAATCTTTTGGAAGATGTTATATAGGTGAATGATTTGGGAATGATCAGTAGAAACAATGAAAGAAATCTAGGAGACTATGGAAGGGATAATAGTGGGCATGGGGTAGGTTCATATTCGGCTCATGGTTTATCAAAACATTGTGAGTTTCTAGTGGAAACCCATGAATTTTTATATATAAGGAAAATCATGGTAGGTGTATGGTTTGTATAAATTTATTACCCAACCATGAGAGTGATTCAATTAAGATAGTATAATTGCATGGTTGGTGCAATCTTTTCTAAACCATGAGGCCCATCTATGTAGAATATTTTTGGCACCCCAAAAAATGTGGATCTAATCAAAATTTTCTCCAGAAAACGACTTTATTCACCTAATCCCTATATTACCCAAGTTATTTTTGATCATTATTATTTATAGACAATCTACATCCATCTAGAATAAAATATTAGGCTAATAAGTGTTAATTGGAGGCCCAAATTCATCAGTAAGAACCTATTCTTATTCATTCCTCTTATATCCATAGGTAATTATCTCACTTGGAACGATAAAAATCATGAACATTATGGATTGATAACTGTGTTACTAATTTATTTATGATAAATTACTATTGGATATAGTACATGAAATATGTTTTGTGATCGAATATTTAATTTCAGTCACATAGTTCATTATTTTCGCCAACCATTGAGAGGTAGGTGGATTTTCTCTTATCTACAAAAGATTTTGAACATGAAGGCAGAGTTCTGATTAAATAATTTCATTAAATATTTGAGAAATTCTTATGTGATTGAAAATAGAATCCCATTTTTGTTATGGATTTCAAAATTTGGGAAATTTGTAGGATTTTGGAAAAACGCACATTCATTAAAAAATTTCAATGTCAGTATTAAAATTATGGAATTGATATGATACCAGAAAATTTCTACTGTATTTTTTTAGAATGAATTTCTTTTTATATGAAATGTTTTAGCATGGGTTTTTTTCAATCCTAGTTGGTGTCAATTCATGCTTATGATGTGACCCTAAATAATGGTTGTGTACTAATGGGGTGCATGGACATAACCTAGAATTTGGAGAGTGATCCATTGAGGGACAATCAAAATGATCATCTTTTGAAGATTTTTAGGATGGAAAAGAGACTAATAAAGAGTATGGAACTATAACTGAACATCCTTGATGTGTGTTTAAGGATACATAGATGGGTATGCCAAATAATATGGAATGAATTTAAAATATGATAAATTATTTTCCCTTGGAAATTTTTATGGATTTTTTGATTAAAATATTAAACTGAATTTAAACTATTTTAGATTAATTTTTATAATAATCATTGTCCTACTAGCTTGATTTGTGAAATCATTGGAGAAATCAGGATGAGTTTCAATTCACCCCCTAGTTGGGTACTATTACACATTAGAAAATGTTATCCCTCAAGACACGGGTAAATTAAATGTATCTTACTTAATCAGTAATTCTTATTTATACCATGGGCATGGGATGTGCATCCAAGAGACACGAGTTCAAAATAGGGTGGAGATATATTTTTAGGTATTGTAGCAGGTACTGTAGCTGCAAGAACTATTTATCTGTTTTGGATTTCAGGCAACAGGTTTGGTCCTAAGGTCTTTCACGGCCTTCGGGCCTCTAGAGGACTTCAAGAAAGTAAGGATTTTGGGAAACCCTAAGTCCTTTGAGAATCCATAAGGCCTTCGAGTATCCTTAAGGCTTTTGGGCCACCTGAAGTCGTGCTTAATGGACCAGGAATACTCTACAAGGAGCCGACTCCCGACGAGGATTCAGAGCATGCATAATCACTAGATAAGAAGTTAATATGTGTGATATAAAGAGAGATTATTGAGTTTCTATTGGGACCAACCTGTGCAAGCATGATAATCCTAGAAAAACAACCATGCGAAGGTGGAGAGCTGATATCACGATGCAGAAGCTGTGGAGGAGTAGTTCCATGTAGTTATAGTATGGATATTTTTTCTAAGACCTATTGGAAATGTATTATTTTAGGCTATATGACTTTTAAAGGTTCCCCCTCATCACATTAAATGGTATTTATCAGAAATCAATAAAAAAAGGAAGGTCTTTGGTCCTTTTAGGTACAGGTTGAGGTTTTCCTATTATCTTCAAATTGGAATTTTAGGTTTTGTGGACTTTTTCTTCTCTATTAGTGTATCTTTTTGTTTCTACTTGTACTATGATATATTTTAACATTGTGGTTATGTATTGAGTTATATTTTTTAATCATGAATCATATATATGTATCTTGGATTATTATTTATGCAGTTTTGATATTCTATCTTTTTAAGGGAAAATCATCACCCAAAATCCCTTGGGGACATTGGAATTAATTTCCATCCCTTGGTGCTTTGGGGATGTCACATTAAGACTTTTATGACACTCTATACATCTGAATGTAATGATGATGGGAGGGATGCTTCATATCTCATCGCTTATCACACCACAATTTCAAAAAAATATCACAGTGTAGAGATTTATTTCTAATCCCTTCACCGCTGAAAATTTTGATTTCTGTAGTTAATTTGTTATATAGGTTATTCAATTAATGTACAATCCCAGGTAATTATAGAATAATAATTATTCATATATTATAATATTTATGAATTAGATAAAAATTTTACATTAATGTGGATGTTATATCTGAAAACTTACAAGAGACACAACAATTATTGTTTCCAAAATCCTACATTACAAAAAAGACTCAGCAACACAGAAAAAAATATTTTATTAATATTAATATTTTAAATGGTAGTTATCAACATGAATTGTATTAGAGGGAGTTAAAAGAGCTAAATAATTTCTATTTACATGTTTTTTTCAATATTTTTTCTTTATTCCAATAAATATTATAGGCTTAAATTGAGAATAAATCTAATTTTAAGCACAAAATACTCTAATATTTTTTATGGTTTGTTTTACCACCTTTTGATGGAGAACCTTCTTTACATATACTTTCTATAACTTTTATATGTTTTATTTGAAAAAAAACAAACTTTTTAATTAGAATTAGGGTATCAATTTTTATTTATTTGATTTGTTTGTATTTTTTAACAAAAATCATTTGTTAATGAATAGTGAAAAATACGGCCTTTTATTTCAAAATTTCTTTTTCCGATAATTTTTTATATTGATAGATTATATTTTTCATTGGTTTAAAAATTAATTAGATTAGTTTTTATAATTTATTCCAATTTTGGTGATTGTAAATAAATTCACATTGAAATATGATATAAACACATGTCAATCTTTTGATTGTTTTAACATTAAAAACTCATTTTCTCATTTTGAAAATAGGGATTAATTTTATATTCATTACTTAAACTATTTTATTTTAATTTTAAAAAATGTATTCAATATTTGGAATCATGATATCCAAATATTTTAAATAGGTTCCTTTATTTTTATGCATTACAAATAGTAAGTTTAGTAATTCGTTATATTACCAATATTGAAGATAAATCATGTAATTAAAGGAAAACAAATTTTTTAATAATATAAAACTCTCCTAACACATGTTATAATTTAATTTTATGACTGTATCATGCATATTAACATAAATGTTTAAGTTATTTGGACCACTTGGAGCCACATGTATGACTTTAATGCATATCAAATATTATATTTATTGAATAGTCATTTTTGGTAGTATTTTTTAAAAAAGTAAAATATTTTAGTATTTAGTAATACTAGGGATATCTTAATCTATAAAATGTAATTAGACATATAAAATTATTAACCACATCATGGTAAATTATTTATAATATTTTTAAATTAAATAATTAAATTTAATTATGAAACAAATATGATGTAGTAATCTCTTAATTAATTAATTAATCAAATAATTAAAATTATAAATATTAAAATAAATATAATTTAACATAATCTATGCCAAAAACTAATTTTATATATTCCTTTTACATGTTGGAGACTATTTAAAGGAGTTTTTTAAAATTGATCTTATTGTTATGATATTTATTATAAGTCAATTAGTGGATAGTGTCAGAATTGATACTATTCGTATTTTTAAATATTAAATAGTTTATTAAAAGTTATAAAATTCATAAAAAGATAAGATTTGAATGAATGGTTAGGATAAGTCCTATTATATAATAAATGACACATTTGTTTTATTTTTACATGTTATGGTTATTACATTAACCCCCAAATTGTTAATAACATGATATCATTGTAGGAATAAAAAGTGTAAATTAAGGGTTAAATGAATCTGATAAGGAATAAAAAAATATTAAAATCATGTTTATTTTTATTTTTATGATATATATTAATCCAAAATCTATCTTATATAATTAATAAATTTGGTTTTGACTATTTGGAATCGAAATTGTTTTTATATTCATTTAATACTTTAAATAATTCAAAGGGTGACCCTCCCCTCTCCTATAAAAGGCACCCAATTCTCTCTATTACTCATACTTCCAAGACCTATTATTTCAGCCAATATATACCCAAAACCCTTACTATAATCCATACCCAAATTATGTAGGCCTTATACTAGGCATAACACCCTACCTATAGGTTTTAAAGTTTTCTTCAAAGGTGGTCAACTGAAGAAGAGATAAAGTATTCTTTATGTATTTCTATTTTATTTATCCTTCCACATCCTACCAATATTCTTCAACCATGATGAAATAATATCTAAAATATCCTAAATATACTAAGAAGTTATTATTTCATTATCATCACCTAAATCAGTTTCAACTTCCATTAAATGGGAAAGGAATTAATCATTTGTTTGTACATGTGAACTATCACCATCACGAATAGATATAATTCATTTTTTGTAACATTCTCTCTATACTGGTAATAGTGATTGAAATAATGTTTTTATTTTATTTTAGTAGAATAATTATCATTATAATAGAATAATATAATAGTTTTTTTTCTTGTTTTACAGGCGCATATAAATGATTATCTCTTCGTGTGTACCTGTGAACTGTCACCGCCATGAAGCGTTGTGAATCGTTTTTATTCAACACATCACTTTTGTGATATATATAAGTATATCTAAATAATTATTATGTTTTTAATTATATTATGATAATTTATTAAATTTAAAGTAATAATAACATTATTTCCATAATGATCAATAAAAAATTTAAACGTTACTCATGCTTACGTATGTCCAACCGTTTCCATGATTATAATGTAGTTCATATTTTATTCACTGTATAAATGGTTGGATTTAAAAAGTATAAATTATGTATAAAATTTATTATTATTTCATTAACTTTATTCAGGATATGATGGACTTATGAACACAAGTACTATTGACATAAATCCATGTTCATTTTCTACTCAAGTACTTAATATCGACTGAACGTCCCATATGAACATAAATAATTATGTAATTATTATAACATTATAATAAGTGATATAAAAGGAATAATAAAATTGAAAATGTTTTAAGGAATTTATAAATTAATCAATTTTTCTTATTTAGGAATATATTTATTTTATAGGATGAGTATGACTCACGTTAAGGGACATCATCTCTATCTCCTTACATAAATTCCAGCCAAATTCAATAAATCAAATCTGAATATAGATTATATCTTTTGTGGGATCTATTTCATTATAAAATTTTCCATAACTAATGATAAGAATATGATTTCTTGAAATTGAAATTTAATTTATATTTTACATTTATCAAACAATTTCTTCCAGATGCCAAATTAGACTGTAATGAAAAAAAAATATTTAGAATCATGAATTTATTAGAAAATATTTTCTAATAATGCACAATACTTTTGAAAGAAATGATGAAAATTTATTTTTTCTTTAAACATTTCAAAATACATTAAATTTCTCAAGGAATCATTAGATTTTATGAATTTATAGAAATTTCGGTAATTTATTCTCTTGGACATTTTCTAATGTGATTTAGAAATTCAAATATCATGACTATTACAGATTATAATTCAAAATATTTGGAATAAAATGAAACCAAAACTGATGATAGACATTGTGTTTTTAATTTATTCAAATAAAAAAATTGTCTGCTTGGAGTATCATGTGCCAACATCAATGATCAAGGGAATCATATTTTTATTTAGATAAAGGGTATTTTATTAACAGTGTAAGGGGATTTATATAAAACATAAACAACATATATTCCATAGAAAAAAGACCAAGATAAAGTGTTTTATATAGATAAATTTAATTATGTAAATGATTGTTTAACAAAACAAGAAGAATTATAGACAATTGAACGTCTCGAACTGTTATAAATAAAATCTCCTTTATAGTTGAATTAAATTTCTTATTATGTATCATGGATATAGAAAACACATGAAATTATTTGGGTTTATTATATCCTATATTAATTAAAATGTTTTTAATAATAATTATCATTAAAAATTTATATTTTTAAGAATAATCATATGACTTGTAGAAATTATGGTTTTAATAAATCCAATACACATAGCCAAAGGAACTGATGACCTCATCCAGTAGGATTTTAGTCTAGGAATACTGTGTATCAAAACATCCTTGGGAGATAGAAACATGATGATATACACATGACCAATCCCAATATGAGATACACCAACTTAAACATGGTCCAAACTATTTTTGGTATTAGTTCAAACTCGTCGAGAACACAACTCAATCAATTTATGTCGTACCACCCAATGAAAGTCTCATAAATAAAAACCGTAATCAAATAAAATTCTATAGGTATTAAATTTATATGTATCAAGAAACCCATTATATCAATATGTATATTTTTTATATTAATTAATATATATTTATCTTTTTATTTTTAATTTATAGATTATTTATATTTTGATATAATAACACAAAAATTGTATTTTTGGTTAATATTCAAATTCTATTATGTAATTTATTTTGATAAATTAATGGATTCTTCAAATAATTAATATTTTATTGAAATTTTTTTATATTATAATTTTTATCTAATATAAATGATCATATAATGATTATGAAGTAAAATTTCATTTTTATAAAGGGATGAAAACTGTAATTGTAAAAAAATCCCAAAATTTCTCAAAAAAGGATGATTTATGTTTTAAAATTGATAATTAACATATTTATAAAACAAAAAAAATAAAATGTATATTATTTTTGGAATTATAATGTTGAAATTATCCAGTGCTGACTTTTTTATAATTTTCCAAGATAGTCAAGGTTTCTTGTAAAAATTAAAAAACGTTATAAATATATGGTGCTTATAATGACATCTTAATACCCCAAAAATGAGGTGGTGAATATTATAAATTGTATGAATGAAATAATATATGTTTCCACTTTAAAATAATGTTATTTTAAATTTATTTGATAAATTTTACAAACCATTCATGAATCTTTAAAAAACAAGTAATTTCATTTAAGGTTGTAAAATCATTCCTTTAAGAACATAAGTCACTCAAAAATTAGAAAGGTTATTATATTTAGAATTTGGGCCCTCATACATATAATGAAATGAAAACCAACCCTCTTTGGATGAAAACAAGTAAATAAACCACAAGAATATTGGTGGTTTTTGGTCATTTTATTGTATTGTGTCCAAAACATATGTTTAAGAAATAATAAATAATCTCACACTCTTTTCCTATATAACCCCACACAAGATCTAATTTTTATTCACTGAAAACCAATTTAGAATGTTTTTACTCACCCAAAAAACCTATAGAGTCTTAACAAGCTTCCCTAAATCACTCAAAAATCTCCTCCCATGCATTTAGAATCGTCATCTCAAGGTAAGGGATCATCCACTCTCCTTTTTATTGAAGCACATCTTTTATGTAAAGCCTCTTAATTACCAATTTTCATATTGTAATGTGTTCTTAAATATCCCCCATACTATCTATTTGATGTACATGTTATGAGAGACTCATTTTAGTCTCATTAAACTCTTAAATGAACATTCATTTTCACCTGATACCATGATAAAGTATTGTAGGTGATCCTCTCTTTATACACATTATTCAAGTTTCCTCATTATATTATGACATTAATACAAAAAAACGAATTTTGTGATATGTTCTTCAATATCACCCTTATTTCCCATTTTAGGTCTAATGTATGATATAACACTTTCACTATCATCACCCCCCCATTATCATTCATACAACTCGTTATATTGATGAAGTTTCACCAGGATTTTCCATGCCAATCAATTTTGTAGAGAATACCCATACACATTTCCAATCAATGGTGTTCACCTTTATGAACATATAATTATTTATTGGGGACTAAATTAGATTTATTCTACACTCCTTTATCACTGAATAAAATATTATTATGAATGAACCCATGTTGTGTGATTTTTGTGGCACATATAAGCATGAGAATAAAATGAAAGTGACGGGTGCATCTTAAATTAAATATAAATCCAATACACTGCTTAATGTCATAGTTTTGTGAGATATAATTTAAGGGATTAAGAAGTAAACCAAATCAATCATGGGATTTTTTACAAAATTATTTATTGGATGTTAGTCTTGATATATGTTTATGATGTACTATTCTAAGTTGTTTCCACATTTCCCATGTTGCCTTTAGGATTATCATGTTATATCATGCCTCATTGTTCATGTTTATCATTATCAACCATTTCATTCCACATTTATTTCCATATTGCCTATGTTTTATTACTTACTCCATGTCATTTTGTGTTTATTCCCCTACTAGATATTATAGATCACCCACTTCTTATGTATGTGCCCAGGTTAACCCCATTTATTTTTAAGTATTAAGGAATAATATAATCTTGCTAAGGAAGTTTTCAATAAACATGATGTATTTTATTTTTTAAATTTTTATTTAATGTACTTAATTCTCAGTTAAACTTCAATTACAGATCATTTGGGTGGTATTAAAAATATTCTTATGTAATAAATCATAAAATAATGCGTAATAATTAACATGGTTGTCATAATTGGCATCAAAGGATATGTTTAGTTATAATTTTTATTAGGATTAGAAAACACTATAGAAAAAATTTGGTATAAAATAAATATAATAAAACTTAAACAGATTTTAGTAATGTATATATTAAGTGGTTTTCAAAAAAATATGTCCCTTTCTATATTTTTTATGTGGATGTTTCTTGGGCATAGATGTACATATGGGCGAAACTCGAAAACAACGCATTGAGCTAGACTTGACCGAGAACTTGTTAATGGAACCATGCCTTGATTCACACATGGTTTAACACATTTGGGGGGTATTCTTTTTAAAATTTAAAAGCTCATTACAAACCATTATTAAGAGAACAAAAATCCAAAATTATCATATGTTAGGAAATAGTTCGTGGGTAATGAAGGCCGAATCCTTTAAATTAATAATTTTTGAAATAAATTTCATTAATTTTTTATCCATTTAAATTCATTAAATTTATGTTTATATGATTAATAGTTTAAAAATAAGCATCCCTAGTTTTCCCTTTATTATATCTAATGGCCGAAAAGAAGAGAAATTAGTAAATAAAAAATATGAAGGGAAATGCTATTGATGCTTTAATGAGATACACAACCACATGGGATAAATAATAGTAAACATTATGGTGATGAAATCTCATCTCACTCGGGTTCTGAATTAAAACCTATATCCGGACTATATCCTAAGTACCCTAAAGAAACCACAAGCTGAAATTTAGACTTTTATGTTATAATGGCCTTTTAAATTCCATGCATCATTGGATCCCTAAATCACAGAACAATGGATCAATATCATTGGTAAGATTTTATCTGTCACTGAATATTCCAAGAAAGAGATGGTTATATTGGTCATCTATGATATTGTGGGAGAAGTGAATTATTGGAGGGAATTGATCAAGAATTTAAAGCATGAAGAAGATATCGAATGAATGGGATGGATTGAATTCCTGAATTATTTTTCAATAAATATTTTCCTCACAATCTCCAAATTAAAATAGAAGGGTTTTTCATTCCCTCATGAACAAATATGATGAATATTTTAGGGTGTATAAATAAAATTCACAATATTTTAGTGATTCACATCTAATTTTTTCTTTACCCATAAAATTAATAGATGGCCACTTCTTTGGTAGGAAAAATGAGTGTAAAAAAATAATTTTTTATCTAGGAAATTGAAAGATCTGAGAAACTTTTATGATGATCAATCAAATGTGAAATGGAGATTATATAATATCAATGGTATCATGGGGATAAGAAACTACTTGTAGATTTTAATTCTATTACTCTGATGGTGAAATCTAGCAGTGATAAGAAATTTCAACACTCCACATGTTAATGGTGTGGAAACAAGAACCATGGAAATTTCCTAATGGGGGAAAAGAAATGCTTTGGGTGTGGGAAGGAAGGACATATAGTTAGTAATATTAGACTAGAGAAACCCAATAATGCATTGGAGGAATGGAATTCCCTGATCTATGCTCATCACATTGTTCATTGATTCAAATACATGGAACTATGAAGCTTTAAAAACCAATTCCCTAAGACATGTGTTTTTTGAGACAACCAAAATCCTCCAAGGCATCATGTGTAGGATGTTTCCATAACAATTGTAGAGGTGGATCCAAAAAATGAAGTTCTGAAAGGAATTATAGTTATCCATTCTAGAATACGAAAAAAAAAAATTATTATAGTACTTCATATTCCTTCATGTAACACAAGTTTATTATAACTATTCAAAAACCACTATAAATCATGGAAGTAGAGTTGTCGGTGAAAACAAAAAAATGGGTCAATTATTGCATCCTGATTATAAAACTCATCCCTTGTCAAATTTATTGGCTGAACTTCCCAAAAAAACATTATGATACTACATTTTTTGTAATTTTATGTAATTATTGTTATGGATGGGATTTTCGTATATAGATCCGACATAAATTTCCCTAAGAATGAAATTATTCCCTATATCATGAATCAACCACCAATTATGAACAAGTTCAAGGAGGAGGATGAATCTTTCTTAACACCAATATGTCGATAATGGTTACTATTTCACTATGAGAATGTATATCTAGATAAAATGAATGATTCTATAGAAAATATACTCCCTAAATACATTCCCATTGTAATGCAATATGTCATATGTTTCATAAAAAAATATATAGTTACCATCATAGCAAAGAGATTGAATTATAGACCGTGTGTATACCTGGGGAATATTCAATATCCAAGAATCTATATAGATTTGTTGTAGTGGAACCTGAAAAGATTAAGAAACAACTATAAGATAATATGGATAAAGGGTTCTTGCACATAAGTGCTTCACATTTGGGCACACTAGTCATCATTTTCCAGGGGAAGGATCGTTCAATGCATGTTTTCCCTTATCATCATCAACTCAAAAATATCATGATAAATAAAAATTATCCTCTTCCATATATTGATAACTTTGTCTATTAGATAATGGGAGCACAATAATTCTTCAATGTGGATATTCATTCAGGATATTATCAAGGGTTAAAAAGGGGGATATCTCCATGACAAAATTCTAAACATGGAATGGGAAAATGATTTCATATTAATACAATTTATACTCTCTAATGCACCATCAATCTTCGTGGACATGATGAATAGAGTATTAACAGACCACAATGATGATATTATAAATTTCTCAAAAATTATGTTGTAACTTGAGGAAAATTTAAGAAATTCCTTCAATACCGTACGAATGGAGAAGATTTACGAAAGTTAAAAAAATTCAGTTTTGGATGAAAGAAGTCTCATTCTTGGGAAATATTATCACAAAAAAATTGGATATATTTGGACTCATTAAAGAAATAATCAATTTAAGGATGGTTGAGGCCAACATCTATGATAGAGATTCATGGTTTCCCTGTATTAGATGTGTACTACCAACAATTATTTATTAGATTATCATGATTATCAACCCCTCTAAACAGGTTAACTAGAAAAAGAGTCATGTTTCCCTAGAATGATGAATGTGAAGAGATAATCAAGGTTTTGAAAAAGAGTCATATCACTCAACATGTTCTCAGACTACCTAGATGTGAAGAAATTTTCTTATTATTCAGGGATTATTTGAATAATTTATTAGGCTATACGATAATGTAGATTCCCAAAGTGATATTATATCACTAATAGAAATTGAAATTTTACAAAATGAACAACCCAATACATGATCTAGATTTAGCTGTATTGATAATCACGTTGAAAATTTGGAGTCATTATCTCAAATGGGGGAAGTGTTAAATATATAAAAATCAAAAAAAAATCAAGTATATATTTACATAGAAAGAGAAAAATATGCACCAATAGTGATGGTTATAGTTTATCAAGGACAATGATTGCTCAATCAACTACTATCATGGGAAATCAAATAAATTGGAAGATTCTATATGTAGAAATGATCTAGACATTTTATCATTGATGATAATTAATAATTATCCTATCATATTACACCTAAAAAGAATGGATGTGGGAATCCTAATGGAAGGAACATCATCAATCCATTCACAATTGATTTCTCATAAGTCTATTCTTGAGAATATAAAGGATTATAAGTTATATTATTTGGGAATTCATAAGAATGTTCAGTCTATAAAAAAGGGAAATCCATAGAGTTCAATATTAATGAAGAAGGAGTTGTATGATTTGGTTCATGAATATTTCTTCCATAATTCATGAGTAAAATAAAGAGTTTTTAGATGATGCACATAGTTAAACATTCTCCATACTTCTATAAATCAATAGAAGGTATAGAGGTCTCTGAGAGTAATATTGATGGGATAAAATGAAGATGGATATCAAAAAATTTACATCACGATTTCTTGTATGTTAGAAGTTGAATGTTGAAAGGAAAAATACAAGGGGATGATGCCACCATTACCCACACCTACATAGAAATTTTAAAACAACACCATTGAATTTGTAACATTTATCCAAAATAAATCAATAAGAAATAATATTATATCCGTTATGGTGGATCATCTTACAAATACTCATCACTTAATTTTAATTCAAGTGGACTTCTCACTCTATCACCTTGTATAAATATACATTTGAGAAGTTTTAAGGCTTCTGAGAACACAACTATTATTATCTAATTGCGACCTATGTTTTACTTCCACATTCTAAAAATCTCACCTACACACACTAAATGCCGAGTTGAACATTAGAATCGGTTATCACCCTCAAACTAATTTCCATCCTGATCAGACTATCTAGAAACTCATTGAATTTTTGAGATAATGCTCAGTTAACATTAAAGGTGGTTGGGATCAACATCTTCCAATGATTGAATTCTCATACAATAATTGTTCAACTTGTGAATTCAAATGGATCCCTATGAATCCCTTTTTGGGAAAATATTTAGAATACCTGTATGTTGGTATTATGTTGAGGAACACAAACTTTTGGATCGTGAAATGGTTATGGAAATATCAGAAAAGATCACAACCATTCACAATCACATTAATGATTTTTTTATTTTAAAGAAGATATATGGTCAAAATGATCTACGAGAACTAGAGTTTGAGGTTGGAGACAATTTATTCCTTGACATATATCCATATAATAATGTCATGATATTTAGAAAGAATGGAAAGAATTGTCAATGATACATCGATCCTTTTGAGATCCTTGATCGCATCAGAGCGGTGGAAAATAGACTAACACTCCCACCTGATATATATCAAGTACATGATGTGGTCCACATATAACTCTTGATGAATTATATAATATACCCTTAAAATTTACTCAATATAGAGGTCATACCATTGGGTAATGATTATCCCTATGATGGGAAATCAGAGAAGATCAGAGATTTTAGAGATAATGTTATATAAAATAAGAAAATAAAAATTGTCACAATGTTGTGGAGAATAAAAAAAAATAGAAGAATAAATGTTTATACAGGAGGAGGTGATGAAACATAATTACCCACATCTATTTTAGTATCAAAAATTAGAATTTTGAGGGTGAAAATTTTAAAATATGCGGAATTTTAATGACCCAAACTACTATATATAAAATACCCTTTAGGGTTGAATAAATTCGGGTATATTGTATTATGGTTATTAAAAACACATAAACGTACATGGTTTAATTATATCATATCATATTTAAAATATCGTTCAGCATAATTACCATTGATAATAAATTAGTTGACCAGTGATCATAGGAAAACAATAAATATAGGGTTTTAAATAATCCAATTGACATAGAAAAATAATATGATAGTGATAACTGGTAATATCATAACCAGTGAAAACCATTTATCAAAACCTCTAAGGATGATAGAATCATTGGTATTTTCGTTGAATAATCCCAGTATGAGATCTAATAACATAATCATGAGAGAAACAATTTATGATAGTTGTTAAATATCATCAAGATCTTGACCCAAACCGTGAATGTTGAACCACACATTGAACGTATCATAGTCATACACCTTACTTTTAGAAAGTTAGCATGTTTATTAAAGGGATTTGTATCAAGACCCTAATAAAATAAAAATGTATATTTTGTAGAATAGTTCACCTATTTTTATCTTATTATTCCTACAATATAAATGATTTTTATTTTGATATAATAAAAAACAAATTATATTTTTTGGGTAATATTAAAATTGAAATAAAGAATTTATTTTGGTGAGTTAATGGATTTTTTAAAAAATAAAATTTTATTAAAATTTTATTATTTAATAATTTTTGTTAATATAAATGCCCATATAATATTTATGATGTCAAATATAATTTTTACAAGGATTTTAAAACTATTATTATAAAAAATTAATTATTTCTCAATAAATTATTGTTATTATTTTTGTAATGGCCCGGACCTCTCCGGTCCATTACTTTGTGAATATTGGTGTTGGAGGTGTTCCGGTAGGTCTAGGGGATTTATCCCCAACAATTTTCCAGTTTCCAGTTCTGTGAACTGTGTTTCTAATTTTATGAACAGTAACAGATCGGTCTCACAGATCGGTCTGACAGATTGGTCTCACAGATCGGTCTGACAGATCGGTTTCACAGATAGGTCTGACAGATTGGTCTGACAGATCGGTCTCACAGATCGGTCTGACATATCGGTCTGAAAGATCAGTCTCACAGATCGGTCTGACAGATCAGTTTCATAGATCGTTCTGACAGATCGGCCTGACAGATCGGTTTCATGTACAGTAACGGTGGGTGAACAGTGATTCCATATTCCTATATTTTTGCCCCTTTTGACGTTTCCTTTGATGTAAAATACATTTAAAGCCTTGTTTTAAGGGCTCTTAAGGCCGTTTCAAAGGCCATAAATCCTATATTAATTATTCCTAAGGCTTGGAATGTTTTACTTGGTCAAACCATGTGGGTTAATGCGATCCGTTTTTAATGGAGAATTAAGCGCATCTTAAACCATCGCTCCATTAAATATTTAAATGGGACAAGTTATCATTCTCTTTTTTTTATTCATCTTTGTTCTCGGCTACATGACGCTAGAACCATTCAACCCTTTCCGTAGGATTTTCACAATCAAACCCTACTCCTCCGATTGGTTTCGCTCTATTTTTGGTGCAACTGAGCTGTGTCGGTGAATCTTCTATATAAGGTATGTTTTATCGACGTTACTTTGGGGATCATCTTCTCTTTTTCTCCTTTCCATATTATATCATGTAATCTCCATGCTTCTAAAGGGTTTTTCTTGGGGTTTGGTTGGTTCTGTCGTACCGTGGCATCCTCGGGTGGATGATGTTGTCACGAGAGGAGGATTGTGACCCGTTGTGTGGATAAAGAATGTTAATAACTCTTCAAGGTAGGGGATTCATGGATTCTCTAATTGTATATGTGCAATCCTAGAATTTTCATGATTTATCCCTTTTGGATCACAATGAAATTGACCTAATTAAATACATGAACCGGATTAAAAGAATTGGTTGATTGCATGTTGTTGCTTTGTACCATGATAACGGTTTGCCTCATGTTTTTCTAGATATAGTGATATCTATGTTTTCTTTGATTAGTTGTTCGTTCTTGATGGAAATTGATAATGAACGTAAAGCTGGAATTAATTGTTAATTAATTGGATAAATATAAAGAGGCATGTAAATGAATCTGGTCGTTACCGTTGTTGTAGTTGTTCTAATTTGAGGTTAATAAAATCAGGGAAGTAAGCATGGTTATTTAATTATGATAGCTTACTGATTAGATATTCCATAATTTGAACATGCGAATAACAAATCTGCTAATTCAATATGGATTAAAGAACAGATTGTGTGATAATTTCTTAAAGGGTTCTGAGTTACCCTCTTGATTGTTAAAGGGCCAAGAGCCCATTGATGTGATTGTTTTTTTCCTGCTACTTGTCATGTGATGTGACCCTGGAGGGGTGTTGTGATATGTGGAGGCATGGAGGCCTTGTGGTTGTGGCAGTGGATGATGCCTAGAGTGGCGAGATGCATCAGTTTATGCATGTGGGTGTCGGGGAGGACACCAGGGGTGATTGAATGGCTGGATGTTGGTGGTTTTGTTAGGTTGTTTATCTATTTTACTTTTCCCCACTGCTTAGGCGGCTGGTCTTTCTTACCCTCCTTCCGATGGAGGCGAAGACACGCGGGGTATGCCACATGCTTTCTGTGTTTAGCCTCTCGAGGGAGAATGGGTCTATGCTCTTGCTATAGGCGGTAATACTCGACGAGTAGTATATCCACTCACCGTGTTGAGCACCCTTTGGGTTTAGTAGCATATGATGCCTTTCTAGAATGCCTGGGAATATGGGAAAGTAATTCTGAAATGAAAGTTTGATTAAATGGTGATAATCCACGGGGATGGAGATTCTGGAATTTAAAGGTGATGTGAATCTTAAAAGGAGCAGTTGATTTTGAATGTGATGCCAATTCAGTTTAATGTGAAATTGTTCATGGTTAATTAATGTTTAAAGAATTAATTAATGTATAGTGGAACTGATAAAATGAGAATGGATTAATATAATAAATCTCTTCAAATGTTTGTGTGCTTATAGGATACCTAGTCTTAGAAGTAGCAGTCTGGGGTCTGAGAGACGTTAGCTGCAGTTGTATCTAATACTAGGTAATTCCCATAATGTGGATGTGAGTTACATATATATTCTGTACTTTTTGTGTTTCTATACGCTACTGCACCCTGTCGGTAAGGGAAACTGATACCCCGGGGATTCTGAGCCCTGGGATGGTGTTTTCCCCAACATTCTGATGGGAGGTCGAATGGCTGACTACCCCCTTGGGCCCCACTCTCTTCTCTTGGTAGATACATGTGCCAACAGGCACAATAGTTAGTTTCCCCATATATGTGTGTAGAGGGATGTAATGGGTTGTGGTTATTTCACACAAATATATTCTAGATATAGTATCCTATGGACTACTATAGGTGTAACGTGTATAGGCTGTGATGGCTTGAGGATCCCTACTCGGTGTATGGGTTATAATAGCTTGAGGTATAATACCCGATGTATGATACACATTATGCGGGCTATGGTGGCTCCCGGAACTTACCTGGTTGCTTCTGATTGGGAGGATGGTGTGTTGCTTCGCCCAAGAGTCTGTGGGCAAGCCTTTTTGGTGCACGAGGTGCAGATTGTGGATCTTAGCCTAGGTGACTGTGGGCAAGCATTGGAGAGAGATGCACATGACGTATGTCATTGGGTCAAAGAGGAAAAATAGTGTGGAAGTAGTAGCGGGGTACCCGTGATATTCATTATTATATGATATATTCTTGTATGCGTTACTTGGTGAGAGTAGCCATGGTGAGGTTGGGAACTTAGTATACCTGTTTAGGTGACGAGTTAGTTTCACTTGTTGTTCACTAGGCTTTAGCATGCTTTCTTTACTTTTGCACGAGAGGATTGGGGAGGATCCTACTGAGTATACTGTTATACTCACCCTATGTACATATAAACTGTTTTTCAGGTCACTTGGAGCAGGTTGGAGATCAAGCTGGTTACTACTAGCTTGTGGTTGGAGGAGAAGCTATTCGGGCTTGTGGTCGCTGTCGTTTTACTTTCTTTTGGGTACTTTTAGTTTCCCCTTTCAGTTTTAGTACTTTTGCATGACATTTCATATATGTACTTGGATTTCATTTATATTTCAGTTCTGAGTTGGAGTTGATTGGTGTATATTCTATCTCTCTCTTCTGCATGTGTTCTCTTAGAGGGTAATGCCTCCCATTTGTGTGTTTATTATACCCTCGGTGCTAGTCGCCAACCCGGGGCCTACTCGAGGCGGGACTCGGGGGGTCATTCTCTCTCTTCTCACATTACTGGCCCATGAGGGGTAAACTTTGTCGGGAGGGGGTCGTGACAGAGTGGTATCAAAGGTCTGGTTGAGGGATAGGATAGAGTTTAGATTTAGACACAGGTGAGGATGCATGGGATGGTAGGGCAACAATGTCATTCATGTTTACCAAGTGGGGTAAACACTGGATACCGGTAGAGACATAGACGTTTAGGGACCCCTATGATCTTTTGCACGAACCTTTAAGTTTATGATGGCTACTAAACAAAGTGATACTGGTTGTAGGGTAGAGACCTAGGAATGGATCATGCATCATTATTCTTTGCGCCTGTGTTTGAATGGGTAGACCTTGGGATAGGTTAACCTTTAATTAATAAAAGAAATCAATTAATTCATTAATGTTGAGTCTTCCATATTCCAGGCTTAGGAGCTCTAATAGTTTTTATTTTACAGGTATGGCTCCAGGTCGACGTCCTCATCAAGTTTGCGCAGAAGATGTCCAGCAGGCTGTTCCAGCGGATCATCGCTGGGTACAGGTTGACGAAGATGACACTTGGAGGAAGACACTCCGACAGTTTCAGCGCCAGAGTCTACAGAAGTACGAAGGCTCCGTTTCAAATTAAGTCACAGAAGACTGGTTGGAGGAGGTCGAGATAGGATTTAGTTCGATTCGTGCTTGGAAGCAACACTGGGTGTCCTTGGTTGTGACGATGCTTCATGGAGCAGCAAGGCAGTGGTGGTTCTTGTTCCTCAGGGATCGTGGGGAGTCAACAATCTCATTATAGGAGTTTCGAGACAGGTTTAGAGTTGAGTTTCTTTTATCAACTTCGAAGGCATCCAGTCAGCAGGAGATTCTTACCCTTCGATAGGGGGCCTCCAGTGTTCGGGAGTTTTGAATCTATTTCAGGAACCTTCTACGATATGCTTCAGACCTGTTACCAGATGAGGAGGCCAGGGCGAGACATTTCGAGGAGGATTTGCATCTAGAGATCCAGTGCCAGGTCACCCCATTTATGCTGAAGACATATCTCGAGATGCAGGAAAGGGCAGAGGTTGTTGATAGGACTTTGGCCAGGACTGGATCGTCACGAGAGGGGAATCATCATGATTCCTCACGAAGCAGAGCTGTGGTCTGGGGTTCCCGGTTTTTAGGGAAGAAGAGTTTCTGTTCACCTGGGGGTAGGTCCCAACCCTTTCCATATCATTTCTCCAGAGGCCGCAACTCTCAGCCCTATGCCAAGGGATCAGGTGCTTGTTTTTCTTATGGTGGTCGTGGTCATCAGCAGCGGGAGTGCCTGACTTTTTAGAGCAGTCAACGTGCAACGGGCGCTCTGCTCCAGGTTCCTCCGTTGAGGAAGTTCCAGCCGAGGCAGCAGAAGCAGGTTGCACCAGCTTTAGATCACTAGAGGGTAGATGGACCAGGCAGAGGAAAACCCCATGACACTCCCCGTCCTCAGAGAGCAGAGCGCGGCCATGGTGGTGGTCATCATCAGGGTTAGAGAGGTGATGGAGGAGGTCGTGGTCAGCTTCATGCTCTAGCGTTGCCAGCCCCAGGCGAGCTATATGTTGTTCTAGGTACCCTTTGCTTGTTTTCTACCTTGGTGTATTCCTTGTTTGATTCAGGAGCAACACACTCTTTCATATCACCTACCCTTGTCCATGCTTTGGGACTTGAGGTAGAGAGGCTTCCAGTGCCCTTGGTGTTGACTACGCCAGTTGGAGGTCGAGATGACTTGTTTGAAGTATGTAGAGACTGTGATCTAGTCTTGGGGAAACACCTCTCTTGTGGAGATTTCCTATGTTTACGAATACAACCATATGATGTCATCCTCGGCATTGATTGGTTGTATTCGGTGTAGGCTATTGTGGATTGCTACAAGAAGAAGGTAGTTTTCATTGATGCAGATGGGGAGAAAGTGGTGTTTGTGGGTGAGCGAGATCCTCAGACGAGATATAGACGAGTACAATCCTTATCATCCATGATAGATGAGATGATGCTGAGTTCTTCAGAGGTTCAGTAGTTGGCGCTTCCTAGGGTCGTAGAGGAGTACCCTGATGTCTTTCCAGAAGAGGTTGTAGCGTTACCCCCTCGAAGAGAGATCGTGTTTGGGATCGAGCTACAGCGAGGAGCATCTCCTATCTCTATGTCTCCGTATAGGATGGCCCCTTATGAGTTACGATAGCTACGTATACAGCTTGATGGTCTGTTGTAGTGCAGTTTTGTTCGACCAAGTGTGTCACCGTGGGGTGCACCAGTTTTCTTGGTGAAAAAGGCTGATGGCAGTTTGCGGTTGTGCGTCGATTATCATCGATTAAACAAGGTGACAATAAAGAACCGCTATCCTCTCCAGAGGATTGGGGACTTATTTGATCAAATGAAGGGTGCAAGTTGGTTCTCAATGATCGACTTGTGGTCAGGATATCATCAGATGCGTGTAAAGGATGAGGATATCCCAAAGACTTCTTTCTGTTGTCGTCATGGGCATTATGAGTTTGTTGTAATTCCATTCGGCATGACAAATTCTTTAGCTGTTTTCAGGGGGTTGATGAATGTTGTGTTCCATGAATTCATGGACATGTTTGTTGTGGTTTTCATCGACAAAATACTTGTATACTCCCCATCTGAGGAGGAGCATGCAGAGCATCTACGAGCCGTTTTGGTAGTTCTTCTCCAGCATCAGTTGTTTGGGAAGTTGTCGAAGTGTGAGTTTTGGGCTCGAGAAGTTCGTTTCTTGGGGAATGTTGTGTCCCAACATGGAGTAGCTGTGGATCCATCGAAGATAGAATCAGTGGTGTCTTGGGAAGCTCCCAAGACCGTGTCAGAGGTGCGATGTTTCCTTGGTCTCGCAGGATATTGTAGGAGGTTTGTAGCCAATTTCTTCTGTGTTACGACTCCTCAAACAGATTTGACCAGGAGTTATCAAACGTTCATATGGACTAATCAGTGTCAGAGAGCTGTCAAGTATCTAAAAGAGAAGTTGGTAAGTGATCCAGTCCTTTGTCTTCCAGCAGAGGGAGTCCAGTTTGTTGTTTTCTATGATACGTCACATCTAGGGCTAGGTTGTGTTCTCATGCAGCAGAGGTCAGTTGTTTCTTATGGGTCTCAGTAGTTTTGTCCCCATGAACGCAACTATGACACCCATGATATTGAGTTGGGATCCATAGTGTTTGCTCTGAAGTTGTGGAGACATTACCTCATTGGTGAGCACTTTGTGGTTTTAACCGATCTTGAGAGTTTGAGGTATGTTTTCTCCAAACATGACTTGAACTTGAGGCAGCGTCGATGGATGGAGTTCTTGCAGGAATACGACTTTGAAATATCATATACACCTAGAAAAAGGCATGTTGTAGCTGATGCACTGAGCCGAAAGTCACGTAATGATGTTTTCCTTGAATCTGGTGATTCCTGGAGAGTGATGGAAGAGCTATCAGCTTTGCATCTTAATATGGGAGATTTTGGGGGTAGAGGTTGTCTTTTCCAGATGACAGTGCAGTCATCCATGACGCAGAATTTGGAATAGTCTCATTTGGGTGATCTAGAGGTGGAAGTTTGGAGAGACAGAGTTGTTTGTGGTGAGGCCCCTAATGGTTGGTCGGAGGATGAACAACACCGAGTGTTGTATCATGGCAGGCTTTTTGTTCCCTTGGCGATGCACGAGATGGTTCTCCGAGAGTTCCATAGTTAACCCATGGCAGTACATCCTGGTGTGACAAAGATGTACCGATCCTTGAGGAGTATGTTTTGGTGGTTGGGGCTAAAGAGTGCGGTTGCAGAGTGTGTGTCTCGATGTTTAGTCTGCCAGAAGGTGAAGGATAAACATCGTGTTTCTGGTGGTCTTCTCCAGCAATTAGAGATTCCTCAGTGGAAGTGGGAGGACATCTCAATGGACTTTGTTACAGGTTTACCTCGAGCTCTACGAGGACCTGATGCTATATGGGTGGTAGTGGATCGTTTAACAAAATTGGGCCACTTCATAGCGATCAAGGAGTCGAGCTCAGTGGAATTTTTGTCGAGGCAATATCTAGAGGAGGTAGTGAGACTTCATGGAGTAACTAGGACGATCATTTCTGATCGAGATCCTCGTTTTACCTCCAGGGTGTGGAGAAGTCTCCAGCATGCGTTTGGCTCTCAACTGTGCCTTAGCACTGCTTTTCATCCTCAAACGGATGGTCAGACAGAGAGAACCATCTAGACTCTTGAAGACATGTTGCTCTCTTGTGTTATTGATTTTGGAGGTTCATGGATGAAGCACTTACCCTTGGTAGAGTTATCTTACAATAATAGTGTTCACTCTACCATCGTTATGGCGCCGTTTGAAGCCTTGTATGGCTGGCCATGCCGTTCTCCGTTGTGCTGGACTGGGGTCGGAGAGTCAGCAATTCTTAGACCAGAACTAGTTCAGAATACAACAGAGATGGTTCATGTGATTCATGAGAGGTTGAAGACAGTTCACGATCGTCAAAAATCATATACTGATCAAAGAAGGAGACCCTTAGAGTTTAATGTTGGGGATCATGTGTTTCTGAAGGTGACTCCCCGTCGTGGGCAGCGAAGGATTGGTCGTGGAAGTAATATTTCTCCCCGGTTTGTTGGGCCTTTCGAGGTGTTAGCTCATGTTGGAGATGTGGCGTATCGAGTAGCACTCCCCCCTCAGATGAGTCAGATACATGATGTTTTCCATGTATCACAGCTCTGTCGTTATCTTCATGATGAATCTCATGTTATCGATTGGGGAGAGATCGATATTGATGATGATGCAACCTTCGAGGAGTGACCTGTGGAGATCCAAGACCACAAGGAGAAGCTGTTGTGTGGGCGTTCTATCCCCTTAGTTCATGTCTTGTGGCGACACGGTTGCATGGAGGAGAGTACTTGGGAACGCGAGTCAAAGATGCGTGTTCAGTACCCAGAGCAGTTTTAAGTTGTTGTGCTGAGTTTTATTTGATCCTTTCTTTTATGTAACTTATATGTGATGTTATTACTAAATGTTATGGATATGGTTTGTTTATTCCCATACTCTCAGATGTCGTAGTTTTGTTCCAACTTTCTAACAACTCAGGGTGGTTTTCCCCTGAATGGTATCTTATGTGGTGGTTGTTCGGACCCCTCTTTTCCTCAGGTTGGTTTTAAATTCTCAAGGATGAGAATGTTTTGAGAGGTATCTGATGTAATGGCTCGGACCTCTCCGGTCCATTACATTGTGAATTTTGGTGTTGGAGGTGTTCCAGGAGGTCAAGGGGACTTATCCCCAACACTTTTCCAATTTTCAGTTCTGTGAACAGTGTTTCATGTTTTATAAACAGTAACAGATCAGTCTGACAGATCGGTCTTACAGATAGGTCTGACAGATCGGTTTTACATATCGGTCTGACAGATCAGTCTGACAGATCGGTCTGACAAATCAGTCTCACAGATCAGTCTGACAGATCGGTCTGACAGATCGGTCTGACAGATCGGTCTGACAGATCGGTCTGACAGATCGGTCTCACAGATCGGTCTGACCGATCGGTCTCACAGATCGGTCTGACCGATCGGTTTCACAGATCGGTCTAACAGATCAGTTTCACAGATCGGTCTGACAGATCAGTTTCACAGATCGGTCTGACAGATTGGTTTCACAGATCGGTCTGACAGATCGGTTTCATGTATAGTAACGGTGGGTAAAGAGTGTTTCCAGATTCCTACAGTTTTCCCCTTTTGACATTTCCTTTGATGTAAAATACATTTAAAGCCTTGTTTTAAGGGCTCTTAAGGTCGTTTCAAAGGCCATAAATCCTATATTAATTATTCCTAAGGCTTGGAATGTTTTAATTGGTCAAACCGCGTGGGTTAATGTGATCCATTTTTAATGGAGAATTAAGCGCATCTTAAACCATCGCCCCATTAAATCTTCAAATGGGACAAGTTATCATTCTCTTTTTTTCTTCTTTATTCTCGGCTACGAGATGCTAGAACCATTCAACCCTTTCTGTAGGAGTTTCACAATCAAACCCTACTCCTCCGATTGCTTTCGCTCTGTTTTGGATGCAACCGAGTTGTGTCGGTGAATCTACTATATAAGGTATGTTTTATCGACATTCCTTTGGGGATAATCTTCTCTTGTTCTCCTTTCCATATTATATCATTTAATCTCAATGATTCTAAAGGGTTTTTCTTGGGGTTTGGTTGGTGCTGTCATACCGTGGCATCCTCGGGTGGATGCAGTTGTCACGAGAGGAGGATTGTGACCTGTTGTGTGGATAATGAACGTTAACAACTCTTCAATGTAGGGGATTCATGGCTTCTCTAATTGTATATGTGAAATTGTAGAATTGGCATGATTTATCCCTTTGGATTACAATGAAATTGACCTAATTAAATACTTGAACCATATTAAAAGAATTGGTTGATCGCATTTTCTTGCTTTGAACCGTGATAACGGTTTGCCTCATGTTTTGATAGATATAGTGATATCTATGTTTTCTTTGATTAGTTGTTCGTTATTGATGGAAATTGATAATGAAAGTAAATCTGGAATTAATTTTTAATTAATTGGCTAAAGATAAAGAGGAATGTAAATGAATCTGGTCATCGTTGTTGTTGTAGTTGTTCTAATTTGAGGTTAATAAAATTAGGGAAGTAAGCATGGTTATTTAATTATGATAGCTTACTGATTAGATATTTGGTAATTGGAACCTGTGAATAACAAATCTACTAATTCAATATGGATTAAATAACAGATTGTGTGAGAATTTCTTAAAGGGTTCTGAGTTACCCTCTTGATTGTTAAAGGGCCAAGAGCCCATTGATGTGATTGTTTTTTTCCTGCTTCTTGTATTGTGATGTGACCCTGGAAGGGTGTTGTGATACGTGGAGGCATGGAGGCCTTGTAGTTGTGGTAGTGGATGATGCCTAGAGTGGAAAGATGCATCAGTTTATGCATATGGGTGTCGGGGAGGACACTAGGGGTGATGGAATGGCTGGATGTTGGTGGTTTTGTTTGGTTGCTTATCTGTCTTACTTTTCCCCACTGCTCAGGCAGCTGGTCTTGCTTACCCTCCTTCCGATGGAGGTGAAGACACGTGGGGTATGCCACACGCTTTTCCGTGTTTAGCCTCTCGAGGGAGAATGGTTCTATGCTCTTGGTATAGGCGGCAATACTCGATGGGTAGTATATCTACTCACTGTGTTGAGCCCCCTTTGGGTTTAGTAGCATATGATGCCTTTCAAGAATGCCTGGGAACATGGGAATGTAATTCTGAAATGAAAGTTTTATTAAATGGTGATAATCCACGGGGATGGAGATACTGGAATTTAAAGGTGATGTGAATCTTAAAAAGAGCAATTGATTTTGAATGTGATGCCAATTCTGTTTAATGTGGAATTGTTCATGCTTAATTAATGTTTAAAGAATTAATTAACGTACTGTGGAACTGATAAAATGAGAATAGAGTAATCTAATAAAGCTCTTCAAATGTTTGTGTGCTTATAGGATACCTAGTCTTAGAAGTAGAAGCCTGGGGTCTGAGAGACGTTAGCTGAAGTTGTATCTAATACTAGGTAATTCCCATAGTGTGGATGTGGTTACATTTATATTCTGTACTTTTTGTGTTTCTATATGCTACTCAACCCTGTCGGTAAGGGAAACTGACACCCTGGGGATTCTGAGCCCTGGGAGGGTGTTTTCCCCAACATTCTGATGGGAGGTCGAATGGCTGACTACCCCCTTTGGCCCCGCTCTCTTCTCTTGGTAGATATATGTTCCAACAGGCACAACAGTTACTTTCCCCATATATGTGTGTAGAGGGCTGTAATGGCTTGTGGTTATTTCACACACATATATTCTGGATATAGTTTCCTGTGGACTACTATAGGTGTAACGTGTATAGGCTATGTTGGCTTGAGGATCCCGACTCGGTGTATGGGCTATATTGGCTTGAGGTATAATCCCTGATGTATGATACACGTTATGCGGGATGTGGTGGCTCCCGGAACATACCTGGTTACTTCTGGTTGGGATGATGGTGTGGTGCTTTGCCCAGGTGTCTGAGGGAAAGCCTTTATAGTGCATGAGGTGAAGATTGTGTAGCTTAGCCCAGGTGACTGTGGGAAAGCATTGGAGAGAGATGCACAAGACGTATGTCATTGGGGAAAAGCGGAAAACCAGTGGGGAAGTGGTAGTGGGGTAGCCTAGATATTCATTATTATATTCTATATTCTTGTATGCGTTACTTGGTGAGTGTAGCCATGGTGAGGTTGGGAACTTAGTATACCTGTTTAGGTGACGAGTTACTTTCACTTGTTGTTCACTGGGCTTTAGCATTCTTTCTTTACTTTTGCACGAGAGGCTTGGGGAGGATCCTACTGAGTATACTGTTATACTCACCCTATGAACATATAAACTGTTTTTTAGGTCACTTGGAGTAGGTTGGAGATCAAGCTGGTTACTACTAGCTAGTGGTTGGAGGAGGAGTTGTTCGAGCTTGTGGTCGTTGTCGTTTTACTTTCTTTTGGGTACTTTTAGTTGTAGTACTTTTTCATGACATGTCATATATGTACTTGGATTTCTTTTATATTTCAGTTCTTAGATGGAGTTGATTGGAGTCTATTCTATCAATCTCTTCTGCATGTGTTCTCTTAGAGGGTAATTCCTCCCATTTGTGTGTTTATTATACCCTCGGTGCTAGTCGCCAACCCGGGGCCTACTGGAGGCGGGACTCGGGGGTCATTCTCTATCTTCTCACATTTCCAGCCTAGGAGGGGTACACTTTGTGGGGAGGGGGTCATGACAATTTTAAAAGTGAAAATATAAATATTTAGAAAATTATTTAGATGAAAATAAATATTATTTTTTTGAATCATAATTTCAAAATTATCCAACTCGGTGTTTTCCTTATTTTTCTGGGACAATGAAATTATCAGGTCAAAATTAAATATGGTATAAATATATAATGTGTATTATGACATTATAATCCCCCAAAATTGATCTAATGATTTATATAAGTGGTACCCACCTCCAAATATATGTATCCACTTAAAATATTCTGATTTTATGTTTATTTTATTATTTTTCTAAATCATTTATGAATCCTACAAAACAATAATTTATTTTGTGGTTTAAAATTCATTTATTTAAGAACATGAAAAACATCCACATCATCAAATGTATCATATTAATATGTTCAACACTTATCCTTATGAAATAATTAAAAAAACCCCTCCTTGGAAAATAAATGTAAATAATCAATGAGAAGGTTTTTTGTTTGGGTTATTTTATTTTATAGTGTCAAAAACCAATGTTAGGGAAATAATAAAGGAAACCCCTCAATTTTTCTTTATAAACCCAAAAAAGATCTGAATTCCCTCAACTAAAAATACATTGAGCACATCCTTACTCTGCCACCCCATCCCTAGATTCCTTCCAAGGTTCCCTCGTGATCTATAAAATCTCCCCCAAGCAATTAAAATCACCCACTCAATGTATGATATCCCTCACTCTACTTTTTTCAAGCACTTATTTTATGTTATGAATAATATTATTTCATATTGGTATGTGTTATTAAATATACCTCTTATATTTAATTTGATATATAAATTATTATATAGTTCATTCATTTTCATTAATCCCTCTAGTAAACCATTATTTACACCAATTACCATGATGAAGTTTATTAAGGGATCAATTCATTATCCTCTTTATTCAAGATTGTTCCTTATATTATGTATCCATATCCAATTTATAATGATGGGATCTATTCATAAAAATTCCCCTAATAATCCACTTTATGCCTAAATGATAATATACCCCATGTACACTTCTGAATACCACCCATGAACATTCATAAGACCTGTTATACTACCCAAATATTTCCGCAATTTTCCATGCCAAATAATTGTGTTGTGAATACTTTTCCCCATTTCATATCAAGGGTGTTCAACATTATGGAAATATACTTATTGATTTTCTAGTTACATAGATGTATTCCGCACTCCTTGATCATGGAAAAAATATTATGAAGAATAAATCCATGTTGTATGCTCTCTGTTAAAAACATAAGCATTATAATAAAATGAATGTAATGGGTGTGCTCAGAATTATATAGTGCTCCAATTTATTAGGTTATTTTTTAACCCCATGACATGTCATGAAATTTATTTTAGATTGAACCTAATAAATCACATGGATTTTCCATTATTATTTCATCACTGTTATCCTTGAAATATCTTTATGATTAAGTGTTTTATGTTGTTCACACATTTCCCATGTTGGCTTCTTTATTATTCTGTTATATCATGTACCATTGTTCCTGTTTAAGAATTCACACCCATTTTATTCCCTATTTATATTCTTATTCTCAAACATGTATTAGTTTCATCAATTTATGGATTTTTTTTCTTACTTGGATTTATAGCTCACCACATCCACACATATGTCCCCAGGATATCCCGTGAAGTTTTATGTATGAATGAAATATATGTTGTTGTGAAGATGATTTTCATAAAAAATATTTATTTACTATTTTATATTGTTCTGTAATTTAACTATTTACCAATGAAACTAGTATTCCTAGTCCTATGGGTGTTATTATGTGTAACCATATATAATAAATCATGAAATAATGTCTAATAAAGAGGAGTTTATCAAAGACAGTGGTTGGAAGAAACCTTATGGGATTATATGATATCAAACAAAACACCTATATGAATAATAAAATACTGAATATTTATTGGAAACTTCTTCCCCATCATATATAATTATACCACAAGGTGTACTAGTTTGTGAGAGATATAAATTTAGTCATAAGAAGAGAGATAAAAGTAAAGATATTTCAACTAAAAAACCTTATGTGATTGGAATAAAATCATTTTTAAATTATGAAAGTGACAAAGAGAGATCAAGAGTAGCTCATGATATTATCATCCAACCCAAATAAATATATATTGGAGATCATTTTTAAATATGTAATCCTTGAATCAATTTGATGTTTGGTGAACATAATTCTAGAAGAGAAGTCTCATATATAGTCACTCATGTGTATTATTTTTGTTCTTTTCAGGTTTGGAATGAAGGATAAGATATATCATTCACTATTAATAAAAACCAGATGAAGACATCCTAGTGGAACCTTCCACAGGATCAAATAGAGAAGATCACACTCAACCAAATTATTTATCAATATATTATATTAAGTTTTACCTTTATTTATCATTTATTTACATGATTTAATTATATAAAAATTCCAAATTACTCTAAAATATTCTTTTATTCATTCATAAATCTATATTATTTAACTATAGAATAGGGAATAATTATTTTTAAGTATTTTAATATTTATGTTCTTTAAAATTTTTGTGTTTATTAAATTTTTTATTTATTTTATTTTCAATATTTAAATGTTTTTTAATCATCCATACTTTAATGAATATAATATCTATTATTGAAATCCATAACAATGATTTAACCATTTATACCATGAAACTAAAAATAAATAGAATTTAATAATTACATTCTATATTGTTAAAATAATATTAAATTTTAAAAAATGACCACTTTTTTATCCCATGCTGCATATCACTATCATTTCCTAAAAAAACCCTTCCATATAGGTTAATGCACCGTTTTCGATATATAATTTATATTCACCACATTTATTTAAGGAACCGAACCATGGTTTCACTAACCAGTATTTGATTTCATTCTACAAAGAACCTACGAGATTAATGTACTTGTGTTAACAATTAATAAGGTGGTTATTTTATTTTAAAATTAATATTTTTCAATAAATTAATTTTCATGTTGGCTTACATGTAGAGTTAATTATCACATCCCATCGTTTTAATGAACATCTTGATAGTTATCCACATTAAAATCCATTTTCATAATCTACACTATGTTAAGAATTAAAAATGCATGATATAGTATAATATAAGTATATAAAAGCTATCTCGTGGTGTGATACATACTTTATTTATGATTATTTGGTTGGAAAATCTGAATAAAATAATTTTTTACTACTAATACAAGTAGTTCCTTTCTATATTTATTAGTGGAATTCCAAAAAATTACTCATCTATATTTCTTCAAAAAAATACATCAAAATTCATTTTTTATGAATATTCAAATGAAAATATATAATTGAAGGTAATTTCAGGTAATTCAAATCAATTATGTGACATCTAGATAACATCAAATACCTTTGGAAATAATATTCGGTATAGTTTTAATATATCCCTCAAAAATTCAATTCCATTTATGGTAATTCAGGGTATATAATGTTTTTCTTAAATATTCATGTTGCATAATTTACACTAAAAATTCAATGATGATTCGAAATTATTTTCAACAGATTATATTTTGGTGGATACCATTAATGAGTTAGGGTTATAATAATTCAATTTAGATTCAAAATGAACCAACCCCTCTTAATTATGCCTTGACATTTTTTCTTTTTAAAACCATCTAAATTAAATCCACTAAAATCCCATTAAATTAAATATGATTAAAAAATTAATTACCTCATATTGGGTGGAGATATTATAATATTTCAATAAAGTGGTGAATAATTCATGTGTATGGGGTATAAAACAAATATTTAATATATAAAATTCTGTGTTAAGGTAAAATTCATGTACGGTATGTGTTTTATGTTTAGGGAGAATAAATAAAGTAAAAACATATTTAATCAACTAATTGGAGAATATGAAATAATATTTTGTTCCATGGTATTTTTTGTTACTTGGTGTCAAATTATTGTGCATCATAGGTCTGTGTTGTAAATCTACTTTGATTTGATTTTAATGCATACTTATCCGAGATTCCAAGAGTTATGTGAGGTGAAATTGATAGAGATGATATTTTAAATACTTTGTTAGTGTATTTCAGTGATTTCCACCCCACCATTTTATCTTATAATTTTAAATTACATATTTAATTATTTTAGTAGAATATTGAGATAAATATTTAATATTTCATAATTCCTGAATTTTTACAATTTTTATCTTTGCGGGTTTGAAACATTAAATTTAAAAAATGATACAAATTAAAATTTTATTTTTTTCTAAACATATGTTTTTTGTGTGCTTCATTAAATTAAACTATTCCAAGTATATATTAAAATGTTAGTTGGCCCAAAAATATTAATTAAAAATGTAAGATGGGTGGTCTTTAAAAATATATGTACTCTTATTAAATGAGGCATGACAGTAGATAAAAAAATTAAATTGAGTGTATTAAATTTTTTAATCAAATAGTACTCTATGACAATTTTTTGAACTAAATTCCATGTAAAAATTCGGTATTTGTGGTAGTCTATGCACGCATCGAAGTACAAGAAGATTCAAAAATATTCATTATGTAATGGAAATCTTCAATCACATGGGAATACCTTTTTATACATGGGTCTAAATGACCATATAGTTTGAGGGAAGAAATAGAAAATTATTTTTAACTACATAAAATAACTAACATCCTCATCATTTCAAGGTATTCAAGGAAAATTAAACAAAAAAAGTAAATGTATAAATCTATGTAGGAAAGAAATTTACATCACTTAGGCTTTTTAATTTTTTTTCAAAGTAATTTATTTCTATTTTCATCACCATTATTCTATTCCCAAATTTGTAAGGGTAAATTTTTTATTGATTGGGTAGGGGGTGTTTTCTTTTTGTAATTATTTTTTTTATTCTCAATGAAAAAAGTCATTATCTATTTTGAATTGGTTTTAATACATTGTAGCAGTTCTAATTGTCTAATGAGAATTTGTGTGATTTTAACTTTTTTTATCAATTATTGATTTTGTTAATGATATATTTTCACCCTCCTCGAGATTTTTTAATCATATAAGATGGAAAATAATATTCCTTCGTGATAATATACTCTTTGATATGAAGTATGTGTGGGAGGGTTAGTGAAAACTCTTAATTATTTTAGAAGAATCAGAATCGATCATATATATAGTATGTCAAGTAAATATATTTAATGGATCACATATAAACATTCCAATGATGATAGAGAAAAATTTTATTTTACAAAATAATATCCTCTCTAAAACTTTTCAACGAAGGGTTGGAGAGGAACCACTCAAGGATCATATCACTTATCATTTAATAATAGAAAATGTTGAGTAAAATAAGAGCCATGATAGCATGGAAATTGAAAAACCAACACAAGAATGTTCACCATTATCATATAACTATTATTAATCATTTTCTTCCATATTTTCATTTGTTTTAAGATTCAATTAATTTCAAATAAAACCCATTTCATGAAATTGAAGGAAAATTGAAAACTAGTTTAATGCACTACTCTTTGGAGAAACAAAAATTTTAACATAATAACTATGATTGAACTAAAAAAATAATAACTTTTCATACACCCCTAGATAGGCTAGTTTCAAATAACATATTTATAAATATCAAAATTTTATCTTAACAAATGGTATATTATTTATTTTCTACTATTCAAGACCCATATGTATGATTAGTCAAGGTATTAATGAATGTGACCATATTTGAATGAAATAATCATATTATTGTTTCAGGAGTAATTTTATATTTAGCCTCACTGTTAAAATTTTATTTATCCCATATATACACTTTATGATCATACTCAAAGTAATTAAATACTATTAACCATATACAAAAAATATATCATTTTAATAAAAAATAAATTAATTACTCATTGTATATAATACAATGGTCAAGGATTTAATCATATTTCATGGGAAAATTCTATGTTTCTACATCAATTCTAGTATGATATAAGATCTACCATACATAATGGATTGGGTTTACAAGAGCACCTGGCATGTGATATTTCAAAAAGGGTCCATGTGGAAATCCACAACCCTAAATTACCCATATGGGGATTGATCAACTCAACCAACATTCAATAATTACTTTATCGGACTTGTAAATTAATTTATATAGTATGAATGTATCTAAAATATAAAATATTCTGAAAGTTAGTTTATTTTTGTTCATTTACTAAATATTTCACAAAGACCAATGATGGGTTATAATAAAGTTACCAACCCTATGTTACCAAGGAAATAATTTATAAACTCCAACAAACAATAGTAAATGAAAATGACAAAAATAAGAAAAAAATTAAAAATGCGCCATTTTCAAAAGTATTGTAATATTTTTATCATATATGAATTGATGAAATTAGAAGAACTTTTATATAAATTTATAATTATAATCACAAATCTTTTTTGTTGATTCCCATCTTATCCATGTGGTTATATTTACTCTGTAATCAAATCGGGTATAACAATGAATGATAAATGTTCTAGTGAACAACTCAAATTTATATAAAATAAAGAACACTCTAATATAAGGAAAACATAAGAGACCTCTCTTGAAATAGGTAAAGTAGGAAACACTATAAACTGTAATTTATTTCTATTAATGTAAGGAAAATACTCCCTTCATCATTAATATTTATTAGAATATGATAACAATATTACATTTGTGTAATAAAATATTAATGATTACCTAATGATGTGTAATAAATATTCTCCAATGTATATTTAGAGAAATAAATATACTCCAGAAATTACTTAATCATCTATCCACATTGGGAGAGGAATTAAAAATAATTTATATATGTTTAATATAGAATAGAAGGTACTTAAATATCATGTTTTTGCTGGAATATTAAATTCCCTAATATATTGATACTAAAAAGCCGATTACCCCTTATCTAAACCCATATCCCATTTGTGATTTATTATTTCCTCATATTTTTTGTTTTTATAACAAAAAAATTATTTTTATTGTATAAAAACATGTTATTTTTTAAATAATTAACTGATATTTAATAAATACTTTAAAAATTTAAAACTAAAATTATATTTCTGTTTATAATCATTATAATCATTTTTACTTATCAACTAATCTAATTAGTTAAAAAAATAATATTTAGTATTTCCTTATCTATAATGGAAATGAACCTTTTAGAATTAAAAAATGATCATGAATCACTTTCATAATCAAGATCTAATAGTGGTATCTACTATCAAACCTTATATTTCCTAATTAAAATGAGGCTTAGTGTGAACTAAAGCAACCCAAATCAACAATCAACATTTGTTAGTAGTTTTCATAAAAATTAATCATTGAGTATGTATAATTTCAATGATTTAGAGATTTTTTGTTTTTTTCAATTACCATGTTTACTAAATACCACATAATTACATTTGATTTCATTATATTTTTATGGTCATGGACAATGTAAAAAAACAAAATTGAGGGCCTTAATGTCCAAACTAATAATATGGTTGGACACAACATATCCTAGTGTATAAAATCATTTTTTCTAATTAATTTAATAACCAATTATCATGTATTATTCCAAATTAATAAATAACTATGACAAGTATTAATGATTAAATGCTCCCAAGAAGGAAACCTATTATATAAATATATGTTGAATGATGCACTATCATTTTTCACATGAGTAACACAAATGAATCATATATTACTATCCATATAGTGAATATTAAGAAGGTTAATCCAAACGTATGTTTACAATGTTATATCCTATGATTTATTAGTTGGATATATATACAGGTGATGTCACTCATAAAACTTTTTACATACCATCAAAACCCAATATGATGTTCAAAAACATGGGTTAAAAAATAAATACCAAATATTTTAGAGGTTTTTTATCAAATCAAATCATGTGTTCTATAAATACCCATAAATGAATGGTAATATATTTTAAATTACTCTAAATTACATGATAAAAATATTTAATTAACAAAATAACACTTTGAATTCTTTTGGAAAAAAGCACTTGAATTACAATATTATCCAAAAGAAAAGATGATAGAATTTCAATTATTATAATGAAGATAATTAATATCAAATAGATATAATGTTATAAGCTATAAATATTTTACCACTCCAATCAAACTTGAAAACAAGCCATCATTCAAAAATTATTCTTCATTTTAAAATCAAGAAGAATGCTTATTATTTAATAGAACGTGATAACTTCTTCCACATTAAACCTTATTAATATCATCATTACCAATTAATGGTCAAACTATATAATAATTGCTGATAATCTTACTAAAATTTTTAATAATGGAAAACAATCTATTCAAATTAATCTCATGAAAGATTTCTATGTTATTTCTTATAGTATTCATGATATATATTCATCTTGTTAGGGACTGAAGTAAAGCAATTATCATTGAAATTAGTTATCATGCCTTTTGGTTTCTATTATATCAATGATTCAGTTGTATGATTATTTTGAGAATCATCCACCAAATTATCGTTAATTGTAAAGAAAATTGTAAAAAAATTTATCAATAAAGGAAAATCTTAATGTATTTTTTAATATATTTTATTTTAATCTTATGAATTATATTTCACCATAATTTCTATAATCATGGAATCAATATCTACCTATCCTATTGAAGTATATTATTTATATAATTTAAAATCAATCAGATAATATAAATTAACATATTCTTGATATATAACCTGCTCAACAAAACAACTTGTATCTTTTACTTTTGATGATTTTTCCTTAAATTTATACATTGTGAAACAATTTCATCTACCAAATATATATCTATAACATTTTATTTCTATAAGAAAATAAATTAATTCAATTCATAATTATTGAATAAATTTTTTAATATTTAATAAATATATTAATAACACATACCCCATAACATTAAAGGATTATTCTTTCTAGAGGCTAGATAATGAATCAATTTATTTTTTGAGATATCTTCAGCATCTCTAAAAATTTATTCATCATGCAGTATACTTCTTAAAAAAACACAAGATAAAATATTTTTTCATAACCTAGGGAATGAAGCATACTAAAGGGTGACAATATATTCTACATCAGGGTAAATATTATTGATATATATTTATGATATTAAGTAGAGTAAAATATGAATAAAGTTATAGTAACATGATCATCAATTATGAAATTCATACCTCGCCAGTCAAAGAAAAATCATGACTCATGGTTTAAGGATTATTCATAAAATATGTAATCCATACGAGTGTAGAATAATAAATAATAAATCATGTTACATAACATATCATAAATATAAGACTATGGATTGTTGGATATAGAAAATAATCAATAACTCATTTCTTTTGTCTATTTTAACTTATAAGAACATCATAGTCGAAATATTCCCAAAGTGTATTGTGATCAATCCACATGCCATAATTTCCCTAGTCAAGGTTAACTCTAAAGGCTATCATAGATAGAAAATTACCTTTACTTAATTGTTTTCACTACCTATTCCTATCCATATTATCTAGTATGTTATAATTATTTACCCTATTCATCAAAGATATATATTATTCAAAAAAACACCTATCATTAAATTAATTCCATTGATATGTGTTCCATAAGATCATAAAAAAGTCCATCATTACATCATAGCATGATTAATTTATTGGAAATGGATATATAAAAATTTCAACAATTCAACATAACATAACCCATGGAAATGAAATGATTATCACAATGATTTTTCTATAACATACATTAATCATAGAAAAGTAGTTATTTTCATAGAATCATCTTAATAGTATCATCATTATAAGATATATAGAGAAATAATATGAACGGGATCGAAATATGATATACCATTGGGATAATTTCAATCATTAAAGGAATATGGCATATATGAAAAATATCATTAAAAGGGAATTTGAACATTTCTTTCAAAATATGATAGAATATCATTTTTTATAATATTATAATAAATATTTCGAATAACATTGAGAATAATATTTTTATATGAAAGTAACTATATAATATTATAAATGATGACTAAAATTAATAATTTTTCTTGATGGTGGTAAAATTTGTTCTTGTCATATATATTAAATGAGAAAATTATTTTCATAATTTTTGAAAACATTAAAATATGATTCATACATAAAACAACTGAGAAGATTAATTTTAAAATGTTTTAGTGAATTTTAAAGTTACTAAAAACAACTTATTGGAAAAATATATGTAAATATTAAAATTTTCATTAAAATATTTTTAATATTGTGCACATAAAAGTAAGATTTCATCAACTAAAGAAAAAAAATTGTCTATTTTTTTGAAGAAAAAACTTTTCCCAATAATTTTATGTACCAAGGATACGAAAATGAAAATAAAACTTGAAAATTAAAGATGTTGATAGGGTAGAACAAAATAAAGGGGTTATAGAGTATAATTATCATATAAGTTCCTTGAATGTAAACAAAACAATGAAAATTCCAAAAAATAAATGAAATTATAACATAAACCCTTAAAACTTTTATCATTGGGGTGTATACCTATTCAATAATATTTTTTAATAAATATATAATTATTATACATTTATTCCACATAAAAAAGAAAATATTGAATAAAATTTACTATTCCTTTGTATCTTCTAAATAAACTTTTATTAATCATTATTCATTAGAATTAATATTTTGGTGATGACTTACCCATTTTCCACGCAGATTTCAGTTTGATTATTTCATCCATCACATATTCTTACTAGTTTCATCATCTATAGAATATTAATTATGTATTAAATATAATAATGTTTAATTAAATACAGTTTTATGACCATTCAAATTAATCTCTAATGAAAAATTAATTACATCACATTGTAGGGAAAATTGTATGTACATACAGACAAATAATTTTTCCACTTATTGATGGATAGAATGAATGAATTGAAAATAATAATTTAACATTATTGAAAAATATTAACATCATAAATTACATATATATTATGAAAATCTATCGTTATTACCATAAATGTGAAGAGGGAATGAAAACAATATCACATCATTTCGTGGTGGTGGTAGTCTACACGTACACAAAATTGATATTTTCATTTTCAAACCTATAGAGTGGAGATAGAAAATTGTTATAGAATTTCCATAAAAACATCTCAAAAAATAAATATACTTATAAAATCATGTTAATAAAGTTATGCTATGTTTTAAGGATTCATATTATTAATTTAACATTAAAAATATCATTAAGAAGATATACATCTTCATCTGGTACCGTCTTTTTAAAATCACTTTAAAAATATTACGATTGGTCTTTTCGGAATGTCAGAACATCAAGGATAGTTATAAGTTTGTGTAGATAATATTATTTTCATTTTGTTTATATAGGTCTTAATAGGTGTATAAAATAGAGGATATGAGGTTCACTTTTAAAAGTGAGGAGTGTTATACTCTAATACGTACTTAAAACATTACAATATATTAATGTCTTATGCGACTTCAAGTGGCACCAAAGATTCACAATTTATATCGAAATATAATTTATTATTAAATTAATCTTACCAAATATGATTAAATAATTCTTTCTATTCATCCTAAACATTTCCTCTTTTTTTAAACCATGCATTAAGAAGATTTACATTTACCATAGTAATGAGTTTTTCCCTCAGTTATTGTTCCTTATTACCAAAAATGAAAGTTGAATAATTAATATGTTTTTAAATTGTGATTAAAAATATTGGAATAATTTTATTATATTGATTTTATTTATATGGAAGAATATTATTTTAAAATAGATATGTAAGACACTAGAAAATTCATTTTTAGAGAGAAACATTTCATGCTTAAAATTAAAATCATTATTTTTATTTACCATATAATAACCATTAGAAAAATATTTAAATATATAATTCATATATAAAATCTAAATATATTGATATAATTATTCATAAATAGATATTTGATTTATTTATTAAGATAAAAACAAATTTCTTACATGAGAATTATTTTCATAATAAAAACATTCATTATTTTATTCGAAAAATTTTAATTTAAATTATAAAAAATGATATCGAAATAATTAATTATATAAATGTGAAAAAATATAATATTTTATAATTTATGAAATTGTATTCATACCCTAGAATATAATTTCTAAGAAATAACAATCATATTTAATAATAATATTCTAATAGTATATCATAATTCTTTTAAATAGGATATTGGGATTAAACTAAGATATGAAACAAAATATTTTTTAGAAATATGTCGTAAAATATTTATGTGATAAATTCTATCCCCTTATTGTAATTTCTCTCAAGAAATTATTTAACTCTGACATAAATAACTGAGGATACCTCTTCCATTTAACATATTTAGTTTCCATCATAATCTATTAAAATTTATGGTTTCAACAAAAAACATTAACAATGTGATCTGTCTTGTTCTATAGAAATCTCAAAAAATTGATCTTGAATAATCACTAGTTTTTATTTATAATGTAAATCATGATCTAAGGGTATGTTATATATGGTTTGTAAATATAATGGATCATGTAATCACTTCCTCAGAAGAGATACATGGAACACAACATGAACCTGATATATATTAATTAGAAGAACCAAGATATATGCTACCAACAAGATATTATCCAGGACAGTAAAGTAATGATACATTTGGGGATTAAAATAACTTTAATTCATAATAATATAACCTTCCTATATAGAGATATTCATTAGAATACCTTTTATGAGATTCAATATATATATATAGTCAATTATTATCAGAATAATGTTTCTATGATATCTTATATTCCCTACTATAATTCGTAAGGGATCTGTCATTCTCCTCCACTTACACAATTAGAGTGGTAAATAATAGATTTTTATCAAAATTTATCCAGTCACATTGATGTTTTAAACATCCAAACATATATGATATTATAACGATACATATAAATTGTTGAGTGATAGTTATTATATGAAAACATGACCATAGATTGGTTATTATAACAACCAAATTTGAATTCAATAGTACAAGATCTCATCATGAAATATATTGTCCTAATGCTCCCATAAGAAGGACCATATTTGTAATGATCAAATAAAATTAAAAAGATTTACTCTCATATCATATCTGGTTGAGGGAATCTCTAGTTCTTTGAGGTAAACCTCATATAACATTCAGATACAATAAAATGTTGTACCCCATAAAAACATAAAACTTAAATAATTTATGACCAATAATTATAATAAATAGTGAGTTTTTTTCTTATTATATTAAAATTTTCTATATTCTTATTTTAATCAACTATAACCCAAATAACATTGTACTGTATAGATACCCTAGGTAGTCAGATGATTAAATCCATCATGATGTTTTCCTATTTCTAAAATGGTATGGGTACTGGTTAACATCAACATAAAATTTTATCACATAGAATTAACTATATTATATACTAATAAATAGATACATATTTAGTCATATCCCTTTTTGTGTTGTCCCATAAGAAATACTCTTCCCAAAATTTAAACATCTTCATACTTCCTAGATGAATAGATAATGAAAAACATTGATATTCATCCAATAGGTCCATATTCAAAATTATTATTTGGGGAAAAAATATGGTGTTCATAAATATTATCATTAAATCACAATCACTTTTAAATTCTACAACATTTCTCACCTTCTTATTTATTTTCATATCCCCCATATGAACTACATAAATACTTCTAGGATATGTATATAAGGAGAAACTATGATATTCAACCAATTTCTCATTATTCTAAAATATTATTTTTGAAAAAAATATGTTGTTCATAAATTTTATCATTCAATCACAATCACTTTTAAATTATGTAACATTTCTCACCTTCTTCTTTAATTTCATATCCCCCTTATGAACCTCTTAAATACTTATATGTATTTATAATTGAGCATTCATTTGATAAAGATATTATCAAATGGCCCGAAGGACATGATTTTTTTTATATTCCCCTTTTTAACTAGTTTGAGTGATAACCCATACATTACCTATAGGCCTAGGGGCACAAGTCGCAATACATGACATGATGTTCAATAGTCACAATGCCTAATACATGATCCAACATCCCAACCAAACTACTCTAGAAATACCCCACCTCAATATAAACATCATGAAGGTGCATAGATCCCAACTTAATTCCATTGAACAACTAGAATTCCCCCAGGCAGAAATACATGGTGCCTAGTACTGATGTCAATTTTGAAACCCTCTCATTCTTCCAACCCGGTAAGATCTTATTTGGTGTTTACTACTTTTCCGGAATCCTCTTTTGCGGCTTCATCTCTGTGTTCTTCCAAAGTTACTTCTTTTTCATTTCTGCCTAATGTATCTATATGATTAAGGATATTAGTGGACCAAAATCCTTATGGACATAACGTCTTTAGTGTTTTGAAGTCCATGTGGGTAGAAATCCTTAGGTGGCTAATGTCCTTGAGACCCGTAGGCCCAATCCAGTGGCCCGAAGATCGTAATCAAATAAATATTTTGAGCTGCTATAGTACCAATCCATACCTTCTATTTTAAATGAAACATTAATTCTATAGTAACTTATAACTTCACCTCCACCCAGATATGAACCTGGGTCTTTTGATTGCTATATAGGCGGCTCTACCACTTGAGTACAGGCTCATTAGCCTTCTAAGAAAGATATGATCTATCCCCTTTTATAAATATTTCTAAATCTATATTATTCAAATACATAAATATATGATTTCATGGAATCCTCATCAATGATAATCTATCATACTCCTTCCGACTCAAAGAATCATCCACCTTGTTCACCTTCCTAGGTGGTAACATATAGAGTGCTCATAATTCTTCATCATCCCAAACCATCACAATTAGAAAATATTAAAAACAATTATTTCAAAATATACTTGATAATATTATTATAACAACCTAGATAATGATATATTAATGCACTATCATGATTTTCATATTGTTTAATTCATTATCAAAATACTTTTCAACTTTTACATCAAAAAAGAAAATAGTTTTAACTAAAATCATTTCTTATATGGTCTATATTGAATGTATTAATTTCTAAATTATATAATTTTAATTTCAAAAAATTAATTTTTTTAAATCATTATTTCAAATTTAATATTTCTTGATTGTTAGGTAATATTCATCAAATATTTATTTTTTAGTGAATAGAAAAAAATACTAATTTTTTAATAAATTACATTTAATTTAAATAAAATACGTAGTGTAAAAGTACATTTTTTAATATTATTTAAATTAATTTATTTATTATCTATAAATATTTATCATTCAAAATTAAATTATTGACAATTTTTATTGGAATTTTTGTATGTTTGTTTTTGGTTTTAAAAATAGATTTTTTCTGAAAATATTTTTAAAATGCATAATATTTCTTCATTTTAATTAATTAAGATAATATATAATTACTAATGTTTTGAAAAATATAAAGATATTATATATTAATAAATATTCATTCATATACTTAAAAATATTATTATTGGTCAAATATTTCACATGAAATCACCTTTTTTAAGAAAATACCCTTATTGACAACCCTATAGTTCATCATATATATTTGTTTTTTTAATATTATATTTTTTCTTTTCCTTGAACTTATTTTTTTAAAATTTTGTCAATATTAGTAATCATAATAATATTTATTATCTCGTAAGTTCAATTTAATATTTTAGAATGATGAATAGTGAAAATAGTAAATATTAATTAACACAGTTAAGGTAAAAATGGATTTAATGGGGAGATGATCTAAAACTATTAGATTAAACATGACCTAAAAATATTCCTAAAATATATATTAAAAAATATTTTGACCTTATAATGTAAAATTACTGATGATTTTAATTACTCAACCCTAGAATCCCAGAGTCAGTGCATTATTTTAATTCATTGGCATGATTGCAAGAAATCATCTCCTGAATAACCTATGAGTTTATTAGTCTTCAAAAATAGATTACATACATGACCATTATATTACAATTTCTAAAATAAAATAAGATATATATAATCCTTGGATAAATCCATTTTTCCCATTTTTAACCATGTATATCAGTCATAAAACACTTCATGGAATCCTGGTAAAATAAAACATAAGAATGGGGTGAGATTAGATACCTAGTAAGGGTAAATAATTCTTCAAAAGAAATTAAATTTTAAGGTAATATGTATAAAAAAACTCCCAATTTTTAAACAAAAAACATGTATCTAATATAGTAAGGAAAATAAAAAAATTACCATCTAAACATGCACATGAATATTCTACTCGTCAAATAGTCACATTTAATAACTATTTTCATAATGGGGGATTGTATAATGCCAGAAAAAATAACTAATATGTCGAGACATTTTCCAAGACCATTGACAAATATTCACCAAAGTATTTTTACAAGACACTAGTTTGTCTCATGAGACCTACCAGTGCATCAAGGGGCTATAGCGGGCCCCTCCTGTCACATACTAAGTCCAATGCATTCCTCATATGAAAAAGTTGAAACATAACATAATCATTTATATTAAAAATAGAATACAAAATGACAATACTTTAATAAGAAACCATGAATGGTAGAAAAATATCACAACCACAATCAAACATATCACAACTCATTTAATATAATATGGAAGATTCTATAATTGTAAATCAACACCAATAAAGAATAATACCCCGTAAAGGATATTGAAAGAGTTGAAAATGAGAAGTAAAATTCATTTTGAGAAATATACCTTTTACTTGAAATCATTTAAATGTGACATAGTTTATAAAGGATGTAATTTAAAAAGAGATTTTTGTATTAATGTGTGCCATAACACTTTAAATATTTTTAATGGAATTATAATTTTAATGAAATCATGTCCATATAAATAAATCCTTTAAATCATTTTGAAAACATGAACAATAATTAAATAGATTTTGACAAATAAATGTTAAAAAAATTTAAAATGATGATCTAGTTAAATAGTCCCTTCCATTAATCAATACAAATTCTTTCTGAAAATAATTTTATGAAACATGGTAATGGATGATAAATGTTTCCCAGTAAATACTTACACAAAAATTATCCATGATAATAATGTTATTAGGGAATTAAACGATTCCTTGTACATTTCTTTAGTCGAGGGTACGTTTATCCTTTTTTATAATTACAATAGTACGCTATTAAATTATACCACAACCATATTCATATGTATAATATCATACATGATTCATTTATGACTTTATAATACCCATTTAATAATAATTTCCATGTTAAATTAACATTTTGGGTAATAATCTCTTTCTTTGTCATACATGTTCTAACTTGTTGTTATGGATCATATCACTTAATTAATAATTTAATTACACTCATAATATAAATATTATTTATATATCATATATATTAAGAATATAAATATTTATCATAGATAGATATGTGAAATGTAATTCACCATTTATATAGACAGTAGGTAATCTTTACACAAAAATGGTGTTTCTGTTTTCATATCCTATTGAATAGAAGTAAGTGAATGATATATATGTAAATAAACACACACACACACACATATATATATATTATAGTAGAATTAGTTTTTCATATATTTCATACATATTAATATTATATATTTTTAAAATAATCATTGAATGGTGAACGTTGAAATGAATCTCATCATGTCGTGGAGATAGAAAGTCCTACATACACACAAGCGATAATATCATTAAATTGATGGTGAAATCATCTGTAATTCGATGGTATATTATATAAACATAATCATTACCATTTTATATTTATTTTTACATCAATTATACTCATTATTATACACATCCAAATAATGAATTGTTGAATAACATATTACACCACAATGCGGAGATGACAAGTTGTACGTACGCAAGTATGGTGACATTTTCGTTCATAGGATGGAGAGAATAATGAATATGGTCATAACATATTATTAATAACACTAAAGTATGTAGAAGGTAATGGAATTATTATTTTTTTATGGAAACAACAATGAAAAAGGAAGTGGAAGAAGTAAAGTACTTTTAAAGAGGTCATGAAATAATTTCCTCTTCTTCAGGTGCTCTAATTTCATTTTTACAAAAGGGATCATTTGTATGGATTTATAATAAAAGTAAATCCTATTGGATTAATTAAGGGTAGTTGAGAGAATATTTGAGTAGGGGTTTTCAGAAAGTAGTGGCTTCAGAGATTCTAATTTAAGAGAAGGTAATGTACCCTTTTAGAAGAGAGGTGAGGGGCACTTTTGGAAATGCTTGAAATATTATATAATTATAAATTTATTTTCAGTTTATATTAAGTAAAAATGGATTTATATAAAGGATAATGTGGTAATGGTACTAAAGATTCTCAACCAAAAGTTTTCAAAAAAATTTAGGTCACATATTAACCTTATCTTTTAGATTTAACACTTAGTTAAATAGTTTAACTTTTACCATGTCTTCTGATATTTTTATTCTACATAGGAAATATATTTACTATAAAATTCCAATAGAAACTAAAGTGGTTCATTAATGACATATATAACATTATATATGTCCTTTTTCTGAGTATTATATTTTTATGAATGTTATATCATTTAGTAAAATATTATTATTTTTAAAAACTCATATAAGTCCATTTTGACCTAATTTAGTGTTTAGTTTTTGTGAAAGTCATAAAAAAATTAATACTTCAACAAAAATTCATCTAATCTACCCTAACATTTCATATTCACGTATAAAATTCGTTTATGTCATCAAATGAGTCAATTTATATTTATTTTAATATTTATATTATTAATTATTTTAATCATTCATTAATAAAGTAGTTAATGCATCATCATTGTGTCATAAATAAATTTAATTATTTAAGGCATAAAAGTTATAAATAAATTACCATGATGTGGGAAATCATTTTATCTTTATAATGAGTTTTTATAGTATAATTTATCATATGTATAACTCTAGGTTAAAAATGGTTTAGTTAATATAAATTGAATTTAACACATTTAACACCTCTTTAAATAAAATATCATAAATGTCTTAATCTAATCCATTTGGATATAAAAGGAAAATATTTTCTCAATAATGATTTTTTGGGTCTAAATAAACTTATCCAATAAAATGAGGACATGTTTTGGGGTAATTTTTTTGTTATTATAATATTATTTTCACCATTAATTACCCTATTTACGTTTAACTATGGTAAAGAAAATTCAAAAGTTACAATCACCCTTATTATTTTCATCCTATTTAATCACATTTTACATAAAAATGCAACCGTGTTCCTTTAATTTTTGAAATCCAAAATGTAGATGTGGTAAAATTAAATTGTATGAAAATGTGCAAATGTACTAAGAAGGTCGGTAAAAATCGTTAAAAAGTTCAATGAAATTTTATATATCTAATCTCATTATTAAATGAACCAAATGACATAAATTGAACTAATATATGTATTATTTATCAATTTACTTTAATATAAATTTTAATTAAATCAAATTATTTAAAATAAAAATTCGGTTTTCTGTACTATGTAGTATTTTTCACTATTCATCAAAAATTGAATATTTTTAGAAATCTAAAAAAATTCACCCAAAGATAATTTAGATATTATATATTAAAAAATTGATTTATATTTTACCAAATTCAATTTTTAATAGTGTCTAAAATTTATTTTATTATTTTTTACAAAAAGACGTAAATAGTTTTCCTAAATGAATAACTTTTTTGACAAAAAATATACATTTCATTATAAATATGTTTCATTTCTAAATAAATTTAAAAATAACATTTATTAATTATTTTTTTCAATTCAATTTAGAATGTTAAATATATAAATAACTATATCATTTAAATAATTATAATATTAATGTGGTGTTTTGGAGAAAATCAATCTTGCGTATAATGCAAGACAAGTCGTTGGAACATGCAATATAAGATATTAAATTACAGTAATGAGATAACATACAATGAAATATTTTGGTGTTACATTCACCCATACATCAATAAATTTCATCCTTGAAATTTGAAAATTATAATAAAAAATAAAAGGTTAAAAATAGAAAATACCTTGGTCGAAAACCCACATCGGAAATATGGTTAATAAAATTTAGTCTTAATAAGAGGAAGAGGGAAATGAAAAATTCGCCCCCAATTTAGGATTTAGAATTGAAGAACATTGTTGTAAATTATAGACACATAATTCAAGGGAAAACGTAAATTTTTATAAGGAGTTATTGAAGTTATCAATCACAAACATGTGAATAATAAAAAGAAAATTGAGGGCCTCAATGCAATAAATCTATGACGATATAAAATACCATCTGTTCAAAAAAACATTGGCATTAGGATAACACCAATTTTTTAGATAATTATTTTTGGAAGAGGAAGGATTATTTTATTATCAGATAAGAACTCAAGAAAATATTCTTGATTTCACTACCGTTCATAATCATAATCTAATCATTTGGTTGTTCTTCGATCTATTTTCACATTGTCCATTGCACTAAAAAATGAAGTTGAATTTTCCATTCATAAAATGTTGGAAGATCATGTGATCTGTTTATATAATGATATGTCATTCCATTTGTCCCCCCAAAAGTTTTATAAAAAGTTATCACATATACATAAGTCCACCTATAGCAAGATAATTTATTAATCTAACAATCTTAAATTGGAGTATAACTTATACCATCAAATAATGGATAACTTTAGAATCCTTCCAAAAATTGAAAAACTAAAACATTAGAAAGAGGTGAACCAAATTGGCTAAGAATTTATCTCACATATCTGATAGGGCAGTTCATGTTTTTCAAATTACAATCTTGTGAACACCTTCATCATTTATTATCTTAAGTCATGTTAACAACCAGAATTATCAGATATCCTTATTGAAAACATGTATTTTTAATTGTTCCAAAACATTGTGGATTATTCCTTAATTCCCAAAAATTTGTACACCTCTTCCATGATAGCGTAACCATCTTGTCGAAAAATCCAAAATTAGTTCTCAAGAAACATGAAGCATCTAATTTACATAATCAAACATGAAATTATTCTCTTTACAAAAGGAACATATTAAGGGTTATCTTTACCTTAATCATATGTTCCCTAAATATAATCTTACACTTAAATAAATTTTCTTATCCTTTATTACAATTCAACTTATTATTAAAAATCCTTAGAAAAAAACATTAATTGAATATTTTTTATTTAATTATCTTATTTATAATTACTGGATCCAAATACATATATACTTAAATTCTTAAAATTTAATGGTTGGATTTGATGTGGTCCTCCTTTAGTTTAGAGGTAGATTCTTATATCTGGACATCGATTTGGGTAATGAAAATTATTTCCATAGATGAGACTCAATACTTCATAACAATTTATAATAATATTTCCCTTTTCCTAAAGAGATAACATATTCCCCTCAATTTGATGTATTGGTTAATGTTCTTCTTCCCTTCCTCTTGACATGTAGGAAACCAAATCTTTATTTCTCTATGTTTCATAAAATTTTAACATTTAAAAATGTTCATCTTCCACTAATGAAATGCATTATGAATGTCATAAAAGATCACACTATTAATCATATTTCGTGATAACTGATTCAGCATAATCACAATATATTTCTCTCTATTCATTATCTGATTTTTTTTGCTCAAAATCACCATATTTTCCATAAAACTCAATGTTAATCAAATTCCTTCCAGTTTCCTCCATTATCTAATTCCATAATGAATAGGGTGAGAAACAAATATCATTGTGGAAAACCACAAAGTCAAGGGAAGGTACTTTCAATCTATAACATGCTAGGCTTAATACTAGGTTATCCATGATCATTACCAAAATTATATGGGGTTCTTCTAAAATTATCCTCAATGAAAATCATAGGGTTATGATCCCTAATATATGATTTCCAAATCTATTTCCAAGGTTGTTTCTAATCTTCCTCTAATACCAACTATAACACCTTGACCACAGAAGCCCAGAGCTACTTCATTATTATAATACATTGGCATCATTGCAATGAATCAAGTCCCGAAGGACCGATCGGTTTAGAAATCTTGGAAATAAATTACATACATGAATTTTATTTTTCAATTTTTAACTTAAAATATGGCATAGATAATCCTTTGATAACTCTATTATTCCACAATCTTAAACCTACATATCATTCATAATACACTTCTTGGCATCCTGGGAAAATAAAACCTAAGAAAGGGGTGATCTCAGATGATCAGTAAAGGTAATTAATTCAATGAAATCAATAAACTTTCAAGGAAAGATGTATAATAAAAACAACAACCTTTTATACATAAAATATAAACATAATATAATAATTAAAAGTCAAAAATTAACATAAAAACATGCACATGAATATTATATTAGTCGAATAATCACATGTAATAACTAATTTCATAATGAGGTAATGTATAATTACAGAAAAAATAACTACTATGTCAAGGCCTTGTTCCATGAAAATTGACAAATATTCAGTCAAGGCCTTTTTCCAAGACAGTATTTTTCTCATAAGTCCTACCAATTGATTGAGGGGCTATAGGGGGATATGACTGTCCAATACTAAGTCAAATTAATTCTTCATATTGAAAAGGTTAAACATTACATAATCATTACTATCAAAACTAGCATAAAAAATCTCAATACATTTACCAAAACCATGAATTGTATAAAATTAGAACAACCATAGTGAAAAATATCTAACTCATTCAATGAAATATGGAATATTTTATCATAATAAATCAACCCCAATCAAGAATAATATGCAGTAATGTCCTGAACCAACCCGTGTACCTTGGTAACCATATAACTGAACCAGACCTGACATAGCCTGAAGGTCATTGTTGATCCCCAGAGGTCGGCGACTAGCACCTGACATCACATAAGATGCAAGTGGGAATTATTTTTCCCCCAACAAAGCAGAAGAAAATAAACAAGACCGTATGCATAACAAAAAGAAACTCCACTGGGAGTAATGTTCCATAAAACAAAGAGGCATAAAAATCCAAAAGTAATACAACCCAAGTAATAAAAATGGGAAAACATCTCCAAGTACCCTAAGGACACAACTCACCAAGTCAAAAGATCAACAACTGGATCCACCTCCAAGAGGTCCCTTCCCTTTGCTCGAACCTAGAAGAAGAATGCCTACAAACACCCATAGGAAAAAGTTGGGTGTGAGTCTAATCCCATTAGGATACCACCAAAGATTCTGTAACAGATGCCAATTATATATTATCCAAAGAATAGAATTCAATGTTATATTAAACAAGTTTGGAAATTCAAATGCATATTTAAACAAAACAAGCTATACATTTTAAAATGATGGAAATAATTATTTTAGGAAATTATTTTACAAAAGATGGAATATTTATAAAATAATGGATTAAGTAAAACATTTTTATAAAGCAGCTTATATAAATTCATCATGCATTTAAACCAGTTCAAAATTATTCACTTACATTTATATCTCAAATATAAATATACAAGCGAGCAACATGGTCATCTGCCAAAATGTACGATAGTATTAACCAGTTATAGGATTCCACACTCTCTATGTAAACTCAGAAAAATGTGTATACACACGTCCCTATGACACTGGCCAAAAGAGACTCTTCAACAACCCGTCGGGGATGTGACCCGCCGCAAGTATGTTTGAGAATGTTGTCATTGCGTAGAGTGTATCCAAATAACTCACTAACTACCTAATCCTTTCATCCTCTCTTACATGATGGGTGAACTATTTTAAGAATTATTTAAAATATGATCCATCCAATTATTCCATTTCAAATGTTCCAATTTCTTTCCATCTAATATCGAAACAGTTTTTATTCAAAAACATTTCTTTTCATAAGATAAAACCAATGGGTTTCTGTCAAATCATTTTAAACCATTTTCATGAGTTGGAATTCCATACAAAACCAATTCCGTCATTACAAAATTTATTTACTCAATTAAATTCAATAATTTAATTAAAATAATTTCCTTCAAATCCACAATTTAAATTAAACAATTTAAATCACCCAATTTCCATAAACACACCCAATTTAATAGAATTAGGGTTTTCTCAAATTTATATGCCAAAACCATTTCAATTATCTCGATTCATTGCAATCTGGTTTTTATCAATTTTATTGAAAGAAAATTTGAGAAATTAAATTTAAATCAACAATTGAAATAAATCAAGAAATATAATGATAATCAATTTGGCATGTCGGGATGGAACCACCTACTTCAATGGTTTTGATGAAAACCACAACGGTCGAAGAACTCTCAAGAAAACCGGTTTACTTCTTAAAGAACCCGCATTATATCTCTTCTCCTAGAATGATCAAGACAAAAATTCATCATATTTTTCATCCACATGCATAGATCTACCCATAAATGGAGTAGATCTATGAAACCGATAAAAGAGGAGATGTAGATCTAAGTAGATCTATGAAACCGATCAAGACCGATGAATAACGATCACATAACTCAAGAATCCAGCATTAATTCAACAAGATAAGCCTGTTGATCACCTCCAGAATGATGGGAGATCCTTATCTGAACATAGGAGAAGCACAAACCCGAGTTAGGGCAACTTTAGATGAAAAACGAGGCACTTGGAGGAAAACAACGAGTGAGATCCACTATTAAAGGATCTTATTTAAGTGGTCGCATGGTTAGAAAAATCATGTGATAACCGTGCGTTAGAAATTACCTCAGAAGGCACTCCATGCACGGTTTGTCCACACTCTAAGACAAATTGTTTCCCACCTGGGTGGAAGATACTGCCTCTAAGACCAACTATGCATGGTTTGGCTGCACTGTTTAGAAAACTCGTGTGCCGCCTGGGCGACTTCCTTTTTGCCTCAAAACATCATTTAATGTTATCCTGAATCTCCTATTCATCACCACTCCAAAACAGAGGTACTTAGAAACATTAATTGTACCTAGAAACATAACGTGATGTTACAACCTTTCCACCATAAGATCTTTTTGTACTCATAAATCCAATGAATAAACCTCCACTTAAAAAAGATGAGGTCACCGCTCTCTCATTAGTTCATCCCTTTCACACGTCTTGTGAGAATCAGAACCATGCTTCCATAGTACACATACCAGAGGTATCGTTCTCCCACGATTTACCTTGGTCTCAGAATCAACAACCCCGACTGGTCTTTCAGTCATTAATAAATCTGGTTCAATCTCAAGAGCACTCCACATCAAAATATGAGATGGATCAAAGAGATACTTTCGCAGTTGCGATGCATGGAACACATTATGTATCGAAGTCAGCTTTGGTGGTAGAGCTAGACGGTAAGAAACATTTTCTATATGAAAAAAACCTCAAACGATCCCACAAAATGAGGAGTGGGCTTCCCTTGCCTCCCAAGCAGTCGATGATCTAATCGGGGTGAAACATTCCAGAACACCTAGTCACCAACTGAGAATTCTAAAGGTCTATAGCGACTATCATCATAAGACTTGTAACGACTTTGTGCAATCATCATTATTTGATGAATCAACAGGATCTCATCTGTCATCTCTTGGACCAAACTCAGTCCAACCAAAGAACATTGACCAATCTCCGACCAACAGAAAAGAGATTTACAAGGAAGGCCATACAAAGCCTCAAATGGATCCATTTTCATCACAGTCTAATAACTATTGCTATATAAAAATCAACTAGCTCCATATGATCATCCCAGAACCCACCAAAGTCGAGAACACATGTGAGGAGCATATCCTCACAGATTTGAATAGATCTCTCTATCTGGCCATCTGACTGTGGATGGTAGGTCATGCTCAAACGAACCTGAGATCCCAGTGCCTCCTAAAGGCCTCTCCAAAAGAAAGAATTAAACCTAGGATCTCTACCAGATACTATAGTAGACAGAACTCTATTCAAACGAACTATTTTATTCACATTTATATTTCCCAAATCCTCAACTTTGGTTGTATCTCGAATAGGTATAATGTGTACCAACTTTATAATCCTATCGATCACAACCCATAACGCAATTTTCATCCTCTAGGTTTGACGTATCCTGACCACAAAGTCCATATATATTTCATTCCACATCCACGTAGGTATGGGAAGTGGTTGAAGCAAACCCAAAGGTTTCTGGTTCTTAGCTTTCACTTACTTGCATGTATAGCAATGAGATACAAACTCAGAAATGTCTCATCTCTTACCTAGCCACCTGAACTGTCGTTGCATGTAGTATAACATCTTCACGGTCCCTGGGTGAATAGCCTTCTGAGAGTAATGAAAATCCCCCATCACATCCTTCTTTGACGATAACGGAACAATGTGAAGGTTTTGATAACATAGAACACCGTCTTTGGATAATGACCACTGGGTTTCAGTCTCCCCACCATAAAGAGAGTCCCTAATTCTATAGAATTCATCATCGATTTGTTGTTCATGAATAATTAACTCGATAAGAGCATGTGTCAATAAGAAAATGGATAATGAAACTTCATTCCCCTTCCACTGAACTCCAATACGCAACTGAGAAATTGAGCCATCAAACTCAACTCTTCTGAAGATTCTTTCTCAGCCTGTTATGGAAGTTTCCTACCTAACGCATCTGCAACTAAATTTCCTTTCCTCGGGGTATAGGAAATGTCAAAGTTGAAAGATTGCTGGAACTCCACCAAAATCCTTTTTTGGATATTCAAATATTTTTGAGAGAAGATGTAACTCAAGATCTTGGGGTCTGAATACAAAATAAACCTTTCTCCATAAAGGTAATGTCTCCAACACTTTAGTGCGTTCATTACAGCTAAATGTTCAATGTTATGGGTAGGACAGTTCTTCACATGAGGCTTAAGAATATGAGATCCATAGGCAACAACATGATTACCTTGCATAAGGACACATCCCAAACCTGAACCCAATGCATCACAGAAGACCACGTAGGCTATCCTAGCCTTAGGAAGAGTAAACACCGACATAGTAGTCAAAAGATGCTTTAGATCAACAAAAGAACTCTGAAATTTATCATTCCAGGAAAACCCAAATCCCTTTTGAGTCAGAGCATTCATTGGAGAAGCTAACTTTGAGAGGTCTATAACAAATCGGCGATAGTATCCTACTAATCCCAAGAAGCTCTGAATCTCGAAAACATTTTGTGGTTGTTCCCAAGTCATAACAGCCTTCACCTTCTCAATATAATCTAATATTCCTTGTTCTCACATGTCATGTCCCAAGAAATTTACTTCATGAATCTAGAAATCACACTATGAAATCTTGTCATAAAGTTGGTGATTCCTTAAAAGACTTAGAACTATTCTAAGATGATGGTGATTCCTTAGAAGACTTATAACTGTTCTCATATGATTCACATGATCCTCCCTATATATGGAGTAGACTAGAATTTCATCCACAAAGACTACCAAAAAAGGATATAGATACTCATGGAAAACCTTGTTCATAAAATCCATGAAAACTGTAAGAGCATTTGATTGGAAGAAGGGCATAACAAGGTACTCATAATGGCCACACCAACCCTGAAAAGAATTTTTACGAATGTCAGATTCTTTTATCCTCAACTGATGGTAACTAGATCGAAGATGAATTTTTGAAAACCAGTTTGCCCCTTTCAATTGAACAAACAAATCATCAATTTATGGTAATGGATATTTTTTCTTTATCGTAACTCGATTGAGAATTCAATAATTAACACATAAGTGAAGTGAACCATCAGCCTTCTTGAAAAAGAAAACTAGTGCTGCCCAAGGTGGCACACTCGGGCATATGAAAAATTTCTCAAGAATATCATCTAACTGAGTCTTCAGTTCATTTAGTTCTGCTGGAACCATTCGATAAGAGGGAATAAAAACCGGTTGAATACCAAGGTTTAATTCAATAGAAAAATCAACCTCCCTTACTGGTGGCAAACCAAAGAAGTCAGAAGGAAACAAGTTGGGAAACTCTGCAACGACTGCAGGAAGATCACCAGACATTGATTCTCTCTCTAGATCAAAAACAAACACTAATATAACTTTCCTCAACTCTAGATAAGAGTGTCCATCTCTGCATGACCATGGGTCCCATTCTCCATGAAAAAGAAGTGGCACACCACTGGGTGTAGTAAGGTAGACTCGTCGAAGATAACAATCGATCTGGGATTTATTGCAATGAGCCAATCCATCCCAAAAATGACGTCAAATTATTTCATGTTGAGAACCAAAAAACACCAAGCATGATAAACATCTGATAGAGAGAAGACACAAGCAGGTTTACGGAGACCCTTCTCTTTCATTGTACCAAGGGGGGTAGTAATATCAATGGAAAATGATAAAATATCCATAGGTAGATTACGTAGATTAAGAAATATGGATTGAAATAAATGATTGAGATGCCCCATTAACAAAAATAGAGGTGACTAAAGATTAATCTGTAGTAATGGTACCACTCACAGTTGCAGGACCTGTATCAGCTACGTCTGAAGACTCTTCCACTGCGTGAAGAAGCTTCGTTCCGGATGCCTATGTCTAGAACCCTTTTGTACATCAAGCATTTGATTTTCCTAAAATTTGTGTAGGTTCTGATGATTCATTTCCACTATGTGGAGTAGAGAAGTGATGGAATAATCTCTATAAGTGGCCTAAACATCCGTAGGAGCTATAGTTCTTGGGTGCCTCAGTGCAAACCCTCTTAGAATGTTATGGCTTTCCACACTAATATCAAGTCATACAAGCCCTTCCTGGTGCAATCGGAGGTCTGGAATGACTCAGTTGTCGATAACTACAATGATAAATGCCGAGCTTCCATTTTCCATTAAACGAACCAACGCTGCCACTAGGAGGGAAAGGAACTTCCTTCAACCCTAACATTCCTGCCAAGTCCATCTCAACCATCATCGTCCTATACATTACATCATCATAAGTGGTATCTTCAGTAAGAAACCCATAGAATAGATATCTGATTGAAGTCCCAACTAGAATCGTTGAGCCTTCATCTTCTCATTTGATATAATTTTTGGAGAAAATTGTACGAACTCAAAAAAGTGATTTGAGTACTCAGTCATAGTTTTGTTGGCATGCTCAAGCTTGAAAAACTCCACATCCTTGACCAAGACCATTGATTCTGGATAGAACTGGTTAGTGTAAAGAACCCTAAAGTATTTTCACTCCAAACCCTCATATTTCCTAGCCATCACCATCATGTCCCACCATCTCCGACTTGGTCTCTCCAGCACGAAGGTGGCACACTTCACCATGATCACATCAGGTGTCTTAAACAACCTAAACAGACGTTCAATCATACTCAACCATTCCTCAACATGTTGAGGGTCAGTAGATCCTTTGAAAACTGGTGGCTCCTAGAGTAGGAACTCTTGAGAATGACTTCAGAGAATATCACTATGAGGATCTATAGCTGGATCCTGAACAGGAACTGGAGGTGGTTTATGTCCCAGAGCTTGGATAGTGCGAATAATCACCTCAACCAGACTCAGATCTACAATAGGACTCACTTGGCGAGATTCAGCAGAAACTTTTTTTTAGATCTGATTCTCACGTCTTCTTGGAGGCATGATGCTACTCAACATAAAAAGACATTAGATAAACACTCAAATAGAGTACCAAGTAAAACTATTCTTAATAGAAAGGATAACAAGATTCGGATTCCACTCTATCCAAATCAAAACAGGGAAAATACTAGAACTAATCCACAAGTCATATTTCCCTAACCATCCAAGGTGACTTAAGGTTCATTGTGGTGAGATATGGTCAAAAACTCAATCAGAACTACCTCTTATGTCCCTAAAAGAATACTCAAATGCATATTGTCATCAAGGAAAAATTATTAACCTTAACTCTGATACCATTTTTTCATGAACCAACCCGGGTACCTTGGTAACCCGATAACAGAGCTGGCCCTGACATAGCCCAAAGGGCATTCCCAATCCCCATGGGTCGGCGATTAGCACCTGACATCACATTACTTGTAGGTGGGAATGATTTTTCCACCAACAATGCAGAACAAAAGAAACATGACAGTATGCATAACAAAAAGATTCTCCACTAGGAGTAATGTACCAGAAAACAAAGAGGCATAAAAATCCCAAATTACTACATACCAAATAATAAAAATGGGGAAACAACACCATGGTCTCTATAGACAGAAATCACCAAGACCAAAGATCAACAAATGTATCAACCTCCAAGAGGTCTCTTCCCTTTGCTCGAACCTGGAAGAAGAAAGTCTACAAACACTCGAAGCCAAAAGTAGGGTGTGACCATAAGCCCACTAGGATACCACAAAAGATACCATAATAGATTACAAATATAGATTATCTAAATAAAATCTTTTAAAGTTAAAATAATAATGATTGGAAATTCAAAATCATATTTTAACAAAACATGCTATACATTTACAAAAGATGGAAATAAATATTTTATGTAATGATTTAAAAAATGATGGAATATTTCTTAAATAGTGTCTTAAGTAAAAAATTTATATAAAATAGTTTATATAAATTCAGTAGGCATGTGAAGTAGATCAAAAGCATTGGAATACATTGATATCTCAAATATAAATATACAAGTGTGAAACATGGTCATCTACAAAAATGTACAATAGTATTAACCAATTATAGGATTCCACACACTCTATGTGAACACAAAAAAAATGTATATACACACATCCCTATGACACTGCCCAATGGAGACTCGTCACCAACCCACCGGGGATGTGACCCACCGCAAGTATGATTGAGAATGTTGTCGTAGTGTAGATTGTATCCAAATAACTCACTAACTACCTACGCTTGCATGTGCGCTTACATGATGGGTGAACTATTTTAAGAATGCTTAAAAATACAATCAATCCCATTCTTCCATTTCAATTGATCCAATTTAATTCCATCTAAATCTAAAATAGGTTTTATTCAAAAACATGCCTTTTCAAAAGATAAAACCAATGGGTTTCTATTAAATCATTTTATGCCATTTTCATGAGTTTGAAATCCATTCAAAATAAATTCCATCATGAGACAATTTATTTCCTAAATTAAATTCAACATTTTAATTGAAATAATTTCCATCAAATCCACAATTTATATTAAATAATTTTAATCACCCAATTTCCATAAACAAACCAAATTCAAAAAAATTGGGGGTTTTCTAACTTTCCATGCCAAAACCATTTCAATTATCTCGATTTACTAGAATCGGGTTTTTATCGATTTAATTGAATGAAAATTTGAGTAATTGAATTTAAATAAATAATTGAAATAAATCAAGCAATACAATGATAGTCAATTTGGAATGTTGGGACAGAACCACCTACTTCAATGGTTTTGGAGAAAACCACAACGGTCTAAGAATGCTCAAGAATACTGGTTTTCTTCTTTAAGAACCTGCCTTAGATCTCTTCTCCTAGCAAGGTCAAGACCAAATTTCATCATTTTTTCCGTCCACACACATAGATTTACCTATAACGAGTGTAGATCTATGAAACCAAGAAAAGAGGAGAATTATATCTTAGTAGATCTACAAAACCTATCAAGAACGATGAAGAACGATCGCATACCTCATGAATCCAGCATCAATTCACTAAGAGAAACCTTTGGATTGCCTCTGAAATGATGGTAGAACCTTCTCTAACCTTAAGAGAAGCGAAAAAACCCGATTTTGGACCTCTTAGGTGGAAAAAGGCGGCACTTAGAGGAAAAAACGAGTGAGATCCACTATTATAGGATCTCATTTTAGTGGTCTCATGGTTTTCCCACACAGTTAGCCTAATATTGTGTTAATCGTGCATTAGCCACTGCCTTGGCAGAAAATCCATGCACAGTTTTTCCAAACGGTTAGACAAACGATGCACCACCTGCGCAGAAGCTATTGCCTCCAAGACCAACTATGCACGGTTTGGCCGCACGGTTTAGACAGCCCGTACGCCGCCCGTGCGACTTCCCCTTTGCCTCAAAACATCATTTAATGTTCTCCTGACTCTCCCATTCACCACAACTCCAAAACATAGGTACGTAGAAACATCAAAAGTACATGAAAATGTAATGTTATGTTACAGGTAAATGATGTTGACATAGTTGAAAATGATATGTAAAACTCTATGTGAGAAAAATCTCCTTTTTAAGGAATTCATTTAAACGTATAACAGTTTATAAATTAAGTCATTTAGAAGATATTTTTGAATCAAATTATCCTCTACCACTTCAGATAAATTGAATGGTATTAAAATTTTTAAAGCATTCAAGTCCATATAAAAAAAATCCTTAAATCCATTTTCAAAACATGTACATTAATTAAATATATTTATAAAAAAAAATCATTAAAACATTTAAAACGATGATATAGTTAAAGAGTCCCTTCCATAAAATCTTGAAACAATTTTTTTTAAAATAATTTTATGAAAAAAGGGTATGGTTTATAAATATGTCCCAGTAAATAGTTACACATAAATAATCTCGGATAATAATGACATTGAGGAATTAACTCTTACCTTATAATTTCCTTTGGTTTAGGGTACGTTTAACCTCATGTATAATGACCATAGTGTGTAATAATATTATAAAAGATATATATTCATATTTATGATATCATACATGATAAATTAATGGCTTATACTACCTATTTAATAATAATTTCCATGTTAAATTAACATTTCGTCTAATAATTACTTTCTTTGTTGTACGAGAATGAACTATTTATTCTTGATTGTATCTCTTGTATCATGATTTAATTACATCAAGAATATAAAATATTATTTATATATCAAATATATTCAGAATATAAATATATATAATATACAGATATATGAAATATAATTCACCGTTATTGAGACCGTAGGACGTACGTATGCATAAACACTGTTTCTGTTTTCATATCGTATTAAATAGAAATAAGTGAATGCGATATATGTAAATACATAAATACATATATATATCTCCAGTAGCATTATTATTTCATATATTACATATATATTAATAATATATATTTTTATAATCATCATGGAATGGTGTACGTGGAAATGAATCTTATCGCATCGTGGAGATAGTAAGTTGTATACACGCACAAGTGAAAATAACATTATATTGATAGAGGAATAATATGCAATTGGATAGTATATTATATAGACATAATAATTAACATGTTATATTTATTTTTACACAATTATACTCACTATTATACCAATCCAAATAATGATGTGTTGAATAACAAACTACACCATGATGTGGAGACAGTTAGTTGTACGTACACACGCATGGTGACTTTGTAATTAATAAGAAAAATATAATAATGAATATAATTGTACCATATTTTTAATAACATCATAGTTTTTATAAGGTACATGAATTATTATTTTGGTATGGAAACAACAAAGAAAGAAGATTTGGAAAAAGAAATGATCTTTGAAAGATGTGGTGAAATAATTACCTCTTTTTCGGGTGCTCCCTTTGGATTTGAAAAAATTGGCTACATAGGTTTGATTTCTGATCAAATTAAGCCCTCTAGGATAACGTGACGGTAGTTTTTAGGATATTTTAAGAGGGTTTGGTTGAGTCAAATGGATTTTGAGGTATGAATTTAAGATATCGGAAAGTGACCATTTATAAGAGAGGTGTGTGACACTTTAGGAAAAGCAGGAAATATTCTTTATTATAAAATTATGTTCGATTTCAAATAGCTCCAAATGGATTTATTTCCAGTATAAGGTGGTGAGGGTTTAAAATCCTCTCAATGAAAAGTTTTTAGACAATTTTTTCTCACCATATTAACTTTATATGTTAGATTTAACTCATAGTTAAATAGTTTAACTTTTAACATGTCTTCTTGTATTTTTATATTACATGGTTAATATAGTTACTATAAAATTCCAAGAGATCTTAAATTTGGTCATTAATTACATATCTAACATTATTAAATTCATTTGGAAGATTCTTAGATTCTTATGAATACAATATCATTTCATAAAATAGTATTTGTTTTAAATTCATTTATTTCAATTTTGACACTATTTAGTATTTAGTTTTTGTGAAAGTTATAAAAAATGACTTATTCAAACAATATAAATTTAATAAACCATGGGAAGTCATATTAACCTTGAAAATTCGTTGATGGAATCAAAAGGTTCAATTTATATTTATTTTAATGTTTATAATATCAATTATTTTTATCATTCATTAATAATGTAATTACTACATCATCATTGAGTCATATATAAATTAAAATATTTAATGTATAAAATGTATAAATAAAATATCATGATATATAAAATATATTAATCATTCTAAAGAATATTTATAGTTGAATTTACATTATCTATAAATCTATATTAAAATTTTTTAGTTAATAAAATTTGAATCTAACACTTTTAACACCTCTTTAAATAAAATATAATTAATGTCCTAATCAAATCGAAGTGGATAAAAAAGAATCATATTTTTTACATAAGGTTGGTTTTGGTCGAAATACACTTATCCAATATAATTATGACATGTGTTGGGGTAATTTTATATTATTCTAAAATTATTCATATATTTAATTACCCTATTTACTTTTAATTGTGGTAAATAAATTCAAAAGTTACTATTCAGAAAAAAAAATATAATCCTATAGAATCAAATTTTACTTACTGATTTCAACCGTGTATTTTAGATTTTTAAAATTGATTCCCAGAAGTAGTAAAATTATGTTTTATTCAAATTTGAAAATGTTTCTAGTAGGTGGGTAAAAGATGTTAAAAACTTCCATGAAATGTTATATATATAATCTTGTTATAAAATGACTCAAATGACTTAAATTGATCTAATATATGTATAATGTATCTATTTTGACTTTAAGATAAAATTTAATGAAAAAAAATTATTTAAATGAAAAATTCGGTTTTTATGTACTATGAAGTATTTTCCACTATTCATCCAGTATTGAATGTTTTTAGAAAAAATCCAAAAAATTCACCCTAGGGTAATTTTGATTTAATGAATTCAAAAATGAATTCTATTTTACAAAATTAAATTTTAGGACTGTCTAGAATTAATTTTATTATTGATCAAAAAAGGATGCAAATAGTTTTCCTAAATAAATATTTATTTTAACAAAACATATACATTTAATTATAACTATGGTTTATTTTTAAAAAATTAAAAATAACATTTAAAAAATATTTTTTACTATTAGTATTACAATATTTAATTTATAAGTAAATATATTATTTAAATAATTATAATTTTAATCTTTTGTTTTACAGAAACTCAGTATTTTATATAATGCAAGCCACGTCGGTGTTGCGTGCAAAATAAGATAATTAATTACATTAAAGAGATAAGATAATATGAATTCTTGGGGAATTTCAATGATGGTCCATTTTTTTCATTATGTCTTATAAAAACATGGGTATGCCTTTTTCTTTTCAAAAATTACAAGTGTACCACTCACCTCAATTATAAAAGACCTCCCCCTGTTCTCAACACATCAGACCAAAACAATCATTTGGATCATGAAAGACCATCAAAAATATCTTAATTAATTCCCACTTAATAATTATAATCCAATATTTTGATCACAATGCCACTATATGAAGGGGTTTTGTTATTACATATGGATGTTTCTTCATGAATATGTATTCTAATTAATAGACAGTATTTTTATTATTTCTTCTTACACCTCCAAAAATTATTCTCAAATTACTATTATATAATAAAAAAATCTTCAATATAATGAGATTTTATTTTGACAATATAACATCATAAATCCATATCCTCTTCCATCAAATGGGATTCGAAATCATCATTCATGTGTGTGGAAGACTACCACCTCGCGAAGTCATGCCAATTTTTCTATCATCATCCAATCATAGATTTATTTAATGATGACTGATAACTTTATATGTTATATTTGTAATATATGTATACTTATGGTGTTATATTAACACATATACCTACTTAATTAACATTCTTTGAGGGATATTATGACATTACTAGTGTGTACTCATGACTACCTTCATGTTGAATTATATAATTCATTTTTCAATAAATATTTATATGGAAGGTAATAAGGATAAATGTAATGAATATTTGTGATGTAAATGAAATAATAATGATTTTCATGATATTATTATCATTCTGGAAATATATTATATCATTTTATTTCATACCCTAAATATTTATAATTTCTTATGTGGGATTGTAGACTACCGCCTCAATGAAAAAATGTGATTGTGTTTTCTTCACTAAATCAAATGAATGATATAAATAAGTATATTAAATAAATAATATTATATTAATGATTTAATTATCATTCTATAGTAATAAAACAATTTATACTTCTTTTCCATAATTTTCATTGAATAATGGGAATGTTACTCAAGCGTATGTACGACCTACCATCTCTAGTGTCCTAATGTATAACAATTTTTATTATTATATTTCATGATTGGTTTTATAAGGTATAAATGATATTAAAATATTATATTTATATCATTATCATTATTTAGGGTATGGTTAATATTGACCACTTTGACTAATTGTCAACCAACCAAAGTAATTTCTGACACATACTACAAATAGCATCAAAACACCTGACATATACTTTTTTGATTTTTTAATTGAATATAAAATTTTAATAAGTGAAATAAAATTAATAATAAACATGTAAAATATTCTCAACTAAGAAAATAATAAACAAAATTTTATTATTAATGATGATAAAGATTTTAAATAAAATTTCAGACTTAAGGTAAGGCACTTCGTTATAATTATATTTTTTTGAGGCGCATTTTTATGTTATACACATTTTTATTTTATTAGGAATATATAAATACCCTTTTAAATGTTATCTAATTCCATTATTAATTATAATTTTATTTAATTTTCTTAAATTTTATTCTTTCATGGGTGGTATGATTCAAATATTGCCATTTGATAAGGTAATTTTATTTAAAAATGTTAACATTTAATGGTTTATTTTTTACATTATTTTATTTCATGTCAATGATTTTAAAATACTATTATTATGGGCATGGTATTTTTAAAAAGGAACTTTTTTTTCTTCTTTTAAATGTTTTTTTATATTTATCTTTATATCAAATATTTGGCTTTCTTGAAAAACATAAAATGAATATTCTATAATAATATACACAACCCCAATTAATTCTACCACATCCATAAACATTCTTTAAATCATTGATTCATTTATAATCATTCATGTTTTCTTAAATTAAAAAAAATCAACACTTTTCCAGGAGTCTTTTTTAATATTTTTTATAATCAAAAATTTATTTTTTGTTTTGAATATGGGTTTTTAAATGAAATTGGTATTTTGAAATATATAAGTGATTTTCGTACAAGTTAAAACAAAATTCATATTTTTTATAATATAAATGTTAACGAATAAATCATTTAATTTATGTTTTGGTTCTTGGAAATTATATTCAATCAGTGTACCCAAATTTCACTTGGTGGACCCGATATGGCCTACATGATTGGTGAACCTATATTCCACTCCAATACATTAGATAATGATTATTTTCTCTTTATAATTTCATTGGATGTTCATAATGTGGTCATTGTAATTTATAAGGGTTCGATAAGATGATATCAGAATGAACCTAAATAGATTTTCTAGGATTTCTAATGAGTTTTAATGTACATAATGTTTTTTCCTAAAAAAAATATTTTTTTTAAAGTATTTATAATTACCTTACTCGGTAAAAATTTATTTTCAAAAAAAATCTATGGTTTTCATTTTTGTCACGAGACATCCATTTTTCTTCTATTCTATTTCCATTACTTATCTTTTTGTGTTCATCTCATGTTTTTAATTTTTTTTATGGATGGGTATGGAAAAGGAAAAGTTCAAGTTGAATGATGTGAATATTTTTCATAAAATAAACCATATTTTATTATAAAATATTTATATGCTTGAAAAAATGTATATTTTTAGAAGGTGTGCACTTTGAATTCTCTGGTTTTGTTATGTGTGAGTAATTATCTTATTCTCCAATACTTTAAGCATGAAAGGATCCTCAGATTTAACAGAATAAATTATTGACATAAAACTCATTATTATTTAATTCAAAAGTCCTGGTTGTTATAGTTGGTGTCATAGAACATATTAGATAACATTACAAGTTAGAATAATGTTGAATGAATCACCCTGAATTATTTTAATTTATGTTAAATTATAAATTATATCGAAATTTAATATTACCCTGATGCAAAACTAAAATATTCATTTTTAGATTGGTTTTTTCAAATAGGAAATAAGGAATTTATATTTTTAAGACATCGACAGGAAAATATCCCTCCATATTAAAATCTAGAAATGGTTGGAAGAAGTACAAAATAGTTTTTTGTAGTGATGGTTTAGTTGACACAATCAATAAACGGTCATGGTATCCCTGCTATAGAGTAACACTATCTACCATCATAAAACATATCTATACGGGATAATTTCATAAGGAACCCCCCCCCTAATTTAGTGGATCATCTAACATTATGGTATTCAATAAAAGTGTCCGTGATTTGGATATGATATTTTCAGCCATGGGGCTTTCGGCCCATCAATAAGTTTCTCTTTTTATTTATCCTTTTTAAAGGAAACATAATAAATTGTCTTATTTTTAATAATAAATGGTGAAATGTGATCATGATTCCATGGAATGGAAAATATCTAAGGATATTTTCCTTGATGTATATTTCATTATGGGATTTCAACTCTTGAAGGAATAAAAATTACTAGAATTTAGGAAAAAATTTGAAGATTCTGAGGCCACGTATGAATATAATTTTACCAGACCATCCTAGAATGGACCAGATTTTTTTGGGGCCATTAATAATAAAAGTAATATGTGTTAATCGGGTCTAATAAAGGATTTTTCCATTTAGAAGTTTTAATAATGTTTTTCATTGTTCGGAGAAAGATTATATATAGTTTTCTCAGATTTATCCACCTCTTCATGATAAAAGTAAGAAGTGAGAAAGACGGTCGGTGATGGGGAAACATATTACATAAAAATATTATGGTATAAAAATTTAATTTCCCATATTATGGTTGGTTTTTTTAAAAAAGACGTGGATAGTACCTTATGAAGGCAAGGAAGTGTTATCAATATTTGAATTTTAACTATATTGATAGGGATTGTTAGAGAAAGTGTCTCAAACAATCAAACAATGTGGTAATTGATAAAAAAACTAAGGGTGTGGTGTTTTAGTTTCAATGATTTGGTGTTATTATATTAATTTTTTCCAGAATATAGAGACATAGGATAGAAATACTCATGATCGGAGGTGAAAGAGTTTGGAAAATCATTTTCTCCTACTACGTTAGTTGTGTTTCCCTCAAATTAATTCTTGAAAAGTATGTCACTTAAGTATTTGAATTATTCCAGTAACCAGTTTGACTCTATATCATAAAATTCATTTATATTTATGAAATATTTAATTACATTTTCATTACCCCTCATTAATTATATATATAAATATTGGTTGAAATACAGGTGTAAGTATCAAATTAAACATTAATCGGATTGTCATTATTGAAAATTGTGTGGAACTGGAAATATTAGATATTCATATAAATCCATGTATGGATTGAATTTTTTTTCATTAAAATATATATTGAAAGGTAAAAAAGGTTTTATTCAATGATTTCATACATTTTATAACATACTATGAACATTATAAATTGATTATAGATGACAGTGACTGTAATAAAGAGTATATTTTTGAAAAGAAAAAAACTATTCAAATTTCTTTTTTTAAAAAAGTGAATATATATATATTGATCCGTTCCTGATGATTTTCCAATTATTACTCTAGATGAGTAGGTTTCATTTATTGTTGAATTATTTCTTGATGCTAAGATTATTTCTAAATAGCATTATCAAATGGCTCGAGTAGAACATTATTAATTAAAACATCAATTTCAAGAGTTAAAAAATAATGCTTTCATTATACATAATACATCCCCATGGGGTGCTTATATTTTTTTCATTAAATAAATATGTTGGAATGAGAATCCATTGAGAATAGAGCTTTTGAATAATGACATTGTAAATAACATGTTTCATTTTCCACATATCTATAATTTTATTGATCAGCTCTAAGGAGAATAATATTTTTCAATGGATGATCTCAGTTTAGGGGACCAAAAGTTGTAATTATATTCAAAACATATTAATATGACTATGTTTCAGAAAAGATATGGGCATTATTATTATTTTAGTTATTCCCTGTATTTTCTCTATTTTACATATTATATTTATGGTACTAATGAAATGATTTTGCATGACTTCTGGGAAATGTTTGGGATTTTTTGTTGATGAGATTTTGGTATGAGAAACATGAAAGACAACTAATTATTTTTTGAACCCATTAAAATAAAATAAAGTGTATGGGAATCTTATAAAGGGGTAATTTTGGTTAATAAAAAAATTTACTTCCTTGGAAAAAAATTTCTATATGAGGCTAAATAGTTTATCCTACTAAATAATTTTTTTTGAAGAATAGAAAAGACCCATAAATTCAACATAGCATCATGATTTTCATTGATTAGTGGGTTACTATCAAGGGTTCGTTGAAAACATATTTTTATCTTAAACTATTAGCATTAAAATGACCTAAAAATATTCCAACAATATTTTTTTTTAAAAATTGACCTTATAATGTAAAATCTCAGATGATTTTAATGCCTCAACCCCAGAATCCCAAAGCCGGTGAATTATTTTAATTCACTGGATGATTGAAAGAAATCAAGTCCTGATGCACCTATGAGTCTACTAGTCTTGGAAAATAGATTACATACATGAACATTACATTACAAATACTAACATAAAATATGATATAGATAATCCTTGGATAAATCCATTTTTCACCAAGCATAAATTTGTATATCAATAATAATACACTTCAAGGAATCCGGGTAAAATAAAACATAATAATTGGGTGATATTAGATTCTTTGTAAGGGTAAATAAGTCTTCAGAAGCTATAAATTTTTAAGTTAATATGTATAATAAAAACAACCGATTTTTAAACAAAAAACATATACATAATATAATAATGAAAAGTCAAACATTACGAAGTAAATATTCAAATGAATATTTTACTAGAAAAATAATCACATTTAATAACTAATTTCATAATCGGGGAATGCATAATGACAGACATAATAACTAATACATCGAGACCTTTTTTCAGACCATTGACAATTATTTAGCAAAGCCTTTTTCCAAGACACTAGTTTGTCTCATGAGACATACCGGTGCACCGAGGGGCTATATCAGGCCCCGCCCATCACATACTAAGTCCAATGCATTCCTCATAAGAAAAATTTGAATCATAACAAAATTATTCGTATTAAAACTAGACTACAAAATGTCAATACATTAATGAGAACCCATGAATGGTATAAAAATAGTACATCCACGGTCAAACATATCATAACTCATTTAGTACAATATTTTAGATTTTATAATAGTAAATCAACCCCAATAAAGAATAATATCTAGTAAAGGATGTTGACATAGTTGAAAAAGATAAGAAAAACTCATTGAGATAAATAACCCTTTTTCATGAAATCATTTAAAAGTTACATAATTTATAGAGGAATTCATTTAAAAGATATTTTTGAATTAAATTGTCCCATACCACTTTAAATTTTAGTAATGTAATTATCATTTTAAAACAATCATGTCCATATAAATAAATCCTTTAAATAATTTTGTAAATATGGACATTAATTAATGATATTTTGACAAATAAACATTTAAAACATTAAAAATGATGATCTAGTTAAATATTAGCTTCCATAAATCCATAAAAATTATTTTTGAAAATAATTTTATGAAACATGGACATGGATGATAAATTTTTCCCAGTAAATACTTACACATAAATTATCTCTAATAATAAAGAAATTGTTGAATTAAACCTTACCTTGTGCATTTATTTAGTCGATGGTACTTTTAACCTCTTCTATAATTACAATAGTATGTTAATAAATTATACCACAACCATATTCATATGTATGATATCATACATTATTCAATTATGACTTTATACTACCCATTTAATAATGATTTCCATGTGAAATAAACATTTTTGGTAATAGTTGTTATCTTTATCATACATATTTTCACTTGTTGTTCTTGATCATATCACTTAATTAATGATTTAATTACATTTATAATATAAAATTATTTATATATCATATATATTCATAATATAAATATGTATAATAAATAGGTATATGAAATGGAATTCATCATTTATATAGATAGTAGGTAATCTGTACACATAAACGTTGTTTCTGTTTTCATATCCTATTGAATAGAAGTAAGTGAATGATATATATGTAAATAGACACACACACACATATCTATATATATATATTATAGTTACATTATTTTGTCATATATTTCATACATATTAATATTATATATTTTTAAAATCATCGTCAAATGGTGAACGTTGAAATGAATCTCATCACGTCGTGGAGATAGTAAGTCGTACATACCCACAAGTGACAATATCATTCAATTGATGGTGAAATAATCTGTAATTCGATATTATATTATATAAACATAATCATTAACATTTTATATTTATTTTTTACATCAATTATACTCATTATTATACCGATCCAAATAATGAAGTGTGGAATAACAAACTACACCAAAATGTGGAGACGACAAGTTGTATGTATGCACATTTGGTGACTTTTTCATTCATAGTATGGAGAGACTAATGAATATGGATGTACCATATATATAATAACACGAAATTATGTAGAAGGTACTGGAATTATTATTTTGTTACAGAAACAACAAAGAAAGAGGAAGTGTAATAAGTAAATAACATTGAAAGAGGTGATGAAATAATTACCTCTTCTTCAGGTGATCTATTTTGATTTGTACAAAAGGCATCCTTTGGTTGGATTTCTAAAAAAATTAATTATTTAAGGATTAATTGAGGGTATTTGGTATGATATTTGAGCAGGGTTTGGTAGAGACGAATGGATTTGGGGATGTGAATTTAAGAGAAAGTAATGTACACTTTTAGAAGAGAGGTGAGACGCACTTTTGGAAATTCTTTAAATACTATTTTATTATAAAATTAATTTCAGTTTATATTATCTCAAAATAGATATATTTAGAGTATAAGGTGGGCATGAGACTAAATCTTCTCAACGAAAAGTTTTTAGAAAATTTAGGTCCCTATATTAACATTATCTTTTAAATTTAACACTTAGTTAAATAGTTTAACTTTTACCACGTCTTCTGGTATTATTATTCTACATGGTAAATATAGGGACTATAAAATGTCAATAGAAACTAAAGTGGTTCATTAATGAAATATATAAAATTATAAATTTCATTTGGTCGAGTATTATATTTTTAGTAATATTATATCATATAATAAACTATTATTTGTTTTAAAAACTCATTTATGTCCATTTCGACATTATTTTGTATTTGGTTTATGTGAAAGTAATAAAAACATGATTAATTAAAAAATATTTATTGAAGTAACCCTAACATTTCATATTCACCTCGAAAATTCGTTTATGGCATCAAATGTGTCAATTTAAATTTATTTTAATATTTATTTTATCAACTATTTTAATAATTCATTGATAAATTAATTGTTGAATCATCATTATATCATAAATAAATTTAATTATTTAATGCTTAAAATCTATAAATATATTAATATGAAGTCGGAAATCGTATTAGATTTCTAATAAATATATATAGTCTAACTTATAATATGTATAGATCTATGTTAAAAATGGTTTAGTTAATATAATTTGAATTTTACACATTTTACCCCTCTTTTAATAAAATATCATAAATGTCTTAATCTAATCCATGTGGATATAAAAGGATCATATTTTCTCAATAATGATTTTTTTGGTCTAAATACACTTATCTAATAAAATGAGGACATGTGTTGGGGAAATTTTACATTATTATAATATTATTTTTATCATTAATTACCCTATTTACGTTTAACCGTGGTAAATAAAATTAAAAAGATCCTATTTAACCAAATTATTATCATCTTATTGAATCACAATTTATCTAATAATGCAACCATGCTCCCCAAATTTTTGAAATTCAATTCGAAGATGTGGTAAAATTAAATTTTATGAAAATGTGTCAATGTGCCAAGAGGGTGGGTAAAAATCGTTAAAAAGTTCGATGAAATTTTATATATCTAATAATACTATTAAATGATCCAAATGACTTAAATAAAACTAATATATGTATTATGTATCTATTTTTACTTTGACATAAATTTAAATTAAAACAAATTATTAAAATAAAAAATTTGATTTTGTGTACTATGTAGTATTATTCATTATTCATCAAAAATTGAATTTATTCAGAAAACTACAATAAATTCACCCTAAGATAATTTTTCAATTTTGAATTAAAATTTGATTTATATTTTACCAAATTCAATTTTACGAGTGCCGAAAATATATTTTATAATTTTTCACAAAAAGAGGTAAATAGTTTTCTTAAATGATTAACTTTTTTGGAAAAACATATACATTTCATTATAAATTTGTTTTATTTATGAAAAAAATTTAAAATAACATTTAAAATTTATTTTTTACTATTCAAATTGCAATATTAAATTTATAAATAAATATATTGTTTAAATAATTATTATATTATTGTCGTATTTTGTAGAAAATCATTCTTGCATATAACGCAAGACAAGTCGATGTTGAATGCAATATAAGATATTAAATTATAGTAATGAGATAATATACAATGAAATATTGGGGTGTTACATTCACGCCTAAATCAATAAATTTCATCCTTGAAATTTGAAAATGTTCATAAAAAATAAAAGTTTGAAAATAGAATATACCTTTGTGGAAAACCCACATCGGAAAAATTGTTAATAAAAGTTAGTCTTAATAAGAGGAAGAGGGAAATGAAAAATTCACCCCCAAATTAGGATTTAGAATTGTAGAACATTGTTGGAAATTATAGACATATAATTCAAGGGAAAATGTAAATATTTACCAGGAGTTATTGAATTAATCAATCACAAACATGTGAATAATAATATGAAAAATGAGGGCCTAAAAGCCATAAATATATGATGATATAAAATACCATCTGTTCAAAAAAAACATATGGCATTAGGATAACACAAATTTTTTAGATAATTCTTTTTGGAATAGGAGGGATGAATTTATTATCATGATAAGACCTGAAGAAAATATTCTTCATTTCAATACCTTTCATAATCATAATCTCATCATTTGGGTGTTCTTCGATCTATTTTCACTTTATCCATTACACTAGGAAATTAAGTTGAATTAGTCTTTCATATAATGTTGTAAGATCATGTGATCTATTAATATATTGATAGTTCATTCCATTTGTCTCATTGAAAGTGTTAGAACAGGTTATCACATATACATAAGTCCACCTATAGAGAGATAATTCCTTATTCTAACAATCTTCAATTTGAGTATAACTTATACTATAAAATAATGGATAACCTTATAATCCTTCCTAAAATTGAAAATCTAAAACAATAGAAAGAGGTAAACCAAACAGGCTAATCATTTATCTCCCATATATGATAGGTTAGTTCTTGATTGTCAAATTACAAACTTGTGAACACCTTAAACATGTATTATACTGAGTCATGATAATAACAAGAATTATCAGATATCCTTATTGAAAACAAGTATGTCTAATTGTTCCAAAATATAGTGGATTATTCCTTAAGTCGAAAAACATTGTACTCCTCTTCCATGATAGCATAACCCTCTTGTCGAAAAATGAAAAATTAGTTCTCAAGAAACATGCATCATCTAATTTACTTAATCAAACATAGCATTATTATCTTAAAATAAGGAACATATTAAGGGTAACATTTACCTTAATCATATGTTCCCTAAATATAATCTTACCCTTAAATAAACATTCTTGTCCTTGATAACAATTCATATATTCTTAATAATCCTTAGAAAAAAAACATTATTTGAATACTCTTTATTTAATTAAATTATTTATAATTATTGGATCCAAATACAAAAATACTTAAATACTTCAAATTTAATATTTGTAATTGAGGTGGTCCTTCCTTAGTTTAGAGGTAGATTCTTATGTCTGGGCATTAAGTTGGGTAATGACAATGATTTCCATAGATGAGACTCAAAACATCATAAAAATGTATAACTATATGACCCTTTTCCCGAAAAGATAATATATTCCCCTCAATTTGATGTATTCGTTAATGTTCTTCTTCCCTTCCTGTCAACATATAGGAAACCAACTCTTTATATCTCTATGTTTCATAAAATTTGAACATTTACAAATGTTCATCTTCCTTTAATGCAATGCATTATGAATGTTATAAAAGTTGAAATTGTTAATAATATTTCATGATAACTAATTCAGAATAATCACAATATCTTTCTCTCCAGTCATTATCTGATTTTTTTGCTCAAAATCACCATATTGTCCATCAAACCCAATGTTAATAAAATTCCTTAAGTTTTACTCCATTATATAAGACAAAAAAGAATAGGGTGAGAAACAAATCTCATTGTAGAAAATCACATAATTAAGGGAAGGTATTTTCAAGCTATAATATCTTAGCTTTAATACTAGGTTATCCATGATCATTACCAAAAATTCTATGGGGTTCTTCTAAAATTATCCTCAATGTAAATCATATGGTTATGATCCCTAATATATGTTTTCCAAATCTATATCTAAGTTTGTTGCTAAACATAATCTGATAGAAACTGTAAAACCTCGACCATAGAAGCCTAGAGCTAGTTCATTATTATGATACATTGTCGTTATTGCAATGAATCTAGTCCCGAAGGACCAATCAGTTTAGAAATCTTTGAAATAAATTACAAACATGAATTTTACATTACAATTTATAACATAAAATGTGACATAGATAATCTTTTGATAACTCCATTATTACACTATCTTAACCCTAAATATCAGTCATAATACACATATTGGCACCTTGGGAAAATAAAACATAAGAAAGGGGTGAGTTCAGGTGATCAGTAAGGGAAATTAATTTAGCAAAAGCTATGAACATTTAAGGAAAGATATATAATGAAAAAAGCATTTTAAATATAAAATGTGAACATAATATGATAATGAAAAGTCAAACATTACTATAAAAACATGCACATAGATATTCTATTAGTTGAATAATCACATGTAATAACTAATTTCATAATGAGGTAATGTATAATTCCAGAAAAAATAACTACTACATCAAGGCCTAGTTCCATGAAAATTGGAAAATATTCAATCGAGAACTTTTTACAAGACACTTGCTTGTCTCATAAGACCTACTCATTCGTCGAGGGGCTATAGGGGTTATTCCCATAAAATACTAAGTCATATTAATTCCTCATATGAAAAAGGTGAAACATTACATAATCATTCGTATTAAAACTATCATTAAAAATTTATATACTTTAACCAAAACTATGAATTGTATAAAATAAAACAACCATAGTCAAACATATCATAACTCATTCAATTAAATATTGAAGATTTTGTTATAATAATTCAACCCTTATAAAGAATAATATTTTGTAATGTCATGAACAAACCTGGGTACCCTGGTAACCCGATAACCGAGCCAGCCGTGACATTGCCCGAAGGGCGTTCCCAATCCCCCCGGGTCGGCGACTAGAACCTGGCATCACATAACATGCAAGTGGGAATTATTTTTCCATAAACAATACGGAAGAAAAGAAACAAGACAATATGCGTAACAAAATGATACTCCACTGGGTGTAATGTACCAGAAAACAAAGAGGCAAAAAAGCCCAAAATACTACAACCCTAGTATAAAAAATGGGAAAACATCCCCAAGGTCCCTAAGGACACAACTCACCAAGACCAAAGATCAACAACTGGATCCACCTCCACGAGGCCCCTTCCCTTTGATTGAAGCTGGAAGAAGAAAGTCTACAAACACCAGAAGGCTAAAGAAGGGTGTGATTCTAAGCCCATTAGGATACCACTAATGATTCCATAACAGATGCCAAATAAAGCTTATCCATAGAAAAGATTTAAAATTTCAAATAAACAGGTTTGGAAATTTAAAAGCATGTTTTAACAAAACATTCTATACATTTTAAAATGCTGTAAATAAATGATTTAAGTAATTATTTTAAAAATGATTGAATATTTCTAAAACAATGGCTTAAGTAAAACATTATTATAAAATAGTTTATATAAATTCCGCAGGCATGTAAATCAGTTAAAAATCATTGGAGTACATTTATTTCTCAAATATAACTATAAAAGAGAGAAACATGGTCATCTTCCAAAAGGCACGATAGTATTAACTAGTTATAGAATTCCAAACTCTCTATGTGAACTCATCAAAATATATATACACATGTCCCTATAACACTGGCCAAAAGTGAATCATCACCAACTAGTAGGGGATGTCACCCGCAGCAAGTATGTTTGAGAACATTTTCGTAGTGTCGAGTGTATCCAAATACCTCACTAACTACCTAAGGCTCGCATGTACTCATACATGATGGGCAAACTATTTTACAAATTATTAAAAATATGATAAATCCCATTCTTCCATTTCAAATGATCCAACTTCTTTCCATCTAAAATCGAAATATTTTTTCATCAAAAACATGCCTTTTATAAGATAAAACCAATGGGTTTCTATCAAATAATTTAAATCCATTTTCCTGAGCTCTAAATCCCTTCAAACCTAATTCCATCATTACACAAATTATGTCCTCAATGAAATTCAACAATTTGATTGAAATAATTTCCATAAAATCCAAAATTTAAATTGAATAACTTAAAACACCCAATTTCCATAAACACACTCAATTCAATAGAATTAGGGGTTATCCAAATTTCCATGCCAAAACCATTTCAATGATATCGATTCAATGGAAACAAGTTTTTATAAATTTAATTGAAAGAAATTTTGAGTAATTAAATTTAAATCAACAATTGAAATAAATCAGGCCATAAAATGATAATAAATTGGGCAAGTTGGGATGGAACCACCTTCTTCAAATGTTTTGACGAAAACCATAATGGTCAAAGAACGCTCAAGAAAACTAGTTTTCTTATTCAAGAACCCGCCTTATATCTCTTCTCCTACCAAGATCAATACCAAATTGCATCATATTTGGAATTCTCACACTTAGATCTACCCATAACGGGAATAGATCTATGAAACCGAAAAAATAGGAAAAGTATATCTTAGTTGATATAAGAAACCAATCAAGAACGATGAAGAATGATCACATACCTCACAAATCCGGCTTCGATTCACCAGAAGAAGCCTTTGGATTGCCTCCGGAATGATGGGAGATACTTTTTTGACATTAGGGGAAGAAAAAACCTGAGTTAGGGCGGCTTAGGAGAAAAAACGAGGCACTTAGAGGAAAAACAATTGAGATCCACTATTATAGGATCTCATTTAATTGGCTGCACTGTTTTCCTACACGGTTAGACAAATCGTGCACTAACAAAGAATTAGACACTTCCCCAATAGAAACTCCATGCATGGTTTGGCCGCATGGTTAGACAAACCATGTGCCGCCCCTGCGGAATCTACTTCCTCCAAGACCAACTACGCACGTTTTGGCCGCACGATTTTGACAACCGGTGCGCCTCCCGTGCGACTTTCCCTTTGCTTCAAAGCATCATTTAAAGTTCTCTCGGATCTCCCATTCATCACCACTCTAAAACACAGTTACTTAGAAACATCAAAAGTACTTGAAAACATAATGGGATATTACAACCTCCCCACCATAAGATCTTTCTGTCCCTAGAAAGCCTATGAAGAAACCTCCACATCAAAGAGATGATGCCACTGATCTCTCATTAGTGCCTCCCTTTCCAACGTCACATGAGAATCAGAACCATGTTACCATAGTACACATACCAGAGGTTTCATTCTCCCTAAAACTACCTTGGTCATAGAATCAACAGGCATGACTGGTCATTTAGTCGTAGATAAATTTGGTTCAATCTGAAGATCACTCCAACTCAAAACATGAGATGGATCAGAGAGATCTTTTCAAACCTGTGATACATGGAACACGTTTTGTATCAATGTCATCTGTGGTGGTAGAGCTAGATGGTATGAAACTTTCCCTACATGACCAACAACCTCGAATGGTCCAACAAAACAAGGAGCCAACTTCCCTTAACTCCCAAGCTGTCGATGACCTAATTGGGGTGAAACTTTCAAGAACACATGTTCGCCAAATGAGAACTCTAAAGGTCTATGTCGACGATAAACATAAGACTTATACTGACTCTGTGCTATCAACATTCTACGATGAATTAACTGAATCTTAGTTTTCATCTCTTGGACCAAACTCGGTCCTACAAAGGAACATTCACCAATCTCTGACGAACATAATGAATATTTACAATAATAGCCATATAATGCCTCAAAAGGATCCATTTTTATCATAGACAGATAGCTTCTATTATAAGAAAACTCAACTAGCCCCAGATGATCATCCCAGAACACACCAAAGTCTACGACACATGCGTGAAGCATATCCTCAAGGATCTTCATAACTCTCTCTATCTTTCTGTCTGACTATGGATGGTAGGTCTTGCTCAAACAGACCTGAGTTACCAGAGCCTCCGGAAGGCCTCTCTAAAAGCGATAAGTAAACCAAGGATCCCTATCAGAGACTATAGCATACGGAACTCCGGAAAAATGAACAATTTCTTTCACATAGATATTTCCCAACTCCTCAACTTTGGTTGTATCTTGAATAGGTATAAAGTGATTCGATTTGGTCAGCCTATCGATCACAACCCATATTAGATTTTTCTTCCTCTAGGTTTGAGGTAACCCAAACATGAAGTCCATAGTGATTTCATCACACTTCCATGTAGTGACTTGAAGTGGTTGAAGCAAACCCGAATGTTTCTAGTGCTCGGTTATCACCTGATGGCATGTATAGAAATGATATAATAACTCACCAATGTCTCGTCTAATACCTCGCCACCAGAACTGTCGCTGCAGGTCATAGAACATCTTCATGGTTCTTGGGTGCATAGCCCACTAATAGTTATAGCAATCCCCCATCACATCATTCCTAGCGGATAATGGCACAAAGTAATGGTTTCGATAAAACAGAACACCCTCTTTGGAGAACGACCACTGGGTGATGGTCTCCCCACTATAAAGAGAGACCCTAATGCTATGGAATTCATCATCCAATTTTTGTTCCTAATAAATTAACTCGGGAAGACTAGATGTCAACTGGTGACTGGCTAAAGAAAATTCATTCCCCATCCACTGAACTCCAATATGCAACTGATCAAAAAGAGACATCAAACTCCAATCTTCTGAAGATTCATTCACAACTTGTGATAGAAGTTTCCTTCTCAACGCATCTGCAACTACATTCCTTTTCCCCAGGGTATAGGCAATGTCGAAGTCGAATGATTTCAGGTACTCCACCCAATGCCTTTGGCGGAGATTCAAATAGTTTTTAGAGAAGATATAACTCAAACTCTTGTGGTCTGAATACACAATAAACCTTTCTCCATAAAGGTAATGTATCCAAAACTTATGTTCTTGAATTACAACTTCACATTCAAGGTCATGGGTAGGATAGTTCTTCTCATGTGGCTTTTGCTGACGAGATCCATAGGCAACAACATGATTACCTTGCATAAGGACACATCCCAAACCTGAACTCAATGCATCACAGAAGACCATGTAACCTATCCCAACCTCAGAAAGAGTTAAGACCAGTGCAGTAGTCAAAAGACTCTTTATTTCAACAATAGAACTTTGACATTTATCATTCCATGAAAACTTAACTCACTTTTGAGTCAGAGTAGTCATTGGAGAAGATAACATTGAGAAGTCTTTAACAAATCGGTCCTAATATCCTTCTAAGCCCATGAAGCTCTAAATCTTGAAAACATTTCGTGGTTGTTCCCAAGTCAAGACACCCTTCATCTTCTCAAGATCAACTGATATTCCCTGTTCTGACATAACAAGTCCCAAGAAATTAACTTCTAAAATCCAGAAATTGCACTTTGAAAGCTTGGAATAAAGTTGGTGATTCTTTAGAAGACATAGAACTGTTCTCAGATGATTGACATGATCATCCTTAGACATGGAGTAGACAAGAATTTCTTCCACAAAGACAACCAGAAAAGTTTCTAGAAACTCAAGGAAAACCGTGTTCATCAAATCTATGAAAACATTAGGAGCATTTGATAGGCCGAAGGGCATAACAAGGTAATCATAATGGACATAACTACTCCGAAAAGCTGTCTTATGAATGTCAAATTATTTTATCCTCAACTGATGGTAACGAGGTCAAAGATCAATTTTTGAAACCCACTTTGTCCCTTTCAATTGATCAAACAAATCATCAATTTGTGGTAACAGATATTTTTCCATTATCATAACTCGATTGAGCTTTCAATAATAAACACATAACCAAAGAGAACCATTAGCCTTCATGGAAAAGAGAAATGGTGCTACCCAAGGTGACACACTCGGGTGTATAAAATATTTCTTAAGAAGATCGTATAACTGAGACTTTAGTTATTTTGGTTCTACTAGAGCCATTCGGTAAGAGGGAATGGAAACTGGTTGATTACCAAGAATTAATTCAATAGAAAAATCAACCTCTCTTACTTGTGGAAAACCAGAGAAGTCAGAATGAAACACGTCGGGAAACTCGGCGACGACTAGAGGAAGATCACCATACGTTGAATCTCTCTCTAGATCAAAATAAAACACTGGTTTAACTTTCACCTACTCTGGATAAGAGGGTGTAGCTCTGCTTGACCTTGGGTCCCATTCTCCTTGAAAAACTAGAGGCAGACCATTGGGTGTAGTAAGGTAGACCCGTCGAAGATAACAATCGATCTGGGATTTTTTGGCAATGAGCCAATCCATCCCAAATATGACGTCAAAATATTTCATGTCGAGAACCAAAAAACTTCAAGTATGATCAAAATATGATAGAGAGAAGACACAAGAAGGACTACAAATATCCTTCTCTCTCTTTGTACCAAGGGGTGTAGTAATATCCATCGCACAATATAAAAGATCAATAGATATATTAAGCAGATTAACAATATGTGTTGAAATAAATTATTGAGATGCACCAGTATCAAAAAAGAGAGGTCACTAAAGAAGAAGCTATAGTAATGGTACCTCTCACAGTTGCAGGACCTATATCAGCTACCTCTGGAGACTCTCCCACTATGTGAAGAAGCTTTGTTCTGGATGCCTGTGATTGGAACCCTTTTCTACATCAAGAAATTTATTTCCCCGTAGTTTTTGGAGGTGTTGATGATCATGTTCCACTGTGTGGAGTAGAGAAGTGATGGTAGAATCTATGTAAGTGTCCTAAATGTCCATAGGAGCTACAGATCATGGGTTCCTCAGTGAAAATCCTCTTATAATGTCCTAAAATTCTACACTGATAGCAAGTTAGAGAAGCCCCTCCTGGTGCTACCGGAGATCTGGAATGACAATGTTGTCGAGAACTACAATGAGAAACATTGTGCTTCCATTTTCCTTTAAAAGAACCAACACTGCCACTAGGAGGGAAAGGAACTTCCTTCAACCTTGACTTTCCTACAAGGATCATCTCAACCATCATTGCCATATCCAGTACATCTGTATAAGTGGGTATCTTCAGTAATAAAACCTGAGAACAAATAACTGATCAAAGTCCCAACTCAAATCATCGATCCTTCATTTTTCTCATTAGATACAATCTCAAGATCAAACTGTACCAACTAAAAAAAAAGAAATTTGAGTACTCAGTCACAGTTTTGTTGGCATGCTCAAGCTTGAAATACTCCATATCCTTGGCCAACACCGTTGATTCTGGATAGAAGTGGTTAGTGAAAAGAACCCTAAAGTCATTCCACTACAAACCCTCGTTTTTCCCAGCTGTCACCATCATGTCCCCCCATATCCTACTTGGTCCTTCCATCACGAAGGTGGTACACTTAACCTTGATCACATCAGGTGTCTCCAAGATCCCAAAAATACTTTCAATATTACCCAACCATTCCTCAGCTTGTTGAGGGTCAGTGGAGACTTTGAAAACTGGTGGATTCTGGCAGAAGAACTCTTGAGAACGAATTCCTAGAATATCACTACGAGGATCTATAAGTATACCCTGAACATGAACTGGAGTTGGTGCATGTCCCACTGCTTTGAAAGTGAGAACAATCACCTCAACCATACTCGGATCCACAATATGACTCTCTTAATGAGATTCAGCAGCAACCTCCTTTTGGATCTGATTCCCACGTCCTCTCAGATGTATGATGCTATACAACATAAAAAGACATTAGATTAACACTCAAATAGATTAACAAGGAAAACTATTATTAATAGAAGGGATAATAATATTTGGATTCCACTCTATCCAAATAAAAATAGGGAATATACTAGAACTAATCCACAAGTCTTATTTCCCTAAGTAACCTTGGTTACTTAAGGTTCATTGTGGTGAGAGCTGGCTAGGCACTCAATCACAACTACCTCCTATGTCCCGACAAGAATACTCAAATGCATACTATCATCAAGGAAAGATGTTTAACCTTCCTTCTGATACCATTTTGTCACAAACCAACCTGGGTACCCTGGTAACCTGATAACCGATTCATCCCTAACATAGCCTGAAGGGCGTTCCTGATCCCCACGGGTCGGTGATTAGCACCTGGCATCACATAACATGCAAGTGGGAATGATTTTTCCACCAACAATGATGAATAAAAGAAACAAGACAGTATGCATAACAAAAGGAAACTCCACTGGAATTAATGTAGTAGAAAACAAAGATCCATAAAAAGCCCAAATTACTACAACCCAAGTACTAAAAATGGGAAAACATCTCCAAGGTCTCTAGGGAAACTACTCACCAAGACTAAAGATCAACAACTGGGTCCACCTCCAAGAGGTCCCTTCCCTTTTCTCAAACCTGGAAGAATAAAGTCAACCAACACACGAAGGCAAAAGTAGGGCGTTTCCCTAAGCCCAGTTGGATACCACCAAAGATACCGTAACAGATTCCAAATATCGATTATCCCAATAAAAGCATTCAAAGTTCAAATAAAAAAGTTTGAAAATTCAAAAACATATTTTAACAAAACATGATATACATTTTCAAATGATGGAGATAAATCTTTTATGTAATGATTTTACAAATGATGGAATATTTCTATAATAATGGATTAAGTAAAAAATTTATATAAAACAGTTTATATAAATTCTGCCGGCATGTAAATCAGTTCAAAATCATTGGCATACATTTATATCTCAAATACAAATATAAAAGGGAGCAACATGGTCATCTACCAAAAGGTACGATAGTATTAACCAGTTATAGGATTCTACACTCTCTATGTGAACTTAGAAAAATATGTACACACACATCCCTATGGCACTGGCCAAAGGAGACTCATATCCAACTCGCCGGGGATGTGACCCGCCGCATGTATGTTTGAGAACATTGTCGTACCGTAGAGTGCATCCAAATAACTCACTAACTATCTAAGGATTGAATGCACTCTTATATGAAAGGGAAAAATATTTTAATAATGCTTAAAAATATGATCAATCCCATTCTTCCATTTGAAATGATCCGATTTATTTCCATCTAAAACCAAAACAGTTTTTTTAAAACATGCCTTTTCATGAGATAAAACCAATGGGTTCCTATCAAATCATTTTAAGCCATTTTCATGAGTTTAAAATCAAATCAAAACAAATTACATCATTACACAATTTAATTCCTTAGTTAAATTCAACTATTTAATTGAAATAATTTCCATCAAATCCACAATTTAAATTAAACAATTCAAATCGCCCAATTTCCATAAACACACCCAATTCAATAGAATTAGGGGTTTTCCAAATTTCCATGCCAAAACCATTTCAATTATCTCGATTAAGTGGAATTGGGATTTTATCAGTTTAATTGAATGAAAATTTGATCAATTGAATTGAAATCAAAAATTGAAATAATTCAAGCAATAAAGTGATAATCAATTTGGAATATCGGGAAAGAACCACCTACTTCAAATGTTTTGACGAAAACCACAATGGTCGAAGAACGCTCAAGAAAACCGGTTTTCTTCTTCAAGAACCCACCTTAGATATCTTCTACTTGCAAGATCAAGACCAAATTTCATTATATTTGGCTTCCACACACTTAGATCTACCCCTAACATGCATAGATCTAAGAAACCAAGAAAAGAGGATATGTAGATCTAAGTAGATCTAAGAACTGATCACGAACGGTGAAGAACGATCACATACATCAAAAATCAAGCATCGATTCACTGTGATATGCCTTTGTATCGCCTCCAGAATGATGGGAAAACCTTATATGACATTAGGAGATGAAAAACCCCGAGTTAGGCCTGCTTATGAGAGAAAATGTGGCACTTACAGGCAAAAACGAGTGAGATCCACTATCATGGTGTCTCATTTAAGTGGCCACACGGTTTGCCCTCACAGTTAGATAGACTGTGTGCTAAACTAGCGTTAGCCACTACCTTGGAAAACACTCCTTGCATGGTTTTCCTACGTGGTTAGAGAAATAGTGCACCACCCGTGTGGAAGCTACTATCTCCAAGACCAACTACACACGGTTTGGCCACACAGTTTAGACAACATGTGTGTCACCCGTGCAACTTCTCCATTGCCTCAAAACATCATTTAATGTTATCCCAACTCTCCCATTTTTCAACACTCCAAAATAGGGGTACTTATAAACATCAAATGTACATGAAAACATAACGTGATGTTACAAGTAAAGGATGTTGACATAGCTGAAAACGATAAGTAAAACTCTATGAGAGAAAATTACATTTTTTAAGGAATTCATTTAAACGTATCAAAATTTTTAAATTAAGTCATTTAAAAGAGATTTTTGAATCAAATTTTCCTATACCACTTTGAATAAATTGAATGGAATTAAATTTTTAAAGCAATCAAGTTCATATAATAAAAATTCCTAAATCCATTTTGAAAACATGGACATTAATTAAATAGATTTATAAAAATAAATATTTAAAACATTTAAAATGATGATATAGTTAAAGTGTCCCTTCCATAAAACGATAAAACATTTTTTTAAATAATTTTATGAAACAAGGGAATGGGTTATATATATGTCCAATTAAAAAATTACACAGAAATAATCTCAGATAATAATGACATTGTTTAATTAACCCTTACATTGTACTTTCTTTTGGTTGAGGGTATGTTTAACCTCCTGTATAATGACCATAGTTTTTTATTATATTATAAGATAACCATATTCATTTTTAACATATCATACCTGATTCATTAATGACTTTATACTACCTATTTAATAATAATTTCCATGTTAAAATATCATTTCGGGTAATAATCACTTTTTTATTTTTCGAGATTGAACTAGTTATTCTTGATTGTATCACTTATATCATTATTTAATTAACTAACATATAAAAAAAATTATTTATATATAATATATATTCAGAATATAAATATGTATAATATATTGATATATGAAATAGAATTCACCGTTTATTGATATGGTTGGACGTATGTGTGCATAAACACTGTTTCCATTTTCATGTCGTATTAAATAGAAATCATTGAATGCGATATATGTAAATACATATATGTATATATATATATATATCTATTAGCAATATTATTTCACATAATACATACATATTAATAATATATATTTTTATAATCATCATTGAATGGTGAACGTGGAAATTAATCTCATCGCGTCGTGGAGATAGTAAGTTGTATGCACGCACAAGTGACAATATCATTATATTGATCATGGAATAAAATGTAATTGGATAGTATATTATATAGAAATAATAATTAACATGTTATATTTAATTTTTACATCAATTATACTCATTATTATACTCATCCAAATAATGATGTGTTGAATAACAAACTACACCACGACGTGGAGCCGGTAAGTTGTATGTACCTACGTATGGTGACTTTGTCATTAATAGGAAACATATAATAATGAATATGGTCGTACCATATTTATAATAACATCACAGTTTGTATAAGGTACTTTAATTATTATTCTGGTATGGAAACAAAAAATGAGGGTGTGGAAGAAGAAATGAACATTGAAAGATGTGATTAAATAGTTACCTCTTCTTCGGGTGATCCCTTTGGATTTGAAAAAATATGCTCCATAGGATATATTTTTTATCACATTAAGGCATCTAAGATTATGTTAGAGTAGTTTTTATGATATTTTAGGAGGGTTTGGTCGAGCCAAATGTCTTTGGAGGTGTGAATTTAAGATATGGGAAAGTAACCATTTATAAGAGAGGTGTGTGGAACTTTAGGAAAAGCTGGAAATATTCTTCATTCTAATATTATGGTCGGTTTCTAATAGCTCAAAATAGATTTATTTATAGTATAAGGTGGGGAGGGTTCTAAATCCTCTTAACAAAAATGTTTTTGACAAGTTTAGCTCACCATATTAACTTCATCTGTTAGATTTCACACTTTGTATAATAGTTTAACTTTTACCATGTCTTCTTGAATTTTTATATTACACGTTTAATATAGTTACTATAAAATTCCACAAGATCATCAATTGGTACATTAATTACATATCTAACATTATATAAGTCCTTTTTTAGAGTCATAGATTCATATGAAAACTTTATCATTTAATAAAATAGTATTTTTTTTAAAAACTCATTTATGTCAATTCTTGCACTATTTAGTATTGGGTTTTTGTGAAAGTCATAAAAACATGACTAATTAAAACAATATACATTGACTAAACCTTTTATAGTCATATTAACCTTGAAAATTCGGGGACGGAATCAGAAGGTTCAATTTATATTTATTTTAATGCTTATAATATCAATTATTTTTATCATTCATTCATAAGGTAATTACTTCATCTTCATTGCGTCATATATAAATAAAAATATTTAATATATAAATTTATAAATAAAATATCATGATTTAGAAAATATATTTATATTTATAATGAACATTTATAGTAGAATTTATATTATCTATAAATCTATATTAAAAAGGTTTTAGTTAATAAAATTTGAATCTAACACTTTTAACACTTCTTTAAAAATATATAATTAATGTCCTAATCTAATCCAAGTGGATCAAAAGAATCATAATATTTTTCCAAGGTTGGTTTTGGTCAAAATACACTTATCCACTAAAATTAGGACTTGTGTTGTTGTAATTTTATATTATTATAAAATTATTCTTATATTTAATTACCATATTTACGTTTAACTGTGGTAAATAAAATTCAATAGATAATATTCACCAAAAAATACTTTAATACTATAGAATCACATTTTACATACTAAATACAACTGTGTCTCTCAGATTTTTAAAAATAGATTCACAGATGTAGTAAATTTATGTTTTATGCAAATTTTCAAATGCGCCTAGTATGTGGGTGAAAGACGTTAAAAAGCTCAATGAAATGTTATATATATAATCTTGTTATAAAATGACTCAAATGACTGAAATTGATCTAATATATGTATTATCTATCTATTTTGACTATAAGATAAAATTTAATGAAAAAAATTATATAAATGAAAATTTTGGTTTTTATATACTATGTATTATTTTCCACTATTCATCCAAAATTGAAAGTTTTCAGAAAAAAAAACCCAAACATTCACCCTAGGATAATTTTGATTTTATTAATTGAAAAATGAATTATATTTTACCAAACTAAATTTTAGGACCATCTAGAATTAATTGTATTATTGTTCAAAAAAGTAAGGAACTAATTTTCCTAAATAAATATCTATTTTAACAAAACTCATACATTTCATTATAAATATAGTTTATTTATAAAAAAATTAAAAATAACATTTAAAATTTATTTTTTACTATTAGTATTACAATATTTAATTTATAAGTAAATATATTATTTAAATGATTATAATTCTAATCTTTTATTTTGTAGAAACTCAATCTTGCGTATAACGCAAGCCAAGTCAGTGAAGCGTGCAATATAAGCTATTTAATTACATTAAAGAGATAAAATACTATAAATTCATGGTGTTTTTCAATGATAGGCATTTTATTTTTATTGTGTCTTCTGAAAAAATGGGTATACCTTTTTCTTTTCAAAAATTAAAAGTGTACCACTCACCTCAATTATAAAATCCCTCCCCCTCTTCTCAACACATCACACCAAAAAAACCATTTTGATCATGAAAGTCCTTCAAAAATATCCTAATTAATTTCCTCCTAATATTCATGATCTAGTATTTTGATCATAATTCCACCATATGAAGGGGATCAGTTCTTATATATGGAGTTTTGTTGAATAATATGTATTTTACTAAATTGTGAGTATTTGTTTAATTTGTTCTTACACCTCAAAAAATTATTCTCAAATTACTATTATATAAGAAAAATAGAATATTAAATATAATGTGATTTTATTTTGTTAATATAACAACCTTAATCTATATCCTCTTCCATCAAATGGGATTCGAAATCATCATTCATGTCTGTGGAAGACTACCACCTCACGAACTCATGACATTTTTTCTATCACCATCCAATTATAGATTTATATAATGATTAATGAAAAAATTATATGTTATATGTGTAACATAGGTATATTTATGTAGTTATATTAACACATATACCTACTTACATTACATTCTTTGAGGGATATGATGACATTACTAGTGTGTACTCCCGACTACCTCCATGTTGAATGATATAATTCATTTTTTAATAAATATTTACATAGAAGGTAATAAGGTTAAATTTAATGAATATATTTGATATAAATGAAATAATAATTATTTTCATGACATTATTATAATTTTGGAAATATATTATATCATTTTATTCCATACACTAAAAAATTATAATTTCTTATGTAGACTTTTAGTCAACCGCCTCCACGACAAAATGTGATAATGTTTTCATCACTAATTCAAATGAATGATATAAATAAGTATATGAAATAAATAATATTATATTAACGATAATATTATCATTCTATATTAATAAAACAATTCATACTTATGTTCCATAATTTTCATTGAATAATGGAAATGTTACTCATGTGTATGTACGATATACCATCTCTAGTATCCTAATGTTTTACAATTTTTATTATCATATTTCATGATTGGTTTTGAAGGTATAATTGATATATAAATATTATATCATTATCATTATCATTATTTAGGGTATGATTAATATTGACCTCTTTGACTAATGGCCAACCTACCAAAGTAATTTTTGACACATAATACAAATAGCATCAAAACACATGACATATACTTGTTTAGTTTTGTAATTGTATATAAAATTTTAATAAGTGAAATAATAATCATAATAATATTCTTAAAATATTCTCATTTTAGAAAATAATTAACACAATTTTATTACTAATGATGACAAATAGAGTAAATAAAATTTCATACATCAACTAAGGCACTTCGTCTTAATTTTATTTTATTAAGGCAAATTTTGATGTTATACACATTTTTTTTATTAGGAGTATATAAATTCCATTTTAAATGTTATCTAATTTCATTATTAATTCTAATTTAATTTAATTTTATTTAATTTTCTTAAATTGTATTCTTTCATGGGTCGTATGATTCAAAAAATCCAATTTGATAAGGAACTTATCATTTAAAATATTATAATTTAATGTTTTCTTTGTGACTGTATTTTATTTCATGTCAATGATTTTAAAATACATTTCTTATGGGAATGATATATTGAAAAAATAATTTTCTTTCTTCTTTTCAATGTTTTGTTTATATGTATCATTATATCAAAAAATATTCTTTCTTGAAAAAACATAAAATGAATATTCTATATTAATAAACACAACCACATTGACTTCTACCACATCCATAAACATTGTTCAAATCATTTATTCCTTTACAATCATTCATGTTTTATTAAATTAAAAAAAACATCACTTTACCATGAATTTTTTTATCTAATATTTTTTTATAGAAAATTTCTTTTTTGTTTTTAATATGGGTTTTTAAATGAAATTTGTATTTTGAAATATATAAGTGATTTTCATACAATTTAAAAATAGTTTTTCATAATTATAATAATAGAAAATTTAAAGGTTAAATTATTTAATTTATGTCTTGGTTATTGAACATTATATTCAATCATTGCACCAAAATAGCACATGGTGGACCCGATATGGAAAATATGATTGGTGAACCTATATTCCACTCCAATACATTCAATAATTATTATTTTCTCCTTAGTATTTCATTGTAAGTTCATCATATGGTCATTCTAATTTATAAGTGTTCGATAAGATGATTTCCAAATGAACCTAAATAAGTCTTCTAGAATTTCAAATGAGTTTTCATGTACATAATTATTATTCAAAAGAAAATATAAATTAATTTTTAAAGTATTTATAATTCCCTTTCTCGGTAAAAACTAATTTTCAAAAAAAATAAATGGTTTTCATTTTTTTCACCCGACATCCATTTTTATTCTTTTTTTATTTCCCTTACTTATCTTATTGTGCTCATCTCATGTTTTTATTTTGATTTATGGATGGGTAAGGAAAAGGAAATGGTCAAGTTGAATGCTGTGAATATTTTTTGTAAAAAGAATCTATGTTTTGTTATAAAATATTTATATGGTTGATATAATGTATATTGATTGAAGGTTTACACTTTAAATTATATGGTTTTTTTTATGTGTGAGTTATTATCTTATTCTCCAAAACATTAAGCGTAAAAGGATCCTCAAATGTTACATAATAAATTATTGACATAAAAATCATTATTATTTAATTATAAAGGCATGGCTGTTATATTTGGTGTCATAGAACATATTTTATAACATTACATTTTAGAATAGTATTGAATGAATCCCCCTGAATGATTTTAATTTAAGTTAAATTATAAATTATATTGTAATTTAAAATTACCATGATGCATAACTAATAAGTGTATTTTTAGAATGGTTTTTTCAAAGAGGAAATAAGGAATATATTGTTGTAAGGCATCGACAAGAAAATATCCTTCCATATTAGAATCTAGAAACTGTTGAAAAAATAACATAATAGTTTTTTGGATTGATGGTTTAGTTAACACAAGCTATAAACGGTAATGGTATCCCTGCTATAGAGTAACACAATATACCATCATGAAACATATCTATACTAGATTATTTCATAAGGAACCCCCCCCCCCCCCGCCATAAATTAGTTGATCATATAAAATTATGGTATCCAATAAATTTATCAATGATTTGTATATGATATTTTAATCCATGGGACATTCTACCCATCAATAGGTTACTCATTTCATTTATACTTTTGAAAAAAAAGATAATAAATGGTATTATTTTTAATAATAAATGGTGAAATGTGATCATAATTCCATGTAATTGGAAATAATTAAGGATATTTTCCTTGGTGTATATTTCAGCATGGGTTTTCAACTCTTAAAGGAATAAAAATTCCTAGAATTGAGTTTAAAATGTGAAGATTCTAGGGCCACAAATTAATCTAATTTTACAAGAATATCCTAGAATGTACCAGATTTTTTTGTGGCCATTAATACTAAAAGTAATATGTTTTACTCCAGTCTAATAATGGATTTTTCCATTTAGATCTTTTAAGAATGTTTTTCATTTTTCGGAGAAAGATTATATGTAGTTTTCTCAGACGTATGCACCTCCTCATGATAAATGTAAGAAGCGAGAAAGATGGTTGGTGATGGGGAAACATATAACATATAATTCTGCTGGTATTAAAATTTAACTTCCCATATTCTGGTTGGTTTTTTTAAAAGTGACTTGGATAGTTCCTTATGAAGGAAAATAAGTTTTATCGATGTCGTAATTTTTTCTATATGGATAGTGATTGTCCAATAAATAGTCTCAAACAATCAAACAATGTTATAATTGATAAAAAAATTATGTGTGTGGTGTTTTAGTATCAATGATTTGGTGTTATTATACTAATTTGTTCTTGAATATAGAAACACATGATAGAAATCCTCATGTTCAGAGGTAAAAGGGTGTGGAAAATTCATTTTCTCCTACTATGGTAGATTTGTTTCCATCAAATAAATTATTAAAAAGTATGTCACTTAAGTATTCGAATTATTCCAATACTTAGTTTGACTCCATATCTTAAAATTCATTTATATCTATGAAATATTTAATTACATTGGGAATAACCGTCAATAATTTTAGATATAAATATTGGTTAAAATACAGGTAGAATTATCCAATTAACCAATATTTATAATAATGTTTATATTTTTATTAGTCGGATTATATTTATTGAAAATCATGTTGAATAGAAAATATTAGAGATTCATGTAAATCAAGGTTTGGATTTAATTTTGGCTTATCATTAAAATATATATTGAAAAATAAATAAGGTTTTATTCAATGATTTCATACATTTTATAATATACTAATAACATTAGAAATTGATTACATATGATACCGAAAGTTATAAAGAGTATATTGTTGAAAAGAAAAAAACTATTCAATTTAGTTTGTTTTTAAATAGTGAATAAATATATCGATCCTTTCCTGATGATTTTACTATTGTTATTCTAGATGAGTAGGTTTCATTTACTATTGAATTATTTCTTGATGCTAAGATTATTTCTAAATAGCCTTATCGAATGTCTTGAGTGGAACATTATTAATTGAAACATCAATTACAAGAGTTACAACATAATGATTTTATAATACATAAAACATCCACAAGGGTATCTTATATTTTGTTTCATTAAATAAATATATTGGAATGATACTTCCATTGAAAATAGATCTTTTGAATAATGACATGGAAAATAACATGTTTCATTTTCCTCATATCTACAACTTGTTTAATTAGCTCTAGGTAGAATAATATTTCTCAAAGGATGATCTTAGTTCAGGGCACCAAAAGTTGAAATTACATTCAAAACATATCCCTTAGACTTTGATTCAGACAAGATATGGGAATTATTATTTTTTAATAATTTCTTTTATTTTCTGTTTTTCTCTTATTGTTTTATGGTACTAATGAATTGATTTTTCATGAGTTCTGGGAAATGTTTGGGGTTTTTTTTGGTGATGAGATTTTGGTATATTCTAAAAACAAGGAGAAACATGAAAGACAACTAATTATTTTTTGAAACAATTAAAATAAAATATAGCGTTCGAGAATCATATAAAGGGGTAATTTTGGTAAAAAAATTCTTTCATTGGAAAACTTTTTCCCTATGAGGATAAATGGCTTACCCTACAAAATCAAAACAATTTGAAGAATGGAAAAGACCCATAAATTCAGCATTGCTTCATTATTTTCATTGATTAGTGGGTTAATATCAATGGTTCATGGAAAACATAATTTTTTTCTAGTCCACTGGATAAGTTAACTTGAAAAGCTGTTAAATTCATCTGGAGAAGAGAATATTATAATTATTTCAAGGAACTAAAAAGATTAGGGAATGCTCTAATTTTCTCCATAGATTCATGAAGTAGATAACTTTTCACCTACTATGATTCTTCATTGAAATGACTTGGTTATTTCCTAATGTAGAATAATAGATAAAATAATTATGACTCACGTAATTTAAAACCACACAAATTAAATTACCATACACAAGATTCGTAATTAACTAATTTTATTTTTTCATTAAAAATTAGGAGGCAAAATTTATTTGGAGTAAAGTGTAAAATATATACTGATCACTATGGATTGAAGCGTATATTAAAAAATAATTGAACATGATATATAGAAGATGGATGGAACTGATTAAGGGTTATAATTGCTTGATAAATTGACATTCTTAAAAAGATAACAAAGTCTAAACGCAATAAGTCGAATAAATAATTATATATTAACCACGTTACGTTATGAATATGAACCTTTCATAAATTATAATAAAATTTTTGTATTAGATGTTCTGGATGTTGGGGAATTCTCTATATTGTTTCATGTTTTATTATGGTCAACTGTGTTAGAATTAATTAAGCAGGTTCTACAGGAGGATCATAAATTCCATGAAAATATAGAATCAATTGAGAGGGGTTGGTTGCCTTATAATAAAATTGATTTATGAGGTGTTTTTTTATTTACAAAAAGATTATGTGTGCATTTTGATTACTATTTGAAGAAAGATTTATAGAGTGAATGTAACAGCCCAAGATTTTATAAAAAATATTCTTTTTAATTAATGTCTTGTGTTGTACGCTACACCAAAAGGAGCTTGCACAACACGCATCCTTGACTTGCCTTGCATTACACGCAATCGCAACCTTCCTCGATAGCGTGTGTGGTACGTAATACTGAGTTTCACGAAACAATGATATGCTATTAAAATATTATTAAAACTAGCCGTTATGAATAGTAATAACCACTTTTTAAATTTTAGAAATTTTAAAATGGACTTCATTTTTGGATTCGGAGTATCTAATTTAGCCTAAGGTGAAATTTTGGTACTTTTCGGATAACTTTCATATTCTGATGAATAGTGAAAATTACTAAATTATAATTAAAAACAACTTTTTTAATCGAAATAATTAATAGTGATAAATCATTAATTTGAGTGGTTTTAAAGTATATTTAGAATATATTTTTACAATTTAATACAATGTTGGTCATTGGATGTAATTTCACATTTAAACTAGACATAAACAAGTGTCAATCTTTTGATAGATATTGTTTCTTAAAAACACGCTATTTGTTTTAACAGCGGGATTTAATTATAAAATTAATTAATGCAACTTTTATGTAATGAATTTGGTAAAATAGACTTCATTTTTGAATTCGGAATATGAAATATAGCTTGGGATGAAATTTTGGCACTGTTCTGAAAAACATCAATTTTTGATGAATAGTGAAACTACTAAGTGGCAGTTAAAAAACTGAATTTTTCATAAAACTTAATTTTACCGCTTCTGTGAATGGAATTTCAAAAATCTGAGAGACATGGTTGATGTCAGTAAGTAAAATGTGGTTCAATGAGATGAAAATAATTTTTGGTGAATAGTAACTTTTTATTTTTTTTACCGCGGTTAATAGTAAATAGGGTAACTAAGGGTAAATATGATATTAATATTACCCTAACACATGTCCTAATTCTATTGGACAAGTGTAATTCGACCAAAAACAAACTTAGGAATAAAATATGACCATTTAGGCCCACTTGGATTAGATTAGGACATTTATTATTAATTTATTTAAAGAAGGGTTAAAATAGTTAAAATCAAAGTTTAATAAGTAAATCATTTTTAATATGGGGTTATACATAAGATAAATTCGATTGTAAATATTCATTAGAAATCTAAAAATATTTCCTACATGATGGTATTTTATTTGTAATTTTTAGACATCAAATAATATAATTTATTTATGACACAAAGATGATGCAGTAATTATCTTATTAATGAAATATTGACATAATTGATAATATAAATACCAAAATAAATGTAATTTAAGACTTTTTATGAATTCCACTAATTTTATAGGTTACTATGATATATTAGTGTTTATTTAATCAACTTGGTTCGAACATATAATTCTTTTATGACTTTCACAAAAATCATATATCAAATAGTGTCAAAATTGACACAAAATAGTTTTTAAATCAAATATTATATTATTAATTGTTATTTTATTCCTAAAAATCTAAGGTTCGGCCAAATGACTTAGATAAAGATATATATACTAATAATAAACAATTTGGGGTTCTTTTGGCATGTTATAGTAAGTGTATTAACCATATAGTGAAAGAAAACAAAAAGACACGGTAAAAGTTAAATTATTTAACTTAGAGTTAAATCTAATTGATAAGGTTAAAATAAGAACCTAAACTTGTCTAAATCCTATTGGTTGATAGGATTTAGACCCATCCCCACTTTAGCTTCTAAATAAGTCCCTTTGGAACCATTATAAACCGATTTTTACTTTAATATAAAATAATATTTTGAGATATTCCTAAGGTGCCCCTCTCCTCCCTTATAAAAGGACACCTCCTCCCCCTCCTCCTCACACCAATTTGAGCACTAAAGCTCGTCCAACCCCTGATAAAATCTCTTATCCACTTCCCTAGAAACATCCTAGAGGTTCTTGTCTTCCTCAAAGACCAATTTTAGTTCCCTAAGAGGAGGTCTCCAAAAGGCGCTTCAAAGAAGAGGTAATTACCGTTACCAATTCTTTCATCTTTATTTCTTCTTCCACTTCTTCTTCTTAGGTTGTTTCATTATGAAGTAATAACATCAGTATCACTCATATACTGATATTTTATTATAATTATGAAACAACCCTATTTCACCTTCTATCCATCCTACGGAAAAAGTAAATCATCGCGCGTGCGTACGTACGGAATACCGTCTCCACGCCGTGGTGTAATCTATTTTCCGCCACCACCTTAATTGGATGGGTATAAAGGTGTAATGAGTAACTATATATGATTATTGTAAAGTGATATTGATACTGAAATAGTATACATACACTTCAACACAATTCCACGACCAAGGGAATGATATCATCGCTCGTGCGTACGTACGGACTACCGTCTCCACGACGCGATGAGATTCATTCTCCATGTTAACCATTTAAGAATTATTATAAAGTATATATAAGAAATAATAATGAAATATATGACATTATAAAGTTACTGGATTTATGTATATATATATATATGTATGTCATCAACTTACTTCCATTTCAAGACAATAAGGAAAGTAAAACAGCGTTCATGCGTACGTACGGACTACCGTCTCCATGAACGGTGTTTTTCATTTTATTTATCTATCTATTATATATATATATATACTGAATATATATGATATATAAATCATATTTTATATTCTGGAAGTAAGTAGATCATTATATAAGTAATAATGATGTCAAGAACAACAAGTCAAAACACCTACGATAAATGAAACGATTTTACCCAAAACGCTTCTTTAACATGGAATTTACAAAAGAACGAGTAATATAATGTCATAAGTGAACCATATATGATATAATAACAATGAATATGATTCTGTAATAAGTCAATAACATGATTTAAATCATTATACAGGAGGTTCGGACACTTACAAAGCAAGTCGGACCTAAGGTAAGGGAAATATCACAATCTCATTTTTATCCGAGATTGTTTATTCGCAAGTATTTACTGGGGTGTATTTTATCATCCACATCCATGTTTAATCAATATGTAATACTATTTCCATCCACCTACAATTGTTTAAATCCATTTTTACCCTTCGGTGAGTTTTTAGTAATATGTATGAAAGGAATCTTTTGTCGTTTTTCGTACGAGGTACTTTTTGACTTTTCCGACAAAAGTACGAAGAATGTGTTTTTTTAACTTATACGGCATGAATGGATTTTTAAAACATTATTTCCAAGAAGATTCCTTTACAAGTTTTCAAGTTTATTTTTAATCATCTTCTTTTTTTTTCATATGACATGTTATGAAAGGAAAAATGTTTTTGAAATAGAAAGGATATTTTCCTCAAGAATGGAGTTCAAGTATTTTATCAAAATTATTTTCCATCTAAAATAATAAAAGGGTTCTGTTTTTATCCCTATTATTACATTGGTTTGATTATGTTGTGATGGAAATATTTTTATGAATTCCTTTATCTTATATGAATTGATTTATGATGTCATGTTGTTTAAGAATCCCATTTTTATTACATGGGTTACGCTATGATTTATGATTTATGATTATGTGGCACACATAAGAAAGGATTCATTATAAGATGGGTGGGACCTATATCTCCGTCCAATGCATTGGGTAAAGATTTTATATCTCATCAGATAGATAGGGCTGGAACGGTAGGTTATACCGGTTCAGTGAAACAGGACTGAAACGAGGGTTACTCGATTCAGAAAGGGACTTTGTCCACTAAGATAGTCTTGGAAATTAGTCTTGACTAACAAGAAATGATTCTCTATGATTATGTGTGTATGCCACAAAGTTTCATGTTTTAAGTTATGATTATTGGGATTACTTTTTCACTGCCATGATTTATCCCATGATTATGAAATTATGCTCTCTTTTGCAGGTTATGATTTCCAAAATGTTATGTTCTTATGAATATGATGTGATTGATATTTATTTTGATTACCCTTACTGAGCATTTGAGCTCACCCTTTTATGTTTTCTTTTCCCCAGGATATAAAGAAAGGTTTTAGGTAAAAAAAGGAAGATCTTTATGGGAGATTTTGAAGATCTTTCACCACGATTAGAAGATTATAGTCCGAGTTTCCAAAGACACTAAACTATTACGGTCCTTGTGTGTGTGTTTTTGTAATGTACTAAGTATTCCGCAAAAGTAATGTAATGTCAATGTACGTCAAGATACGGGTCTCTACAGTTGGTATCAGAGGAAAGGTTTAGTCAACCTTTTGAAACTAGGATGCGAAAACGTTAGTGAGATCCCTAGAGATATTTCTAAGGTATGTCTAGGGATGTCTCTAAGTTTAAGTATACGTATAGGTTATAGTCCTAGAATTGCTCTAACGATCTTAGAATTTAACCTAAGATGTTAGATATTGAGGGTACTACCCCTTTATTGTGTTGTTTTCCCTAGCATGATTTTTTCCTCTCACACTATTCTTTTGGGGTTTTAGGCGATGGCTGGAACCCGAGGGAACCGTGTTGATCAATGCAATGGACAATGCAATGATTGTCCCCCTGAGCAACCAAATGATATGGGATCTGGAATGCAAAATCTTGTAGCCATGCTCACACAACGTTCTCAAGCTATGAATCATGCAGGACTTCCAAACGAGCAAAGGAAGGAGCAACATTCTGTTGAATCCTTCATGAGGCAGCGTCCGCCTTCTTTCAGTGGGTCTACTGATCCATTAGTTGCTGAACAATGGATTAGTAATACTGAAAAGATATTTTCAGTTCTTCAATGTTCTGAACATGATAAAGTCATCTTAGAAGTATATCGTTTGGAAGGTGAAGCTGATCAATTGTGGAATCTTATCAAGAATACGAGGCAAAGAGATGAAATTGATTCCATGGAATGGGATAAGTTCAAGAACTTGTTTTTCAGTAAGTACTTCCCTCGTATTCTTCGAACGAATATGGAGAAGGATTTTCTTGAACTAAAGCAAAAGGATGATGAATCTGTTGGTATATACGAAGCGAATTTTACAAGACTTTCAAGGTATGCATCTGGCATTATCATCCAACCTGAAAGTAAAGTTGATCGATTTTTCAGTGGCTTAAAACCAAGTCTTCGAAGGGCATTAGCTATAAGAGACTTCAGTAGCTATGAAGAAATTGTGGGTTGTGCTATCAAGGTAGAAATGGAAGTTGGTGTTACATATCCATCTCATGGTTTTGACAAGAAACGAAAGATGGATTTCAAGGAGAAATTTCAGAATAATGGTGAAAAGAAGATGAATGTTTCCTTATGCACAAAGTGTGGAAAGAAGCATGGTGGAGATTCTCTTAAAGGGACTAGAAAATGTTTTAAGTGTGGAAAAGAAGGTCATCGAGCAGCTGAGTGTCGAAGTAATGGAAAAAAGGATTCTAATGAAGTGAATAAAGCAAACACTGCAGAGAACACACAACCAACACTTCAATGCTTCAAGTGCAAGGAGATAGGACATTATGCCAATAAATGCCCTAATCCAAGGGTTAGTGATGATCGACATGAGCAACCTCTTAAGGCAAAGGACAAAGGGAAGTCACATGCGATCACTATTGGCAATGTTGAATATGACAACGATGTGGTGGAATGATTAAGTTTTTATGTAATGGGATTCCAAAATAATGTTGTATCATGGAATATTGGAATATTTATGTATTGGTCTAATGTGGTATTCAAAGTGATTATGCGCATAATGAAGGGAAAACAAGAAAATGAAATGTTTAACAGTATTCATGAGCTCATGATTGATATAAGGACTAAGTGATATCATGGTTTGAGTATATAGAATTTTGAGGATTTTGGTATATGGAAAGTAACTGCATTCAAGTTTTCACTAAGGTTCAATGGGTATTCAAGAGAGTACAAGATTAAGGCCTTTGAATGTTTGGAATGTGTCCAACAAGATATATCTTATGATATATGGGGATCAATGATGGTATTAAATCTCTGGTAATCGTTTTCACTATGTTATGAGAATGGACTGCAGTATTATAGATAGGACTAAAGATTGGAATGGATTATGTTGGACATAAGTTAGTATTGTTTAAGGATAGAAGTTTTTTCGATATTATTTATGGGATGTTATAGTAATATAGTTTTAGAAAAAGGACAACCTGCAGGACGGACGACAGCCCATCGCTTCGGACAAGGCTGTGGGAATCGAAACCACAACCGAAGTGCGACTGGCCTTTATCGCCTACCACTGGCCTACAGGAAGTCCCTGTTTAGTAGAAACTAGTTTTATTATATTAAGCAGTATGATATATGAAGTATAAGCCCATTTTAAGAACTATATATGATTAATCTCACTATAGATCGAGTTATGTATATAATTTTTGCTAACCTTTTGTTTGAGACAGATGGAATGACCCGTCATTCTATCACATGATCTGCTAACACTTCACGAATAACAAATTCAACTTCATTTATTTAAGAGATCAAGTGGAAATTGTTCTAGGCATGAACAATAGTGAGATTATACCAAAATAAAGAAAGTATTTATTCCAATTCAAATTTTCAACTTTAGGGAAATGATCTTGAAAACCAAAAATGTTGTCCTAGTGATCTTATACCTGATGAATCGGATGGTACCTTAGATCGTAACAAATATATGGATTTGTGATTATTGGCTTTTCCATAGCCATGTTCTCTACCACTCTCCATCAGAACATGATGGTTAGATTTCTCTTCCATATCCATATTTTCACCTATGTGGAAACCCAATGATTAGTTTATTTGGGTAACCGTTACGTTTCATACTTTTGTTTTTAAATATTGGTTTTGATATTCCTTTTTACGATGTGGGTTTCTATTAAAGAAACTTTCAAATAGTAAACCATTTATAACCCCGACGAATTTCGAGGGCGAAATTCATTTTAAGGGGGGTAGAATGTAACAGCCCAAGATTTTATAAAAAATATTCTTTTTAATTAATGTCTTGTGTTGTACGCTACAGCAAATGGAGCTTGCACAACACGCATCCTTGACTTGCCTTGCATTACACGCAATCGCAACCTTCCTCGATAGCGTGTGTGGTACGTAATACTGAGTTTCACGAAACAATGATATGCTATTAAAATATTATTAAAACTAGATGTTATGAATAGTAATAACCACTTTTTAAATTTTAGAAATTTTAAAATGGACTTCATTTTTGGATTCGGAGTATCGAATTTAGCCTAAGGTGAAATTTTGGTACTTTTCGGATAACTTTCATATTCTGCTGAATAGTGAAAATTACTAAATTATAATTAAAAACAACTTTTTTAATCGAAATAATTAATAGTGATAAATCATTAATTTGAGTGGTTTTAAAGTATATTTAGAATATATTTTTACAATTTAATATAATTTTGGTCATTGGATGTAATTTCACATTTAAACTAGACATAAACAAGTGTCAATCTTTTGATAGATATTATTTCTTAAAAACACGCTATTTGTTTTAACAGCTGGATTTAATTATAAAATTAATTAATGCAACTTTTATGTAATGAATTTGGTAAAATAGACTTCATTTTTGAATTCGGAATATGAAATATAGTTTGGGATGAAATTTTGGCACTGTTCTGAAAAACATCAATTTTTGATGAATAGTGAAACTACTAAGTGGTAGTTAAAAAACTGAATTTTTCATAAAACTTAATTTTACCGCTTCTGTGAATGGAATTTCAAAAATCCGAGAGACACGGTTGATGTCAGTAAGTAAAATGTGGTTCAATGAGATGAAAATAATTTTTGGTGAATAGTAACTTTTTATTTTTTTTACCGCGGTTAATAGTAAATAGGGTAACTAAGGGTAAATATGATATTAATATTACCCTAACACATGTCCTAATTCTATTGGACAAGTTTTATTCGACCAAAAACAAACTTAGGAATAACATATGACCATTTAGGCCCACTTGGATTAGATTAGGACATTTATTATTAATTTATTTAAAGAAGGGTTAAAATAGTTAAAATCAAAGTTTAATAAGTAAATTATTTTTAATATGGAGTTATACATAAGATAAATTCGATTGTAAATATTCATTAGAAATCTAAAAAGATTTCCTACATGATGGTATTTTATTTGTAATTTTTAGACATCAAATAATATAATTTATTTATGACACAAAGATGATGCAGTAATTATGTTATTAATGAAATATTGACATAATTGATAATATAAATACCAAAATAAATGTAATTTAAGACTTTTTATGAATTCCACTAATTTTCTAGGTTACTATGATATATTAGTGTTGATTTAATCAACTTTTTTCGAACATATAATTCTGTTATGACTTTCAGAAAAATCATATATCAAATAGTGTCAAAATTGACACAAAATAGTTTTTAAATCAAATATTATATTATTAATTGTTATTTTATTCCTAAAAATATAATGTTCGGCCAAATGACTTAGATAAGGATATATATACTAATAATAAACAATTTGGGGTTCGTTTGGCATGTTATAGTAAGTGTATTAACCATATAGTGAAAGAAAACAAAAAGACACGGTAAAAGTTAAATTATTTAACTTAGAGTTAAATCTAATTGATAAGGTTAAAATAAGAACCTAAACTTATCTAAATCCTATTGGTTGATAGGATTTCGACCCATAACCACTTTAGCTTCGAAATAATACCCTTTGGAACCATTATAAACCGATTTTTTCTTTAATATAAAATAATATTTTGAGATATTCCTAAGGTGCCCCTCTCCTCCCTTATAAAAGGACACCTCCTCCCCCTCCTCCTCACACCAATTTGAGCACTCAAGCTCGGCCAACCCCGGCCAAAATCTCTTCTCCACTTCCCTAGAAACATCCGAGAGGTTCTGGTCTTCCTCAACGACCAATTTTAGTTCCCTAAGAGGAGGTCTCCAAAAGGCGCTTCAAAGAAGAGGTAATTACCGTTACCAATTCTTTCATCTTTATTTCATCTTCCACTTCTTCTTCTTAGGTTGTTTCACTATGAAGTAATAACATCAGTATCACTCATATACTGATATGTTATTATAAGTATGAAACAACCCTATTTCACTTTCTATCCATCCTACGGAAAAAGGAAATCATCGCGCGTGCGTACGTACGGAATACCGTCTCCACGCCGTGGTGTAATCTATTTTCCTCCACCACCTTAATTGGATGGGTATAAAGGTGTAATGAGTAACTATATATGATTATTTTAAAGTGATATTGATTCTGAAATAGTATAAATACACTTCAACACAATTCCACGACCAAGGGAACGATATCATCGCTCGTGCGTACGTACGGACTACCGTCTCCACGACGCGATGAGATTCATTCTCCATGTTAACCATTAAAGAATGATTATAAAGTATATATAAGAAATAATAATGAAATATATGACATTATAAAGTTACTGGATTTATGTATATATATATATATGTATGTCATCTACTTACTTCCATTTCAAGACAATAAGGAAAGTAAAACAGCGTTCATGCGTACGTACGGACTACCGTCTCCATGAACGGTGTTTTTCATTTTATTTATCTATCTATTATATATATATATATATACTGAATATATATGATATATAAATCATATTTTATATTCTGTAAGTAAGTAGATCATGATATAAGTAATAATTATGTCAAGAACAACAAGTCAAAACACCTACGATAAATGAAACGATTTTACCCAAAACGCTTCTTTAACATGGAATTTACAAAAGAACGGGTAATATAATGTCATAAGTAAACCATATATGATATAATAACAATGAATATGATTCTGTAATAAGTCAATAACATGATTTAAATCATTATACAGGAGGTTCGGACACTTACAAAGCAAGTCGGACCTAAGGTAAGGGAAATATCACAATCTCATTTTTATCCGAGATTGTTTATTCGCAAGTATTTACTGGGGTGTATTTTATCATGCACATCCATGTTTCATCAATATGTAATATTATATCCATCCACCTACAATTGTTTAAATCCATTTTTACCCTTCGGTGAGTTTTTAGTAATATTTATGAAAGGAATCTTTTGTCGTTTTTCGTACGAGGTACTTTTTGACTTTTCCGACAAAAGTACGAAGAATGTGTTTTTTTAACTTATACGGCATGAATGGATTTTTAAAACATTATTTCCAAGAAGATTCCTGTACAAGTTTTCAAGTTTATTTTTAATCATCTTCTTTTTTTTCATATGACATGTTATGAAAGGAAAAATGTTTTTGAAATAGAAAGGATATTTTCCTCAAGAATGGAGTTCAAGTATTTTATCAAAATTATTTTCCATCTAAGATAATAAAAGGGTTCTGTTTTTATCCCTATTGTTACATTGGTTTGATTATGTTGTGATGGAAATATTTTTATGAATTCCTTTATCTTATATGAATTGATTTATGATGTCATGTTGTTTAAGAATCCCATTTTTATTACATGGGTTACGCTATGATTTATGATTTATGATTATGTGGCACACATAAGAAAGGATTCATTATAAGATGGGTGGGACCTATATCTCCCTCCAATGCATTGGGTAAAGATTTTATATCTCATGAGATAGACAGGGCTGGAACGGTAGGTTATACCGGTTCAGTGAACAGGACTGAAACGAGGGTTACTCGATTCAGAAAGGGCCTTTGTCCACTAAGATAGTCTTGGAAATTAGTCTTGACTAACAAGAAATGATTCTCTATGATTATGTGTGTATGACACAAAGTTTCATGTTTTAAGTTATGATTATTGGGATTACTTTTTCACTGCCATGATTTATCCCATGATTATGAAATTATGCTCTCTTTTGTAGGTTATGATTTCCAAAATGTTATGTTCTTATGAATATGATGTGATTGATATTTATTTTGTTTACCCTTACTGAGCATTTGAGCTCACCATTTTATGTTTTCTTTTCCCCAGGATATAAATAAAGGTTTTAGGTAAAAAAAAAGGAAGATCTTTATGGGAGATTTTGAAGATCTTTCACCACGATTAGAAGATTATAGTCCGAGTTTCCAAAGACACTAAACTATTACAGTCCTTGTGTGTGTGTTTTTGTAATGTACTAAGTATTCCGCAAAAGTAATGTAATGTCAATGTACGTCAAGATATGGGTCTCTACAGTGAAGCTCATAGATCATCAATTTTTGTCCTCTCAGCAACATTATGATGTGCATAGACCATCAAGAGTATTACTAGTGGAATGAAATAAAAAAGATATTGATTAATTAAACATAATGTTTTTTACATATTAGTAGGTTAAAATCTTATAAAAATTACACATGGTAATTCATCAATCATTTTCGGTTGTAGTGGGAATGTGGTAAAATATGTAAATGGATTTAATCATGGGATTAACAAATACTTCCCATTGTAACAATGATATTTTGGTTAATATTGATTGATTAACTAGATTTTAAAATTTCCTTACCATTAGGGGAAATTTTTATTTATATCACCTTTATTGGTTGTATATAAAAGATATAGTTTGGTAACAATGAGGTCATTTCCCCATTGTAATTAACCGTAATCCCTCATTCACAACTAATTTTTTGAAAAGAATTTATAATTCATTTGGTACTGAATTACATTTCATTTCATCATTTCATCCTCATTTTGATGGAAAGTCTAAAAAATAAAAACATTGAATATATTTTTTTATTAATATTCAATTGATTCCCATGGTTTTTGGGATCATAATATTAATTTGGTTGAGTTTTATTAAAGAATTTGTTTTCATTCCAGTATATAGGTGGAACTATTTGTGGAATTATTTAGAAAGTGGTGTTGAACAAAAGTTTTTTTTGATGATGTTATAAAATTACTTTGATGGAAGAAATTATTGTAGATGAAATGGCAGACACCCTATAGTTTATTTAGCAGTATACGATGATGGATTGGATCATGAATAAAATTTGTGCAGATTACCAAAGGAATGATCATGATTTTGAAGTAGGTGATCATGTCTTCCTCAGAGTATCTATAAGGAAATGTGTTAACTATTCTATTAAAAATAAAAATATGAGATCATGTATAATAAGATCATATGAAATCATGAATAATGTTAGATCAGTTTCCTATATTTTTTCTTTTCCTCTGTTTCAATCCTAGGTACAAAACATTTTCATTTCATGATGTTAATAAAAATTGTGCTAGATTCATGTCAATATTTTATCCTTGAATTATTTCACTTAGAAGAGAGCCTTTCTTATATTGTATTCTCATTTTATATTCAGGACCACATAGATCATGGGTTGTAGAAAAAAGTGATGCACATGGTTAAGCTTTTATGAAGATATGTGTGGTTGAAGAGGATACATGGGAATGTGAAAATGCTAAGAGATAATGTTATCTCCACATGTTTAATTTTTGAAAATAATTTCAATTATATAATTGAAATAAATTGTGGAATAATTATACAACCTAGGTAGTGATAGAGTAAATATATTTCATGTTTATAAATATTGTAATATTAATTTTAAAAATACAATGTAATTTTTACATAAATTGAATATAGTTTTAAATAAATTCTTTATTTATAATGATTTTCTATAAAATTTTAATTTTAAAATTATAGCAAGGTAAATTTTTAAAAAATAACACTATTTTGTGAATCAAAATATAAAAATTAACTTAGGGTGATATTTTGGGATTCTGTGGAACATAACAATTTTTTAGTTAATACTAAAAATAAACACTTTTGTAAAAATCCATTTCCTTTCAACGAATTAGGTAACTTAAAAGTAGCATTATATTTTGAATATTATTTCTTGTAAAATATGTTATATTCAGGTATATAGTATCCATATTATTAATTTTTAATCAATTTTATTTAGGATTTTAGTATAAGTTAATTTTTTATTAAAAAAGTTATTTTAATAATAGTTTAAAATTCAAAATATTTCTCCATTTTAATTAATTAATATAATAAATAATTCAAATTTTTTTAAATTAATATTTTCTCTTATATATAAATAAATTTAAATTTAAATTTATACAATGATAATTATTTGTCGTATGGTTAATATAATAATGACTTTTTTCTGGAAAAATACACTTCTTGAAAATACATTTTTTCATCATATCTATGGGTTTTGTTTCAAATTACATTTTGAAAATTCAATGAACTAAAATTAGTAAAATAGATTTAATATTTTTAATAGTTATAATTTATATTATGTAATATGTTCATTGTAATTTTACAACTTAACGAAATGTGAAAGTAGTACAAATTAATTATCTTATTTAATGTTAAAATTAATCTACTTAAGGTTAAACTAAAACAATAATTTTTATAATTACATAAAAACCGATCTAAAATATCTTTTATAGAGATATTTAGACCTTATTGTTTTTAGGGGTCATTATTTGTCCATTTTGGAGCCTTGTTTCTTGTACCAAACTTGGGTACACATTTTTGTTTCCAAAACTCATATGTGAAGAACTCACCTCACTTATAAATGGCCACTCAATCTCCTCTATGCTTCAGAAATTAAAATACATTCATCTAAACCAATAAATAACCAATTATCTTAATTTATTCCCTACGTAAAAACAATATCCTTATTTTTATTGTAAACCCAACCGAATAAGGCTTTTGGTGCATACCTAATGAGACTACTCAAAGAAGAGGTATTGTTCTCAATAGATAATATTTATATTGTTTCTTCTTTAAACATTGTCAATTAATATTCAATCATGTATAAATATTTACACTATTATATTCAATATACATATATGTTATTATGTTAATGTTATTGCCTAAATATATCTACTCTTATATCATATGGGATATGAAATCATCATTTGTGTGTATGGAGGACTACTGCTTAGTGAACCAATGTCATTCATTTACCATCAGCTCCTATAACTGATTTTTTAATTAATTATTTCAATTATATATATATATATGAAATTGGTGACACATTTGTAGTTGTTGGAGTTATTATACCGCATATACCTTCTTTATTCCATTCTGTGGGGGCTATGATAACGGTTCTCGTGTGCATGTCGAATCACCTCCTTGTGAAGATATATGATTGGTTTTTTCACTAACGCTTCACATAAAAGGTAATAAGGATAAATATACTGAATATATAAGATATAAATGAAATATAAATGACATATTAATTTTTATTAATTGATAATATATCAATTTACTTCTTACACTGATAAATGATATTGTCATTTGTGGATGTGTGGACTACCGCATCCAAAAGTGATATGATTTTATTATCATAAAACAAAATAGAATTGATGATATATATTAGAATATTTAGTGAGATAATGGGTTTTTTATGATATCATGATCATTTTATAAAGATAAAATTTTACATACCTTGTTTTCATAATGATCATTGAAAAGTTTAAATATTACTCATGCGTACGTACATCCTACTGTATGTGTGATAATAACATCATTAATTTTTCATAAACATTTTTCATTAATGGTTTTAGAAATTATAATATATATATATATATGATAATTATTTAGATGTTATTATTTTTTATTTGTTTAATAAAGACCACATCGAGCAATGGTTAACATATCAAAATCATTTATAACTCATAAGCCATATATCATCAACACTCCTGCCATAAAATTAATTGATTAGTTAATTGTATATAACATTGTAATTAGATTAATAAAATGAATATCAAAACTAATAAATGTTATCAAGAAAATATACATTTAACGTAAGTTTATAATTCATGAAGATAAGGAACAAAAAATACAATTAGGACTCAAGGCCAAGGATATGGTCTCAATTTACATTCATTAAAGTATATTTTTATTTAGTGGAAAATTATTCATTTATGATGTCAATACAAATCTCCGTTAAAAATTTATATCATAAATTTATCTATTATCATGGTATTTAATTTTTTTTTATTATTCTATCATTGGGATTATGAATCAAATTTTTTAAATGTGATAAGAAAATTTTCATTAAAAAAATCTAATTTAATTATTTTCTTCTAACTCTTTTTTCTTCCATTTTAATGTCTTTATAATGAATTTATAATGGACTCGAGTATTTTATAAAAGAAATTTTTTTCTTTGATTCTTGTCTTTTAAATAAAAATCACATTTTCATGGATTGTTTGACTTTTATTACTAGTGGCAATATGAATGTTCTTTTTTAAAATATATAGAGACAATGACATTTCCTATCTCTATAAATAATAGGGTATTGAAAATTGGTATTTTGGTATTTTAGAATCATTGGTATTTTTGTATTTTGGTATTCTGTAATGTTCTTTTCCAATGGTATTTTGGAATTAAAAATGAGTTTTTAATTAAAACTTAAAATTGGTATTGAATTTTTTTTAAATGAAATGATTATTTTGATATCTAAATTTAAATGTATTATAAGTTTAAAATAGTTTTTCAAATGTTTGATGATGGAAAGGTTAATTCATAATATTTTTGATTCGTGTTGGGGTTCATGGACATTATATATGATGGGTGATCCCATTTAGTGTTGGGTGAGCCCGATATAGGTTTAATAGTGGTTATTCTCTGATAAAACTCTAACACATTGGAAAATTATTATATTCTCCAAGGAATTATAATAGATGATAGATTTATGCTTATTAAAATTTTTAAGGGTTCTATAAGGTTCATGTAAGATGATGTTTCAGGGAACTTACATGAATTTTATATGCTTACTGATTTGTTTTTAGGTAAATCATTTTTTTCAAAATATAATATAAATGATATTTTTAAATGAAAGATAATTACCACTGTGGTTAGAAAGGTATGTTTTTAAAAGAAGGGTTTGAATTGGTTTTCATGTTTTTATAGGACTAACAGATTTCATATTATTATCTCCCTTATTGAAATTTGTTTCCTTATCCCAAATTTTTTTAAAAAATTTCAATATAATTAATAATGTAAAAATGAAAATAATATTTCATGTTGAAATTCATTATTATTTTTTATTAAAATAAACCATGTTTTGTTTTAAATATTTAATAAGGTGGGATAAATGTATACTGATGTGAAGTATTCACTTTACATTATATGGTTTTTTATAAATGAGTTATGAATTAATTCTATAAATCTCTAAATCTGAAGATATCCTTAAAATTAATAGTATTAATTATAGATGTATAACATAATATTATGTAATTTTTAAGGTAAGGTATTTATATTTATGATTTTTATATATGTTACATATTTCACCATAAACATAATTCATCCACATTTTCAATGACAAAATTATAAATCACGACTCAAAATATTGAGTCAAGTACATTTTGAAAGAAATTTTTAAATGGTGTGACAAATAATCTATTAACATAAAACTCATTATATGGAAATATCCATATTACTTAATTGATGAATCATTATATACCACAAAACTTAAACCACCCCATGGTGGTTTTAGAATAGGTACACTGACCAAAATGATTTTCAATTAATTATAATTTTACTTTCATTTAGCTATCTAATGGATAAAGGATACCTTAATGGAAAGGTTGGTTATTTTATTAGAAAAAAATGATAAATCTCTCACAATGTGTCAGAAGTGATTAAAAATCCTAAGAAAATGTGGGATATGGTCCACTGTGGTAGGTCATGTATGTTTTTTAGTAACACCTATCAGTGAAAAATCCATCAATATCATGTCACATGAGATTTCATAACCCATGAATGGAAATTTATATTACATAAATTTACACATTCTTAATTTACCATAATTATTTTCCTTCCTAAATTTCTTGAAGAAAATATTCCAATGATAATCATGCTTTTTTATCAATAAATATATTATAATTGTAACAGCCCAAGATTTTATAAAAAAATATTATTTTTAATTTTATTAATGTCTTGTGTTGTACGCTACACTAAAAGGAGCTTGCAAAACACGCATCCTTGTCTTGCCTTGCATTACACGCAATCGCGACCTTCCTCGATAGCGTGTGTAATACGCAATACCGAGTTTCACTAAACAACGATATGCTATAAAAATATTATTAAAACTAGCCGTTATGAATAGTAATAACCACTTTTTGAAATCCAGTAAATCTTATTTTTCAAAATGAACTTTATTTTTGTATTCGGAGTATCGAATTTAGCCTAAGGTGAAATTTTGGTACTTTTCGGATAACTTTCATATTCTGATGAATAGTGAAAATTACTAAATTATAATTAAAAACAACTTTTTTAATCGAAATAATTAATAGTGATAAATCATTAATTTGAGTGGTTTTAAAGTATATTTAGAATATATTTTTACAATTTAATACAATTTTGGTCATTGGATGTAATTTCACATTTAAACTAGACATAAACAAGTGTCAATCTTTTGATAGATATTGTTTCTTAAAAACACGCTATTTGTTTTAACAGCGGGATTTAATTATAAAATTAATTAATGCAACTTTTATGTTATGAATTTGGTAAAATAGACTTCATTTTTGAATTCGGAATATGAAATATAGCTTGGGATGAAATTTTGGCATTGTTCTGAAAAACATCAATTTTGGATGAATAGTGAAACCACTAAGTGGTAGGTTAAAAACTGAATTTTGCATAAAACTTAATTTTACCGCTTCTGTGATTGGAATTTCGAAAATCCGAGAGACACGGTTAATATCAAAGACTAAAATGTGGTTCAATGAGATGAAAATAATTTTTTGGTGAATAGTAACTTTTTACTTTTTTTACCGCGGTTAATAGTAAATAGGGTAACTAAGGGTAAATATGATATTAATACTACCCTAACACATGTCCTAATTCTATTGTACAAGTGTAATTCGACCAAAAACAAACTTAGGAATAACATATGACCATTTAGGCCCACTTGGATTAGATTAGGACATTTATTATTAATTTATTTAAAGAAGGGTTAAAATAGTTAAAATCAAAGTTTAATAAGTAAATAATTTTTAATATGGGGTTATACATAAGATAAATTCAATTGTAAATATTCATTAGAAAGATAAAACGATTTCCTACATGATGGTATTTTATTTGTAATTTTTAGACATCAAATAATATAATTTATTTATGACACAATGATGATGTAGTAATTATCTTATTAATGAAATATTGACATAATTGATGTTATAAACACCAAAATAAATGTAATTTGAGACTTTTTATGAATTCAACTAATTTTATAGGTTACTATGATATATTAATGTTGATTTAATCAACTTGGTTCGAACATATAATTCTGTTATGACTTTCAAACAAATCATATATCAAATAGTGTCAAAATTGACACAAAATAGTTTTTAAATCAAATATTATATTATTAATTGTTATTTTATTCCTAAAAATCTAAGGTTCGGCCAAATGACTTAGATAAGGATATATATATTAATAATAAACAATTTGGGGTTCGTTTGGAATGTTATATTAAGTGTATTAACCATATAGTGAAAGAAAACAAAAAGACACGGTAAAAGTTAAATTAATTAACTTAGAGTTAAATCTAATTGATAAGGTTAAAATAAAACCCTAAACTTGTCTAAATCTTATTGGTTGATAGGATTTCGACCCTTCCCCACTTTATCTTCGAAATAAGACCCTTTGGAACCATTATAAACCGATTTTGACTTTAATATAAAATAATATTTTGAGATATTCCTAAGGTGCCCCTCTCCTCCCCTATAAAAGGACACCTCCTCCCCCTCCTCCTCACACCAATTTGAGCACTCAAGCTCGGCCAACCCCTGACAAAATCCCTTCTCCACTTCCCTAGAAACATCCTAGAGGTTCTGGTCTTCCTCAAAGACCAATTCTAGTGCCCTAAGAAGAGGTCTCAAAGAGGCACTTCAAAGAAGAGGTAATTACCGTTACCAATTCTTTCATCTTTATTTCTTCTTCCACTTCTCCTTCTTAGGTTGTTTCATTATGAAGTAATAACATCAGTATCACTCATATACTGATATGTTATTATAAGTATGAAACAACCCTATTTCACCATCTATCCATCCTACGGAAAAAGAAATCACCGCGCGTGCGTACGTACGGAATACCGTCTCCACGCCGTGGTGTAATCTATTTTCCACCACCACCTTACATGGATGGGTATAATGGTGTAAATAATAACTATACATAGTTATTACAACATCATATTGATTCTGATATATTGTATAATCCACTCCAATTCAATTCAATATTTATAGAAATGATATCATCGCTCGTGCGTACGTACGGAATACCGTCTCCACGACGCGATGAGATTCATTCTCCATGTTAACCATTTAAGAATGATTATAATGTATATATAAGAAATAATAATGAAATATATGACATTATAAATCTACTGGATTTATTTATATATATACATATGTATGTCATCTACTTACTTCCATTTCAAGACAATAAGGAAAGGAAAACAGCGTTCATGCGTACGTACGGACTACCGTCTCCATGAACGGTGTTTTTCATTTTATTTATCTACCTATTATATATATATATATATACTGAATATATATGATATATAAATCATATTTTATATTCTGGAAGTAAGTAAATCATGATATAAGTAATAATGATGTCAAGAACAACAAGTCAAAACACCTACGATAAATGAAACGATTTTACCCAAAACGCTTCTTTAACATGGAATTTACAAAAGAACGGGTAATATAATGTCATAAGTGAACCATATATGATATCATAACAATGAATATGATTCTGTAATAAGTCAATAACATGATTTAAATCATTATACAGGAGGTTCGGACACTTACAAAGCAAGTCGGACCTAAGGTAAGGGAAATATCACAATCTCATTTTTATCCGAGATTGTTTATTTGTAAGTATTTACTGGGGTGTATTTTATCATCCACATCCATGTTCCCTCAATATGTAATATTATTTCCATCCACCTACAATTGTTTAAATCCAATTTTACCCTTCTATGAGTTTTTAGTAAAGGATATGAAAGGAATCTTTTTTTCGTTTTTCGTACGAGGTACTTTTTGACTTTTCCGACAAAAGTACGAAGAATGTTTTTTTAACTTATATGGAACGAACAGATTTATACTGTTTTATAAAGCCTTATTTTCATGAATCTTCCTATAAATGTTTTCATGACTATTTTCAATAAAATCTCTTTCTTTTAAAATTGCATGATGTTTTGTGAAAAAAAATTGATTTTGAAGAAGAAAGGATATTTTCCTCAAGAATTCAATTCAAGTGTTTTATCAAAATTATTTTCCATCTAAGATAATAAAGGGTTCTGTTTCTATCCATATTTTTACATTGATTTGACTATGTTGTGATGAAATTATGTTTATGAATTCATTTATCTTATATCAATGGTTTTATGATGTCATGTTGTTTAAGAATCCCATTTTTGTTACATGGGTTATGAAATGATGTATGATTTATGATTTTGTGGCACACATAAGAATGGTATCATTATGAGATGGGTGGGACCTATGTCTCCCTCCAATGCATTGGGTAAAGATTTTATATCTCATGAGATAGACATGGCTGGAATGGTAGGTTATACCGGTTCAGTGAAACAGGACTGAAACGAGGATTACTCGATTCAGAAAGGGACTTTGTCCACTAAGATAGTCTTGGCAATGAGTCTTGACTAACAAGAAATGATTCTCTATGATTATGTGTGTATGCCACAATGAGTAATGTTTTAAGTTATGATTTCATTTTCACTTCTATGATTTATCCCACGTTATGATATTATGAGCTCTTTTGCAGGTTAAGATTTCCAAAAGCTATGTTCTTATGTATATGATGTGATTGATATTTCTTTTGTTTACCCTTACTGAGCATTTGAGCTCACCCTTTTATGTTTTCTTTTCCCCAGGATATAAAGAAAGGTTTTAGGTAAAAAAAAGGAAGATCTTTGTGGGATATTTTGAAGATCTTTCACCAGGATTAGAAGATTACGTTCCGAGTTTCCAAAGACACTAAACCATTACGATCCTTGTGTGTGTATTTTTGTTATGTATTAAGTATTCCGCAAAAGTAATGTAATGTTCATGTACGTTAGGCTTCGGGTCTCTACAGTTGGTATTAGAGGAAAGGTTTAGTCAACCTTTGGAAACTAGGATGCGAAAACGTTAGTGAGATTCCTAGAGATATTTCTAAGGTATGTCTAGGGATGTCCCTAAGGATAAGTATACGTATAGGATATATTCCTAGAACTATGGTAATGATATTAGATTAAACCTAAGAAGTTAGGTATTGAGGATACTTTCCCTTTACTATGCTGTTTTCTCTAGCATGATTTTTGATTCTCACAAAATTATTTTTGTGTTTTAGTTAATGGAGGGAACCAAAAGGAATTCAGTTAACATTGAATCCAATGGACAAATTGGTGACTATGAGCAACAAAATTGTGTAATGCCTAGAGAGAAAGATGTTGTGATTATGCCGAATCAATCATCGCGATATATGATTAACAAGGTGAAATTTAGTGGTATGCCTAATTCTTCAAAGAAGAGGAAGATAGACTATTATGCATGTTCGCATGTTGAGGAGCATAAAGAAAGGAAGATTGAGATTTCTAAAGAAGGGAAGAAGAACCTTGAGGAATACGTCAAATGGAGGGACCGATGTTATCTGTGTGGAGAAAAGGGTCATAGAGTGACAGACTGTTATGGAGTTCAATGTCTTATTTGTGGAGAACATGGGCATTACCCAACTCAATGCCCTGACCTAAAAAGTTACTTCTAAATCAAGGAAGGACTTATTCCAGGATAATCATTGATGTGGATGGACTGAAGTGTTTTGGTATTCAAGAATAATGTTGTTGAGGTACTTTTATGGTGTATTGAAATATTTAAGTATTGGTCTATTGTGGTTTTCAATAATTTTAAGGTACCAATAACTATGAAAAGTGATTTAAATATTTTGGAAAGTAGATGATAATTGCATAATGAAAGGATAAGAAGATAATGAGATGTTTGATTGTATTCATGAGCTCATGATTGATATAAGGACTAAGTGATATCATGGTTTGAGTACATAGAATTTTGAGGATTTTGGTATGTGGAAAGTGTTAACTTTTAACTGCACTCATGTTTTCACTAAGGTATTCAAGAGAATACACGATTAAGGACTTTGAATGTTTGGAATGTGACCAACAAGACATAACTTATGATATGTGGGGATCAACGACAGTATTAAATCTCTGGAAATCGTTGTCACTATATTATGAGAGTGGACTGCAGTATTATAAGCCTAAAGATTAGATTGGATTATGTTGGACATAAGTTAGTATTGTTTAAGGATAGAAGATTTTCGATATTATTGATGGGATGTTATAGTAACGTAGTTTTAGAAAAAGGGACAACCTGCAGGACGGGCGACAACCCATCGCTTCGGACAAGGCTGTAGGAATCGAACCCACAACCGAAGTGCGACTGGCCTTTATCGCCTACCACTGGCCTACAGGAAGTCCATGTTTAGTAGAAACTAGTTTTATTATATTAAGCAGTATGATATATGAACTATAAGTCCATTTTAGGAACTATATATGATTAATCTCACTATAGAATGACTTATGTATATTTAATAACTTTTGCTTACCTTTTGTTTGAGACAGATGGAATGACCCGTCATTCTATCACATGATCTGCTAACACTTCACGAATAACAAATTCAACTTCATTTATTTAAGAGATGAAGTGGAAATTGTTCAAGGCACGAACAACAGTGATATTGTATCAAAATAAAGTAAGTATTTATTCTAATTCAAATTTTCAACTTTAGGGAAATGATCTTGAAAACCAAAAATGTTGTCCTAGTGATCTTATACCTGATGAATCAGATGGTACCTTAGATCGTCACAAATTTATGGATTTGTGATTACTGGATTTTCCATAGCCATGTTCTCTACCACTCTCCATCAGAACATGATGGTTAGATTTCTCTTCCATATCCATATATTCACCTATGTGGAAACCCAATGATTAGTTTATTTGGGTAACCGTTACGTTTCATACTTTTGTTTTTAAAGATTGGTTTTGATATTCCTTTTTACGATGTGGGTTTCTATTAAAGAAACTTTCGAATAGTAAACCATTTATAACCCCGATGAATTTCGAGGGCGAAATTCCTTTTAATGGGGGTAGAATGTAACATCCCAAGATTTTATAAAAAAATATTATTTTTAATTTTATTAATGTCTTGTGTTGTACGCTACACCAAAAGGAGCTTGCAAAACACGCATCCTTGTCTTGCCTTGCATTACACGCAATCGCGACCTTCCTCGATAGCGTGTGTAATACGCAATACCGAGTTTCACTAAACAACGATATGCTATAAAAATATTATTAAAACTAGCCGTTATGAATAGTAATAACCACTTTTTGAAATCCAGTAAATCTTATTTTTCAAAATGAACTTTATTTTTGTATTCGGAGTATCGAATTTAGCCTAAGGTGAAATTTTGGTACTTTTCGGATAACTTTCATATTCTGATGAATAGTGAAAATTACTAAATTATAATTAAAAACAACTTTTTTAATCGAAATAATTAATAGTGATAAATCATTAATTTGAGTGGTTTTAAAGTATATTTAGAATATATTTTTACAATTTAATACAATGTTGGTCATTGGATGTAATTTCACATTTAAACTAGACATAAACAAGTGTCAATCTTTTGATAGATATTGTTTCTTAAAAACACGCTATTTGTTTTAACAGCGGGATTTAATTATAAAATTAATTAATGCAACTTTTATGTTATGAATTTGGTAAAATAGACTTCATTTTTGAATTCGGAATATGAAATATAGCTTGGGATGAAATTTTGGCATTGTTCTGAAAAACATCAATTTTTGATGAATAGTGAAACCACTAAGTGGTAGGTTAAAAACTGAATTTTGCATAAAACTTAATTTTACCGCTTCTGTGATTGGAATTTCGAAAATCCGAGAGACACGGTTAATATCAAGGACTAAAATGTGGTTCAATGAGATGAAAATAATTTTTTGGTGAATAGTAACTTTTTACTTTTTTTACCGCGGTTAATAGTAAATAGGGTAACTAAGGGTAAATATGATATTAATACTACCCTAACACATGTCCTAATTCTATTGGACAAGTGTAATTCGACAAAAAACAAACTTAGGAATAAAATATGACCATTTAGGCCCACTTGGATTAGATTAGGACATTTATTATTAATTTATTTAAAGAAGGGTTAAAATAGTTAAATTCAAAGTTTAATAAGTAAATCATTTTTAATATGGGGTTATACATAAGATAAATTCAATTTTAAATATTCATTAGAAATCTAAAACGATTTCCTACATTATGGTAGTTTATTTGTAATTTTTAGACATCAAATAATATAATTTATTTATGACACAAAGATGATGTAGTAATTATCTTATTAATGAAATATTGACATAATTGATGTTATAAACACCAAAATAAATGTAATTTGAGACTTTTTATGAATTCAACTAATTTTATAGGTTACTATGATATATTAATGTTGATTTAATCAACTTGGTTCGAACATATAATTCTGTTATGACTTTCAAACAAATCATATATCAAATAGTGTCAAAATTGACACAAAATAGTTTTTAAATCAAATATTATATTATTAATTGTTATTTTATTCCTAAAAATCTAAGGTTCGGCCAAATGACTTAGATAAGGATATATATATTAATAATAAACAATTTGGGGTTCGTTTGGCATGTTATAGTAAGTGTATTAACCATATAGTGAAAGAAAACAAAAAGACACGGTAAAAGTTAAATTAATTAACTTAGAGTTAAATCTAATTGATAAGGTTAAAATAAAACCCTAAACTTGTCTAAATCTTATTGGTTGATAGGATTTCGACCCTTCCCCACTTTATCTTCGAAATAAGACCCTTTGGAACCATTATAAACCGATTTTGACTTTAATATAAAATAATATTTTGAGATATTCCTAAGGTGCCCCGCTCCTCCCCTATAAAAGGACACCTCCTCCCCCTCCTCCTCACACCAATTTGAGCACTCAAGCTCGGCCAACCCCTGCAAAAATCCCTTCTCCACTTCCCTAGAAACATCCTAGAGGTTCTGGTCTTCCTCAAAGACCAATTCTAGTTCCCTAAGAAGAGGTCTCAAAGAGGCACTTCAAAGAAGAGGTAATTACCGTTACCAATTCTTTCATCTTTATTTCTTCTTCCACTTCTCCTTCTTAGGTTGTTTCATTATGAAGTAATAACATCAGTATCACTCATATACTGATATGTTATTATAAGTATGAAACAACCCTATTTCACCATCTATCCATCCTACGGAAAAAGAAATCACCGCGCGTGCGTACGTACGGAATACCGTCTCCACGCCGTAGTGTAATCTATTTTCCACCACCACCTTACATGGATGGGTATAATGGTGTAAAGAATAACTATACATAGTTATTACAACATCATATTGATTCTGATATATTGTATAATCCACTCCAATTCAATTCAATATTTATAGAAATGATATCATCGCTCGTGCGTACGTACGGAATACCGTCTCCACGACGCGATGAGATTCATTCTCCATGTTAACCATTTAAGAATGATTATAATGTATATATAAGAAATAATAATGAAATATATGACATTATAAAGATACTGGATTTATGTATATATATACATATGTATGTCATCTACTTACTTCCGTTTCAAGACAATAAGTAAAGGAAAACAGCGTTCATGCGTACGTACGGACTACCGTCTCCATGAACGGTGTTTTTCATTTTATTTATCTACCTATTATATATATATATACTGAATATATATGATATATAAATCATATTTTATATTCTGGAAGTAAGTAAATCATGATATAAGTAATAATGATGTCAAGAACAACAAGTCAAAACACCTACGATAAATGAAACGATTTTACCCAAAACGCTTCTTTAACATGGAATTTACAAAAGAACGGGTAATATAATGTCATAAGTGAACCATATATGATATCATAACAATGAATATGATTCTGTAATAAGTCAATAACATGATTTAAATCATTATACAGGAGGTTCGGACACTTACAAATCAAGTCGGACCTAAGGTAAGGGAAATATCACAATCTCATTTTTATCCGAGATTGTTTATTCGTAAGTATTTACTGGGGTGTATTTTATCATCCACATCCATGTTCCCTCAATATGTAATATTATTTCCATCCACCTACAATTGTTTAAATCCAATTTTACCCTTCTATGAGTTTTTAGTAAAGGATATGAAAGGAATCTTTTTTTCGTTTTTCGTACGAGGTACTTTTTGACTTTTCCGACAAAAGTACGAAGAATGTTTTTTTAACTTATACGGAACGAACAGATTTATACTGTTTTATAAAGCCTTATTTTCATGAAGCTTCCTATAAATGTTTTCATGACTATTTTCAATAAAATCTCTTTCTTTTAAAATTGCATGATGTTTTGTGAAAAGAAATTGATTTTGAAGAAGAAAGGATATTTTCCTCAAGAATTCAATTCAAGTGTTTTATCAAAATTATTTTCCATCTAAGATAATAAAGGGTTCTGTTTCTATCCATATTTTTACATTGATTTGACTATGTTGTGATGAAATTATGTTTATGAATTCCTTTATCTTATATGAATGGTTTTATGATGTCATGTTGTTTAAGAATCCCATTTTTGTTACATGGGTTATGAAATGATGTATGATTTATGATTTTGTGGCACACATAAGAATGGTATCATTATGAGATGGGTGGGACCTATATATCCCTACAATGCATTGGGTAAAGATTTTATATCTCATGAGATAGACATGGCTGGAATGGTAGGTTATACCGGTTCAGTGAAACAGGACTGAAACGAGGATTACTCGATTCAGAAAGGGACTTTGTCCACTAAGATAGTCTTGGCAATGAGTCTTGACTAACAAGAAATGATTCTCTATGATTATGTGTGTATGCCACAATGCGTAATGTTTTAAGTTATGATTTCATTTTCACTTCTATGATTTATCCCACGTTATGATATTATGAGCTCTTTTGCAGGTTAAGATTTCCAAAAGCTATGTTCTTATGTATATGATGTGATTGATATTTCTTTTGTTTACCCTTACTAAGCATTTGAGCTCACCCTTTTATGTTTTCTTTTCCCCAGGATATAAAGAAAGGTTTTAGGTAAAAAAAGGAAGATCTTTGTGGGATATTTTGAAGATCTTTCACCAGGATTAGAAGATTACGTTCCGAGTTTCCAAAGACACTAAACTATTACGATCCTTGTGTGTGTATTTTTGTTATGTATTAAGTATTCCGCAAAAGTAATGTAATGTTCATGTACGTTAGGCTTCGGGTCTCTACAATAATATAATTTATAAGGGCTAGAAAAAACATATCAAGGTAGTATCTAAATATTCAATTTAAAATATTGATGAATATGGAAGAGGAATTGTAAATCTTAACTGGAATAACTATAAATTCATAATTAATATACCTCATATGGAATGATGTATTGGGTATATCCACATACTTAACTATAAATTGTTTATATCTGCACCAAAGATAAATATTGAAATAAATATACAGTTCCTTATAATCAATCAAAAATATAATATATTTGGGGTATTTGATTCTTATTATAATTTGTGATCTTATTAGGTTCATAATAGTAAATGAAAAATACATTTTCAGATTGTTATTATTAATATAAAGATTAGGTGAAACCCATGGTGATATAATAGGGTTCATGAATCCTTTATTAAGATTCTCTTAGAGTTCTGTTTTCAATTCATGAAACTTGATTATGGAAATTCTATATGGAGTCATTGAAAGTGATTTAGCACAATGTATGAGTTCTATTAAAAACGAGACATCATAATTTGGGGAAATACTATGTATATCCTTAAGAATTACATTGGTAAACTACCTAATGATGGGAATATCATCAATATGGAATTTATTCACAAAAATTATAGGTAAAAATACGCCACGAATATGTAGTAACACCCAAACATAGGATGTAATTTATATTGGAATTTCATAGTCACACTCGTATAATTAAATAATCATAACTTGATTTGAAATATAAAATTTTACTTCATATACATGGAAATTATACATTCTTTATAAAAAAAGATCAAATCAATGCTCAAAATATCATCAAATTCCACTAATTAAAGTATAATAATATTTTCATAAGGAAAATTTATATAAATTTGACATGGAATCCATAACTATAGAGTAGAGAATAATTGTCCATTAATTTTCATTATCAAATTTAGTGTTTAGAAGAGAAGAGTGAATTTATTGGTTTCAGAGTATGTATATTAATTAGGTCATTGACTCAACAAATTCACATTTTACCTATACATAAGACATTGAACTATTACTTCTACCTTAAGAAAAACATTATTTCCCAAATTTTAACTCTTCAATTTTTATCAATAACTATTATATTTATGATCTTATTTTTCACACATAAAATATCCTTTCATTTCATTGAGAAACATCTCTATGTTATTCTTCTCACATTATTGTCACATAGTAATCTAAATCATCATTCTTACGTGGTATTTTATAACTTAAATTTTTATAAATTTTATTTTTTTCATATTTATGGAATTTTAAACGTAAACAATATTAAGGTTTTTGACCATATTAAATGATTAATAATTAAAACAATTATAGTGCTTCACATTATAGTTCCTATTTCATGTGTTTTCTCGTAGGGATGATCATTAAATAGTTCATCACATTTTTTACCATGATTCATTCAAGTTCAATCCATTGAATAAAACCACAAAACATGTTGTCAGTTTCAGACATCAAAAATCCATGTAAGAAATCATATGATTCTGAAAGTCAATCTTGCGATGTCATATATAATCGAACATTTTTCAACCCATGACTCATTAATTTGATATCATATCAACATGTCTTACAGCTGTTTTTTTTATATATTATATCAATTCATTTATCATAATAGTTTATATATAGAATGTAAACTAACTATAGCATATAATTTTGTGTTAAAATCTCATTGTGTAGACTTCATCCCACTCACCATGAATTGAGTGAAAATTTAGTTGTTAATAAATTATCCTTTTTATAGGGTTTAATTATAAGTGTGTATTTACCATATCCACATACACATATCAATATCCATAAATGGAACATGTTATTATGAAACAACCTAATCACAATATTACAAAAATTTCAAGATTTTTCCCAATACATAAGTGAATATTGTATAGTTTCACTAGTGTTTTTATTCATAATATCTAAAATAAATACTAAACACATATCTGATACTAACTAAGGTGACCCATGTGCTACATACATAAATATTAAATCATTTTAGATGAATAGTGAATACATATCATAATTATACAATCCCTGTAACCATAAATGATTAATTTCATTGAATATAAGATATATAAGAATCTTACTTTATGAAATATATTCAATATATATGAAATTTTTTTATCACATATTTCATTTATTAAAAATTTACTATTCAAAAAAAAACATCATAACCAAAAGAAATGAAATATAATAAAGGATGAGCATAGATGATAGGATTGGGTAAACATATATGGAAACAATAAATGATCATAATTGCTCATAAGATAATCATGCAGTTATGATAATATTATAAAAACAAATGAATGGCATAAAAATTAATTCAATATTATTTAATCATGAATTATGGAATAAGTACTTTTCATAAAAGGAAAAATCCATAAAATATCATAATAATCAATAATCAATCATTACCCATGGGAACATATCATAATCCTAATACAATAGTTTTTTCATAAAAATAATAGAAAATAATTTATTTAGAAGTGGTTCATTTCTATGCTGGTCATAGTGAAAAAAGTCCCATAGTATATTGGGTTCTCTACCCAATAATATATTTCTTTACTTACGTTCCGCTGAAAATTATATCATGGTGGATAAATTCCCTTACTTAACTAGGTTCACTTCCAATTAAAATCCATATTATCTCATGATATATCAATATCTACCCAATTCATTCAAGGGATATATAATTTCTGAACCTCCCATCACATATTTTCAACCATAAATGTGTGTTCTATATGAAATTGAAAACATTCAAAATTTTATAAGAGAAAAACCACTATAAAAGGAACTTGTTTAATATTATTTAATCATTCCATCCCACATATCCCATGGATAAAAAAGGGGTTTTCTATATTTCATCATAACATAGTTAACTAGTTGGAATAAAAAAAGATTCAAATAATAATCTTTAAAAAATCATTACTATAATCTACTTACATAATTAATATGTATTATATCATAGGTATGTATCCCTAGTGAAGAATAATAATTATTAAATTATGGTTACATTGATAAAAATTTCCTTGAAAATAGTAATTTAATATTTCCCTGAATATATATATGAATTTTTTTCATTTTGAAAAAATTAAAATTAAAATTTATAGATTATTGATAAATTTATATTCTTTGAAATGAACCATGGAATTCTAATATGGAATCCTCAAATAAAATAACATTATTTATTGTGGAAAAAAAATTTCTTATTTTATATGTTAAAATAGGACATTCTTTTAACACATTAATAAAAATTAAAAATTTAGTCATAGATTAATCATTTGAAAATGACATTTGTAATGATTTTTGTAGAAAATAAATTGTAATAAAAATTAATTCATGGAATTTATTGTATATTTAATAGCCATCATAAAAATGTTTTGATGAAAATGGCCATAGAAGAAAACTTTGATCGACCATGGAAGAAAAATGGTTGATAATTATTATAAAATAATTTATTGATCAATTCATGTACCAAAAAATGATAATAGTAATAATACATGAAATTTTTTGGAATAATTAGAGGAGAATAAAATAAATGGGGTTTAATGTATCATTATCAAACAATTTCTCTTAATTGAAATTTAACATATATAATCATGAAAATAAATGAGATTGTAATATAAAACCTTTCATCTTATATCATATATCTTCATGAATGATCAAACATCCTACATAATAAATATAGGTTAATTATACATCTATTTTATAAATATATTCATAAATTACATACATTTTTTTATTCTAATATAATATAAAAATAATGTTTTGATTAAAATTCATTAATACAAAGTTCATTTCCTTAAAAACATGTCAACTTTCTATTTATGTTTTATTTCAATGGTTTTAGATCATCCACCATGGTCCAAGTTGAATCATCTATAAAATATTAATCATCTCTTAAGAATAATCTTAATTTTTTTCAAATATTTTATAATCATTCATATATAAAAATTAATAAAAATGTATCAATTCACCTTGTGGAGGTTGTCTTTTATACATATGGACGAGTGATGTTTATAATTTTGAATAGATGGAATGTAAGAATGGTAATAATAGAACACACATAAATAATATTAAATATATCATAAATACCATATATTTTTATTAAATATATTCTTATTACTATAATAATAAATAGGAAATAAAAAATCCCATCACATCGTGAAGGTGGTAGTCCCCACGTCGGAACCAGCGACATTATCATTTTCCAATGGATAAAATGGATATTGAAAATTAATAAATCATTAACATAATAATATTTTATTATGGTTAATATACATATTAACTAATTTTTTTACGTTTATAGAACATTTAATTTATTTGATTGGTCAATGATTTATTTAAAAGACTGATAGGTACATATACATCTTCTTTGGGTATACTCATTTGAAAAGAGCTTGACGAATTATGGGATGTGAATATTTGGAAGACTATTAAATTTATGGTGTTAATAGTAATTATTTCATTGTATTAATTTATTTTTTATTCTTTCTAAAAGAAAATGGTGTTGTGGATAGAAAGTAGAGTGGGTTCCTTTTTATAAGTGGTGGGAGAGGTATTCCTGTAAATATATAATACATTAAAATATAGTAAAATCATATTCAAGTCAAAGGGGACCAAATAAATACATATATGAATATAGTATAAATGTAGACCCAAATCGACTAAACTAAAAATATTTTTCGATGTTTTTAGATCTTTTTAACAATTATCTCTCTAGTTTAACCCCTCGTTATTCCTTTTAACCTGCACCATAACAATAAATTTTAAGACTTCTAAATATTCATAATGAGAAAAACATAAAGTGGTATCATAATAAAATTTAGATATTATTATTTAAAAAATGTAAACAATTTTATTATATTAAATGTTTAATATAAAAATAAATTCATTTTAAAATAAGCTTGTAAATCACACTGAAAAACTATTTTTAGATAAATGCATTTTTAATATTATAAATGAGTATATTATTTTTCAATTTATATTAAAAAAATTAATGAATATTTAAGTATTTTATTCAAAAAATAATGTAGAGATTGATTTCAGATTATTAATAAATACTAATTATTTTATTGTGTTATGATAGAAACACATTTCCCATATAGAAACGGTTTTTCAAAAATATATTTTTCATTTTAATTCCAACTCTCTTATATTTATTTATAACTAGTTGATGAACAAATAATAAATTTTATACATATTTGAATAATAAGTTCTCATAATTTAGTTATTCTTATTCATATTTTCTAATACACTAACTCTTTGATAACATTCATATTTACTAATAATATTTCAATAATATATCGTGTTTCATTTGAACTCAATGTTATGAGTAAAGAAATATATCAGTAACATAAAATTTTTTTAATGAGAAATAAATTATCAAAAATTGGGATTTTATATTAAACCTCCTTTATATATATTTATACATATAGATTATATAACTATGAATCGAATAGATGAGGATAATACTATCACATCACATTCTCATGTTCCCATAATTTTTTCTCCAATTTATAGTTTCAAAAACAATAACTAGCTGAGTGGTCTTTTTATGAATTTTTCTCAAAAATTAATATTTTCCACTAATTGTTTTTAATAAGAGACCTCAATCTCAATTAATATGATCTCTATTAATAGTATAAGTGAATGATTAGTTGTAAACTTCCTTAGAAGAGATAAATATGTAACCCATCATGAACTAAAGATAGATTAAATGGAATATCTAAGATACAAGATATCATACTGATATTATCCATAATTTTTTATATAATTATTCATATCGGAATTATATTATCATTCCTTCCATCTGACATAAAATGTTTCTAATTAGATATTAAAATGGATATATTTTCCTAAATCCTAAACTATTGGACTTGATTATTATTGTTAGAATAAATTTTTTTATCAACTATGAGCTTCCCTGATGAAATTCATAATAGATCAAAAATTATCCACCATTTCATCAGAAATAAAAGGTATTAATCCCTTTAATTATCCTAAATTTCCCCCCAACCATTTTAGTTCTACACTTCATGTATTATAAGTCTTGTAATGAAGTATATCAATTATCAAGGGAGATCTATTTTTTAATGAATATTTGACCTGAGAAATTTGATGATCCAACAAAACTTTTGAAATCCATATAACAATATATAAAAATATATTCTTAGGCTTCAACGGTCCACATAGACTAACCATCCATATGTGGATTATATATAGGGATAACGTTCAAATATATAATAAAATAATAATAAATCATTCTATTTTTTTGTTAAACCTTGGATGCCAATAAGATATTATTGAATGTTGTACTCAATGAAAACATGTCAATTTTTTAATGTATATAGTCGAAATATGATTAAGAATTGAATATTATATAATTAAAATTAAGCTACATAACCTCCAAAGAAAATGATATATAAAAAAAATTACATTATCCCTTTAGAAGTCTTGGGGAGTCTAATGGTGATTCTATGGTTCTTTTCCCATTTCCATTCTAGTATGTGTATTGTTTATAACATACCCTAATAATTATATCACCTGCAATTAAAATACAAGAATATAATGAACTAATATACATGCTCCACAATGTCCCTTTTCATATTTCCCCACCATAAATACACTTCTAGATATTGATAGATCACCATACATTTCGAATGAATGCAGAATGTTGAAATATGATTTTTATCCTATATCATATTATAAAAATGTTGTATTTGTGGGATACATACTTTATTTCCGAACATTATAATTCCAACATAATCGTTGTTGAACTCAAAAAAATTTCCCACCTTCTTCTTTTTTATATCCTCAAAATATACATGTTTATTCAATGCATGGATTTATAGTTGAGCATACATATAATAAAGATATGTTTTCTTACCTTTCACCATATTTTAAAGATCATTATTTCGAAAATAAAAATGTTTTAAATCTCTTTTAATATTTACCATGGATAAACTGGCATAGCCCATCTTACTGAAATCCCTAACAACCATATTTTCTTTCCTTTGGTGGTAATGTATTGATATGTCAAAAAATTAAACCAATACAACCATCTCCATTGTCAAATATTCAAATCCTTATATGTGAATATATACATCAAGAATTTTAGATAATTATATATATAACATCAGTCACCATTAATATATTTTGTCTATATTTTAAATACAAAAATAACTAATTCAAACTCCAAATCATGAGTTGTGTAATTATTATCATCAATATTCAATTGGTGTGGGGAATAAGATATCACAACATTATTATGTATGGGGACACATCCTAGTCCTTTCATTAGTGCATCACTTTATATCATAAACCCATTTTTATAGTAGTGTAGTATGATCCCCGGTGCACCAACAAACATTACAATCATTTCCATTAAATTTTTATAACATTCATCTATTAAAGGTATCATATCACCCTTCATGTCAACTTCTTATAGTATTTTACAACATTGAAAATCCTCTCACAAAGAATTGGTTTAATACATATATCCTAGGAAAACAATGGATCTTTGGCATCATGGTTTGTCTAGCCCATTTCTATATGAATTCCTTCTTTAATGGATCATTGAAAATATCTTTAATAAATATTATATATCATTATAATTAATCTTTCTTTAAATAAAATTCACACATAATAAATTTATAATAAAACCATTCTTTTTACAAGGACTTCAAAACAATCCTAAAATTATCATTATTATATTTGTTTCCCTATGATCATCAATGAATATTATCTACTCATAGTACCATAAATAGATCGTCGTAAGATCTATAGAGTCTATTTGGAATCTCTGTGGTGATATAATTCGAATAGGTATGTCTAAATGGAATGACTATAAAGTCATATTGCCCATACCTCGTATGGAAGAAAATCATGTGTACATCCTCCTCTATAACTCTCAATTGATGATATCTAAATAAACGTTCAATATTGAAATAAATATTGATATCCTCATAATTGATTGAAAATATCATAGATATGGGGTATAAGATGATTATTCTTACTAGTGAACTTTTTAGGTTCTTGATATTGTATCCAAATCTTTAATGAACCATATTACATCTTTTCAAGAAGAATATGTGAACTCAATGGTGATACACTAGTGTGTGTAATTTATTATCTAGATTCCTCTAGAGTTTTATCTTAAATATTAATACATCATTCAGGGAAATTATATATACAGTCTTTAAAACAGTTATATCACAAGGTATGAGCACTATTGAAAACATAAATTCATGATTCATGGAATGACTAGGAAAATCCTATCATCATATTCTATTATAAAAGGCATATCATCAATGCGAAGATTATCCCAAAAATAATTATTGATTAACAACCTTGATGAATAGGTATTAATCCTTATAAAATGGAATTAATTTCCATAAGAAGTTAGTAATAATCCTTCTATTGATAATTGATAATATGTTTTTTCAAAATTTACAATGATACATTAAATAATAGGAAATTGATATGGAATTTATATAAATAAATATAATAGTTTCTCATAATTAGATTTAATTCCCCTAATGATTGAATAATTATGTTTACATTGTGAAATTCTTATAAATATTCACATGACATCCCCAACTCTGGAGTAGAGGAAAATTGTTCTATAATTGTTCTAATACACTTCAGTTGTTTATTTAAAATAGCCCCCTCCATGGTCAAGTAGTTACCACGTGGATTAGCGAATTGATTCAAAAAATTAACATGTTTCACACATGTAATAAATTGATCTATTATATAAACATTAATTGAAAATTTATTACCCTCCATTGAAATCATACTTTTATCAAAACTTAGATACATTTTTTAATTATTTTTCACACATAATACTTCATTTTATTCCTTTCATAAACATCCCCAGTTCTTCTTCTAACATTCTAGGCTTGTAGAATGATTAATAATATTTCATATATTACCATTATCAGCTTAATGTTATTTAAATTAAATTTTTCCATTATTTGGTGCATTTATAAATTCACTTATATTCATGTTATAAATCATAATACATGATAACTAATTGGGAGTAATCATAAGGTTTTTTATTCTAGCTCACATTTCATCTGGTTTCCAATGAGGATTATGATTTTATTGATCATTGAAATATTTATTCTCATGATTCCAACAAGTTCTCAACATTAACTAATACAAAAAATCAAAGTGTCAGTATCATACATCATTTATTACAGTATGAAATCAAATTATTATGAAAATCCATCTTAAGTTATTATAATTCATGAAACCTATATTAAATATATGACACTTAAACTTTATCTTATATCACTATTGGTTATATTAGGTTATATAAAATCTATCAACACATTAACCATAATGGTTTATAAATTGAATATAAATTAACCAAAGCATATCACCTGATAATTTATATCTTAATGTCTAGTTTTAGACCAACTCATCATTTAATGAGTGGTGATTAATTTGATACTAAATCACCCTTTTTTAGTATGCTTAAACCTAGGTGAATATTTTCCATAATAGAAACCACATTCATGTATCCAATAATGATATAATTTTTATTAATCCACATAATCTCTACCTTACAAAGATAACTCGATATTATCCAATTATTAAACAAACTTGCAGGCTATTCATTGGTGTTTTCTACTAATAATATCCTAAAATAAATAAACCCTTTCCAATTACCAACTAAAGTGACCCATACATTATATAAATAAATATATAAACATTTTAAATGTATATTAAGTACATCCCAAAACTATATATTCATGGAAACCATAATGGATAACTATCTCTGGAGACCAGGAAAACAATCATATTATATTACAGAAAATATCCTCATCATCTCTATCAGAGTTCATCTCCCATTGAAGACTTATTATAAATAGCACATATGAAACGTTTTCTATTAACCCAGGGAAAATAAAAATAAGAATTTTTGGGCCCGATTGACAATTAATGGTTACTAGAGGATATATGAATTAATGATAATCAGTTATCATTAGATATAAATAAGTGTATGAAAACATGATCAAAACATTAAATGACAAAACCCACTAAGTAAATGATTATCAATGAAGAATTATAAAATATATTTTTTTTATAAAAATACATAATTCATAACAGTTGGGAATCATCACAGATCATTCATGAGCTATGAGAACATATTGTTAGCATATGAAACAAGTTTTTTCTATAGACATAACTATTAGAAATAATTTCATTACTCATGGGTCACATCCAAGATAATCACAGTGGAAACATTCACTAGTCTATTAGGTTAACTCCCAAATCTATCATTTCTATAGTCATGGTTCACTCCCAAGACTATCATTTTGAAGATATTCCATTATAAAATAGTTTCACTCCCCATTCAAATATATATTTTCTCCTGAGATATCATTCTTTATCTATAAGATAGAAACACGTTTTTCATAATCATCCATAGATAATCATCATCATAATCCATAAAAATAATTAAACTAGATGGTATCATATGAATATATCCCTAGGGAAGCATAATAATCATTAAAGGCCTATGACTTAGAAAAAAATACCTTTCATATGGAATTTGAATAATTCTTTGAAAGAATGGGAAAGTTTTATTTTCATTTATATCCTTTTAACTAAAATTTAAAGAATATTGTGAAAATAAAATTACTTGAAAATAACTAATAAATATTATTAATTAATAAAAAATAATGTTTTATATAATTGGAATTTTTTATGTTGAATATTTTAAAAGATAAAATTTTATTATCTCTTTTTTAAAACAAAAAATTGATTCATAGATAAAATTTCTAAAATGATTATTTTCAATTATTTGAAAATATGTTCATCGGTACTAGAATTAATTTTTTTCATGCATTTTTTAAAGATTAAAACTCTTATAAAATATTTTGCATAAAATTTACAAAGACGAAAAGTCCATCCACCAAAAACTAAATAATGTGTATTTTTATTAAATACATTTTCCCATAATAATTTTATTTACCATAGAGTAAAATTGATAATAATAAATGGAGATTAAAGACATAAAAATGTGAATAAAATTGAAATCATTAAAGTTTATAGATCTTCTAATTTCCCACAATATAAATTAAACATATATATTCTGGTAAAAAATTGTGAATATAAAATAATCTCTGAACATATTTCTCATCTTTCTTTGTACACATTCATTAAGATAGTATTATATATATTTATATATTATAAATAGATTATCTAACCATATTGAAACATAAAATTCATTTTTTCATCCCTTTATAATTTTTGATTAACCTTTTACGAACAATTATTTATTAAAATCAAAATATGGGTGAAAATGGAACTATTTTTCATGTATTCATTGGTTTTATGGTTTCTATCCTTGATAAATTATCATATATTAATAAAATATATAAAATAAGTCAATGATTTTTTATAAAAGGTTTTCACTATATACACTTTTATAAACATTCAAATAAATTTTGGCTAAAAAGGAATTACATCACTTTGTGGAGATTGTAGTTCAAACATATAATCGAGTGATTTTCTTACATTTTAAGTGTTAAAATGAATGAAACGTAAATAATAAGTCAAAAGTAAATGATAATAATTGTTAAATAAATATATTATTTATTTCTTAAATATATCCATATGATCGTCCTTATAATGAGGAAATGAAAAATTAATCACAACACTTTGGAGAGGTGGTAATCCCCACATACACATTGGTGATGTTATCATTTTAAAAAGGTTCAGAAGGGGATAGAAAATGGATATAAAATTAACCATAAAACAACAAAAATATTTTAAATATATTGATCCTCACTTCTTAACATAACTATATAACATTTGGAGGATGTTTAATAAAAATTAATATTAAAAATATCATTAAGAATATACGCATATTCCATGAGTATCCTCCTTTGAAAATCACCATAAGGATTCTCAGATGGGTTTTTTAGGATGATTAAAATATAAAGGATAGATATATGGTGGTTTTTGGAGTATTTGGAATGTATTTTTTTCAACATAAAGGGATAATGTGGTGTTGAGAGGAGATTAGAGTACATTACTTCTTATAATTTAGGGGACTGGAACACTTGTAAATTCATAAAACATTTAAATACAATACTTTCATATTTAAGTGAATGTGAAACCAAATCCAAAAATAATTGATTATAATATATTTTTTTATTTAAATAAATATAAACCATTGAAATTTAGAAATGATTATAAGTCATTTTAACTCTAGTTTACTTATTATAACTCCAGGCTTTCCATATTAACATTAATCATAGTTATAAAATTTTACCTAGGTTAGAATTATTAATGGACAAAAATGAAATTGGAATCATTATGAAATTTGAAAATTTATATTCCAAATATCTTATATTCAGTTCTTATAAGTGTAAAAAATTCATTTTTAAACACATGAACAAAATGTAATAAAAATTATTTTTTGAAAAATTCATTTTTAGCATAAAAATAAATTTATTCTAATTACATTCTTATTGAAACCCAATTTATGAATGATAAAATATTTTATTGAAAATATTATCCACATATTTCCATAAAAGAAACAACTCTTAATGACTATTTATATATATTAGGATAAAAATATATTTCACACATATAAATAGTTTTTTTAGAAAAAAAATATATTTTTTACTTTTAAATGATTTTGTTTTAATTTAAAACAAAATTATACCAAAAGAATTAATTTTCAACCTGTGAAAACTGTATTATTTAATAATTTATTTATTCCTTATAATACTATCAAATACAATAACATGGTGATAACATTCTCCTATAATAATATCATTTCAGTAGAAAATCATGACTCATTTAAACTCATCATTTCAAGAAAACCATGATATCAATGATATCAAAAATATTTAAAGAGTAATATATAAAAATATTTAGGGTGTTTTAGTTAACCCACTAAAACCTCCAAACAAAAATTACTAGAATTGTATTAACTTGATTCAGGAAAATTCACCTATCCTTCCTAGGTAAAATTACATAACATTATAATATGAGATTCTTTCAGAAATACATTCCCCTACACTGACTACATATTCTTCTATATATGGTCATACACATTTTATCACAACTTTATGATATGAAACCCATTGAAATATAATTTATCTAATATAATAAATCAACATGTATCATAAGAATCTATAATGGGATTTCAAACTATAGTATTCACCTAAGTCCAAATCAATAAAAATTTATGAATTCGAATCTCACCAAAAAATCTACCATTCATACTTTTGTTTATATTCCATTCATATAAAAATAATGTATAATCATGCTTAAATGTTCAGTTAAATAAATTATCTTCACTTTTAATTAAATATAAAAAATTGGTAATAGCGGTGGATTTTCATAATCCACTTCTTTAGAAACTCCCATCATTTCATATTCAATCCAAATCACTGAATAATTCGCTATGAAAATAAATAATTAAGAATAAATTATCAAAAACACAGGGATGAGGGATGATTTTGGTTATAGAATCAATCCTTTTATACTTACTCAAGTTCCCTCAAATATATTTTTTGGTTATCTTATCGAATAAATGAATCTATAAATTCGATAAAAACTTCCATATATAAACAACTAGAGACCCAAAATCATGATAAAAATTAAAAGACTATTTAGGTTATTCTTATAAAAACCATAAAAATGCCCAATTTCAAGAATAGAAAAATAATATTAACAGTAAACAAATTCAAAAATGAATAACACTGGATTTTCCAATATTTTATCGACTATAAAACCATGAAATCCCTTCATTTTATAAATTTTCTATCTTCCTCAATAGAAGGACAATTGAAATTGAATTTTATGATAAGTGATAACTTATTCATTGATGAAAGGAAGGTAATCACATCATCAGTGATATAGTTTTATTTTTATCAATGCTATATAAATGGAATTGTCTCATCAGATTTGGCTACAATAGTATAATATTGTTAATCCTCTTTCTTTTTGGTTAACATTATAAAGAGGTTTAAAATTATTCTCAACTACATTAAATTAATTTCTATAATGAAATAGAAAAAATGGATGAAGCATTCAAAATAATAAAGCAAAACCAACCCCTTCATACTGCCAAAAAATAAGTTTTAGTTAAATCATACTCCATTAAATTGACATTAATTCTTAATTTTCAAATAGAAAATTAAATTTAAAAAACAAAAAATTAATTTACGATTTCTTTAATAAAATTAATTAATAAATTTTTAAATTTTATAAAAATCACAAAAATTTATAAAGAGTTTTATTTTAGCACGTAATTATTTCTTAACAAAATAAAAAAAATTATATAATGTTAAAAATAAAGATATATACATAAGAATACAAATAATGAATATATTCTATTTATCATATGCATGTAACACAAAACAAAAAATAATTCTTTTTATAAAAACATAACATTGAATGAAATTAAAATTAGAATGTAGAATAATAATTCACTCCAAATATGTTCTTCTTAAAAAATATATGATTATTTATTGTGAACAAAAAAATACAAGTCATTACATAAAATAATTTACAATTAAAATCATAATAATATTTAAAACACAAATAATCTATATAATAAAAAACAAAACAATATAATTGTAGAAAAATAATACCCCTAAAAATAAAAAACCACAATAAATTTTCCATTGAATACATTTAGCACAATTGTTTAAGAAAAAATAGTTCATTTATTATGTTATATTATTTTTAATGAAATTATTTTTCCATTTAAATAACAAAAATATTTTTTACACACAAAAACAAAACAACAAAATAAATATTTGTAATATATTATATGTTATATTTTTTTAGAATTTCTATATATATATTAAATGATTTATTAAAATTATATATTATATAAATTTAACTTTTATATATATTATAAATATTATAAAAATATATTATAAATATTAAGAAGTCTAAATGTAATAAAAACTCTGTGGGAATTATTTTACACCTCTTTGATAATTATGAATATTATATACACTCGATTGAAATGTTCTAATAAATGTGATTAATGTAATATATATCAATATTTATTCTATGGACTAATCTTATATATATATTTTTATTATGTTTGTGAAATAAAATAATGTAAATGGTATCCACTTTATATTCATTATTCTGTAACATTTTATGTATATTTATTAAAATAATACACTAATATGTTGTAAGATTTAATATAAATAAAGTATTTTATGTTTTAATATAATTTTCCTTGAACTAATATAATGTTAAACAATTAGAGAACACCTATACTTCTGTCATTACTCTTATAAAGATAAATGATATGAGTTTTCATCCATGGCATATTGTCATCAAGAATATCATAATCCACGGTAGTTTACCTTAATATTTTTAGTTTTTATTTAATCATTCATAATTTAAATGTTTTATTATAAAATATCAGTATCAATTAACTAATACTATAGAAACTCCTTGAAATAATGGAAACATTGAGGTTATATTTCACTGATAATTTTGTATAAAAATAACATTAATTCACCAATATTTTTCAATCATTAAAGTTATTATTATCTGGGATTCTTATTTTCTAAAAATGATAATATACTATTATAATATCGATATTTAATATTTCCAAAAACATGTTATAGAAATGAACCCAATCCGAACATGTAAAAACACATCAGGTATTGTTCACCTCCAGAGGATTTCCCCGATAAATCTTAACTCATAATATCTTATGAAATAAATAGGGATTCAAATTCAATATTTTTCATGAAGAAAAATGTAATAAAAAACATTTCAATTTAAATAAACAAAAATATAAATCCTAAAGATAACAAAAATAATTTCCTCATCATAAATAATTGTCTCTATATTATCCATTAATAACCAACCCCATTAAAATGATTGATCTACTTGTAAACACTTATTTTCTACTGAAATGTTTTTTTATATTATTCTTTATAAAAAAATTAAGTATATAATAACTCATCTATTTATAATAAAAAATCAATGGGGTAACTAATAATTTATCTTTTAAATTTCATCCCTTTTTGTAGTAATGGTTTTTTATCTACCAATATATTGAATCATTTTTAACTCTCTACATTTTTTTCCATAATATAATAAATAAAAAATAAAAAAATTTCTAATAAAAATATTAGATAATTAAAACCTAATAAACACATAAAACTACCAATTTCAATGGGGTTAGATAGGGTCAACAATAGTTGTCAACAACTAAATATTTTTCTAATTTGGGAGTTTTATTACTAGTTTGTCGCTATTATATGTATCATTATTACATAAATTATGAAAATAAGTTCATAACTCACCCCATTTTGGGATATTTATTTATAAAATATATTTTAGTAAGAGATTAGAGTCAACTATAAAATTTTCCTTTGTTGAAAATTGTGACAGTTTATAAAAAATATATTGAACATAAATAATATCACTCATAATTATAAACGTAAACACAATTACTACCAAGATAATTTTTTTAATATCCATCTTTATATTTTTCATTAAATTTATCCCATATGATTTTTCATATGGATAATATTTAAAATACCATATCCAACATACATATGAACTTGTTTTATTAAAAAGTACATTCCCTATTTTTTCATGTATTAATCCACTCAAATATAATATTCACTATGATTTAGTAGAAAAACTAATTTTTTGGTGGTATCTTTTTTTCATTTTATATTCTTATTGAAACAATTTTCACTTGAAAAAAAATATTTTTCAACATTTCATTATTATATGTATAATTTATACTAATAAATTTAAATGAAATTATATATATACATCATTGTATAATCATAAGGATAAATATTGTTTCCATGAAGATTGTATTCTTTATGATCATCATTTTAGTGGAACTATTCATAGTGAATGTTTTTTTCTCAATTATAACATATTCTAGACATTGCTTTTTAGAATAATATACTTTTATTGATTTATTCATATTGAAAAGGAAATATTGTATCTTAAAACTTCATGAAAAAATAATTTTCTTTTTATGTTAATGATATAAAAATTAATTATACGACAAAAATGGTCAACTACAATGTGACCATATAACCTAACATAAATTATATTCCACTAACTATAATCAAATTAACTATATTTGTTTTTTAGTATGGTGCATACTAATGATAATTCTTCTCATCCTCCACAATCATTTAATACATTTATTAGTTATTTAAATGTATTATAATATTCTAATTTTAATCTATAAATTCAAAAAACTAATATAATATTTGAACCAGAGAAGATTATATATATTATTTTTAATTTAATCCTTCCCAATATATATATATATTCCAAATTTTTAAAGTTGAAAATATAATTGATTATTTTTATAGGATTAAAATTCTTCTAATCTACCAACATAAATTTATTTATGTTTTAAAACAAATTGCATGATATTCTACCCAATTAACTCTTAATTACATCCACAATAAAAAGCTTCTAAAAATTAATTATGTTCCTCAGGTATATATATATAAATCCTTGTTTGAGAGGTACCGAACACTCCATGATTTTTGATTTATAATTTCAAGGAATAATTTTAATTTTTGGATCAAAAAACGTTTGACATAATATTTAAATTACCATTTTTTTAATTAGTGATACCCATAGATGGAATATTTATGTTATTTGAGAGGTCTTATTCAATATAATTTCAAAATACATAATGAAACATACAATAAAATAAATTAGAAAAAATGGATCATCCTTTAAAATATATAGAAAATTATAGATTTCGAGAACACCATCAAATAAAATTCCACATGGCCATTATATATATATTAGTAGAAGAAAAACAATGAATTTCTGGTGAATGTATATTATATTACTAAATATACCATCTAAAATAAAATATATAGCTAAAATTACAATAAATACACCCAAAAAGGGTGTTATAGTTCATATGACCAAAATGGATCTCTAACTGCACTATATTTAAACACAAGATTATGTGCCTAAAACATTTCCCATAGATAAATGTTAAAATTATCTAAAATTCTAAAGAGATTCTCATAAACATAAAATGATGTCTATATAAAAGTAACATCATTTAATTAATTATTAACGCATCTAACATCATCAAACTCAATATCAATTGTATTTATATACCTGGATAAAAATATTAAATATTGATTTACCATGTAACACTAGTATGATATTCTGTCTAGTTGTAACTCATTTCACAAAATAGACATGAACCACAAAACGTATATAAAACATAATAAAATAAGAAATATAAAAGAAAAACCCCAATTAATTATATAAGATAAATATATAAATATTTATTTTACACCTAATATGATTCATCATTAGATATTGAATTTTCCCACAATTTTTGACCTCCTTGTCTAAGTGTATGACTAATTGATCATCATTAAGAAAAAAATGAAATAATATTTCTAACAAATATATAATTATAAAAACTCATATTTAAATAAGTTTTATTTTTTCAAAATTTATCACTTTAGGGAATGTTTTTAGAAGACAAATCTTTCTAGTTTAATGAGATCAAAACATTATTATGGAGTTTCCTTATTGAAAAATGGAATTTTATGTTCTATAAAAATATTCCAATCATTAATTTTTAATCAACTAATCATTCATTATATCATATGAAAACAAACACTAGTGTTACCTTCATATACAGCATGCATAATTATATTTATTAATACATGAGAAAATATAATTCATATTAAAACTTAATTTAAACATTCAATGGTCATATGTACAAATTTTAACAGGAAGAAAAGTACGTCTAAACTCCATTTCTAATAATCCCTATTATGCATTTCATGGGTCTTTTTTCTTTCTGTTTTCATTCATTAGTATAAATATCAAAATATCACATATAATTATTTGTATATACAATAATTAAAAATTTTATTGAATTAAATTATTTACACATTATTTATTTTTAAATAATATTATTCATTTTAATAATTTAATCTTGATATTTATGGTGCATTATTTTCATTATTTTTATACGAACACTGAACATTAAATAAAAAAATATAACTTATTAAAAAAAATTACATAAAAACACATATGATTTGATAGAGAAATTATCATAATAATATTATAGAAAATAAATGTTTAGAAAAATATCTTTATTTTCACCCATAATAAATCCTTGATTTTTCAAGTTATTGAAACCACCATTTATCTCCCATAAATCTAATCTCAACTATCCCCCCTCTAAATTAACCCAAAACATAATGGTCCCACAACTCTTCTAGGAAATATAGTCCTCTACCATATATCCCAACCCTTTAATCACATGTCCCTCCCATTAATCTGATCCAAAAATCAATATGAAACCCTCCTCTCGCCTCGATCACAGTCCAAACTTATAAATATATCGTCTCCTTCCCCCAATACTAGACCATGTGTACATATTTCTATCTTGGTTTTAAAGTTTTTTTTTCTTATTTTTGTTTACATTTTTGAATAATTTCATCCTGTAATAATATAAACGTGACATTATTGACATGTATTCCTATATTAGGAAAATATTTTCTAATGAAATTGACTGTATTCATATGAATCATCATATCTAGATTTATATTTCCATTTCATGATAATGTCTTCAAAACTTGTATTTATTTTCTGAGCCATTTCCAATTAGTCATGTGATTTTACACTACTTAAATTTAACATTAATTAATCAATTTTATTCCAATTTATTATTAATTAATTTTTTACATGTCCATTATGAAATTTATTAAAACAAAAGTAAAACTAATAGTGATGGATTTATCCTAACTAGATTTCAATATCACAACATTTCATACATTATTATTTATATACATGTGAGTATATGATTGAAATATAAATTTATCAATTCATATAAAATAACTGTTATATATTATATTCTCTGAAAAAACATAATATGAAGAAATTGTTTTAAAGGGAACACTTATTCACCTCCAACTCTGAATCTTCCTTATATAGGTTTACTTCAACTAGTATCAGTAAAAGAACATTCCTTGTTTTATTTCTTTATATGATATATATTTTATTATTAGAGATATATATTATTTCATCTCTAGTGTTACTAATATTGTTAAAAGTGGTCTAAAATATTTCCTTTTTTATTTTTATTGATGTTATGAAATAATTTTTATACGAAGTTATATATTTTTAAATATGATATTTTATATACATAGATCATCAAATATGTAATAATAATATCAATTTATTATAATTATATTGTATTAGATGATCTATTCTATGTTATATTTTACAAATTATAATATATTTTCCAATGAAAATTTTATCTTATTCTAGAAAGATTATGTTTTATTTTTAACAAGATTTTATTTAATTAATTAGTGTTAAGATATTTATATAGATACTTATCAAGAGTATAAAAATGGTTAATGGTTTTATTAATTTACCCCCAAAATATTACACACTTTCATAAGTGGTTCATGGTATTTTAATATTTTTCTATTTTAAATCGATCTGTAGATAGAACAATAAGGTGTTTATATGTTGATTATAATTTTAAATGATGGTTAAAATCACATGGTGTTTATAATCACTTGATATTTAAATTCTTTGTCACTAAATTTTTTAAATAGTTTTGTAATTGGAAATTCGAAATTGTATAATATTTTATCTGGTACCATCAACATAATGAAAGACATACATTCTCAACTATGGGAAATGAAATTCATAAATTGGGTAATAACGTCTTCTACAATGTATAGAATGAAGAAGATTATAACATATATGTTGATTATATTCTAAAGAATATAAATATTAATACAAAATAGAAGTAAATGGATCCATAAAATTATTTTTACTTACAAGTGTAATATTGATATAACATCCTTGACACGCACTCATAGATCCAATTTTTTACATAATATATTTACATTTTGTGATTCGACTCTAATAGATGAGCCCCAATTTAAACCATCTAATCCATACAAAATCAAATTTGAATATTGTACACTTTATCACCCACTCACCATTAAAGTTTATTATTTTATAAATTGAGTTCAATCTCATTCAATGTATACACTTCTACATTGTATCCAATTTTCACTCAAAATAAGTTCTTTATAAAGACAAGATTACATAATTTAAGGTAATATATATATCATTAACTCTAAGATTATTAAATATTTTTACCATCTTTGTGTCTATAAATAATCATTTTCAAAAAATATCATGATAAAAAATTGAATGTTCCTTAAGGGACATAATTGTAAGAAATATGTTAGTCCCTTAGAAAAATGAAAAAAAATAAAATATTTACCATTTCTATAATAGTATTTGATTGAATAAACTAAATCCTATCTATATTGAAAAAATATATTGTTCTTATAGAAAAACATTATAAACCATATCATGAAAATATAACCATTTTTAAACATCTCAGAGAATCATATTGGAAACCCATGATCACTCACATAATATATAAATGTAGCCATGTTAAATACATTATAGAAACCACCCTGGTTAACTCCATATTCTTCTGTGAAGACAAGGATCATTACCTAGTTCATTTTTGTTAAATATCAGAAACATATATTATATAGAAATATCTATTTAAACCATTAATATAAATTTTATCATGATCACCTAATTTTATAAGATGTATCAGTCCCACACTCTCTTATATGATATATCAAAAACAACTATTCATATATGTTATACGAGGCTCGACTATAATTATCTAAAATTAATAATTATCATATCATGAATAAAACATTTTATTCATTAAAAATTTCATTAAACAACCCTTAAAAACTCTTTTGAACCCGTATGAAAAAAAATTCGGATATCAAAATACAATTTCCTTATAAATATGAATTTTCAAAAACAAAATATACAGAAATAATGGAAGAATTGATTTTATTTAATGAGGACATAAAATCTCATAAAGGGATACAAACATCAAAAAACAGTTACAGTGATAGGAAAATCCTTTGATGTGGTAAACATTAAAATATAAAATTCCTTTTTCCTTTTTTCCATAGCTCCAAAATATTCCCCATAATTATTTGTATGAAATAATTTAAAATATTCATTTCGAATGCATTTTTATGAAATTAAAAATTGAAATAAAATATCCTTTATAATTACCTTAAATGGCCTAAATTCCCTACCTTTATTTTAATTGGATAATACCCTTTTTATGTGATGAAGGGTTACTCTTACATGACATATTGGCCCAAGCCACATGGCACATACACGACCCAATACATGACCTTAAAAGCCCAAGAACTGACACACATGAAACAACCTCTCCAAAACATCAGCTTCTTGAAGGAAACTATCTCCCCACCTCAAAGGGGGGTCGTCTAGAATTTCCCTATCTAGAGTAGCATCATTCATTGTCTCAATGGTAGTTTCTATACCCTCTCATTCTTCGAATTTTTTTATCTATGATCTGGTGGTTGATATTTTTTCTTCTGAATCCTTTGTGGGGCCTACTCTTATATCACCTACCAGAGTTGCTTCTTAGTATTTGATATAGACCCAGATCCATGTAGCCTAAAGGACCATACATCTCGAAGGACCTATGACCCTAAGGCCTTTATCGGATCAAAGGCCCTAAGACCTGTAATCCCAAACCAGTGGCCAAGAATTCCAAAATAAGATGAATAGTATTAGATGCTAAGTACTGAATAGTGTATTCTACAGTCCATACTATTGTAACTAAGAAATTCATCCCCACCCATATTTGACATTGGGTCTCTGGGATGCTATGAAAGAGCCTCCACCACTCAGGTACATGAAGAACATATTTAAAAAATAAATATTTAAAACTACTACAATGAGATTTTATGTCAATGTTTTAATTACCTTGTAGCGACTCCACCCCAAGTAGTCTAGTGATGGTGTCTACTTTATTAAATTTCCATGATCTACAAGGAATATAATCCTATTATACTGAATAATTTTTTATTAATGGTAAACTCGATAAATGCTTGATACTTACATTACATTTCAATACAAAAATTATAGCATAATTGTTTTCAGATAAAGAGTATTACCTATGGAATATTCTTTCATATCAAACATAGTAAACTTCATGGATTATAGAGAAAGGCAAAAAATAAATGTGGTCTCAAATTATACTTAAATGTTAATTACAGTGGATACTATCATGATTGAATAAAGAATAATCAATATGCACATGTAAATAACTGAATACACATGCCATATAATTAGTAAACTGAGAAGGATGTGCATCCAAATATAATATCAATATAATGTATCATGGATAACAATCAATATGGAATGGTATGTAACTAAATATATATCCCAATTAATAAATAACATGGATTTCATAATTAGAAAAGGCATAATCAATATTAAGAGGAAAATAACTAAACACATATTTTATTTAATAAAAAAATATAATGAAACGCATCAAAATATTATATCATTTTTAAAATATCATGGAAAATGATAAATTATTTCATAATAAAGTTAATTTTGAATTATTGGATTACATGATCGATTTAATTAGGATACCTCTACCATTATGAACTTTCACATGATGGCTTATAACTACTAGGTACAAACTGAAATAGTTATTCTAATTTATTTCATGGTAGCTTATATTTTCATATCATGAGACTACCAACACATCAAGGTGTTATCTATAATTATTCCCCACACATGTATTTCATGTCCGAATCATTCCTCTTATATCAAATAAATTATATATTTCATAAACAATGTGACTTTTCATCAAATATCTTAATTTAGAAAAGAATACAGATTTATCAATATTTCTCTAGAAAAAAAATAACATTAAATTTGGAACACCCTCTATACAAATTATATATGGTTTAAACAATAAATAAATTCATGATAGATAATATTGATATTTGGAAGAAATTTAATGTCTAATGATCATAGGAATGGGAACATTTCAAGGGATTATTAATGACTATAAAAATAAATCAAGGTACTAAATTTCAACACCTTCCTTGGTAAACATTATCATTAAACATTTATATAAATAATATGGATAATATCGATCCAATGTATACACATTACAGTAAAAATAATGGGTTTTCTTCTTGATGAATAGAAATAACTTGTTGACATCTTAAAAAAAATTCTTGATGAAAATGTATGTTTCAGGTTAAAAATATCTTTTTTAAAACAAATGTTCTTAAAAAATTTGAAAATACTTTTTTTAAATATTCTTTGAAACATATTAATTAATATTTTAAAATGTTTGTATCCATGATTTTTGGAAATTATATATTTAATTAGTATTACAAAAATAATTATTCCTTTAACATTTTTGGTAAAACCTAATTTGGAATTATATTGAAAAGAACATGAATATTTCTTTCACAATATATTCTAAACAGTAAAAAATGGTTAAGATTTTATTTAATAAATCATCTAGAAAGTTTTTGAAAAAAATATTGAATGAATTTTTATAAAACATTGTATTGGATGAAAATTGATATCTGGGTAAGGAGAGGAATAAAGTCTTATTTCCAAAAAAATCACTAAAATTATTCAGGAACAAATGTTTGGAAAATTGAAATATTATATAAAGAATTAATGATTAAAAAGTGTAGGAGAAAATGAAATGGCTTTACTAGATAATGATCAATTAATTCCCATCAATTGAAATTTAATAAAAAATAGTCTTGATTTTATTGATTTTGGGAAATAAACCCTTACAATGACCATAATGTTGAAGAGAGAAATAATCAACGAATCGATTATTTATATCAAAATTAAATCCAAATAAAAAAATTCTAAATACAACATTTTAAAATATAATTTATTACCAGTATAATCATATAATTTCAAATATGGTGATGATGTAATATAGCCCAATAGATGGAAATTTTGTAATAAAATTCATTATTATTCTGTAGCATTTTAAAAAAATCTCATAGGATAAAATAATTAACATTGGAACATAAAATAATATAAATTATTACTAATTCATGATATTAAATGTCAATGGGGAAATATGTACACTATATTAAAAAAATTAGGAGCATTATAATTAAGAATGCCCTAAATGAGGGAAATGAGACAAAGTCCCTTACCTCACTCTTCCATTTTGTTAAATGTTATTTAAATTAATATATTATCTTTATAATAATTTTATTATATTATTAAAGAACTTTATTAATTGTTATAATATCATATATTATCCTTTTATAACATCTTACTACAATTTCATTAATAATAATTGATTAATTTCTTTCTTTTTAGTGTTAATTTCCCAGTTTTCTCTTGTGTGTTTTTCCAAGAATGGTCTGGTTATCGAATATTTAATATTTTTATATCAACTACATATTAATAATAATTAAATAATTATTATATTTATTCATTATCTATTCTTTTAAGACTAATCATGTATGATGGTTTCCATAAAAAATTATATTACGATCATGAAGATGGTAGGCCGTATGTACGGAAGACAAAAGTTTCCATTTTTTAAATATCATTAAGGAAATGTGTTAAGTAATGATTCATATTGAAATAATTTTTTTTAAATAATAAACACCATATTATTTCATTAAATATTAATATATATATATATAATCCTTATTGTGTGGTGGTGAAAACAGTGTCACATTACGTCATGAATGTGGTAGTCCATACGTACACAAGCAATGTTATCATATTTTAGTGTATGAAATAAAGTTTTATATTATATTTAAATAAAGATAAATATCTCATGAATATAATAATTATATCATTTACATAAACATTATTCTTAAAAATTTACTATATTAAGTTCCATGTAAAATGTTATTGAAAAAATTATTCTCATCGCTTCAGGTGTGGAAGTCTGCCACACACATGAGAAAATATTTTATCCCCTAAATAGTATGGTGTAAAAAATTTATATACAATATAATGGATCGAGTGGTTTAATTAAATTATAAATATCATATATATACTTTACATCCATCATCATAACCAATTGTGAGAGGTGGTAATAGAAAAATGAATGACATTAGTATGCGTGGAGGGAGTTCTACCTACACATGAATGATGATTTATTAACCCATTTTATGGAATTGGTGGTTGTTTTCTATCATTAACTTAACATAAGAACATAAATTTTTTTTTAATATACTGGTGATATTATTTATAATTTTCTAAAAATAATTTAATAATGTGGTGAATAAATAATACAAATAATCTCATTGAATAACATCACCTCTTCATTGTGTATCCTCATTAGGTTTTCCCCAAAAGCCTTCCAAGGTAAGATTTAATCTTATCCTAATATAAGGGCTCAAGAATAATCGTTATATAATCTTTAGTTAAGTAATTAATTTAAAATTATGTCACATTGATGATCTTTTTAGGTTTAGAGCATTACAGAATCTGGCCATCACATATACATAAAAACTTAATTATTAAAAGTACACACTTCTACTAACTATCAATTTTTTCATAAAATAGAAACTATTAATAATAAACATGGGTTTTCTTTAGGATTAAAATTATTACCTTTTTCTGTGATCCCTTCCTTGACTTTATTCTCCTTTAAATTCCTGTGAAAAAAGATTCAAAAATGGTATGGGTAAAAAAATCATATCAAGGGATATGAAATGAATAAAAACTATTAGTCTTGAGAAAACTTATAAACCATGAGTACATTATCATAATGTAATACTTTTAATCTTTAAAATTAGTAAATATAATTCACTAAATTTAACCCCATTACTTACCTTTTTTGTAACCAAAATATTACCATAAATCCTATAAAAATAATGATTTAACATATTATGTTAACTTAGTATGTAAAAATACATTTTAGGAATAACCATACGGTATACCTCCACATATGTCACTAAATTGAATAACAATACGGCCAACTTCAATACACTATGAATTAAAGGTTATTGGGAACCACCTGTCATTGGTTTATCATGGAACCACCCATATTTGTTTTATCACATAACCACTTGTATTTTCATTATCACCTGACCACTCTTCAAATTCCCAAGTACCAATATATAATAAAAAAATAAATGATTAAAATTTTCAACATTTCACTCATACAATTACATTTTCAATTACAATAAATCATTTTAAGATATTTAAATAGTCAATCCAATTTTGAAAGTATTTTCTATACCAAAATACCTAAAAATGGAACAAGGGACTAATTTTTCTTTTAAAAATCATTAAATCTTATAGAGGAATCCAAATAAAAATAACAGTTACCATGATGGATAAATAGTTGTCACCGCATATGTTAAAAAATTGTTTTTTTATTTCGTAAAATTATTCTTAGAAAACAAATATTCTTTTAATTAAAATTCAATGGGATTTATTATACACCATAAAAAATAAGGTGGGGTATATTATAAAAATATGCCTCAATAAAATGATATTGTAAAGAAGTCAATTATGTTACATATGATTTTACACCCTGCCCCTACCTCATTGGATTGAGGAGGTGGTGAGGGTTACATGTCCTTAAGAAAAATTCCCAAGGTGCCAAAGGCTAGCAATAATTGGTGAGGGCTTCAAGGAACAGTGGAGAACGATTTTCCCATAAAAATATAACCCTACTCAACCATCCAATAACTAAAGATGCATGCACTTTCAAACCCAACAATTCCATACTATCAATTCCATCACAAACCCCAAAACCATTAAACTAGACATGACCAAAAAACATCAGAGTAAAAAGAAGAAAATAAACAATAAACACCATGAGACATGACACCACCACATCTTCACACCATGATCCAAGCTCCATGCTACACCAAAACATCACAATGCACCACTAAATGAGGGTGATGCCTTACCTTTGCCCACGTCATGGTACAAGGCATCGGAAAAGACACCGAGGTGTTGAAGCAGAGGTGAGTACAACTACTTAGTAGGATTTCCCTAACTAACTTCCCTACACATGCCGCTAGGATAAAACTGTTAGCACGTTTATATTAATCATTTTATATAATGAAAAACCATGCTACCAGTTGTTTATATGCCAAACATGCCACACAATGAAGCCAAATCAAAAATGACATGCAAGGAAGCCAATTCAACCATTCCACAAGCCAATTACCATTTTCATATTTCAATCAAAAGCCCCAACTAAAAACATCACCAACAATGCACACAACAAACCATGTTGGCACATACTGTGTAACTGATTCATTACCAATCCACTCAAGTGGTACTTCCTGCCCACTTGCTATTGACGGTGGGACCTTCTAACCACTATCCACCCCCTTTTTATAGTGGCACTTCCTTTCCACACCATTCATTACCAATCCACTCTAGTGGTACTTCCCGTTCACTTGTTATTGATGGTGAAACTTTCGTCCACTATCCATCCCCATTTTATAGGGGCCCTTCTTTGTCCACCCCATTCATTACCAATCCACTCAAGTGGTACTTCTTGACCACATAACATTGATGGTGGCGCTTCCGTCCACTACCCATCCCCTTATTATAGTGGTACGTCCTACCCCATCCACATAACACTCAAACATGTCGAAACCAAGCATATAACCCACCAAGGTCAACAAAATATTCAATTAACCATTTCAATTACATGTCAAACCACTTCAATAAATCTAAAATTTATTGAAAACACCCTTCCACTCTTTTTACGCGCCAATTCCCATTTCAATTAAACAACCCCATTATTGAAAAACTATTTCTCAAGACATCTTAATTAATTCAAAAAAACAAACCTTTTTAAAATCGCTATTTTAAAATTACAACAAGAGCATTTTACCGAAAAACACATTTCTTCCCAAAAATTCCCAAAACACCACTGAAGGTATTTCCAATCAATTTCTCAAATCAAAAATACAATTAATTTTTATCAACTCAAATTAATTGTAACCAATCATCAAGTTATAGCAAAGTGGAGTTGAGATAAAATCCACCTGCCTCTTAGGGTTTGGTTAAATCGACCATTCGCCCAAACGCACTCCAAACCGGGTGAATGCCTCCCCATAACCACCACAAAAACCCTTCCCTAACATAAACATGCTCAAACTTTAAAACATAAAGGCAACACAAACCTATATCTTCATGAAATCCTTGTATATCTATGAAACTAATAGAGGGAGAGGGCTAACCCTAACCAAAATTTTAATGAACCAAAACAGGGACATGCCAGGGGAGAACCTTCTTCGATCCACTAAGAAACCCCTTTGATTTGCCTCCAAAACGAGTTAAGGAGCTCCCCCAACCTCTAAAAATCAGAACTCCCGCATGATCCATGAGTGGGAAGAAGAATGTGGGTGAAATGCGAAATCCCAAGTGTCCTGAGACCTAAAAATACAAACATTATGTGGCTGCCTTGTTTGGAAAACTGTGCACCGACCGTGCGGTTACCACTGTATCACCCAGGGACTTCGCACGGCTTTCCCGCACGGTTTGAAAAACGGTGCGCCACCCACGCGAAGCCCACTATCAAGGGTTCATGGTTTTCTGGGCGGGCAGCATGGTATGTTCAGACTATGCCCCAACCGTGCGCCCCTATACAACCTCCAAAAATTTAAATGTTTTTCCTAGAATTTTCCAAACGTCAGTCAGCCACTTTAAAAATCACAAACGAACCGAAAAAAACGATCACATACCTCAAACTGGGGGTACTATATTCTCCCCACCATTGGACTTTCCTTCCTTGGAATGCAGTGAACCAACCCTTTTCCGAAAGAGCTCGGGCCATTGCGGGACCATCTCTTTCTCCCTCTCCCAAGTCACCTCTTGGATCATTCCATGCTACCACAAAACCAGAACCAGACCACTGATTTTACCTCGAACGACTTACTCTTTCGTATCCACAACCTGCATGGTCACGTGCACCAACGAAGCATCCAGGTCTAGCTCAACCTGATCCCATCGAGTAACATGGCCCGGATCCAGCTGATACTTTTTCAACTGTGACACAAGAAACAAATTGTTCCCCTCACTAAACCTAGGTGGAAAAGACAAATGATAAGCCACCTCACCAACCCACTCAATAATCTCAAAAGGTCCATTATTCCTCAGAGATAACATTCCCTACTTCCCAAACCGACGATGTCCCAAACTAGGAGAGATCCTAGAGAAAACATGATCACTACCCTCAAACGACAATGGCCATTAATATAGTGACCCGACCTTTTTCTTGCATTACTATTACACCATTTCAAAGATAAAAAACATAATAGTATTACACATGGAGGATCCAGAGGTTTAGTGTCTTGGTAAAACTAGGACTACACATAACAAGTACAACATCAAGCATAAAATTTCATTTAATCTCTTCTTCTATGACTTCTTAGTAGCACTTGTCCTCTCCTTAGTACATGTAGCCACCTGAGGATATACATCAAAAGGGGTGAGCTAAAAGCCCAGTAAGAGGATAGATAAGAACTATATAGCATGGGGTGAGCATAATCATGACATAGGAAGAATATCTTGAACATGAGAGGAGCATAAACAATAAACTTGAAATGTGGAAAACCATAAAAATGAAACATCATGTCTTAGTGGTTAACTACCACACATACTTGTGAAAAAAGATAGCATCATGTTCACGCATCATTTCACATTTACTCATGAGATTCATCACTTTACCCAATGCATTGGAGCGCTATATAATTCCAGGCGCACCCGTCACATTTAAACATTCATATTGCGCTATATAATTCCGGGCGCACCCGTCACATCATAACATTATCATTATCATGCTTGCCACTAAGAACACATATCAAACATGTACATCAATAACCCATGGAAAGGAATGGGTTTCATCTCATAATAACACATTCATAAGCTTTGGGTTCCCAAAAGAAAGAGGGAACAACATACTTGATACAAGAACCATCAACCTTGAATGAGAGGTAAAAGGTGAGATATTAAAAGAAGAGTTCTTTTGAAAAACATTTTGATGGACATAAAAACCAGTGACAAACATGTATATCCCAGAAAAGTAAATTGAATGATGAATAAATGATCTTTGAGGAGTAACCATATCAAAAATGGAGTGAAATAGGGAGAACCCGAAGGAAGAAAATTGGGTTCGAGATTTCCCCTTACCTTGTACTCGAATGCCTCCTTCTCTTTAATGTCCTGTATAATGACATTATATTCCTTAATTAGAAATTACATAACCTTTTATACATTAATAGGTTTCATTATGGTTTCATTATTCCATATTATGTTCCTTTGGATGACTTATAGAGCTTAAAAACATTGATCGGGGATGTTCGTTTTTATGGTTTTCTTGAGCGGTCCACTTGTATTCTTAAATTGATGTTTCGGTAGATCAGGGGTAAACATCCAGAACTGATATTACATGTAATTAATGATATTACAGAAGCTTGAATGATTTTATAATGAGTTATATTAGATCCATGTGGCCGAATCATTAGATAAGATTTAAATGAAGATTATTTGGGCTGATTGAGCGGTTTTTTGGATCACAACCATCTCATTTTCACTTTTCACTTAGTAGTATGGCCATAGGTTATTTCCAGAACATAAAATAGAACATAATACATATAAAATATTCTGGTTCAACCATAAAAATGGTTTCATGACCATATTTGAAGGCAGAAATGGAAGAAGAGAATATGTCGTTTTTGAAGGTGAAAAATTATCACCACATGAACAACGTTCTCTTTGATAAAATAAAAGGAAGAGGTAAAGGGTGTGGGGTGATATAATATACCATTATAATCATATGATTACAGTATATGTATATTACTGGAGTTAAAAAAACAGTTTTGATGAAGATAGGTAGGGAGAGATTAAGAAAGGAACTTGAACTTTGAAAGGAAATTAAAGGAGAAGAGGGAGGGAAATTACCTTTAGAATCCTCCTCTTAAGAACCTCCTTAAGGGCCTATGCTTGGTCTTTTGATGAGACCAGGAGCTCTTGGACGTGGGAAAGGGGCTAGGTGAGATTATTGGGCAGAGCTTAGACAATGCTTGAAGCTTGAGAGGTGTGGTTTGGCAAGAGGAGGGGGATGGCTTATTTATACATGAGGAGGGAGGTGTTTTGGCATAAAATATTAAATAAAATAATATATCATAAGTTAGACTTGTAATAGTATTTTTTGACATCCTAAATCATATATTAATATAATAAAATTCGTTTTAGGCTTTAACTCTTCTTTATAATCCTAATTCATTACTTTATTAAAAGGAAAGTGAAAGAAAGAGAAAAGGACACTTTAAGAAATCACCTTTTTGACTTTAGGCTTTGGAAAGTTCTTTTTAGGTTTTAGAATTGAATTTATTGTATTTCAAGGAACAATTTATGAAATTTAATATGTTTTGGCCGAAACTAAAGTTCTAGAATGTATATGTCATCATTACATCATTAATGATGCAATTTTAGTGTACACCGATTATGCGAAAAACTGTATTTTTACTATTCACCCGAAAATTGAAGTATTTCAGAATAAACCCAAAAATTTACCCCTACCATTTTTCGACGTTTAGAATCCAAAAATGATTTCCATTTTTCAAAAATAATTTTCTAAATATCATTAATTTAATATTTAATTAAAACCATAATTTACTTAAAAAAACAGTTTTTAAAATTAAAACTGATTTCACAGTTCTTTCAAAAATTACATAGGGTCTTATAAAATTATCTAAAAACTATTAGACATTGATTAAATAATTTATGAATATATTTAAGGAAAATAAATATTCTTTTAAATTAATTAATTAATTATAATTAATTATTTCGACTTTATAAAATACCGAAAATGTTTACTAAGGTCAAATTATCACTTTCAATGATGTCTAAATTTTATTTTATTAATCATAGGTAATGTTACTCATATTTACTATTCATAAGGGTCATATTACTATTCATAAGGGTAGGTTACTATTTATAAGGGTAGGTTAGTATTCACCAAAATTACTTTTGTTTCATTAGACTCCAAAAACTATCTTGAACACTGTCGTGTATGTCAGATTTTTAAAATTCCAAACATAGGGGTGACAAAATTATGTTTAAAGGTCACTTATCACTTAGTAGTTCATTATTTTGTGTTTTTATGACATGGATATAAGAAGGTAATTTTCCATTGAAAAACTTTCGGTTGTTACATTCTTCCCCCCTTAAGAAATTTCGCCCCCAAAATTCCACTTTACACAAATAGGTGGGGGTACTTCTCCTTCACTGCCTCTTCCGGTTCCCAAGTTGCTTCCTCAAACTTTTGGTTCCTCCACAACACTTTGATAAGGCGGGTTGTCTTGTTGCGTAGAACCTTATCACTTCGGTCCAGAATTTTTACCGGCTGCTCCTCATATGAGAGATCATCTTCCAACTGTACCACCTCTGAGTTTAGTACATGTGAGGGGTCTGGAATGTACTTCCTCAGTAGTGATACGTGAAACACGTCATGAACTTTAGCCATATTCAGTGGAAGTTCCAGACGATATGCCACGGCTCCTGTACGATCAAGGATCTCAAAGGGGCCAATGTACCTTGGGATTAACTTCCCTTTCTTCCCAAATCGCATGACTCTCTTCCATGGAGATATTCGAAGGAAGACTTTATCTCCAACATCGAACTCCAATTCCCTTCGACGATTGTCAGCATAGCTCTTTTGCCAATTTTGAGCAGCTTTGATATGTTTCTGGATGACTTGAACCTTCTCTATCATCTCTTGAACAAGATCGGGACCAAGTAGTTTTTGTTCTCCAACTTCATCCCAACATGTTGGAGTTCTACATCGCTTCCCATAAAGAGCTTCATACGGAGCCATCTGAATACTCGAGTGGAAGCTATTGTTGTATGAGAACTCAACCAATGGGAGATGCTAATCCCAACCACATTTGAATTCAAGAGAGAAGGATCTTAGCATATCTTCAAGTGTCTGAATAGTCCTTTCAGACTGGCCATCAGTTTGGGGGTGATAGGTCGTGCTGAAATTTAATTCAGTACTCAAAGCATGTTGAAGGCTCCTCCAGAATATAGAAGTGAACCTTGGATCACGGTCAAAGACAATCGAGAGTTGAACACCGTGCAACCTCACTACTTCCTTCACATATATCCTTGCAAGTTGTTCAAGTGATAGGTCTTCCCGAATAACGATAAAATGGGCAGTCTTGGTGAGTCAGTCAACCACAACCCATATCGCATTATTTCCTCTTGACGTTTTCGGGAGACCCATGAAAAAGTCCATAGTGACATATTCCCATTTCCACATGGGTATAGGCAATGGCTGCATCATACCTTTGGACTTTTGCCGCTCAGCTTTAACTTGCTGACACACCAAGCACCTTGATATATATTCCGCAATCTCCTTCTTCATGTTATCCCACCAGAAGTGTTCTCGGAGATCACAATACATCTTGGTACTTCCAGGATGAATAGAGAAAGTTGAGCTATGTGCATTATCCAATAGCTCCTTCTTTATTCCGGGTTATGAAGGCACACAAAGCCGCGTTCCAAACCGAATCACACCATCATCGTCGATATGGAACTCTTGCAGCTTCCCTTCCTTTACTTCATTCACCCTCTTTTGTATCTCCATATCATCCCTTTGTGCTTCCTTAATCTTCTGTTGGATGGATGGTTGCGCAATCATTTGGGCAAGGTAGGATGTATCCCCTGCCCTTATGATTCCAAAATCCATCCTTTGCATATCCAAGAAGATAGGGTCTTTCTCAATCATCAACATGGATAGAGTAGCAGGTTCATTCCTGCTTAGAGAATCAGCTACCTTGTTCGCCTTTCCAGGATGATAGTGAATAGAGCAATCGTAATCCTTGATTATCTTTAACCATCTCCTTTGACGCATGTTGAGCTCCTTTTGTGTGAATATATACATTAGGCTCTTGTGGTCGATGTATATGTCACACTTCTCACCATAAAGGTAATGCCGCCGGATTTTCAAGGCAAAAATCACGGCTGCCAGATCTAGATCATGTGTCGGGTAGTTCTGCTCATGGATCTTCAACTGTCGTGAGGCGTAGGCTATCACATTTTCATTTTTCATGAGTACAAAAACCAAGCCTTTCATTGAAGCATCACTGTATATCACAAAACTTTCTCCACTATTCGGTAGTGTGAGTACAGGTGCCGTGATTACCCTTCTCTTTAGCTCCTTGAAGCTTCCCTCACATTCATCCGTCCAGACATACTTTACCCCTTTCCTTGTTAACTTAGTTAGTGGTCATGACAATCGTGAGAAGTTTCTCACAAAATTTCGATAGTACCCAGCTAATCCAAGAAAACTACGGATTTCTTTGACACTAGAGGGCCTGGGCCATTCCTCAATCGCCTTTGTCTTTGAAGGGTCCATAGAAATTCCCTCGCTTGTGATCACATAACCCAAGAACATGACTTGATTCATCCAAAAGTCACACTTTCTGAACTTGGCGTACAACTTCTCCTTTCTCACTGTCGCCAACACAAGTCTTAGATGTTCTTAATGTTCCTCCTTACTCTTGGAGTAAATGAGAATATCATCAATAAACACTACCACAAATTTGTCGAGGTAATGTCTAAAGACTCTATTCATCAAATCCATGAAGATTTCAGGGGCATTAGTAAGTCCGAAGTGCATCACCAAAAACACATAGTGCCCATACCTTGTACGGAAGGCAGTCTTCTGAATATCTTCCTTCTTCACGTTTACTTGATGATATCTAGAACGAAGATCCACCTTTGAGATGTATTGAGCTCCTCTTAACTGATCGAACAAGTCATCAATCCTTGGGAGAGGATACTTGTTCTTTATGGTGATCTTGTTGAGTTCCCGATAATCGATACACAGCTGCATGGTTCCATCATTCTTCTTCACAAAGAGCAATGGCGCACCCCAAGGTGATGCACTAGAGCGTATGAACCCTTTGTCCAGATGCTCTTGCATCTGCTTCTTTAACTCCTCCAGTTCGATAGGAGCCATCCTATAGGGGAACATTGAGATAGGAGTAGCTCTGGGTATGAGTTCAATTGAGAACTCTACCTCACGATCCGGGGGAATTCTGGGTATCTATTCGGGAAATACATTGCCGTATTCCCTTACGATGGGCATTTCCTCAAGGTTGGATCTTTCCTTTTACTCAAACATTTGGGTGAGGTATGCTTCTTCAAAGGGAATCATCACCCACACTATTGAAGGATTTTTCAAAGGATATTCATGATCTTCCTTGCATTTGTAGAGGAGCATGGGATGGTTCGGAATATGAAAATATATTTCCTTTTACCGACAGTTGATATGTGCACTATATAACGAGAGCCAATCCATTCCCATTATAGCGTCGAATTCCACCAAGGGATGTATTACGAGATTTGCCGGAAGAATCTTCCCACATACGTCAACAAGAGAAGAATCAAACACTTGGGTTGCAATGATTGCACCACTTGGTGTTTTTACAGATATCTCTACTTCAAGGTTTCGGGGCTTCGATTCTATAGTTCTAGCAAACGTGCAAGATAAAAAGGAATGCGTAGAACCAGAATCAAATAAGACTTTTTCCATTCTTGAGTGAATATGAAGTGTACCTTGTACGACTTCATTATCATGTTCCACCTCCACAGTAGTGATGGCATAAGCCTTCCCTTGTTCCTTTGTCTTTTGTGGTTATTGGTGCTGATTACCCTCGAAAGCTCGAGGTTTAGTGCACTGGTTTGAATAGTGCCCTAGCTCCTTACAGTTGTAGCATTGAACCACGAGTGGTTCTCTCCTTTCATCGGCTACATTATTCTTCCTTTTCATGTCTCTTCGACACTCGTGAGCTAGGTGTCCTTCTTTCCCACACTTGAAGCATTTCCCCGTCCCTTTCAGGCAGTTCCCACTGTGCAACTTCCCACATTTTTGGCAAGTGGGTCGTTGTGTTTTCTTCCCATCTTTATCACTAGATCCACCAGCTTGAAACTCCATCTTTCTTTTCTTATCACCATAGCCATGGGACCATTCTCCAAACTCCATCTCCACTTTGAGAGCACACCGAACAACTTCTTCATAACTCCCAATGTCTCGAATTTTAAGAGCCTTTCGAAGATGTGGTTTTAATCCACTAAAGAATCTATCAATTTTGCTATCATTGTTGATAAAAAAAACCCGAAGCATACCTTGCGAGCCTTGTGAAATTTTCTTCATAGGTTGTGATAGATTCTCCTTCTTTTTGCTTGAGCTCTATGAATTCTCTCTCCATCTTCGTGCGAAGAGTTCTTGGGAAGTACTTATTAAGAAACATTATCTTAATGTCTTCCCATTCCATCTCTTCAATTTCCTCCCTTGGCTTGGTGTTCTTAATCAAAGCCCACCATTGATCAGCTTCTCCATCTAGACGATAAATGGCTAGAGTCACCTTCTCCATCTCGGAACAGTGAAGAACAGAAAAGATCTTCTCCATGGAGTTGACCCACTGTTCCGCAACTAGTGGATCAGAAGATCCACAAAACATCGGTGGTCGTTGCCGCATAAAACTTTCGATAGCTAGCTGCTCCCTCTTTGGTGAAGGAGGACGTTCGCCATTATTATGGTTATTATTCATAACCCGAGATAATTGGGTAATCATCGCCATGATGTTTTGAACTCCTCCAAAATCATTGGGGATGTCGTTTGGGCAATCGTTGCATTGGCCTTCGCAAGAGTTGTTTGCCTGATTTCTCCTGGTTCCCACCATTTTCTAAAATAGAAAAGGTTAGAACAAAACATAAGTAAACAATTCATGAATAACTTATCCTTTTAAACAATTATACCAAAACATAACATATGGGATCCCTAGGTAAATATCCTTGTGTGCATATTTGTACTTAGTCTCATGCTAGAGGTTTTCATTAGGGTTCACTAATCCTAATTCCCAAATTAACTAAACCTTTCCTCTGATACCAACTATAGAGACCCGACCATTTTCTTGCATTACTATTACATCATTTCAAAGATAAACAACATAATAGTATTACACATGGAGGATCCAGAGGTTTAGTGTCTTGGGAAAACTAGGACTACACATAACAAGTACAACATCAGGCATAAAAATTCATTTAATCTCTTCTTCTATGACTTCTTAGTAGCACTTGACCTCTCCTTAGTACATGTAGCCACCTGAGGATATACATCAAAAGGGGTGAGCTAAAAGCCCAGTAAGGGGATAGATAAGAACAATATAGCATGGGGTGAGAATAATCATGACATAGGAAGAAGATCTTGAACATGAGAGGAGCATAAACAATAAACATGAAATGTGGAAAAGCATAAAAATGAAACATCATGTCTTAGTGGTTAACTACCACACATACTTGTGAACAAATCTAGAATCATGTTCACTCATCATTTCACATTTACTCATGAGATTCATCACTTTACCCAATGCATTGGAGCGCTATATAATTTCGGGCGCACCCGTCACATCATAACATTATCATTATCATGCTTTCCACATAGAACACATATAAAACATGTACATCAATAACCCATGGAAAGGAATGGGTTTCATCTCATAATAACACATTCATAAGATTTGGGTTCCCAAAAGAAAGAGGGACAACATACTTGATACAAGAACCATCAACCTTGAATGAGAGGTAAAAGGTGAGATCTTAAAAGAAGAGTTCTTTTGAAAAACATTTTGATGGACATAAAAACCAGTGACAAACATGTATATCCTAGAAAATTAATTTTAATGATGAAAAAATGATCTTTGATGAGTAACCATATCAAAAATGGAGTAAAAGAGGGAGAACCCGAAGGAAGAAAATTGGGTTCGAGATTTCCCCTTACCTTGTACTCGAATGCCTCATTCTCTTTAATGTCCTATATAATGACATTATATTCATTAATTAGAAATTATATAACCTTTTATACATTAATAGGGTTCATTAAGGTTTCATTATTCCATATTATGTTCCTTTGGATGACTTATATAGTTTAAAATCATTGATCGGGGATGTTCGTTTTTATGGTTTTCTTGATCGGTCCACTTGTATTCTAAAATTGATGTTTGGGTAGATCATGGGTAAACATCCAGAACTGATATTACATGTAATTAATGATATTACAGAAGCTTGAATGATTTTGTAATGAGTTATATTAGATCCATGTGGCCAAATCATTATATAATAATTAAATGAAGATTATTTGGGCTAATTGAGCGGTTTTTGGATCACAACCATCTCATTTTAACTTTTCACTCAGTAGTATGGCCATAGGTTATTTCCAGAACATAAAATAGAACATAATACATATAAAATATTCTGTTTCAGCCATAAAAATGGTTTCATGACCATATTTGAAGGCAGAAATGGAAGAAAAGAATATGTCGTTTTTGAAGGTGAAAAATTATCACCACATGAACAATGTTCTCTTTGATAAAATAAAAGGAAGAGGGAAAGGGTGTGGGGTGATATAATATACCATTAGAATCATAAGATTACAGTATATGTATATTACTGGAAATGAAAAAAACAGTTTGGATGAAGATAGGTAGGGAGAGATTAAGAAAGGAACTTGAACTTTGAAAGGAAATTAAAGGAGAAGAGGGAGGGAAATTACCTTTAGAATCCTCCTCTTAAGAACCTCCTTAAGGGCCTATGCTTGGTCTTTTGATGAGACCAGAAGCTCTTGGACGTGGGGAAGGGGCTAGGTGAGATGATTTGGCAGATCTTAGACAATTCTTGAAGCTTGAGAGGTGTGGTTTGGCAAGAGGAGGGGGAGGGATTATTTATACATGAGGAGGGAGGTGTTTTTGGCATAAAATATTAAATAATATAATATATCATAAGTTAGACTTGTAATAGTAGTTTTTTGACATCCTAAATCATATATTAATATAATAAAATTCGTTTTAGGCTTTAACTATTCTTTATAATCCGAATTCATTACTTTATTAAAAGGAATGTGAAAGAAAGAAAAAAAGACACTTTAAGAAATCACCTTTTTGACTTTAGGCTTTGGAAAGTTTTTTTTAGGTTTTAGAATTGAATTTATTGTATTTCAAGGAACAATTTATGAAATTTAATATGTTTTGGCCGAAACTAAAGTTCTAGAATGTTTATGTCATCATTACATCATTAATGATGCAATTTAGTGTACACCGATTATGCGAAAAACTGTATTTTTTACTATTCACATGAAAATTGAAGTTTTTCAGAATAAACCCAAATATTTACCCCTACCATTTTTCGACGTGTAGAATCAAAAAATGATGACCATTTTTCAAAAATAATTTTCTAAATATCATTAATTTAATATTTAATTAAAACCATAATTTAGTTAAAAAAACAGTTTTTAAAATTAAAACTGATTTCGCAGTTCTTTCAAAAATTACTTAGGGTCTTATAAAATTATCTAAAAACTATTTGACATTGATTAAATAATTTATGAATATATTTAAGGAAATTAATTATTCTTTTAAATTAATTAATTAATTATAATTAATTATTTTGACTTTATAAAATAACAAAAATGTTTACTAAGGTCAAATTATCACTTTCTATGATGTCTAAATTTTATTTTATTAATCATAGGTAATGTTACTCATATTTACTATTCATAAGGGTCATATTACTATTTATAAGGGTAGGTTACTATTTATAAGGGTAGGTTACTATTCACCAAAAATTATTTTTGTTTCATTAGACTCCAAAAACTATCTTGAACACAGCCGTGTATGTCGGATTTTTAAAATTCCAAACGTAGGGGTGACAAAATTATGTTTAAAGGTCACTTATCACTTAGTAGTTCATTATTTTGTGTTTTTATAACATAGATATAAGAAGGTAATTTTCCATTGAAAAACTTTGGGTTGTTACAATCAACGATGATCCGCATACGATTTCTGACGACTCTGAGCCATCTCTATTGTCTTCCTAATTATCATGATCTTCTCTGTAGTCTCTTGGACATGTATCGGTCCAACCATCGAGGACCCACCCATTTCCACCCAACATATTAGAGAATGACACGACCACTCATACAATGCTTCAAACGGATCCATATTTATGGTTGAGTGATAACTGTTATTTTACGAGAACTCTACCAATGGCAAGTGCTCCTCCCAAAATCAACGAAAATCAATGAACCAAGCCCACAAAATATCTTCCCAAGTTTTTATCGTCCTCTTGGATTGAACATCAATTTGAGGGTGATACGTCATAATCATGGTCAACTTAGTTCCAAGTGGATTCTGTAAGTATTTCCAAAAATGAGATGTTACCCCCAGATCTCTATCAAATATGATCGAAACTAGAAAACCATGCCTATTTACCACCCCCCCAGATATAGATTTTGGACAGATCCTCCACCGTATGAGATTCCTGAATTGGAATGAAATGGTCCGACTTCGTTAGTCGATCCACAATCAACCAAATGGAATCATTCTTTTTGACTGTTCATGGGAGACCTATGAAAAAATACATCGCTATTTGCTCCCACTTCCAAATAGGGATTGGTAAAGACTTTAACATTCCCACTGGCCTCTAATAAAATTCTTTGACCTGCTGGCATGTCAGCATCTCAAAACAAACTCAGCCACTATTTTTTCCATATCATCCCACCAGAAATGAAATTTTAACACTTTATACATTTTCTGAATTCCAGGATGAATAGCCCACCTAGAATGATGATACACCCTGAGAAGATCCTCCAAACAAGAAACTATTACAACCATATGATTCTGAAAACAAGAAACTGAATCTCCATTCATTTTCCAACCCTCAATGGTCTCCCCACCATTAAGTTTCGACCTCATGGTCACACACTCAGAAACAGATATCTGTACCACTTTTACCAGGCCAACCAAGTCAGGAATCAACAAAACCAGAATGAAGACTACTCTATCGCCCTGGTCCTCACATTCCAACTGGATGTTAGCTATAACTGACATCAACTTCCACTGGTCTGATGCATGTTTCGACACCTCAGCATATTATTTTTTACTTAATGCATCCGCCACCAAATTTCCCTTACCCGGTGTATACATCAAGTCAAAATCAAACATCTAAAGATATTCCATCCATCTCCTTACCTCAAGTTCAAATCCCTTTGTGAGAAAATGTGCATCAAGATCATATGATCATTATACACCGTGAATTTCTCACCAAAGAGATAATGATGCAACACAATCAAAGCATGTACCACTACTTCCAATTCCAAATCATGAGTTGGGTAGTTCTTATCATGCACCCTCAACTTCCTTGAGCCATAGCAGCCACATGATTCCCTTTCATCAGAATGTGACCCATCCCTGATCCTTATGTATCGAAATATACCACGTACCCTTGTCCTAGTTCTAGAAAAACCAAGATTAATGTTGATGTAAGGAGACCCTTTAGCTCTTCGAAACACTGCTGACACTATTCATTCCACTGGAATAGAACATTCATTCTTGTCAAAGCTATCATCGGTGAAGCCAAACATTAAAAATCACGAACAAAACATCGATAATACCCTGTTATACCATGGAAACCATATACCTAAAACACATTCTTTGGAAGTCACCTCGACATAAAAGCCTATAAATTTTCTGGATCCACTGAAACACACCTTTCAGAAATCACGTGGCCAAAAAATCGACTTCCTGTATCCAAAATTCACACTTTGACAATATGGCATACAACTGATGATCCCTCAATATCCTCAGCACTGTCGCCAAGTGCTGCTCTTGATCTAACCTTGTCTTTGAATACAATAGAATATCATCTGCAAACACCACCACAAATGGATCCAGATATCTTTGAAATATTTGATTCATCAATGTCTTGAATACAAGTAGCACATTAGTTAGACCAAAGGGCATAACCACTTTATCATAATGGCTATATATAATTCTGAAAGCATTTTTATGAACATCGTCCTTCCTCACCCGCAATTGATGATATCCCGACCTCAGATTGATCCAAGAGAACCACTGGGCTCCCCACAACTGATTGAAAAAATCATAAATTCGAGGAAGTGGATATCTGTTCTTTATCGCAACATGGTAAATCTATGATAATCAACAAAGAACCTCAAAGTTCTATCTGCATTTTTCACAAACAACATCGGCGCTACCCACATAGTCATGCTAGGCTGGATAATCCCTTTGTTTTCTATCTCTTCCAACTGAACATTCAATTCGTACAATTCTATTGGTTCCATTTTGTAAGATGGAAGAGAGATAGGACTGGTCCCCAGATGGTGATCAATCATAAACTCCACTTCTCTTACTGGAGGTAACCAAGAGAATTTATCAGGAAAAACATCCATAATCTGATCCACCACTTCCAGAGGAACACTCTGCTCAACACCTTCTACTGATTCCAACGACATCATCGCCAACTGATATGATAAGGTTCCCACTACTGGTTCCAACAAACCCGTTGCACCCTGCCATTCATCCCTCTATCTTCTAAAGAGATTTCTAATGCCATCAGGTGTCGTAAAACCCATTCTTCATGCATTACAGTAGATGTGGGCCTTAAAATCCACCACTCAATCCATTCCTAGGATTATATCATACACATCCATCTCAAGCATGGTGAAATTCCACATTATCTCAACCTCGCCCACAACATTTCAACATGCTCTACACAAGAAGGCTTGACACTCTCTTCGAGCCAGAGGAGTTGGATGTTTCAAAACCAAAGGCATCGTTTCTACCCTTAAACCCAACAACTCAACCACATGTGATGTAATAAAAAACTGTGAAGCACTTTTATCAAACAACACTTTCATCAAGGTAGAATTTAAAAGAATAGTACCTCTCACTGTTGATGGTATGGACTGATCATCCACCACAACCTGCTAAACTTTGAACAATGCCTTGGTTGCCACACTATACTCTTTATTGCCCTGTTGAAGAGTTGTGGTGTTCTGAGAATCACCATGACTGACATTTCTCTGCTAATGAGGGGTTTGTTTTTGTCCTTGTCCCAATGAAGCATACGACTTCTGTGATCCCTGAGGAGTGTCACGTGCACCCGACCTTGTAGCATTCCTACAATAGTGCTGAAGATGCCCCATCTACATGCAATTGTGACATTCTTGTGGTTGTGTCACACAGTCCCGCTTGAAGTTTATAGTGGAGCCACAGTGAAAACAACCTTCTTTTCTCTGGGGATTTGGTGGAAGACTTACCCTTCCTACCGTCGAATTATGTGCCATACTCTCACCCTAATAATAACCATCCCTCCTCTTCTTGAACCCATTTTTAGAGTTAGCAGTATACCCTATGGCTACCACAATCCTTCCTCCGCCCGGATCTCCCAACATATCCCGCTCAGCCACTAATGCTCGCTTCCACTATGCTATGTACTAACTGTTGTTCACCTGGGGCTTAGGTGAAACCACGTTCACATCAACCACTTTTCGTTGGTCTCTACGATGCCTACCCGGTTCCATTTCAATATACATGAAAATAAACAACCATTTGTCTCACTTCCATAGACATTAAGAATTCCCATTTCAAATCGCAATACACAACACTTTCACAAAGAGGCTTTCAACCTTTCCACATTTTCCATGTGTCACCATTTTTGAAAACCAAACCATTTTCAAAATACCAAATTTATTCGCATTACAATTTGATAAATTTGAAAACCCCTTTCCCAATTCAACCCATAAATAATTATGCCCAATGAAATATGCATCCTAGTGGGAAGTTATTTACACCATATATTCCATGCAGATCACATTGGCTACACCCACGACAATAAGATTGACAATGCCTATAAGTGTCTCCAAAACACTTATATACCCAACTCCCTCGTAAATTGATGTTCAGTATAAAAGGGTTAGCTACGTCCTTTTTTTATATATATTCCAAGTTCTGACATTCCAATTCCTTGATAGCATCCCGATTCAAGGAATATACCATAGAGAATATCAACTCCAAATCCTTGAATCAACTCCAATGGACCGAACAAGCTGATACCACTTGTAACACCCCACACCTAGCTCATTAGTTTGAGGAGGCGGTGAGGGTTACTTGACCTTAAGAAACCTTCCCAAGGTGCCAAACGCTGGGAATAAATTCCGAGGGTGTCAAGGAATAGTGGGGAATGATTTTTCCTTAAGAAGATAACCCAACTAAACCAACAAACAACTAAAGATGCATTCACTTTGTAACCCAACCATGTGATACTTACAATTCCATCAGAAACCCCAAAACCATTCAACTAGACATGTACACAAAACATCAAAGTACAATACGGAAACTAAACAACATTCACCGCGATCCATGAAACCACCACAGATCCATACCAAGATCCAAGCTCCATGATCCACCAAAATATCACAATCCACCACTAAAGGAGGGTGATTCCTTACCTTTTCCCATTTCATGGTAGATAAAATCTTCAATGAAATCAAAGTGCCAAAGCATGGGGTGAGTACAACTACTCAGTAGGATTTCCCCAAATGACTTCTCTACACATGCTACTAGGATAAAACTGTTATCAAATTTATATAAAAAAATTTATATATAGAAAAAAAAAGATACATATTGTTTAAAAACCAAACATGTTGCAATCCAAACATGCCACACAAGGAATCCAAATCAACTATGCCTTGCAAGGAATCCAATTCATCCATTCCACAAGCCGATTACCATTTTATATTTCACTCACAAGCCCTAACTACAAACATCACCATCAAAGTACACAACAAACCATGGTGGCACTTCCCGTCCAACCCATTCATTACCAATCCACTCAAGTGGTACTTCCCGCCCACTTTCTATTGAGGGTATCCCTTCCATCCACTATCCATCCCCTTTTTATAGTGGCACTTTTGCGTCAACCCCATTTATTACCAATCCACTCAATGGTACTTCCCTCCCACTTTCTATTGACGGTGGCCCTTCCATCAACTACCCATCCCCTTATTATAGTGGTACTTCTCGCCCACTTCTACACTACATTGAAACAAGCCATAACCAAGCATATAACCCACCAAGGTAACCATAATATGCAACTAATCATTTCAATTACAAGTGAAACCTCTTCAATAAATCAATCATTTATTGAAAACACACTTCCACCCTTTTTACATGCCCATTACCAATTTAATAAAACAACTCATTTAATGAAAAACTATTTCACAAGCCATATTAATTAATTCAACAAAAAAAACAATTATAAAATCTTCATTTTATAATCACAACAACAGTATTTTACCCAAAAACCTCTTTCTTCCCAAAAATCCCCAAAACACAACCGAAGGGATTTGCAATCAATTTCGTACATAAAAAACACAATTAATTTTAAGCAACAAAAATTAATTGTAACGAAGCATAAAGTTCTGGAAATGTGGAGTCGAGAGAGAAGCCACCTACCTCTTATGGTTTCACGAAATTGACCCTTCTACAAAACGCACTCTAAACCGGTTGAACACCTCCTTAAAACAACCTCAGAAACCATTCCCTAACATCAACAAGATCAACCTTTAACACCCAAAGGCAACACAACCATAGATCTACATGAAACCCTTGTAGATCTAGGAATATAAGAGAGCGAGAGGGATAACCCTAACCAAAACCTCAAATAACCAAAAGAGGGACTTACCCAAGGAGAACCGTATTCGATCCACCAAAATCCCCTTTTATTTCCTCCAAAACGAGCTAAGATTATCTCCCAACCTCTGATAACCGGAACTCCCATGTGAGAAACGAGTGGGAGGAAGAATGGGGGAAAAATGGAAAATCTCGAGTAGCCCAGGACATAAAAACCCAAACATTAAGTGGTCACACTGTTACCCCACACGGTTTGGAAAACCATGCACCAACCAAGCAGTTTCCACTATCTCACCCAGGGACTTCGTACGGCTTTCCCACATGGTCTGACAAACCATGCGCCGCCCGTGTAGAGCCCACTGTCATGGGTGCACAGTTTCATGGGCTGGTCACACGATTTGTTCAGACCGTGCACCAACTGTCTTCCCCTACACAACCTCCAAAACATTAAAAAAAATTCCCAAAGTTTTCCAAACATCAACCAACCACTTCAAAAATAACAAGCCAACCTAAACAAGGGTCACATACCGCAAACCGGGGGGTCCTACATACAAATTATCTTAGTCATTCATTAATTTCATGAATAATAGAGTTATGTTAATTTTTTAGTTTCTTAAGAATATTTTTTAATTTTATAATTCATTTTTTATCACTTATAACCATGTTATAACAATTAGTTAATTATTTTATTTCATATCAGACATTTTTTTGATGTTTGGAACTTGCGTCAAAAATGAAATTGTTTTGATGAAAATTTTCCCTGTGGTCATAAGTCCATTATCTCAATAATTATATTAGTTATTTAAATATCATATATATCTAATAAATATGTATTTATAACAGTCCATAACATTAGGAGAAAATAAATTTAATGCATCATTCATGGAGACGGTAGTTCGTACATATGCATGAACGCTACATTAATTTCTTTATCATATTAATAGAATGAAATTTAAATGAAAAATAGGTATATTATAGTTAAAATATTATATCTATGCTGTATGTATTACTTATGTTCATTAAAACATTTCATTAAATATTCCATGTAATCCATGAATGAGTCATATCAATTAATGGGGGCGTTATTCCACACTTCCTAAAATGAAATTATCGTATTTACACATTATAGAAAGCATAAATGTATCTTATAAATAAATATTATATAAACATAGAGAAAATAAAATTATAAAAAATAACATATATAAACATAGTGTCATCATAATTTCCACTATGAGAGGTGGTAGGAGAAAATTGAATAATCATCCTTTCATGTGGCAGTAGTTCACCGTACATAGAAACAGAATGTTCTATATACATTAGATAGAGGTGGGTGCATGTTTAGTTCAAAAACCATAGCATGAAAACATCCTATTATATTGAGTATACTGTTATTTTATAAAATAACTTATTAATGAGAGGTTAGGGGTGGAGAATGAAAATAAACGAAAGGATCTTGAGTGAAGTCATTTCCTTTAAATCGAGAAACTCTTTTTTTGTTTGAGCCAAAGGATTCCTTTAATTTTCTTCTACCCAAGGTAATGAATCTAAAAGTAATTGAAAGATTTTGGGATATTATTTTATATGATTTTGGGCTATCTAAGGGGTTTTAGAGGTGTCTGTATGTGGTAGAGATGGTTGCCTTTAATAGGAGGAATAAGGGGAACTTTAGGAAAGTCTTAAAATAATATTTTATTATAAATTTATTTTCGAATTAAAAATGTCACAATGTGATATATTTAGAGTATAATAAGAGTCTGTGTATAAGTCCTCTCAAACAATAGATTCTAGATAGTTTTATGTTATAAATTTTCCTTTATCATTTAGCTTTAACCAATAGTAAAATAAGTTATCTCTTACCATGTCTTCTTCTGATTTTACATTATTTGTTTAACATAAATACTATAAATTTCAAATATAAGCTCAAGTGGATCATTAATAACATTTCTAACACTAAAAGTTATTTGGAAAAATATTATATTGTTATGACTATTATATCATTTCATAAATTAGTATTTGTTTTAAAAACACATCTATGCCAATTTTGACACTATTTAGTAATTGATTTTTGTTAATGTCACAAAAAGTTGATTATTTCAAAAAAAAATACATTAAAAAAAGATAGAATGAAATAAACATCAAGTACATTCATGGATGCAATCAAAATTTGAAAATTAAATTTATTTTAATATTAATAATATCCTTTATTTGAATCATTCATTAATTAGGTAATCACTACATCGTCATTGAGTCAAAAATAAATTTATTTATTTAATGTATTAAAATTATAAATAAAAAAACATGAAGTATAAAATTAATTTAAATTTATAGTGAATATTTATAGTCAAATATATCAATTATATAACCCACCTTAAAATTGTATTGGTAAAAAGACACATGTTTATGTTATATTTCCCTTTAAATTAATTTTTATAACATGTCATTATCACACACAAGTGGATCCTAGGTGCCAAAGGATCAGCCTAATGATATTTTTTAGTAACCCATGACTCATAAAATAAGATACGTACATGTGTTAGGGTAGTTTTTTTATTATTATAATTTTATTTTTACCCTTATTTACCAAATTTTCCTATTAACCATGGTAAATATAAATAATTATTGAAGCTACAATTCATAATGTTAAAAAATAAAAGGTACCTATTTGCACAATTTTGAACTATTGATTCGAAATATGGAATCCATTTTCCCAAATTCAAAGCATATTAATTGTATTAATTAATTTAAAATTTATTCCTTTTGTGAAACCTGAAAAGTGGGTTTTTAAGAAGTAAAATCAATAATAATATTGACATGTGTTCATGCCCAATTTAAATGTTAAGTTACTTAAAATGACCAACATTGGATTAAATAGTAAAAACACAATCCAATTATACTTTAAAAACAATTAAAAAATAATCTAACTATATAAATAAATAATATGAATACAGTTTTTTGTATTAAAATGAAGTATATTTCACTATTATTTAAAATCCATTATTATAAAAATAGAAAAAAAAAAGAAACCAAAAACTAAATATTTTATGTCCTTCTTTTTGAATAAGAATTATATTTTGTCTAATATAACATAAAAATGTGAAAAAATCATTTAAAAATGGTTCCCCATCATAAGGTGATAAAACAAATGTTAAAAATATTAGTGTATTTTATACATAAAATTGGATTCATTATCATTTTAAGCTTCTATAAATTATAGGATAAATGTAAAAACATTTAACAAACATGTGTAATCGTATTTTATTTATATTTTTTCATTCCTACAAATACAATGGGTAAGATTTAACTACCATTTAAAATAACAATAATATTATTATATTATTTTTTATAACTCAATGTTGTGTTCATTATATGATTTTTGAGAAACATATTATTACAAGTCAAGTGTACTATCAAAAAAAGGGTTCCCATTATGTAAAATTAATATCTTATTCATAACTATTAATAGACATAAAAATATATTATTTTTAAAACCTAGGATGTTACAACTATGGTTTATAGGATTAGGGGGCAGAATTTTGGAATTGATCTGGGTAGTGATTTTATAAAATAAAATGGAATATATGTTTCAAGAATATATGATAGGGGAATCCTTGTATATGTGAGGTAAGTGGAACACCCGTAATCATTGAAAATATTCATTCATATCCATTTATTTATCACTCCAAAAGCCGCCAAAATGGTTAATCATCTGACCTAAAAGCGATACAGTTGAAATGTTGTTATCGTATTGGTGTTTTAAAAAATTTTATGTCATTTTAATCCTGATATTAATAGTTTGTCCACGATAATCCCATTTTACATTAACCACATAAATTAATTTTTAGTTTTTTTCATGATTGATTTTCGTCAAAAATTTAGTGAACCTGATTATAAAATTTTATTTATCCTTATTTCCAATATGGAATAAATATTTTAATATTTTATGCTTATAAATAGATAAATTTGAATTAAAATTAATCATCTAGACATAAAGAGTACTAGGTTTCCGAAGAGAAAATGTTTAATATTTATCAAGTTTTTGTATCCAAATTCAATTAGGAATGAATTCAATGACCAAAATTATATTAATTTAAAAACATTTAGCGTTTATTATATTAAAACCATTTCAAAATATGATTTATCATTGAAAATTATTTAAATTAAAAGGCCATTTTCAGTTAAAATTTAGTAGTTTTTTATTCTCTATTGAAAAATGAAACTGTTTAGGAAAATCAAAATATAATCACAATAAGATAATTTTAATTTTATAATTTTAGATATGAATTCAATTTTATAAAATAAAGTATCTAAAATTAATAATAAATTATTCTATATTATTTCCACATAGAGCGACTTATCCATCAATTAAATTTTTTGAATATTTATAAAACATTCATTTTTATTATAAATGATCATTATTATGTTTCCAATTAATAAGTAACCATAATTTTCTAGATTTTGTAATAAATATTCAAACCCTCCAACATAACATCATGTTTATTTCACTTCTAATCAAGGTTTCATGTTTCACAAGATATCAAAGAGATTATATTTAAAAGAAATATATTTGGTGGGTTGGTTAATCGCAATGTAACGTGTCACATTCCAAATCGAATAAAGTTTTCTAATATTATAATTTTAGGGTTCAACATTACATCCACCTTAAATAATTTTTTCTATGAAATTTATAATTGATCTCAGTAATCATGTCATTGATATATGAGAATATCATTGTTGAAAAACCCACATTATAAAAAGGATAATAAAAAGTCTTCTTAAAAAGAGAGGAAAGGTAAGTGAAATTGTTATATTGGTAACCAAATAAAAAAGTTCATAAGTGTTAGAACATTGGATTTTACTAATGATGTGAGAATTGAAGAAAACCATACATAATTATAGGGAATGATAGTGGTCATTGGTGAGAAAAAAGTTAATTGTCATTTGAATGTAAAGGAAATCACACCTATTAATCAAAAGGGTGTGGAAATGGTATTTTATATCATTTTAAATGATGGTAATATGATTAGATATTAATTAGAATTCATTTCCGAAAATATATGGAATTATTATACCATCATTGATTATATGGAAATATAATTACTTGATAAATTTCTATTTCATAAGTAAAATATCAAATTTTGGTATTGTATCAATAAATTTCCAATTCATTACTTACTATAATAAATCAATATCAAAAAAGTTAATTTTTTATACCTCAAACAATAAATTATCTAGTAAAAGATCATATGTTCCAAGAAACAGTAAAATTGTTTCTATGCATCTCTACCAATTTTCCAAGACTAGTGTGGTTAGAAAAAATTATAAAATATAATACATCAATATAAAAAGCTCAAATGTAACACCACTAGTTCATCATTAATATATTTTAAAATAATTTAACTAATTTGTTTTATTAAATATTACATCATGTAGGCTAGTGGTAGTCGCCAAACCCTTCTCATGCATAAGTCATTGGTTCAATCCGAATGTCCTTTTTGGATGTGATAGGTTATCACCCAACAAGTGTTTCAAATTTTTTTCTAAAATATATTAATATAATTCCTCTAAAATTATTATTAAATTATTATGTTTATCCCTAAAATTAAATTAATCATTAAATAACCATTTTACTATGGGTTTTAGTTAAAATTAGTTTTTCCCAAAATTCTAATAATCTAATATGACTATTATTATAATGTCAATAATATTCATATAAACTCTATTAGTTATCGATGCCATTAAAATTATTTCTATAACATGTAAATGAATTATTCAACAAATATATTTTTCACTAAAACAAATACTCAACTTATGTGTTGTATTGCCATAAATTTAAACCAAAATATAAATAATCATGGTAGAATCCAATCACATAAAACCTAAAATGGGTTGTTTTATGACATTGAACTTATGATCATTTATTAACTAATAAACCCATGGTGGTTTCCATAACTACTAATTTTAAGAAGAGATGTATGGTTCTAAATATTAAGATAATCATTAGATGTTTCCTGATTCTTATAAAAAAATTCCATTGGTAAATTATTTCGATAATTTAATTCTTGAGTCACAATATATAAATACTTCATCCCTTTTATTTCCACATTTTATGTTCCTTGGTATAAGGTTTATCAATTAGAATGTGGAATTGACTACGAAAATTCCCTAGGTCTTGACATTATAGACTATTATTTATAAATTGATCCCTATGATGAGATTTATTTCCTTCCATCAGACTCTTTTTCCCCAAAAATTATTTTCATTATGTCTTTACTTTCCACACATGTTGAAGTTTCTCAACACATTGAGACACTTTCCTTAGTATTACCTTCCATATTTATTATAAGATGGGAAAAAATCATTCATTCCTCTAGGGTCTCTATCAGATGACCTCTTATAATTCCCTATCCTTATATTCTTGGCCTGTCTGGGAGTTGGTCAAGGTATATATTTATTATCATATTTTAGGAAAACTATTTAGGAATAATCATAATAACTTTCAATCTAATCATCATCCAATTTGGTTTCACATAGTCACCAAATTTTCCTTCATGTTTAATGTTGACATGATTCCTTTTGGGATCGAACCATTAACTAAAACCTTAATGTATAATGTGAGAAATAATAAGCATAGTTTCATTCCAATATAATCCTTTATATAATTTCTAAATTATCCCACATCATTTACAATATAAGACTCCTTGGGTTTAACAAAGTTCATCCATTATCATCATTTATCAAAATCCTTCATAATGTTATATAAATAAAATGTGAATTATTCTATTTATATCCCCTAGTAAGTTCAAAATAAGTTCCCTATAAGGCCCATTTTCATGCACCTAGGGACAATCGGGTCATTCCGAATACACTATTTTCAGAGCTAATAACCGTAGGTACATCTGTTCTAGAATAAAATCTTATTATAGTATCCAAAATTGGATGTATTTAATATAAAAACCACAAAATATCTATCTTAAAAAATCATTTGGATGTCATTATATACTTACAATAAATGTCTATCATAGAGTTATTATTTTTAATCTATGTTTACCTAAATATAGATCCCATTGTTTCAACGAAATATACTCTAATATAATCTATAGTGACCCTGACCCAAGTATCTTGGAGTCAGTGTATAATTTATTAAAATGGAATAATATACAAGAAATCACATCCTGGAGAACCAACTAATTTTTTAGTATTGGTGAACTATAAACAAACATGAGTATTTCTTTAAATTTGAATACATAAATTACAACATAATATTTTTTGATATTTATATTAGTCCCTATAGAGTATTCAAGTATATAAAATATAGTAAACATAATAGATTCCCTAGAAATTTAAAAAATAAAATTGAGCTCAACTACCAAATAAGGGTTAAGTACAGTATAAGATGTCATGAATCAATAAAGAATAATCAATATAAAAAGGTAAATAACTGAACCAAAATTCCATGAAATCAAAAAAATAAGAAAGAAATGCATCCAGAGATAATATCAAACCGAGCATCTAATGAATAAGTATTAATATAAAAGGTATATAACTGAAAACATGTGTCATTTAATCAATATCATGGCTATCATAAGTACATATGGCATTATCAATATTGAAAGGTAAATAATCGAAAACATATTCCAATTAATTAAAAAAATTAGAATCAAATACATCCATAGACAATATCATTTTCACAATTTTAAAGAAAATAATAACTACCTTATTAATGAATAAATTTTTTAATTGTTAGATCCCATGATCCTAGTCATCGTGATACCTCAAACATCTAGTCCTTTCATAAGAAATGTTAAAACTACTATGTAATATCTCAAATGGTTTGGACAACTGATTTCATTCTAGTATATAGTTTCGCCTCATGAGACTATCAACGCATCTAAAGCCTATATATAACCTATCCCCACACATTAATTCCAGTTATAAATATTTCCTCATATATTGAATCATTTACTTAATTCATGAAAAATGTTCAACATCATCAAATATTCATATTTATTAATGAATAAACATTTATCAATATTTCCCCAGATAAGAAAATAACTTTCAAAGTAGAACAAAATATATAAAAAATATATATGGTAAAAACTATAATCATATCGTTGATAAATAAAATTTATATTTTGGATAAATTTAATTTCTAATGATCACAAGAATGATAACATTTCTAGTGATAGTAATTAAAAATAAAAATTAATCAAGTAAGAGAATGTTGATATATTCCTTGTTCAAATGATCATAAATCAAATATATAATTAAAAATATTATTATTAATATATTATGTACCTATTAGAGTAAAAGTAGAGGGTTTTTGTTAATTATTCAAAAAAAACTACATTAAAATATTTTTAAAATCAGTATTTTGGAAAATATCCTTTACATTTTGAAAATAAATTTTTAAAACAAATATATCAGAATAACTTCAAAAAGTAATTTTTTCCAAATGAACTTTAAATTTTATAAATTAATATTTAATATATTTATTTTTCATGATGGAATTAAATTCGGTACATTATTATTATATAAAAATAATCATTCCTTTCACATTTTATATAAAATACAATCAGGAATTATTTTAAAGCTATTATCAAGATTCCTTTAAAAATATTTTGTAAATAGGAAAAATGAGAAAACAAATTAAATAATAATTCATTTTTAAAAGGGATGAATATTAGTTTAGAAAAAATTATTTTTGATGAAAACATATTTTTTAGATAAAAAGTGAAATAAAGATGGATTTTCATAAAAACAATTTCTATAATATTTTATGTAAAAGAGATTAAAAAATAGTACAATTACTTAAAAATATCATGGTTAACCACATGATAATAAAATAAAATGGTTTTATTGGAATATTATCAAATAATTCCATATAACTAAAATTCAGGAATAAACAATCTCGATTAGAATTTCATTATGAAATAAGACCATAAGACAATTCTAATGTTGAAGTTAGAATTAATAAATGAATGTATTATTAGTATCAACTATAAATAAAAAAAAATTAGAAATTAAATATTAGATAATAAAAATTCATTGTACGCTTAATATTAAAATATTCGAGATGATTAAAAAGTAAAATAACCCAAGGAAAAGAAATTGAGTTATGAAATTCCTTACCACATGGTAAATATAAATTAAAATTAACTTAGATGAAATAATTTAGATTTCAATATAATGTACCATTAATTTTTAATGAAACAATATATTATATATCAAATAAGATATGTGTACACCATATAAAGGATATATATTACAAAATAATAAAATATTTCTCAATGATGGTAAATTGAGTAGAAGTACGTTACCTCACATTTCCTTTTGGTTGACCAAATGTTAACCTCAAGTATAGTGGTTTAAAACAAGTTTTCTATATATTATAAAACCACAATAATATTTACAACAACATATTTTATCCTTTTATAACATCTCATCACCCATCTGTTAATAATATTTTATTATTTTCATTATTTAAGGTATTAATTGGATTGCTTTCTAAAGTGTGTTTCGTCCAAAAAGAACTGATTCTTTTGTATATCATGCAGTTATATCATCTCCATATTATTAATCTTTTAACACATATTATATTCCTTTATAAATATTTCTATTTATACCAATCATAAAATATGGTTTTGAGAATTGGAGTATGTTTTGATCATGGAGACGGTAGGCTACACGTGCGCATCCAGAACGTGTCAAATTTTCAATAATCATTATGTAAATGTGTTATGTAATAATTTATATTTATAAAATGATCATAATATTAAAAATTCCTTATTATTTATTTAAATGAATATATATATATGTATATATCATCATTGTGGTGTGGTGATGAAAACTGAATCGTATCACATTGTGAAAGTTATCATCCACACATACCCAAGAAACATTTTCATATATTAGTGTACAAAATATAATGATATTATATACATTCATAATGATAAATATGTCATTTTTATCATATAAATACATTAAATTTATCATGACTACATTTCATGTAAATAGTTACTGAAAAATGAATCACATCGCTCCATAAGGAGGTAGTCTCCCACAAACACAAGTGACGTTATCATATCCCCTATAGAATGGAATGTAAAAAATGTATATATGATATAATGAATCAATATGTATAATTATATAATAATTATCATATATAACTTATTTTCATCAAAATAAAAAAATATGACAGGTGTTAATGGAAAAATAATTCACATCGGTTCAGGAGGCGGTATCCCTCCGTACACAAGAACAAAAATTTCATAACACATTTGATTAAAGTTGAGGATTTTTTAGGTCATAAAAATGAAATAAAAAATATAATTTTATGTAATATAATGATGATATTATATAATCATTCTTTAATAATAATTTATTGAAGTTGAGAAAGAAATAAAATGAAGACCCTTTGTGTAGAATATTACATCTTCCTCAGGTATCCTCCTAAAGTAGCCTTAAAATCCATCCTAGGTATTATTTCAGCTTGAAATAATTCTTCAAGGAGGGGAAGAAATATTGGAACTTAATTTATTTGGTATCATCCCAAAAATGGTTTTATTGTATAAATAATAGTGGATAGGTGGTAGCCTTTTATAGGTGAGGCAAGTGGAACACATTTAATTATTGAAAAGATTTAATTATACAAACAATTTTACAATGTCAAAATCCTATAAAATGGGATACAATTGCACCATGAAGACATTAGGTAAAAATAATGGAATAATATGGTTCTTCTAGATGTTTGAAGTTAATTTTTAACCCTTATAATCATAGTTTAAATCTGATGTAAACTTATTTTTACCATAATCATGGTAATTAATTTTTAATATTTTCTCCATTCAATTTGGTAAAATATTAAGCAGAAATTATTAGAAATTATAAATTATGATGATATAAAATATGGAATATATTTTTACAAATTCCATTAACATATGTAAACAATTTTTTTAAAATTATTCTCAAGGAATTTATGAGAAGGATAATTTTCAAAGAGAAAAAGTTCAGAAGTTTACAATGTTTTCATAATAAAATTAAATATTAAAATTATTCAAATAACCTAAATTGAATACAATTTAATTTCTATATAATTCATAATATAGTTTTTCATTAATATTTATTTAAATTAAATGTAGTATTTTTATTATAAATCGTTATTTCTCATGATTCATCGAAAAATAAAGCATTTTCAAAACATCCCAAAAAACCACTCTAAGAAAAAAATTATATTTTTATTTAAAAAATAATTTTTTTTTTAAAAAATAAATATTCATCATGTTTTAAAAATGATTTATGAATTTTTTTCTCAATGCATGACTGAACATTCCTTTAAAAAATTAATTTTTCTATAAAAACATATGTTTTTATATTAAATGATTTTTATTTAATTTCAAATAAATATGAAACCATAATTTACATACATTAGTTAGCACTATTCTTAACCACCAACTCAATAGAATGGTTGGTTAAAATTAAGGTAGGGTTCTATTTTCTGTAATCTATTGAAGATATTAAATTTAATGAAATATATTTTGTGAGTTGTTTAGGTTAAATTTGGTGAATTACATACGATATATAATAAACCATTATTATATAGAATTTAGGGGTGTCACCTACCTCAAGTATGAATCATCATGTGCGTTATATGTATTTTAAATTATAAGCATATTCTAATTATATTCTATATTTTTTTACCTTTTTAAATTTTATAATTATATTTATTTTATTTATTACCATATTTTATTCAATTACAAAGTCATTTCAGTTCATGTCGGGCATTTTTATAATATTTAGCTCATATGTCAAAATGACATCGGTAGGCTGATGGTCGTGAATTATTTCACTATTCCATAATATAAAAAATAATAATCATGAAAGAGTCATCATATTTATAGATGATAAAAAATATAATAATAAACCATGAAAGGTATAAAGGATAAAAGAATTGCATATATTTGTGGAGGTTTTAATCCACATACACAGTGAGACAACATTACCATTTTCCAATGAATAGAAAGGTATCCATTTTGGTGATATATTATATTTCCATAATGATAATAATTGAATTAATATCATAAATATAAAACAGATCCATAATTATTTTTAGCAGTGAGGTGTTTTGTTAGAAAAAAATTACAGTGTTTCGTGAGGTAGTACTCTACCATACATATGAAAGATGGTTTCGTTGACCATTTTTTGGAATAAGTATTAGTATTAATGTTAAAATAGCATCATAATAACATATCATTATAAGTGGGATAATGGTGTAATTATATAATAATGTTTATAATAAAATTTTATGAGGTTAAAGAATAAATAAAACTAAAACATTAGGATAAAATCTATACCTCTTCTTCTGAAAAAATACATTTCCTTACATCTTAGGCACTATAATATTTGTACCAATCCAAAAATATTTCATCTATAATGTGGGTATTTATGTTAAGAAGGTTTTTGCAAAGGAAATAGAATAACTTGAGAGATGCAAATGTGTGAGGAGAAGAGGAGGGGAGGTTCAACTCTATAAATTAGCTAAGCGACTCCCAATAAATTACATAAAGAATAAAATTAATATAAATTAATTTTCATATTAATTTTGATAAAATTAAAATAATTATATTATAATAAGTTTATAGGTATAAACCTTCTCATAAAATATTTTTTAGACAACATTAGGTGATTTTATCACCCCTGTATCTATGTATTAACACCTTATAAAACCTTTTGTTCATTAAAAATTTGACAACATTTTGTAAAATATTATAGTCATGTAAGATGGTAAAAAAAATAGAGCCATAGAAGGACCATCATTTATATTTTAAATAATATCCCATTCACTTGACTAAGGATAATTATTTATGAATTTTAAATCATTTAATGAAATAAAATTATTATAAAATATCATAAATATCATTTTACGATCTACTCATAAATTTATTAATTTATAAAGATAAAAATAAAAATTATATTTCAATGTAATCCCTTTAAACATAAATTATACATTACTTTTAGTGATAAATATATTGTCTAACCTGTTGTATTCTAATAAAATATTCCTTTCGAATTTTTTAAAATCATTTACATTAATTTTCTACTACATGCATGAGCATTGTGTTGACATTATATTGGAATTTAAGAAAATTATATAATAAATAAATATTTAAAATAAATTAAAATATTAAAAATAATCTAATTTTAAAAAAATATAAATTAATATTTATCCAAATTTTGGTTTTATCTCTATGTGAAAATATTAGATAAATTGAAAAGTAAGAGAGTAACATATGGTATATTTATTTAAAGAAAATAATAAATAAATCGTTTTCAAATAATAATGGCAGAAAATTTCATCAAATTAAAATATTTTTTGATATTATTAAAAACAAATCATAAAATATATTTAAGTAAACTCTTAGAGTTATTTGTAATCCTTAGCATATTATTGTTAACAATAATTACATGATTTACCCTTATCGTGTTTATAAGCATTTTTCATGGTTAATATTAATAATGAACAAAAAATAAAATTGTGGAATTAAAAAAATTAGAAATTATGATTTCATATGTGGAATACTTTTATATATATTCAATTTTTATAGGTGGCTGAAATTATTTTTCGAAAAAACCAAAAACTCAATAAAGAATACTCTTTAGAACAATGCATTTTTAATCCCAAATAAGAACATATACCAAAATCATGTATAATGGTTATTAATATATAATTTATAAAATTATTTATATTTAAATAGAACCTAAGTAAATTTAAAATTAAAATCAATTCATATTAGGAAATTAATATTAAAATATATGATAATTTTTCAAAAATTGATATTTTTTTTATTCACTAAAAAACTATATTTATAGAAAAGTGAAAAAAACATTATAAGGTATTTATTGATTTTCTTATTTCAAAAATGATATATTTTTTATAAAATAAAATTTCAAATTGAGTAAAAAAGTAATTGTAGAATTTTAACACAAAAAATAAATCATTTTTGTAGAAAACCTATTTTTGAAGCATAATATGAATTTTTATAAAAAATCAGTTCTTATTTATTACAAACTAATTAATAATTTTTCTGAGTAAAACTACTATTTGTATTTATTTCATACTTTGTTAAATCCAATTCATACTCGAAAATTCAATGGCCATGATATAATGGCCATTTTAGAATAATAATATTTCATTATTTGATTTTCTCAGTGTTGTGTGTCTTATATACTATCAAACATACTATTTTTTTAAAATATAATGGTTGTTACATTATCCACAAAATAATAAAATGTAGCCTTTTAATTGAATCATTAGATTGGTAATAAATGATTTGACCTTTGAAAATTCTTTACCAGAAATCTGACATGATAAAAAGGGTTAATAAAACATCCTCATAAAAATTGGGAAAGGGAAATATGAAGGTCTTCTAAAATAACACATATCTAGGTTTCCAAATATTGTAACATTAATGGAAAGTGAAAATATAGACATCAAATTAAATATTAATGCCCAAATAATGATGGTGAGTAAAAGTGAACATTAATCACAGGAAATTTAATTATCTAGGGAAAATCAAGGACCAAAATATGATAAGTCAATGAGGTATGAAAAAGAACATCGATTCATCAGAAATAAAGGTTTTAGGATAACATTTTGGATTCATGTTATTTTTCCTATATTATAAAAAAAATTATTACTATCTATACTGATATAATAATGAAATATACTTACTTCATGTTCTTCGAATCTTGGAAATAAATTTCATCCATGGGTTTTATCTTTCAATCATGTCCCACCTATATCACATGTTTTACTCAAAATAATGAGTATGGATATTTAATTCCTGACATAGTATAATCATATTTTGGTTTTCCAAGTGCTATATAATAGATGATAATATAAAATTCTTGTCCTTACTAAAAAAAATGGTGAGAACATGATAATATAATAACCAAAATTAATTATCATCCAGATAAATAAATAACACACTTAACGCCAAAATTTCCATAATAACACAAAAAACTCAACTAATATCATTCCACTAATAAATTACATTATATTCTGATTGAAAATAATAACCTTGACATGAAGTTATTTTTTAACATCAAATTTTCTCTTTTATAATCAGATAACACCTCTAAAAACATAAAATCATTCTACATAGATAATTATTTACATTAAACAAAATGGTTAAATATACCTCAAACCAATAAAATATCTCATAAAATATCATCATTAGCTATAAAAAATGGAATAAAAACTCATAAGGGTTGACTATGAAATTAAACATAGTATCAACCATAAACGTATAAACCCATGATTATATACAAAACTAATTATTTAACCTCATTTGAAAAATATAATGATCTATATGGTTATCAAAACCCAACTTTGATACAAACTATAATAGTCCAGAACCTATACTCCCATACCAATTGAAGAAACATAATCAACACATTTCACACATTATTGAACATGAACCGATTTTAACAATTTTAAAAAAAATACATCAAACTACCATATTAGATCACTTACATACCAAATGATATTCTATGATTATTGTTTTATGGTATTGGGGAAATATCATTCTCTATGGACAGTTCCACATAGTATCCCTTTCGATCCAAATATATTATTTATAAATGCATGCTTTTAACAATCTAGTTAACTTATTTATCTAGATCTCTGAATTTATTGTAATTTATTATTATACATCACCTGTATGAAATATTATTTCAAATGTGGGATTAGAAAAACAAAAAACTCAACACATGATATAAAATTATGAAAATTTTTTCGAGTTAAAAACATGAAAATAAAGTAAATAGTTAACATTACCTTATTATTAACTCAACATATAAAATAATTCATATAAAATTATAAAAAAAATTAATAAAAGAAATACCTTAAAACCATAAAATTTTAAAAAATACCCTACAAGGAAACATAGAGCATCATATTCATATCTAATGTTTACTCATGTCCAAAATAATAGTTGCCTAATTTAATCTATAGGAGAAACCACTATTCTCTTATTCTTTTCTTTGTAGAAAATAAACATTACCCAATGCTTTTGAGATCTCCATCTGGGTCCTCAACCATATAAGTTATATTTGACTCACATATTTGTATTTTTTGTTACAGGATCATCAATTTATATACGATGTATCAGGATCAACCTTTGTCATATATAATGATAAAGTACCATTTCCAGAATAAAAAAAATTATTATTGAAAATATTTATCTAATACACATAAAACACTTCTGAACCCATATTTAAAACACTTCTTGATATCAAAATTCCATTTCCTTTTAAAAAGTCATTTCAAATACTAAAATAAAAAATAGAAATAATTTTTTAATCTTTTAAATAAATTATTATAGTAATGGAATCAAAATAGAAAATAATTTTTATATTGGTGGGAAATCCATTAATGCATTATATCTTAAAATAGAAAAATCCTTTTTTACTATTATAATGAACGTCAAAATGTTTTATATAAAATTTTAAAAATATTCATTTTTAAATAATTATAAATAAATTTAAAATATTTAGAACATTTTTTTTATAACTAAAATATTTCTATATAAACAAATCCAAAAATAAATTTTATGAATATGGAAGTGAAATAAAAATAATTATAAAATAAATCTTTAAGGAATTTTAAACGTAGTTTTACGTTAAAGTAGCACATAACATGATTCTAATTTAAAATGTATATTATTTTCCATCGTGAATAAAAATTATGTGTAAAATATATAATTTATATTTATATTAATTCACATTTATTATGCCTTTTTTTATTTATTTCCGTATTCAATTACATATTCATTTATGTTTATGTAAGACGTTTTGATGAAATTTGGCTAATATGTTCTAAATGAATTAGCTAAGTAGACTATGGTTAAATAGGTAATTATAATATCATATACATAATTTAAATAATGTCATTATAATTATTTGTATATTTTTAAAACAAATTTATAACAATTAAAGAATGTTTTACAAGATAAACTAATCATGTCACTTTGTGGATGTAGATATCCATGCATACATAAAAACGATATTATCATTATTGAAGGGATGTAAATTTTAGAAACAATATGATATATAATATTTAAATAATGATACTAATTTCATTAATATCATAAATATAAATATTATATATCGTTATAAACAAGTGTGAGAGGATCTGATGGGAAATAAATTAGTTCATTTTGTGAGGCGGTTGTCCATAAGACAGAAGAACATTAGTTTCATTTCCTATTTGATAGGTTAAGATGATAACATAATAAAGCCTATTTATATAGGAGATAAATATTTTATTATAAAAAAATGCTTAAAATAGTTTTCAAGGATGTATATGAAGACATAAAACTATTACATTTGGTTTATATTTTTACCACTTCTTTATAAAAACATCATTTTTTCTTACCGTAAGGACTCTATGGGTGTATTATTCCAAAAAAATCCATAATAATATGTATAGAGATATTATGGTGGTATTTTAATGGGGATAGTTTGATATAAAGTTCTCAAATGTTGTATGGAATATAGGTGAGGAAGTTTCCTTATGTATCTTTGGGGAGCGAATTCTTGGAATTATATAATGTATTAATTTAATCTAAATTATTTTTCATGTTTAGATTAAAATTTATATAAATTTATGATAAAATGATTATTAGTCAAAATAATCTTATCCAATAACTTTTGGATAAGTTTGGGTTACTTTTTCACCCTCATCGCTATGTTTTAACTCCTCATTAACCCTTTTGATGATTACCATAATATTATTGTTTCTACATTATAGGATTCGATAAAGTTAATATAAAAGGACTCATTATCCATAAAATAACTATGGATGAAATTTATAGCCATATAAAATTTATTTCTCTGAAGATAAGATTTTATAGAATTTTAAATCATATAGTAAAATATTATTTATTGTAAAATATTAAAAATTTAATTTCAAGATATATTCACATATTTTCACTATAAAAACATAAACATCCTTATAAATATTAATGTAAAGTATTTGTGAATAATTTTTACATTATAATTAATAATAATTTTTTTTCCATAATTCATCTGTAAAATATTACACTTGATTTATTTAGGATCATTTACATTAATTTATACATCTTCCATAAGCATTGGGTCAACGTTGCATATGGATTTAATGTAATTATATAACCACTAAAAAATATAAATAAATTTAAATAAAAGTATCATTATTATCAATAAAAACTGTAATATTAATTTTAAAAAAATTATCACTATGTGAAAATATAAAAAAAATAAAAATCATGAAAATGACAGTTTTTATTTTTACTTACATAAATCAATATACAATTGATATATAAAAAATAATAATAATGTACAATAATATAAAATCTAGGATGTTTATTGTCAAAAAAACAAATTATATAGATTAAATTACTCAGATATAGTTTTTTAGTCCTTATTATGTTATTTTTAACCTCAATAACTAGATTCTCCCTTATCGACGTGATACATTTTTACCACGGTTATTACTCATATGACCAAATATAAAAGGGACCTATAAAAACAATATTAGACTCTTTTGTTCCAAATATGAATAAATTTTTTTGGATTATTTTTCTATATGTGGGATCAATTAATTTAATTTAAAAACACAAAACATGATGCAATACAATTTAAAAAAAATGTTTTTTAGACCCCAAAAGGAACTTATACAAAAATCAAGTATATGAATGATTCATGTTTAATTAATTATATTATATATATTTATTAGCATCTTATGTTAATTTAATATTAAATTCAAATATTACTATGAAATTTAAATGGAAATAAAATACAGTTTAAAAAAACATTTCCCTATTGTCTGTAAAATAATGTTTCTAAAATATATCTAAAAATGTAACTATAATATAATTTTGATATTCATATTTCAAAAATGATATATTGTTGTAGGGTCCTGAAAAATCCGCAAAAGAGATTCTAACCAAATCCCCCAATGAATTGGGGAAGAGAATGGAGAAAATCCAAAGAAGGGACACAAGCAGGACCGGTCCGCGGACAAGTCCCATGAAAACGTGACGTGGCTAGGCTCCGCGAATCACCCCCCTCCATAAACCGTCGTCATTCGCGAAATGGAGGAGGATATCCTCTGCGGTCGTGAGGCAGTATGGGTGCCAATCCATTTCACCATCACGAACTGCCCCAACCACGGACCGCGTCGACCGGACCATCATGAACTGCCCCAACCGTGTGACCACAGATATATCTATTTCCCCACTCTATAAAAGAAGACCAAGGGGGAAAGGAAAAGGTATTTTTTCGGATTCGGACGATTCAAAGGAGGAGGAAGAGGATTCCGAGAAGAACGATCAGATACGGGTAGAAGGATTTTGAAGGAAGTCTTAGGATTTTATAAACAGCAAAGTTCCAGTTCGCGAACCAGAGCAGGTATAAACCTGGGAACGAACTAATAAAGAACCGAAAATGCATAATAATTTGGTGAACCGCGAACATAAAATAACATAAAAATAGAATACCGTGAACCATAGACCCTCCGCGGATGCACTCCCCGCGGACCAGGGTGTTTATGCCTCTTTTTTGATCCGTCACACCACGAAGCACCCTCCTACGCGAGCGATGCCTCATCCGAAGACCTCTTGATCAGTGTCGCCCTTGGTTGTCGCTACTCACGTGGACCCCTCTACATACCCCCTAGTATGTGGGCGGAACCCGAAGCCGCTAACCACCCTGGTTCGTGGGATTCCCCTTAGTCTGTGGACCACCCTGGTTCACAGACGACTTCTCCATCCACGTAACACCTTCCTATGCGAAGGGCACCACCACTCCTTCATACGTGCGTCCTGTCAGAGACTTCAGAGTTCCCATTCCCCGAGCCAGATGAAATCCTTCCAATCTAGCCCAATCCTCCATGACTCCCTCATTGGCATATTCATCGGCCCCGAGCTGAGGCCTCCACCAGAGCCACCGGATCCGCATGGTGTAACCCTCAGGCACATCAGTGCGCTATTTCGATTTCACATACCCACGGTAATTGGAGGCGAAGGGGTTTCCCCGACCCTTGAGTAGATTACCAAAGAATTTCTGGGTTCACATTCCCACGATAATGTGTAGTCTAAGTTCAGAAGTCCCATTTCTGCCCCTCCACTTGTTAAGGGCTTCTCGGGGATAGTAAAATACCCATCAGAAAGAAGCCCTCATGCACTGCAAGAGAGGAGATGGGCACAGGAGCACCACCTTTCCCTTTCCCACTGCGCTTTGTCACCATGGGCATCTACCTAGGAGTATGCTCTAACCCTATGGGCCGCTCCATGCATAATCCCCACTTCACTTCTCACGGATGCATCTTTTGCAACGTGATCCTCTGGTCCCTACTGCCTCTTGTTTTTCACACTGAGCAAGACTCACGTGGTATTAGAGTAAGCATCGACCATGAAATCACCTTATGGGCCTCCTCAGAGTGTAAGCCCCAATCCAGCACCATGGGCTACCTCAGAGCGTAAGCCCCAAGCCTATGTGAACTACGAGGACTTTGATCCCTGCCTCCACAGAAGGGTACATAGAAAGCCTCCAAGAAGATCAAGCCCGATCACCATCAGACCCCCGGGTCCACATTCACATTGGTTCTTCAAGGATCCTATGATAAATATGAGGACTTTGATCCCTTCCTCCTAGGCAGGGTACGTAGGAAGCCTCCAAGAGGATCAAGCCCACCACCCGGTTGTTCCGACAACCTTTACGTCAGTTCGCCTTCATCCCGCATGACGATAAACTGTACATTCGAAATACATGGACATTGATCCATGTCCCCTAGGCAGGGTACATAGAAGCATCCCTAAGGTTCAAACACAAAAACTGATCGATCTGACTATCCTCACGTCAGCTCGTCGCGCCACTCCTTGTGCCACCTCATTGAGTCCAGACTCCTCGGGGTCATTAACCCAATGAGGGATGGAAAACATCAGGTGTAAATGATCATGAATCCCTGCGTTCAGCTGACCATTTCCAACTAGGAAAAATCTATGGATACTATGTTTGGGTATAAAACAAATATTTGAGAACATATGAATACTTCTTAAATCAATAAGAGAGTCCCAGAACAGGCAATAATTCCCCCCCAAAAGGGTGTGATGTGCCCGAATTCCCATCCTCTCGACCAATGTGAGTTCCTAAGCCTCGCTGGCCAAACCACCCAGCGGACGCCTACCTTTGGAAATCAGGTCCACATATCATTGGATATGGAACCGTTTGGAGTTTCGAAATGAAGACCGGTGTACCCGACTTTAGCAATCGAGCGGGGCTCAGCCATCCGTAAGATGGACAGTCAGGCGCATTGGTCCTTCATCTCCCCAGAGGGAAACGGATCGAAACAAAAAATGTTGAACCCGACATGAATCTTTAACCGAACATGATAGATTTAACCTAATTCCATTCTGTGCCCCTTATACTCCCAAGGAGGTCCAAGCAAGGTCATTAGTTACACATGGTGTCATGAGATGCTTCTTTGACGGGTTTGCGTCTTGTATTTGCTAAAATGTTTTACAGGTACCTTCAGATCACCCTTTGATCCAATGGCATCACAAAGGAACTCACAAGTGTGCAATTCCAACAACACAAGGATGAGACTTCCTCACCTACGGAGGACCCCATCACCTACCCATCATCTTCAACACTAGGTCTCGGACGCATTGATCCGAGAGTACCACTTGAACGGTACTCTCCCAATGGTAGAGGCGGCCATGCACGCCCTCCAATATGTCAAAATTTGCCGGTCACCTGCCCTGTAGTGGCCACAAATGCAGATCCAGACAGCCCCTGTTACTGTCTCCAACCATTTCGGGAGTCTATCCCTGAAACGGGAAAATGTGTACCTCCCTTATCTTAAGGACGCGGATGAGGACGACGTTGAGGACTTCATCCCCACCAAATGGGGGTTCCGCTCCAAGGCCCCTGTCGAAAGGCGTCATTTTGGTCACGCTGTGACTCAACATCCTCACGCTGAGGAGGATGTCTCCCCGAGGATTCAAGCCCACACTCCCTGAGCTCCATCCCCTCGGACCGCCCGACGGGGGCAGAAGACGTACAATTAGGGACCGGTCATCACCCTGGTCCCTGAGGAGGAGCTCCGCTACCCAGCCAAGGAGACATACCATGAACAGTCACCTACACCTATTCTCTCCTCCCGAGCCTGCCATCCAGACTTGGCGGCATCGTACGAGCCGGCGCGCACCCCTACCGAGCTCCATCAAGCCCATCACTCACACAGGATGGAACTTACCTGGCAGGAACCTCTCCCTGCCCAGGGTCGTGAAGCCCACCATCTTGACATGGTGCCGACCCAACGTCTGTAGGACTAGCTCCTAGCAAGACCTCTTGAAGCCTACCATCTCGACATGGTAGCAATCAACAAATCCCGCCACCCTGATGTGGTAGAAACTCATGGGTGGGCTCGCCTCCCTGTTAAAAAAGGCCACCGACTCGATACAGTGGGAAGCCAACAAATGTAGGGCAAGTTCCCTACAAATGCAAGTAAAGTCCGCCACCTGATGTGGCAGAAAAAGGAGAGATAAACCGGTGTATCCCCGTACAGGGGCAGATTCGTTCACCTGCCCCGACACAAGAGAATTGTTAGTACCCACTGATCACTGGAGGACCAGAGCAGGATAATCCTACTCTGATACCGGAATGGGCCTTCATACCCATTCCTACCAAATATGTCTCTCTACATATCTTGGCAATGATGGAGGAGCAGGTATAGATCCTAGATCATATCTTTTAGACTTTCCAGAATGTATTTTCATCCATGGAAATAGCAAGGACTCGGGCCTGTGATCCCATCTCCCCAATTGTGGTGACTCATATAAGAGATGAGATAGTTGCCTCAGAGAATATCTATATCCCTGCTTCCGCCCAGGAGGGTCACTGGCCATATTCCGTGACGCAAGGTCAACCAGATCGAGCAGCTTCACTCGTTCCAACTGGGGGACACCCTTCCATCAGGGTGGATACTCTAGAGCAGGTATATATCCCTGATAAAAGTCGATATGTTCGTCGGCGTATCCTGACAACATCATGGGTCCCAATTAGACAGGGACCCAAAGGTGAAGGCCGTTATCAACAACAGACGGTCCCCGCTACCCGCAAGTGAGCACCCCGAACACACCGAAGGCAGCAGGAAAATAAAGAGCGGGTTCATGACTCCGATCTACTGGAAGCTGTAGTTCCCAATGCTACTAAGAACACATCACAGGCTCAGATCCCTGCCCACTCATTACCATATTATGGGAGTGGCAGTAGTAGTTACGAAGGTCCTCTCTGCTATGTTGCTACCAGCAGCTCTGAAGTTCCTCCCCAGATCACCCATGGGGGCTTCCCCCGCGGGCATATAACGATCGATCACGAGAGCTCCTCTTTTTATGCGAGTCACAGAAACCCTCCACATGACCAGAAGATTAATCGGAAAGAAGGTCCTCCACTTGCTGCGGTCCACCCTGAAGGTCCTCCCCGGGGTATACGCTGCAAACGCTCTCCATTTAGTGGGACCACTGATTGTGATAGTAGTCATCACTATCATAGTGAAAACTACGGAGGCCCTCCCCGTAGTGATGACTCATTATGACAAGAAGGCCCTCCACTTGTTGTGGCCTGCCCTGAAGGTCCTCCCCAGGTGTAACATTGCAACGACACTCCGCACAGCCGGGCATCAGATCATAGTTGTAGTCCTCACCACCTTGATAACGGAGGTCCTCCTCGTAGAGACGTCAATCAATGAGAAGGCCCTCCCCTTATTTCGGTACATTCTAGAGGCCCTCTCTAGGTTGTATCCCGTAGATATTCTCCTTGCGATAGCTGTAATGGTAGTCCTTTCCATTACTGCAACTGTGATGGTAGTCCTCGCCACCATGGCTACCGTTGCGAAGGTCCTCTCCGAATTGGCCCCAAGAAACAATGGGGTCCTCCCCTTTTCATAGTGTGTCCTAATGGTCCTCAACAGGATGCACATCGAACGTCAAGCCATGATGGTCATCCTCACCATGATAGCAGTTGTTGCGAAGGCCCTCCCCATAACAATGCTATGCAGACAGAAGGTCCTCCCCTTACCGCGATATGCCCTGGAAGTCCTCCCCAGGGTGTGCACTGCAAAAGTACTCTATACAGTGAAGCATCGAGCAGTAATGGTAGTCTTTGCCATTATGGCCGCCATTGCGGAGGTCCTCCCTGCAATGACATATCATATCGACAAAGAGGTCCTCCTCCTGCCGAATCAAGAAAAGAAAAGACCTCGTATGCAGAATCACTTAGAAGAATGGGATCGAGCATGTCAGATTCCCAGCTAGTCGCTATTGACATCCTTCTATAATTAGGAGATGGTCTAGGGCCGCTTTCATCCTCTGAACCACCTCAGAATCACCCACATAATGATTCAGTGCCTACCGGTCCCACTGCCTCTAACAACATTGACAGTGAGCGTCTCAGTTGGGCTGACCACGTAGAGAAATCACTATCGAAGGAGTATGCCGATATGCTGGAACTGAGTTAATGACTGGCCAGAAATGAAGTACCAGTCATGTTTTGGCCCACGACCACCTCTCAGTTCGATATACCCAGAGAGTTGCCGGAAGAATGCATGCAAAAAGTCTGCTCCAATATATGGACGACCCTCCGCCGGCTGAAATCATGATTCCTGCCCTATTAAGGTTATGTAGACCATGTCAAGATAATAGGAGACCTCTTGAGTCACATCGACCTAGATTCCCTTCCTACGGCATGGTGACCGCACCCCGAGAGACATAAAGGAAACATGGAGATTTCTTGCCTCCGCGCACTACACTAGCTGCGCCGCCTCATCGGTGATGCTCTGACGGGAGTCCATATAAGGGGATGGGGAGAACATGGAGATCTGCATTTCACTCCGCTCCCCAACCAGAAGAACCCGTTTGGTGTGGTTTCTTGCAATGTCAGCACGTCAAGACGGCAATCGAGTGGTCTCTCTATTTCGGAAGGGCAACACACCCAACAGATTCAGGCCTTGAGTAAGTCCCAAAAGTGTCAGGCCCGGCGGGAACAAGCCATTCAAGAACTCTTGAATCAGGCCACCAAGAGCATACAATAGGCCTCTCGCCTAAGAGAGGCCAATCTGTGATCTTTGCCTACATCCCCATAAGGGATTTATCCATAGGTGAATTCGGCACCAAATCTGGTTCACCCCCGAATGGGACACACGAGATCATGTTGGTCGCGATAGCAGCAGCCACTGTCGCAATCAAGGGTCAACCCCAGCCTGAAGGGCTGGGGTCATTTTTAACAACAAATTCCCCTGTAAGATCAATAAAACCGGTAAGGACTCGATTCCCAAGGAACGGAGCCAACGCCAGCCCTCAGGGCCGGGGTCCTCATTACCCCCTCAACAATAAACTACCCCACGAGATTCAGTATTCTCTCGTCTAGGGAGGATAATCAGAATAGGAGGTTCTCGTCCAATCCTGTCATTTGAATAATTATCCCATCTGAGAGGAAGGCGCACCATAAGGTCGTATCAAAGAACTCTCCGCGTCACCCTTTGTCAAGAAGTCCGGAGGCAATCCCAGGTCATGAAAGGTAAGGCCAACAGAAGACATGGGAGATCCTCTTCCTATTTGGAAGATGAAGTCCCCTCCACCCCGTGATATGCATTCATCAATGCCATAGAGGATAACCCCATGGGTGACACCAGGGAAAATGCAAATCTGGACTGATCGGAAGATGATGGTTCTGGTCAGGCAGTGACTCACAATGAACCACCATGTGTGCACACCCAGAATCAGAGGGCCGCCCTAAATATGGTCGTCCTTCCATCCAACCCTCCTTCGCCTATCCAGAGAGCTTCCAATAAGGATGAGAATAAGGGACTGTTTACCCTTAACCCACCTCCTTGTCTCAAAAAAAACAACCCACTCACGCTAGAAGAGATATTCACTCCACATGAAGAGGAGATGAAAGAATTGCGGCAGATTAACGTCGAGCTACTCCAAAGGAACCGCCTTATTGAAAGTGAATCCCAGGAGGAACCACATCATGTACTCCCAGCAAGTGCACCTCAAAGTATAAGGTTTTCCCTAGAAAAAAAACATGATCAGGGCTCCCATCCAAAGAGGCGTTCATCCTGTCCAACTACCTAAACATAGATTCGGATGAATACCAAGAATTCCCTCCACTCAGGAAGCAACTGGAGAGAGTACACATGAACCCTCCGAAGGTGCCACAAACGGCACACGCACCCCTGGTGTCGGCCTATCCGGATCCTCAGGCAATTCCTTGGGCTACGCCTGCCCAGGACCGGGCCCAACAGGATGTAAACCAGGGTCTCACCAACACCATCGAGACACTAACAGCTCGATTGGAATCGATGGAAGGTCTTCGTGCTCCGATACAGCTTGAGTAGAAATCCCGCCCGGATTGGGTGAGCAAAACACCACCTCAACCAAATTTTGGGAGCCCTGTATTCCCTATCTTCATTGGATCGGGCGATCGAGATAAGAATTTGATTCACTACGCATCCTATTGCGACCCTATGATGGAAAATCCGGAACAAAAAAAGCAGTGAAACTCAGATTCTATGTACAGACCTTGCAAGGATCTGCCTTTGTCTGGTATACTAGTCTATTAGCCCAGTCAATAAAGAGCTGGGAAGACCTTAGGTAGCAGTTCTTGTTCCACTTCAACTCAACGTTTCCTAAAACAACGGTCAGTGATCTCATGAACTTCAAGCAGAGGGAGAACGGGAGGGTCTCAGATTTCATTGCCAGATGGTATGGTCTGACCTATTCCCTGAACAGGCCAATGCATCAAGATGAGATGCTAGACATATGAATCGATAATCATCGAGATGAGCTGCGAAGACCGCTCATACCAGTGGAGTGCACCACTGGATTTTGTCATCTCTCGACCATTGCCTAGAGAATTGAGGACTCCCTACAGCGGACTAATTCGAAGTCCCGAATAGCCTCACAGGCTCCTATGAAAAGATCCCCTAGAGATGAATCGTCTACTGTCACACTCAATCCAGCCCCTATGCCTGATCCACCGCTGAGGCCTCCACCAAATCATCAAGGGCCTCTTGCACATCAGTGGTTGCCTCCGCCTAAATGGGACGATCAGAGAGGACTGAAGTGGAACCAGTTTGAGGAACGGAGACAAAAAGTATACTCTTTCCGAGATGATCAAGTCTGCGGCTACTTCATTCCCTCCATGGACTGTAACTTGCTCCACCTCCCGGAGCTGAGGAAACCTAAAGAGGTCGGCCGCAATGACATGCCAGATTACAGCCCCTACCATTGGATGTTGGGGCACAGTATCCGAGAATGCTTCATCTTCAAAGGCCTCCTGCAGAGGATGGTAGACTCTAGACAGTTCGAGATAGGACCACCCCCAGCACATCTGTCATGTTTCTCTACCATTGACTCCAACAAAGAGGAGGGGTGGAATAAAGTCACCAGCAAGCAGGGGCAGAAATTTGACAACTGGATGACTCGGAACACTATCAACCGAGCCCAGGGAATACTCTGAGCTCAGCTACGGTAGCCAATGTTGCCGCCAGCAGCCCCTGACGCCGCAGAGCTGACAGTATCGACCTCAAAATCCTCCACGATCCGGTTATCCAGGAATAATCAAAGGAGGAGACAATCGCAAGAGGTGCAGTCCATAATGGGGGCAATGATAGCCCCGACCCTGGAAGATTATATTCCCTCGAATTTGGCGCAATGGGAACCGCCCCACCAAACAGAACCATCAGGGAAAACTGACCTGGTTGACCTGTCAGAGGATGAAAATCCAATATTTGGTTCTATTAATTTCATCCATATTATGGAATCATTCCCTGACGAAGGGTACGGTTACAAACCCGTGTTCCATACACGAGGAGCTAAGAGGAGGAATCGCAGAGGTAAGGGATACCAGGGGAGGTGCAGTCGCGGCCGAAAACAACAATATGGTTGGACCCCGGCCCAAACCGTTAGTATCACGGATACCCATGAGAGATCCCTTCAATAGACTCACCAGGAGAAAGAATGCCCCTCCACCTCCACAAGCAGCCACTCTGGCCCTGTTGTTTTGTGATACCCACCAGAGGAGGAACAAGTGTATGGCCGCCTAGTGCGTGCAAACAGACCAGCCGAGCCAAGTCCTCAAAACATAGGAACTCCATCGATATCCGACCATGTGGTCGGTCCCTCCTTGTCAAATGCTCTATCCCCTAAAGCACCCGCTAAGACTCTCCCACCAGTGGATAAGAGTCGACCGCTGGAGCAAAATATATGTCATCCTTATGCAGTTGGCATCGGTACCAGCAAAGTTGTCAATCCTGGATGCCCTAAGTTTGTCATAAGACCTCAGGGAGGCGCTTATAAAATATTTGATCATCCCCCAAGAGTTTCAAGCCGAGGTAGAAGCTGCCGACATTTACCGAAAAGAGACTGACCCGGGTGAATGCAATGGGGTGATTTACTTCACCGATCAAGATGAAGATGCCATCATGCAAGGACACATTAGACAACTATATGTGTATGGCACACTGAATGGTATTGAGATCCGAAAAGTATTTATAAAAAATGGCTCTAGAGTTAACATCCTTCCCTTACGAACACTCCGCATGTTTGGATACAGTGAGGATGATCTAATTCCCTCATCCACAACTTTGTTGGGTCATGATAGGAATGAACGGAAGACAATGGGATAAATTTATCTAAGGACCCATTTTGGTGACCTGGTAGCCTACACAGAATTCCTGGTGGTCCAGCAGAGCACGGCCTTCAATGCCCAGCTGGGAAGGCCGTGGCTCTATAAGCACATGGTCGTTCCTTCATCCTACCACTAATGTATCAAGTACTGTGTCAATGGAAAAAGTGGAACATTGCATGCCAACAAGGACCCTTTCGATCTCTCCGAGTCACATTACATTGACGCCGGGTTCTATGAGCAAAAGAAAAAGAAGACTTTGGTCGATGGTGTCGACTAGATCCCCACTCCAAATGGCCAGGAAATGGTTCCTGATGACCCCCTCAGGCAGCTTGGCAGAGATTATGTCCTTCCCATCAACCATGTTGAGAGTAGGAGTTAAATTACGGACACACGCTCGGATGTCCTCATGACATCAGCCGTGATGGATGAGCATGACAATGCGGGAACGTCCACCAACCCTTGATCTGGGGATGAATACTCGAGTAAGGATTCCCATGACACCTCGCCTCCAGACTCCCAAGAGCCCGTGTCAGGAGCTCTCTCCTCATCAGATCAAGAAGATGAGGACTTGAGAGAAGAATAGGGGGAAGTTCTCAGGGATGCACCTCCCACATTTGAGGAAGGTATATCCACCACTGTGGACGAGCTCAGGGAAATAAACCTGGGTACCGAGGAAGACCCGAGGCCCACTCTCATTAGTGCGGCCATGTCTCCCGAGGAACACGAGGTCTATACCTCTTTCCCAAAGAAATAGCGGGATTTATTTGTCGAGAATTACATAGAGATGCTGGGACTTGATCCCGACGCAGCAACACACCACCTAGTTTTGCCAGAAGACCACTAGGTCCATAAATAGGCCGCCAGAAGGACACATCCCTCCCATGCCGCCAAAATAGAGTCTGAAGTCGATAAGCTCATTAAAGCATGAATCGTTCGAGAGTTCCTGTAGCCCATTTGGTTGGCCAACATTGTCCATGTCATGAAAAAGAATGGACAAACCTGCGTCTGCATTTATTCCAGAGATCTCAATCGGCATTTCCCAAAAGATGACTGCCTGGTTCCAATCACCGAGGTGTTAATAGATGCAACAGCTGGTTATGAGGCTCTGTCCTTCGTGGACGGCTATTCTGGCTATAACCAAATCAAGATGTCCTGAGAAGATGAAGAAGCAACTGCCTTCAGGTCCCCTCAATGGGGTATTTTGTTACAGGGTCATGCCCTTTGGTCTTAAGAATGCTGGCACCACATATCAGCGTGCCATGCATCAGATCTTTAAGTCATTCCTCTGGAAATTCGTTGAATGTTACATGGATGACCTAGTGGTCAAGACCAGATAGCGCCCATATCACCTATCAGACCTCGAGACCATCTTCAAAAAACTCTGATTGCATAGCTTGAAGATGAACCCCTTGAAACGCACCTTTGGGGATACCTCGTTTAAATTCATTGGCTTCGTCGTACGCCATCATGGCATCGATGTCGACCCTTAGAAAACAAAGGCTATCCTTGGATTACCACCTCCCAAAAATATCACAGAGTTGAGAGGATTCCAAGGAAACCTGGCCTATATTAGGCGGTTCATAGCCAATCTGGTAGGCAAATGTTCTACATTCACCATGTTAATGAAGAAGGAGGTCACTTACCAGTGGACAGATGATTGCCAAGAGGTGTTCGAAAACTTGAAGAAGTACCTCATAAGCCCACCGGTGCTCATGCCCCCGGTTGAAGGAAGACCTCTCATCCTATACGTGACGGACTTAGAGCGATCACAGGGATCCTTCCTCACACAAAAGAATGACGCCTGCCGCAAAAACAGTCTCTATAACCTTAGTCGGACCATGATTGATGCTGAGACTCGATACTCAAATATCTAGAAGACCTATTTGGCCCTGGTCTTCGTAGTTCAAAAGCAGTGACATTTTCTACAGCATCATGAATTCCATTTGATCTCGTGGAGTAACCCGCTCAAATACATCCTCAGCTGCCTGATGCTAACCAGACGCTTATCCTGATGGGTGGTCATCCTGAAACAGTTAAAAATCCGGTTTGAGCCTCATAAGGCCATCAAGGGCCAGGAATTTGCAGACATTCTGGCAGAGCACCATTATACAGGGACCACTCCATCGAATGTTGAGCTACCTCATGAAGACATCTTCTCAGTTCAAGGGGAGTTCCTAGCATGGGAAATGTACTTCAACGATGCATCCTGAAACCCACCCGGGAAGAGGATGGAGGATCCCAGATTCAACAAAGTGGGTTTGGGAATAATACTCATGTCCCCATAAAATGAGGTCTTGCCATATTCCTTCCCCCTATCAGAAGGATGTAATAACAATGAATCGGAATATCAAGCTCTCATTCCAGGCCTCAAAATTTCACTCAAGGAACAAGTACAACACCTTAAAGTAAAAGGTTACTCGAAACTGGTCATCAAGCAAGTCAATGGTGACTATGCTATTAAAAAGGAGGAGTTAATCCCCCTGTTTGACCATGTTCGAGTGTTAATGGTTGAGTTCTCCATAGAACCAACATTGACCTATATTCCCCGGTCTCAAAATGCTCAGGCTGATGCATTAGGCAACGCGGCCACAGCCCTATCTGACCCAGGTCGGGATGAAACGATTATCAGTATTGGTCACCGTCGAATGGTTTTGCCATTTGTTCAAGCTAAGACGGAAGAAATCCACAAAGTCAGTCCTTTCCTCGAGCCATACGCTCCTGCAACCGGCTAGATTCCCCCCATTGCAAACTACCTTCAACGGGGAGAACTTACATCAGACAGGGTGGAACGAGAGCAAATACGAAGAAGGGCAATCAGCTTTGTCCTATTTGGTGGCGCGGGTCAGCAAGAGGTCCTCTTCAAACAAGTCCTTGACGGAGTGCTCCTCTGATGCATTGATGGAGAAGAAACCACTTCCTTAATGAATGAAGTACATGCCGGAGCATGTGGAGCACATCAACTGGGGACCAAGCTTTCCCATCAGGTTCGAAGGCTTGGGTACTACTGGCCCACAGTGGCACGAGACTACGAGCGTTTTACCGCAAAATTCCACTCATGCCAGATTCATGCCAACTTCATACACCAACCCCTGAAGTTACTTCATTAATCCAAGTACTCTTGGCTGTTTTCCATCTGGGGGATGGATGTCGTGTGACCATATCCTCCTGCCACGGCCAAACAGCTGAAGTATATCCTCGCGGCAATTGACCTCTTTTCCAAATGGGCAGAATTCATACCCCTCAAATATGTTGGGGCAAGAAGTATTTTCAGCTTTGTGAAGACCAATATCATCAACAGATTTGGTGTCCCTCATACCATACTAGCGGAAAATGGAACCAACTTCTGCTCTACTGAATTGGAGAAACTATACTAAGAGTATGGTATCAAGGCTAGCCAATCATCCCGCAACCATGCAGCGGCCAACGAACAAATATAGGCTTTCACAAGACCATGTCTGACATTCTCCAGAAAATCAAGAAGTCATGGCCGGATAAACTCTTCCATGCGTTGTGGGATTATCGAACCACAATCTTCACTTCTACTCGGGCTACACCATACTCATTCGTGTACGGCACAGAGGCGGTCCTTCCCATTGAACTCTAACTTCCCTCACTCCGTTTTTCCCTCTGTGATCAATTATCTGATAATAAGTAGTCATAAAAGTGGCTAGGTGAATTGGAATAGCTAGACGAGAAGCGGTTTCACACTTTGCACCATCTGGAAGTATACCAGAACCGGATCTCACGAGCCTTCAACAAAAAGGTTTTTCTTCGGACTTTCTTGAAAGGTGAATTAGTGTTGGTCCTCCGAACCCCAATGATACCCGGAATGAAGCCTCTGAAGCTGGATCCCAATTGGGAGGGACAGTATGTTGTACACAAGGTCTACTCCAAGAGAGCATATACCCTAATCTCCATGGACGGGCAATTCACCAATTCTCCCACAAATATGAGATTCCTGAAGAAGTATTTCGCATGATAACTAAAGGTGTATGCCTCGTCTAAGCTACATGAAATTAATCTGCCAAGCACCCAACGGTCAAAACACTATGAACTTAAACTAAGAGTATTATGTCCTCACCACATGACATTAAACTGCATAGAGTTCATCCTTACTGAACGACATTAAACATCACAGAATCTAATAATACCCCTCGTCCGTACCACATGACGTTAAACTCTATGGCTTTCATCCTTACCGCACGATGTTAAAATGCACGGATTTCAGAGAACTATGTACGATTTGAATCCTACACTCGTAGGATGCGTAGTGATGCCAGGATCCCCCATCCTGGCCCAGCCTCTCCTAAATAAAAGTTAAAAATGACTTCTTCCCCCCCGTTTACGGACTAGACCTACACGGGGTGTATCCCTCATCCTCACCACATGATGTTAAACTACACGGACAAGAAGTTTTAACAATGCCCCTCTCCCCCCATGTATAGACCAGAGCTGCACGGGGTGTAATTATTTCAGAGAACTATGTATGGCTTGATTCCTGCACTCGCAGGATTCGTAGTGACGCCAGGGTTCCCCGTCCTGGCCCAGCCACCTCCAAATGAAATAAAATAAAAGTTAGACAATTTCCCCTTCCCCCGTGTACAAACAAGCCCTGCACGGGGTGTACTGCTTCTAGAGAACTACGTACAGCTTGATTCATGCCCTCACAGGATACGTAGTGATGCCAGGGTTCCTCGTCCTGGCCTATCACCCTGAATAAAAGATAAAAATTCCCTTTCCCCCATGTACAGACTAGACCATCACTGGGTGTACTCCTCGTCCCTACAACACGACGTAAAACTGCATGGATAAGAAGATTTAAAAAATGATCCCTCTTCCCTGTATATGGGCTAGACCTGCACGGGGTGTATTTTTGCGTCCTTGTTGCATGATGTTAAACTGCATGGACAATAATGTTAAAAATGCCCGCTTCCCCCGTGAACAGACCAGACCAGCATGGGTTGTATACTTCGTCCTCACCGCAAGACGTTAAACTGCACAGACTTCGTCCTCACCGCATGACGTTAAACTGCATGGACTTTGACGTGACCCACCCAAGATGCATGGCGAAACGAGATGGAGATAATCCTTTCACTTTTGGATGCATCCTCTCCATACATTAGACTCCACGACCCAGATAATTATGGATATTCATAACCACTCATGGCCAGCGGAAGTGAAAATTCATCGACTTGTGGACACCTTTGCGTGACTATGCATACCATTACCTCAACGGCTCTGCATATTGATATCCCCTGGACCATCTACCAAAGGAAAGATTTCCTCGGGCGACACTCTTCCTAGCTCTGTATGCCAACCGGCCTCAAAGCCCCCATATCACATCTCCTGGTCCAAAAATTTATGGAGTAGTGGTTAAATGCTCATTCCCCCTTTCACATCCGAATGTTTTTAGGGTACCCCTACCTGGCTAGCCTATGTGTCTGTCGGTGGTTCACATAGCGACCAGCGTCAACGAACATCAATCCATGACTAGGCTACTTTGACTCAACAGAAAATTTCAGTGAATATGTTTCTTGTATACTCAGACACCATTATCCCCACATGCCTAACTCTGCACTGTGAGCAATCTCGGATTTTCATAATCATTCATGGCCATCGGAAGTGGAATGTTATCGACCTGGGGACAACATTGTAGGACTATTCATACCATGCCCTCAGTGGCTCTGTATAATGATCTCCCCCGGCTCGTCCATCAATGGGAATATTTCCTTGGGCGGTACACTTCCTAGGTGCGTACGCTTACAGACATCAGAACCCCCACACCACACCTCCTGATCTGAGAAAACTCAAAGTTGCAGTTTACAACCTTCATCCCCCACCTTGTTCCAAGTATATCAGAATATGTTGACCATGTTATCCTTCGAGTAACTGCAGAAATAGTCACCCAATGGTCTGAGCTCTATGACCGCTAAACTAGGATTACCACTTCCTTACTGCATGACATTAAACGGAACGGAGTAAAGGAACTCCCCCGCGTGCAAAATAAATCAGTGCAGGGGTTCTTTAAGCTTTAACGGCAACCAGGGCCAAGTATGCCCAAAATGTTCAGACATTTCCTTCCCCGATGACAGACTTCGTCGCCCCGAAAATTACAGATCCTCATAATCATTCATGGGAATCAGCAGTGGAATGTCATTGACCTGGAGACACCTCTACATGACTATGCATACCATGCCCTCAGCAGCTCTGCATATTGATAGCCCCTGGCTTGTCTATCAAAGGCATGATTTCCCCGGGTGATACTCTTCCTAGCTACATACGCTTACCGGCCTTAGAGCCTCCATGACATCTCTCCTAATCCAAGAAGCCCCAAAACCATGATTTACACCATCAACCCTCCTCCACGTTTTGGACATGCTAGGATACTCGGGCCCAGTTACATTCTAATCAAGAACGGTCTCTTCAACTACGTCCCTACCACACGACATTAAAATGCACGGTCAATTGTCCTTGATGCATGACGTTAAACTGCACAGTATTGGCAAAGGAAAGGAAAATCCCCCCATCCTCACTGCATGACGTTAAACTACACGCCATCCTTTAATAATGCTCTCCATCTTTTCCCCATGATGCAAAACTGCACGGTCGAACCCGTCACAGTTTCAGTAAGGAATGGAGGCTTTTCTCTGTCCTTTAGTGCATGGGTCAGACCGGCACAAGCCACCGTCTCACACCCACATGAGAAGGGATAAAATCACCTGTTCTTAGGAAGTTCAGTCTAGATGTTTCCCCCGTATCTAGTCACCCTCTCATCATAAACAATACTCTGTACTCAGAAAAACCCGAACTCTCATAAGCCACCCCTGGTGGTCCCAAATCTCAACTTATCTAAAGTTGCTTGGCTATCGGGGGAATACAATCATTGACCTAAGGACACCTTTTCAGGACTATGCATACCATTCCCTCAGCGGCTCTGCATATTTATCACCCATGGCCCATCTACCAAAGGAAATATTTCCTGAGGTGATGCTTCTCTTCGTACGCCTCTTGGCCCATGATCCCCATGTCCATCATGGGATTCGAAAACCCTCTGAGGTTACAGTATACCAACCACTTTCACAATCCTGCCTGAATATGGTGGAACATCTCTGAAAAGATTACCAAGGACCAGGAGTAGTTGTTCCATTTTAAATGATGTCCTGGCTGCATGACTTTAAACTGCGCCAAGCTTCAACCATCCCTTACGCTAACTAAATGCGTAGGGAAGAGGTCTCCTGACCACGCTCATGATTAGTACAGATTTCCCAAAACCCTTTCAGATGTCACATTCAATTTCTGAGCCACCCCTGGTGGTTTTTTATAATTTTCCACGATACCCCTGGTGGTCCCAAATCTCAACTTCCCTGATGTTTCTTGGCTATCGGGGGAATACAATCATTAACCTAAGCACACCTTTTCATGACTATGCGTACCATGCCCTCAGTGTCTCTACATATTGATCGCCCCTGGCCTGTCTACCAAAGGAAATATTTCCTTAGGAAATCCTCTTCTTACCTATATATGCCGACATGGCTCTCATGCCTTGAGACATGCCATGCATGTCGTTAAAATTTAAACATGTCCCCCCACATGCGTCTGAAGGGTATTGATACATATTTTAATCAATCATACCCCATTGGGGCCCTTGCCCAACCATATTTTGTCAAATATGTTCGACCTAAAACATCAGTAATGATAGTCTTGATGGAAGGACTTTAAACCACCCAAGAACAGAGGCACAAAGCATGTTTGGCCGAAAACCCGAAAAGGGTGACCTAAGAAAAAGAAGGGCAACCCACAATCCAAGGACTAAAATTCTCCTCCGGGTTGGAGATCCCGATTCACTGACCAGCCATGCTAGTCGCTTACCATGGCATTGTGGGAAATGCTTTGATAGCAGCAGATTGCTCCTTCCTGTTAACGTCGTTCTCCATTCGGAGATACTGGAAGGTGATTCAACAGAGATCCGACAGTTGTGTCCCTCGGGGATGGCCTCCTGTTGACAGGTATCACAAACCAAGGAATAGTGACAGTAAATATCCATGCTTCAGGATTGTTGTCAAGGGATGGTACCAGAATCAAACCCATAGGCTGGAAGGCTGTTAGATAAAGGGTACTCCTGTTGTGACTTGGAGAGCCGGCCGGTAAGGAAGTAATATGGTGGGGAGTGGCAGATTCCATCCTGAATAGAGATGGAAATGTCCTTCAAGCGTTGATCGCCAATTGAGAGAGGCTCGAAAGCAGGCCCAAGCGCACGGTGAGGGGGAACCATATTTTCTCCCTCCATTATGAAGACCAGGCAAATAGTTAGCCTGGAATAATAAAATCTAGACAAAAATACCAGCTGAATGGCAAAGGCATCGAGAAGCATCCAAGAAATCCTCGAAGGATGGTTCGCGATGAATACATCCCACAGACCAGCCCTTCGAGAAAGTAGTTTACAACACTCTCGTCTGTGGAGCATTGGACGGAAAACCATGAAATAAGTTGCTCTGTGGAATTTCAATCCTATGTGGTTCAATTCAGAAGACTAAGAAATATTTAATGATTTCATTTTGCGGACCATTAACATCGCGGGGCAAGTTCCTCCGCAGCCCGTCGTGACTTACCTTTTAATTAATTAAGAGTAATGGTTCACAGTTGATAAATTGGTTCACGGGTGAAGGCGACCGTGAAGGAGGAATGGTTTCGCGGAAGTCGCAGTCGGTTCGTAGACAAAGAACTTTGTGAAGGAACAAGCACGCAGAGGCAAGGGAGCTCTGGTTTCGCAAAGAATCTGGTAAAAGAAAAATAAAGGGCCCCCATATTTATAGGCATGGTCCCCTACCGGGTCCACCTCTCAATCGCAAACCATCTATGTTTCAGGACCACTCTGCATTGTAACGGTCTCCTCTTCATTTCGATCAGACCCCATTCTGATGGGGGGCATTTGTAGGGTCCTAAAAAATATGCAAATGAGATTCTACCCAAATCCCCCAAATAATTGGGGAAGGGAATGGAGAAAATATAAATAAGGGACACAAGAAGGACCGGTCTACGGACCGGTCCCATGAAAACACGACGTGGCCAGGCTCCTTGAAGTACCCCCTCTGCGAACTGTCGTCGTTCACGAAATGGAGGCGGAGATCCTCTGCAGTCGCGAGGCAGGATGGGTGCCAATCCGGTTCACCATCATGAACTACCCCAACCACAGACCGCGTCGACTGGTTCAAGCCGCATTCTTTGTCGTTCGTGGAATGGAGGCGGAACCCTCTGTGGATGCGAAGCACTCCCTGAGTTCGGTTCATGAGGGGAGAAGCGCTTAGTATCCACTGAGAGTCGCGGATTGACCAAGTTAGCCATAAACCGGGTTTTCGGTCATGGGCCTCCGCAAAAGGTGTCGCGTGACCAAAGATACATCTCTTTCCCCACTCTATAAAATGAGACCGAGGGGGAAAGGAAAAGGAATTTTTTCGAATTCAGATGATTCGAAGATAGAGGAAGATGATTCAGAGAAGAGCGATCATATTCGAGTAGAAGGATTTTGAAGGAAGGCTTAGGATTTCGCAAACAACGATGTACCAGTTCACGAACCGGAGTAGGTATAAACCTTGGAACGAACTAATAAGGAACCGAAAATGCATATTAATTTGGTGAACCGCGAACATAAATGAACATAAAAAGAGAAGACCGCAAAACATAGCCCCTCTGCGGAAGCACTCCCCAAGGACCGGGGTGTTTATGCCTCTATTCTGATCCACCGCACCGCGTAGCACCCACTTACGTGGGCGAAGCCTCGACCGACAAACCCTCGATCGGCGCCGCCCTTGGCCGCTGCTACTTGCGTGGACCCCTTCACGTACCCCTCTAGTACGCGGGCCGAACCTGAAGCTGCGAACCACCCTGGTTCGCAGGATGCTCGCCAGACCGCGAACCACCCTGGTTCGCAGAATGCCCTTCAGTCCGTGGACCACCCTGGTTCGCCGACGGCTTCTCCATCCGCATAGGACCTTCCTACGCGAAGGGCTCCACCACTCCTTCATACGCATGGCCCGTCGGAGCCTTCAAAGTTCCCATTCTCCAATCTAGATGAAATCCTTCCATTCTGGCCCGATCCTCCATGACTCCCTCATTAGCCTTTTCATCGGCCCCGAGCCGAGGCCTCCACCAGAGCCACCGGATCTGCGTGGTGTAACCCTCAGGCGCATCAGCGCGCCATTTTGATTTCACATGCCTGTAGTAAGTAGAGGTGAAGGGGTTTCCCTGACCCTTGAATAGATTCCTGAAGCGTTCATGGGTTCACATTCCCACGGTAATGTGGAGTCTAAGCTCAGGAGTCCACTTTCTTCCCCTCCACTCGTTAAGGGCATCTCCGGGATAGTAAAATACCCATCGAAAGAAAGCCCTCATGCACTAAAAGAGAGTAGATGGGCACAGTATTTCCCCCTTTCCCTTTCCCGTTGTGCTTTGTCGCCGTGGGCATCCACCTAGGAGTATGCCCCAACCTTATGGGCTACTGCATGTGTAAGCCTCACTTCACTTCTCACTGAAACACCTTTCGCAACATGATCATATGGTCCCTGCTGCCTCTTGTTTCTCACACTGAGCATGACTCACGTGGGCTTAGAGTGAGCATAAACCAAGAAATCACCTTATGGGCCTCCTCAGAGTGTAAGCCCCAGTCCATCGCCATGGGATGCCTCAGAGCGTAAGCCCAAAGCCTATGCAAACTACGAGGACTTTGATCATTCCCTCTTAATTAGGGTACGTAGGAAGCCTCCAAGAGTTTCAAGCCTGATCACCATCAGAACCTCCGGTCCACATTCACATCAGTTCTCAGAAGCTCCTATGAGAACTACGAGGACTTTGATCCCTGCCTTCTAGGCAGGGTACGTAGGAAGCCTCCAAGAGGTTCAAGCCCACCACCCGGTTGTTCTGACAACCTTCACATCGGTTTGCCTTCGTCCCGCATGACGATAAAGTTCACATTCAAACTACATGGACTTTGATCCATGTCCCCTAGGTAGGGTACGTAGGAATCCTCCCTAAGGTTCAATACCAAAAACCGGTCGATCCGACTATCCTCACGTTGTCTCACTGCACCGCTACTTGTGTCACCTCAGTGAGTCCAGACTCCTTGGGGTCATTAACCCAATGAGGGATAGTAATCCTCAGGAATAAATGATCTCGAATCCCTACGTTTAGCTGACCATTGCCAACCAGGAAAAATCTGTCGATACTATGATTGGCTATAAACCAAAGATTTGTGAACATATTAATACGTCTTAAATCTATAAGAGAGTCCTGGAACATGCAATAATTTCCCCCCAAAAGGGTGTGATGATCTCGACTTCCCATCCTCTCGACCATTGTGAGTTCCTATGCCTCACTGGCCAAACCACCCAGTGGACGTCTGCCTTTGCAAAGCAGGTCCACGTATTGTTGTATATGGAACCGTTGGGCGTTTCGAAATGAATACCGGTCTACCCGACTTTAGCAATCGAGTGGGGCTCAGCCATCTGTTAGATCGACAGTTGGGCGCGTTGGTCCTCTATCTCCCCGTCGGGAAATGGATCGAAACAATTTTTTATCAAATAAAATTTCTAAAATAGGAGAAAATTAATTATAATTCCTTCGCATAAAAATAAGTCAAATTCAATTATAAAGAAAATGTATTTTGGAAACAACATTGGACTTTACAAAAAATTATGTGCTTATTCCATAAGACTCAATCAATAATTTCTTATTGATTATGAAACATACATATATATTCCAAATTTTGGTAATACAATTCATTTCGACAAATTTAGCAGTAAATATATAATAATCATATTTTTATAATACTATTTCATTATTTAATCTCACTCGGGTGTGTATATTATGACATCGAACATAGACTTAATCTAATATATAGAGGTTGTAAAACCCCCACCACCTAGTTTATATATTAAATACTTGGAATTTAAAATCTTAATTAGTAATGAAATGTTTTTAATTTGAAATTATATTTTTTGAAAACCAAAATTGTAAAAAAGTGTTAATAAAACATCCTCTTGGAAAAAGGGATAGGGAATCACAGAGGAAATTTGTAATAACACATAAATAGATTTCCAAATAGGAAAACATTTGGGGGAAGTTAAAATATGGACACATATCATAAAAAATTAATGTCCAAATTATGATGTTGAGTCATAGAGACAATTTATCATAAGAAAATGAATTATCATTAGAAAATTAGTGACCCAAAAATCCAAAATCAATGATGATTCACAAATAAAATCACTCATTAGAAATTATGGAAATTGGATACCATTTTTGTTTCAATATTACTGTCCTATATTTAATAATTTCCATTACTACAAATTATGATTATGAATATTTAATTCATAAATCAATATATTCTACTAATAACTAACCGGGAGGTATATAAAAGTATAAAAAGTTGTTCTTTTTGTGTTTACTATTACTAAAATTTCTATCACATCATAAGATAATACCCAAATTGAATGAACCTTCATATTAATAAATAACACATTTGAAACTAAAATTTACATAATTACACTATTGGATCCACTGAAATCATTCGATAAAAAATATCTATGTACCCCAATAATCTAAAACGACAAAAAAAAATTTAATTTTAATATAAAATTTTGTCTAATACCATTTAACCTTCCTCCCAAAAAATTTTAATATTATTCTTCCTAAATGATTTTTTTTTGTTGACATAAAGGGAAACATATTCCTAAAAAAATAAAACCTATCAAAAAATTTCATTATTCATGTTAAAATCATATTATATAAAACTATAAAAGGTGTTCCAATTCCTTTTAACTTATGATCGACTATAAAATTATAAAACCATCTTTGTATCCAAAACCGTTGAGTTAATATCACATGAGAACAACAAAATCTCAAAAAATTATCTAAACACCCTTTTTATTCCATCAATAACATCTCTAAACCCATACTCCAAGATTAGATGCTAAAATATAATGATTCAATTTATGTATTTGATTTCAATAAATGAGACCCAAAATTATAGCAACCCAATCCTCACATACTTGTATATTAATTTATTTTATATGAATATTCAACACATTACAGAATTACATGATTGTGTACTGTAATATTTTTTTGTATTTGGAAACTTGTAACTTAATCATCAAACAAGGTGAATGATCTTCAATGTTTCCATTAATGATGTTCCGATTTTTTACTCCTATATAAAACTTTTCTTCATAACCTATGGAAAGGAAGCATACAAATGGGTGAGCGCAGATGCCTCGTAATGGTAAAAAATGGAGATATGTATGCATAATATGGATATAAGTGTACAGGAACATGAGAATAAAATTTTAAAACTATAAATAAAAAAGAAATAAACATAATCCAGAGTCTAGGAAAAAATATTGGAATTTTATAAGACATGAATCGTGTGAAAATCTAATAACCTAATCCATGAGAGAATAACATTGGCATAAAACCTATATTTTTGGCATAAAAATTATATTATGACACTGTGAACATGTATAAATTGAAATAGTTTCCCTCGTTCTGTTGAGGACTAGAAATCATACCCCTGCATGAACTTATGGACATGAAATCAGGTCCATGCATATCATTATGCACCCAAAATACGGATCCACACATAACATTGTGAACATGTAATCTAGTTCATGCATAAAATTTTGAATATGTAATATGGATAACACATATCATTGTGAACATGCACTCAGGCTCCGCCATAATATATTTAACAGTTAATTAGGTTCATGAATAATATTGTGACAATTAAACAATTTTCCATCAATAACACTATGAACATGTAACAGGTTCACCCATAACTTATATAATCATGAGTAATCAATCACTACCCAAAGCTTTAGAAGGAAATATAGGTCCCAACCATCATAAATTGAAGTCATACATATGTGTGAAAAAAAGATCACCAATATTTATCATATCATAACCCATGAAATGAAAGGGGTATCATAAACATTAATTATATCATAACCTATGTAAAATATATACAATTTATAATCATTTCATTATATCATAACCCGTGAAAAGAAGTAGTAATCCCTTACATTTTATAATGGTATAGCTGGTGGAAGAGAAATGGCTTTTATAAACAAACTATCATTAATGGAAATTTTTTCATGATGTTTATGAATTAATCTCTACAAATGATTATATTATAACAATAAAAATGTACCATGTTGGTAAGATTAATTCATAAACATCATGAATAAATAAAATAAAATGCAACAAAAATTTGTAGGATGATGGAAAAAACATAATATTACATGTAAATGGGAATTTATATACACCTCGTTGAATAATAATGGGGTATAACATATCGCACACCTATAAGAAGGTAAATTGAGGCCAAGCCCCCTTACCAATTTTTTAAAATTTTGATCATAAACACCATGGATGAGATATAAAATAATTGATATGTAAATCCAAATAATTATTATTATAAGATTCATCAAATAAAAAAATAGGTATTATAATATCCACATGCATGAAATAGGTGGTGAACATGGATTGTTTCTGATAGAAAAAATAAAACTAAGTAAAAAATCTCCTACAAAATGAGCAAATTTTGAATTGTGAGATTTTTGATTGAATAAAATCAATTTAAAATTATAATAACATGTAATAAATTAAATTTATGATATAAAATTTCATAAGGTATTTTATATAACAAAAAAAAGAAACAAGATGTGAATATTGAATAAGTGTCACAGATATAAATGTGAGACTCGAAATGTCATTACCTTATGTCTTGACTTCCTACCCACACATTCAAACATCCAATATAATAAATTTAATTTTTTCATAAATATAAAACAGAACCATAATCCTATATATAATAGCATACATTATTTTATTCATTTGTTATATCACCAGTTTATTACCAATTCAATGTTAAAGGTACATATCAGGTAATAACCGCTATGTTTTTCATACAATATCTTATTTATTATATTTTTAGTTCACTTACGTTAATAAAGATATAATTATCTCAAGAATGATAAAAATGAAATAAATATCCTAAATATTAATTATATATGTAGATATAATGATCTCAAAAATATATAAATAGGAAATTAATCCCACAATTCATGGATATGGTAGACCGTACGTGAGCGTGAACAAAATTTTCATTTTCTTATATGATTGAATGAAAGAAATTTATATGATATATTATTAGTAAAAAGTAGTTTTTATGTGAAATATATTATATATGATTATTAAAATCAATATTAATTAATTCTTTGTATAGAGTTAATAAATCAAATTTCTTTGTGAGGTGGTAGTCCATCGTACAAACGAACGATGTAATATTATTCCAAAAAAATGGAAGGTATGAAGTTTGTGTTATATAATAGTTAATTAAAATAAGAAATAAATCATTAATATCTAATATAACCTTTATAAATATTATTTCCACCATTGTTATCCACCTTGAGCGGTGGTTATGGAAGAATGAACAACATCAATTTGTGATGCGATAGTCCTCTCTACAAATCAACGATGGTTTTGTTACCCATTTCAGGAGTGTGTGTTATGTTTTAGGTAGTAAATTATTTATAACCATGTCTATTTATATTTAGGATACTTTTTTCATTTTATAATCACTATATAATAATTATTTATGGGGTGGATAAGGAAACTAAACAAAAAGGCATGTTGATGAATGTTACCTCTTCTTCAGGTAACTCCTTTGGGTTTACGCCGATAGACTTACTTGGTTAGATTTATGACCATATTGAGGCTTAAAAATATAGATAATGGAATTTAAGAATATATTGTAAATTTTATTTCCAGATATAATGGTCTTGAGATGTTTGAGTAATGGAAAATAGGTTATGTCCTTTTATAAGTGGGGGAGCGGACACACATGGCATTTTGGAAACTAAGGTTTTGTATACCCAAGATTTTACATAACAAAAGGCATAAATAATGCACCAAATTAAATAAATAAATTTTTATGGAATAAATATTTCCAAAAAAGGGGTATTGTATAAGTTTCAAGGTCAGCTATCTCTTAATATTGATGTTTTATCCCTCGGTAAACACTTTTTTCTCTTAATCACAGTGATTAATTTTAACAGTTTTCAAATATCACTTTGTTAAAAAAATTAATTTTAACTTATTAGAAATTATAAATTATGTTATTTAAAACATTTAATTCATATCTACAAATTTTGTAACACAAAATTGAAAAAAAAATTAATTTAAAATTAATTCTACAGACGGGATGAAACGACCTATCTTGGTTGGAAAATATTCAAGGGTGTAAAATATTTTTATATCCAATATTAGATTTAAATTTATTTAAATGGAATAAATTGTATTAGTTAATGTATAATTAAAATAATTATACATTAAATTTAATTTAAAATGTAATTTAACTATATAAATTGTATAAATGAAAAGAGTGTTTTAAATTTAAATTAAGTATTTTTCGTTATTCCTGAAAAAAATAAAAATCTAAAAAACTACAAACAATTCACCCTAAGAAAATTATGAAGTTAATATTTCTAAAATCTGGTTTATTTTATCATAAAAATTTTATAAAAGTGTTTAAACTTATTCTTAAAATATGTGTATCATTAAAAGGCATCAAAACTGGCTTTAGAAAAATGCAACTTTATTGTGTGAAATTAAACATTTTCTTATATTATTTATATAAAATCTACTAGATGAATTTCAAAAAAAAATATGAAATATATAATATATAAATTTAAATAATAACATTCACTAAAATTAGTTTAATTAATCTTTTAAATTAAATAATGTTTGGTAAAAATAGTTTTATAGAAATTTATTTCTTTTATTTCAAAAAGGGTTTTATTTTCATTTATAGATAATTGGTCAACAAATTATTCATCTTATATTTATATGTGTAAGCCATATTTTCATAATTTAAATAACATATGTCAACCCATCATTCTAATGGATAATTGATGGCTATAAAAATATTTTTATCAGTTGACCTGTTTTCTTTAAACTCATTGTTATGTGTATTGCATGCTAAGATTAATGTTTCATATTCCAAAAGAAAAACTCAATATTTTGTGTAGTGGAAGATGAATTTTTTTTCATGTAAATAAATAGTAACATGGTCTAGTGTGAAATTTAATCCATCTAATATTTTTGATTTATTGGAATAAATAATTCATAAAAACTTGTTGTGTTATATTATACCCCCTTAAAATGAATTTATCCCTCAAAATTCATCTGGGTCATCAATGTTTAAATACATTAATTTTTCATCCATATAAACCCAGATTATAGTGAATACTAAATAGTCCATTAAATATGTAAATTTTTGAACATATTGGATATCTAAATAACTTATAACTAGGTTCCCACATATGATTAGATAGGTGTAATGTGAAGCTAGGACATTAAAGAAAAGAATAAATTAATTATAGTGATTGATTGAGTTCGTTGATCACAGGAAATTTAATGTTACATGGAAAATTATAGGGATGAAAGCTGTAAATATTTTATTATTGAAAACACCATTGTTTCGTCATAAATTAAGGTACTAGGATAACATTTTTGTTTCAGGATCCTCCTCCCAAAGTTAAATAATTTTCATGAGAAGATATTCTTACATGATTTCATCCCATTTCATAAGCACAATCTCACCATATAGTTGTGCATGGATCAATTTCCACATCATCTATTACTACAATAATGCAAGGTAAATTTTTATGTAGGAACCACTAAATGGCCATATGATAAATATATTGAATGATAAGTCAATATATCTATCTTTGTTTAGTAATATAACAAAAAGGATATCAATGGATATTCAATATGTGTAAATATTCATATTGTGATTTAATAAATTAATATCTAAAGTCTCTTCTAAAGTTTAACATTATCCATTCTATAATGGGTTAAGTATATGAAACTTCAAAAATATAATTCACCCTTTATTCTTTAAATATTATCTTGTTTTATAACAAAAAAAATCATTGGAAACATGTGTTCATCCTTGATCTGATAGAATATAAAATTTCATTATTCCATAATCCATGTATATAATATAATCACATGAAATTTAACTAATGGATGAATAATAAGAATTTCATTGGGTACATTCATACAAAATAAAACATGAAATTCCCAACTAAGGAACGGAGGATAATTATTCCCTAATTATCATGGTTCACGTCATCCATCATGATAGCAGGAGAATTAATTTTTCCTTTTTCTTTACCGGTTTCTATGGATTATAAACCATATTAGTCCTTATATTGGGGAACTTGTTATCATAATTCCAAAACTCATTAAAATTAAAAAATGAAATTCTGGTTGGTGCATTAGTTGTTGTTCTCTTCTCCTCCATTACATTATCTATCCCATTAACCATATTTCAACATTCACAGAATTTATGACCTTATTTACAAAATTTAAATAACCTCCCCAAACCATTCAATAAATTCCATCTATGTTTCCACCCACACTCTGAGAATGAAGTAAATCTCATCTTCTTCTCACTATGGTCCTTATATTTTCATCTGAAATTCACCTTTCTTTTCTCTTCAAAACCATGAAATTGATGGGATACTCTAATAACCATCTATGTAATAAGAATATAATGAAGTTACTTATTGAAAAATAAGTTTCATAACTCATCTCAATCCATTAATTAAATTTTATCATATTGAATTATATTTTTGATAAAGGTCCACAACTGATCCTCTTCACCTCCCAAATGAATGAAGGTCAAAATAACTTTTTCATATTCAGAAAAATAGAGAACGAAAAATATATTTTAAATGGTACATATCCATTTATCAGTGACTAGCTAATCAGTTGTTCAACTAAAATAAGTTAGAGGTTTAATTATAAATGATTCATTTAAAACAAATTTCCACTTTAGATAATTCATAAACTCAACATTATTAATGGCTCGATAAGGTTGTGTGTTCATATAAATGATGTTTTTCATTTCATCATCCAAAAAATCAGATTCTAAGGTGTACAAACAATGAATTTTACATTGTATTCATCAATAACATGGTATATTCAGGTTCCATAAATTGAATAAAACCATAATCATATTTTGAGAAACACTAATTATAGTGGGGAACCACATAACCATGTTAAATTACATTTAGTATTTCTATGTCATAACACCAATTTTTTGAAACAATTAAACCTTATGTTATTGAAAGGTTATTCATAGTCATATTATATTTAAATATTTTTATGATGTTTCCTAAATAATTTTTGAATTTCCAAAGCATAAACCATAAGGGTACAACACAAGGCATGTTGAATTGCCCATTTCCATGAACCAGTTCCAGATCGAGTCTATCTAAATAGTTTTTTCCATGGTTTTAACCCTAATGTACTTCTAGGTCAGAGTTAAATTCGTGTGTAGTATCTAAATAGGTATTTAATTTCATGGAAACCAATCTTTTAATACTTTACCAAAATTCCATGACATTTTATTAAAATTAACTTATACTTATACTTATCGTTAGAGACAGCCCTAGGCATGTACTTAGAAAATCCATTGGGACCTCACTAAAGTTCTCTCGTCCTAATTTCTAAATGTTTATTAAACCTTTACATTAATATCAACTATAGAAACCCAGACATATTATACATAGATATTATATATTTTCAGATGAATATTCAGCACATTCCAAAATTAGATTCCCAAGGACAGTAAAAGTTAAGTGTCATTAGAAACATCTAACATAGTGAATGATCTTAAATTCTTCCAAAAAACATCATCCAATTTAGTAATCTTACATAAAAACATTAATCACAACCTTGGGAAAGGAAACATAAACAAGGTTGAGATCATATTAATAGTAAGGGTACAGAAGGTAGATATGTAAGAATAACATGGATATAATTATATAATAATATTTTCATAACATTTTAAAACATTACCTTGCAAATCAAAGTTCATAATCATCCATCATGGAAAGACGATTGGATGTTCTTAAGACAAGTATTCTATTATAATAAAAAATCATGAATAATTAGATAACAACATTTGCATAAGTCATATATTTTTGGCATAAAAATCACATTATAACGTTATGAACATTTATTAATATAAACAGGTTCACTCATTAAATTCAAGAGATGTAGTCATACACTAACATAAAATAATTAGCACGAAACCAAGTCGACAGATAACATTATTGAATTGAAATAATTGTCCAAACCTAATATTTTAAACATGTAACCATTTCCCCACAAAATTGTGTGAACATGTAATCAGGGTCACACATAAAATAGGGAACAGGTAACTATGTTCATGCATAACATTGTGAACATGTAATTAGGTTTATGCATAACATTATGTACTTGAAATTAAAATACATGAATATAAATGTGAATATGTTATTAGCTTCCGCTATAACATATATAATCATGATTTATCCATCATTATCCAATTAATTATAGCGATATATAGGTCCCACCAGTCACAAAAGGAAATGATAAATATATGGTCTAAAATATAATTAATTTTCATACTATAATAACCCATTAAAATGAAATTGTTATCATAAAAATTTATTTATATATTATCCAGTGTAAAATATTTAGGGTTTTTAATAATTCCATCATTGCATAACCCATAAAAATAAGTGGGGTTCATAATCATTATAACATTGTATTACACATTGATGAGAAACGAGTTTCCTAAAAATAATGTCAAATTTAGAATTAACCTTTAAACGAATGAATAAAAAAACATCCTTAGGTCATACCCTAGTAAATAATACACTATATAAAATTATGGCATCTCAGTTGGTGAAGGATTTTGAAACATCACTTGGAGCATTTCTTAAGGAAAATAACCTTTCATTGAAAGTAACATTTTTAAAAATAAAAAAATCAAATCTATTTCTTTGAAATCCACTTTGAAAACATATAATTTAATATTTTAAAATAATATGAATAGTGTCTTGAGTAAAACATCATTTCTGCATAGTAAAATACTTTTTTAAATCATAAATCATTTTGAAAATAATTTTTTTGGAAAATAACCTTCAAAACATATAATGGAATCTTTCAAAACAAGTTTAGACACCTTTTAAAAACAGAACATATTTTTAAAATCATTTTCATGGAAAATAAGATTAAATTATCAATAAAAGGCGTTTTTGAAATAATTTTTAGAAAAAATGGATCTTTAATAAAACATATTCCCACTCGATGATAAAAATATGGTCGGAGTTTCATAAAATCGTGTTCTTAATTATATTAAAAACCAAATAAAGGGAAAATGTTACAATTAATTGAATATTTCATGAATAACTATAGTTTAATAAAGTTTATATGAATTCCTGGTATATGGAACATACAATTTCATAAATGGATGTTTAACCATAACAATCTCGATAAACGATGATACTGTATCGATAAACCTGCACCACATTGGTAACATTAAATAATAAAACCCATCAAGTAATCAGATAAAATGAAACATAAAATATTGTGAGGATGAATATAATTGTATTACATGTATAATGTGATGTATATATATCTCACAAAATAATATAGGATTGTAACATAACATACATATCAAATAATGAAAATTTATACCAAAATCACCATACTAATTTGTTAACTTTCGAATGTAAACCCTATTAAAGGGAGATATTATAGTAGATATGTAATGTCAATAATTCTTAGAATAATAATCATAAAATAAATCCATGGTAATTATACACATCACACACAAGATAAAGGTGGTGAACATGGATTGTGTCTCATGGAAAATAAAAGTGAAACTGAAATCCACTAATGTTTCAGTCACTGGTGAATCATGAGATCCATGAAATAATAACATATATTGAAAGTATTATTATAATGAAATAAATTAAATTCATTTTATAACAATTCATAGTCTAGTATATACACTACAAAAAATAAACAAGTGGTGAATATGGTATAATTCTCACAATAATAAAATTTAAGTTAGAGATCCCCTTATCATAAGTCTTTACTTCATTTATACAGATTCAAAAATCCAATATAATAAATATAAATTTATTGAAAATAAACCACATAAACAAATTGATATATATAATACAATATATTATTTTATTGTAACATTATATTTCGTTTTTATATACAGTTCCATGTCAATGTTACTTTTCAGGTAATAACCTCATTTTTTTTATATAAGAAATGATTCAATATAATTTTTCCCTTACATTAATCATGATTAAATCAAAAAATAAAAAATTATAAAAACACTACCAATTATTCACCCTAATATAATTTCCTCATTTCTATTTGAAAAATTACGTTCATTTTTTCATATAATTTTTATAATTGTGTCGAAATTTATTTTTAAAATAATCTTGAAATGGTGGGACAAATTTTTTTTGAAAAATAATGATTTTATGCATAAAATTGTAATTTTTTTCTCCTTATTCATATTATTTCTATATAATGAATGTGAAAAATATTATTGAATATATAATATATGTATTTCACTAATATCATTCACTAAAAGTGGTTTAATTATTTTACTAAGGTAAAAGGTTTTTTATAAAAGTAGTTTTCCAGAAAATGATTTCCTATATTTTTAAAAGAATTTTATTTTAATTTCAAGATAATTGGTCACAAAATTTTAAAAATTATAAACATTTTTAAGATATATTTTCCCAATTTAGTCATTCCCTTTAATCCTCACCATTTCACCAGCTAGGTGGTGAATATAATAATATTTGAATAATGCGACACATTTATTATAAACTCATTGTTGCATGTAATACTGGGTATGATTTTTTTACATGTACTGTAATATAAAATTAGTGTTTCATGTAGAACATTATTAACTCGATGATTCATATAAAGAATGTTTAACTTAGTGTTCCTTCCAATGCAAGTAATCAAAGTATTTTAATTTATTTGAAAAAAAATCATAAAAACTATGGGTCTTACAAATATTATCAATGAAAACATGTAATATAATACTAAAATATTAGATATCATAAAAACCAAAGGAATATACAAGTTTATGTATTTAAATAATTAGTATAATTTCATTCTTCGTCAAAAATTCCACACTGTAAACTTTTTCACTAGAAAAAATGTTCATTACAAAGACATGATTGTTTCATTCAATGTAACTTCTTTATTTAGTTCACTAATTTTGTAAATGTATCCATTCATCCATATTATCATGGAAAAATAATTTAAAACATTATTATATTAAATATAAAAGGTCTTGAATAGGACATAAAGGTAAAAAATCAATAAGTCTAGTGAAAAACATGAAAAAATAAAATATTTACCTTTTCCATGTTACTATTTAAATATATAAACTATTTAATACCCAAATTGAAAATATATTTTATCTTAATGAAAAAATAAAAAATATATATTGAAAATAGGATCCCTTTTAGAAAACATAGGGAATCACATTTGTGACATTTGTTCACTAGTGTGAGAAGTAATCAGATCCCAATTAAATCTAAATAAGAAACCACATAGGTTAACCCAATACTTCTTGGGTTTCACAATAAGTAACAACAAAAAATTATTTAAAGTTATATATTAGTTTGTCCCAGATAATTTGTTTTATCATACCCACCTATTTTTATAATTTGTAGCAGCCTCATCCTTTCATATAAGATGTATGGAACTCACTCATTCATATAAGTGGTATTGGGTTCAAAAATTTCTAAAAACAGTACAAGTCTCACCCATAATAATATATAGTTGTCAATTAATATATAATTAATAAAATAATTTAAACTTCACCTTTACTTTATAAAACATTTTAAAAGTATTTTTAATTTTAATGGATGATAATTTTTAATATCAAGATACTCTTTCCTAAAAAAAACCAATTTTCCAAACCTAAATACCCAATTACAAGGAGATAAGGTTTTTTCTTTGAAGAATATATGGATGATTATAATGGAATTAAAACATAAAATAATTTTTATTTCATTAAATAAATTTAATAATAACATATATGTTCAAATAAAACAGTCATTTTTTCCTTTTTAATAAAAGATAAAATTTTCCTATTAAAATATGTAAAAGAATTTCATTTGAAATAAGTTGAGAAAAATTAAAGGGAGAAATTAATTTTCCATCATATTTAACTTATATTATTATAAATAAATTCATAAAATAGTTTTACAAATATCGTTGTGGAAGAAAAAGATTCAAAATATAAATCATTATTAAATTTTAAATGAGGATTCAAGTCAAAGTGTCCATTTCCTAGAGTCTAACTCATTACATTTGATATTTATAATCCTGAATAATAAACTTATATTAATTTTTTTATTTCTTGATAACATTTTTCAAAAATATTATTACTTATATATTATTTATTTCCATGTTATGTCAAATTACATAATAATTTTATTTCATATTGTTCATTTTGATGATATTCAGATCATATGTAAAAATGTCATTGTTGGGTTTAATAAGGTCAAATTGGTAATTATAACTACATATAAATAATAATAATCTTGAAATAATAATTATTATTCTAATTTGAAGACAATATTATAACCATCCATGAATGGAATATATGAAAAATGAACCATATCTCATGATGGATGTGGTAATCAACATATATGTATGAAGGTATTTTTCATTTTCCACTAGAAGGAAAGAGAATAATTAGAAAGTATATTATCATTATATAATTATATTAATCTCATCAATATCTTATATATGAACTAAATCGAACATCATTAATAACTCCGATAGGTGGTAGTGGAAAATGAAATTCATCGGTTCGCAAGATGGTAGTCTGTTATAAAAATAAACTATGGTTTTCTTTTACATTTTATGAATTAGCATATGTTTTAAGGTTAATAAATTTATATAATAACATCTCATTATATTTTAGATACTTTTTTGTTATATCACATTGGTTATAGGGGTTTTGATGGATGTAGAAAAAGAAATAAAAATAAATCATTCTCTTAAAATCTATACATATTCCATTGAAATCATTCTTCTCATTGTGCCTTAAATTCTCTATGTTTGGTATTCATCAAAAAATAAGGTCTACAGAACATGGTCATTAATTTTATAAAGTGATTTGGTATATTATATTATGAACTAGAGTGCTAAAAATGTGTGAGGTAGATATAGGAGGAGGGTTAATTTTATAAGTTAAGGGAGGGTAACACTTTGAAATATATATAGTATTAAATTAAAATAAGAAAAATTTATTTATAAATTGACCTTAAATTGTTATAAAAAGTATATAATATGTGTATAATTAAAAATAATAGCATTCAAAAAAATTTGGACATTATTAGTGATGATTTCATCACTTTGCCTTTCTGTCAACCCAAATGTTAACCATTTTGAGGATTACTAAGATATAAATATTTTTTAAACTATTAATGAAAATAATGTCTCCATAAAAGGATTGGTGAGAAATGAATGGAACATGGTTGATATATTCCATGGCATACCATTCAATTTTCGAACTATATTATTCTTATGTATTTTATATAATTTTAAAAAATATGGTTCATTATAAAGTATCATTTATATCATCTTACGAAATGTGAAACTTTTCTGACTATAAAATAATAATGAGTGGTATGGTGTTCTAATATAAAATATTTGAACATAAATTATACATTACTATTAAATTCATAAAAATTTCACATGATAAGTCATCCAAAAAATATTACTTCTCTGGTTTGTAATATCATTTGATTTAATTTTTATCTACTTTCATATGCACTTTTTAAGAATTGTATAAGTTTTTCACAAAATAAGATATTAAAATCAATTAGAAATAAATTAACATAAAAATTATAATTTCAAAATTCTCCTTATAATATTTAATATTCTTGCAAAATTTATTTTCATAACTATATGAACATATAATATAAATTTAATTGAATGAGAGTGTAATTTTGTATTTTTTGTTAAATAAATTAATATATAATACAATTTCAAAGAAAAAATAGAATAATAATTCCATAAAATATGATAATGTATATGTATGGTCCAACAGAAATAACTAAATTTATTAAAATATTTTTTAGAGTTATTTTCAGTCCATATCTTATAATTGTTTACCCTAAATTACGCAACATACCCTTATCTATGTGGTGAATAAATATCAAAGATAATATGTATAATAAACAAAAATAGAAAGGAAATATTTACCAAATTTGGACCAGCTAAATAAAAAAAATTTAATCTATTTTTTAAGATTCATTTTGTATTTGTCGATGAAATTAGTTTAATATAAGAACTCTAAATGCAATAAAAAACCTTTTCTATAATATCCATTTTTACGCCAAAAAGTGAACTTATAAAACAAATAGTTATAATGATTATTAATATATAATTAATTATATTATTTATTGTTTAAAGTTTATTATGTTAGTTTATGATTAAATAGAGTGAATATTAGGTAAATTAAAAGGAATATTTTTGACTATTTTACAAAAACAGGTATTTTTAACTATTCACTAGAGAAATTGTTTCCAAAACAAATATCAACATGTCACCCTAAGATAATATTAATATAATGATTTAAAAATGATATTTTTTATCAAAATAAATTTATAAAATTATATAAGATTAATCTTAATGTTTTCTCACAAAACAGAATAAGTGTTGTTTTTGAAGAAAATATATTTTTGAAATGCAACATGAAAGTACAAAAAAAATGAGTTATTATCTCCTAAAAATTAATCTATAAATTTTTAGTTATTATGAAAATTATATATATATATATATATTTTTTAGTTTTTTTAATCCTATTCATACCTTCCCATCTACCGACTAGGTTATAACTGCAAAATTCACATAAAAATATTTCATTATTAATTTAAGTTTTGTATTTTGTGTCCTATAAACTACCAAAAATTATATTCTTTTAAAATATTAGTATTTTGAAAATATAGATATAGATATTTATGAATTATTTATATAATATAAAAAATATCCATTATGTTAATTTTATACCATATAATATTCTTAAACAGAATTATAGATAAAGTTATGTTGATGATATTGGTTTTATTGGATGATGATTTTTTTTAGATATGATCCGAAGAAAATATTATTATTCGAAGGTATTTTTTTAAAAACCCGTAGACTCAATTATAAAAATATACATGCATGTTATCATACATATATATAACATCATTGAGTTGATTCAGATAGATTATAGTTTAAAATAATTTTCACTTAAATATAGAATTTGGTGAATCAGGATAAAGGGATAATTTAATGAATTATAAATAAGAATATAAAAAACCATTATGAATTGTATGTATTACTCTTCATTAAAATATATATTTTAAATTTTTTTTATTATTTATAAAATGGTATAGAAAATTATTTGTCAAACTGTTGAAAAACTAATGATATGTTTTTAAAATATCCACGAGATTTGAAACCATGGAATTCGTTGATTCTTCACACCAACATTTCTATTTTAAATACTAGAATTATTTTTTTAAAATTGAATATTGATGTATATGTTATATTATTAAATATATGTAAAATATATACCACATGGACTTAATACCTTTCAATCTGACTTCAAGGTGTATATTCTATAAATTTCCTCAGGATTTTTAATTATCATCTTATGAAACAAAATGACTCCAAATGAATTATAAGTATACCTCTTCCACTTTAAAAATAATTGAAAACGTCTTGGGAAATGGTATAGATACATATGATTCATTTAAATAGATAAATATCCAAACTGTATGTCTCTGTAATATTGATGATTTGTGGTTCGTTGATATCGGAAAACTTCTCTTATCAAAAAATTGACACTAGTTAGGCATGTGACATTTGTAAAATTTAAATTTATTATAGCGGTTAATCATATAATAAAATTTTTGGATTCATGTTTAATCATTATATTTGATGTTTCATCTCATAGATATTAGTTAACCTTGTTACAATTTGATGTTAACCAATAGTTAGGGCCACCAACCAAATTGTTATCTTGTTTATAAATTATTCCACAATTATTATATTTTGATGTGCCACTATGTAATAAGTATTAGATTATGTTTTCCATGAAATTAGTTAAAATCTCATCATATGTATTTTTCACTCAAAAAATAACAATGGGTCATGTTTTTAAACTAAATTATTTTTAATATCGATGTTTATATATTAATCATGATCTTATGCACATTAAAAATAATTTATGTGAAAATTTGGTTCATCAAATTTTAAATGAACTATGAAACTTTAATGATAATCTTGATGACCATAAGGCCTTTGAATAATTTTATATAAATCAAGATCCATGGGAAAATGATACTTGAATGTTTAGTATATTAATTTTTCATTAATCAATCTTTAAAAATATGTTTTCATATCAATACTGAAAAATGTTAAAGTATATAATAGATATTCAAATAACATAAACTGTAACTAAATAAAATAATATTAGTTTTTATTTACTTCATAACATCCTTAAAATATATTTTATTGAAACAATTAATCCATAATATGTTTGGAAAACATTATGAATTATTTAAAATTATATTTTTTTATTTATAGATGATATTTCCCCAAATATTTTTCATTGTGATTATTCATCTTATAGTGCATTTGAAAAAAAATTAAATTTTTAGGGCCCAACAATTATCAATGGATGTATCTAATAGATAGTTATTTCTAAATAACTTTATTATTATTAATATATAAAAATTTTCAAGCAAATATCATATGTGTTTTATTTGTCTAAATTACTTTTCTCATATAGTATTTTGTTCAATTGAAGTATTTTATAAGAAAAAATATAAACCAAAAGTCTTTATTTTAAAATTAAATATTTCAAAAGTGTTCTACAACGTTTTATAAAGTTATTTAGATTATATTTAGACATGTTTCAATAAATATTGTCATTTTTTTATAAAAGAAATCAATTTGTATCATTTTGTAATTATAAAAGTTTTTTACAATTAGGTTATCATGTTGTGAAAATATCACCATTTAATTAGATATTAACAAGAATTATTACAATTATTTATATATTTTATACACAAGAGTAATCTTTTATATATTTTCATTGAATAAATTAAAATAAAAAAAGAAATTAAAATCTAACCACTAAATGAGAATGAGATAAAAATACCATTTAAAAATAAATTATTTATTGGTTTTCATGTCATGTAAGATCAAAATCAATTTCATATTCATAATATATTTATATAATAATATTATGTAACAAATAATAATTTATATTTACACATATTGATCATGAATTATGATAAATGATATAGAGTATTAGATGATTGGAAATATTTTTCTCAAGTACCATTAAGGCCATCAAAGAGATTTTAAGGTTAGATTATTAATAACTTTATGTATCATTTAGTGTTTTCTAATGAAGGTATGAAAATATAACATTTCGGAATCTTCAAAAAATCCACATAAATGGGATACTATGGAATACTAATTAATTTTACCAATTAAATTATCATTGATAAATATTAGATTATATATAAAATTAAAATGGTGTGAAATATATAATGGAAGTAAGAAATGTTTGTTAAAATTTACATATGTTAAGTTTTTTTTGTTAATTAGTATTACTGATGGTAAATTTAAAATGTGTACTTATTTTTAATTAACAAGATTAAATGGTATATTATGTGGATTTTTGAGTCATTGAGGTGTGTAATTTTGGACTCTTTATCAAACCAATACACTTGAATGATATGTGTACTTTAATTAATTAATTGTTTTTTTAACATCCAAACCTATCAACAATAAAATATTGATTTATATAAACATGAAGATATTGAAACTATTGGTCAATAATTCGAGGGTGAAAAATATGAAAACATATTAATGGCCAAGGATGCAAATAGTATGTTCAATGATGATTTATTTGATTATATTTCATGTGTTATGTTCTCTTATCATTTATTTGTTATTTACATTAGTTGAGTTCATTTAATATATATAAGGAGTTTTAAAAAAATATTCTTTTTTCATATCATATACCATGTTATTTATTATTTTATATTATTTTAACATGTAGTAATATTGAAATTTTTTTACAAAAAATTATATTTATCTTTCACTCCTCCCAATATATCTGATGACCCTTCTAGTATGCTCCAAACTACATCTAGTGAACTCCCAACATTATGTATACTACCCTTTACATTATTTGACTCCATTTGAGATGATACTATATTCATCATGTACACTCCTTACATCCACTACATTGCCTCTTACTCTAATTTTGTTAGAATGATCAGATGGAGCGACCTAATGTTCCATAGGATTATGGAACCACAAAGGGGGGGTTGAACCAATGATTTTCTTCTTTAAAATTTCATTATCTATATAATTTTTACCAGAAACGTTTTAGAGTAATTTTAATTTTCATAATTTTTAATAATATCACAATTATATAGTGATAACAATTTAAAAAATGAACAAAATATTTAAAAATATCAGCCTCAATGTGAGAAACAAAATCTTTTCCATGATGACTCCCATCTATCCGTGGAGATTCACTATTATAAATTATTTTTTAACAATGAACCAACTACCATTATACTACTTATATCTCTTAATATAAATTATTATTCGAATACTAGTCCTTTTAAAAATATTTTACTACAAAAATATTAAAATGAAATATCTTTTAAAAAAACTCTATTAAATTTCATATGAAAATTAAGAATAAATTTTTCCATCTAGTAGATTTATCTAGAGAATGATTATCAATGTCTAGTGAATGATAGCTTTTTATGACTCAATAAATCTACAAATAATTAATATAAAGACATATTTCTAATAATCATAACCACAAAATCACAAATAATACATGGAAAATCCCTCTTATTCTCTAACTAGTTACTCTAAACTAATATGCTCTATCGGATTATATGCACAAAAACACTATATGGAACTTCACTTCATCTCGAAAGTAATAATTGATTGAAAACATATAATGAAAAATATTATATAGCATTTTATGTTTTTCTTCTATGCTAACAGTGTTATAAAAAATCCTACATTCACTCTTTAAATAAATTCTCTTGATGTATCACAGTCAAGAAACAAATTTCACTTTTTTGGTCAGTGGTTTTCCAGAACCAAATATCATACATATTTAAATTTTTTTGGATACTTCCTAGAACTTCTATAATCATCATCATTATTCCTGAAATATCTCATGATTACAAAAAACATCAAACATCATTAACCTATGATTTTATAGAAACTCTCAAAACATATTCATTTGATCATGGTAAGAAACTAATTGAAAAACAGTTTAGTATAGTTAGTTTTAAAAATGGATTTATAAAGAATTCAATAAATTACCTAAAAACATTATCCATCATAAGTTTTTCTAATGAATAATGTTGTGAAAATCATTTTTTAGTGATATGTTCTTATAGGAAATTATCTTGGAACATTTAGACTAATTAAAAAACACAACTTCATTACCTTTTCTTTATCCAACATTTCTAGGTTTTTCTACCTTTTCTAAAACCATTATACAAACAAACTTATCTACAGAAAATTAATCGATGACATCACCAATTTTCTTCTAACTCTCATTAACTAATGGTGGTTCTTCTTAATTCATTCCTTTGGAAGCATGTTCCATAATATCACAACATTGAATTATCATCCTTCATTAAAAAATATTATGAATAGAAATTTTAATATTTAGTTTCTAAAAAATGTTAATATGATGGACATATTCAACAACACAAATAAAAACTATAAATCATCATACATCGTACCACCTTTTAAAAAAAAATTATTTGGAATAGATACTTTACTCATTATACATATCTAGAAAATATATTTATGATAATCTATATCTCTTTACCCGTTATAGATATTTGACATATTGTTACAACTTTAAAGGACATAATTCTTGTGAAATATTATCTATCTGGATCAATTTATATATTTTATATATCAACAACAAAGAATTGGATTTATCTCTCTCTTTTTTCACATGAATCTCGACATCTTTTTTTATTCTAAAAAAATAAGTGTATATAATTTTTTCATTACTTTGTCTTTAATGTTTTACCAATGATAAAGTGATTTTCAGTTTTGTGGTTAAAAATCAATATTCTTAAAAAATATTTAATAAAAAAATTGTTAACAAAACCATATTAGGCAATAAATTCAAGGAAAAATATATATTGATTTTATTTTATGGAAAAGATATTTTCATCAGATAGATCAAACATATTTTTTATGAAAATTTATGTATCTTGAGATTTTCAGTATGGTAAGTAACATTTGATTAGATTATAATTCAATGAATTTATCATAAATTTTAATAATAAAACATTCTAAATTCCTTCAAAAAGGTCATAAAACACTCTTAACATACTTTCTATAGCATTATCTCACCAACCAAAAAAATTGTACATAAAAATTTGTATTTAACAAATATGTAGCTTTTATTAATATGAAATCACAATGGATCTTCAATATACCCATTTGGAATTATTGAAAACATTCATTACAAACTATTATAACTCATGATTTTTATCACCCAAACTTTTTCAGAACTCACTTTTCTCAAAATATCACTTTTTCAAAAATGTTCATCAAACCACAACCACTAAAATAGATAATTTCATTACACCAAACAAACTGGGAAATTAATTTTATTATGTTATTACATCACTTTGTGAAAATAAAATATTTAGTCATAAAAATATTTACTCTCTTAATTTTGTTTTTCAATTTATTCTTTTCTTACTCAACTTTATAATAAAAATGTCTACAGAATTTTTTAAAAAATATTTAACTTACCCTACCATTTTCTGAAAGAATATTACTCTCCCCATTTTAGGATGAATTTTAATATATTCCCCACCTATATAATCATAATCCATATAATGTTATGGTATTTCATTTAGATATTTAAGAATACATCAGTGGAGGTTGAGTATGATGTTGCATCCTATAGAGTAAAAATTATTCTCTTGCAAAATATATTGTAAAGACAATATTAATTTGAGTTTTTTTGAAATGTACTCAATCATGAGTTCTCCACCAACAACGTTCTCTTTATGAGGGGGTACTTAATATCTATATTCTTTGATATTAAATTTTGAACATGATTATTCAAAAGATCATTTGAGAATTGATTTCCAAAAATACTATTCAATAGTTTGTAAACATTAAATCTCTAATATTCCAACTAAAATTTTACCCAAATAATTTTGTAAAAATATTTTGTGGAGAAACAATATTAATACCCCTATGTTTTTAAATTTAACGAACACTATTTCTTACTATTCCAGCTCAGAAAACATTCACCCAATAAAAATTTACTTCTGACTTTATTTTATATCAATACAATCTCAGGCCCTATCAACAACAGTATAACCATTAAATTTTATATAATATCTTATTTTAACTATAACCCCCATGAAATGGTTTCCTTAAAATATCTCATATATCTATTTCATATTATCATACGGGATTCCTTTCGATCACTCTTATATCTTACACATAATATACTAGAATAAAAAATGTCTTTCCTTGAACCTATACGACATAGAAAACATCCTATAAAATTTAAAAAAACTTTTTGAATAATAATATTCCCAACATAATATTTAACTATCTATATTCCAATTGAAAAATGAGTTAATTTGTTTTTGGAATACTTCATGCTAAAATTTTATAACAACTCATAGTTATACAATTCATGAGGTAAGAAAATGTATGTCTCTTTGTATTACACTTGTGTTTTTCAGGTGAAAGGTGATTTACTATTAATTTAAATTTAAAAAAAGTAATCCCTTAAAAAACATTTATAATAATTATCTCCATCCTATAAAAATATTATACTCTAAAAATAAACAATAACATTATAGGTACCAACGTTTATATCATTCATAAATAATTTTATAATAACATTCCCTTTATAAAAATTCAATATTTTCAACCAAATATACTATTTTGAGTACATTGTGTATATGACATGTTTAAAATCATATAGGGATTTCTTCAACATACAAAATGAGGTTTCATTTTATTCATATAAATACATATAATGCTTCACAATATAAACATCATCATTAATCTCCCTATTTAAGAATATGGTATTACATCCACCTAATGAAAAATGTAATAATGATTAGCATCCAATTCTAAGAACATTCTAATAATTTACAATATTGAAATAAGAGTTAAACATTATTCATAATAATCAACATGATCATATTAATTTCCTTTATAAATAATTCATACTTTGTTTCTAGAAACATTTCTATGTTTATTTAGTAACTTTTTATATACCCATAGTGTCCCAAAAATATTATTTCCTACTATATATGGGATAAGTTCCCAAGATTCATTTTTATCAATCTGACTAAGCACTTCAGTCATAACATATCCGCATTCATTATGTTGGATGAGTTCTGAAACTAATACTAATTCTACCTTTTAGATAATTAATGTATGATTTGGAAATATCACATTTCATTTTGTTTGAATAAGAAATTTCAGATTTCTAATAAAATTATCATATTAAACATATTTTTTAGAGTATGTAATTTTAGATATTTTCATCATATATCAATTTCCTCACAACATTATTCCTCTGAATTATTTTTCACCAATTTTAGACCACATTCATCTTCAATGTTTTTATTCTTTTTGGACTTCTTCAGTTAATCTTCCACATAATTTTCAAACAATATTTGTTTTGGATGTTATATTTTAAACAACTTCATGATCATTTTAATCCACCAAATTATGTAAAAAAATGATAATATATTTATAACATCTTTTTTTGGATAAATATCCCATCAAAATTCTATCCTTATATATTTCAACAAATTTTCCATGATTTGGAATTATGATCTTTAGAAAGAAGGTACTTCAAAAAAACATTAGAATATTTCACTGAATAACTAAAAATTAATTTTCTATTATATGAATTTGTATAAAACATATTTTTACACAATGTTTAGGATATAATAAAGGTTTAGGGAATCAACATTGAAAAATAACAAACAACCATCTGTTAAGGACACAAACCCATCCTAAATAATCTTATTCTTGGCTGACCTCCCATTACGAGTAAGAATATCCTCTATGATGTTACCTTTTCTCCATGTAGGGATGACCTAGATTCCATGTGTGATAAAAATAATATATCTTCTAAAAATTTAATTCAATAAATAATGATACTTTCTTGCCCCCTATACGAATCCTACAGGTAGAGAATAATCTGAATCTACCTCAGGGATATGTATATAGTATCTTGGGAAAAGCATTATCCCATAATACAGGGCCATAAAATCTAATTTGATGAAGTTTATTGACCCAAAGAAACACTCGAAACCTATGTCTATTGAGTCCATATTTTTCCTCATGATACCTCTACCCCTCAATATCCCTTATAAAGAAGATCCACCAATATTCAGATTCAAAATGATTCAAGGATATTTGAATTATTTCTATATACCTATTTTACTGTCCCTAGTGTCCCATGAATAGAAGATCCAGGGAATTAGCCCTTTGAATATTGGAGATGAAAGCCCACCTATAATAATGTCTTCATGTTTAGAATCCATAAATTTGATGTAAACATATAAAAATATGTGTGAAAGTCTAATTTCATTTCTTGATTTATATTGATCCTCCCATGGAGTCCAGCAGACTGAAGAGAAGATGGTGGAATAATCCTTCCTCTACACTCCTTACATGCTAACATTTTTAATCCAATAAAATATGTCCACCTGAATTGAGTCTTACTTCATAAAAATATTTAAACAGAGACCCATGAACTCCATATTTTCTTCAACCAGCCTCTCCATTAAAATAATGTTTTTAGGACACTTTTTGTGACAACCTACATCAACGATGTGAAGACACCAGTGGGATACCCATCCTCAATCTGTTCTCATCCCTAGGGAGTGCTTTGTTCCTAATTCTAAAAAATCATCTAGATTGGATCAAATTTACACCATAACTGAGATTTTTATGAATCAATCACACTGTTTTGGTGAATCAATTTCCTAATTTACTTGAATTAAAAATCCACGAGACTGATTCCCGTGATCATATAGTAGTCTGGTTCTATATTGAGGAAACTTTTATCATAAGTTTTGTTTTTTTATTTGGGATTTCTTCAATGAGAGTTGTGTACCTATATACTTCTATGAATGATTGTTTTGGGGTAGTACATACTTGAAAAAAATTCACCCAACCAGTTTATTTTTTTGAAGATGATGTCCCTAGGACTAATTAACTATTGATATTTTCAATTCAAGACCTCCATGATTCTAGCCATCTTCTATGTAAGGTTGTTTAGAATGTTGGAATGGTCATCCCAATTCTCCAATCTTTTTCTTTAACATTCCCTAATGAATGTTTCCCACATCAAACTCTATGTGATGATATCCCATTGGATGTTTTTTAGAATGAAATTTATAGCTTCATAATTGTTTCATAGGACAATTCAAACTTCTTCAATTTTACTTCTCAATATCTTTTAGGATTCCTTGTCGCACTTACCAATTTGGTAATCAAATCATAATACAATTTTCATAATATTCTCTATTTTCCCTAATGTCCCCGTCAATGGATTTATAAAAGCATGGATATGCATTGGCACTAAAATAAAAAAACTATTGATAAGAGTAATTAAACATCCGAATGAAATATATTTTTTCTTCTGATTACAAATAATTCATCAAATACGATAGATAATACCATCAAAAATAATTTGTTTAATCCTTTCTTTGGATTTAGGGGCTCTGAGATACTACATTGAAGTATAACCTTTTCAGTCCAACATTATCATGTCTTTAATTATCTATCCTCTTTGGGAATTTATTTGAGATAAAAATTCTTATCTTCCAATGATTGATTCACATCCCACATAAAATACCATAAATGTCCTTGTTTTTGTAGAAACCATTAACTAAACATTTCATGACATTCATAAAAAACAACTAGTCATTAGCATAAATAAAATTGGATATAATACTATATCAAAAATATTTTATAAATAATTTTTTCCTCCTATCCTCAAGGCCATAATTGATGTTTAATGTGACAACTTCTTAGTTCAAAATAAAAAAGACTATGTCATAATGGATCTTCGTGTCTCACACCACAGACCGAATTAAATAACCCAAAATCCCTTCCCATAAAAACGATTGTTATCACCAAATATTCATATCATCTACAACATAAATCATAAAACCATTCAGTGAAACCAAACTTCCTCATGATCTTTAGAATACAATAAAATTCAAATATATCATACACTTTGTACATATCTACCTTAATCACGTCTATAGTACAAATGGCCCTTCTATTCTATTACTCCACCATCAATTTTTCAATTTAGATGAACCCCATGAATTTTACCTCCATTTAAAAAGGTATGTTATTCCTCTAATATAAGAATTAATATATATATATATATATATTGATCTTAAAGATGATGATATTAGAAAAAAAATTACCCAAAATTTTATAAACAAACTGTCCATTATTGATTCACAGAGGTATACTCCTTCGATTTAGGGATTAAAACCACCCTTGTACCACTTACAGCTCTTATATGAGGTCTTCCATCAAACAAATATGGAATTTCCTACTTAAACAAGGTCTTAAAAATCCCATGCAGACATAAAAAAGAACAATGGAATCCATACAGAATGGGTACACTACATATCTTAATGCTGAACATAGTTTCTTTAATTTCAACTTCCTCGGAAAGAGAAACCAACACATCCTTTTCCCGACCTTCCATAAACCTAAGGATGTAGCTCATGAAAACATCCTTCTCTTCGATCCTAAAAAATATGTCACTCATTATTTTCATGGTGAGAAGGTTCTCAAGGTGATCTAAGGTCAATTTTCCTATTGCTTCCACATCTAATGAAAATGACCATCTTTAAACTGGATATTTAAATTTTTCCTGAATTTTTTCTCCTTTTGACATACCTAAAAATAGGGTAGTCTTATCATCTCCCTATTTGAGCCACATGACTCATGATTTTTCCCTAAATATTCAATCAATCAATAAGAATTTCCCTATAACAAAATTTTGTTTATATGATAGGTTAATGAAGTGATCCTTATCACATATGACTTGAATCCTCTACATTAACTTTTAGATATCCTCCTTGATCATTTAGATATTTAAATCCCCTTTATTGTTTTATCATACCACACCTCTTCCTTCCCAATGAATTATCCAGCCCCACCCAAATAGAACTCCTTTTAGGTTGTTCCCAAGATCCTCGAGCCATCTACATAAAATCATTCTATTGATACCTGTTTCAAGACTAAAAAAAGAACTTATAACTCAAGTATTATTTTTATAATTCAACCATCATTGGGTAATGTTCATAATGGACCTCATAATATTGTTCACAGGGACCAATTCAAATTATTCCAACCCCTATAGGTTCGTACGCCATCATTCATAGAGACTCCACAAACTTCCATTTCCATTCTAGTTATTACCCCATGTGTATCTTCTCTATAAAAAACCCTAATAAATGAAACTCTTAATGTCCATGAATTCAAAAAAATTGTATAGAATTATTAGAGAAATAAATAACTCCAATAGTTTTAGACTCAGCATTGACAGTGTTAAAATCTTCTTGATAAACCATGGGGATCCACCTTATTGAAACAGGGAAAGAAAATTCCCAATCTCTCTTCAAACTCTTTTTTATTTCAAGAATTTGTATATATTGCATAAGTATTTTTTAAATATTATTTTGAAATGTGACTCAATTGGTCATTCATTCAAAATACATTGTCCAGATATCCAAAATAATTTTTGATTGGGAATTATCTTGCATGTTGGGTTTTTTACTTTCCTTCTTCTAGGGAATTAAGAATGTAACTCACTTTTCTTCCACTAATGTTTACCCTTGATTCATATTCTATTATAGTAAGAGTCATTTATTCCAAATATTGTATGACTTGTGAAAAAATAGGTCACATAACAAAAAATATCTACTGAATGTCATTATTCTATATAAATATAATCATTCCTAATAATAACATTTAAAATATCTATATCATCTTTCAATTATAATTTCCTACTAGCTTGGGGAAAAATTCGTATGGAAATTATTTTCAAATGTTATTGATGGGGTGGATTTATCACATGCCTTCTCAAATAATGATTACCAAAACAAAATCTAACAAATTAATTATTTATAATATTATACGACCTTATTAATTTCATATGTGAATATTTTACCTGATTATTGGAGTGAGCTATCTCAACATATTAAGAGTATTCATATCTCATCTTTTAATCTTTTTTGGAATTATAATTCATCATTATAATTGTACATTAAACCACATAAATTTTCTACTGGGTTTTAAAAAAATCAACTTTCCTAACTATATATTTCATACTAAGATCTTATACAATCATTCACTCTTAATGAACATTCTAATTATGGTTTTTAATATCCAATGTATCCTTATATTCTGGTTTAAGTACATATTACTTATATCAATAAATTTTCTAATTTTATTATTCAATATTTTAAATTTTGTTCTAATGTTTTTTTATCAATCCATGCAATAGTTTCATACATAAGTTCATATTACAAATATGATTATTCACATCCTTATTATTCTTCTTCACTATTTTTGGAATCATCTTTTTCTCAAATTTTATTATAAATTTCCGAATTTTTCTAATCCTTCATCTTTTGAAAAAAAAACATTAGTGCTATTATATTAAACTTTCCAACTCAATAATATTATTATGATTCTATTAAACTTCATTTTATCCCAAGTGTACTTATTATCTTTCTTGAAATACATTTTCCCCTTCTCCCATACAGCCTTTTCTTAAGAGTAATCATCATATTTACTATCTTTTTTCTTATGGAAAATCATCAAAAAATTCTCATTTCCTTTATACATAAATAACATGAGTTGTTTTTTACTGTATATTATCCTCTTAATATATAATAATTTGTTGAGATAAGATACATTTTATTTTCATTCATTTAATCATCTTTTTGTTCTTTTGATTCACTAAGGTCATCATTCCTAATATATTGTATTTTTATATTTTTGAATGCGTTAAAAATCATTTCTTCCATAATCGTATTTTGGAGTGCCGTTAATTTTATTATTTCCAAAGAAAAAATATATTTTTTAATTCATCACTTGATAAATCAAATTTATATATTAAGGTATAAATTTTAGAATAAAATATGTTAGGGATGTTTCTTATGATTTTTTTAATGATGGTATAATATTCTAAGGCATATTTGAATCTGTTATGTTGTAAATAACTCCATTAACACTACATAATTACTTTCCTATACTTTTATCATCTCTCATTCTCGTAACATTGAAATTAAATCTTGATATTATTAAATTTTAAATCAAAAATTTGTTGTTTCCCTTAAAGGTACCTTTGATTTTGTCCCATGTTTCCTTAGTTTTCTAGGTACCCATCAATTTTGTAAAAATATATAGGGAAAAAGGAATAATATTATATTTTAAATATTTTCCATTAACCCTAGTATTCTTTTCATCAAATAAATTCATGGGAGTAATTTTTTTAATGGGTGAGAACCTAATTTTTATTGAATCAATAACCTCTAATATAGGTAAAAGAAATTGCGGGCATCATTCTATTTTTCCATCCATGGATGGTTTTCCATAAATTATTAGAATAATTATTCTGTTGATTAAATGATGATTTTATATGATAAAGATTTAATAGGGGAACCTTAACTATAATATCAATTGATGTTCCTTAGGATCTTTGAATTACTGATAAGGGGAATTTAATCAATAGTTTTATTTTTATAAATTTCTATCATTATTAAATTTTTTCCATGAATGCTGTAAGATTTATTTTCCTTATCAACCATTATAACAATCTCACAAGAATCAAAAGATATGAATGAAAACCAGATACCCAATATTTAAAAGGATTGAACATAGTGTTTGAACCAACAACTGTTCCCTGGTGACTCCCATTTTCCTATGGAAATTTACAATTTTAGAAAATTGAATACAACTTTAAGATAACACTCATTAGACTCATTCTATATCATGATAGTTTTAATTATACTGACTCGCATTTGTTAAAAACTTTATCATATAAATATAAATGATTATAAAAGAGATAAATTATTAAAAACATTACAAAAAATGTTCATTTGGATATTCTATCTAATTTTTTCCATATTTACGTTCATCAGGTTAGAACATTCTACATCTGGTGAATTTTCATCCATTGATCCTCACTAAAAGTTTTCCAGATTCATAATATGGTTTCTACCTCCTTATCAATTCCATTACACCTATAATTCATCATGGAAACTTACCAAACTCTCTAACTTGTTTCTCTGAACTAAAATATCCTCCCAATTCATTGATTGAAATCTCTATCAGGGACTTCTCTTCAACTTGAATGTAAACTCCAATTTAAAATATTGACTGATTGAATATATATATATATATATTCAGATTTTTTATACTTACAAATATTTTAAATTAAAATAATACATTAACCCCTTTATATTTATGCTTCTAAAGTATAAAAACCTTAGAAACCAATTATAGATTCTAACTCACTAAAATTCCAAAATAAAATATCTTGCATATTTTAATTTCATTAGATGCTTCTCTACACTTATAGAATCTTCTAGAATCATCATGAATTCTGTAGTTATTTCTACTGATTTATGTTTTCCATAAACTATGATGTTAAGGAGCTTCTAAATGTGAGAATATATTCTTAATAATAAACAAATTCAAAAATGTCATAACACCATCATTCATCAAATGGTATTTTGAAATATATATGTAATGTGCCCAAAAACTATTTATGGCATAGATTCATCTAATGAATCTTCCAGAAAAATTCTCTCTTTAGTGAAATTTTCATAAAGTAACATCTTTAGGGAAGTTTTTAATGGAATAAAAAACATCACATCTTAATTTTATCTTCATCTAGATAACTTTTTATAGTTATAAAATATCACGTCAAGAAATAATAAAAATGAACTTCTCTAAAAATATTATGTGATGTCATTGAAATTTTCCATCCAATGCTTTAATATAGGATGAATGTTTTTTCGATCGATTATTATATTATTTCATTCATTAAAAATGAAATTCTTAACATAAAAATATTTAACTTCCATCCATTAATTAAAAAAAATTGTAAATAAGAATGTTATACATTAGTTCCCCAGAAATGGTTATTTATAGGACATCTTCAACTGTATGTCGCATAACTTCACAACATCAAACATTATGATACATTTATAAAAAACTATTTAGGTATAGAAATAGTATACATTATTTCTATCTAGAATACACATCTCCATCTATCTTTTCCTCTTCACCCACATAAAATGGTTAACTAAATTGTTTAATCTTATAAGGACTTTAGATACATGGAGATGTCTGGTACCCTACATGGATTCTCCCTATCAAAAACATGGAACTTGGTTTTTCTCACTTTTTTTCAAGAATCCTATGTTCTGGATTTTTAGATTCCCAAAAAATCAGAATGTATATGTTTTTTTAATTTCATTTTTTGATAATATCATATAATGAAAAATTTATCAATCATTATGTGGTAAAAACATTGACTACTAAGTAAAATAATGACATAAAAAAATATTGTATAAAAACATAGTAGTAGTAAAAAAATTAAGAAAAACTCGATCTTGAAATTTTTTCCACAAAAAGTGATTGTTCATCCATTTGATGAAACATCCTTTCATTACAAAATCATGTATCATGATATTTTCTTGATGACAAGATATTTTCAATTGGCATAGAATTTTCAAAAATTGTATGATTTCTTCTTAATAATACCAGAACACTTCATCTAGGAACTGTATAACAAATAATTATTAATAAATAATCAGTGTCATTACTTCATTAGTTAAAAAAATACATAATAACATATGATTTAAATATATACAGAACATTTTTTTTGAAAACATCACAACGGATCATCACAACCAAGGGGAATTTGTCTACTAGGGGCACATGTAATGACCCAAACTTTTATCAATGGAATTTTGCTTTATATAATTATGTAGTAGCATTAATCTCACATTACAAAACCAAGAAACATTATTCTAATAAGTGAATAATAATACATTAGTCAAAAAATAATCCTATAAGATTTCCAAATATTACTATGAAAAAATAAATAGACAATAAAAGAAATATAATAAGAAAATTTGGATATCATTGATACACGAGAATGAATTCACTCATGAACAAAGATGTAGAAATAATACATAATTTTAATAATAAAATATTTATTTTGAATATTAAAGTATAGAAAAAATTCATTTAATGTAGAAGTGATTATACAGTGAATGGAGTTAGAGGTGTTTATATGAAGTATTGAACCCGTATGAGTGTTATAAATCTGACCATTGGAATAGTAACTAGACCATTGGAATAGTAATATGATCATTAGGAATAGAAATTTGTAAATTTGAATGGTAAAACCACATATTAATGTGATAAAGAATATTTACATTTATTATAAACAATAATATTATATATTTATATCGTAATAGATGTTAATAAATGTTTTAAATAGGAAACAATTAGTTTTGTTATTTTTATGAAACATTAATATTTTATTTTTAGATATATAATGAATATAATGATTTAAAATAAAATTCATCTGAAGAAATTGTTTTAATTAACAAATATTTTTCCCTATAATAATTATTATATAATTTTAGGATCTATAAATAATTTTTATATGGGTCGTAAAATCGATTATATTATTAAAATTGGTATTTTGTGAATAAAAGATGATTTTCTTTAAAATCTAAATTTCTCAAAAGTATAAAATTATATCTATAAAATAATGTTAATATTTTCAATATAATTTTCAAAAAATGTTTAGGTTTTATAATTTGTATTTTTTAAAAGTCGTTTAATTTTTGGTGAATAGTGACATGAGATGATTTATAGTACTAAGCATTATAATCCAAATACAATACTTGTTTATTTGTGGATGATGTAAGAACCCATTAACTATATCTCACATTCACCCTTTACTATATATAGTCATAAGAATCAAAAGTTTTGATTGCCTTTATCCAAAATAATATAATAATAAATATAACAATAAAAAATACCCCACTCCTCCCCTAATAAATAACACCCCTCACTTACCTTTTTCCTCAAACCATATAATATTTTTGCGTGAAAACATTCCACCCAATTACCTTCCCAATCCTATTCCACATGTCTTAGTTTTTCCAATTTCCCCAAAATACCAATTCTATGTTCTATAAGGCGGTTCTCAAGGAGACGATATTCACATGGTGAAATCCTCATCCTTTCTCTGTTAAATTCATTCATTCTTATACATTATCCACACACCCCAGTCTAAAGTTAAATGAAAACTATAGTATCATATATATACTATAATGTTATTATTTTAATCTAATTTATATCATAAAATACCCTTCTATCCTCTGTTTATTATAAAATTAAAACATTAACTATTATATGGTGGTTCATTGCCTTCATGGACGAAATGTTTTTATTTTTCATTACCACATTCAATTAAAGTCATAAAACCATTATAATGGTTAAATAAGAATATAATATTTATATTTTAACTTATTTTATGTTTTTTAGCCAATATATTTAAATAATATTATATTAAATGATACAAGTTCCTAATGGTCTTAAAAACCGCCAAAATAAACTAAACAATTTTCATCATCATTTTATAAATAGATCATCCTCATACTAGAATGAAAAGATAAATAATATAAAATTTAACATATATAAGTACAATAATACTATATAGTTTCACTTCTGTAGTGGTCTATCCATTTGACAAGAGCATCCATAAATATACACAACTGAACATACTATGAAACCATGAAAAAAGTGCTCCCTGAACGATGAAATTAATCCTTATAACTCATAAAAATGGACATAAATGAACGTATTAAAATTATAATAAATAAAATATATGTTTAAGAGGTTATTAATTAAGAAGTTAAATAATCTAATTTTATTATCCATGACATTATGTGCATGTATAGAGTGCATTCAAACATATTGTAAGGGGTCTCTCTGAACCCCAATTTTTTCTTTTGGGTTGTGGTTTATCTCTCTTTACCCCTATATATTTATTAATTATTCTTATAAATTACTTTTAAATTATTTTTAAATGGTCCATGGATGTTTATATAGACCATTTCATTATTCTTTGAAGTATAAATATATGTTTTAAAAAGTTTACCGTCTTAATTCCTATCTATAATAAAACCTGATTAAATGAATCTTTTCTATTTCTAACCCATTTTCAATTACACTACATAAAATGTTTTAATACAAATATATTTTAATAAAAAAATTATCATGAAAAAACAGTTTATTTTTACTTATATATTTAATTAAATTTTTATTCTCTTACCCATTTTTATTACTTTACCTTTTTCCTTTACACCCCACTTAAGTGGCACATTTCCAAAGTTATATATCCACTCTTTTCTCATGATTACAAATCAGTTGGGAATAATTTGTCATAAAATATTAAAATTTTGTATTTGTGAATTTCTAATGATTATTTATTCCTATTTTTCATGTAAATCGTTTTGATACACCCTTTGGACATGCTTTATGACATGATTACGAAACACGTTTCAATCCATGTGTAACCATTATGTTTATTTTGACTACCCTTCTCTTCATTACACACTTAAACATGATTGATTACATAAACATGAACTTAACACCACTCTATGGATTTATATCTCTAGTGTCTGGGGAAATTAAGAACATTACATACCAACAAAGAATATAAAACCCAACATCTTTACTGAAAACCTCTTTTACATGACCACAACATTCATTCGTACCTTGCATTGAATGGGATAACCGGAGGACATGCATAGAAAAAGGGTGAGATATAAAGACCATTAAGGGATTAAAATAGGAATAACATGAATAATATACTACATTTTATGCAATAGTAATATCAATTGAGCACAATAGAAACATAAACATAAAGGCATGATATAGAATGATTATCATAAAATGGAAATGTGGAAACAATATTTAACATGATATTAGCCTGATCCAAGTATCATTGAACATATAGAATTAGTAAACACTCATTAAACATGAATTATCAAGATTAAACACTCATTTCACATGAATTATCATGATGCTAATCTTTACCCAATGCATTGGAGTGGTATCGGGGAACACCCTTCTTAATCATTTCATTTAATGCGTAAGTGTGCCCCATAGATCATACAACATAGATTCATCAAACATCATAATTTATGACATGATAAAGGAATGTGGAAGTAATAAATGAAAATCTATAATCAATAAGTAAATGTGTATAAAGGGGAATACCTTTGATATAGAAATGGGCATGGTATTCACCATAAAATGACTTTGACTTGGAAAATCATGTTGAAATTTCAGCAGCATGATGGTGTGACATAAGAATTCATAAAAATTTGTGAGGAGAGATAAATGGTTATCTCACCATATGTACCTAAAATTTATAGTGATTGTTTAATATTTATACATGTCCCAACATATGTAATGGAATTTATATTCATAATATAAAATAATTTCATGAATGTAAATCTGGAGAGATAAATTCCTTAAAAAATTATGGCACGGTAATAGGTGTACATCAGAGGAATTAATGAGATAAAAGGGGTCTATAATAATTAAAACATAATGATAAAATTATAGGTGATGTATGAAATTATAACCCCAAAATTTGTAATTTAAAATACCAGGGTATAGTAACATAATGAAACATGGACAAAAATGAGAGAAGAAGAAATCTGTTACCTGGAAGTGTGATTCCAAAGGCTTCAGAAAGGCTTGATAGGGGATTATTTGGAGAATGGGGTGTCGTGGGAGGATTTAATAGATAGGATGGAAAGGTTTGGGTGATATAAAATGGTTTTTAGTGAAGAGGAATGAGAGATTGAGTGGGTCTATACATGAAAGGAGAGGTAATTCTTTATTATTTAGGTTTTGGACAGAACATATTAAAATAATCAAAACCACAAACCGTCCCATGGTTTGGTTCCAAATATTTTACCAAATTGGAGTTTATAAAATTATTTTATAAGGCCAAAGGCCGAAGATATTAAAATATTTGTCTTTCTTATGAGGAGGTGAGTCACACTCTCAAGAAAATAATAATAAAAAGTTAAAATATTTTATAATTATTGGCGGGTCCAATAAGGCATTGTAAAATAAATCACGAAAATATAAAATAACATTATGTTATGGGGAACCCTATATTGGCAGAAATTACCTTTTATAGTATTTTATTACATCACTATTGGGTCATTATGATGTCATAAAACGCATTATACATTTAAATTATATTTAATTGTTACCCAAAACTTCGACGGTCTCAAAAAATTATGAAAAAATATCCATTATATAATTTTGATGTCCCGAATCCAAATATAATATTCATTTTATATAAATAATTTTTTAAATATTTCAACTTTTAATTTTAAAATAAAAATTTACATTGATCGAAAATTCATGGTTTTCGACAAAAACAACATTTAAACCATAATACAAATTACAATTCTATTCATAAAACATATACGATAAATTATAACTAATAAAAAGTTATTTTTTATAAATATTTAATTAAAATATTATTTAATTCAAAAACACATTAATTCATCAAAATATATTTCTTAATTGAATATTAACTCAAAATACTATTTTTTCTTTAAAACCCATTTACAAAGTATATTTATATTATTTATACAAAAATAATGAACAAAATAATGGTGCTAGGGTATTATTACATATCCCCTTATAACACCCGCATGTGAAATATTGTTAAGGTGTGAAATGGTGATAGACCCTTGGGGTGGCTCAGATAACGTCGCTTGGGTGGTAATATCTATCAACTTCCACTTCTCTTATAGGTGGTTTTGTTCAAGCATAACATGTTGAAGCACGGATTGGGCATGGTCAAGAGCGAAGCCCAATGGATCCACCTCCATTACGAGCTCCCACAAATGGGCATTATATAGAGAAATTATACTAGATAAGGCCATAATTTCCTTTTTCTGAGTAAATTGGAGTTGTTAATGACATATATTTATACTTATCATGTGACCACAATTCAATGGATATATTAGAAACGGTAAAAAAAATTAATGTTATTTTAAAATCCAAAAACATAAAACCACGCAAGTCCATGGGGTTTATATAACCATTTTACATAATAGTATATTTAATTAGATCAAGAATAATTTTCATTATAAATGTTTGGGTCATTACAATCTTCCCCCCAAAAAATATTTTCCCTCGAAATTAGATTTTCCCACACTAAAACATATGTGGGTACCTCTGCCTCATCCCTTAATTTGGTTCCCACATTTCTTCATCAAACTAGTGGATTATTCAAAAAACCATGATGAGGGGAATTATCTTATATAATAGACCTTTTTTCATATAGTCTAAGAACTTCTCCAGCTTCTCTTCATAGGAGAGGTAATTATCTAATGGTGCCACATCTAGATTGAGTACATGAGATGGGCCAGTTACGTGATTCCCCAAGAGTGATACATGAAATACATCGTGTACTTCAAACAGGTTCGGTGGGAGTTCTAGTCGATAGGACACTGCTCCAATGCGATCAAGGATCTCAAAAGGGTTGATGTACCTTGGAATAAGCTTTCCCTTCTTACCAAATCTCATAACTCTCATCCATGGTGATATGTGGAGGAATACCATGTCCCCAACATCAAACTCTTGGTCTCGTCGATGATTATCAACATAGATCTTTTATCAATTCGTAGTATCTTTAATGTTTTGATGGATAGTGTTAACCATCCACACCATTTATTCTACAAATTACGGACCTAGGAGTTTTCTCTCCCCAACTTAACCCAACATGTAGGTGTTCGACACCTCTTCCCATCAAATGCTTTATATGAATCCATTTGGATTATTGAGTGGAAAATGTTATTGTAAGAGAAATCAACCTGAGGAAGATGTTAATCCCATCCTCCTTTTAAGTTCATTGAGAATGCCCTCATTATGTCCTAAAGTATTTGGATAGTCCGCTTATATTGGACATTAGTTTGAGGATGATAGGTCATACTAACATTTAACTAATTATTCAAAGAATGTTAAAAAATCTTCTAGAATATATATGTGAATATTGGATCTCGATCAGATAAAATTGATAGTGGTACTTCATGCAGCCTTAACACTTCTCTAATATATATCAGTGCCAGTTAATCCATTGAGAAATCCTATCAAATTTAAATGAAGTGTGTAGTGTTTGTAAGATGATCTCCAATAACCCAGATATCATTGTTTCCTTTGGATGTCTTCGGAAGTCCGATGACAACCTCCGTGGTGATGTTCTTCAATTTCCATATTGGAATGAGTAATGGTTGAATCATCCCATTAGACATCATTTTCTCATCCATCATAAGCAGTCATACTAGGAACATTGATGTATACTCAGATATCTCTTTATCCATGTTACCCCACCAATAATTCTCTCAAAGATCTCGATACATCATTGTATTTGTTGGGTGAATAGGTAAATTTGAACATTGTGCATCATCCAAAAGTTTATTCTATAACTACAGATTTTATGGAACACATAGTCTTATCCCAAATATTAAAATTACTTCTTTATTAATGTTGAACTATAATGATTCCCATTTCTTGATAGCTTCCACTTTCTTCTGAATTACCACATCATCCTTTAGATAATCCTTTAACCTTTCCAAAAAAGATAGTTAGGAAATCATTTATGAAAGGATTGGGGATGTTCCCTTCTTTATGATCCCCATTTCTATCTTTATCAAATCTATGATGACTGGATCCTTTAAATTATCATCAATTATAGAATCATTGGGTCCTTTATACTTAGAGAAATTTCCACCACGTTTGATTTCCCATGATGGTAATTGATTGAGTAGTCATAGAATTTGATCAGATCTAACCAAATTTGTTGGTGTATATTAAGCTCTTCCTATTTGAATATATATACTTGAGGCTCTTGTGGTTTGTATATATTTCACACATCTCACCAAAGAGGTCATCTCTCCAAATATTCAAAGAGAATATTACTACAGCCAACTCCAAATCATGTGTTGGATTGTTTTGTTCAAGAAAATTTAACTGACTTGAATCATAGTCAATTAATGTGTCATTTTCCATCAACACACAGCCTCTACCCTTCTTCTAAGAATCACTAAATACCCCAAAAAGATATCCACTTCTTGGTACTATGAGCATGGTCGTAGTGATAAGCCTCTTTTTCAACTCAATGAGGCTCTTTTTGCATTCATCACTCCATGAAAACTTGACTCCCTTTCGAGTTACCATTGTAAGAGGGTTTGAAAATCATGAGAAATTTATCACAAATTAGTGATAATATCTAGTTAACCCGAGGAAGAAATGGATATCTATCACCTATGTTGGACTTAACCATCTCTCAATTGCAGTTGACATGGAGGGATCCATAGATATCCCATTTCTTGTGATGATATGACCTAAAAACGAGACCTCCTTTAAACTGAACTCACCCATGTTATACTTTGCATTGATCTTATCCTTTTTCAAGGTCTCTAGTACAGTTCTTAGATTCTCCTCATTCTCCTTCGTGATTATGGATTATATTATAATATCATCTATAAAGACTACAAAACATTTGTCAAGGTAATCTCTAAAGACTCTATCCATCAATTCCATGGTGATTTATAGAGATGTAGTCTTTCGTAAAGGACTAATAATTAATTCATAGTGCTTTACCTTGTACAAAAAGCATTCATGGGGATATCCTCCTCTTCCACCCTTACAGGTTAATATCTTGACCACAAATCCACCTTGGTGAAGTATTATTCTCCACATAGATGATTGTACAAGTCATCAATTCAGGGCAGAGGATACTTGTTCATTATCATGATTTTTTTCGAGATCACGATAATCAAAGAAAAGTTTCATCGACCCATCCTTCTTCATGATGAAGTGGACTAGATCACCCCATGGTAAAGCACTTGGGTGTATAAACCCTTTATCTAGATTCTTCTGTAGTTGTTTCTTTAGCACCTCAAGAATTGCAACCCCTATTATATATGGATTTTGGATATTGGAAACTCCCTAGGTATAAGATCAATTGAGAATTCAACATCTCTTATAAGAGGAAGACTAGGAAATTTCTCAGAAAATACATAAGTGCATTCCCTCGTAATAGGATTGTATTTAAGGGTGGTTGATTCCTTAGACTCAATAATTTGAGCAAGATATATTTGCTCATAGGGTAGTAATATCCATGCTTGAGATGATGTTTCTAAGGAATATTATTTCTCATCTTTTCACTTGTATAGAATGATGGGTCAATTCTCCATAAGAAGTGTGATTTCCCTCTCCAATAAATTTATGTTGCCTCTATATATGGAAAGAAAATCCATGCCAAGGATTGCATCAAATTCCACCAGAGGGTATATGAAGTGGTTTTCTGAGAAGTTCAATCCCCAAATTGTGATAGGGGAGGAGTTATTCGTGGGATACAATGATTTCCAAATTGGATGTTATCACTAACATTGTTACATCCATTATTTGGGCTGGTGTTGGGATTCACCTATTAAATTTCATTGTAACAAATAATGAGTAGAACCAGAATCAAAATGTATACTATCTATTCTTGAATAAATGACTAGAATACCTATCACCACATGGTTTTTGGGGTTCTCCTCAGCGGTAGTGGTGGAACAATATCACCCTTTCTTCCATGGAGGTGGTTGATTGCCTCCGAAAACCCTTGTCTTAGGGAACTAGTTTGAAAATTTCACTGGTTCTTTGTAGGTGATGAAATGAACAATGTGTTGAGGGTTGAACAGAGAATTATTACCCTCAGTTATAGTAGTGGGTTTTTCTTATCAGTAGTTAAAGGCTAGGTTCCCTTATCTTCTACACCTAATTAATTTCCTTATCCCCTATACAAAATTTTTGTGCTTCTTATTTCTGAACCTTTGGAAAATGGGGATATGGAATTTCATAGCACAGTTGGATTTATCCATCGGACCGCCAGAATTAACGTCTTCTATATGTTTATAATACCCATGATACCCCTAATATGTTCTAATATCCATTTCTACTTAGGGGGAACATTGGAAAATTTCCTCATAGCTATCGAAGTCTTGGATCCCCAATGATTTTCGTAAGCTAGGTTTTAGCCCACCAAAGAAGCTGTAAACTTTGAATTCAGGTGTAATCACAAAGAAATAGGCGTATTGTTCAAGACTTGTGAATTTTTTCTCATATGCTCTGATGGTTTCTTCATCATTTTTCTTTAGGTCAAGGAAGTCCCTTTCCATCTTATGTCAGAGGGTTCAAGGAAAATATTTATCAAAAAATATTTTCTGGAAATCCTTTAATTCCAATGCCTCGATCTCTTCCTCCGGATTCTTAATTTTGACCAATCCACCATTGATAGGATTCACCCTCCATATGAAAACTATCCCAAATAACCTTTTCTTTTTTAGATCATTGGTGGATAAAGAAGACATTCTCAATAGAGTTGATCCATTATTTGGCAATTAAAGGATCAGATGATCCATTAAAAGTAGGAGGCCTTTTTCTCTGGAAGCTCTCAATTGTGTCTTGTTCTTTCTTATGGGGGTGGGGGGGTGGAAGATCCTCTTGAACCATGTTTCTATTCAATTATATAGTTAACTGAGAGAGAATCATGACAATGTTTTCGATTCCCACTCCCATCGGATTGGGCATCCCATTAGAATAGTCATCACATTGATCTTTTCATCGGTTGTTAGCCCAAGTTCCCTTATTACCGGAAATTGTCTTGAACAAAAAGGAATGTTAGGGGTAATACATAATGGGTAATCCAAAGAAAAAAAGTATAACATATAAATTACTTTTATTTCCTTAAATTATGAATTTATGTGCATTAATATATGTTATCAATGATCTCTTTCCAAACATATATTATTAGTGAAATTTTTTTTATTACCTTAACAATGGTTCATAGTATGCTCATGAATTTACCAAATAATATCCCCTATGCGTGTTACACCGAAGAGTGTGACAAGGTCCATTTTCTTGCATGAATTCCCATTTGATTCAAGCTCAATGTGGTGTTTTTGGGTTTTACACATAGATAGATCTGTGCCAGAGCCTCCTTTAATTGTTTGTATCCCGACATGGATGTATTTTCTTGATAAACTACTTACTCTATACTCACCATAATTTTAGAGATGTTTTTATTATACATGTTCATATCATTAATGAATTAACTTGGGTTTTCTAATCCTAATCACAAAATAACTAAAATATCCACTAATACAAACTATAACAACCCTGCTTTTATTACACAATTAAACAAGATTTATTATAAAAACATGCACTTAACAAAACTGTTAGGATTGATATGTCTAGTGTCTTGGGAAATTAGAAACATTTCATAATAACATAGAACATAAAACCCAACATCTTTATTGAAAATATATTTTACATGACCACAAAATTCCTTCCTACCTAGCAATGAATGGGATAAACTGAGGACACACATAAGAAAAGGGTGTTATATAAAGACCAGTATGGCAGTAGGCAAGTAATAAAATAAATAATATAGTACATTTTATGAAATAATAATATCAATATAGCCTAATAGAAATACAAACATAAAGGCGTGATATAGCATGATTATCATAACATGGAAATGTGACAACAACACATAACATGATATTAGCATGAGCCAAGGATCATTGCACTTGGAGACTGAGTAAACCCTTGTTGAACTTTAATTAGAATGATTAAACCCTCATTTCACTTAAGGTACCATGATACTAATCGTTACCCAATGCATTGATGTGCTATGAGGGCCCACCCTTCTTAGTCATTTCATTTCATGTGTAATTGTGGCACATAATTCATACGACATGGATTAATTAAACATCATAATTGAATCCAAGATAAAGGTATGTGGAAGTAATACATGAAAATATATAATCAAAAAATAAATTTGAATAATTATGAATACCCTTGATATGGAAATGGTCATGGTATTCACTACATAATGACTTTGGATTGGAAAATCACAGTGCAATTTCACCAGCATAACAACATGACATAAGAATTCATAAAAATGGTTGATGATAGAGAAAAGTGTAATCTCATAATATGTATATGAAATGGACAGTAAGGGGGTCTTAAAGTAAAATTCCCCAATATATGTAATGGAATTTAGATTCAAAATATTAAAAAAATTGATTGAATGTAAATGAGGAGAGAGAAATCCCTTACAAAATTATAAAATGGTAACGGGTGGACATGGGAGGAATTAATGAGAGAAAAATGCGCCTATAATCATTAAAACATAAGGAAGGAATTATAGGAGAGTTTTGAAATAATAACCTGACATTTTTAATTGAAAATACAAGGGTATTGCAACATATAAAAACATGGACCAAAATGATAGAGGAAGAAATACATTACTTGGAGGTTTGATCCCAAAGGCTCGGGAAAGAATTGAGAGGGGTATATTGGGAGCTTGACACTCCAAGGGATGATTCTACAGATATTATGGTAGGGGATGGTCAATCTACAAAGGTGTTTAGTGAAGCGGAAAGGGAGATTGCGTGGTTTTATATAGGAATGGAGTGGGAATTTTTTATTATTTAGGTTTTGGACACAACACATTAAACTAATAAAAACCACAAAACAATACATGGTTTTTGTAACACCCCAAGCTTCCACAGTACACTTCTCTTTGAATAATACAGTAGTCTGTGTTGTACACAATATCGAGTTCTAACACACCACAACCAATCAAACTAACCATTATGAATAGTAATACCGACTTTTTGATATTTTATATATTTTATCATTCAAAATGGACTTCATTTATGGATTCTGAATATCGAAATTAGCATAGGGTGAATTTTTGGAACTTTTCTGATAACTTTCATATTTTGATGAATAGTGAAAATTACTAAATTTTAATTAGAAACAACGTTTTATTAGAAATAATTAATATTCATAAATTATGAATTTCAGTGATTTTAAAGTATTATTAGATTATATTTTTACCATTTAATCTAATGTTGGTCATTGGACATAATTTCACATTTAAACTGGACATAAGCAAGTGTCAATCTTTTGATAGTTATTATTTCTTAAAAACACTCTTTTTTGACAACGAGAATTAATTTTATATTAATTTCTGCCACTTCATCATTTTGAATTTATAAAAATGGATTACATATTTAGAATCATGTGGTACAAATTGTGTAAATAGGTAAACTTTATTTTTATACATTTTGAATAATTACTTTGGTAAATATTTCATTTACCATGGTTAGAGGGTAAATCCGGTAAATAAGGGAAAAAGAATAATATGATAATAATATTAAATTACCCTAAAATATGTCTTAACCCTATTTGTTGATACATTTACAACCATGGGAATCCTTTGGTCGATTATAGGACCCCATGGCACCACTTCTAAGTGATAATGGCACTTTATATTAATTAAGTTAAAGTAAATACAAAAATGACATAAGAATATATCTTTTAGAAAAACAATTTTTACATAGGGTTATATATGTTATATGTTTGACTTATATATTCATTAGAAAACTAACAATATTTCCTATATAATGGTATTTTATCTATAATCTTTAGACATTGAATAATTAAATTTATTTATGACACAATAATGATGCGGTATTTTCCTTATTAATGAATGAATACAATAATTGGTATTATAAATGTTAAAATAAATATAATTTGAATGTTTTGATGACATCCACGAATTTTATTGGTTAATATGACATGTTTTGTTTGGTTAAATGAATTTTGTTTGAATTAATAATGTTTTTAAGACTTTAACAAAAATCAACTATTAAATAGTATCAAAATTGACATAAAGGAGTTTTTAAAACAAATATTATATTATAAATTAATATAATATTCCTAAAAATATAAGGATCGGCCAAAGGAATTATATAAATATAGGTGTATCATTAATGAACCACTTAGGGTCACTCATAAGTTTATAGTAATTTTATTAACCATATAATATAAAAATACAAAGAGACATGGTAAATGTCAAACTAATTAACTAAGGGTTAAACCTAAAAGATAATGTTAATAATGTGATCCAAACCTGTCCAAGGCCTATTGGTTGAGTTTTTTTGACCCATCACCACATTAGCCTCGAAATAAATCATTTTAGAGCCATTATACCAGAAAGATGCAGGCCCAGGCCGAATGCCTGGTCCCATGAGAATCTATTAAAGAAAAATCAGTACAAAGTACAATGAAAATGAAAAGATATGCAAACACCCCCAACAATTGTGCCAGTCAAAATGTGTCAAAATCTCCAACATCTCCATCCTCCGAATCATCTGGATCCGCCGACTCCCACTCACATGGAGCATATTGATTGAGCATGTTGAGGTATTTCTCCCTAAGACATAACTCTCTTTCAGATTTTAGAGCCATTATAAACCAAATATGAATTTATCATAAAATAATATTTCTGTCTTTTCCTAAGGTGCCCCTCACCCCTCTTATAGAAGATCACTCTCCCTTCTCTCTAATTCACACCTTCAAATCCATTTAGCTCGGTCAACCCCTGCCCATATATCATCCCAACTTCCCTCAGTTCATCCTATAGGTCTTTCTTTACTCAGAAAGCCAAATTAAAGATCCATTTTGATCAAATCAAAAGGAAGAACCTGAAGAAGAGGTAATGATTTCACCACCGTCTTTCATGTTCCTTTATTCTTACACTTCTTCATTATTTGTTTTTTCCATTCTAAAATAATAACTCTAGTATATTTTATACAATTTGATGTTATTATAAATATGGTACAACCATATTCAGTATTCTATCTATCCATTGAATGACATGTCACTATACGTGTGTATGTACGGCCTACCGTCTCTACGTCGTGGTGTAATTGTTATTTAATACATTATTATTTGGATGGGTATGATAATGATGTGGAATTGATGTAAATAATTAATATAACATGATAATGATTCTATATATATGATATAATATCCAATTATATATTATTTTATTATCAAAAGAATGATATTTCCGCTCGTGCGTACGTATGGACTACCGTCTCCACAAACTCGATGAGAATCATTCCCCATAGTATCCATTCAAGAATAATTTTCATTTGATGGTTAAAAATAATTTTCAAAGACTTAATATAATTCTGGATATGAAAATGTACAACCTATCCATAACAAACATGGCTTACATAACAAATCATATTAAGAAAAATGAATCATTTAACACCCGAAAAACGATAATACTAAGATATTATTAATAAAGAAATGTAAAAAGATCATATATGATATCATATTAATGTATATGATTCTTCTATAATTTAATAAAAATTATTTCACCATTATACAGGAGGTTAACCTACCCTCAACCACGCAAAATTACAAGGTAAGGGATTATTTTACAATCTCATTATTATCCGAGGTTGTTTTTACATAAGTATCTACTGGGACATATTTATTATCCATGTCCATGTTTCATAAAATAGTTTTCAAAGGGATTATTTTTATGTACTTTTTACTAAAACATTAATTTAAATGTTTTAAATATTTATTCTTCTAAATCATTCTCATTAATGTCCATGTTTTCAGAATTATTTTTAAGGAATTATTTATATGGGCATGAATGTTTTAACATGTTAATTACATTGAAAAGTTTCAAAGTGGTATGGTACACTTTGATTCAAAAATGTAGTTAAATGTATTCCTTTCTAAATTTTGGGACATCTAAATGTTTTCATGAAAAAAGGATATTTCTCTCAAAGAGTTTTACAAATCATTTTTCATATATGTCCAAATCCTTTAATGGATTTTAAACTTTTTTTGAAGTTGATTTATTATGATAAAAATCTTCCATATTGTATTGAAGGTTTTTTTGATATGATTGACTGTGGATTTGTTATTTTTACACCATTCATGGTTTATGGGTAATGTATTGACATTTCGTATGCTAGTTTTAATACAAATGTTTATGTTATGTTTAAACCTATTCATTTGAGGAATGAATTGTACTTAGTAAGTGACGGGTGGAGCACACTATAGCTCCTCGATGCAACGGTAGGTCTCATGAGACAATCTAGTGTCTTGGAACAAGGCCTTGACAAAATCTTATTTGTAGACTTGGAATAAGGCCATGACTATGTGCTTATGATAGTCTGGAATTATGAATTCCATATTTATGAAATTGGTTATTGATATTTCATGTGATTATTCGACTAGTATAATATTCATGTGAATAAGAAAATTTAATTATTTCAATTTATTTTTTTCATGTTATGCTGAAGTTCAAGTTTAAAAGGCTTTTGGTTTAGTTATACATTGCCTTAAATTTTTATGTGTATTTATGAAAGTTTCCTCGATATTGTTATCCTTACTAAGCATCTCAGTTGACCCCTTTCTTAGCTAAAGGGAATAATGGTGTTCTCAAAGAACTATTTTTTTTTTGTATTGTATGTTAGAAAGTGTAATGTAATGTTCATGTATGCAATATATTTTCCAAGACTGCTAAACCGATTTCTATTTCAGGACTTGATTCCTTGTAGTCATGCCAATGTATTAAAATAATGAACCGACTCTGGGAATCTAGGGTCGGGGTGTTACAGTTGGTATCAGAGGAAGTTTAGCAAAAACCTTGGAAACTAGATTTAGATAATCTCTAATTAGATCATATTACCCTAATATAGAATTTGAGGATTAGTATAGAATAACTTCCTAGAATTTTGGTAATGTAGAGATTTTGTGAGTTTTCCAAGAAAATAAATCTCTGTCTGGATATGATCAGGTTGAGGCAGCTCTGGCATAGAGGAACCTAGGGGTAGAACCCAAAAACCCCATTTTGAGCTAGACTCGAATGGTAACTGGTGCACGACGAAGCGCCTTGCTGCACTCTTGGTTAAGACACTCCCGGGGGATATGCTGAGGATAATTCTAATATTTTTAAAAACCATTTTGATGGGTTTATGAATATATACTTGCTCAAAGAAAACATTTTTTTTTCATTATGGATTATATACATAAACTATTCAATTTATTTCAAGTGTTTTACAAGTTTGGATTTATGTATTGTGATTCATTAACTAATCTAGTGTATGTCATTGTATAGAAATGGCATCTAGTAGAAATAATGTGAACTCCAGCAATACGTATGATCCAAAGAGATAGAAGGATCATATCTTTCACTGTATTAAGACAACATTTAGAAGGGAAATAGTCTCCCATGTATTCTCAAAATATGAAGAAATGGTATCATGTGGTAATAAGACAAGTAAATAATTCTCGGAGTACTATGGATTTGAAGGGAAGAAAGAGAAGAAAAGGATGGAAGAGAGAAAGATGGATAAAGGGAAGAGGGAAAAGAAGAATTTTACCATATGTGATAACTATGGGAAGAAACACACTGGAACTTGCCTGAAGGGAATGGGAGTTTGTTATATGTGTGGAGAAAAAGGACACCAAGTACGTGACTACAAGGGTAAGAAAAAGGTTTCAAATGTACAATGCTTCATATGCAAGGAGTTGGGAAACTACGCAAACCAATGTCAAAATTATCAGAGTATTCCCCAAATGATGCTATTGGATAATAATCAAGTTACAATACTACCACCAATGAGGATGAATGATTAGAGTTCTTATGTTGTTATTAAATAATTATAACATTTTATTATTGTATCAACGCTGTACTGGTAATAATAATTATGGATTATATAAGGATTGGTCAGTAGTACTATTTCTTTAAAAACCATAGATTTTGTGGAACCAAGAAAAGTGACTCAATAGAAGGTTAATTTTTTGAAAATATATGGTTGAGAGATAAACCATAATTTGGTTCTGATACTGAGGTAGTGATTTTGGAATAATACATGATTGATTTGGATAAATTATATTGGATATTCTTAAATAACTTGAAACTGATTAATGATTTGTATATTCAATCATTGTTGGAGTTTACAACATTTTTGTATAGAAGGATTATATCCAGTATTCTATAAGGAATCATGGATCATGAATGTAATCAATAGGGTTTTATGGTAATTACGGATGTTGTAGTGTTTTAAAAGAATACATAATGAAGTATTTCACATGTTATTACGCGGAAAAAAGGATCTTCATTGTGTTTACCATCCTTTTAAATTTTGTACTGTGAGTTTGGACAGAAGTATTTTTAGATAATTCTAGTTTCAAATAATTTTTGGATTTCGAAAAAAGGATAACCCGGAGGTCGGTCGGAAACCCATTGAGTCCGGCAAAGCCGCAAGACTTGAACCTGCAACCGAAGGTCGAAAAGGGAGTATCACCTACCACTAGCCCACGTGATGTCTTGAATTGAATATTGTAGTTTTTTAAAAAAAAAATCTGGTAGATGAATTAGAAATTAATTTTTTGCAACCCTATACGAAAAGGATAAATGGAATATTTTTTTAAGTTCTATTATCTTTTAGAGCGAAATATGAGTTTATAGTAGAAATTAGTGAAAGGATGGAACTATGGTTTTCATGTATATATATATATATACATATATATATATATTCTTCTCTTATTATATGAAGAAATTAATTCATAAACATTAGGTAAGGGATCTTAATACTAAAAATGTGTTATCATAATACCTTATGTTTTGTTGAACTGATGATATTTTAAATCATCATTGATTGATGGCTTTGAGGCCCTCAATTCTACAATTGTTTGTGACTGATGAACTCAATCACTCCCTATAAATATTTATATTTTTTGTCCAATTATGTGTCTCTGATTTCCACCAATGTTCTCTAAATCGAGATCATAATTTGGTGGTGAGCCTTTCATTCCACTTTTCCTCTTATTAAAACTAAATTTTATTAACCCAATTTTTGATGTGGGTTTTCCCACAAAGATATTTTCTATATTCCACATTTTATTTTCAAAGAACAATTTCAAATTGAAAAGATGCTATTTATTGGAGGGGAGAATGTAACACCTCAAGCTTCCATGGTACGCTTATTTTTGAATAATACAGTTGCATGTGTTGTACGCAACTTCGAGTTCTAGCACACCACAACCTATCGAACTAGCCGTTATGAATAGTAATACCCACTTTTTGAAAATTTATACATTTTATCTTTCAAAATAAACATCTTTTTTGGATTCTGAATAGTGAAATTAGCTTAGGGTGAATTGTTGGTACTTTTCTGATGACTTTCGTATTTTGATGAATAGTGAAAATTACTAAATTTTAATTAAAAACAACATTTTTATTTGAAATAATTAATAGTGATAAATTATGAATGTGAGTGATTTTAAAGTATAATTAGATTATATTTTTACCATTTAATCCAATTTTGGTCACTGGACATAATTTCACATTTAAACTGGACATAAGCATGTGCCAATCATTTGATAGTTATTATTTCTTAAAAACAATCTTTTTTTACAACGAGAATTAATTTTAAATTAATTTATGCCACTTCTATCTTTTGAATTTAGAAAAATGGATTCCATATTTAAAATCAGGACATCCAAATTGTATAAATAGGTCAATTTTATTTTTAGACATTTTGAATAATTATTTCGGTTAATATTTTATTAACCATGGTTAACGGAGAAATCTGGTAAATAAGGGTTAAATAATAATATTATAATAATATTAAATTACCCAAAAACGTGTCCTAACCATATTGTTTGATACATTTCCAACCATGGACATCTTAGGGTCGATTTTGGGACCCCATGGAGCCACTTGTAAGTGATAATGACACTTTATATTAATTAAGTTAAACTAAATACAAAAATGACATAAGCATATATCCTTTAGAAAAACAATTTTTACATGGGGTGATATATGTTATATTTGAGACTATAAATTTTAATTATAAATCTAAAAATATTTCCTACATAATGATATTGTATTTATAATTTTTAGACATTGAATAGATAAATTTATTTATGACACAATAATGATGCTGTATTTTCTTTATTAATGAAAGATTCAAATAATTGGTATTATAAATGTTAAAATAAACATAATTTGAAATTTATAATTAAATAGACGAATTTTATTGGTTAATATGACATGTTAGGACTTCTTAAATGAATTTGGTTCAAATTAATAATGTTTTTAAGACTTTAAAAAAACAATAATTAAATAGTGTCAAATATGACATAAAGGGGTTTTTAAAACAAATATTATATTATAAAATGATATAATATTCCTAAAAATCTATGGTTCGTCCAAATGACTTATACAACGATAGGTGTATCATTAATGAACCACTTCGGGGTATCTTATAAGTTTATTGTAATTTTATTAACCATATAATATAAAAATACAAAGAGACATGGTAAATGTCAACCTAATTAACTAAGGGTTAAAACTAAATGATATGGTTAATAAAGTGACCCAAACCTGTATAAAACCTATGGGTTGAGTTATTTGAGACACCCCACACCTTATACTCTAAATAAATCAGTTTGGAGCCATTATAAACTGAATATGAATTTATTATAAAATAACATTTCTATCTTTTCCATAGGTGCCCCTCACCCCTCTTATAAAAAGGCACTTCCCCTCCTCTCTAATTCACACCTTCAAAGCTGTTTGGATCATCCTACTCCTGCCCAAATATCCTCCCAACTTCCCTCAATTCATTCTAGAGTCCAACCTTTATTCATAAATCCAACCTAAGGAGCCCTTTTGATCAAATCAAAAGGAAGAACCTGAAGAAGATGTAATGATTTCACCACCCTCTTTCAAGTTCCTTTCTTCTTCCACTTCTTCTTTCCTTGTTATGTCCATTCTAAAATAATAAATCTAGTATCTTATATATAAATTGAGGTTATTATAAATATGGTACAACCATATTTAGTATTCTATCCATCCTTTTAATGACATGTCACCATACGTGCATACGTACGGCCTACCGTCTCCACGTCGTGGTGTAATTGTTATTCAATAAATTATTATTTTTATGGGTATTATAATGATGTGTAATTGATGTAAATAATAAATATAACATGATAATTATTATTTATATATGATATACCATCCAATTATATATTATTTTAATATCAAAAGAATGATATTGTCGCTTGTGTGTATGTACGGACTACCGTCTCCACAAAAGCGATCAGATTCATTCCCCATCATATCCATTCAACAATAATTTTCATTTGATGGTTAAAAATAATGTTTAAAGAATTAATTTCACTCTGTATATGAATAAGATACAACCTATCTATAACAAACATGGCTTATGTAACAAATCCTATAAAGGAAAATGAATCAGTTAACTCCCAAAACAACGATAATACTAAGATATTATTAACAAAGCAATATTAAAAGATCATATATGATATCATATTAATGTATATGATTCATGTATAATTTAATAACAATTATTTCACCATTATACATGAGGTTAACCAACCCTCAACCATGGAAAAGTACAAGGTAAGGGGTCATTTTACAATCTCATTATTAACCGAGGTTGTTTTTATGTAAGTATCTACTGGGACATATTTATTATCCATGTCTATGTTTTATAAAAGAGTTTTCAAAGGGATTATTTTTAAGGGAAATTTTACTAAAACATTATTTTAAATGTTTTAAATATTTATACTTCTAAATCATTCTCATTAATTTCCATGTTTTTAAAATGGTCTTTAAGGATTTAATTATATGGACATGAATGTTTTAAAATGTTTATATCTTTCAAAAGATTCAAAGTGGTATGGGACACTTTGAATCAAAAATGTCTTTAAATTTCTTCCTTTCTAAATTTTGTGACTTCTAAATGTTTTCATGAAAAAGGGATATTGCTCACAAAGAGTTTTACAAATCATTTTCAACTATGTCAGATTCCTTTAATGGATTTTAAACTTGTTTTGTAGTTGATTTATTATCATACAAATCTTCCATATTGTATTGATGGTTTTGTGATATGTTTGACTGTGGATGTGTTATTTTTATACCATTCATGGTTTTTGGGTGAAGTATTGACATTTAGTATGCTAGTTTTAATACGAATGTTTATATTATGATTAAACCTGTTCATATGAGGAATGCATTGGACTTAGTAAGTGACGTGTTGAGCCTGATATAGCTCCTCGATGCATCGGTAGGTCTCATGAGACAAACTAGTGTCTTGGCACATGGCCTTGACAAAATCCTATTTTTGGTCTTGGCACAAGGTCTTGACTATGTGGTTATAATAGTCTGGCATTATGCATTATATCATTATGAAAGTGGTAATTGATATTGCATGTGATTATTCCACTAGTAGAATGTCAATGTGAATAAGTAAATGGAATTATTTCATTTTATTTTTGCTATGTTATGATGAAGTTCAAGTTTAAAAGGCTTTTGTTTTAGTTATACATTTTCATAAATGTTTATGCGTATTTATAAAAGTTTATGCTATATTGTTATCCAAACAGAGCATCTGAGCTCACCCCTTTCTTATGTTTTATTTTCCCAGGATTTCAAGAAGTGTATTATGATTGATATGTAGGTTTAAGCTAAAGGAAATAATGGCGTTCTCAAGGAACTATTTATTTGTATGTCAGAAACTGTAATGTAATGTTCATGCATGAAATATTTTTTCCATGACTGTTGCACTGATCGTTATTTCGGGACATGATTCCTTATAATCATTCCAATGTATTAAAATGAAGCACCAACTTTGGGAATCTAGGGTCAGGGCATTAAAGTTTTTTCAAATGTTATTTTCCAAAATAGAGTGGAAAAATTATTTTATAAGGTCAATGGACTAACTTAATAAAATATTATTCTTTCTTTTGTGGAGGTGAGTCACACCCTCAAATAAATCATTTAAAAAAGTAAAATGTTTTATAAGTCCTCTAGGGTCCACTAAGGATTTGTAAAATAAATAAAACAAATAAAATATCACATTATTTCAATGGAAAAACATATATTGGATGAAAATACATTTAATAGTATTTTATTACATCACTATTGCGTCATTATGATGTCATAAAAATCATTATATACTTAAACGATATTTAATTTTTACCCAAAAATTCGACTTTCTTAGAAAATTATGAAAAATTCACCATTAGATAATTTCAACATCCTAAATCCAAAACTTATATTCCTTTTATCTGAATAATTTTCAAAATATGTGAATAATTACTTTTGAAATAGAAACATATATTTATCCAAAATTCATGAGTTTGGACAAAAAAAGGTTTGAAACCTTTATAAAAATTACAATTGTATTCATAAATATTAGATGATCATTTATATTAAATAAAAATTAATTTGTTAACAATATTTTACTAATATATTGTTAAATTATAATGCCCATTAATTTATCAAAATATATTTCTTAACTGAATATTAAGTAAAAATACTATTTTTTATTTTAAACCCATTTAAAAAATAAATGTATATTATTCGTAAAAAAATAATTCACATAATCATTGTTCTAATGTATTCATAAATATCACATTATAACACCCGCATATAAACTAAGGGTATGGTGTCTGATGGTGACTGACTCTTGGGGTGGCTTAGATAACATCGTTTGACTGGTAATCTCTATAAACTTCCACTTCTCTCAATGGCGGTTCTGTTCATGCATAACGTGTTGAAGCTCAGCTTGGTCTTAGTCAAGAGCGAAGCCTAGTGATTCCACCTCATTTCTGAGCTCTGAAAAATGAGCTTCATATAGAGAAATTATACTGGATGAGGACATTACTTCTTTTTTATGAGTAAATTGAATTTTTTTAATACCTATATTTATACTAATCACGTGATCACTGTTAAACGACAATATTAGCAATGGTAACCATTCTTAATGGTATTTTAAAATCCAAAAACATAAAAAAGGAAGACATTATGTTTTATATAACCATTTCAAATAATAAGACATTTATGTAGATAAAGATGAAATTTCATTAATAAAAGTTTGGGTTGTTACATTCATTCCATAGGTCTTATTTCAATATATGGAAGACATATGCATGTACATGTTATGATAGGTGTTACCAGATAGTGCTTAAATGAATTGGGTAATGTTTTCTCTAATGAGACATTTTATATGGGTTTAGGAGTAAACCTAATCAATTATGGAACCCTTCCCACCATAATATGTTGACTAGAAACTTATCAATAACTCATTTTTATGTAATTTTATATATTGATTCCACATTCCATTATTTATATGATCATATGATTCCATATTCTATATATTATTCTTCTATATTTTTATTCATGATCCATTCCATTTTAGATGGCGTGTTGTTCTTTTTAACTCATATGTTATGTTTTATTTTCATATTTATTCGCTTACTAGGATTTTTATATCATCCATTTTTTCTACATATTCCCCAAGTCATCCAATGATTTTTTTAGGTGGTCAAAAGAAGTTAGGAGCTCATTATAGAGATCAAAACAAATTTATTACATTATCATGTTTTTTATTTATATACCTAGTATTCCAAATTACAAGACTTTCCAATACATTATTTATATTTAAAGGATAATTATTCTTGAAATCATTTAATAAAATGTGGGACTATTTGGGGTCATTATAGCTTGTATCAGAGTAATGTATTGTCATTTTGGGGGATTAGAAATAGCAATCATTAGAAATAATCCTATGGATAATTTTATCACCATGGATAACCTAGTTTAAAACATAAGAAATCACAATCTATGATAAAATTTTAATTTATAATTTTATCCTTCTATATTTATAGTTTCAATTTTATATTTTAATTATCTATGTATTCAACCCCCCTAATTGTTTTTATTTTTATAGATTATGGAGGGAAATAAGAGAACCCGTTATAATGAAAAATTTGATAGGAAATGATATGATTTACCAAATGATATTCCAAACATAAGATGAATGGGACCTCATAACATCATGATTTTGCTAACTACACTGGTTGAAGTTATGAATAATAACATTAATTATATGGTGTTCTATAATTCCTCTAATAAATCACATGTTTTTGAAAAGTTATTTTTGTGAAAAATTCCTACTATTTTTTATGAATCATATGGTCTCTTAATCCTAGAATAATTTATTATCTCCAATGAGAATATATTCTCTATCCTCTAATTTTTTGAAGAATTTAAACTCATGATGATGGTCATTTGTTTTGATAAGGAAGTTGATCAATGGTGGACATTGATAAAGAACCCAAATCCTAATTAAGTAATTGATTCTATGGAATGTAAAGTATATAAGAAAATATTTTCCATAAAATATTTTCCATGAACTCTCCATCATAAGATAGATAGATATTGACTCATACTGATGAAAAATAGTGATGAACTAATCATGATGTGTGAGAAACACAATACTAGGTTTGAAAAATAAACCTCTGGCTTTGTCATAAACACTAAAATCAAGGTGGATTTCTTTTTTAGTGAAATAAATAAAAGACTACAAAAACACATGTTTATGCGTTACATAAACAAGTATTGGGAGATTGTAAGTTGGGACTTTAAGGTAGAGATGGATATTATACACTCTCATTATTCTTATGTATTTAGTGCTAAAAATAGGAAAATTTTGTTTAATATGGTTTGATCAATAGATAAATCCAAATGGAGAAATGAAAATTCATCATCCCACATGTGAATGGTTTGGTAAAAAATTATGGTAACTATTTAAAGGAATGCGGGATATATATATATATATATTGTGGTAAAGGTGGAAATCTAGCTAATCAATGATAAAGGGGTGTGAAGAAACACACAGATGTGAAAAAAAGGATGTTTTAGATTAACACCCATCCAATAGTAGATTACACCAATTTAAAGTAACCTAGGAATTATGCAAACCAATTCCCTGATATAAGGGTTATAAAAAACAATCAATGAAAAAAATTCCAAGGAATCATGGAAGGTCATTTGTTATTCATACTACTAAGGTAGATCATGACAATGATTTTGTGATAGATACATCGGTTATTCATTCCAATATAGTGAACGTGTTATTTGATTCTTGTTCTATGAATTCTTCTATATCTTGTATTATTATTATAACTATCCAAACTCCACCTAATAATATGATGGCTTTGATATCAGTGAGAATGGAAAATTAGTAAATTATTGCATCCAATGTATATAAAAACTCCTCAATAAATGATTGTAGGTTAATCCTCCCATAAAATATCAGCTTACTTCCTTTTTTGGTATTTGATGTTATACTTTGCATGGATTTTATATCATTATATAAATCAACCATCAACTGTTAACAAATGCATATCACTAATCACATCCAAATGAATCCCCGTGTTCTATACAAGAGTTAGGAGGTGGATGAATCTCTTTCAGAATAATTGTCCCAATTTTGGATATTATATCCTTATGAGAAATAAAATATATCTCAAATGATGGAGACAAAGGAGAGGATCATTCTTTATGACATTCCCATTGTGATAGACAACATCGATGTATTGCCTAAAGAATTTCCAAGTCTTCCTCCTGGCCAAGATATTGAGTTCTTAATTGAACTTATACTTTGAAATTTTATCACATCATAGAATCCACATAGAATAACCATCATTCAGTAGGAAGAACTGATTAAATACTTACAAGTAATTTTGAAAAGGGTTTCATAAACTAGAGTGCTTCACCCGGGGGTGTTGCAAGCCACTTCATCAATAAGAAGGATAGATCAGTGTGTGTCTTACCAGATTATCATGAGCTCAAAATGTCATGATAAATAACAAATATAACCTTATAAATATAGATTACCTGTTTAGACAATAACAAGAATCAAATTATTTCTCTAAGGTGGGACTTTAGTTGGGATACCTCCAGTTAAAGGTGAGGAAATAATGTATTACCAAGACAACTGTTTGAACAAATTATGGACATTAGGAGTTCATAGTGATTCCGTTGGACTCACTAATGTCGCTACAATATTCATGGGCTTAATGAATAGATACATTAGATATTACATGAAAAAGATTCTAGTAGTCTATATAGATGATATTCTAATATACTCTAAGGGAAATTAGTACCATGATGACCATTTTAATGTTGTCCTAAAGACATTGAAAAAGGAGAAAATATATGAAAAGTACAGTAAATGTGTATTATAAATTGATGAAGTTTCATTTTTGGGGATTTTTATCACTCGAAAAAGTAATATCTATGGACCTTCTTAAATACATACAATCATATAGTGGCCCATGACAACATTAGTACAGAAGATCTATAGTTTTTGTCGTTTACCTGGGTAATACAGACAATTTGTGAGGAACTTCTCCCAATTTTCAAACACACTAAACAAGATGACTCAGATGTGAGAACATTTTTATATACATGTGAATGTGAAGGCTCCTTTAATGAATTTAAGAAGAGTCTCATCGCGACACTAGTACATACACTATCTTCAAGTGGGAAACTTTTGTTGTATATATAGATGCATAAAAAACGGGTTTGGGTTCTGTACATATTCAATATAAAAATGATATAACTTAAACCTGAAGCCATTTGGATGTTCATGAGAAAAACTATCAAACACATGATTAATAGTTGGTAGTTGTGATCTCTACATTGAAAATACGAAAAAATTATCTCCTTACAAAGATTTAGAGATATATACTAATCATAAGAGTCTCAAATATATATATTCAAATTTAATGATCGTAATATAAACTAGTGAATATGGTTAGAGTTGTTAATGGATTATTATTTCTCATTCCACAATGATCCTAGAAATCAAATAAAGATATAGATTAACGATATAGAAAGGATCCTACAACTTTTTCAATGATGATAATTGAGAAGTATCTAATATTATTATACATATAATGGGTGGACATGGGAATCATAAGTGAAAGAACATCATAATTTATTTCTCAAATTATTTCTCAAAAATACATTTTGGAGAAGATAAAGGATACTTAAATGGATGATGTGGGCATTCAAAAGAATGTGGAATCCATCATTAATGGTAAATCCACGGAGTTCAAAATTTATGAAAAATGAGTCATAAGATTTGGGTAATGACTATGTGTACGATCAAATATCATGATAAAAATTTCAATGATGCGCATAACACAACCTTCTAGATCTACCCTTAAAGAAAAAAGATGCACCATGATCTCCGAGAGCACTATTCGTGGGAAAATATAATGAAAGTGATCTCAGAATATAAATCAATGTATATGATATGTCATTAAGTTATGGATAAAACGAAAAATTCTTTGGGGATGATACAACCATTATCCATACCTACAATGAGAATAAATTAGTATGGAATTTATCTCCAAACATCTAAAGTCATATATAGGAAATAATGAAATATGGATTCTTGGAGACCAAATTATAGTGGGATAATGAATTGAAAAAATGATAATAAGAATGTAAAAAATTTGGATCTGCATGATCAACCAAAATATCTGCACACAAGAACAAAGCTATAGAAATAAAACATAATGTTAACAATAATTTTTTTAAACAAAATATAGAATTATAAATAACCATGGGAGAATATATAAGTGAACGAAAAATGAATGTAATTATAGGTATTTATAGAAAGTAATGACCCCGTATGATCATTATAAATCTTACCATTAGAAGAGTAACATGACTGTTAGAATAGTAATATGACCATTATTAATAGAAATCTAGCCATTATAATAGTATCCTCACCAATGAAAGTGATAAATAATATTTTTTAATATTATTAATGAAAATATTAAATAATTATAATGTTAGAAGTAAATAAATGTTTTATAAATGGTTAATTATGTTTTAGTATTTTTTTAAAATCATAATAATTTTATTTGAAATTTTATAATGAATATAATCATTTATGAGAAAATTTATTTTTCTAACATGATTTCATAAATTAATATTATTTTATATTATAATGATTAGAAAATTTTAGTTTACAATAAAAATCAATCAAAGGGTCATAAAATCGATTGTAATTTTAAAAGTTGTATTTTTTGAAAAGAAAGATGATTTTATTTGAAAATAATATTTATCATTATTAGAAATTCAATTTCATAAAATGAGGTCCATTGTTTGAAATCTACATGTCGAAAATTGGTTCTAGTGAAATTTTGAGATTTTTCTAATCAATTTTCTTTTTTTATGAAATTTCAAATTAGGTAATTTACGGCATTAAACTTTTTTTCAAAATACCTAAATTTTTTATCAATGGAAAATGTAATAACTCATTAACTAAAACTCACTTACAACATTTTCTGTATATGGTCACAAGTATCAATATTATTTATATTAGAGAGCCAAAATAATAAACAAATGAATATTATAATAAAAAACCCCCTCTACTCCCTTATAAATATCACTCAACACCACACCTACTCCACATGCCTTTTAAATTTAGAGATTACCAATATTGTATTCAATTGCATTCCAATGACCCTAAAATCCTTGTCTTACTATTCTCACTAAAATACAAATTCCACGTTCTTTATGGAGGTTCTTAAGGAGACAATATTCATGAGGTTAGATCCCCATTCATTCCTGTAGACACCAAAAAGCACTCAAGGGGTGAAGAAGGTTTCAAAACAACAAAGCGAAGTCATATTCGGATCCGGGGATGCAGTCCAGGGAGCACAGAGGAGTCATGTGAAAAAAAATTAATAAGTGCACGAAAAAAATGCCACGCGTGGAAAGATCTGGGATTCACGAGAGTTCTTCGGCGTGGGTGCGGAAACACTTGCACCGCCACCCCGCACGGTTGACATTTCACGCCACTGACATCAGCGTGCAATTATTTCGAGCTGGCCTATTTTTCACACCCCTGAATGCCTATAAATAGAAGGCGATCCCCTTCGACCTTTAGGCTGAAGAATCTGAACCGTCTCTCGTGCATGAAATTCTCTTCTCGTGCGCGTAAATATGGCTTTTAGGTACGATTCTTTTCGCACCAAGTCACCCCGGGGTCCACCGTGGCACGATATCCCCTTGGTTTAGACTGAATTCCAATCACTTCGGGGATTCCCCTTGCACGCAATCCCTTCCACTTGTGTGCATGCCATCTAATTTTGTGAAATCACCTTCAATTGTGCGCACCCCAGTCATTGCGCATAGCCTCTCCCAATTGCGCTCAATTCGTACTCCTTTTGTGCAATCCTTTCTAGTTGCGCGCAAAACCTCGGCTCCATTTATGCACAATACTTACTGATTTTGTGCCAGCCCAGTGTCTTTCACGCAGGGTTGCTTATTTCGCGTGCAAGCCACAAAGGTTGTGTGAAACTCTACGGTACCCCATTTACCATACTCCTTGGGTGTACCACTGCGCGTGTGTCTGATTCTATTCTTATGGATTCCATTCGCGGGTGTCTCTCATGCCTCGGGCATCCACATCGTACACCACTTTCCCATACGACATTCTAGGCTCGTACTATGTAACTTGAATGTCCCTTGGATGGTTCTTCCCATTGTGTTGCTTTGCCTTATGCTTATTTTCATAGGCATGCTAATGGTTATTTCTCCTTCGCAAAGCCACGCTAACGTGGACCCCTCGATGGTTTTCTCCACGACTCCCCCTCGCCACGACTTTTCCTGTCCCCTCTCTGCACCAAGGAGCAAAGGGTATCAGTTATGTAATTCCTTGTGGTGCTGAGTGAACCCACCTCATTCGAGTTGCTGGATGTTAAAATACCATGAACCATTGTCCTTAGCACATGATGTTAAACTGTGACCTCGCCTCATGCCTCGCACACAGGGTCCCCTTCCTTGTACATTTACTATGCCCACTCGTCTCCACGGGGATGGGATCACCCCTCACAGGGGCTGATACCCTCCTTATCGGAGAGGCATTTGTCCACTGGGAAAGGGCAGCCACCTTTGTGTATGCCCCTAGCTTCTCTTGCCGGAGGCAGCATCCCGGCGCCTCCTTTCATCTTCGATCCCCAAGTCCAGTGAAGGGAGTGGTGGGAAATGGTGCTCTTCATTTATTCGGTACCAAGTCCCTCTCCTGCAACACTTTGTCACTCTCAGGCCTCCAACCTGGAGTAAGACTCGACTTCTCGGGATGCTAACCACGCATAAGCCCCTGTTTCCTCTCTCTGCTGCTAATCATGTGTATTCCCCACTCCATTTTCCATGGACGCACCTTTCATGATGTGATCATCATGTCTCTGCTATCTCTTTTTTCTCACACTGAGCAAGACTCATGTGAGCATAGAGCAAGCACCGACCATGACAAACACCTTGGGTCGCCATAGAGTGTAAGCCCCAACCAACATCCCGATCTACAGGGACTTTGATCCATGTCATGGCACGGTACGTAGGAAGCCTCCACAAGGTCCAAGCCCACCACCTTGGGCCGCCTCAGAGTATAGGCCCCAAACACCATCTTGAACTACAGGGACATTGATCAATGTCAAGGAATGGTATGTAAAAAGCCTCCACAAGGTTCAAGCCCACCACCTTGGACCACCTCATAGTGTAATCCCCAAACCCCATCCCGAACTACGGGGAATTTGATCCATGTTAAGGAATGGTACATAGGAAGCCTCCATGAGGTTCAAGGCCACCACCTCGGGCCGCCTCAGAGTGTATGCCCCAAAAACTGTCCCAAAATATGGGGACTCTGATCCATGTCAAGGCATGGTACGTAGGAAGCCTCAAAGAGGTTCAATCCCACCACTCGGTCATTCCGACCATCCTCACATCAGTTCACCAACACCTTGAGCCGCCTCAGAGTGTAAGATCTAAATATCATCCTGAACAAAGAGGAATTCGATCCATGCCAAGGAAAGGTAAGTAGGAAGCCTCCCTCAGGTTCAAGCCCAACAACCATTGTACCCCAGGTCCACCTTCATGTTGGTTTACCAACCCCATGGGCTGCCATAGAGCGTATGCCCCAAATGCCACATGAACTACATAGATATTGATTCACTGGCACTTGGATACGTAAGAAGCCTACATGAGGTTCATTCCCATCACTCTCGTCTCATCCTGATCTCTCCCTCGAGCATATGCGTCTCGGGAAGCTCATGCCCCAACCCAGAGTTTCATCTTCTTCTGCCTCCCATCCATGCATCCATTCTCACAGGTTGCCTCCCCAGGTGTCTCATCGCCTCATCAAACTACGAGGACTTTGATTCCATGCCACGGGGATACGTAGGAAGCCTCTTCAATACTGAATCCCAACTTCACTATCACCCTTGCGATGGCTATATTCTATTCCCCATCACTTCATCACCCATCCTTATCCTCACCCGGGTCACCACATCCTGGTGGGATCATGCCACCCCATTCCCCGTTCCGTTTGACAACATTCGGGAAGCCACCAACATGATAGCCCTAGTATCGGTGTTCCCTCCAGGGGTTACCTCCATCTGCTCTACTCTAATCAGTGTTCCGATCAGTCTGATTCATCTTCGTTGGACGTTAAACTTGCGGCATACCCTATATTAATCATTGGAAGCTAAGGAAAACTCAGATACATGCCCATGGAATATGATTCCCCATGTTCAATGTGGGATGCCTCAGGCTTCAGCGCCCTTGAGAAGCCCAATAATAAGGGACATACGACAGACACGCCAATCCCCCGGCGTCCAGACGCACCAGTGATGCCCAATGTGACTACTCCCCTAATCAAAGGTTGCTTCTCTGATCGGACCCCTTGGAATGTCCTAATGGAAGCAGTTTAATTAACTAGTGTCCATGAAGATGTGGCACTGAGAAGAGTTTCACAATCAATGTCTTAAGTCTATGAGGGAGACCCGAACTAGGTGACGATCTCCAAGGAGGAATCCACAGAAGGAGGAACTGACATCCCATCATTCTGTTTCGATCAAGGAGAAGACATCGCTAAATAAGGAGTGAATGCCACCCGCCTATGGAAAGTGGAAATACGGGGTAACAGTTGCGCGTCCTCTGTGTGACGGATGCGCACACGCCCCAGTGAAAGCATCGAAAACAGAAAAAGTGAACTTGACATGAAGGTATTCTTTTCTATATAGAGACTAGTAGTGTAACACCCCGAGTTTTTATGAGAATTATTCTTTTTAATTTCTTTGATGTCTTTTCATGTATGCTACTCCAAGATTATCTTGCGCTACACGCAACACCGTATTAACTTGTAGTATAGGCAACACTATTTTTGTCTTTCATTACACACAAGAGCATCCTTCCTCGATAGCTTGCATTGTACACAATATTGAGTTTCACTAAACAATGATATATTATTAAAATAATATATAAACTATCCGTTATGAATATTAATACCCACTTTTTGAAATTTTATAAATTTTATCAATCAAAATAGACTTCAATTTTGGATTCGGAATATCTAAATTAGCCTAGGGTGAATTTTTGGTATTTTTCTGAAAATATTCAATTTTTTATAAATAGTGAAAACACTGAGTTATTGATTAAAACCGACTTTTTATTTAAATAATAATTTAATTTATTTAAATTTATTTCAGGTCAAAATAGATACATAATACCTATATAAGTTCAATGTAATTAATTGGAGTCATTTTATAATAATTTTAGATATAAAAAAATATTGAACTTTTTACCGTCTTTTACCCACCTCATAGGAGCATTTGCAAATTTACATAAAACTTAATTTTAACGCTTTTGTGAGTTGAATTTAGAAACTCCGAGAGACATGGTTAATATTAAGGAGTAAAATGTGGTTCAATAAGATAAAAATAATTTTTGGTGAATAGTAACTTTTTACTTTTATTTACCACGGTTATAAGTAAATAGGGTAATTAAGGGTAAAAATGATATTATTATTACCCTAACACAAGTCCTAATTCTATTAGATAAGTGTAATTTGGCCAAATACAACCATAAAAATAAAATATTAATCTCTCTCATCCACATGGATTAGATTAGGACACTTATTATTATTTTATTTAAAGAGGAGTTAAAACACTTAAAATCAATTTTTAATAACTAAAACATTTTTAATATGGGGTTATAAATATGATAAATTAGACTATAATTATAAAATAGAAATCTAAAAATATTTCCTACATAATGGTATTTTATTTATAATTTTTTGACATTAAATAATTTAATTTATTTATCACATAATGATGATGCAGTAATTAATGAAATATTAACATAAATGATATTATAAATACCCAAATAAATGTAATTTTAGACTTTTGTGAATTACACTAATTTTCTAGGTTAATATGAAATTTTAGGGTTGGTTGGATGAATTTATTTTCGAATTAATAATGTTGTTATGAATTTAGTGGAAACAAAATACCCAATACTGTCAAAATTGACATATTTGTGTTTTTAAAACAAATGTTATATTATTAATTGATAGAATGCTTTTAAAAATATGAGGTTAGTCCAAAAGACTTATATAATAATATATAAGACATTAATGAACCAATTGGGGTTCTATTGGTAGTTTATTGTAAGTTTATTAACCATATAGTGTAAGAATACAAGAAGACACGGTAAAAGTTAAATTATTTAACTTAGAGTTAAATCTAAATGATAGGGTTAAAATGGTAAACTAAACTTGTCTAAAACCTATTGGATGAGAGGATTTAGACCCCTCCCCACCCTAGACTCTAAATAAGACACTTTGAAGCCATTATAAACCGAATATGAATTTATTATAAAATAATATTTTACGTTTTTCCTAAGGTACCCCTCACCCCTCTTATAAAAGGGCACTCCCCCTTCTTTCTAATTCACAACTCTGAAGCCATTTGTCTCGGAAAACCTCTGCCCAAATACCCTCTAAACTATCCTCCCTTCATCTTAGAGGCCTTCCTTTACTCATAAAGACATCCTAAAGATCCATTTTGATCAAATCAAAAGGAAGAACATGAAGAAGATGTAAATATCTCGCCACATATTTCAAGTTCCATTCTTCTTCCACTTCATCCTTCTTTGTTGTTTCCATTATAAAATAATAAATATAGTATCTTATATATAATTTGATGTTATTATAAAAATTGTACAACCATATTCGTTATTTAATCCATCCTATGAATGAAAAAGTCACCACACGTGCGTACGTATGGCTTATAGTCTCCACGTCGTGGGGTAGTTTGTTATTAAAACATTTCATCATTTGGATAGGTATAATAATGAGTATAAATGATATAAATAATTAATATAACATTATTATGAATCTTTATATGTGATATAACATCCAATTATGTGTGATTTTAATATCAAAAGAATGATATCATCGCTCGTGCGTACGTACGGCCTACCGTCTCCACGATGTGATGCGACTCATTCTACATGATGTTCATTTAATAATGATTATATAAATTAATTTAATGAATAAATATGATATATATAACATAAATACCATTCTGTAAATGTGGTATCTATGACCTAAAAATAATAATAAGAATTTATTCAACAAAACACGCATAAGAACATAAAGCAATGAACACCTGAATAACAAGTAGCAGTGAAATATTACTAATAAGAAGATAATAATATGACCATATATGATATCATAACAATGAATATGATTCATTAATAAGTCAATGACATTATTTAAATCATTATACAGGAGGTTCGGATACGTACAAAGCCTATCAAACTTAAGGTAAGGGAAAATCTTGATATCTCAAAATTTGTTTTCGAGATTTTTTATACTTCGGAATTTACTAGGGAATATTTATCATCCACATCCATGTTTCTATAATATGTAATATTATTTCTATCCCCCTGATATTGTTTAAATCCAATTTCACTTATTGGTGAGTTTTTTGAAAGATATGAAAGGAATCTTTTTTCGTTTTCCGTACGAGATACTTTTTGACTTTTCCTGCCAAAGTACGAGAAGAATGTTTTTTTAATTTATATGGCATGAACAGATTTTTATGGTTTCATAACGCATAATTTTCATGAAGCTTTCTCTATAATATTTTGTGACTATTTTCAACAAAATCCTTTTCTTTTAATATTGCATGGAATTCTTTGAATAGAAACTGATTTTGAAGAAGAAAGTGTATTATCCTCATGAATTCATTTCAAGTGTTTTATCAAAACTATTTTCCATCTAAGATGACATTATTTAGTATAATTATGTTTCAAGTATAATGTCTCTATTATTTAAATGGTTTGATTTTACTAATGATGAAATGATATCCATTTGTTTTATATGGATTACATTATGCTGGGATGATGTTTTTGAAACCCATTTTATCTTTGGGTTATGATGAATGATTTATGTTTATTTTGTGGAACAAGTAAGAATTATTTCATTATGAGATGGGTGGGACCTATATCTCCCTCCAATGCATTCTGTAAAGATTTATATCTCATGAGATAGACATTGCTGGAACAGAAAGTAAAATCTGGTTCAGTAATATAGGGCTGGAACGGTTAGTAAACCTGGTTCCGTAATGGACTTTGTCCACTATGATAGTCTTGGCAGTAATGCTTTGACTACTATGGAAATAATATCAAGTGATTGATGGTTTTCCACAATTACATGTTTTATTCCCATGATATGTTATCATGGTTAATGTTCATTTATGATATATTCCTTATGTACTGCCATTATTTATGTCATTGCTCAAGATTTTGATGTTTTATATTCATGTTTTTATGTTCAAATGTTTATGGATTGTTTATATGTTCCCAATTTTTACCCTTAATGATCATTTTATCTCACCCTTTTAATGTTTTATTTTCCCAGGGATATAAAGAAAGGTTTTAGGTAAGAAAACAAAAAGGGTAAGATCTTTATGGGAGGTGTTGAAGATCTTTCAACATTATTAGAAATTTATGTTCCAAGTTTCCAAAGACACTAAACTAATACAATCAATGGGCATCTATTTGTGTCATGTATTAAGTTTTCCACAAATGTAATGTAATTTCCATGTACATAAAGCTTGGGTTTTAACAAGTAGCATTTCAGGCATCAATGGATTAGCATGTCATCAGACCCTGTCATCCGGCACCAGGTCCCACAAAGAAAATAGCAGGCCAGATGTGAAACTCGCCAGAAGTATGGGTATTCAGAACATTGAGAATTCCGCTCTTTAACGTTTTCAGTGTGGATCCCTCTTACTATCCACGGAAGATGGAATGGAAATGGGGCACTAGTTGTCGATTTCTTTTCCTATCATTATTAATGTGTTCATCACCCTGATTTTAGGAACCTCATTGTTTCATCTGAAACTCGATCACCACCTGCCCCCTGACGTAGGGGTAGGGGAAATATCGACTCAACCACCCCGTGTGGTTCCTCCACTTACCTGATAGCCTCGACTACCAGGACTTTTGGGCGCCCACGCCCCCTCTCTCCATCGGAAATTATCCAGCGAAGGGTAATTAATGACCTTGTATGCAGGTACGAGGAGGTGGGGATCATCCCCACCAAGGATATGGCTCTCCTATATCTCAAGGTGGTAGCACCTCTCCATCAACGATGCCCCTGGGGGCCGCGGAGGGAGCCGCTGCTCCCCACCCCAACATTCAATCATTTCGGGAGCATGTCCCTGGAACTCCTTGACAACTCCCTGCCCTACGCTGACGAGGTAGGGGATGTCTGGGTCAGCCCGATTGGAGTCCCAATCCTAGGGCTCCCGGTGAGGGCTCCCACCAGGCTGTGTCAACACCACCACCCGGTTCCCCGAGCCAGGGTGCAGGTAAGCCACGCGCCTACACCACCGGCTTCGACTCAACTGACCCGGAACCAGCGTCGGGTGTAAATGGAAGAGGGAACCTACCGCGGGGCGTAAACATCGACGACTACTATGGCCCGAGCCACTGCTGACTCATATCCCCAACTCCTGGAATACGTTGAGCATGGGCTGTTATATGCCCAACCTGGATTGAGGCCTGAACCGCCCCACGGGCACGCTCTATCGACTCTCTCCGTCGCTGGAAAAGGCAATGGCTGCTGCAGACCAATCCGCCACAATTCCACCCAGTGCGGAGGCCCACTCTGTACCGCCACTACGGAAGGTACGGGATCTCCAAGCTTCCAAACTCAGCTTGGAGGTCCGCCACGTGCCACCTTCAACATAAGCAAGGGTCTCCCCCGTGACAGGGACACTCCATAAGGGGGTCTCTCTAGCACTCACTAAACTAGGTACGGGGTCACTCCCCCTACCATAGACCATAGTTATAGAGATATTGCATGTCCGGTCACGTGCCAACATGAAGGCCCTCCCCATTTCCTCATACCAGCCGGTGAAGGTCCTCCTTGCCCAAGTAATCGGAGGGGTGGAGGCCAACTTCACTTCACCAACGCCCATCATGGAGGTCCTAACCCTTCTTTACTTTACCAGTATGAGGACCTTCCTTGCACTAATGTATTCAGGGGAAGTGTGCAAGGAGGTTCTACCCATGACCCTACTGCTCCTGCCAATGCTTCTCTCAGCTACAATGGCAGTCCTTCCTGCTCCAGTGCTTCCCATATAGGTCCTTCCCGTGTCCGTTTCGACATTTTCCCCAGTGCTCCTCGCACCGCGGCCCACCCTGGCAGGAGCTCTCTCCACCTCAGCACCAGTATGGCTGAGGGACCTCCTAATGCTGATAGTGGGCCTTTCCCCAAAGAGCCACCCAGGGGAAGGAGAGCCGGTGGTTGCTACCGCAAGAGAAATTCCGGGGAGGGACTGACATGAATCAAACCAGTATGCTTCTCACACTCCGAGGTAGAGTATGACTCGGTGATAGAACCCTACCATCAATCCACCGAGTCAAGGGCTGGGGAAGGAACGAGGCACATCAGCCTCGTACTCCCAGAATGCAAGGTTTATAAGATCCTTGTATCCCTCTTATGATATATCTAGGAGGTTTAGAACCTGGAATGTCCCTAGGGACCGACCACGCCGTCACCACCGTCATCTCCAGAAGTTCCATCTATATCGGCTAGAGACTACGGAGAGCTATTGTGGGGGTCAATGGTAGGAGAGCTGCGGCATAGCCCACCCTAGGTAGACTCCATGCCTGTGTCTTGAGCTTTGGTCGCTGGTCCATCCTATTGTGATATAGCATCTAGGTTGCTACAATCCTTAGAGGGCAGCCCAAGATTGAGCGGTCAGTCATCCCCCTCACTGTATTCTCCACAGGCAAGCCCACCATCCCAGCTGTCTGCTTCAGTGCCACTAATAGTTCCTCAGCCTCCCCCAGTTGACGAGTGGGGAAATCAAGGTCCAGACCCTGAATCTGAGCTGAGGAGATTCTAGACTATCCTTGCATCAGGCCACTTCCCTGAGAAGTTTTGGCCAGTCGCAGGACCAAATATTTGTGAGCCGGAATCTCTCAACCCAGAAGAGTTTGAATGTTTCTGCCAGACCCTTTGGGTGACTCTCTTCTGTCTTCGCCACTAGTGAGTGTCTTATCCAAATAACCAAGTTCACCTTGAGGACATCGGTGATCAATGCCATCTGGTTGATCTGGTTGTGCTCCCCATGGTCCAGCACCCTTAGTCACTTTTTCACCATAGGGAACTCCAACAGCAATGCATTCGGAGTATACAAGTACTCCTCAAGGTTATTAAGGAGGCTACCCCCCATGTGAGAGTATGTGGCTGGAGGAAGTACGCTGCCCTCCTCTTCAGTGCATTTCAAAGACAGCCCGACTCGCTAAGAAATATTGAGGACATGCCCCCAAGGAGTGTTGTGGTCAACATGACTGATCTGTTGGGAGGGGAAAATGAGCTGGAAATTCTTGATGGGAACTTCCTCCCTGAGGAAGTTCCCCCACTACTGGACCCATCGGGGAGATTTACACATCAGTAGAGGAACCTCCAAGGTATCCCTGCGCCCACTGAGGCATTGGTACTCAGCCGGAATTCTGATAAGGGAAAAAAACACGTTGGATCTGTCAAGCACTCTTACCCTTCAGCTTTAATGCAGAAGACGGAGGAGGACCCCAGGAAGGCCACATTGCGCCAGCAGCATACTGGGCAGAAGAAGTTGGTTGATGAACTTCTAGGTGAACACGTTGCAGAGTGACGACACGACTATGGTGATCCTAGGTCGGGGCAGCAGGGGCAGGTAAAACTAATCCTTGGTGAGCTACCCCCAGAAAACCATGATCATGCCGCTCCTATGGACAGGGTGGAAGTCAGATCTCATGGAAATAAGGCATCGTATGTATCACTAAACCCTCATTAATGGCATGAAAATCCATGGAACCCCACTTGCGCTCTTCCGGACACCCCAAGGGTCACTCCACCAGCAGCTCCACGAGCCGCTGAGCTTGTCTACCACATTGAAGAACCCAACAATGCACATGTGGTTAGGGACCCCCATCAAGATAGGGACCCACGTCTAGATGATCCAATGGCAACACTCATCACCCGCCTAGAGGTTTTGGAGACATGACAGGTGGTCATCGCACCAGATGGCAAGCCATACACAGTGTGGGTGGATGACATGCCAGCACCCCTAGGATTTGGAAACCCCACATTCTCCCCCTTTAATGGGACTGGGGACCCACAGTAGCACCTGGACCACTTCAACTCAAGGTGTGGGCCTATGTTAGGGAATTCAGTGCACCAGGAGGCTGCCAAGATCCGCTATTTTGTTCAGACACTCGAGGGGTCGGCATTTGTCTGGTATAGCCAGCTCCCCGTCGGATCCGTGACCAGATGGGAGGACCTTCGCAGGAAATTCCTCTACCATTTCAGCTCTACCACCTTAAAAACGAGCATTTCAGACCTCTTCAAGTGCAAAAAAGGCCTTATGAGCGAGTCGCAGACTTTATCACCTGGTGGAAGGGGTTCACATATTCATTTGACATGCCACTGACTCAAGAGAAATTACTAACGATGTGCATAGGGAACATAAAGATGGAGCTAGTTTACTCCTTAATTACTCAAAACTATCCCGGAGGGTTCTGATACTTCTCAGATGAGGCCCAGCACCTCGAAGAAGCCCTGCAAAAGGCTAGATTGGCATTTCTATTTCCCCCTTGTAATCCCAGCGAGGAGGGTTGTCAGAGCCGAGCCTGCTGTGGTGGCCCAGATAGAGGCCCCTAGATAGCTGGAGTTACTACCAGTGGAGCCTGCTCCGTAGCCCTACAGAGGTCCACCACCATGGGCATAGCTTCCGGCCTAGTAGCGACCAGCCTCAAAATCGACAGGCGCCTCCGCGTAATGCACCGTCACCACCTAGGAGAGATAATCAAGTTATGACTCCTCGGCTAGCTCTTCCGGAACCTCGTTAGGGTTAGGCTCCTAGAGCCCCCTATCCAGACAGAAGAAACTGAACCTACTCATTCAATGAGGCTCAGGTCCTTGGTTACTACCGCAGCGCCATAGAGCAAGGAATTGTACGACTTCATGATTGCAGAATGCCAGAAGAGGGGAATCTCACTGATCTCCCCAACTACTGCCCTTATCACCAAATCCTAAGGCACACCCTCAAGAAATGATATGTGTTCAAAGACTGGATCATAGACCAGATTGTCAACAGTATAGTCAGTTTGGGCCCATCACCGACACAAGTGGTGGGTGTCATTGTGAGGTTAGATAGTTGTTGCAACAGCGAAGGGGAGTGGCAGCAGGTTTTTGACCATGGGTCTTAGAAGTATAATATCTGGATGGCCCGCAAAGTGTTCGCCCATACCCGTGGAATTATTCATACATGCCTGAATCAGATGGAGCTTTCAGAAGCTACGACCACCACTTCTATATCATCATCTCAGTCGGCCTCTTCCTAGAAGAGCAAGCATCAGCGGACCAAGAAAAACCAATGCACCCTTCCAATGCCATCATCATCCCACACTCTTGTAAAATTCATGCCCCCAGATATGGGGATCCCTCCCAAAATCCACCCAGTGATGGATTAATTTTCAAGTGATAGTCAAGGGTAGGCTTTGGTTAACACTGTTGAGATGGTAAACCCCTATATGACACCCGACAAAGGGGATCATCCGGAGAACCTCCCCAACATCCCTAGCTGAAACCAACGTCGGCAGAGCCGTGGCCGTATGGGTCATTGGGGCACGTAATTTGGCTTCTCCAGCCAGTACGTTCATGCCTTTGAGACCAGACAGTACGCCCAGTGCTGAACTCAGCATGTCCAGCCTCTTCATCTCATGTCGACAGGCCCGCCTCTACCACCGTTTGTGCTACTGGATCAGGCAGAACCACTTCGGTTGTGTCGTGTCTAGCTTCGCCCTGCTACAGGCTGATCTCAGTCGTTGGGTCCTCATCCGGCAGCTACTCTTCCGTCTTAGACTAGTTAAAAGTGGGAAATACCCCGTACCAGTCAGCCGGTGGTTCGGTCAGCAGGGCCCGCTATGCCTCATATCACACAGTGGCTTCCTGTAAGAAGAATATCACACCTAGAATGGAAGTATGATGTTCTCAAGAACCTCTTCGGCATCCCAGTGAGGCTTTATATCCTTGAAGCCCTTCGCATGTCGCCAGATATGCGTGAAGCACTCACCGAGGCTTTAAGAAGCCCCCTCCAGTTTGAGACAGAGGTAGCAGTGGCAGAAGCTTTCCATGCTGAATTGTTTGAGAACGATGAATGCCAGGCCATAATTTCATTCTTATGAGAAGATGAAGGCTCCTCCATATAGGGAACATCCTCCCGGTGTACATCACATGCCAATTTAACTGCATGGAGGTTCACCGCTGTCTCATCGACACCATCTCCGGGATCAACCTTATCCTAACACTTACGATGCAGAAGATAGGGTTATCAGAAGATGACCTGACTCCCTCCGATTTAAGAATCAAGAGACACGATAGGACAGAATAGGCTCCAGTCGGAAAGATCCGTCTGAAGACCCAGTTCGATGGCCTAGTTTCCAGCACCGAGTTTATGGTTGGCTCCCAAGACACCGTGTATAATGCATTGATGGGAAAGCCATGGATCCACCTATAGGTGGAGGTCCCCTCATCGTGTCACCAATGCCTCAAGTACTCCATTAATGTTCGAGTGGGCATACTCTAGGGTGAATTCACTCCTTTCGCCCCTTGTGAAGCCCACTATTTGGACGCTGACTATTACAAGAGCAAGGATAACCAATTCCATACAAGTGAAGTTGAGACCATCACCGCTACGACCAACCCTTGGGTAGGCCTGAATGGCACCTACATCTTCCTGATCCATTGGTTGGAGGACATGACCCCCAATATGGGGAAATGTTTTGTCATTTCAAGGAAAAGGGAGAACCATGCTCCCAAATCCAGGTGGTGTCATAAGATCACTTCGTATTCTTATATGAATCACCCCTCAGTGATCGCGGAGCCTCCCACTCCCATCAAGTATCGGGGCGTCCGGCTAATGGAAACTACAATATGCCATAATTGTCTATTTTTTCGGGCTGGAGTAAGCAGGATCTAGAATACATTCCACTACTACTTCGATATTATCAATCGTGCCTCTTTGATCCTGAGACCAGATGGTATCGGGTCGACAACCTTCGTTGATATGGTCTAGGATGCGCAAGAGTCCCCCAATGCAATAACCACTACTACTCAAGCTGGTACCAGCCTCCCACTGGGGAATGGTAACTCAGATTCAATTTCCTCAGAAAAATATCCCTCCATAAGTGGAGAAGAGAATATAGATGACGCCCATGCCTTTGAAGAAGGTGTCTCTGCTACGGTTGATGAGTTGTTACAGGTGATCCTCGGAAGTGAGTCAGACCTGAGACCTACATTGATCAGCACCGACATGCCCTCGAGGAGCATCAGTGGTACGTAGACTTCCTTAAACAACACCGTGATGTGTTTTCCTGGAAAAACGTTGAGATGACAGGACAATATCCTCACGTAGCCATCCACCCCCTCGGTCTTCCGGAAAATCATCGCGAGTTCAAAAAACATCCCATAAACATACATTCGTTTCACAGAAACATGGTTTAGGTCAAATTTGACAATATCATCAGGGAAAACTTCATTATGGAAGTCCAGTACACCAAATGGCTGGCCAACATTGTGACAGTTAGGAAGAAGAACAGACAGATCAGAGTCTGTATCGACTTCCGTGATATCAACCTCCATTGTCCGAAAATGGTTTTCTGCATCCTGTGGTGGAGCTCTTGATTGATGCTACAACTGGGTTCCAAGACCAATCCTTCATGGATGGATACTCCGGGTATAATCAGATCTGTATGTCCCCCGAGGACTAGGAGTCAACAGCTTTTAAGGCTCCCCAAGGTACTTTCTGTTACCAAGTTATTCCCATCGGCCTGAAGAATGTAGGGTCCACCTATCAGTAGGTCATGCATCAAATGTTCAAGCCAATCCTGAAGAAATTGGTGGAGGGATCTGTGGATGATTTGGTGGTCAAATCTCACCAGTGCGAGGACCATCTCCAGGATCTTGAGAAAGTGTTCGGCTTCCTCTGTTCCCACCAACTGAATCTGGACCCATTGATGTGTGCTTTTGGGGCCACATATGGAATGTTGCTGGGCTTTTTTTCATTTAAAGGGGCATCGAGATCGACCTAGAGAAGATCAAGGTCATTTTCCAGATACCTCCCCCGAGTAATATTTGGGAGCATCAAGGTTTCCAAGTCCACTTGGCTTAAATACGTTGATTCATTGTGAATTTGGCAGGAAAGTACAATCCCTTCTCTCGGTTCATGAAGAACGACACCGCTTATGAGTGGGACGAGGAGTGCTAGACCGCCTTTGAAGAAATCAAGCATTATCTGCTCCAGCCTCTGGTCCTGTTGCCACCCTTCTCCGGGAAGTCGTTGGTCCTTTATGTCACTGCCCTTGAATAGTACCTCGGCGCCCTTCTTGCAATGAAGAAAAATGAGGGGATAGAGAACAACCTCTACTACCTCAGCTGCTAGCTCGTCAATACGAAGACTGGTTACTCCCCCATCGAGAAGAGTTGCCTTGCGCTCATGTTTTCCATATAGAATTTGCGACACTACCTGCAGCACCATGAGGTAAAATTGGTGTCTCGAGTAGACCCATTGAAGTACATCCTATTTTGTCCCATGTTGACTAGCCGATTAGTGTGGTGGGCAGTAATCCTTCAGCAGTTTGACATCAATTTCGTGCCTCAAGAGGCTATCAAGGGACAAGCGTTGGTTAATTTCCTTGCTGCCCATCAAACTCCGGCTGACCGGTCCTTGGACCTAGATTTTCCAGATGAGGTGATCCCCTCGGTCGATCAAGTTGTCCTGTGTTAGAAAATACACATTGATGGCGCCTCCCAGATCCCCACTGGTAAGAGGCTTAATGATCTTCGACTCAATAGAGTAGGCCTAGGTATCATTTTAATTAACCCAGTGCAATCCATTCTACCATATTTGTTACTACTATCGGAAGGCTGCACCAACAATTAGGCGAAGTATAAGGCCCTAATTATTGGCCTCAAGCTGTCCCTCAAGATCGACTTACCCTATTTTCATGTGAAAGGGGACTCCGAGCTAGTCATTAAGAAGATCAACGACCACTATGTCATCAAGAAGCCAGAGCACGTACTATTGTTAGAACGCACTCTCCAGCTAATGGCCTAGTTCCCTTCTCCGCCAGAGGTTATCCATTTCCCTCAGTCATAGAATGGTCGAGTGGATGCTTTGGCCAGCTTAGCTACATCACTTGTAGAGCCTGAACAGGAAGATATTATTATCCACATGGCATATCGGAGAGTCATAGCTCTTGTTACCCCAGATGGCGGTGACGACCCACAGGTAAGGCATATTATCATCGGTGCCTCTACGTGAGGACCCCCAGGTCGTCCAGATGCAGTGATCGAAATGGTTTCTGATTGGAGGACAGACTTGGTTGAATACCTCTAACACGGTAATCTCCCATCAGACCGGGCTGAGTGCGAGCGAATCTGACGCCATGCACTACAATTTACCCTCCAGTGTCGTCCCATCCTTGAGCCAATCCTCTATAAGAACAGTTTTGATGGTGTTCTCCTCTGTTGCATTCAGGGGTTGAGATTCCACAGTTCAAGAAAGATTTTAATGTTGGGTCCTGCAGTTCCCATCAGGATGAGCCAAAACTATCTCACATGATCTGCAGATTATGGCACTTTTGGCCCTCCATGATCCACGACTGCATCGAGTTCTCCAAGAGGTTCCATGTCCGCCAAGTTCATGCTATCTTTGTGCATCGGCCACCAGAACCTCTCCACACTACCAAGTACTCTTATCCCTTTTTAGTTTGGGGATTAGATGTCATTGGACCATATCCGCTGGCAACGGATCACCAATGTTGGTTCATTCTGACCGCTACGGATTTCTTTTCCAAGTGCACAGAGGCAGTTCCGCTCATGGAAGTTGAGGCCCATTATATTGTTTACTTCGTGAGTTCCAATATCTTTCATTGGTTTGGAGTTCCTCACATTGTCCTAACTGAAAACGGAACCAACTTTTGATTAGTTGAGTTGAAAATGTTGTATTCCAAGTACAACATTCTCTCTAACCATACCTCCCATTATCACGTGCAAGTGAATGGTTAGATTGAGGCATTCAATAAAACCCCCTCTAATATCCTATAGGAAATGGATGGTCATAACAAGAAGCGTTGGCTGGATATTCTCCCCAACGCCCTCTGGGCTTATCGGACGACGACTAGTAATTCCACCCAGGTGACCCTATATTCCTTGGTGTATGGAACTGAGGTCGTCCTGCCTATTGAGAATCATTTTCCCTCATTGCACACAATGGTATATGACCAAGAAGCGCTGGAGAGAGTATTTTAAATCTTTCTAGCCGAATCGGAAGCACTTGACGAGAATAGGCTTCATGCACCGCACAATCTAGAAAGGCATTAGAGAATGATGGATCGAGCCTTCAACAAGAAGGTTCTCCTCCGCTCTTTCCTGCAAGTCGACTTGGTGCTGGCTCTGAGAACACCAATGATACCTGGTAGAAAACCACCCAAGTTGGAGCCCAAATGGGAAATACCGTTCATTGTTCATAAGGTTTACCCCAAGGGAGAATACTCTATGGTGACCATGGATGGTGAGCGTATAACTCCTCCCACCAATGCCAATTTCCTCAAGAAATAATTTTCCAGATCTGTATGGTCCTACATGACCTTAAACTGTCAGTCCTTCATGACCCTAAACTGCACACTAATCCAGCATGACATTAAAATGTACCATCCCATAGGACGTTAGTCTTCACACGGTCCTTCATGACCCTAAACAGCATGACAATCCAGCATTACATTAAACTGAACCATCCCGCATGATGTTAATCTACACACGGTCTTGCATGACCCTAAACTACATGTCTGTCTAGCATGAATTTAAACTGTACCGTCGTGCATGATGTTAATCTTCACACAGTCCTACATATTCAAGAACTACGTGTTTCTTGATTCCCTTCCTTATGGGATACATAAGACCACCCAAACATTTATATTTCAGGTCTAGCCCCATCTTTTAGAGATCTACTGGTCACCTAGGCCCCTTGGCCTATTCCCTTCCATGAGTGTGATATATAGGTGTGGTACAAGGTTGTTCCCTCCTTCACGTTGGGTTTGTGGAAACCATGCCATGCCCCCCTTTCTACGGGGATTTCATCATGTCTTTTCTCTATACTCATCTGTTCGAATTGGACGCTCTCAAGTGGAGACCCTCCACCCTTTGTAGTGGTTCACCGATGTGTCTAAGAGTACTCTATTCTAGATCCTGGAGTGTCAGATTCAACTTGGGAAAGTTCCATTCACTTGTCAGGATTCATGTTCCCCTTCATTTGGGATCCCATTATCTTTCATACCCAAAGGGACCCCCAAAACGGCATGGATGCTAGGACTAAGGGCTCTCCTACCATTATGGGCCAATGTCCCCGAGGGTTTCAGACAACAAATCGATACAAGTCCCACATTGTGAATACGGTCAGCAGTCGATGCTCATTTGTTTTTCCACATTTCATGATAACGTGACATGGATGTTGTGTTGCGAACATGGTCAGCAGTAACCCTTCGTCGCCATGCCATCCCCTTCAGGACATGAAATTTGGTTACATTCTTCACATTATTCCACCCCATCATGTCCAGATAGAATTTTTACACTCTTGGCACTATCCCACAGTGCACCTCCACACGTCAAGGGGATGAATCTGCAATACATCATTCTTCAGGGCTCCCACGGTCCGAGATGTAAGACCATAAACTGCGATCTTCTATTAGATCTCTGTGCGGATCGATTCTCATCCTCATGGGATTCCTAGGGTCACCTGGAAATCGTGTTTCCAGGTCCAACTGAGTTGGGAGCTTGCTTCTCCTACCCCTTATCCTCTGACCCTTACTGTCCTCTTGGCCCGAGGTTCCTTTCCTGGAGTTGTGCACGGTGATGATGTGGACCTCGTCCTCATTCACGTCAGGTATGAATTATCCTATCATGCACATTCCTTCATGTCCAAGCCATATGACTTTAAACTATGTTATATGGTCCCATCACATGACCCTAAACTGAGATAATATCGTCCCGGCCGCACGACGAAAAATGGAACTATATTGTGATGACCTCATCATAGGGGACATCACGTTGGGTATCGTTCATCCACCATACCATTTTTCAATGCATATATACGGGTTGATTCTTGTGTCGATTCCGGAAATTTATTCCCTAGGCATATTGCTTCACAAAAAAACCATTCACCTTAAAGGACAAACAAGATACATCAAATACCACTTCTTTTGGTTCGAGGGCCAAACCCACACACCCATTTCATCCATTGTACTGGTATCTTATAGTGCCACCCCTCAGAACTATGTATGGATTGATTCTCATTCTCATGAGATACAGAGGAACACCCAAGCACTACACCATGGGCCCAACCTACCTTTCGTGTTCGACCCCTTGACCTAAACACTTCCCCAAGGAACACATGTTAATCTGGACTTATGTCCTCATTCATGTCGGGTTTCATAATCATCTTACCTTGTGTCCCCTGCATTTATTAACGATCCCTGGTCTGAGTTCTAAGACCTTAAAAAAGACCCTTTTTAGAACAATGTATGGCTTGATTCCCATCCTTATAGAAAACGTAGGTATGCCCAGACATTTCGTCTCGGGTCCAGCCCCGAGAATCACAAATCCCATCCTTTCTCACTATCGACCCCTTGGCCTAACCCTTTGGGGAGTTGTGTAATTGGAAGGTTTTCCCTAAACAAGTTCGAGATTCCCCATAGTGACATTAGAGAGCGACAGCTCCGTTACTAGAGAAGTCAAAGTGGTCCATGATCATATTAACGCACCCGCCCAATGTGTTTCCATCACGGTGGAATAATTTCAAGAGTGTTGGATTCTATTAGAACAAACCACCACATATCCTTCCACTCTTTGGGTGCCCTTTATTTGGACCCTAATCCACTTTCACGTCTGAAAGGGACCCTCTAACAGAATGGATGCTCAGCTTATTGTCTTCCTGGAGTCCTAGGCCAACATTTTGAAAGACTGGTGGATGATATTTTGAGTTAGGTCTCCTGTTTCGAACATGGTCATCGGTCGACCCTCATTTTGTGTCCCCATTTTAGGCTAACACAATAGGGATGATGTGTTTCAAATACAGTCAATAGTTGTCCTTTATTATCATGCCCCTCTGACAGTGTTCTGAATTAGGGGTAACGTGATTCCCATTTTTCATTCCCCTACGTTCGGACTGATTCTAATTCTCATGTAATTTCCCCGCTCATACGCTAGAGAACATTGAGAAGACGATACATCGATCGGTCTGAGGTCCTCTTATTTTTATTGGGCCTCCCTCTTCTCCTCAAAATTCTGTAATCGAATCTCGAATGCCTGAAGCTTGGTTGACACTCCCACGATGAAACGAAGTGATAGTATGAGAATCCCTTATTTCACACATCGGGTATGACCCACTTGAGCTTAGGAATGGATTTCTATTTATTTCGAGAACATGGTTGAGTGCGTTAAACCAAGGGGACAAGTAAGTAAATATTTCTGTACATACAGTTCAAAATAATAATTAGAAAGGTGAAATATCTTTTTGGGTTCAGCCAAAATAGGTCCCTTAAAGGTCGTCTTCCTGGATGGATCATTCCAACACCGCTACCTTTTTGTTGGTGGCCTCCAAGACTGCTTCCCGCCCCCTGAGGACCCTCTATTCATCATAGGCTATAAGGCACAGTTCGCTGACCCCAACCCATGCCAATGCCTGTTCGGTTGGGAGTTCAGTCATCTGGTGACTCACTTCCACTAGTTGGTCTTGGGAATCTACCATCTAGGCCCTTAACTGCCCCACGAGCTCAGAACAGTTTGCAATGAATTTCCCATTTTCCTTTGCCTTTCATCATGTCGTCGAACTTCCTGCTCCACCTTCAAAAATGCTCGGGTACTACCTAACTCCTCCTGGCACTGAGTGATGTCGGAGCACCGGCTGCTCTCATGCATCTTCTCATCCATGTAGTCACAAACCGTCGAGTTAAGGCGTTGAGCATCTCCCCTCCAGCGCACAGGAATCACAGCCGGGTGTGGAGTGATCCCATCTGCTTCAGCCATTCCAAATGAGGGAGAATGAGAAAACACTTGATGCACTTCCACCGTTTTTTCTCGTCATCTGGATCTCCTAGGATGCTTCCGAGTTTGAATCCTCAATTGCCTCGGGATCAGCATGCTGATAGATTGGAAAGACAGCCAACATGCTAGAAGTAGGTTATTCTTCAGATATTCCTCTCAGGGGGTTAGACTCTTCATCACTTGAGCAACCTTCCTCTCTCACCTCGACTCTGGTGGCACCTTCGACAACTTTCGACCGTGCCCTGACGGCAGCACCACTGGTGTCCACCGCTCCCTGATCTCCAATTGTTGGGGTTGACTCAGTTCGGGGGGGGGGGCATGTCCTAGATAGGGCGATACGTTTTCCGTTGACTCACTCATGGATGGTCCGGGCCCAGTAGAACGACGATCCTCCAATGTCGTGATCACTGTACAGACAAGATTCACCCTAATCAATCGATTCCTCCAACAGTAAGTACCGGTATCGAAGCAAGAAACTAATAGGAACCTAAGGCATCAACCTCTGGTGTTTTCACCACTACAGGAGCTATCATTGCGAAGAATCCCTCAGTGCTCATCAATTCAATAATGGGAATCGGTGCCCCGCCTTGTTCCATTGGCACTTCTCCCTCTACTTCGACTGGTGACTCTTTCTCCACACCAATATGCTCCTAAGTAAGATAAGGAGAGGGGATTAAAGATTGCAATGGAAATCGGATAAAGGGAGGAGGATAGATAAGTGTTGAAGAATACCTTGAGTAGATCAGTCACATCTATATCAGATCCGAAGATCTTGCCACCTCCCGGAGACTCCCTTGGTGGGACTCCCCTTGAGACCCTTCATCTTCGGGCTCCACTTCTCCTACACCTTCTCCTTCACCTTCTCCTTCTGCTTCCTCCTCTTCTGTCTTGTCGCCCTCTGACTCACTATTGCTATCATCATTCCCCGCTGGAATATTTTACAGATCATGCTCTTGGTCGAGCATCACTTTCACCCAGAAATATGGCTACACACACAAACCCCATTGGTGTGCGTACATGTCCATGCATGTCAGATACGCATGCCGATGATTAAAGTTCACTCTATCGACAACCCAAACAATCCCAAATTATGGAAGCTGGATCTCGTCTCTAACTTTCTTCTAACAGAGGGCTTTGGTAATCACCGACTGCCGGAGGGTTAGCCAAGCTGACCATAGCACCGAGAAGATTGCGTCTTGATAAGGTTGAAGCAGATATCTTATTTGCTTCCCAGGAAGTTCTCTGGCCACTCTGTGGGATGCTCCTTTTCTAGGCGACGAGGGCGTGGCCACGCCATGCGACATTCCCACTACTAAGGTCCCATCCTATGTAGGCGTTGTTTTCTGATGTGCTTCCGATCTTCTCCCTCTAACGGCACTCTCCCTGCTCTCTCGCCACCCAGGTTCCACACTAGTGACCTTGAGTTTCCGAACTCACTTTCTCAAAAGCCCCACATGGTATTCTATGGTCCAATGTTCGGTATACTCGGTTGATAGGCCAACATCAACTCTGGTGGGAGGAAAGGTGATGAATTTTCCTGAGGAATAGGTCGTGAACATCAGCCACAATTGATGAAGAAAACCGAGATTCCTTTCTTCCCGTACATCTGTGTATACTTTTTTCGGCATCCGCTGGAGGCACCCAAACTGCCTAGAAAACCTAGAAGGCACGTATGGCTCACAGAAGATCTTCCCATCGATCGGAGCCACAAGCACCCCGACTCTAATGCTCTTGAAGTACTCCATCTTATCAAGTGAGACTTTCCCACTGTCTATCATCTGGCCAGTAGGGATGGGAAATGGGCTGAAGGTGAAGTTGGTGTGGTTACCAATTCTGATCCTTATTCACTCCTCATTGAGTGTCAGCGGCGTGACCCCAACATTGTTCAACAGGGAAGGTCGCAGGACATTACCTGGACAAAAGATAGAATTAGGGAAGGTATAACTGCCGCAATGAGCCATAGCCCAACCATAGAAGATCTGGAAGGGGCCACAGATTCTTCTAGATGACCCCCTCTCGAAATGAGTCCAAAATGGTGTATAGAGGATCCCACACGGGGACCCCAAGATTGAATCTTTTTTTGGCAGCCATGATGCCTACCATCACCAGGGTCATTGGACAGACTCCCATCCTTGCGTCCCTCACCGGTAGGAGCCACCCGCTCAGGAATGTGGCGTGATATCTGGTGTACCGAAAATTCGGGTCTCAAATCTCATTTATGTTGTAGCCCCATTACTGATAGTTCCCCGCCTCCAGGATCCTCCAGTACGATCTGATCATTCTCATCTTTACAATAGTTGGACACCGTCTCCCTCGCCCTAACATCTGGACTACCGGATCCCTTTCCAGGAATAGGCTAATCCAGTCCTTGTAAGCGATGTCCTTCAGGAAATCCATGACCCCCAGCCTCTCCTTAGCCAGCTCCAATAAGTTCCATGTCAGCATGGGGTTTCTTGATCTGTCTCCCCATTCCCTCATGGGTGGATGGAATTCATCATATTGGTGGCCCTCCAAAGGAATACCCCTGATGCAGTGAATGTCCAAAATACTGATACCAACTTCCCCATGATGAAGATGGAAGGCATTGGTATTGGGGTACCACAGAGTGAACAACTCTGGACCAAGCTCGTGATGGAGGTAGAAATGAAATTGTGACATCCACACTGCCTCGAATAAGCCAATATGCCACAGCTTGGCCCCAAATTGGACACATGTATGGTGAACCCAGTATGCCCAGGACCATTCACTGGTGATGTTGCCTCTGGACCACAGGTCCCAGTCTTGCAGCCACCCTTTAGCCTCGTCGGTGACGCTCTGACGGAAGATGGTCGCATAGAGGGTCGGGGAATTCTCTATGACAGTGTCACTCCCTAAAACAGTCCTAGTCCTAGGATTCAGGACGTAAAAGTCCATATGCCTGATTTCCCTGGCAGGATGACCGTTGTTGGTGATGTTGTATCATGGGATATCATCCTCACGGGTCACCCATGACCGCAGTGCATCAACTTCAAAACCCGGTAAAGGGACCTCCTCCAAGATACCGAAGTCCCATAGTGGCATATTGTTGAATAGGGCGTACTCCTTTTGGGTGGAGGTTAGCATATTGAAAAGGGTACGGTTATTGGAGACAATCCATTTAGCGCCATAAACCTCATGGTTGGCATCCATTTCAGCCCTCTGAGCAGCAGCTTCTCCCTCATCAGCCTGGTTTGCGGCCATCTACTTCTGAATAGTGTTTGAGTAGCTAGCGCGATATATGAGAGGATGGCGGAAACAATCAGTGACCATCGCGAAATATCAGGTTGTGGCGTGAAAACCCCGTATTTTCATGTAAAACGATCCTGATCTCGGTGTAATTTCGCGCAACCGGGGAGGTTTTTCATGTTACACTGGAGAAAATTTCACGCACGAGAGCTTGTTGCTTGTTGCACGAGGAAATTTGTACGGACCATGGGACCCACGGTAGCTTTTATAGGCAAATCCTGGTTTGAGCATGCACGCGAAAAGCGGTTTCCATGCCTCCTTCGGTTTTTCACTCTGCTCCAGGTTTTTTAGCATGCATGGACCCCGCGGAGGTCTGTCTTCTGGTGTTTCTCTCCGAATCTAACCATTGCGACCCCTCGTTGATCCAATTCCGAGGGGGGAATTTTTAGATGTCGAAAAGTACTCAAGGGATGAATAAGGTTTCAAAACAACAATGTGAAGTCATATTCAGATCTGGGGAACCAGTCCGAGGGGTATGGAGGAGTCGCAAGAAAAAAATTCATAAGCGTGTGAAAAAAAAGATTCCCCATGTGGAAAGATCTGGGATCGCGATAGTTCTTTGGTGTGGGCGCAGAAAATTTCGCACCCCCACCCCGCACGGTTGACATTCCGCATCGCTGAAATTGGTGTGAAATTATTTCACACTGAACTATTTTTCGTGCACCCAAATTCCTATAAATATAAGGTGATCCCCATCGAAATCTAGGCTGAAGAATCTGAACCGGCTCCCGTGCGTGAAATTCACCTTTCAAGCGCGCAAATATGCAGTTTAGGTATGGTTTTTTTCACGTAAAGTCGCCCAAGGTTCCACTTTTATGCGAGATCCCCTTATTGTAGACTTAATTCCAATCCCTTCGGGGTCTACCCCTTGTGCGCAATCTCGTCCACTTGCGCACAGGCCGGCCAATTGCGCGCACCCCAGTCATTGCATGCATCATCTCCCAATTGTGCGCATTTTTTACTCCTTGGGTGCAATCCTTTCTAGTTACGTGAAAAACCATATCTCCATTTACACACAATCCTCACTGATTTCGTGCTAGCCAGGTGTCTTTTGTACAAGGCTGCTTATTTCGTGCACAAGCCTCAAAGGTTGTGTGCAACTATACGAGACCCTATTTCCCGTACTCCTTGGGCGTACCTCTGCATCTTTGTCCGATGCTCTTCTTATGGATTCCATTCATGGGTGTCTCTCATGCCTCGGGCATCCACATCATACACCATATTCCCATACGACCTTCTAGGATCATATGAAGTAACTTTAATGTCCCTTGGATGGTTCTTCCCATAGTGTTGCTTGACATTAAGATTCTTCGCATAGGCACGCTAACAACAATTTCTTCTTTGCATAGCCATGCTACCATGGAACCCTCTATGGTTCGCTCCATGATGCCACTCGCCACGTATTTACCTCTCCCCTCTCTACACCAAGTAGCATAGGATACTGGTTATTTAAGTCCTGGGGGTGCGGAGTCAACCCACCTCATACGAGCTTCAGGACGTTAAACTTCCAAGCACCATCATCCTCAGCATATGACGTTAAACTATGACCTCTCCACGTGCCTTTCATGTAGGGTCACCCACCTTGGACATTCTCCATGCCCACCCATCTCCACGGGGATGGGATCACCCCTCACAGGGAATGATATCCTCCTTATCAGAGTGGAGTTTGTCCACGGGGAAAGGGAATCCACCTTGGTGTAAGCCCCTAGATTCTCTTGCCAGAGGTAGTATCCCTGCTCCTCCTTTCATCTTTGGTCCCCTGGTCCAACGAAGGGTGTGGTGGGAAACGGTTCTCCTCCTTTCTTCGGTACCAAGTCCCTCTCCCGCTACACTTTTTCACCCTCGGGCCTCCATCCTAGAGTAAGCCCCGACTTCTCGGGCTGCTAACACCGCATATGCCCATGTTTCCTATCTGGGCCTCTAATCATGCGTAAGCCCCAATCCATTTCCCACAGACCCACCTTTCATGATGTGATCATTAGGTATCTATTATCTCTTGTTTCTCACACCGAGCATGACTCAAGTGAGCTTAGAGTAAGCACCAACCATGACAAACACCTTGGGCCGCCTGAGAGTGTAATCCCCAAACACCATGCTGAACTATGGGGAGTTTGATCCAGGCCTAGGCATGGTACGTAGGAAGCCTCCACGAGGTTCAGGCCCACCACCTTATGCGCCTCAGAGTGTAAGCCCCAAACACCATCCTGAACTATAGGGACTTTGATCCATGTCAAGGCATGATACGTAGGAATCCTCCACGAGGTTCAAGCCCACTACCTTAGGTCGTCTCACAGTGTAATCCCCAAAAACCATCCCGAATTTCAGGGACTTTGATCCATGTCAAGGCATGGTACATACGAAGCCTCCATGAGGTTCAATCCCACCACCTTGGGCCGCCTCAGAGTGTAAGCCCCAAACACCATCGCAAAATATGGAGACTTTGATGCATGTCAAGGAATGGTATGTAGGAAGCCTCCACGTGGTTCATTCAAACAATCCTCACATTGATTCACCAACCCCTTTGGCTGCATCAGAGTGTAATCCCCAAACATTATGTTGAACTATGAGGACTTTGATCAATGCCAAGCCAAGGTACGTAGGAAGCCCCCCTGATGTTCAAGCCCAACAACCATTGGACACGAGGTCCACCATAACATCGGTTTACCGTTCCCATGGGACACCTCAGAGCATAATCCCGAAATTCCACCTGAACTATGCGGTCTTTGATTCCCTACCACGGGGATACATTAGAAGCCTCCATGAGGTCCGAGCCCATCACTCTTGTAAAGACCTGGAAATTTCAAGGAAATTTTTTTTCATAATTTTCATTGGAATTTTACAAGAACACAGTTTCTGACGGAACCTGATTCTGAGGCCCGGTGTGCCTGAAATCATTTTCCGAAGTTTAGCTCAGGTACGTTCAGTGAACGAACGAGTGGGTTTTTCTAACATTCGAACCGGTGCTTGGAATTGAAATCTGAGGGCACTGATGAACTCGCAGCGCCGGTATTTGCTTAGAAACGCATTTTCCGGAGTTGAGTTTTCTTGGGTGTGGTTTTTAGTTTTTGGAGTTAAGTTAAGAAATAAAATAAAGTGGTGCGACAATTTTATTTTATTTCACTTAATGCCACTTAAAAGCCACTTAAGATAAGTTAAGCGGATAGGGTGGAACCCAAAAATATCCTACCCACTTGGTAGGATATTTGTGAAGTGGGGCCCGTACGAGCCCCACCGTTTCTTTTCCTCTAAGTAATGCACCCGCAACCCCCCCCCCCTCTTTAATGAAGTCAACTGTGCGTTTTTCTGGTTAAGAAACGCCTCATTAATTGGGCAGTTAAATCGTTACAATTAATTCAACGAAATAATTGTTCGTTTCTTATCTTTTGAATTTAAAAATCTTAGGTCAACAATAAAATACGGGTTGAACTTATTTTATTTAGTTGGACTTGTGGCGTGGAGAGAATTGGGAGGAAAGCGTTCTTCTTCGACGAAGAACGCGAAGAACGCTCCGACCTCCAACGAAGAACACCAAACCCTCGGAGATCGACGGTGCGACGCCGTGTACCGCGACGTCAGTGACGCTTCCTTCCGTGACGCTCCTTCCACGACGCTTTCTTCCGCGATGAGAAAATCCGTGACGAACCCTCACTCGACGACGCTTGAGGTACGGGACTTTATTTTTGGTGTTCTATTATCTTTTGAGAAAAGAATGACGAGCGCAGACCAACCAATTCCATGTTGATCCACGGATCGTTCGTTCATGTGGATTTATGTTGAGGATTATTATTTGATTTGTTCTTGATTATTACCTTGACGATATCTGTAAAATATGACCATTTTCTATCAATTAATGAGATGGGGCCGGACCGCACAAACACGGCCGACCCTCCTCCTTATCCTTGTGGGTTTCTTTTGTGGATTGAAACGGGGATGGTGTGGTGCCGTCGCACCACGTGGAAACGTGCGGCAAGGAATGCGCGGCGCCGTCGCGCCGCGTCGTGAAAACGAACAAGGGTGCGACACTGTCACGCCGCGTCGCAGAAACACGAAGACATCTGCGGACGGAGTCGGGCCACGGCGAAGGGGCGCAGCGCCATCGCGTCGCGCCAGAGAACCACGAAGACGGCGCATTTTGTTAATTGACATTCGGATTGTCGGACGAGGAAGAACTGGGCCTCAAGGGCGATTTGAAAGCTTTGCAGCAAAGGTCGGGTCCCGGGGGGACCTCTAGCGTAGACAGAAATGGAATCGGACCACCGGAGCAACTCTGGTGGCCCGCGGAACCCACCGGCGGCGCGGGACACCGGCACGGTTCGCCGGCGCGGCGGCGGCCAGCAGACCCGCGACCGCACGGGTCTGGCGAGACACGGGATGTGGCCTTTCCGCGTCCGCTGACCAAGGGCGGCCCCACGCGGGGGCCGCACTGTTCTCACGCGGGGGTAGCACGCCCCCCGCCGCTCGGCAGTAACCGGCTGAGCCGATTTCGGCGGTCGGGCCGCGCCCGTGCCGGTTCGGGCCGGGTCGCGCACGGGCCGGGCCGGGCCACTCTGGTCGGGTCGGGTCGGGTCGGACTCGGACCCAGGTCGGGCCGACCCAGGGGGGGTTGGGCCTGGTCGGTTCGGGCCCAGACCCCCCGTTTTCGGACCTTTTCGTTCTTTTTCCCATAACATGAGTTGTGGGCCTCCGAACGATGCACCATCAGTGGAAATGCGGTCCTTGGATCGAGACGGTCATTTTGGTATACTACACCCAAGGTATCGGAATACTTTGGGTTCTGTCGGGTTGGTTCGTACACGAAACCAACCGGGCCCTCGGAACGGAAACACTCATATCTTGAGCTCCGGACGTCCGATTGACGTGTCGTTGACTTCGATGTTTACCTCTTGTTGAGATGGAACATTTGGCATACTTCGACCGAGTTTTTGATGTAGTTGGAGTTTGGGCGAGTTGGGTTGTACCGGGAATCCAACCGGGCCCCTGGAACGGGAAAGCTGATATCTTTCAGACCAGACGTTCGTTTGACGAACCGTCAGCGGTGTTGGTGATCACGTTGAGAAGTGGTCCCTTTGAGTTTAACCTATGAGATTTCAGGGTACAGTTGAGATACAGCGGGGTTGGTTCGCTCACGAAACCAACCGGGCCCCTGGGACGAAAAACCTAATAACTCACAGACCGGGCGTCCGATTGACGCGCCGTCTGTTGCGTTGAGACCACTATGACGAGGCGGTCCTTTGAGATACTTCTTCCTGGGACTTTGAGATACTTGGAGTATCGACCTGTAGCTTGTGGAGCGGACCCTCCCAGAGACGAGAATGCGGAGTACGGAGACCGTGTAGCCGACTGAGACCTGACGACTGCTTGACCGACTCGACTTGGAGTGAGTCGACTAGCCCAGTGGACGAAGCACTACTTTGTGAGGTGAAGACCCATGGCGGACGGATCACTACCTGTGTGACAGTAAAAACCCACGGTACTCATCCGGAGAGTACCTCTGCAGGCTACTAGGGGGTGTGCACTACTGTGTTTGGGTGGCATACCCCGGCGGGAAGCACTACTGTGTTTGGGTGGCTGGCATGCGGTAATCGACAGGAGGAGTACCTCAGCAGTCTTAAGTTAGTGAGCAGTACCTCGGAGTCCTAACAGGACTGCTGTACACTCTAGAGACGGGGCTCTTCAGTAGTTACGGTTTTGATAATAAAAATCCTGGTTTGAGCTGAGTCTATGACCTTTGTGTTTCCTCATGATTGAGATGGGTTACTTGATAACTTAGGTATATGTATGGGCATATACCTGGGTAGTGGTTATCCATTGATTTCATAATCCATATGTTTCCTCATGATTGAGATGGGTTACTTGATAACTTAGGTATATGTATGGGCATATACCTAAGTAGAGGTTATCTGTTGATATATTCTTTGTGGTTATCCTTGTTGGTTTTAGTGAGACCTTGAAGAGCTCGGGGTCCCTACTGAGTATCGTTATACTCACGCATGCACGGGCTATGCCTGCACCTCGTTGTGTTGGTTGCAGACGACGGGCAGTGCTGACAGAGGCCGAGTGTTCGAGGACTGGACGGTACCCGGAGGTGGACTACATGACGAGTCAGTACCCAGAGGTGGACTACACGACGAGTCAGTATCCAGAGGTGGACTTCATGGCGTGATGACACTCGGAGGAGGTTGACGGGCGAGAGCATTGTGGATGCTATTTGTACCTACCTTTCAGGTAGGATCCGTGGTGGACGATCCAGGAGCTGTGCCATCTGTACCTACCCTTCAGGTAGGATTCGAGTAGGATGACCCAGGAGCCGCTTTCGTCCTACCAGTTGTTGTCTTTTTCTGTTGTACTTTGTTCAGTTGTAGTTGTACTTTCTTTTGGGTTTGTATTCTGGCCCATTTACCTTTCAACACTTCTCTTTGTACTTAGTGTTTTACTTCCGCTTGTACTTTGGGGTGTTTTCTTTACTTTTATAAAGGCAATGCCTTCCTAGTTATCGGGATTTATGTCTTTGGTGCTAGTAGCCAGCCCCTGGACTATGGAAGGCGGGCTTGGGGTAGTCACGGCATGGGCCCCAAGGACGGGTCATGACAAATTAGTATCAGAGGAGTCGTTTCTACCGCAGAACTTATAACTCTGATATTTTCTTTCTGTGAAGAAATAGTGTTAAGAGTATCGAGTGTGGTTTTCAGTTTAGGGAGTCCAGTGTTGGTGCGGGCGGCTGACGTATCCATACACCAGGACCCTAACAACTGATTTTCGGCTTTGTTCATGAAAACACTGATTGTGTGTGTGTTTCCAAAAGTTTTTAAATGTCAGCTCAAACCAGGTCAACTCACCCAGTATAATCGTTTGACAGTGTCACGTTGTTTCTTTCAGGATGTCTTTTCTCAGACGACCAGCTAGAGCCCAGAGGGACGTGCGTACTAACAGCTTGCCGAGCGACGAGGCTTCGGTACAGGGCCCTCTTGCAGTTGACGCACCAGCGGAGGCACCAGCGGTACTACCATACATTGGGCCACTGATGCCACCAGCCCTAGCAGTAGGTGATGCACGCCACTTGAGCGCGCTGCACGAGTTCCAGTGCCAGAGACCACCCAGGTTCTGGGGAGAGACAGACCCACAGGCGGCTGAGGATTGGATGGAGGCTATGGTGAGAGTCTTCAGGCTAGTGGGGACGCCGGCAGACTTCATGGTGATCTTTCCCACCATCCTTCTTCAGGCAGCAGCAGGCAGGTGGTGGAGCCACTTGTTCCATTTTTTGTGACAGAATGACCTATGCATGGGAAGACTTCAAGACCTTCTTCAGGGTGGAGTTTGTGCCAGTAGCTCTACACCCCAAGCGTGTACAGGATCTTATGACTTTGCCGCAGGGTTTTCAATCAGTAGTCGAGAAATCTGTGGGCTGTAGACAGATGATGCAGAGGTCTAGGAGGACCAGACTAGCAGTTGGGCGATCTCGGGTTTTAGGATCGGTGGTGCGGGGCACCTGGGGTGGGGTCAGAGCCAGGCATGCTAGAAACGGATAGTGTTTCTCCTGCTGCAGGAAGGGTCACCTGGCACGTGACTATACGACCCCCCACACGGTTGATCAGCGGGTGTTGGAGGAGCCACCGAGACAGAAGCAGCGGCTGGTGCTTGAGCAACAACCGAGCAGTGGAGAAGGTATTAGATCTCCAGGAGCAGGTGGACAGTAGAGGAACTAGTGGATACGTCCTTTGTACTTCTAGTTCCATGTTGTTGTTGTATTCGTGTCTTTGTACTATGAGCTGCAACATTAGAAAGACATTTATCTTGTGATGTTTGCTTTCCTGTCATTTTTGTTTGGTTGATACTGAGTGGTCCTAGTTAAGACTGTTGACTTGGCCCTCACTTTAGATATTTCTACTGGAGGAGACCTAGTGACCTCACACTGATGCCGACAGTGTGACTCAACCCTTGGAGGCGAGAGTGATAGTTGGATCTCTTGGTAGTTACGTCGAGGCCTTATGACGTCATCCATGGCATGAATGCATCATTCATGTCGGGATTGACTGTATTAGGCAACGAATGTGGTTCAGCAAGGGGATGAGACCGGATTTCTCTTATCGAAAAAGAAGAAATCATAGCAGCTCTTGTGAGACTAAAGAATGTCTAGGTCATCCAAGAGCGGATGAAGACTGCACAATGCAGTAAGAAACAAGAAACCGGTGCCAGTCTTAGAGACTCGGGCGTGTTAAATGTTTCAAGAAGAGGAAGATTTAAAGAGAGATGAGTCTGCGAAGTGGCAGACGTGGAGGTAGAGCTAGAGAGCAGCATGAGGTGGTGTACATCATAACATGCTACAACCACCCGCCTTAGTTATCCCCGCCCAGCTCAGGGAGCTGGAGGGCGTAGGAAGAGTGCGGCTACATGCGGTCAAGGAGTGTGACCCAATGGCTCTAAAAATGATTCAAGGTACGGTCTGTGTCCACTACTAGCTGCTGTAGTAACAAACGTCAATATGAATCATTCATCGCTTTCACAAATCTTGTCCCAGACCTAGAGTTTCTGGTAAGCCGTAGACTTGACCCTCACGTCTGGAGATACCTTGGGAGAAGACTCGATAATCACACTTATGCCGACGGTGTGGTCAGACCCTTGAGGCGAGAGTTTCAGTTAGAATATCTTGGTGGCAGCGTCGAGGCCTTACGACGTCGGTTTGAGTATGGACTGGGCAATCACAGTTCATACACAAATTGATGGTATTGGGAAAAAAGGTTGTGGTTTAACTATGACGTCGGGATGTGTTTTCCTTGGTCGGCGAAAAAAAAAGGAAACCCCAGGCAGCACAGGGTAACTCATGCATAGGAGGGTGCGACCGATCACTCTTGAGTCGGTCAACCTTACTCTCGTTGCAGCAGTCGTTTTGAGTTTCAGTTCTAAAAGGAATTGGAGGCCTCATGAGTTCGAGGATGACGATCACATCCTTATACGGGTCTCACCTCGACGAGGTTTACGGAGATGTGGCCAAGGCGGAAAGTTATCTCCGAGGTTCGAAGGACCTTCTTAAGTCCTCATCTAGGTAGGCGGGGTGGTTTACCGCTTGACCCATCCACCTCAGTTGCACTAGGTGTACGACGACTTCCACTTATCTCAACTGAGGAGATACGTGCATGATCCTTCACATATCATCGACCATGGGGAGCTGGACGATGGCGATGGGGTTACTTTTACGGAGGTTCCAGTGGGGATCAAGGATCGATAGGAGCGGATCCTATGAGGACGGTCGATCCCTCGGGTGCGCTTTCACTGGCAGTATTGGATTCTCAAGGTAAGCACATGGGAGCGGAAGGCTCAGATGCATGCTCAATACTGCTTTTGTGACCCTAGTTTGTGTTGAAGCTTTACGGGGACGTAAAGCCCTGAGGTGGGAGTTATGTAAAGACCCGGAAATTTCAAGGAAATTTTTTTTCTTAATTTTCTTTGAAATTTTATAAGACCGCATTTTCTGACGGAACCTGATTCTGAGGCCCAGTGTGCCCGGAATCATTTTCCGAAGTTTAGCTTCGGTACGTTCAGTGAACGAACGAGTGGGTTTTTCTAACATTTGAACTGGTGCTCGGAATTGAAATCTGAGGGCACCAATGAACTCACAGCACCGGTATTCACTTAGAAACGCCTTTTCCAGAGTTGCGTTTTCTTGGGTGTGGTTTTTAGTTTTTGGGGTTAGGTTAAGAAATAAAATAAAGTGGTGCGACAATTTTATTTTATTTCATTTAAACCCACTTAAAATCCACTTAAGCTATGTTAAGCGGATAGGGTGGAACCCAAAAATATCCTACCCACTTGGTATGATATTTGTGAGGTGGGGCCCGCATGAGCCCCACCGTTTCTTTTCCTCTAAGTAAGGAACCCGCAACCCCCCCCCTCTTTAATGAAGTCAACCGTGCGTTTTTCTGGTTAAGAAACACCTCATTAATTTGGCAGTTAAATCGTTATAATTAATTCAACGAATTAATTGTTTGTTTCTTATCTTTTGAATTTCAAAAGCTTAGGTAAATGATAAAATAAGGGTTGGACTTATTTTATTTAGTTGGACTTGTGGCGTGGAGAGAATTTGGAGGAAAGCGTTCTTCTTCGAAGAAGAACGCGAAGAACGTGAAGAACGCGAAGAACGCTCCGACCTCCGATTAAGAACACCAAACCCTCGGAGATCGACGGCGCGACGCCGTGTACTGCGACGTCAGCGACGCTTCTTCTGCGATGCTCCTTCCGCGATGCTTTCTTCTATGATGAGAAAATCTGCGACAAACCCTCGCTCGATGACGCTTGAGGTAGGGGATTTTATTTTTGGTGTTCTATTATCTTTTGAGAAAAGAACGACGAGCGCAGACCAACCAATTCCAGGTTGATCCGCGGATCATTCGTTCATGCGGATTTATGTTGAGGATTATTATTTGATTTTTTCGTGATTATTACCTTGACAATCTACATGAAATATGACCATTTTCTATCAATTAATGAGAGGGGGCCGGACCGCACAAACACGGCCGACCCTCCTCCTTATCCTTGTGGGTTTCTTTTGTGGATTGAAACGGGGATGGCGTGGTGCCATTGCACCTAGCGGAAACGTGCAGAAAGGAATGTGCGGCGCCGTCGCGCCGTGTTGTGAAAACGAACAAGGGCGCGATGCCGTCGCGCCACGTCGGAGAAACCCGAAGACATCCGCGGACAGAGTCAGTACACGACGAAGGGGTGCGGCGCCATCGCGTCGCGCCAGAGAACCACGAAGACGGCGCTTTTTGTTAATTGACGTGCGGATTGTCGAACGACGAAGAATGGGGCCTCAAGGGCGATTTGAAAGCTTTGCAGAAAAGGTCGGGTCCCGAGAGGGCCTCTAGCGCAAACCGAAATGGAATCGGACCACCGGAGCAACTCCGGTGGCCCGCGGAACCCACCGGCGGCGCGGGTCGCCGGCACGGCGGTGCCGGCGGCCAGAGATGGCGGCGCGCCGCCGGACAGAGCCGCCGCGGCTGAAGCCGCGGCGGCGGCGGCCAGCAGACCCGTGACCGCGCGGGTCTGGTGAGACACGGGACGTGGCCTTTCCGCGTCCGCTGACCATGGGTGGCCCCACGCGGGGGTCACGGTGTTCTCACGCGGGGGCAGCACGCCCCCTGCCGCTCTGCCGTAACAGGCCGAGCCGATTCCAGCTGCCGGGCCGCACCTGCGCCGGTTCAGGTCGGGCCGCGCCCGGGCCGGGCCGGGCCACTCTGGCCGGGTCGGGTGGGGTCGGACCCGGACCCGGGTCGGGCCTACCCAGCTCGGGCCGACCCAGGGGGGGTTGGGCCGGGTCGGTCCGGGCCCAGACCCCCCGTTTTCGGACCTTTTTGGTCTTTTCTCATAACTTGAGATGCGGGCCTCCGAACGATGCTCTGTCAGTGTAAATGAGATCCTTGGATTGAGACGGTCGTTTCGATATACTACACCCAAGGTTTCAGAATATTTTGAGTTCGGCCGGGTTGGTTCGTACATGAAACCAACCGGGCCCTCGGAGCGGAAACGCTCATATCTTGAGCTCCGGACGTCTGATTGACCTTCCGTCGACTTTGATGTTTTCCTCTTGTTGAGACGGAACTTTTGGCATACTTCGCCCGAGGTTTGGATGCAGTTGGAGTTTGGGAGAGTTGTTTTGTACCCGAAATCCAACCGGGCCCCTAAAACGGGAAAGCTGATATCTTTCAGACCAGACGTCCGTTTGACGAACCGTCAGCGGCGTTGGTGATCACGTTGAGAAGCGGTCCTTTTGAGTTTACCCAATGAGATTTCGGGGTACAGTTGAGGTACGGCCATGTTGGTTCGCTCACGAAACCAACCGGGCCCCTGGGACGAAAAGGCTAATAACTCACAGACCGGGCGTCTGATTGACGTGCTGTCTGTTGCGTTTAGACCCCTATGACGAGGCGGTCCTTTGAGATACTTCTTCGTGGGACTTTGAGATACTTGGAGTATCGACCTGTAGCTCTAGGAGCGGACCCTCCCAGAGACGAGCGTGCGGAGTACGGAGACTGTGTAGCCGACTGAGACCTGACGACTGCTTGACCGACTCGAATTGGAGTGAGTCGACTAGCCCAGTGGACGAAGCACTACTTTGTGAGGTGCAGACCCATGGAGGACGGAGCACTACCTGTGTGACAGTTCAGACCCACGGTACTCGTCCAGAGAGTACCTCTGCAGGCTACGAGGGGTGTGCACTACTGTATTTGGGTGGCATACCCCGGCGGGAAGCACTACTGTGTTTGGGTGGCTGGCCCGCAGTACTCGACAGGAGGAGTACCTCAGCAGTCTTAGGTTAGTGAGCAGTACCTCGGAGTCGTGACAGGACCACTTTACACTCCAGAGATGGGGCACTTCAGCAGTTGCGGTTTCGATAATAAAAATCCTGGTTTGAGCTGAGTCTACGACCTTTGTGTTTCCTCATGATTGAGATGGGTTAATTGATAACTTAGGTATATGTATGGGCATATACCTGGGTAGTGGTTATCCGTTGATTTCATAATCCTTGTGTTTCCTCATGATTGAGATGGGTTACTTGATAACTTAGGTATATATATGGGCATATACCTAAGTAGAGGTTATCTGTTGAGATCTTCTTTGTGGTTATCCTTGTTGGTTTTAGTGAGACCTTGAGGGTCTCGGGGTCCCTACTGAGTATCTTTATACTCACCCCTTCATGGGCTATACCCGCACCTCGTTGTGTTGGTTGCAGACGATGGGCAGTGCTGACGGAGGCCGAGTGTTCGAGGACTGGACGGTACCCCGAGGTGGACTACACAACGAGTCAGCACCCGGAGGTGGACTACACGACGAGTCAGTATCCGGAGGTGGACTTCACGGCGAGAAAACACTCGGAGGAGGTTGACGGGCGAGAGCATTGTGGAAGCTATTTGTACCTACCCTTCAGGTAGGATCCATGGTGGACGATCCAGGAGCTGCGCCATCTGTACCTACCGTTCAGGTAGGATCTGAGGAGGACGACCCATGAGCCGCTTCCGTCCTACCATCTGTTGTCTTTTTCTGTTGTACTTTTTCAGTTGTAGTTGTACTTTCTTTTGGGTTTGTATTCTGGCCCATTTACCTTTCAGCACTACTCTTTGTACTTAGTGTTTTACTTCCGCTTGTACTTTGTGGTGTTTTGTTTTCTTTTATAAAGGCAATGCCTTCCCAGTTATCGGGATTTATGCCTTTGGTGCTAGTCGCCAGCCCCTGGCCTATGGAAGGCGGGCTTGGGGTAGTCACGGCGTGGGCCCCGAGGACGGGTCGTGACAACTCTCGTCTCATACTGATCTCTCCCCCGAGCCTATGCATCTCGGTAAGCTCATGCCCCAACCTAGAGGTTTCACTTATTCTAGGTCCCATCCATGCATCCATTCTCACGGGTCAGCTCCCCAAGTGTCCCATCGTCTCACCGAACTACGTGGACTTTGATTCTATTCCACAGGGATACGTAGGAAGCCTCTTCGAGACTCAAGACCAAATTCACTATCTCCCTTGTGATGGCCATATTCAATTCCCCTTAACTTCATCACCCATTCTGATCCTCACCTAGGCCCCCACATCCATGTGGGATCATGCCACCTCATTCCCCGTTCCATTTGACAACATTCAGGAAGCCACCCACTGGATAGCCCCAATATATGGGTTCCCTACAGGGGGTTCCTCGATCTGATCCACTCTAATCAGTGTTCCGATCAGTCTGATCCATCTCCGATGGACGTTAAACTTGCGGCATACCCTGTGTTAAACACAAGAAGCTTAGGAAAACCTCAAGTACATGCCCATGGCATATGATTCCCCTCCTTCGATGTGGGATGCCTCAGGCTTCCGCACCCTTGAGATGCCCCATAATATGGGATAGAAGACAGACACGCCAATCCCCCAGCATCCAGACACACCAATGATGCCCAATGTGACTACTCCACTAATTGAAGGTTTCTACCCAGACCGGACCCCTTGGATTGTCCTGACATAAGAGGTGTAATTAACTGGTGTCCATGAAGAGTTTCACGAACATTGTCTTCTGTCTATGAGGGAGACCCGGACTAGGGGAAAAGCTCCAAGGAGGAATACACGGAAGAAGGAACCGACATCCCATCATCCAGTTTTGATAAAGGAGCAGACGTCCCTAAATAAGGAGTGAATGTCACCCGCCTTTGGAAAGCTGGAATACAGGGTAACATCTATGTGTCCTCTGCATGACGGATGCGCGCGCGCCCCGATGAAAGCATCATAAAGAATTCTCTATTAATTTTATTCATTATTCTACCTTGTCTTCACCCCCTATCCAAATAATCATTATAACCACTATCTAATATATATATATAACAATGTCATTTTATAAGGAAATATTCATCATCAAACCCCTTCCCATCTTATTTTCTTTTAAAAATTAAAACATTATTCGCAAAATGTCAGTTCACAATATTCATGGACGATGAGTTTTCATTTTCGATTAATGAATTCAAGGCTTCTCATAAATATATTATTATTGTTAAATAACATTATAATATGTATATTATAACTTATTTTAGGTTATGAAACTAATATATAAATACAATATTAAATAAAATTATATCATTTATTGATGGCTGTAAAAACCTCCAAAATAAACTAATAATTTTTCATTAACGTTTTATCAAATGAATCTTTCTCATACAAGACAGAAAAATTATAAATGGGAATATTTAAAATTATTTAATCTCATTGATACCAAATAATTTTAATTCTTGAGTTCTATTCTGATTCTACGAAAACATTCATAAATATATTGTAGTCAATCACCCTTGAAAACATGAAATGAATGCTCCAAGAATGATTAAATTAATACTTATAACTCATAAAAATGAACATAAATGAACTTCATAAAATTATAATAAATAAAATATATGTGGAATTAATTATTTATTAATTATATAATGGATCGAATTGCATTGTCTAGGAAATTATATTCTTGTTCAGAATGCATTTTGATATAAGGTAAGGGATCTCTCCAAACCTCCATTTTTTTCCTTTATGATATTATATCTCTCTCATTACCAGGGTGTATTTATTCTTTCATCTTATAAAATTCTTATAAATTTTGTGTATATTTTTAAAAATATATCTATTTATAGAAAATTAGTACATCTTTTATGGTTGAATACAAGTTTTAAAAGGTTCCCTCATCAATTCCACTCAATAAGGAAACCCTTTTAAAGGTGATTACTTTATTATGTACCACATTTTAAGTACACTCCATAAAAGTTATTAATAAATGCATATTTTTTAAAATAATACCATTAATCATTAAATATAAACTTAAGTTAAATTATGTAATTACAAAAATTATTAAGCTCTTATCCCCTTTTAAAGACCCATTTTACTTTAAAATGCCACATAAGTGGAACATTTACCAAGTTACCTAACAAGTATTTTCCTATGTTTTAACATCCGTTGGACATAATTTTTCATGATCAATTCCAATTTTTTATTTTTTTATCGTTATATTATTATTTAATCCATTTTTTCAACTAGACCATTATGATATGTCCATTTTTTATTATTTAAGACATGATTACAAAACACATTTCTTTCTATGGTTAACCATTAGGTTCATTCATCATGCTTTATTTCATTCTATGGAACACATATGAGTGTACATGTTATGATGGGTGTTCCTATATAGTTATCCAATGAATTTAGTAATTATTTGTCTCATGATGCTTTATTTATGGGAATATAGAGTAAACATAATCTATTATTGGACTTTATCCACCATGTGATAGAGTCTTTATAGTTATCCTTGACTCATGTCTATATCATGTTGTATATTGTTTCCACATTTCATTTTTTATAGTACCATATAATTCCATGATCTATATGATATGATTCCATATGTTTATACAGGATCCATACATTTTATGTTATCATGTTATGCATTTTAACTCACGTGTTACTCTTCATGCGCATGTTTATTCACTTGATATGACTTTTTGCACATCAAATTTTATCTATGTATTCTCAGGTTATCGTTTGATGTAATAGTTAATCAATGGAAGTTGGTGTCTTATTATGAATATTAAATAAATATGTGTTGTTCTAGTTTCGTGTTTTTGAATTACATACCTAGTCTTCCAAGGACACCTGACTTTTAGAACATTAGATTATATTTAACATATAATTTGGCTTAAAACATGTAATAAAATGTGTAAGAGGATGGTGTATCTATAACCAGGTTCCACAAATAACATCATGAAGGTATTATAGGGTGTCCATTATTTGAATGTAATTTTTATTGTGAAAAAATAGTCCATTTGGATACTAGTAATTGTATATATTTACTAAACATATTATGATAATAAAAAGATGGAAATGAGCATGAATACATATGATGTTTTCGAGGCTTGGAAATAATAATGTTGATATGTTATTTGAAATGTTTTCAGGGCCTAAATATGATTTTGACGGCTTATATCAGTCGATAATGGGGAATCTAGCATGTTTTAAACTTTTACATCCCACCATGTATCATGATTTGAAGCATATTATTATTAAATAGAATAATGGTATTTTTGAAAAAGAACTTTGTTTAAGTGAGAGTAAATATTTTTTACTTTGTTATCCAATTTTCCAATAAAATTTAATTCTATCATTATATAATTATATAATTTGCATAATTTTGTTCATTTTTTGATGTGCATGATAAGGTTGTGTATCAATGGACATTAAAATATTAGGGGAAAATGTTGAAGGATGAAGAAAATGTGGTACTAAATTTAAAATATTTATTTCAATATGTTTATAATATTATGATGACTCATTCAATATATTTATTATAAAATACCTAATTAAATATAATTAATATTCAAAAAACTGTTTAATAAAGACAATAGATGCACCATAAGAAGGTATCTGACAAACAAATTAAGATAATAAATCATCTAGGGGTTGATATACTGACTTAGGAGGGAGTAGTATTGATATTGGATAACCATTTTCATGTTTTGTATTTTAATAGAAAATTATAAATAATAATTTCACAACATGTGATATAATTCATATGTTTTATGTTTTAAATTTTTTTTGACATAGTGTATTAAAATATATCATTTTTTATGATTTATTTTTTTCAGTACTGAAATTATTAGACTTAGAAAACTAGGTATATATTTTTATTTTATATTTAACATGGTAACATATTCATAATGTTTTTATAATATATTGGTTTTTATAATTATATACTTTTTAAACCACTTCTATGTAAATTAGCAATATATATATATATATATATATATATTTGTACCTATTTTAACTCCCAAAGAAGACATTTCTATATGTGTCACGGCCCTTTCCTCAGGGACCGTACCATGAAATTCCCAAGACGAACACTAGAAAGCCAGGGGTTGGAGATTAGTGTTGAATGAATTAACCTGTATGTGGGAGGAATTTTCTTGAGTACCTAAACGCATGCACAAAAAACCATGTCCACAAGTTGGAAAGATAAACATGCATGCCACTAAACAACCACTGATTAAAAGTAGAAATTTTAGGTCAAATGGTCCAAAATACAAACCCAAACAAAGATGAACAAAAAATAGGAAAGTACAGGAAAACATTGAATGATTCCTTCTAAAAACCACACCTTATGGGTAAGTGTAGAGTAGCTACTAGAAGACATAGAAGTACACCATGTCTGCCTGGTCTCCCTAGGCACCACTGGGTCCTGGTCCACCAAATCCTCAATCAAGGAGGCAGTCTTCTACACCAAACACAACATGTTCAGATGATTCCTGTGTAGGGGTGAGTAACAATATACTCATTAGGGACCCCAAAAAACAAAAGGAAAGAACACAAATAGATCGACATAGAAAATCACAAAACATGATAACGAAGTAAGACAACTCACACCATGTATAATCTGGAGTATGAAAGTAGCACCATTAGTCATATCATCGAACACCATGGGCTACTGGAGAACTCCTCCTCAATTAGTATAGTCGGTCTGTTGGGTCTCACAGAAGACGCTTCCTACTAACCATGGACTATTGTGGTACTCCTCCCTGATGTGTATTTTGGGTATGTTGGGTCACACAGAAGTCGCTCCCCACTGTGGGAATACCGGGTCACACAGAAGTTACTTCCCACCCTGTCCATACAGAGGTACTCCTCCAATCGAGTACCATGGTCTGCCAGGTAACATAAATTCTCTCCCCACTATGGGCATTTTGGGTCACACAGAATCCACTTCCCAATGGGCTATCGTAGCGGATCCTCACAGGGTCTCTTGTCAGCAGTCTTCATGTCATAGCCAATCACATTGTTTCTTCTTGTAGTGCGCTAGATTCCGGAAGAACCTCTCCTCAAATAATTATTTATAAATAAAATTCCATGAATTTCTCCATAGAGTACTCCAAAATATCTGACCCATCGTGAGGGTTCCAAAACCACAAATGAATAATCAATCGGATGCCTGGTTTAAAAGATATTGATGTTTTCCATAAAATGGGCTGGTTGGGTCCATGTCTGGTCTGACATAGTCCGATCGACCTGACCCGACCTGCCACGGTCTGGGGTCCGCTGACCCGACCTGTGTCCAACCTGACCTGGGTTCACCAACCGAACACAGATTCATCCTTACCCAGTTCTAGCCCGATTGGGGTCCGCTGACCCTACAAAGATCTGTATCGGCACAGATCTATCTAGGCCCGCACCCTACCCGGTCTGAAAAGTGTGGGCCTTCTCTCCCTCCGCCAAGACGCATCTAGAAGTTTTTTCCACCTCCCACTTCCACTTCATGTCCTCAGTGATGACAGATCCTGCATCACGGTTGATTGAGAGAGGCCTTTCACACATGTGACGTGTTGCAGTGCCATGTTAGTGGTGCACCAACATGGCTGGGTGGCAGTGTCTGCTTGCCACTCATCATCAACACAGAGGCTGGCTTATCCTGCCGCACCGCAATGCCCCGAGCTGGCCTCACCGTTTCTTCTAGTGTGTCATCGTGGAATGCGGCCACCCGGCCATGGAAACCAGTGTCGGCGGATAGTTGGGTTCATCTATGTACCACCGAGTCCACTATGGTGGTTCGTTCTTCCCTTTACATGCACCTATGGCATTCCAGAGATTATATCTTCCCTCTGACAACGTTGAATCCTCCTTTCCACCACTTTTAAGATGCATCCATGAATAATACACAAAATGAACATGGAGGAGGTGTTCGATACATGTTGATGTCAGCCTGATCCCTCCTCATTAGAGCTTTAGAAACATAGTATAAAGAAATTAATTTCTATAAGAAATTACTAATCCCCAAATAAAACCCCATTAAAACACACTCCCAAAAGAATGATAAATCTTCAAGTAATCATGTTATTGGGTTGATCTGTGTTCGTCGTTTCATAGTAAAAGATGTGGAATCATGAATCAAAATAAACCACTACCTCAATAGTGTTTTTCGCTGAAGCGATCTTCCATGAGGATTCAAGTTCTGTTTGGAGATGTCGGCGTTTGTTGCCCTCCAGTCCTACTCTTTGAGGTTCATTAACATCACTAGAGATTCTTTAGTGTTCATCATTTGTAATGGGAGATGCTTTTCACCGTAGTTTTATCATAGTAATTCCATTTTTTATTCCCTAATGTGTTATCTCATTTCTAGATAAATGCATCGCAGCATTTTTGATACACTACATTGGCACATCATTACATTTTTTTCATTAATGAAACAGTGTTTCTGTTTCACTTCTGTTAATGAGTCTCATTAAAGGGACTCATCGTCGCCTCATCACCACACTGTAGTGATGGTGTGACAATGTTCTGTGGTTAGAACAGTAAAATAAAATAACTTTTTAGGTTATTTTATTATTTTTGGAAATGTTCAAAAATGATTTTTTCCTGTCAACCCTTGCCGATAAAAGTTAACTCCATTCTAGGATAACCTCACCATTTTGAGTTCAAAAGTGCCCCTTGATTTTTGATCTGATCACTGGTTTAGAAGTTATAAAATCCATCTCTCATGTTTACATAAATGAACTTAAAAAAAGTTTGGAATTCTACTTTAGGGTAACTAGGCCTCAAAATCAGATGTCGTCAATTCATATGGTATGTAAATAATTTCATATAATTTAAAAAAATTAAAAGTAAGTTATGGGACATTACATTACTCCCCGTACCTCTTTTGGTCTTCGCATCCTCGTAAGCCAAAACAAATCTAAACAAAAAAATTGGGGTACTGAGCACGATCTTGAGTATCCCACTCCCATTTTCTCTCACGGAGATCCTCATACTACCACAAAATTCACACTAGAGGAATCGACCATACACGAAGGATTCTCTCATGTTGATCCTCTATCACTACCTATAAGTCCGTAAACGTCACCCCATCATCAATTTCCCACTCTACCCAATTGATGTTGTGTGATGGATCATGCATGTACCTCCCCAATTGTGACACCTGAAAAATATCGTGAACCCAATGCATATGTGGGGGTAGAGCTAGGTGGTACGCCACCTCACCAACTCTACTAAAAATATGAAAAGGACTAATGAACCTTGGAGATAACTTTCCACCCTAGTTAAATCTTTGAATACCCCAGTGGGGTGAGACCTGAAAGAACACATGGGCTCCCTCCCTAAACATAAAGGGTCTTCATCTCATGTCATCATACAATTTCTCTCCACTATGTAAAGTCCTCATCTGCTCCTCGATGATCTGGACCTTCATAGTGGTAGCCTGTACCAACTCTGGACCCATTAGTGCTCACTCTCTTGGGTATGTTCAGAATAAAGGTAATCTGCATGACCACCCATACAACACCTCATATGTTACCATGCCAATGGTGGGGTGATAGTGGTTGTTGTATGAAAACATCATTGGTGGATGTTGGTCCTCCCAACTAAGACCAAAATCAAGGACGCGAGTGTGAATCAAGTCCTCCAAGGACTATATGGTTTTCTCCGTATGACCATATTATTAAGGGTGAAAAGGTGGTGGTCAAAAGAAACACAGTCTTGAACACCTCCTAAAATATTGTTCACAACTGGGATGTAAGGCGTGCATCGCGGTATGAGGATATCGCAGAAGGAACCTCGTAAAGCCGCACTCTCTCCTGGACAGAGAGTCACCCCATTCCCTCTACTGATCCCTACTCCTAGATGGGTAGAAAGTGATCTGATGTTGTTATTTGTTCAATGATCGCCCAGATAGAATCATGGACCTTGGATGTGCCTGGTATTCCCCTCATGAAATCCATCAAGATACTATCCCATTTCATCTATAGTACCATATGTGGATGTGCCAAGCCTAATGGGTCTGAGTGCTCGATCATCACTTTTTAAGAAATGGGGCATCATGAAACCAACACTACCACCTCTTTCTTCATCCCTGGCCACTAATACTGACGTCCTATGTCATGGTACATCTTCATCACACCATGATGTATAGCGAAAGGGGAATTATGGAACTCTGTCAACACATATTCCCATAATATCAATGGTACTGCAGTTCATCCTCTAAAAAAGTGACGTACTCACTACCTATAGAAAATCCATCAATAGCCTATCAAGAGGATAACTAAGTACGTCAGTCCTGGCAATCAAATTACACAAGATGTGCCTCCCTAACTCACTGTAAGAGTGAGGGATTGAATGTTGTTGAATAAAGGTAAGATGTTCCATCACCATACACGAAGGATATCTGCATTGTGAAAGCTTCTTTGTCAACTCACTCGGCAATTGTAAACTAGACCTCTGGTTGAGTATGCCTTCCACCCTATTCCACATCCAAGGAGTATTGAATTTCTCAATTTCATGGACCTATTGGAACTCCATCTATCACTGATATCTCAAGTTCGGGTACCTCTTTTAAAATAATTACCTAAGACTATTGTGGTCAGAGTATATGGTAAATTGTTCACCCATCAAGAAGTTCCACCACATCTTCCATGAAAAACAAATTTTTCTAACTCCATGCCATGGGCCATGTAGTTCTACTCGTGCTGCCTCAACTACCATGAGTTGTAGGAGATCACAGATCACTCGCTCCTTAGGACATAACCCAATCTGGTCCCTGATGTGTCAGAGAAGTCTATATACCAAATTACCTCCTCTAGAAGTCTCAAGATAGGGGAACTCGTCAGTTTATTCCTCAGCTCCTGGAAACTCTGCTGACACATCTACATCCACACGAAGGGTTGTTCCTTCGGTGTCAAGGATGATAAAGGTACTTCTTCTCTATAACCATTGGTCATGAGCCTTCAGTAGTATCTATCCAACCCCAAAAAATTATGCACCTCGTTCACGATACTAGGTGGCTCCCACGAAATCATTTCCTTTATCTTTTTTAGATACACTATAACTCCCACCACCAAGATGGCATGTCCTAGAAGGTGGAATTACCAAATCTAAAACTAGATATTCGAGAGATTGCCATAATGATTGTGCTCTCATAGTGTATCCAAGACTATCCATAGGTTTGTAGTGTCCTCCTCATGTAACGCTGAGTACACCAAGTTATCATCAATGAAGACTATGAAAAAGCGATCTAGGTATGGATAGAAGAACCAATTCATGAGTCCCATGAACACTCCTTAGGAATTAGTCATGTTGAATGGAATCACCAAGATGTTTCAGTGGCCATACATGCACTTAATGGCAGTCTTCAGATCTTTCTTGACCCTTACCCAAAGATGATTACAACATGATTTGAGGTCTATCTTCGAGAACTACATTTCTCCCTTTAGCTGATCAAAGAGATCGTCAATCCATAGTAGTGGATACTTTTTCTTCATTGTCACCTATTTCAAGCATTGGAAGTCCACACATAGCCTCAAACACCCGTTAGACTTCTTGGAAAACAACACTAAGGCTCCCCATGGTGAAATTATGGGCCTCATGAATCCCTTCTCCTAAAAGTCCTCTAACTATACCCCCACTCACGAAGATCTGCGGGGGACATCTGATATACCGGTGTGGATATCGGTGTCGTCCTAGGGAATAGGTCGATATCGAAGCCTACCACTATATGAATAGGTAGTCCTGGAACATCCTTAGGAAATACATACTCATACCTTTCCACCACTACAAGAAGTCTTGGTCTCCTCTCGTCCACTACCCAGAGGGTGAGGCCCGCCAACTAGTGAGTGATCAGCTGCACCCTCATCTAAGGAAGTCCACCATGTGCTGCCAATGTTTCCTTCTCTCCAATGATGGAAAACCTAGTCCCATACTCAAGGACACATCCCACTTTGTGCATAATATAGTTGATCTGAGCATGGTCTATAGATAACCATTCCATATCATAGATAATGTCGTAAGGACTCAACGCCGCTACTAGCAGATCCCATCCAATGCTCTCACCTCCTAGGGTAAGCTCACACTGTTGGAACCGGTTTTTAATAATTTAATCCCCTCCCATATGAGTATCTATTCATAAGAATCGAGCCAACAACAACACTAGAATATTAGAGCCATGAACGAGGTCTGTAGAAAGAAAAGAGTAAATGGAACCTTTTTCTATTAGAACTATAGATATGGTGGAGAAGACATATATCATACCTCCTATCATATTTGGAGCACGGTGGTCATAAGACTCCATCAACTGAAGCTAGCCTCACCCATTTCTGTTGGCCCCATGAGCCCATGGTGGACCTCCTGGGTGGTGGTGGTGGTGAAACTTCAAACCGTCATCAACCAGCTACCACTAAGCGTACTCCCTTGCCACATTCGCCACCCTAAAAACCCCCTCACTTGAACCACTACCTCATCTTTGGCAGTCCCTTGAATATCTGCTGATCATCTGAGTGGTGGGTCGGTCAGTCACAAGCCATGAGTCCCTTCCCACAACACACAAAGAACGTGTGTGTTCCTCACCGACTCCCTCTTCTATGGGATCCCTATACTACATAAACAGATTCCTAGGGTCATCCCTTGAAATATATACCCTTCTTGGGTCCCCACATCTGATTACTACTGCTCACTGCTAGAGACTCTGCCACCTGATGTCTACTAGTGGGTTTGACCGTCGGTTCCTCCTCTCCTATGAGGCTCTAAACAAGAAGGTCTCGCTCCCTCACCCCAACCTGAGTACGGATGCTGAGAGACACCATGGATGCACTGATCTCCCATCTGATTTATTCTTATAATGTTTGGGCCCTGAAGAAAGATCGCGACTAACATCAACATCTGGTCAAGTGGTGTCGTCACTAAGAGGAAGACCGGCATCACTGCCTCCATCCAGTCCTTAGCGGACTGAGTATCTACATCTCCCCTAATCCTGGGTGGTATCTGTCTCTGGAACTCATGCAATGTGTTTAGCCTATCCACGTTCTCTAATGGTAACACTAGTAGTAAATTCTGATCAGTGGATGTGGTAACATTGGAGCACCACCCAGTGGGTCCATCTCTGTCACTGGCCTATGAACTGATGCCTCATTTCTAGGCGGGCTGTCCTCATAGTCACGCATCGGAATGGAAGGCCATCTATATGGAGGCAGCCTGATTTAGATCACGATGTACCATGGATAATAGATTATACCTGGTAATCTGACTCTTATTCAAGAAGAACATAAGGAGTAACTCAATTACTATATGATTTATGCAACCAGTGTTTTAATATAGAGATCATAAGTGCAGAATCAAGGTCTAGGGGTATGGATACGTCAGTCGCCGCACCAACACTGAACTCCCTGAATTTGAAAGTTGAACATGAAACATTTAACACTTTTTTCAAAATATAAAACAATAGAATCTTATTCTTTGAGGTAGAACCAAACACCTTTGATACCACTTTTTCATGACTTATCCCATGGGGAACATGCTGTGACATCCCCCAAGCCTCCCTCCCAAATGCTATGTGTTGGAAACTAGTGTCGATGGAGTCAACCTAGAAGTGTGAGGCATTTTCCTGAGTACCTGTATGTACACACACACAACCACTTCCCGAAGATTGAAATATAATCATGCATGCCACTAAAAAACCACTAAGTGGAAGTAAAAATTTTAAGTAAAATGGAGATGAATACAAACCAAAACAAAGATGAACATAAAATAGGAATGTACAAGAAAACTATAAAATTCATCCGCTAAAAATCCCACCAGATGGGTAAGTTTAGAGTAGCTACTGAAAGTCGTAGAAGTATGGCCTACCTACCTGGTCTCACTAAGAACCATAGGGTCCTCAACCACTAAGTTCTTCATCAAGGTGTAGTTAGTCTACACAAGACACAACATGTGCAGGCATGTCCCGTGTAGGGGTGAGTAACAATATACTAGTTAAGGACCCAAAAACACAAAAGAATGACCAAAAAGAAATCCACAGATAAAAACATGGAACATTGTCAACAAGTAAGATAGTTCACACCGAGTATAATCTAGAGAAGGAATGTATGACCATCAATCATATCATCAAACACATTAATATTCTAGAAAACATCCCCTCAATGAGTACAATGGGCTAATTGGGTCACATAGAAGTTGCTTCCCACCAACCTTGGACTCATGTGGTACTCATCCCTAATGAGTACTATCGGAATGATGGGTCACAAAGAAGTCACACCACACCTTGGGCTTGTTGGGTCACACAATAGTCGCTTCCTGCCTTGGCCATACTGAGGTACTCCTCTTGTCGAGTACCGTGTGACTGTTGGGTCACACAAAGACACTCCCCAATGATGGTGTGCTGGGTCACACATAAGATGATTCTCACTGGTCCATCATAGATGATCCACACAGGGTCTCATGTCAAAATTATTCAGGTCTCATTCAACCACAGGTTTCTGCACGTAGTGGGATTGATTTCGGGAGAACCTCTCCACAGTCCATTCGTCGTAATTCAACTTCGATGAAATCCTCCATAGCATATTCCAATGGATTATTCTTGTCATGAGGGTTCCAAAACCCAAAATATATCATCAATCAGATTCCTGGTTTGAATGATATTGACATTTTCTTCCAAAAATGGTCTGGTTGGTTCCGGGTCCCGTTCGACCCAGTCAAGTCGACCCGGCATGACCCGACTCGGCCCATGGTCTGCTGACTTGAAAAGGGTCTTCTGATCCATTTGGAATTTGGCCCATTGAGCTACAGGTCCATCCGGACCTGATGGGGTGGGTCCGGTCTACTGAGGTGGGTTCGGCTATCACTTGGTTGGGATAGGGCAGTATGTCGAGTCGACCTCCCCCTACCATGTAGGTCATCCACTGGGCGACCACCTCCACCGTGGATGATTGATGGCAGCCTTTTCTGTGTGCTACACAACACGGTGCCACATCTTTGTTGCACTGACATGATAGGGTGGTTGCGTCTTCCTGCCACCATCCACCAGCATGGAGGTCGACAGGTCCAACCGCACAGCGGCGACCCGAGCCGGTCGTGGCTCGCCATCATGGGCCCCCACAACCTGCTTGCGGCCACTGGTGGGTTCTTTTACGGACCACCAAGTCCTCCCTAGTGGTCCTTTCTTCTCGTATCTTGCACCTTAATCCTCTAGGGGCTTCCATCATCACTGCGATATCCTTGAATCCTCCTTTCCACCACTTGGATTATACGACCATGAAGAACACAAGAAACAGAAATAGAAGAGGTGCTCATGCCTTGTTTGTGATAGCTCACGCCCTCAGAATTAGAGGTTCTGAAACATGGGATATAGAATTGATGTTATATCCCAAATAACTGATCCCAGTATTGAAAACGCCCAAAAAAACACCCTCTCACAAGAATGAGCGATCTGGAGACCAACTTTTTCATAGGATGTACTGCATTCATCAATTTAGAATAAAGGATTGGGAAACATGAAACAAAATAAACCCCTACATTAAATTTGTTCATCGATGAAGTGATCCTTTTAGGAGGATTTATGTTCTATTTGGAGCAGACGGTTTTTTTCACCCCCAAGTCTAGTTCTTTGAGGTGCGTTTTCATAGCTAGATATTCTATGGAGTTTGTCAGTTTTTATTAGAATGGATTTTATCTCTATGTCCATCAGATGAATTCCAATTATGATTCCCCAATGTGTTTCCACATTAATAAGAAAATCCATCATAGTATTTTTGTTATGTTGAGTCCCCAAATCTTATCGTAGTTTTGAATCCATTAAGGATTCTCATTAAAGGGGTGGGTCGCTGCGTCGTCGCCACTTTACAGTGCTAGCATTCCACAACTCAATAATGAGAAAAGAAAAAACAAAATAAATTTTTATATCATTTTATTATTTTTCAGAAATATCTGAAAACTATCTTATAAGGTCAAAACTCATTTTTTGAAGTTTAGTCCACTCTAGGTGAATCCCTCTATTCCAAGTTTAACAGTTCCCTCATATTTTGGATCTGAGCATTGGTTTAGAATTTAGAAATACTAGCTTGCACATATACTATAGTGAAATTAAAAAAAGTTCAAAATTCAATTATTGGCTCACCATGCCTCAGAATTAGGTGTCGTCAAAGGGTATGGTCTTGAAATAATTTTATAAAATTTAAAAAATATATACACTAGATTTATGAGACATTACAATATAATGATAAACCACCATGAATTTATTAACATGTGTTATATATCATGCTCATTTAGTAAAACAATAAAAATAAATAAAAAATCGCTAAAAATGTGGTTGTGGTTAAAAAGTAAAATATATTGTCAAAAAATAATTAAAAATTCATAAAATCATTTTTCTAGATTTGGTTTCTTAGCCACCTCCAATAAAATAATCACAACATTTTTACAGGACTTCCACTAATAAAAAACTATTTAAAATTAATATATGGCTTAGAAAAATAAAATAGTTTAAGAAACTATCATGAATCAACATTTTTTGCTTTTACAAAAAAATAATATCCTCTTCAAATTAAAGTAATATTTTTCAATCAATTATTAAATTTTTTAGATTTTTAAATAATTTTATTTTATAATATAATCTCTGAGATTTTTTAAATTTGTGCTAAAAATTAAAAAAAATGATGATTTTCTATAAAAAAAACTTCCTACTATGAATTATGTGTAAGTTATTTGAATCAAAATTTCATTTTTTCTAGGCCAACATTGATTTTTTCACATTTAATAAATTATGATGGATGAAAAAATCACATTTATTATTAAATAAATTCCTTCATATCAAGCATATGATTTCTACATGAATAAAATAATATGACACATATATCCCATAGAATATTGAAAATCATTAAATTTCCTATATCCCACGTATTAGTTATCATTATTCAATGAACGAATAATATGTTTTTCATATACATATAAGTAGGAAGATTTTTGTAAATTATTATAGGAATACAGATAATATAACTCATACCCAGGTTTTTATAAACACTAAAAAATAAAATAGAACCTATTATGTATACCATGAGGATATAAATAAAATATACAATATATTATTTCAAATATTTTCCATGCTTTTGAGTATCATAGTTGTCCCATCATAGAATAATCGTTCAATTATAATTCATGTTATTACATATTCTTTATAATTTTATGGGATATAAATCCACTATACAAGCATGATTGGAAATTAAAATATATTTAGAATCATTACAGGAAAAAAAATATTTTGTATATTCGTTTAGATATTTCATTACCCATTTTCCACAATATTGACATACTATATTAATTACATGTTTCCCTAACTATGTAATACTTGATATATACCATACAATAATTCATTCATGCATGAATTTTAGTATCAATAATCCAAATTTTATAATAATTTTACTTCCTAAAAATATCTTTGATGTATCAAATTCTCAAATACATCGAAAAATTCCCATATTAAAGATATTTCAATGATATTTATTCTTCATAGAAATTATATACAGTGTAATTTATTCACTAATAAATATTGTAATAGATTTTACACCCATCATGTAAACTATACCTCTATCAATGAAAAATAAAAATATCATCAAAATCATTAAATATTCTTATAATTATTTTTAATATAATACACTCAAAGTCTCCAAGACCTAAAATATATTTAATTTTCTTACAATGAATAAAAACATTAGTAACCATGCCAAACAAATGGTTAGGTTCTATATTCATATTTTTGGTATTATATGTCATTGAAAGATTTTTCACTAAATATTTTACATATATTCTCTCTTTTTTCCTATGATAAACAATATTACCAATTAAAAATGGAGCTGATGGTCATACATTTTCAATCTAGATTATGTTTTTTTAAAATTAAATTAGATAATTAAAAATTGTTCCCACACAAGGATTCATTTTAAAAAATTAAGGTCCAAATTATATTTAATATAATTATATAATCTAGTTTTATTAAAGGTATATAGACCCATTAATGGACCATATTTTCTTGTAATTAATGAAGAAATAAATCAAAAAAATATTTATAGATGTGATAAAATTTATTTTCAATAATGTATATAATTTTATAAAATTTTCTTTTTAATAAAAGAAATGATTTATGTTAAAGAAATATTACATTAGAATGTAAACCATATAAAAATTACTAAATCAAATATATATTTATTTTATATTGAATAGTGAACATCAAGACTACTATATTGTACATTTTAAATAAAAAATGATAATACTCATGGTTACTAAATAAATGTAGAACCACACAATATTAAAATACTTGTATTTTTTTATTGAATAATTATTCTATAAATTTTTATATTTATTTTTATATTTCTAAAAATAAAAAAAATATATTTCTTAGGAATTCATTCTGAATAATAAATATATAAAAATATGAGATAATCAATTTTTTGAATGAATTTATGTTAAATTAAATAATAAATTTTTTTAGAAAATCAATATACCAACATGAATGACATCAAATGGGTGGGTGTATATTATAGTAGTGACATCATAGTATGTTTTTTTAAAACTACATTCAATGGTTAGGGGTCTAGAATGATCAATAATATGGTTTGGGTGGTAGATGTTGTAGGGGTTAGAGTTATGACTTATTTAGGGTATGCAATGTTAAGGTTAGAGGACATGGAGATGCAAGGGTTTTGGTGGTACAAGATAGTGGGTAGGGGGTTGCTTTGAGGCATGCGACATACTATAAAGTATGGAATATAATGTGATGTTGTTAGACATAGTTATGGTATTGAGATAGTATTGGGATTACAGTTGGTGATGGACTGTTAGAAGAAATTATTTCATTGAAGCAGGGGGTAAAATCCTTCTAAAAGATCACATTGCTAAATTAAAAAAAAGATAAAAAACATGTTTTCATAAACCAACCCAAAAAAGAATATATAATATAACTATATTTCCAAATATTAATAAAATATATCATCCATATTTTATAAAATTATGAAAAAAATTGAATCCTTTTTTAAAAAATATATAATAAGTTATACAAGTTTCTTAGATAAATTTAGATGAAGAAAATTGTTAATATACCCATGTTTCAAAATATTATCTTAAAATTTGTATCAGTAATCCTCACGAAGGTGAATAAAAAAAATCGCAATTGATTTTTTTTGTAATAATATATTTAATACATTAAAGATTAGACCATCTTGAAAATGATTTGAATGAGAAGTACATGGAGTAAGAAAACATAATAGATATGTATGACTACATATTATTTATTAAAGAAAAACCAAAAAACCATTGATTATCTATATTTTTGTATTGAACATTATTAAATATTTTTTTAATATATTGAAGATGTATAAATTTTTTTTATAAATACTTTTTTTAAAAATATAATCTATATATTATGTATACAAAATTGGAAAGTTATTTTTCTATTTTAGCTAAAGAGGAGACTGCAGAAAATTTAAAAATTTCTGGAAAATATTTATGGAAGAAATTGACATTTTCTATAGAAAAAATTATACATATAAAAAATGTTAAAATATATATGCCTCTAAATTAAAATACCAATATAGTTACATTAAAGGAAAAATACTAAAAATAGTGAAGTGATATCTCATTAAAAATAATGAGGGCCCCTTATATATCTGGAAACATTAATATTAAAGTTAAAAAAAAGATATTTCATTCATGAAATTATTTTTAATTTTTAATTTGTTTATTTTAGATCTTGTAATTATAAGATGGTTTCCCAGAGCATTTTTTTATTAAAATCGAGTTTCTGGACCCTATAATAGAAGGCACGGGGTTGGTTCATGGTTAAGGAAAATTTCGCACTAGCCCATGAGAAACTGTGCAGCCTAGGTAGTTGTACAGTCCTAGTCACATGACGTTCGACACAAGCATGTTACCTACTCCAAGAAATAGAGGGGATGATTTCTTCTTAGAAATTGGAGACTACATATTTTCCATAAGGTTTGGAAAACCGTACAAGCAAATCATGCAGCATTTATATGTCATTAAAATTCATCTTTTAAACCTTTTTTCCTCTTCAACTTTATCCCTTATTCCACCCCCTTTCTTCCCAATTCAATATTTTTAGTCCTAAGAACCTCCGCCATTCTTCTTATCTCCCATAGACCCTCAAATATTTGGTGGATTTGGATTTGGATCTCCAAAAATTAACATTTAATCCATTTCTCTATGGATTTCATCTTTCGTTTAGGGTTCTTCTTTCTCTACATTTGAGTCTTGTTCTCCCACAAATTTATTGAGATGATAACGTGAAATCATGAGTTTTTGGGTAAAATATTGATGATTTTTGTTAAAGAATGCCTTTATTAGGTCCCTTTGATGTGTTTTTGTGTTTTTTAACTAGATTCTGGATGTTTCCAAGCTTATGGTTGGTGGTTTCATGCTTTATCATTATTAGATAATATTAGTTTTCTTTCTTTGCTAATTTAATTAGTTTTAAGGATTATGTGTGTTGTGTGAAAATTTTTTCCTTAAAATTTTCTAGGCGATAATGGGTTGAAAGTTGGTTTTTTAAAGTAACATTGTTTTGTTTCATCTATTCTACCTTGTCGTGCTTCTCAAATGTGTTCTAGAAATTGTGTAAGTCGTGAGAAGTGTGTTTTTGAATGGATTTTGTGTGTGTATAAATTTTAAAATATGTTTTAATGATGAAAAGTGGTGTTTCTCATGTGTAATAATATTACATAATGTGCTTATGTAAAATTAGTAATGTTTGTGACATTTTAAATTGTAATGGAGCACAAAGGGAATCCTATGTAACTACGTGGGTAGACTAGGACTACTATGCTTGATGGAATGGTAGGGATGAGGCTCGGTTTCTTATAGAAGGATTGATGCTACAAAACTACATAAACTATAATGATAATTATAAACCACTCAAACATTGGATGGACTCATATCTATTACCTCATGCACGATGACATAGAAGGTTATTGTTTCTATGCTCGGTTTCACAAAGATATGAGGTTCCTAGGGTCCCACAATTTTAATTACCTTTAGGGATTACCTATGGTGCTCTCTTGTGATGTGGTGACCTCTTGTGATGCATGTTTACCATTGACATAAGATGAGCTTACTCATATTATTAATTTTCAAATCATGGTTTTTTGAAAATGTTGTCCAAAAAATGGTTAAAAAAACATTTCTTAATTCCTTCTTAAACATGCATGGTGATTTTTCATATAATTTTATGGTCAGGAATATCTCTTTTTTGTTTAATCATCTTGGGTTTTCGATCAAAACCTTAGTACACCCTTAGTTGTATTTATATATTTTTATGTATGAAATAGGTTAAGGAAAGATATATTGTTGTGGTGATGGTGGATTATGTTGCTAGTTTTCTACCCATGGATGTGGTTGTTCATGTGTCTTGATGGTGATTAAACTATTGTTTCACACAGATTTTTCATTTTTCGTCTAGTTGGTTTCCCTTCCATTTTGGTATTTTTTTGTTTTGTAAAAAGTTGTAAATCATTTAACTAGAACTATTGTACCTCATTTGGTTATGAATATTGATCTTGGTGTAGTTTATTACTGTTGAGTGTTGGTTATGGTTATTTAAAATCTGAGAAATAATTTCCAAAGTGTATGTTTGATACCCTGAAAGTAGTTTCCACCCCATGGGGATTAGGAACACCATTCAGTTCCTATCACGGGTTGACTCTGGTGTCGGGTTGGATGGAACCTTGGACTGGTTTCAAAGAAATTTTTCTAGAGGAGGTTTTCACACTATCGTTGGGTAAAGAAACAAGGGGGAGTCTCAATAGACTATAGCTATTATTATTAAGGATTTAGATTCTAGTTTATAGTTGGGTATCTATCAAACTCACTGTGTGAAAGATCTTGAGTCTCCTTGGGCTGTTGGGATTTTTTTTGACTTTTCATCTAGGTGAGATGTATAAGTTATAGTAGGTTCGTGGAAACTGGGCATGGGTGAAGTGGTTTGGCCTTTTATTGTGATGAATATGATTTTGTTTTTATTTGAAGAAGTATTTTAAAATTTCAATTGTTTCTGAAAAAATTAAAAATTGCGTGTTTATGGTTTTCCATTTTGGTCGTTTCTTGGTGTAGATAGATTCCTCTAAAGAGACTTCCTATGAAACCACTGGAAGAGGTTGGAGAGAGTTCTCTATCACCAATTTATTACATGATAGTAAAATTCATGATTCACAATGTCTACCCTTTCAGTTAGAGAGTGAGTTTTGGTCTTTCCCATGTTGGGGAAGCCTTACCATGCCCTGAAAATGAAAATCCTTAGTGGTTCCTTGAGAATAATCCTTCATCTTTCTTGGGTGGCATTGACGCCCAAGATATATATGATTTTCTTGAGAATATTGAGATAATTTTTGTGTTTCTTGACACTCATGAGGTAGTGAAAGTGAAGTGGTATTTGTTTCAATTGGATGGTCACGGTATAAGGTTGTGTGAATTATTGATCTTGGATAGGAAGCATGATAATATGGGTTGGAATGATTTCATGGTCATCTAGAATGAACAATATTTCCATGAAATCATTTTATTTTCAAATACACATTTGTTTTGGGATCATCATCAGGGAATTGGACCATGATAGAGTATTCCAATAGATTCTCTTAGTTTTTTTTCACACTCTAGGTGGCTTCCAATGAGTATATTAAGTATCAAATGTCCAAAATGGGATTATATCTGGATATCAAATCTCAAGTTTTCATGTTTTAGTTAAAAACCTAGGTAGAGGTTCTCAATCGTGATTTGATGGAAAAATCGATCGTAGTTGAAATTATCATTTATATGTAGTTGTTTTTGTAGTGGAATAGGTAATTTTAGTTTATTTGAAAAGAAGAAGATATGGGATGACCAGGATAAGAAGGGACGTTATAGATCAGGCCATCTTTCCTGATTAGCATCATCAGTGGATTTAGATACTAGATCCGTCATGTGCCATTTGTATGGAGAGTCAAGAGGTGTGTGGTCTCTATGTTCATCTCCAAACATTACTTTCCATCATTTTTGACATATGGTGAACCTATTTAGTTTTTTCAGAGCCACATGTCTATTTTAGGGTGGTGTATCTTAAACTAAATTTTAGATAATGTCAGCCTTGGCAAAGCCAACTAGGATGGGGAGTTCCCATTTTAGTGTTTGTGGTGATTCGGCTGGATCTTTTTTATAGAAGATTTATCCTTAGGTAAAATCATATGATAGTGGTCATTCTCAGGCTCATGCGTAGATAAGGAATATTCATGTTCCAGATCAGGAACTAGTTGAATCAGATGTATCACCTACGATTGTGGAACACGCCATTCCAATTACATATTATAAAGCTATTGTTCTCTTGGAAATTGGTGCCTCTATTTCATTTCTCTCTACTCTCTTTGAAAATTTGTGTAATTTTACAAATTATCTTATTCAATATGCAACATATCTCTTAACTAGTGTCAGTAATAAGTGAGAGAAGGCTTTTAGGGTTACTCTTTTTGAACTCACCATGTTAGGGGTCAAGTCAGAAGAGGATTAACTAGTTTTTTGAATGAACATTTTTTGATGTGATCCTTGTTATGGATTGGATAGTGTATTTTTAGGAACAAACAGATTGTAGTCGATGGTGAGTGAGTTTAGTGGAATGTGATGGGAGTACATATGTTTTATAATGTAAATCAGATCCTCATTCGTGATGTGATGGACCTTCCCATCTCGATTTGGAGAGTCTTGTTTTTTAGATATCATTACTCACATTAGAGTATGGTGGTGGTGGTTTGGATAATATATTGTATCCTATATTGGATGAGTTCACATAATAGTTTCTATATGAGTTCTTAGGTTTTCCATTGGATAGGGAAGTGGAGTTCACCATTGATTTGGTAGCGATAACAAAGCCAATATCTCATCCCTAAAACTATATTTCCCCCACTATATTGATGGAATGAATGGTATGGTTGGATGATTTAGAATCCACATATTCATTCACCCTCTCATCTCACCTCAAGACACCCCAGATCTTTTTTTGTGAATAATCCCAATTGAACGTTCTAGTTTTGAATCAATTACTGGAATCTGAATAAGTTGAAGATCAAAATAAATACCATTTTCCCTGTATTGATGACCTTTTCAATAATCTAAGTGGGAGAGGTGGTTCTCCATGATTTATTTAAATTCTAGGAATCACCATATCATAATTAGAGTTACTGATGTTCCCAAAATATCCTTACAAAGTATGTATAAACATTTTTAGTATTTTTTCATGCCATTCAGTTTGAAGAATGGTCCAACCGTCTTTCTAGAGCTTATAAACTATTTTTCAACCAGTATCATGACTCATCTATTGTTATATTTCTGGATGATGTCGTGGTCTATTCTAGGACCAAGGAGGAACATGAAAAACATTTAAGGATCATACTGGGAACCCTTCGGGATCATCGATTATATGGGATGATTTCCAAGTGCACCATATAGATCAGGGAAGTGAACTTTCTTGGTCATGTGATCTCTGAACATGGGGTTTTAGTGTACCCAAAAAAGTTCAGAGTTGTGTTGTCATGAGGGTAGTTGAAGATTTTTTTTAAATCCGGAGTGTTTTTGGCATGGCAGGGTATTTTTATTAGTTTATTCATAATTTATCGCAACTTGGTTCTCCAATTACTGGACTTACAAAGAAAGGGGTGAATTTTGACTCTTTCCTAGAATTCCAGCTATCCTTTTATTAGCTTATGTGGTGATTGAATAGATCCCGTATTTTCAATTTTTTGGAATTTATAAAGGGATACATGGATTACTGGGATTCTTCAAGTATGGTTATTTGGTGTGGGGTTATATATGAGTACCATATGGTGGTGTATGTCTCTCTCCAACTTTGTCTGTGTGAAAAAAATTACCCAACCCATGATTGGATTTCGAAATAGTTATGAGTTTCTTAAATATGTAGCATCATTATATTTTTGGGGATAATTTTTTATTCTTTTTAAATTATAAGTATTTGGCTTACATAATCTCCCATAAAGATTGTAATTTAAAGAATTTTTATGGGGTGACGTACCTTTAGGTTTTTGGTTTGGAAATATTTTATGACCTAGGTAATGGTAATTTGGTCGATAATGCTTGGAGAACTAAATTACAAGATTATTTTTTAGTTTCTAAATTGTGTGGAGGTGGATAGTGGGTGGTAATTATCTCTTGAGAGAGTTATCTATTTCATTGGTCTCTTTGTGGTGTTGTTGTATTTTTGGAAGGTGGTGATTCAGCATAAATTCTTGTATCAGTGGACCATTCATCCTACCACCACCAAGATATTTTATGATGTGCTTCATCAGTTATGGTGTACATGTATGAGATGTACATAGCTGAATATATTTCTCAGTATTATACTTTTCATAAGATCAAAGTAGAGAACTGGAGGCCCCTCTGTTCTCTTTATCCCTTACTGATTCCTACCTGGAAGTGGGATGAGATCTCGATTGATTTTATTATTGGATTACCTCATATACTCTAGGGATGAAATTTTATTTGGGTAGTGATTGAACATCTGACTAATTAATACCATTTTATTTATATTAGGTACTCAGCTAAGGTAGGTGAATTGGGTCGGCTTTGTGTTCAAGAAATAAAGAGCCTTTACTGTTTTTTATCTGCTATCATTTCTAACTGGGACCCCATTTAACCTGTTGGATTTGGGAAGGCCTTAAAAGTTAAATGGAGTCATGGGTAAAGTTGATTATGGCCTAACATTATCAAATGGATGGTCATATGGAATATGAGAATTAAATTGAAGAATATATGCTCCGAGCATGTGTATACAATGTTAGAGGCTCAAGGGATTTCCATTTGGGGTTGGTCAGGATTCCCTATAACAATAGTTATCAGTCCTTGATATTAATGCATCCCTTTCAGGTTCTTTATATTCAATTTTGACGGTCTCTATTATGATGGACTAAGGTTGGTAAAACCTCAATTTTTGGGATAGAGCTTAGTATTGTAAATTTTTAACAAGGTAAAGTTGATCAGGTAGTGGTTATTGACTACGAAAAGTCACCACAAGTCTTATTCTGATAAGACGCCATGTACTTTGCAATTCCCATTTGGTGATCTGGTGTTTTTAAATGTGGAAGCTAGATTGACTAATTATGGGTCAGGTCAGACCTTATGAGATTTTATAAAGGATTGGTATGGAAGAATATAGTTAGATTTTACATCCTAGTTGACATTCATTCATGACAGGTTCCACGTTTTGAAGCTGAAATAGTATAATCAAAAAACTCTTATGTGTTGAATTAGGAAGAGTTGGGCATGGAATATTATTTGTCTCTTTTGGAACATTCTGTATGGATTATGGACTCTCAAGAGAAATTTCTATAGGGAAATCCATACAATTGGCCAAAGTACTATGGAATAATTGTAATGATGAGCATGAGACGTGGGAGAAAAAGTATTGGGTTGTGGAGCAGTATTCGATTTTGTTCTCTGATCATACTCTAGGATTCGTTTTTGGGGATGGTTTGTTTTCAATATTTGAGATATTCTTCATAACTATGATTTTTTTAAGGGTATTAATTTTTTTATTTTTTATCTTTTACATATCCCATCGTTTACCTGGGTGTTTTTCTAGAAAAATTTCATTTTTGGAGCCTACAGTAGGTGTTTCACAGTTGGCACATGGTTAGGGGAAACAATATTCCAGTCTTGGAGAATTGGTGTGCCTTGGATAGTGGAATTTTCCAAGCGACGTGACTTTTTACACAGGCATAAACCATCTCCCAAGAAACTATGTAGCCAATTTTCTCTTAGATAGAGGAGACCACATATTTTCTATATAGTTTGGAAAACCATGTGGTCATACCATGTGTCCTATCCAGGTCATTAAAATTGGTTATTTTACCCTTTTTTCTTTTATAATTTAACACATATTCCACCCCCTTTCATTTCCATTCAAAATTATCATCCCTTGGAACCTCCTCCCCATTTCTTGGATCCATTATACCATCAAATCTATGGTGGAGTTGCGTTTGGATCACCAATAATAATCATAAAATCCCTTTCTCTTTTAATTTCTTCCTTCTTTTAGGGTTCTTCATTCTCCATATTTGAGTTCTTTTACTCCAGTGGATTTATTAACCTAATAATGGTTTAATATTTATTTTTTGGGTAAAATTTGTATTTTTTTGGATCGATATATCTTGTATAGGGTCCCTTTGAGGAGTGGTTGTGGTTCTCCTCCGGATTAAGAATGTTTCCAAGCTTGAATTAGGTGGTTACATGATTTATCATTATTATATGACTTTGGTATTCTTGATTTTCTTCTTGAATGTTTTATATGGAGTCTGTGTGTGTTGAAACATGTGCTTTAAAAATGATTCAAGGTTTTAATTGGTTGAGATATGGTTTTCTAAAAGAAATTTGTTTTCTATTTGTGAATCCTTGTTGTGCTTCATAAATTTGTTCTATAAATTATGTATATTGTTTTATGTGTGTTTCCAAATTGATTTTCTATGAATGTGTATTTGAATGAGGTTTTACCAATGAAATTTCGTGGTTTTAATGTGTAATATATTTCATGATATATGTATTTGAAAGTGGTTATGCATGTGACATGTGAAATGGAAATTGATAACAATGTTAATTCCCTAATCATATATTCCTATTTAATTGAATGAGATGTGTTGTGGAAAACTATTACTATATTTCAAAAGAATAACCTTTGAAATAAATAGTTTCCTTTTTGAAATATATCATTGTATTAACCATGTAGAAATATAATTACTATATAATTATGGGAATTTCCATATGATTTCATCTCTTATAACGAACCAAGACAAGGTTCTATCCAACCTAAAACCTGACCTGACCTATGGAATGGACTAAAGGGTTTTCTTGATCCCATTAGGTTGAAAAATAGTACTTGTATATCTATAATACTATTTTGTAATGATTTAACCCATGATAAATAAGCATAAATAACTATCCATAATAAAAAAACACACAAAGAACAATATCCATAACCCAAATAGATACAAAAAATCAAGTTAAACATTATACAACATTAACCAAAATTCAAAATAAGAAAATAGGAGGGGAACCAAATCAACCAAAACCCAAAAACATTTAGGCAAAAAGAAAACCATCATCCTCAATCCACCTCCACAACCACCTATAAGGAGAGAACAACACCCACTAGATCCACAATCACCATCGCGAATCTTCTTCCCATTAAGTGGGTCATACATAGAAAAATATACATACACCCAAGGTTGCATGTATGGTGTGAGAGAAATTTAATGAGAATTCTATCAAAAAATTGAGATTCCATTCTATAACATTAGAATAAATATCACCATGAAAATTTTAGAAATAATTTTATTTTTTAATAAAAACATTATTAAGAAATCATTTTCAAAGAACCAATGTTTTAAAATTAACCATGGGCATAAGATCCTCCATATGCCCAAGGTAATCCTAACATCGCAAGAGAGAACCACAGGTAATAACTAAAAGAACTAACGCTATTGGGACACTAGGAACCATATATCTTAGTGAAATATGTTATAATAACCATAACTCCCCAATGTCCTCATTCATGTGACACTAGCGATGAATAAATAAAAATTTCAAGTGGTTTATAATTATTTCTTAAGAATGTTTTTATTAAAAAATAATATTATTTCTAAAATTTTCATGGTGATATTTCTTCTAATGTTATATAATGGAATCTCTATTTTTTGATGGAATCATCATTGGATTTTTCTCACACTATACATGCAACCTTGGGTGTATGTATATTTTTTATGTATGACCCAGTTAATGGAAAGAAGATTCATGGTGGTGATTGTGGATCTAGTGGCTATTGTTCTCCCCTTATAGGTGGTTGTGGAGCTGGATTGAGGATGATGGTTTTCTTTTTGCATAAATGTTTTTGGGTTTTGGTCGATTTGGTTCCCCTCCTATTTTCTTATTTTGAATTTTGTTTAATGTTGTATAATGTTTAACTTGATTTTTTGTATCTATTTGGGTTATGGATATTGTTCTTTGTGTGTTTTGTTATTATGGATAGTTATTTATGGTTATTTATCATGGGTTAAATCATTACAAAACAGTATTACAGATATACAGGTACTATTTATCAACCCATGAGGGTCAGGAACACCCTTCAGTCCATTCCACAGGTCGAGTCAGGTTTTAGGTTGGATAGAACCTTGCCTTGGTTCGTTATAGGAGAATAAATCATATGTAAATTCCCATAATTATATAGTAATTATATTTCTACTTGGTTTATACAATGATATATTTCAAAAAGGAAACTATTTATTTCAAAGGTTATTCTTTTGAAACATAGTAATAGTTTTCCACAACACATCTCATTCAATTAAATAGGAATATATGATTAGGGAATTAATTTTTATTCAAAATATTTCCATAAGTTTTATTATAACATGTTTTAGATGAATGGATAAAAATTCTATTAATCATTAAAAATCAATAAAGACCATCTATATATGTTCCATAAATTAATTAGTTTTAATTTATTTAATATGTGAACGAAATAATCCATTTGATTATGTTAATAAACAAATGGAATAAAATTTTATCAAAGCTAACCAAGGAATACCATGGATGAAATTGAGGAATCATGAACATTCCAATACTATAAAAGTGTTATTCGTAGTGAGAAATATTATTATTTAAGGATTTTTTTCAATGAATTTCATCAACTATGATAAACATATCAGAATAACTAATCATTAAAGCTAATGGGACTATTAAATCAATAAATGACGTGGATTTTAATGTTCTGGGAATTATAAATTTAATTATAACATAATAGTTGTTGATAATATTTAGTTTTTCTATACGAATGTATTGAGTATAATTTAATTATGTAAAAAATGAATAGAGTTTATATTGTATAATTGATGTTAACAATCAAAGATAAGGATAAAAATTTCATGATTAAAAAAATGAGACCAAATATAAACCTTTGTTATATAAAAAATGAGGAGAATTAAAATTCAGTCTTTATAAAAGTGGGGAACAAATTATATAATTACAATTAATAAATATTTAAAAACAAAATATAGAAATATCATGACATAAAATAATATAATTTTTGTTCTTAATTATATGATATAGTGATTGCAATTTATGGCTTCCATGAGGTGAAACATATTTAGAAATCCAAACATGTCTAGGTAAGATAAAATGAGAAATCAAACTGACTTTGTACGCATGGATATATGAAATCACATGAAATAAAAAATTATAATATGTTAATGTTTATATATCATGTTTATTGATTATTATTAAACCTTAGAATGATTCCCTGGTATGATTTGGAATTTATAATTTCCCTGTCATTTGTGTCACCCAGTGGTGATACCCTGAGAGTCGGTGAATCAAGATTTGTCAAATCAAATTATTTTACATTCTATATCTTATTTCATTATTATGAAAAAAATTACTTCTTACTCACAATATATGAAGGTGATAAATAATATGACACGTGATATTTCACTTATTTCACCCCCACTAGTCTATGTCTAAGGAAAACACATCAGGGTTTTGTTGTTGTACAAAACTATACTATGTGTTAAACTTGTACAAGAATTAGATCTGATACACTCTACATACTGCTTCATAAGAATGTGAATGAATGAAATATTCCTAATCTATTACACATGAATAACACACTATTCAAAAGTGTATATTTTTATCTCATAAAATAATTTACCTATTTTCTTCTAGTAATATGTTCCTACATCAAAAAGATTAACATGATTTCTTTTATCTTCTGTATATTTCTGATTGTGTGTTATAGTATCTGACTTTCTCTTTATATTTCCATAAATCATCATTTATAATTAAACATCTAAAGTCCCTATCAATTATCTATATCCTTTCAATTCCATAATCATCCTCTATACTTTCTGTATCATGTGATTTTCCAGATATGTTAGAATTCAACTTTTCATTCATAGTGTTTGTGAAATTTAAACCTACCCTAGCCCCGTATTTTATATTCAATGATTCTTAATAAAGCCTAAATAAATCACATTATCTTAACTTAAAGCCTATTAGTGGGAAATATTTTAAATTCCTAAAAAACTACCGACCTGACCCCATTATAGTGTATCCAATTATATAGTGCTATTATTAATTAAAATACACTATTCCATGAAAAAACAAGGATTAATACATATATAATCTAAAATGTTTGTTAAATGAACAAATAGAAAAATACACCTGATAAACACACATTGATATAAGTGAGTTTATCTCAGATAACAGACTAAATTTCCAAAAGTCATAATACATAAATCTGTATACAATTATTAGGGAGATTATTAAAAAGAAAAAAATGGGTTTTTATTTTATCATGATCATATTTATGTAACCCATAGTTTATGTTACATCACGTTATATCCAACCAATACTATCTTAATAATAAATTATTAGTCTTTCATTTTTCTGTTAATTTTCACTAAAATCCAAAAATTAAATATACTCAATTACTCATAACAACCACAACCTAATATAAAAACCAAAATATATTGATCTATAATAAATATATTATGAAAAAACAATTGACTGATTATTGTGTGATTTTTTTCTTTATTGATAAATCCCTCTATAACTTCTTTCAAACACTATGAAACACCAAAATTCTAATTCTTTGTAACTTTAGAAATCCTTTTAAAATATTTATACCATTATTTTATAAATAATAATAACCAAAATTATGAACTAATAATTTTTCTAACATTAACCCCAAACATTTTTTGATAACATACTGCTAAAAACATTACCATGAATAATTTTCAACTCACTTATTTGAAAACCCTTCAATTGATTATTCCCTTCAATTTGAATTAATTTATTCTCAAATAATTGAATCCAATTCCATATGAGTCATTAAATTATATAAAATTGGAATTAGGTGATAATATTATTGATTAATAATTATATTAATCTTCATTATTTGACCTAACTTTCTGTATAAAGTATTTGACAAATACCTTTTCAAGATATTCAACACCATATTATCCCCCTAATAAAAATTTCATTCATAATCCACTACACTATAAAATTTATTACCTCCATTTAGGAAATACTTTTATGGAAAAAATATAGTAACTCATAGAGAACATATAGTTAATACATAACTATTTCACCCTTTCACATTCACGTGTATACACAAATATATCACTTTATGAATATGATTATTATATATACCTTTTTCAGTGATCCAAATGAAAAACATTAAGTACATTTTGGGAAATTGGAATCTCAAGAAATTTTTAACATGATCAAACATAAATTTTCATGAAATATTATTTGATAATATAAACACATGATGGAATTTTATTTTATTATTACAACACATTGAAAAATAATTATAAAATGGAAATCTCCTTTAAGAGACTGAATGACACATAACTATTACATTATGTTAGAGGACATAATCATACTCCATGAGAAAATAATTTATTATCAAAGAATGTTTTTTTGAAATGTTTCATCATCTTGACATCCTCTTCTTGGCTATGAGTATATAAATAGTTATATTACACTAACATGTGTTCATAATTATTATCGATAATGTGATATTGTATCAAAAATTGATTTATCATCAAATTATAAACTAGAATTTCTCTATATTCTATTACATATGAGTATTAATATTTAATTGTAAAATTATAATGTTCCTGAACTCTAAAAGAGTGACTTTGTGGTTATATCAAGAGTATATTTGAAAAATCATTAAAATTAGATGCATATTTATCTTTCAAAATTATCAATTATATACAATTATACTTCATTCAACCTTTATTACTATATAAATCTATATGATATGATACGTCATCCATTTTAGATTTCTTATAATATTCTAAAATAAATATTTTTACCTAGAGATAATTAAGTGATATATTGAGAATATTATTTTTTGTGACCTTCAAATTTTTATTGAGACCCGAGGATTGTTTTTTAAATCGTGAGTTATAGGACAACCCTTTCATTATAACTATTTTTAAAACCAAATAACAGATTTATAAACTCATGATTGGATATTTTTTGGTGTTTAATTTTTTTTAACACATAAATTGACTTAAAAACAACATTAAATTATGATTAATTTGGGAGGTGAAGCTTATTTTTTATTTTTTAGGCATCAAAAATAATTTTATAGTTTCTTGGAAGATGTGTTGAAGATTCCAGGTACTTAGAATACTATGTTAGGAAATGGTATTGTTATTGATATACACAGTTTCTCATTACACACCCAAGGATTATCATCTTCATATAATTTATTTTCCATTTCATATGTAATTTTTTAAATGAAATACCAAGATATATATTTAAAACAATAAATAAGTCATTCATCTCTGATATAAATCTTTTATATATATAATAAATTTTATATATATAATATTTACTCACTAATATAAAATAATATTACACTTTTCCAAAAAATTACATTTAACTTAAAGAAAAAAATATGATAAAAAACTACTTTAATAAATTTTACAACATCATATATAACATAAATGGGATCAAAACTCTTTTAGAAAGTATTAGAAATAAATTCTTTTTGACTAAAAATGGTAGAATAATCTGTGGATATTGAATAAAATGTGATGTTTTTTAGGGGTTGCTTTTTTTTATTTTTATTTTAAAATTATAATATTAAGAGTTAAAATGTTTTTTTGATATATAATATATAGAATAGTGGTTATAAAAGATTTATTTCAATGAATAAGAGGATAATTATGATAAAAATAGTAGAATAGAGGATAATGTATAAGAAATATAGTATATTTGAGGTTTCTCTATAAAAAGAGTGTTCATCTCAACATTTTTTGTATATGCAGAAGTGTTGTGGAAGAAGTCAATCTTGTTTTACACTAAGTACATGTAGGAGAAATACAAATCATTTGGATAAAATCAATTCTAAGGAATAAGGATAATAAAATTCTCTTTTAAGAATAAGATAACAATGAAATAATATATGATACTTTTCTAGAGATATCGTTATTTTTATATGTGTCATTTATATTCCTTTCTTATTTTATCTTCATTATGGTTCATGTTCATTGTTTGATCTTTGGTCTTTATAGATCACTCCATGTTCATAATTGCTCATTTTAAGTAGTAATGATTGGACATTAGATTATCTTTCTATATTTTCTTGGCCTTTTGTATAAGATGTTTATAGTGATATTTTCCACTCTATGAAGTGATAAATGTTGATTTTTAAGGAATTCATTAAAAATGGAGGATTTTTTACCGATTCACACACAAAACTTTGCGAATGAATACAAAATTATAAGGACATATAAATTTGTTTCAAAGCATCTGGGTATCTTTTGAATATGATCAAAATATTAGAGTTTTGTTAAAAGTGGCTATTAAATTTTTATGTTTTGATTTATAAATTTCCCTATAAGATATTAATAAAATTTAATTAATAAATATAAAGGGTATTTCAAAATTCAATGGGAATAATTATTATATATAAATTGAGCATATTCCTCTATATCACTTTTGTATTTTTCTAAATGTATTTTCAGACATTACTAATAGTTTTTATATTTATATTAAATTTGTTTATATGTGTGTCATAAATAATAAGAATTTATATAATGATTGATATTCATGGAATTATACAATTTCAGCCTTTTAATAAAACAATTTTGAATCATTTAATGTATTAAACTAGAAAACTGTATTGATGACAAAATTAATATATTACATAAAAGACACCTAAAATTAAATCATGTCAAGACACATGTTAGGTTGTTTAAATGAAAATATATCATTTTGAATGATGATGAAACAATAGATGACTTCTTCTCATGTGTTTATCAAATTTTATGAAAACATATACGTTTTTTTCAAGATGAGAGACTGTATGGTTGTTGAAATGATATTACATATATTTATAGATAGATTGGAATCCCTGTTTTCAACACTAAAAGACTCTGATCCTATTACAAAATAGTTTGACAAAATTTAAAGAATTTTTATTTCTTATTAATTGAGGAATTAATTTTTTTAAAATAGAAGAGTAAAAATGTTTGGTAAATATATATTAATACAACATATGGTATTTGTAAGAAATTTATAGTGATCCATATATTTCATAGATATATATTACATATTTTTCGAAGACTGTTAATTATATAACATAATAATCCAGGACAAAATATTATAGGTAAAGTATATTTGGAAAAATATATACATGAAGAATTAGTTCATAAATATACTTCATCATTTTCCACTATACTTTTCAAAACAATCATCCTTCTAATACATATCATACAAACATTATTCCTAACCTGAGAAAAAAGAATCATGAGAATGGGTAAGATCAAATTTTCATATGGTAAAACAAGATATATTTCAATGATCACATGATAATTTCATAGGCACTAGGGTATAATAACATAGACTTAACATTAGAAAATAGTATTCTGTATTTCATAGATAATGATCTTTATTCATGGATTAAATATTTGTATTTTATAACATATGAATCTTATAGAAATCAATGAGCTTGAGTCCTGGGAGTATAATATTTGAATAAGAAATGAATTTATAGAAAACACAAAAGAATGGAATATAATATCAATTTTCATAAATGACCACTTCCAAGACTATGATTATTTATTGGGTTCACATTCTAAACCATCTCAGTTGTTATATTTCACTACATATACTATCATAGTGGAAAAAGTCCCTTACTTAACTGGGCTCACTCCCTATTTTAGTAATGTTTATATATGGAGATATCTATCTTTTCTTAATGAATTTTTAGGATATATAATTTTGGAAAAATAATCACAAAATATAAATAATACAAATTAAACCACAAGATCATAAATAATTTATCATATCGATACCAATAAATATAAATTTTTTACAAAGATATTTTTTTGTATCATAATCCACTGAAAATAAAATGGGATTTATAAAAATTTCATCATTTTATAAGAGAATAACCCATAGAAAATTAATGGGTTTCATAAATAACTTTTTTCAAAACATAATCAATAGATAAAGAATAAAGATGGTATGAATAGATTATATCCCTAGAAAAGAGAAAGTTAAATAAATTGTTGTTTTCATTATTGAATTTAAGAACAATTACAAGATCCTTAAAAATTCTAATGATGAAAATACCCTTTCAATATTTAAAATCACATTCTAGAGACTATATTTTCCTAAAATTCTATTAAAATCATAACCTTTGAAAATATCCAGGGATTATTAAAAATTATTTTTTATAATATTGAGTGATCTTGATAGTGTTAAATTCAGTTCCTTCTATATAATTTTGAACAAAACATTAATTTCCCGTTTTTTATAAAATTAAAAAGTACATTTTTCAGAAAAATATGGGAATAATCCTTTTAAAATATTTTAAAAAAATAAAAAATGAATAAAAAATGTCTTTAGATAATCATATGATACTCACAAGAGTATTCTCAACAACATTTTTTTAAATAAATAGAGATTTAGGAAAATTATTTTTGACCGAAGAGAGAAATGAAGTTGGTTTTCCTTAATAGAATTTTTTAGTCTATTGAGTACTTAATGAGAAAAAATTTAATTAAAAATATATATTTTCATGAAATAACTAGATGATAAATAAAATTATACTATTTTGAGGAATATTGTACAATTTCATCATCAGTAACCAAAGGAAAAACCATCTTGATAAATAATGAGTCTATATAATAAAACCCATGCCACCTGGGTAACATTTCAATCATAAGACCCAAGAAATAATATCATAAAAAAATTTTAAATATCATGATCATAATTATAATAATAATATGACATTCCATCAAGAAGAATATACACCACATAAAATCCAAACATTACAAGACATAATATATTTTCCAAAGAGGATAATTTTAAAAGATCTACCCCTACCTTGAGTTCCACTAGATTTGAAGGAAATATAAACACATGTTTAATAAATTTAAATTTATTACACTAATATTATAGAATAATTTATATTAGGGTAATATAATATGTGATCCACTAATAAAAATAAAATACCTATTTATCAGTAATACATTATTAAAAACATTATTTTCTGGTGTTAACTGTTTCATTTATCATAATTATTTTAGTTCCCTAGTTCTGGTCCATATATAATGATCATGATTCTGTCAACCTCAGATTTTTAAAAATTATATAAATATAATATGTATATATATTCATATATTACTGATAGAGATTTAAAAATGAATGACGCCATTCATGATGAAAGTAGGCCACACATACATAGGAATACAATTTTCACTTTTCAATAGATGAAACAAAGGAAAGGTAAATAATTATTAACTATTAAAGAATAATTTTATTATATATAAGGTATATAATAAAATCTATCCATTTTACCATCCATGTAAATTATAAATGAAAAAAAGCACATTTGTTTGTGGAAGTGTTAGTCTGCACATTCTCAAGAGCGACATTATTGTTTTCCAACACATTAAAAGGTATAAAGGTTGATGTGATATTAAAAATCTTGGATAAAACATAATCCCTAACTGTCTTATATAAATATTAAACCCATAATAATAACAATTAATTATATATGGAAGTTTAAAATGAATTATATCGCTATGTGGAGGCGGTATGTCGTACACACACACGAGTGATATTCTTACTTCCAATTTTATGGAAAGTGAGTTAATAAAGGTGGTTTCATAAATCTAATTAAAAATAATTATATTAAGGATAATTAGTTTATTATTTTTGAGAAAAAATCAATTAGGGAGTTTAAAGAAGAATTAAATAGTAATTGTTTGGTTAATGTGATAACATATTCTTTGAAACAACTCCTTTAGATATTTTTTTTGGGACACTAGGGTTGAAATTTTTAAAAGAGATAACCTCTATAATATGTCGAGGGTATTGGATAATATAATTTGGTAGATATTGTTCAATATTGAAGGCCAAATGTATTTTACAGAATATAAAGGAGGGGTGTCCTTTTATAAGCGAGGGATATGACACTATTATAATTTCTTGAATGATTAAAATATAATATATTAATTATCAATAATTTTTTTAATAATTTAAATTAATTAAATTTTAATGTGTCTAATGGTGAAAAAAATCATTTAATGAAATTAAAAACGTTTTTATATAATTAAAAACTTTATCCTTTGTATTAATCTCTTTATTAATTATTTTTTACCACAACCAAAGTAATAAGTATTTTAACATTAAATGGTTGATAATATTATCATAAGTGGACATGTCAATCATAAATAGTCTATATATGATTTTTTTTAAACCTTAATAAATTCACATTTCAAAACATATTAATGAATTTTAAGACAATTAATAAAATATTATTTATTATAAAATATCAAAAATATCAATTTTCACTCTATGAATTTAATTGAAAAAAGAAGAAATAAACAAAGAGTTAATATTTTAATATAATACATTAACACATCATTAATATTTCAAAGTCATATATAAATTCATTTAACACTACAAATAATTCAAAATATATTAATTTTAATATTTTTTTAATCATTTATTTATTTTCCTATTAGTTGATGAAATTCTATGTCAGTATTTCTTATGCATTCTGGGTAATGATATAATTACTAATAATTATAAAAAATTTAAATCAAAAATATAATTTCATAATTTTCAATATAGATATTTATATTCAAAAATAACATTATTTGGTCCTTATTTCGAATCATAATTGATACTTAAAATTATGAGAGCAGTATTTTGTATTTTTATTTACATTAAATATTATATAAGACATTTTCAAAAAACAATTTCCATAAAAATATTAAATTTAGAACTTTAGGCGATAAGGATAGAATTTCATTCATACAAGAATAGTTAATATAAAAATGGTGACATTAACTTTTAATATTTTCCTAGATTAACAAATTTTACCCTTTATCAATGTGACAAATTTTACCAAGGATACTATTCAAGATGTGTATACTTATAATGTGATTATTTTCCAAATCTTAACCTACTAACTAAAAATTAGAAATTATTTATGAAACTTTTCTTTTATATATTTGGAACATATTCAATTTCAAACAAAATGTAAAAAATGTGAAGAAAACCACTATTTAGAAAAAATGTTTGTCAAGTATAAAAATAGGATTCTTCTTAATGAATTATTAGAAAAAAATATTAAATGAATGTTAAAAAATTATTGAATATATAATATATTAATTTCATTAACATAATTCACAAATAATTATTAATTTAATTTACTATGTTAAAAATAATTCAACCACATAAAAACAGTTTTTAATGAAAACCCATCTGTTATTTTCAAATGAATTATATTTTTTATAGTTTATTGATAATTAATAAAATAATTTTTTGAATATGTACCAATAAATGTTCCAAAATTTATTTATTCTTATTTGTACTATCCAATCAAGTTGTATAAATATAACTATAACATAAAAATATTTTAATATTAAATCACAGTTCATTGAAATTCAATGATTCATGTAATTCAAGCTATCGAAGAAATAAAATTATCTAAACTGGAGTGTATTATCAAATCTATGGGTGATACATTATACCCCTCTAGACACCATAAATTGTATTCAATGCAATTTTCTGTAGAGTGAAGATATGATTCTCCCAATGACAACAAATGTCAAGTATGAGTAATGATGTTTTCACCAGGAAAGAAGAAGATGCAGTCAGGATTTCTATGTGCCAAAATACTACTCCATACCAATGGTTAAGTAGACTGATTCCCCCATCCAGGAGTAGGTAGTGGATTTCCCAAAATGATGATTAAAAGGTCTCGACAAATTAAATTCAATTTCCGAGTTTATTTTGGGAAGACATGGTGTAATTACAGTCTCAAGAAGTGTAAATATCCTCAAGACCTTCAATTTTACTAGTCGTATAGCCTAAACAGACTTACATATCAAAAGTTATGGCACTTGGAAGATTGATAATTTTCACAAAGGGACCTATGTGGAGGATGTACGGAGAGGATCTAGGCGGAAGACCTACGATGTGGACTGATGCAGAATATAAATTTTCACACTCCTACGTGGAATAACTACTCGGAGGACTTACACAGACAATATCCCTTCGACCAGGTCCCATATATGCCTATAAATAGATCCATCGGGTTCCCCATTTAGAGGAAGAGTAATGTTGGAAGAGGTCTAAAAGATCCCATTGTGTAGCTCTTTCGCCAAGATTCCCCAATTATTCTCAAAGAGCTCTCGAAAATATGAGAAAAGAGATAATTAAATGGGGAATCGTTGTTCAAAGTACCTTCATGGTATAGAACACATGGAGCTACACGGAGCACCTTCGCGGAGCACCTACGCGACCCACCTTCCTGGAGTACCTGCGCAGAGCACCTATGCGAAGCACTTTGTCATTGCACCTGCATGATGAACCTTGGCGGAGCACCTGCGCAACGCACATACGTGAGGCACCTTGGCAGACCACCTACATGGTCCCAGCCCTTCAGTTCGGTCCCTTCGCTTTCCTCACTGACCCCCATGAAAAATGAGGAGTCGCACCGTGATCTTTTAAAATCCAGTCGACGGAATTTTCCACTATGCCCTTTATGTGTCCCAACTTCCAATCTTTGAATACCATGATTTGATACAATCCATAACACTCAATAAAGTTACTTTTTATAACTTAGTCCCCTTGGTTCCTTTCACATATTATTAGTTTGGACTCTCCTTATTTATTTCTCGAGTACATTGAGTCGATACACAACTCAAGAAACTACTCAAACTTCATCACCTGACTTCTATGCTTGGTTAAACCTCAAATGTGAATCCTCCTTAGGAGTAACCCCAATGAATTTCAAATAGAAATCCTCTTTAAGAGTAAGTCCCAACCAATCTCAAATGGGCATCCTCATTAGGACTAAGGCCCAACCAATCTCAAATGGGCATCCTCCATAGGAGTAAGCCCCAACCAATCTCAAAGGGGCATCCTCCTTAGTAAGGAGTAAGACCAAACCAATTTCAAATGGGCATCCGCTTTAGGATTAAGCCCCAACAAATTCCCAAAAGGCAACCATCTTGGTGTAATCCCATCACCTTCATCCCTTCCTCCTTACATTGGACCCTTGTCCAGTGTAAAAAGAATAGAGGGAAGGCTCATCGCCTCGCCCTCTTCAATGGTCAACGTGCCCTCTTCCATCAGAAGAAGATTAAAAGTGTAAAGTGCCATTGTTGAATCTTTCACATCCTCTTGTTTCATAAACCGATCATTAATAACGTGTGCTTAAAGATACGTGATCTATAAAACATGTGCACAAACACTCATTGAAAGGAACTATGAGAACTTCTCTTCCTGTTTAGGATACGTAGGAAGCTGTCTCAAGGCCCAATCTCACTGGGCATCCTCCTTAAGAAATAATCTCCAAATTCAATCTTCAAATCCTCATGTAAGCCCAAACACATCTTTATTAGAGAACCATGCTCTCATATGAGATTTATCGAACTATGTGGGCTTTGATTCCCATTAATATGGGATTTGTAGGAAGCCTCCTTGAGTTTCAAACCCTACACTTCAAATCAACCATGTTCTCCTTGGGCCATATTCCCAATAGGGTCTGATCCTACGTGGAAACCTATATCCACTCCAAAGTTCCTCAAGCTGCTTCAGCATAAGTCCCACACTAAGTTTTGACTAAGAAACTCTCTCTTATATTTCCTTATCAAATGACCTTAAAAGGTACGATGTGTCCTATTAAGTGACCCCTAACTACGAGGGTTCTGATTCCTTTCACAAGGATATGTAGGAATCCCATTTTATGGGCACCACCCCAAGATCAAAACAACCCTTTATCTCCTTGGATGATAATAAATTCTAGAGTCCCCACTGAGTGGCTTAAAAACCAGTATCATCACAACGATGACTAAAAGAATCTCTAATCGGTATATTGGAGGATACCATTGATGGAAAACCTCAAATACATACAAATATTTCCATTGTTGAAGAACCTTGAATTCATACTAATGATTCTATATTTTTCACATGTTAATAAGTGATTGTAAATTCCAAGGGATACTTATGATATACTTGGTGAATTAATAAGGATTCATGAAAATATATTAAATTTACAAAGAGAGTCTCGGAGTAGACAATAATTCCACCCAAAATAGTGTGATGAGTTCGACCTCCCATCCTCTCGAACAATGCATTTTCTTAAGTATCATAAAGTTCAAACCTAACAAACACCTGGCTTTGGAAAGAAGGTCCACTTTGGATAATGAATTGTTTCGTGTTTCTAGTTCCATGAATAAATCCAATTGAAACCGCCTGGAAATAGTGATTCTTAAAACTAGAACACATATTTCATGGAACTACAAAACTACCCCCCCATATAATTAATTTCTTTATAAAAATACATCACTCCAATAAACATAACAATGAATATATTAGTTTCACTGAATCATCTCAATCCCAAGAACCTTTTTTCTTTTTAAATTCATATAGAGAACATTCACCAGGGGAGTAGTCTTATTCCATTTCACTTAATCTCTATTATCCATTATTTATATTATTTTCATAATAATAAAAATAATGATCCAATAGTATAATTACTTAGTATTGAGCGTGGGATTGATCATGAATGTACATATTTAGGATATATACATAAAACACATCGTGAACTTGTGAGCGGTTTGGTGGAAGTGTCAGCAGATAAGATACCCCTATTAAATTAGGAATCTTAAAAGGGCCAATATACCTAGGTATCCTCTTTTCTTTATTTGTGGATCTCATAACCTTATTCCATACTAAAATTTATAGGAACACATTCTCTCTAACATTAAATTATTGATATGTCCAATGATTTTTAGGAAAACATATTATTAAAATATAAGAATATTTGATGGGATGCTAAATGGATCTAACATTATCTTCCATTTCATCAATTAGATCAATTACTAATAGCTTTATTTATCCAACCTCATCCTCATAGTGAATAGTTATACCCTTATTTCCAAAGAGGGATTCATAAGGATCCATATAAATACATTCATTAAATTTATTTCCCAAATTAAACTCAACTAGAGGAAGGTGTTAATCCACCAAAAATCCATTGATCATGATCTAAACATGTATTATAGGTTTTGATTTTTTATTTATGAATGATAATTAATTTGAGGAAAGTAAGTGGTATTAAATCATAACTTTCATTCGAATACTAATAAACAATTCTCCAGACCATCACAGTAAACCTCCGATCAAAATTGGAAACAAAAAAAATGTGGTAGTCAATGAAACCTTACCACTTCATTAATATATATTTTGGAAAGATAATAAAGAAATAATTCATCTATGATGGAAATTAAGTTTTATGACATTGTTTGGTGATCAAATACAACCCAAATGGAATTAAATCTGTTAGATGTTTCAGGGAGTTAGATTAAACATCTTTGGTTAACAGTTTCTCATTTCCATTTTGGTATGAGTAATGGTAGTAACATCCCTTTAGAATTATATATCGGAACATAAACAATCTAACATTATAAACACCAACATTCATTTATATAAATATATCTATTCAATATGTCCCATAGTAAATACCCTTTTATACCACTATATGTCATTATACATATAGGATCAGAAGAGAATGATGAATTATGATCCTCATACAATAGATTGTTCTTAAAATCATATATACAAAGAACACATTCATGGTTATAGAACATTATAATTCCATCACATAAAAGGATAACATTGGTAAAATGTTTCTCTATATTATTTATCTCTACATCTTCCTTATTTACCTTATTAATCATCACAAAGATAGTTGGATGAATAGTCATTTGATAATGAAAATATTTACCCCCATCCTTTAGGATTTTATGATCTCTGCTTTGAAATTATAGACATATTTGTTCTTTTATAATCCACATCATAGATATTATATCATGATTTTTTTGAATTAGAGAATCTTAGACCTTTTTCACTTTCCCAGGTTTGAGATGTATAGATCACTCAGGGTATTTAATCTACTCTATCTGTATTTTCTGTAACATAATCAACTATTTAGGTCTAAAAATATAATTTAAAACCATATGATCAGTATATATATCCCACATTTTTCTATAGTGATAATATATTCATAACATCAATTAAATAAATATAACAACATACTCAAAATTAATATTTGGATTATTTTTCTCTTTAACCATCAAATGTGGTGAGGCATAAGCTATCACTATATAATTTTTCTATATAATGGATCACAGTACCTTTTTCAATGAATCTACATAGACTAAAAACCATTACCAATTTTAGGGTAGCATAAGAAAAGGTTCCCATACTATCATTCTCCTTATTTCCTTGATAGTTTCTTCACATTAATCTATACAAACGATCTTAGCTTCCTTCCATGTTGAGTAAGTGAGTGGATTAGATAGTTATGATTAGTTATCCAGCAAACACAAACAATATCCATCTAAATAATGAAAAAATTGGTATCATTCACAGTTCTGTCTCTTGGACAATATTAAATAAGTAATGGATTTTAAGGATTAACTGGTATACCATAACATGATATTATAAGACATAATATTAATACATTACAAAGCCAAAATTATCAGTTGGTACATTATGAATATGGATTCCCCTTCTATAAGTTTTTTTTAGCATTATTCTAAAATGATATTCATTGTCTTCCTTGAACATTGAATTTATAATAACATCATCTATATTGAACAAAAAAATTTATCTCGGTGATTTTGATAGCTTATTTTTATTAATTCCATAAAGATTGTGGGGGGGAATTATTAAGAAAAAAAATCATAACTATGAATTTATAGTGTCTATACCTTGTATTGATTTATCTACTGGGTATATCATCCCTCTGGACCCTCAATTGATGATATACAAAATAGAGTACAATTTAAGAAATGTATTATTCTCTATAAAGTTGATCAAATAAGTCATAAATATATGGTAAATTATATTCAATAATTATTGTGATCTTTTTTATGTTCTCAATAATTAATAAACAACCTCATTGATCCTTCGTTATTATTAAAAATGAACAGCTGAACTATAAGGGGACACACATGGTCGAATTAATCCCTTTGCAACATTCTCATAGAGCTTGTTCTTTAATCATTACAACTCAGTCAAGGTAATTTTATTTGTATTACTTGAAGTATGTGTATCTCAAGTTATGAATTCTATTGAGAAATCTACATCATGATTTGGTGGTCAACAAAGTAATTATTCCAAAATGACATCAATAATCTCCCATATGATAGGAATGTAAATGACGTATAGTTTCTACCCAACCACATAAGATATATATACCTTTTAAATAGATACAAATACTCATATAATGGATTTGATTTCCATAATATTTTATATTTAAAATATCATCTATATATAATCATTGGGTTTTTGGAATATCAACAGAAATTCCATGACATGAAAATTGATCTTTGATTTATGTAACAACATCCAATACATTCCAAAAATAAAATAAAATTCTACCTAAGGGAGAATAAGAATATTTTTTTGAAGAAAATTCCAAAAAACTTCCATCATAGAATTATGATAGACATAAGATGTGATCACTGCACTATTAAGGGTTATATTTAATAATTAAACATGTAATCAATGGAGTATAATTTTGATACCCATAACAAATTATTTTGAGATAAAAGAGTTAGTTTAAAAATCTTCAAATATGTCATTAGAATATATAGAGTCTATGGTTAGTGTACCTTTAACTATGAAATTTTTTCAACTCTCTTAAAAAATAGTGATTTCTTAAGATTTCCATTTTTTAGGCTTAATAGGTTGAAAATACCAATCATCAACCTTAATCTTCTAATTTGAGAATATATTACCATAATTTTTACACTCTTGGAATAATATTCAATAGAGTGTGTGTGGGGGATTCTTTATAGAATTCTCTATATTACTATTATTTTCTAACATTGTCCCATCACATAAATATTTGATTTCATTATGACCTCCCTTCAGTCACTTAAAACATTTACCACTTCTCATAACAAAATATCAATCATGTTTCCTTATATACTAAGGCCATAAAATAAATATCATCTTCTTCTCCCCATGTTTTTTAGAAATTCATTTGAATTCAATATTTCTTTTCTTATAAAAACTATGGGATGGATAGGTTACTCTAATCGTGATTTCCACCTTGATATAATGTTTAATGATTAATTAATATCTACATAAGTATATTATGGATAACTCCCTTAATTGAATGACGTTATGACTCTAAATAATGCGGGCGTACTTTTAGGATAGATGATAATACCATATGATTACCTATAAATTATCATAAATTTTCCTGTTAAGTACCATTAGATTCATGAACCTTCTACTTTATGTCAATTAATTTCTTCCCCTTTTTTATAAAGAATACAAGGAAACTACTTAATGATAAATAATATATTGACCTCATCTAACTCGTTGTATTCAATTTCATAATGTTGGATCATATTCTTGATAATATTACCCCATTCATTCACATATACTTCTAAATAATAGGAAACTAATATGATATTTTCATGATCTGAACCCTTGACAACAAAAAATATATTTTCAATGGTACTAATCCATTTATCTATAACTAGTGGATAAGTGGACCAATAAACAGTATGCTCATAATTCCATTTTAACGTAACAATATTGTATTGTTTCCTCTATTTCTTGGAAGTTGATCACTATTCATATCTTGAAAAAGTTGTTAGATAACATAAACAATATTTTTCATTCCACCAAACATAAAATTTTCATTATGAGGAGGAAAACTATTTCATTTTTTGGAACCTTCAATATTAATATGATTCATTCAGGTTCCATCCATTTAATGAAGAAAAAAACATATTCTGAGATACAATAATGATAGTGGAAAAATGTTTAATCATAAAAAAACATTTTTTGGATATCTGAATCACGATTCCTTTTTCCTATCTATGAAACCGTAAATTTAATATTGGTGATCCATTATCATTACAAAATAATTAATATATTATTCTATACATAGAATTATCCCCATGGTTTTCAAAAATGATTTAACATCTTAGTTTCCAAATGAAAACTAAACCATTATCTAATTCCATTTATATCAAGCCATACATTTCATACAAAGATATAATATATTCTTATATGAATTATCAATAAATAACATTAAAATAACGGCCAAAATCATATTGGCCTAATTTCTTTGGAAACATAGGTGCGTATAAATATGGTTCATAAGTTTACCACATAATTTACCACTAAATTCTTCACAAATATCCCCCTTATTAGACATATAAAACTTTATACCATTCTAATTAACCTGGGAAAATGAAACATACGAAACTGGGAGCTCAAAAACTCTATGTGTTTAAATAATGGATATATCAATGGATATTTGTACATTACATGATAATTATGGTTTGCAAAGATATAGATGATATTTTAAAATCATACAATGAATATCATAGATCATAATATTTATTCATGTCATAAATTATATCCTTTTTCATATGTGAATCATATTGGAATTAAAGTACATGAGTCCTTATAGAATAAAATTGAAAAAAGGCATGAGTTGTTGGAATACAAAAAAGGATTGAAAATAATTTTAATGGTAATCAAGGGTCAAACCAAATAGTATAACAGAGGATTGAGTTCACTCCCCATCCCATCCTAGTATTCAAGGTTCACACAAAATAATTTTATATTAGAAAGATTCCCTTACTCAAATAGGTTCACTCCCTATTCCTGTTATGTTTATCTTATGAGATATATATATTTATATAATGCATTTGAGTTAAACATAATTCTAGTATTACATATAACATAAAGAAACAAATAAACATGTTTCTAAAAATATTATAAAATGTACAACACATCATATCTCAAAAAACAATTTTTTTTCATAATCGTTTCATTATAGATTAACTCATTGGAGAGAAAAGGGTTTCACAAACTTTTCATGGTTATATCATCACATAAACCTGGGAAAAAAACTTGTTTCATAAACATCTTTTTATCATAATCATAATACATCTTGGAAATAATAAGTATGTTACCCTTAGATCATACCCTATGTAATCCTTTAGTGAAATAAATGGTGGTTTTATTCAATAAAAATAAACACCATTACAATATCATTAATGATTTTTTTAAGAAAATACTATTTACACTATGAAAATAAATATTCCAAAAATATAAATTCCAAAAATATTCCAAAAATCATTTTTAATTAAAATATTATTTCAAACATATAACATAATATTTACAATATTTACTGGTCATGACAGCGGGAAACTCTATTAATGTTGTATAAGTTCAAAGAAAACATTCCTTTCATGTCTATGTACAAAGTCAAAACTACCATGTAAAGAAAAAAACGACGTGATTTATTTTAAACCATTTTATTAAAATTTACTTATGGGTAAAAATTTCTTAAAAAAATATTTGAAAAGAATAAAAAATCTTAAAATCATTTATAGAAAACATATACATTGATGAGAAATTATTTTCAACATAATCAGGAAATGAATTATGTTTCACTTAAAACATTATTTTTGTCACTTGAGTACATAAAGAGTGGAAATGAATGGAAAATATATATTATATAGAAATAACATTATTATAATAAAATTAATGAGTTTAATTATAGTTAGATCAAATTATTTCATCATCAGAACTAAAATGAAATATAATCCTGATAAACTATGTTTATAGAACATAAAACCCTTACCACCTTGGTAAAATTTGAAAAATAATACCCTAGATATTATACCATAAAATAAAACCTTAAAAATATTCATAATATGAATAATAATTATATAACATTTCATATGGTAGTATATGTGCCTTAATAAAATATATTTTAATGACATAACTTATATCTCAAAAAATATAATTTGTGATGATAAATGCTTACCTTGACATCCTTTTTCATAGCATGCACTCTGGACTCGAGTATCAAAAATTGAATTTTATTATAATTCTATATAAATATCAATTAAATTCTTATAATATCATATATGATCCATTTTTATCATTTCATATCCAATTTATCAATAATTCCTTCATAAACTCTTTCTTTACTAGTCTTACATATATGGTTTATTATGAGTATTTTAGATAATTAGTTCTATTATTTGTACTTTAATCATGGTTAAACAATATTAATAATGTTATTAATGATATAAATAAAATATATACTCATTTATGTAAATATTTATTTCTATCCATAAAATTTTGATTTATAAAATATACTTACATTGTTCATGGATACAGTTGGTTAGACATACACATGAATGTTGTTTTTACATTTTGAAAGACTAAATAAAATAATGATAAATAATAATTCACATTTATAGAATAAATATTATAATGTAAACAAAATTTATATAATTAATATATAACTTTTTTATAATCCATGTAAAACAAAAATTATAGAAAAATCATATTGCTTGGTGGTGGTGGTCGTACACACCTACACATGAGAGATGTTATTGTTTTTCCATAAAATGGAAGCTATGATGGTACATCAAAAAATATAATTCCATAAGTATAATTATATCATAAATAAAATATATTTACATTAAAACTATCATAATTACCATCAATGAAATATGGTGGTGGAAATTGATTTGTGTTACTATGTGAATACGAGAATTTGTACGTATGCAAGATCGAAACATTCACTTCCCATTTGATGTAAAGTGGGTTAATAAAGGTTGTATAATGATAATAAAAAAAATTAAATATATTTGGTATACTAAAGATATTATTTCATTAACAATAAAATAGATTTATAGGATCTAAAAGAATAATTAAAATAAATGTTTCCAGTTTAAGATATTGCATATTCTTTGAAACAACTCCTCTAGACCTTCTCTTAAGGACACTAGGATAGTTTTTTGGAATAAAACACATATATAATTTGTATAGGGGATTCTATATTATAATATTTTATGGGTTGTTCAAGCTATAGAGACTATAGTTTTGTATGGAAGATGAAGTAGTGCTGTTATTTTATATTGGAGGGAGTGAACAAACTTGGAAGTTCATAATAGGTAAAAATATAATAAATTAAATATCAAGGAAAATTCATCCAAAATTATATAAATTAGGATATAAAGTATCTAGGGTTAAAATAACATTATCCTTTGAAATTTATAATTTTTTGGTGTAATTGTAAATGGTATAATTTTTCTTAATCACTTTGTTACTTATTTTTTACCATAATTCTATAAAAAACTATTATAACTATAAAGGGTTAAGAATGTTATCATATATGGGAACGTGACCCATAAATGGACCATGGATGATTTTTTAAACCATATTAAATTTATATGGATGAAGATAATAGTTTTCTAAAATTTACATCAATAAATAAAATATTGGTTATTATAAAATATCATTAATTTCAGTTTTGAGATTATTCTATTAATTTAACATAAATGACATAAATACAAATTAGGAATATGAATAAAATATTTTTACATGACCATAATATATAATATTCATCTATAAAATTTTTGGATCACTATAAATCATTTAAAATTTATAACTTTTATTATTTTATATTCATTTATTTCATTTTTCTTCTAATTGATGAAATAATACGTCATTGTTTCAAAAGAATTCACAGTAATATTATAGATCCTAAGAATTATAAATAAATTTATATCAAGAAAATAATATAATTAATCTCAAAATATAAACTTATATTCATTCATAACATTATTTTCGACCTAAGTGAGCAAATAACATATTATTAACTGTAAGAGAGTAATATTTTGATTTTTTCTTTACTTTAAATATTATATAGGTTATTTTCCTATAGAAGAATACATTAAATTTTTAAATTTAAAAAATATTGTAATAAGGGTCAAATTACATTCATAAAGAAATAATTAATATGAAAAATGGTGAATATAACATATTTTTACATAGATTAACAAATTTCCACTCTAATACATTTTACCAAAGATATTATTTATAATTCCTAAAAATAAAGGGGTCCTATTTTCAAAATTTTAAACTTCTAATACCAAATATGGATTCAATTTTTCAAGAATAAATTTCTATTAGGGTAAGGAATTAATTTTAAAAATAAGGGCATAAAAAGTGACGAATCTGCTTTGAAAAAAATTCACTTTTACGTATGAAATGTGGTTTATTCTAATACCATGATTTGGAAAAATATAAAATTAATGTTAAAAATATTATTGAATATATAATTTATAATTTTACTTAAAATAATATACCAATATTGGTTAATTTAATTTGATTGGATTAATATATATTATATTCATTATAATAGTTTATTTAAGGAAAACTTTTTTTCAAAAGAAACTTTTATTTAAAATTAGTTGACAATAAATGAATTGATTTTATATATATATAAAAATTTATAACATAGTTTTACTTATTCACACTCTATTATCAAACAAAATGAAATAACTACTATATAGATATATTTTAATTGTATATTTAGTTTTTTATAAACTCATTTTTTTCATGTAATACACACTATCAATGAAATAAAATTATTTTAAAAGAAAAAACTTCTAAAGTAATGGGTGTTACAAAAGTAGTAGTTTTTGAAGATGTGGATTATAATGAAGATGAATAATTTGAAATGAAATTAAAAAACAACCATTAATTTCAATATGTTTGAGATTTAGAAAATTAATGTTGCAGTGAAATGATAAAATTTATTGTTTTAATGGTAGATATATTAGAAATTTTTCATCATATAATCCAATAATGTAAAAGATAGTGGGTATGAGGAAAGGAATCCATGTATAATCTAAAAAATGATTCATAACTATATATAGAAATTTCTTCTTCAAAATGGAAGGGTAAGAACTTATCAAAAACCATGAAGAATGTTTTAATTTTAAAAATTGGAAGTTGATGTTAGCTTTGATGATACGGGGATAGTTGAGAAATCCATTGGGGTTGATGAAATCTGAATATAGAGGTGAGTAAGGAAGAGATTACTAGTGATGAGAATTGAAATTATATATCTGAGGACTAAATATATTTTACATTTTACTTATAAATGTAGAAATGTATTTCAATTATCCAAGAAATTAAGATTGTGAAAAAAAATTAAATAAATACAATAATTCAGGTAGAAAAAATGATTCCATTAATACTAAAAAATAATTCAAATATGATTCTTGTACTCCATAAAATTGTTATGTTTCTTGTAAATAATTGTTTTTGAAAATTGGAATATAAGAAAAATTTACACAAATGGATAAGGATCATGATTGGGTGAAAAAATATAGATTCTAAAATGGGGTTGAAAAAAATCAAATTTTACATCAAAATTTATATACAAGATGTTAGAAAAGCTTCACTTATAGAGACTATAGAAAGAGTTGAAATTTTATCAAATGATAACATTCAAGTCAGTTGAAAAAGATAAACTTCAAATGTTGTAAATTGTATTAAATGTTTTACAGTGATGACTAATTAAAATTCATAAGTAACAAAAGTCAAATTTATCAAAGAAATAAGATTATTTAGAAAATTATCAGCATTCTACAATTAAAAAAAATAATAAAAAAATATAAAATTTTAAATTTGATAAATTTTAATAAATATCATAAATTAAATAATAATTATTTGAAGATTATCATCATTTTTTTTTTAAATTTGTTTCTCAAATTTGTGGTATAGTGATGAAAGAAATGTATGAATCAATTTGGAAATCAATTAATATTTAGATAAGTGTTAGAATTTTTTGGATAAGAGATGATTTATATTGGATTTGGAAACATGTTATAGATATTATATTTTAATTTTTAATATTTATATGAGATAGAATGATTTGAGAGGAAATTATTATGTGGGAGTTAACCAACTAAAATATTAAAGTATAAAAAACAATATCCAAAAAAATAATTTGAAGGTTTGGAACATGTTTAAAAAATTGGAAGAAGTCTGTAGATGTTGTAACCAACATGATCACATTGTTGAAGACTAACTCAATATTCTATATTTATAAATGAGTATTGATTTTAATACTTTTTGAACACATAAATTTGTTTAATGAACTTTTTTAAGTATGATTTGATAAATATTTATGCCTGTGAATAAATTAATTTATTTTTTAGGAAGGGTATATAGAATATTATTGGAGGTTTGAAAGTAGTTTAATGATATTAATTGATTTTGTTTAATATTTTAACTCCATTGAAGATATTTTATTTTCAATAAAAATTAAAATAATTATTTTTGTATGTTTTTTAGTGTGTTGAACTAAAATATTTTATAATCACGACTTTCCAAATAACCTTCTCAATTAAAAATGTATTAGAGATTCCTCAACCATGTTAGGAAGATAACATAGTTAGATTTATATGAAAATTAATGTGTTCACATGTATAGGCATGATCATAAAGGTAGAATATCTATTCCACTTGTTGGAAGTTTAGAGGAGGTTTCAGAATAATGATGGTGCATGTAAAAGTACTGATCAGACCTAGGTTCTTGAAATTGAATAGAATAGGGTGTGGGATTTCTTAGTAAGTATAGTATAACAGTTTTATATCATGAAAAATTAAGGTTCTCACACTAATCCCCTTACAATTGATATATAATAAAATTATTTTCCTTGTCAAACTAATCCATGTTGACTTATCATCATCTTCATCCCACTGATGAGTATTTGTGATGGCATATGACATCTCCACTAGACATTTATTTAAAAGAAAGTCTCTATTTAATATTCGAAGTTAATGATACAATTTCCAAACCACAAAAAATTATATATATTACTGAATAACAAAATATTATTTTGTGATAAATTTGAAGTAGCATTATCTCCTCATGAAAATGAATGCTTGATTGAGCTTGGAAGGATTTCAAGCACATGTCAAAATTTCCATGGAATAATGGGATCATGAGACTTAAATAGAATCACGTGATAGGCTCAAGAGAGGAGCTCCATGTAGTAAGATAGTTTCTATCATCTTTTCTCATGCGACACTCACTGAAAATGAAATCATGATATGCTACTCTATATCATGTGATAAACTTTAGAAAACTAATTGAGGATGGGATGACTTGTTTTCACTGATATTTATCAGAAACCATTGATACACACTTGATTAATTTATTTAAAAGTGATCACATGATACTTACTATGTCATGAAATTATTGTTTTATTCTAGACTCTTTTACAATGAGAATTCTCTAACCCATACAGAGGTTTTTACACCACCTCGAAATTCATTCTTGGATTTCTTGTAGAGCTATTTGGAAAGGATCTCAGATAATATATATTATAAAATGCATATGTTCGCAACAAAAATTCAAGAATGCATATGAAGGGAACACACATATAGTTCCCTAATATATATATATATATATGGGTATGAATATAAGGGTTGTTTACCTCTATAATGTCTTATTGTTAATAATGTGGTTCTGTGACCTATAACCTATTAAAAGATCTCTACCTCTTTAACTATCATGTGACACCATCATGTGATCCCTTTATCATGAAGGGTATCCATACAAATAATAAAACAAAACCTACCATCCTATGTCACACTAGAGATAATAATCTCTATATAGTGTGTTTATGTGAAGTGGAATCATGTGATTCACCCATGTGCCCTTCTTCATGGGTCCTAGGTAATGCCCCCTTAGATGTGAGACAAATCTATCTGGAAACATTTTTGTTAACCCTTAGTTATGGAATTCCATATTTTATCTATTTTCATGCTCCTTTGGTCATAATAACCCTAGGTTGTGTGTTTCCTTTATGTGGTATGTTAGGAATGATCATTAGACATAATATCGAAACCCTATTCATTCTTCTAAGTTCATGTGGACTGGTCATGAACCATCAGAAATGAATTATATTCATGTGAGAATTATAATAACACTCTTTTTCAATAACCCTTAGTCTATTTGTTTTAGTTATGTTCATTTTTTCTGAATCCTTAGTTCACGATCCCCCCCAATGAGTGTATAACACCTCATTATTAAGTGATCACATAACCCATGCCTAGTCATGTGATTACCTCACCCTTATATTGTAGTGAGTTGTTCTATTATACCATTTCCAAATAAGGACACCATTACATACAATAACTAGAAAAAACCTTTCATGTTCATAATTATTCCCTTGTTATAGTATAAATAATGAATATATGGCAATAGAATCCACTTTGTAGTACGGCCCGCATTGTTCTAGAGCATAAAGGTAAATTATATTATGAGTATGATCAACCTTTCTCAAACATTTTTTGAATGAATAATGGTTTTATACAGGGGTATTCTATTTGGAATAATCATCAACCATTCCCTCAAACGCATTATTTAAATATTCCTCCTTTCAGTTTTATGAAATTTATTCATGTAGAGATCCCTACATCCACTCTTCCTATAATATTTTCTTATTTATTGATCTATATATATGGAATAACATATATTATGATGGATTCTATTGTATTCATTATGTTGATATTATTCATTTTGGTTATGTCATGTATCAGGAGTCCAAACTCACATGCTCCCCTTAGATGGATCTGAATTGGGTATCCCCCTTAGTGTAAGTCCCCAAAAATATGACAATTCCTAACCTCATGGGGAAAATAATCTCTATGAGTTTAGTTATGATTCCATAATTCTCATTGGGATAGGATACTAATGATCTATATGTAAACTGATTCATATTATAATCAGAATATATTGGAATCCTTATTAAGGATTGTTATCTATATAAAATAAATTTCATTTAGTACTTTATCATGTACATACTCCCTGTGAGCCCCAAAATTCTCCCATATAGATTTAACATTACAATACACCTTGTGATATATCATGTATTCTCTTGTGGGGACATTATACCTATAGGGACCATAATTATATTTATCATAGAGAATCCTCTATGTGTTATCCCTATTCAAATCCAATCTTATGTTCACTTACAACGTATCTAATCTATGAATATCTATTTTTTACTAACATCATGTAGGACTCATATGGGCTTAGATATTTTCAATTATCATGTCATATATATAGTGTTAATTCCTTGGTAATGGAACTCCTCCTTCGGTGTAAGTCTCGACTACATCTTCTTATCATTCAATAGTTTATACTCTTGATGATGTATCTCAGAGAATCCCCATTTGCATATGCCCCACACAATCCATTATTATTGTACCATTTATGAAAAAAAATATTTATTAAATAGTTACTATATTTACTCTGATACATTTATTCATATGAGTAATTCCACACAAAATTGTGTGATGAGATCGAAATTCCATGCTCTCGACTAATCTGATATCATAAGTTCCTTTAGTAAGGAATCATAAAGACAGCCTCTGTTTAAATTCTAGGAACCTTGCTCATTATAGGTGTTTCAAATATTGGTTTTTTGTCATTTCAGGAAAAAACCCTACTGGAAACTGATTGATATAGTAGAATTCTCCTCAGCACGTGTCCATGTTATACCTGGTCAAAACAAAAATGGTAAACCTGACATAAATCCTTAAACTATATCAAAAGATTCATGAGTAAGAATAATAATTAAATTTCTAGTTGTAATCATCTACTTTGATTCTCACATCATATTAGATTTAAATTAACATGGTGAACCCAATGTGAACCCTTTAATAGTGGAATTCCCCCCGCATATAAAAAGGATATATTTGTCATCTTATAATTGTGAACGAAATCGATAAACCATGAAGTCTTATAGATGATACTACACAAAAGAGTGTCTGGTTTATATTTTCTACAAATTATTTGGGGAAATTATTATAATCCAAATGGAACCTCAAAATGAACCCATGAATCCAATGTCTTATCTACAAGATGGACCCCATGGAACAATTGTATATTGATACAAAAAAAAAACAAGTGACACACTGATCATACACCTCATCTTCCATGGAAACCTTGGACCAAATGCCTCAATATACACTTTCACCAATGAATCACCTCTAGTTATAATTTGAGAACATTATAGCCTAGGTGTACAATTTCAATATCTCAATAATTAATTTTCAAGGTAATCACAAAATCCCATAAATGATGAATCCCCTTTGGTCGTCTTAATGATAACAGGTCATAGAAAAGATAATGACCCCAATTTCCACATTCATCCACTTTGGGAGATTATCCCTAGGGAGAAATTTCATACCATCCCTCTATTTGGGAGGTTCATATAGAAAATAAAAATATATAACTCAGTGTACCAATCCATTTATAGTAGGGATACCATTAGTTCTGGTTGTCTTGACTAATATGTGACCCTTATTCTACAAGAAGGTTTGGAGGATGTTGGGAATTACCCATCATTCAATCTAGGTCACTTAGAAGGTGGGTCAATTTTGGGGAATCAAATAACTATAACTCATAATTAATTTCATTCCCCTACTACAACTAACAAATATATCCCGATCATTATATTATAATAGTGTCCTATAACTAACTCTTGGTAATCACTTGTGAGAATCTTGGAGACTCATAACAATTCTCCAATGTGACAATATATTTCATGGTGAACCCCATGTTTTATGGTTGGGACATTTTATCATTTTTAAGCATTGATACATCCCAAATATGAGTTCCATCCCACCAGATTATACAATTGGAATCATCCCACTAAATATTATAGTTGGTGTCATTTCCCACAAAACATTATAATGGGTGTCATCCCACTAAATGGGAAACTATAGTAATGAAGAGCACCCACTCACAAATGTTTTTCAACAACATGGTTTCATCCAGGATTGAAGAATTTTACCTAGTTATGAAGAGGATGATTTGACTCGCTTATAATCATCCAATCTATATTAGGCTACCTCATCTTTTGATCATAAGAATATAAAATTCATGGTCAGTAATTCCTTGAATACCTTTATAAAATTCATTATCTACCCAGATGATAATTCAAAGAGAAATATTGATATAGCATGTTCCAATAGTCATTAATAGATCCAATATTCAAAGTCTGTGATAATACTCCCATAACAATACACCCATCCTACCATTGATAAATGGAATGGTATTTTCATGTATTTGTCCATTTATCCCCTTGCAGATGAAATGTTAATGTTTTCTCATGAACAGATCACTCAGTTCCTACAAGAGAATGAGGTTTTATGAGAAATAATCATGTGAATGCTTTGAGGATCATTTCCCCATTATGATGTATATGACACTCATATAGAGGTCCACCTTATAGTGATGTTTATTAGCCCACAGGTAAATGGTCATTTTCATATTTTCATTTCCCTTAGCCCTATGGGTTGGGATAGTTTCTATATTTACCCCCACCCCACCCATCTTGTGAATTTCGGAATTATTCGACCTTAGTAGTTTTTATAGAGTTTCAAGGAGTGTCTGAGTTCTCCAATTTTGGGGAACATCATCACTAATAGGGGCCTCTAATGATTTAGTATTCTCTTCCAATGTGATTGATATTGAGGGGTTTTCATACTAATTTCCAAATTAAACCATGTTTCCATTCACATACATGCATATGTGGCCCATAGGGGAAGTTTTATTATCATCCATTTATTAACGTCAAAAAAGAATGGTGTATTCTTTCCCACCAAAACATAGTTTTTAGTATTTTTATATGCCATGGATAATGGACTAATTTATATCTTAGTAATAAGAAAACCAGAAGAGGTAAGATTTGGATTATAGGTTTGACGCGTATAGGAAACACTTGTTTGGAATGGAAAACATGGATTTATGTCATAATTGTTTACTAATCTGAGACTCACACAATGTAAATGTCCTGAACAAGTGAATTATTTAAAGCATTAATTGATATGAACACCAAAACTAGAAGAATAGGACCACAACATGTAATTTATAAATAATTTTGAATCAAATCTAGAATTACTGGAAATTTTATTTCATTATACATTGAGGATCTAGTTTGATTGAACTATTTATACCATCAATTAATTATTGGATAAACATATATAATATGTATAACATATATCCAATAATGAAAAAAATATTTTACTATCATCATACAATCGTTCAGTTCAATAATGGTCAATCTCAATCAGTTTTATTGTTTGGGGTTGATCATAATAAGATTCCCTTAAAGGTCGATGCATTTTTGGTCTCATCTTCATTGTTTGAGATAGGAGAAGTATATATAAGACTCCATACTTCTATAAAAACCTCTTGTGTTTCATTGAGATTATACATCTCACATGTTCACAACCAACCTATATAAATAACAAAAATAACTACATATATATTAAGTAATGTTTATTGTTTCCTAATTTTCTATATTCCCCCACAAAAATTCTTAAATTCATAGTGAACCTAATGTATTGATAATAATATAATTATTATTCACATGAAATGTGAGTCAAAGACAAATTATTAAATATCATATTAATTATTTTTAATTTATCCATTAAACTCGATTTACACATCCTTTTCTAAATTTATAGAACCATGACTACTAAATATTTGTTTAATAACAATATTCACATCATTAGTCATCAGAAAACGTAATGAATATTATACATTCCAAATAGAAAAAATAAATATTTATTATTATTATTATTACTCATGTTAGTTATTATTTGAACTAACATGTTATTAAATCTTGGTGAACAAATGAACCTAAATAATTATTAGACGAAAAAAATATTTAATGATTCTTGATAATTTCAACATTAAATTTATCTAAGATTCTTGATGCACATAGCGTGTGACCCTCTATGCCTTAATATTAGTGGGATTAGATGGAACCACCCAATGTCCAAGGATAGAGATTAAAAACATTACATGGAACCCATATAAAATTTTATTACTGTCGTAATGACATAAAACCACATATAAATGATCAATATTTAATATAATCCATTTATCATTATATATCAAATTTAATAGTTTTCATGTTGCTCCCACCAACATATATTATTTATTTCTCTTTTATTGACATTCTTGAAATGATATTTCAAAAAAAACATACCATGGAAAAGTATTTATCGACTCATTTAAAATCTCATTAATATTCCTAAGATATCAACATATGATAAAGGATAGAATCTCAAAATCATTTCTCACATTATCAATTAATATCTTGTCATTAATGATGTAAGTAGTGTATCCTACATTACAATGAGAATATGTGATCATAATTTTCCTCAATACATCAAAGTGCATGATTTATGATATTCATTAATGAAAATATTAGATTATATGGATTAATAGACACATCTATAGGTGGGAACATTGAGTTACATATAAAAATGTGGATTTCCTATTGGAATGTCTCGTTATCATAATATCTCTCAGAATTTACCAAGGTTTCACACCATTAAGTGCTACGTCAATGTACAATGAGTATGTACACCTGATAAAATGCATCATCTAGGTCATAATTAATGATATCATCTACCTTTAGTACATATATGAAATTATATTTTCATGAAACCTCCAGGCTATCAACATATTAGGGAACTGTTATGACCTTTCAATGTGATATATATTATTATTAAATTATCACACACTATGTCATATAGAAGAACCATCATGATATGATATTAAACATCAATATAAAAAAATAAATTTCTTACATGCAATAGCCAATTACATATATTTTCCTCTACAGAATTAAATCCAGAAGAGATTTCATCCCAATTACAAAACCTACCATCAATGTCTCAATCATTCAATTGATAGTTATGTTTCTTTTAAGGAATTGAATCATATTTTGATAAATAATGGGATACATGTGTTGTTGACACACAAATTTGTACTATAGAACACTAAAAATCACACAATCTTTTTAAAATAAATAGTGAAGATTTTGTATGAAATATAGATTCCCATTTCTCAGTAAAACATAATTCTAAATGGTTCAGAGGCCTTAATTATATATTACCCACAACTGAAAATTCTCTCCCCCCATATATAGTAAAGATATGTATTTGGAATTTCTCCTTCAACAAACTATGTGCATTATGATTCCCATTCCTTTGTGATATAAAGAAATGTTTATATCTTTTACACTTTCCTACCTATGAATTGTAAAAATAAATAATAATATATTGAGCCAATTCATAGAATATTTAAAATTCTATCACTTGTATTATTCCAAGACCCTTTACACATTCATTTTGGTTATCGCTTTCACACAGAAGATTGATGAGGTTCTCACATTCCACCCACCCACACACACATAGATATATATATATATATATATATCAGACCCATGTAAAACCAATAAAAATTATTTAAAAAAATAATTTAAACTAGACAACATCTAATTCCTAGTGTTTTTTTATTAAACTATACACCCCCAATGTCCTAATCAGATTACCTTAGACTACATGTTCAATTTCTCCAATATAAATGGTCAAACTATGATGTGGAAGTACAAGAAATATGACATTAAAATCCTCAATGTGGACCATTTTTCGTGACCTATTTCTCCCCTGTAAAAGATAATAATCAATTTCAAATACTTTTCCAAATAGTTGGCTCATGCCTTATAATGTTTATGAAACATAATCCTATCATATGACATATGTATATAAATGGAATTATCCATTAAATGAACTGTATTTTGGAATTATTTACATCATTATGATATAAAGGGATGTCCATGTGTTCTACCATGCACCCATCCATTGCACTTGTAATAAAAACATGAACATGTCTACCTAAAGAATACGAACCAAATTTTTTTGGATATTTATACATGGATCCTCTAATTTAATAACCTATTATAGATATAAAATTCATCTTCCCGTATATTTGATCCGTATCTATTATGGGGACCATTCATTTTAAAAAAAACATCATGTGGCATGATTCCTATTATTATAGGATATGTATTGATGCCTAGAAACTCTATTATGGGCCCAACCACATTGCCTAAAATCATAATTTCTTTATTATTATCAATCCCTAACATAGGAGACATATGTTTTCATGAAAACATATTCATTCCAATAAATTCATGTGGTTATATAGGTGTTCGTATGAGATACAAAGTGATTCTTGGATCCCACATCTTATGATTAGCCATAATTTGATAAAAATAAACCCTCCCCATATAACAACCCAGTCTATATAGGGAACATTATCATTAAGAACTACTTGTTTCTTGATTCCTTTCCAGTTGATACATATTGACTCTTGGATCCCCTATTCTTGGCAGAACTATATTGTATAAAAAATATCATCCACAACACAAGATTCAGATATATACAAGGGACATTCTATATAATAAGTATTCATGATTTAATTCATGGCCTTTTAGGATATGAAGTGATTCCCAAGTATGTTATCCTAGGAACAAGTATAGGATTTCCACAATAACAACCATCTATAATGCTTGGTACATTTCAAAATCTATTATACTTTGTTGGCTGTAAAATTGTGAATATATCCACAAATTTGAAATCCTCTCCCAGTTCAGGATCTCAGTGACATAATAATAGTTAGAGACCATGCACCAAGATGACGGTGGGTCTCTTTTATTTTAAGGATAAAAATTACCAATCCCCGTCATTGTATTCAAATATGTGTTGGGATCCTTTTTTTTGTAATTACTATGTGTGGAATTATTTCTATCCATAGGGGATACATATTTATGCCCAAATTTCCCATCCTAGGCGTACTCGCAGTCCATAAAATAATGGTACACATTTTCTATGAAATCAACAAGTCATGACTATTTAGGGTAGTGTGGCATGATTCTTGCAACATCATGAGTAATCATCGTAAAAATAATGTATGATGATACATCTATTCATCTTGACGTGTTGGACACCATAACCACATTGAAATGTCACATTCTAAGTTTAATCTCTTTTTGTTTCTATTACACATGTGTTAGATCTATATAAAGGAATAAAAAATATACATGGAAGGATTCATATCTTCAATGGATAGATAGCGATTCATGGAACTTCTATCCCAAGACTGACAAAAAAAATTCAAAAAAAATTCAAATCCTACCTTTGTGAGTGAACCTTTATTATGATGCTTCACTTCTTTGAGGTCCCTACACTAAGGTTATAATTAATTTTAATTTTCAACATGTGCTCCTGATCAATTTAGAGGAAATCTCACAATTATTTTGTAAGACTTGATGAAATTCCCCTCTCCCCATGTATGAGTTCGATCTATATAGGGGGAAGTATAAGAACTACATGGTCTTAATTAATATCTATATATGATGGGTAGTGATTCCTAAAACTTATATATTTTAAATAACCATAATTTATAAAAACATCACCCCCTCTTCATATGAGTTATATCTACACATAAGATTTTCTTTGATAAAACTATTTCTAGACTGACTCCTACCTTTAAAGAATGCATATTAAAACCAAGATGGTTTTTTCTCCAAAAATTATAAATTCCAACAATTCATCTTAGTTACCAATTGAATAATATGACATTCATGATTGGTCTCTTCTATTTTCATATATTGGATGATTTTCAATTACTTCGCACACAAACCAAATTCTTGAAAGATCAGAAAATTGAAAAGGGGATCCTCCTACACATAAACTAGATCTATAAAGCAGTCATTCACATGGGTTCTCTATTTCAAGTAACCATCTTGTGTTTCAATATCTCCATATTTCCTATCCCTCTCTTCTATTCTCTGAATCTATCAAAGTATGGGTTATTCTCTGACATCCTCTTTTTTTCCACTCCAAACATGACATCTGTGGGATTAGAAAAAAAAATTTAGTCACCCCATTTGGCAAGGTAGGAGCCTGAGGGATAAATATTGGATTTAAAACTATTCCACTTTTAAGGAATATCAAATACTAAAAATAGTCTAATAAAATTGACCCTCTTTTCTTATGTATGATTCATATATATGTATGGAATACATACGCATTAGTCCGTTCTATATAATTTCCCTATACATGTAGAAATTTCTTTGTCATCTTATAATAAGAGTAAAAATTTCACAATATCTCTTCATAATTTTCTGATGTTAAACTACATAGAATATAGTCCTCATCACGTGACCTTAAACTGAAGAACATCTAAGTCCTTGTCAAAAAATGTTAAACTTCAAAATAGTTTCATCCTTGTTTTGTGATGTTAAACAACATAGATAATCATTATCAAAGGGCTATAGTTGTATTATCATGGTAAACTGATGTTAAAAATATGTTTGTCATATTTTTTGAATAACTTGTTCCATATATTATATGTTGTGCCTGGAGTTCCCAAGATTTCCAAAAACCTTCCAAAACACTTTAATATAATATTATTTAGCTTCAAGGGACCCTAATAACATAATAGAATGATTTGGATCTACATACAATCCTTTGGACTATCAAATGGAGGTATTTTTTCTTATAAAAGTTCATCTACTTATCATAAGCCCTAAAAATGAAAATATAGTCAATTACACCATAGTGATTTTCATTCAACCCATTTGTGTTATTCTTATACCATTACTCACGATCCTAGAACAATGGGATTGGATCTACAACACCTTCATCCCCCAAAAAAGGTTTTTGAGTACTCTCAAACATGGGAAGCTTAAGTGGGATATTCTATAACATTTCATTTTCCATGGACCAAACAACAAGACTTTAAAAAATATAAGCATAGTTCAATTATCTATATCCATATAATTAAATTTTTTCTGTAAAAAATATAAATACCATAAACTACTAGTGAAAGAGACATAAAAACACATTAGTATGAAAACCCAAAATTGAAGTTTGAGAAAAATTTAAGCCTCCACTCACAATATTTTACTATTCAATCTCTCTACAAAATATATAGATTGAAAATAAAATAGGAATATAGATGTTAGTGACTTCCCCATAACACTACATTAAAGAGAACCATGCTCAATAGTCCCTTCCAACAAATACAAAAATATAGAGTAATGATTTACAATACATATTAACATTGATAACATGTTCAATATATGAAAAGGAAACATTTATGATTCCATAACCCTTTTTGGATGACATATTCTATATACCTTACATCATTTATAAAATTTTATGACCTTCACATATCTTCTATAACCATTATTAAAGATCATGTCCAGTATCAATGGACCAATATAATTTATTATGGTTGAGTTAGATCTATATATAAGGCTTTTTCTATCAGCCAAATGATTATTTTCATTACAAAAAAGGAACTATGATCCTTGTGATCCCTAAAAACATTATGGTTGACATAGTGTAATAAACCACCCTAGGGTGGCCTCTAAAACAGAAACACTAAATTATTCTCCACATAACTGATGGGATTTCCTGATCTCCACAATCTAGAATATGGAACATTGATATCCTACAGGGAATAATTAATTCCCACAGGGGTACTAAATTTAGAAATTTATAACAAAAAATGAAATGAACCACTAAACTACAGGGTACTGTAGGATATAAAATTCCAAGGTCAAACTCATAGATATGGGTTTGTAGAAAATATTAAATAAATAAAAAATACATAAACAAATTGTGATATGCATAAATTAAATATAAGTTATAGATAATATGATTGTTTTAGAATATTGATTGGAAAATTTAAAAAAAATTCAAGGGTATCAATGAATCAAGTTTCATGGGATATTAATTTAAGAAATAATTAACTAACAATCATTCTTTCATAAGAATCATGTCCTAGTGAGTCCAATGGTCATGTTAAATTTTCTCCATCTTAAACAATCGTTTTCTCATGGTAAAATAATATAGATTGCATATAACAGGTACCCAAAAAATTATTTAAATAGAGGTTAAATAAAAAACCAATGGTAAAAGGTGAAGTCAAAACCTATATCTCACAGAAAAGAAAGTAATTAAATCTACATAGGAAATGGTCATCCTCAAAAAAATAAATAAATCAAACCCACATTCTAACCATGCATACAAGGGTCAAGAAAACATAATCTGGGAAGAGTTGACAATGAAGAAGAAATATGAAACCCCAATATGTATTTAAATAAAAAATAAAATACCTTATACATTAAATTGTAGTTTATCACACAATCTAACTCACAATGAAAACACCCCCTAATGTTATCCATGATAGGGTGAGAAAAATTAATAATCAAAACCTAAAAAATAGTGGGGAACAAGGGCTTTGTGGTGGTGTTCATGTCTCAACATTCATTTTTGTCACTCATGGTCATTCCAATATGATTTCACGTTCTGGATGAAGGCATATTAATATAGTCCATATATAAAATCCCTAAAATCTAGTGTATTAAATTCAATTCTTCTGTCATTTTGAGGATATGAAAGGGTTTCATAGTGTGGAAGTAGTGTCGTCGATGGCTTGTCTTACTTTTCTTCTATCCTAAAAATTACACGTCATGTATTGAGTTCACCTAAGGTAATGGATTATAAAAACATTCATTAACATCACTAATTGTAATAGAGGTAGTGATAAATTCTCTTTCTATGTCTTAACATTATTTAGTGATTACATGACATGTAGATGGATTCCTCGATGTTCTACCGTATTCCCAACCATTATGTAATGTTGGAATTTGGCATAAAAACCAATGTTGTGGCTCCAAATTTCATTATTTTTGCTAATTTTTTAAATACCTGTTGTTTCCGTCCATAAAACATAAACCAAGTAAAACAATCCAAATATTGGAAATATTATCAATTATATTAAATGAATCATTTTTTTAAAATACCCTAAAATGCATGCATAAAATATATGTACCAGATCCCTCCACATTGAATTTGGAATTGTCATTAATGGTGGAATGTAAAAATACTATAAATTATAACCACTTTAAAATGTTTTATATTCATTGTTAATAAAAATAATTGATAAAATGGGAGACTCAATATTCAATAATCGAATAGTAAAATTCATTAACACCACATTTTGTTTTCAAAGAAAACAATTCAACCATGTGTTTTACATTTTCCATTGAAACATCCAATCCTTTTAAATGATCTTTTCCCATTTTTGAATTTATTATTAATATGAATTCAATTTTTAATTTACCTCTCTCTAATATTTATTCTCATAATCAGGTTAATAATGATAAAATAATTCATCACAATCCTCAAAAACATGTTACTTACCATAAGCTATCAAGGAAGAAAACATATCAACCTTGAAATAAAATATGAAAATTAATCATTAGGGATTCACTGTAAGGTTCAAATTAATCGGTGCCTTAAGGAATGTAGGGAAATTATGAATAAAAGTAAATATCAAAGTATAGGTTTGACTATAAAGAAAAATTAATTATATAAAAATATACACTCAATAGAAATCCCAATTTATAGATGTCATATCTCTCATTAACCCAAGAAGCTCATAGTGGTATCATCTGTCTGTTTTTTTCCTTTCCAAAAAATTTGTTAAAGATAAATCTCATATCCATCGCCTAACAATATACGATCAAAATATAATAGTTCTGGTAGTGTGGTTTTTTTAACCTTTGAAGACATTACCTACTTTATCAAATTGTTTATAATTTTTTTAAGATATAGAGATGAAAATTAATATACAATAAAAGATTCCATGACTTCTCCAAAAATCATAAGGAACTCTCCGAACAATACACTCAATGCATATATAACCATAACCACATCTAATGTATCTCCCCTATACTTAAATTATGAAATATCATGTAGTACATTTAGTGAAAGGTTAGAATTTATAATATTGTCTTGTAACACAGACCATTTCCTAATAATCCTATTCATGGATTATATAGGATAAAAAAGGATTAATTTTGGATGGGTCTAAGTATAAAGGGTTATATAAAAGAATACTCAGTCATATTAAAAGATATTACGTTCAACCGTACATTTGACAAGATAAAAATAAATTTCTCAAAGATAAAATGCGTAAATTTTATAATAAATATACCACTGTAATAAGGGAGGAATTAGGATTAGAGGATATCTTTGAAATGAGATGAATGTTTTGGAAAACTACTCAAGGAAATAAATAAGAATTATTAAATCAATTAATAAAAATATAATACATCCAACGAATTACAAATATAAAACAAATAATTTACAAAAATCAATATGATCCCATAAATAATGATTTCTCAAATCCAAAACCACATGATTATCTATACTAATTCATTTTTTATTTTATTTCTCATTTAAATTTATTGAAAAACAAATATAAAACTATGGAAGGGTAATTATACGTAGAATTTTTTACCTCTGAGATCAGTTTAGTATAATGAGAATCAAATGTGTGTAAGGAATTTGTAGTTAGATATCTAAAATAATTATATGTGGGGAATATAATATAAAATTACAAAATCAAGATGCATACTCCCCTATGGTATGTTGTTTTGAATTCAAATATACAGGTTCTACTGGCACCTGTTCATGACGTGTATATTCCCAATGTGTATTTTGTTGATTTGATTATGTAAACTAGGATCATGAACTGTAATAGTACTACATCTTTTCTTCTTTTTTCATGCTGCTTGATTTCTATTTATTCTGTCTCAGACCTGAAAAAAAATAGGTGAAAGTAAATTCTCATTCAATAATGATAAAAAATAGAATTTTGATGTTAAATCCTAATATGAGAATAAATTATAAAAACTAAATAAATCTAAATTCATAAAAATTTATAAAAATCATATCTCCTCTTAGAATATGATCTTTTTATGTAGTCATTTAGCTTGACCATACAAGGGATATCTAATTAAATTATTTTATAATTCTAATCTTCTCTTGTTCATCAAATCGTCATGTTGAAATCCACCCATAATAGATCATATTCATCTCATTCTAATTCTCATGATACTCAAAGGTCGTGATCAGAGTTAGAATAGAACAAAAACAACAAATAAGATCTCATCATATATCTAGACTCATTAAAATTGGTATTATTGATTAGCAGGATATATGTATTGTGTTTCTTCAATGATCACATTGGGTTCCATAACCATCTCCCCAACATCTAATGTTTTTTCTTCTATATTTTTTTCCTATACATAGTAAATGTATGGTGTAACTGGAAATTTTTCTTATTAATCCTTTGTTAGTAGTATAATTTTTTCTTTTAATCATTATAGTATCTCAACAATTGAGAATTCATTAAATTATATTTCCTTTTCTTATTTCTTGATGAATTTTACTTTGGCCCAATCATGTTCTACATCATGGTCTCCCTCATCCTCATCAAACATTAAAATGTATGGAATCATGATTAGTTCAAAGTCAACTTCAGAAGTGGTACTTACCTCTTCTTCATTGTCCATAATCCTTTGTTCATGATTATCTTAATTGAATTATGGATAATAGATATTTGGGGTTGTTAATTAAAATCATGGGTATGGTTGTCAGCACTATTTATATCATTTTTAATCATTCTAATTACATTGAATTTTGGTTCCATATCCTCCAACAGGAAGTAAAACCTATCCTTGGTAGTCTTTATTCCTTAATTCCATGTAATTACAACTAGAAATACTGAGTTCAAAAAATGTAAATTAAATTAAATAAACAAAAAAACTAATCTAAATTTATGAAACGTAAAATATGAAAAAAATAATTTTTCTAAATTATTCAACACTTAAAATTCTTCTCTCATATCCCCAGAAATAGTGCCAAATATTTGATATTTTATGGGGAATCATTAATTTCTGTAGGGAAACCTAATTTAGAAACTTATATCATGGTTCCAAAAAACCACTAAACTAAAGGGAATTATAATATGTTCAAGTCTGATGTCAAACCCACAAAAATTAGTGTTGGAAAAATATTAATTCAAAAATTAAGACATAAACTAATTGTGATATGCATTAATTGAATCTAAACTAATAAGCATACTATTGATGAATAACATGGGAGATTAAAATAAAAAATTATGTTAGGAATCAATGAATCTAGGTTCACGGGATATAACATTATGAACTAATTGATTAATAATCATGAAGTCATCAGAATAAGGTCCTAGTGAGTCTAGTAATATTTGTAAACTATACCTATTTTAAACACTGCATTTCTCATGATCATATACTTCATATTATAAATAATGGGTAACTAGAAACCGTATTCAAACATTGGGTAAAACAAACCCAATGGTCATGGTGGAAGTAAAAAACATAGATCTCACATTAAACAAAGGCATTCAATCAACTAAATCAATGTTCATACCCAATGAAAGTATGAAATTATACCCTTTTCTTAACACTACTTAAAATAGTTATGCAAAAATTATAATCCACGAGATAAAATGAATACAAAACATGAAACCTCAAAATTAATATCAATCATAAATAAAATACCTTTTACATCAAATCTGTATTTATCACACATGACACAGAAAATTACCCCACATTATAGAAATCATATCATGAGAAACAAATATTCAAAAAATTAATAGACCAGCAGTGAAGAGGTTCTCTATAGTGCTAAAGGTGTCTCAGTCATCACCTAAGTTTATTTTGATTTTTCCAATATGATTCCAAGGTACAAAAATGGCATTTAAATATGGGACTCCCCTCAAAACCCTCGAATCTAGAGTATTAAAGTTTTTTATTCCCAAAAGTTTATGACGTGTATGGTTTACACAACATGTATGCAACGACATCGACTGATTCTCTAAATGTTCTTCCCTCCTAATACTTACTAAACATTTATTGATTTCACATCATATAATGAATATAAATAGCATGCATCAACTTCATGCATTGAAATTTAAGTGGGTATGGATTCACTTTTTTTAACCTCACATCATGTAGGGATTACAAAATTTGTAAATAAATTCCTCCATGTTCTATACCGTTCTCCTCATTTATGTATTATTGGAATTTGGAATCAATAATATGGTGTTGTGGCTCCTAAATTAATCTCATTTCACAAAATTTCTAAAAACATGTTGTTTCCTTCCATAAAATTTTGAACAAGAAAAATGGTATTAATTAAATGTATTGAATTAATGTATTAAAACACCATAATATGTATTAATAAAATACATATATAATATACCCCCACAATTTAATTAAGACTTTTTCTCAAGGAAGTAATCTCATCATACAAAAAGGACTCTCACGTTAATTTTTTTTTAAATTCAATTGAAATAAATGTAATTGATCAAATAAGAGATTTAATATTCAAGAATCACATAGGTAAAAATATTAAAACCTCACATATAAACCAAGTATTTTACTTTTCTCCTTTGAAACATCTAAGCCTAATCAATCATTTATTTTCATTTTTCAATTTATTATTAATATCCATGCCATTTTCAATATACATCACTTGAATATTTATGCTCTTCATCAAGGTAAAAATGAAAATAAAATACATCACATACCTCAAAAACATGTAACATAACATAGTCTATAAAATCATCCAACATCTCCACCACATAATGAAAGATATAAAAATTAATCCTCAGTTATCCACCTTGTGGTTCAAATGATAATGAGGCTGAGGTAATATTGGTAAAAGATGTAAAACAATTAAATATAAAAAATGAGGTTTGAATGTAATGTATAGTGAATGATACAAAAAGATTATATCCATGGAAATATACATTTGTGGATGTAATATATTTATTCCACACAAGAAGATCAAAGTGGTCACAGGATAAATTTAAGAACAATGAATGAATAAACACCTCTTTCTCTCATTGATTTTTTCTTTTATTATTTTTTTATTTCTAGAATATTGTGTTTTATAAAAATAAAAAATATATCACCAAAATTAATAAGATCCAAATATCATTTGTAAAGATGTGTTTATTTTTAATCATCATAAGATACATCATATTTTCCATTTTTTTATAATTGTTTTATGAAATAGTGGTGAATAATCAAATATAATAAGATATATCATGGCCTCTCCCAAAATCAAATGTAACTCCAAGATCATTTGGATCAATGAAAATATAACTCTTTCCATAATATAAATTTTATCCCCTATAAATATTCTATCAAATATCATGTAATAAATTTCGAGGAAGGTTTGAATGGGTAAGATAGGCTTGTAACATGTATCATTTCCTAACATTGTTGTTCATTGATTCTATGGGATTAAAAAGAATTAATGTATAATAGGTACAAAGATAAAAGATTAAAAAATATGCTTCAATCACATTAAAAGTGATTATATTTAGTAGTACCTTTGATAATATACTGTGAATGTTCTAGAAGAGAACATGCCAATGATTCAAATAAAATATACTATAGTAAGAATGGGAGAAATGGGGTTTAGGGGATGTCTTAGGGATGAGAATAATTGTTGCGAAAACTAATTAAATAAAATCATATGAATAATTAAATTAATTAAAGAAAATATTAGGCATCCAAATCATACCAAATCACAAATAATCATTTAAAGAAAATTAAATTCTACCCTAAATAATGATTTTTCAATTGCAAAAACACATGATTATCTAGATTAATTATTTTCAACATTGATCTCATTAAAATTTATTGACCAAGAAAGTTAAAATAGTGAAATATTAATTTTCCTGGGAGGTTTTTTTCTCAGAGTTATGTTGAGTATAGTGAGAATAAAATGAGATAATGAAATTTTATGTTAATGATTTTAAATAAATAAATATTGGGAAAACATTAAAATTTTTCATAATTGAAAACCTTAAAACCCGGTTTTATGATGTTTTTGATTCTTCTACATGGTTTCTCCTAGCACTAGTTCATGATTGATATACCTTTAACGATGTTAATTTTTTTGATTTCATTATGTGAAATTGGTTCATGATGTGTAATGGTCTAGCATCTTTTTTTCTTCTTACCTACCACTTTATTTTTAATGAATCTGTCTTAGACGTGAAAGAAATAAAAATAAATTAAAAGTTTAGGACCATTCAATAACACTCAAAAATAAAATGTGGATTTGAAATATTAATAATAAAATAAATCCTTATAGATAAATAAATATGAATTCATAGAAATAGATAAAAATATAGTTTCCTCCAATAACCTTCTCTTTTGTAATGGCCTTTTAGCTCAACCATACCTAGGTTTTCTAAGTGGGGTGTGGTATAATTATAATTATATTTTTTTCACCAAAACTCGATATTGAAATCCACCCATCTCAAATCATCTTCTACTTTTAAAAAATGGAATGGAATTCAAAGGTGGTGAATAGAGTCTGAATAGTACGAAGACAACCAATAGTAACTCAACACATATCCAAACATGGTATTATTATTATTTTTCAATGGATGGATTTATGTGTTGTGTATCTTTAGTGATCACCTCATGTTCCACAGCCTGTTCCTTAACTTCTTTTATTGTTTATGATTATTTTTATTTCTCTTCATAGTCTATGCAAGGTTCATCAAGTTTTTATTATTCTTCTTCCTTCTTCCATCGTCCTAAATTTTATATGAATCATTGTAGTATCTCAGTAGCTGGGGATATATTTACATAAATTTCATCTTCTTCATTTTATTCTTTGAATTGTGATTTTCCCCACTCATGTTCCAGTTCATGGTCAATATCATCCTTTGAACCATACAAAAATAAATAACCCCCCTTATATTTGGAATATTAAATTTATGTATTCTGATAGGTTCCTAAAATGTATGTTTTACATAACATCTAAGTAGCAGCATCGATGAACTCTTTGAATTGGTTTCTATCTCCACACATACACATTATGTATTGGGTTCATGTCTAGTAATGGATTCGCATTGCATGGTTCAACATCCAAATATGTAGTAGTGGTAGGTATGGCTTCTATTTTTAATATTATCACATCTTTTAAGGATTACATGGTGCGTAAAAGGCTTCCCCCATGTTCTGCAGTATGGTCTTTCTTTATGTAATGTTGTCATTTGGAATTTAAAATCCATTTTCGAGGATAATAAATTCATTTTGTATTCATCATTTTCCAAATACCTATTATTCCCTGTCATAAAACATAATACACATAAAATGGTCCAAATTTTGGAAAGATTATCAATTAAATTAAAAAAATCAAAGTATTGGAAGAGTCTAAAATGAATGAATAAAATACCTATACCAAATACCACCACACATGAATTCATACTAGTATTCAGGGATGAAATATCAACATACTACAAAGGATGATAAAATTAATATGCTTTAAATTCTATAACAATAAAAATAACTGATCAAATGGGAGATTACATATCCTAGAAATATGTAGGAAATTTCATCAATGCCAAAATTTTCAAAAAAAAAATTAAACCAAGTATTTTACATTTCTCCTTTAAATCATATTTTCCTTTTCAATCATCCATTTCCATTTATCAGTTATTTTTTAATATGCATGCTATTTTCAATTTACCTTTCATGAATTTTTCTAATCATCATCATTGTAAAACTATAAACCAAATTCATGATATACCTCAAAATCATGTCAATTACCATAGTATATCAAGGCATATAATATCTTTAACATGAAAATATGGACATAAAATTTAATCATGAGGGGATCACCATGAGGTTCCAATGAATTGGGGGAATATGGCATTCGAGTAAAAAAAGTAAATAAAAGGTAAATCTAAAAAAGGTTATTCGACTCTAAAACATCATGAATGATATAAAAATATAAGATCATTTGAGATCTCCCATTACAGGTGACATCTATATGTTGCTTCTTTGATTATCAAATTGGTCTCATGATAAAAGAAAGAATAATTAATGAATCATCCCCTCTTGCGATATATTTTCTCTTTTCTTGTTTTTTTCTTTTTCAAAAATTGTGTTGAGAAAAATATCACATCCATCACCAAACCACATATGATCAAAAGATAATCGGTCTAGAATTGGTGATTTTTTATCAACCAAATACACAATGTATTTTTTCAATTTTTCATTTTATTAAATAAATATATGTGAATATTAAAATAAAAATAAATATGTAATTGCCACTCCAAAAATCACAAGAAACTACCAGTAAAATATTAATAATAAAAATATTACCCTATACTCCATATAAACTATCTCCCCTATAAGTATTCAATTAATATTTCCTAAAATACATTTAGGGAAATGTATTACTGGATAATACAGACTTTTAATGTGGCTCATTTTCTAACAAGGGCTTTCAAAGATTCTATATGCTTAAATGGTCTAATGTCATGTGGGACCATGGATAAATAGTTTAATAAATTATTCCCCAATCATTTAAAATGTGATTTTTTTAGTCTTAGATTTGATAAGATGCCAAGTTAGCTTTACAAGAGAACATGACTATGTTTCACAAGATATACACTATGGATTTAATGGGGAAAATTGGGATCTGAGGATGTCTCTATAAAGAGTTTAATAGTTAAGAAAAATATGCATAGAACTAAATATTTTTAATTAAGTCAATTAATAAAAATATCACACATCCAAAATCATGAAACTATCTCATAAAAAATTCATTATCAAAAATACACTTGTTCCACTAAATCATGATTTTCCAAATCCAAAACCACATGAATATCTCTATAAATTATTTTATCCATTTCCCAATTCAAATTTATAGAAAAACATTTAAGAGAATTATAAGGTAATTATCCTAGGTTGTTTTTGTATACTTATTCAGTTGAGTAAAGTGAGAATAAAATAAGGGCATGAAATGTGCAGTTAGAGATCTAGAACATTTAAATGTGGGGAAAAAATATAACATTACAGAATTGAAATGATTACCCCATTATTGTATGATTTTTTTCATTCGTCTACACATGTTCTTTAATCACTAGTTCATTACCTATATTTCTTTTCCAATGTTTATTTTTTTTTTGTCATATGAGTTGGGTTTACATTACATAATTGTTTTACATCTTTTATTCATTTTTCATACTATTTTCTTGCTAATTATTCTATCTTGGTGCTGAAATAAAAAAAAAGTAATAAACCATGTAATAACATTCAAAAATAAAAGGTGCATATTAAATTTTAATATAAAATTAAATCCTAATAAGGAAATAAATCAAAATTCAGAGAAAGAGATAAAAATAGTGTTTCCTCCAAAAATATTCTATTATTTATTGGTCATTTATCTCAAAAATACATGTGTAATATGAAAGGTGTATGGTATATTGTTATCAATCTCACATTATCTAAATCTTGACATTGAAATCCACCCACCTCATATCATATTCATCTCGTTCAAGTAAGCGTAGAACTCAGAGGTGGTGACAACAGTAAAAATGTATAAAGACAACTAGAAGGTACTCAGTGTTGATCATGACATGGTAAAAAATATTACATTACAATTTAAGGCTATATGTTTATAGTATCTTCAATGATCACATTGGTTTCTGCGTCTACCTCCACAATATCTTTAATTGTTATTTCATATTTTTGTTCATCTATGTAGTCATTACGTGGTGTAGTTGGTTCTTTTTCATCTTCCTTCATCTGTAGTACTATTTTTGTGAGAAATAACTGTTGGATTTTATCACTCAATGTTAATTTTACTTATACTTCTTCTTATTGTTGTTTTTTTTTAATTTTTCTTCAACCCACTCATATTCTACATCAAGAAATCATTATTCCTCGAAACTAAAAAATTTATTCATTTATGGTTTAGTACAATGTTAGATTTGGATGTTGTACTTACCTATTTTTAATTTTCTTGTATTATTTAATTTTGACACTCCTTCTATAATTATAGTTATAAGTTATGGGGTGTTGTGCATTCAATTCTTGGGTACAGTTGTGGGAAATCATTGGATTTATTTTTTATCAATCAAAATTCATTTAGTTGTTTCACCATAGTCTCAAATAATAATTTAAACATTTCTTTGGTGGTAATAATTCTATATACCTCCTCTATTACAACAAAAAAAACAGTTTAATAAAAATTTATAAAAAAATAAATGAACAAAAATCCTAGACTAAAAGTAGGAAAAATAACATATGAGAAAATATTTTTCCTCATTTATTCAATGAATAAAATTTCCCCTCTTTTCCCCATTAATGGTTCCCAAAATTTGATATCCCGTGGGGAGTCATTAATACCCACAGGGTTACCTAATTTGTAAATTTATATCATGAATCAAAAAAACACTATACTATAGGGTAGTATGAGATATGAAATCCCAAGGATAAAACCACGTAAATGGGGTTGATTAGAATATTAATTCAATAACAAAGACGTAAACCAGTTGCAATAGGAATTAATTGAAACTAAAGTACTGATCATGTGATTGGTGAAGAACTTCAGAGAAGAACACTGAAAATAGTGTCTGAAATCAATGAATCTAGATTCAAAAGATAACCTCATTTTAAATAATTAATAAATAATTATTCATTCATCACAAACATGCCCCAATGAGTCCAATTGTAGTAGAAAATGGTCTCTATGCTAAACATTACTTCTCTTATGTTTAGATAATATGGATTAAATAAACTGGGTATCCAAAAAACTTATTTTAACATAGGGTAAAAAAACCTAATGGTCAAGGTGAAAGTATAAACTATAGTTTTCACATTTAATAAATTAATTCAATGAACTCAATAAATGTCCATACTCAAAGAAATAAATAAATTAAACCCAGTTCTTATACTTTCTTTAAATGGTCAGGAAAAAAGAATCAATGATGATATATCAATAAAGAACAAATATGTAACTGAAACATAAATTACAATAATAAATAATATGCATTATACATTCAATCCTTGAACATCACCTATTCCATGACACAAGACATTTCCCCATCAGGAAAGACATGATATGGTGGGGGAAAATAATAAACAAAACATTCAAATTGTTTATTAAGAAGGGTTTTACTGTGGTGCACATGACTCATCAGTCATCTGTTTATCTCCTAACAATTCCACAATTCATGAATGGTATAGCCAAAGGAATTTAAATGTATGCCTCCCATCGGAACCCACATATATGGCATAATAAATTCCAGTCCTCATATAGTTTTATTATGTGTAAGGTTTACACGAAACTCAAGATGATATGATAGAATATTCTATGAATTCTCTTCTTTCTTGATAGTTACACATATTGAATTGAGTTCACATCATATAATGGATTCCCAAAACATCTATCCACTTTATGTATTGAAATGGTAGTGGATATGGATTCTATTTTTTAACTTCACGTTTTGTAAGGATTAAAAATCATATAAATGGCTTCCCCCAGGTTTTGTAGAATGCTCCACCAATTTGTAATGTTGGAATTTGGCATAAAAAAATGGTGGTGTGGCTTCTAAATTCATCTCTTTACTATCACTTCCCAAATACTTATTTTTTACATAAAAAAATAAAATTGATCCAAATATTATCAAGATTGTCAATATAATTAAATGAATCAATGTATTTAAACACTATAAAACTTATTCATAATATACAGATATTAAATACACCCACACTTGAATTATGACATGTCTTTAAGTATGGAATACCAACATACTACAAAGGTTGATAAATTTACAAAGAATTTAATTAAATGAAAATAAAAAAAAATTGATATGAGAGATTAAATATTCAAGCATCACATAGGAAAATTCATTAATGCATCATTTTTCAAATAAAAAAATGAGCCAAGTATTTTACATCAATCCATTGAAACATCCAGGCCTATTTAATCATCATTTTTCATTTTTCATTTTATTATCAATATACATGACATTTTTAATTTACCTAACTTGAATATTCTTTCTCAACATCTGAGTGAAAATGTAAAAATAATCCATCGCAAACCTCAAAAAAATGTCACTTACCATATTCTAGCAAGTAATCAAATATATGTGTCATACTATGATATATATCAAAATTATTCATTGGGTCTTCACATTGGAGTTCAAATGACTATGTCACTTAGGGAATGTTGGTAAATGAAATAAAATAAGTAGATCTCAAAAAGGAGGTTTCACTCTAAATAATAGTGAATTATATAAAAAAGATAATATCAGTGGAAATATTCCTTTATATATGCCATCTCTCTCTTCCCCCAAGAAGCTCAAAGTGGTATCATGATAAAAGTAATCACAATGAATGAATCAACCTCTCTTTCTTTCTTTATTTTTTATATTATTCTTTTTTTCATATTTTGACATTTGTGTTTGACATAATTATTACATCCATAACCTAACAACATATGATTAAAATATCATCAGTATTGTAGTTGTGATTTTTGATCCTCCCAAGACACAACCTATTTTTAGATTTTTTATAAAAAAACTATTTAGCAAGATAGTTGCATAATAAATTACAATAATAGATATCATGGACTCTACCCAAAATGTAAGGAAGTCCCATAAGAGTATTCTCAGTGAAAATATAACCCTATCCACCATATAATGTCTCTCACCACACTAATTAAGGTAAATCTCATGAAATACCTTTAATGTATGGTTAGAATGGAAAAGAAAGGCTTACAACATAGCTAGTTTCCTAACAACGATGTTCATCAATTATATTGTATTGAAAATTATTATCTTCAAGTTAATCTAAGGATAATATGTCCAAAAATGATGCCTCAGTCATATTAAAAGTGATTATGTCTAGTTATTTCTTTAATAAGATGGTATAAAATTTCTAGAAGATAACATGCTTATGATTCAAAATATATATACTAAGAACAAATGGGAATAATTATGATTAGAGGATATATTTGGAATTGGGAAAATGGTTAGGGAAACTAATCATGGTAATGAATATGAATAACTAAATTATTTAATGGAAATATTAGACATCCAAATCATTCTAAATATAAAATAATTAAAAAAATCTATATACACCCCTAAATCGTTATTTTTCAAATCCAAAACAACACTCTTATCTCAACTAATTGTTTATCCCATTTTTCTCATTCAGTTTTATAAATAATTATAATTAAATAAATTCAATTGTAATTATCCTATGTATTTTATATCTCCTAGTTTAGTTGATTATTGTGAGAAAATAACATCCAATTTGGTTATTAAGGATATAAAATAATTAAATGTGTGGAGTATAATAGAAAATTTTAGAATTTAAATTCACCCCCACCCCCATCGCCCTATTGTATGATGTTTTGAATTCAGGTACAAAGGTTCTGCTTACATCTATTCATGGTGAGTATACCATTCAAAAGAAGAATTTTATTAATATCATGATGTGAACTAGGTTAATGATGTGTAATGGTCCTTCATATTTTCTTTCTTTTTCATGCATATTGTTTTCGAGTGCTTCTACATTGGACTTGAAAAAATAAAAAAAAAAGTGAAAGTACATTAAAATTCAATAATTCTCAAAAATTAATGTTGGATATTAAATCCAAATATAAAATTAAATATTAAGAAATAAATAAATATAAATTCATCAAAATAAATAAAAATATGTTTTCCCCTAAGAAACTGCTCTTCTTTAATGGTCTCTAGCTCAACTATACCTATGTTAGCTTATTATAGTGTGGTAAAACATTAATTGTATCATGTTCCTAGATTTTATTTTGAATTTCACCCATATCATATAATCATTTTCTCATTGATATTGTCATGGAGCTCAATAGTGGTCACCAGAGTTTGAATAGTAGGAAGACAAATAATAGGATCTCAGTATCTATCCAAACTCGGTCACTTTTTTTAATACTTGGTTTCATGTATTTAGTATCATTAGGGATCTCCTTGGTTTTCACATCTATCTCCTCAACTTCTTTCATTGTTGATGATTTTTTTGTGGTCAGTGTAGGGTGCAGTTGGTTCTTTTTATTCATCATTCCTATGCAGTCCTACTTTTGTGATGAATCATTATAGAATCTGAGGAGTCTAGGTTCCTTTTAATTATATTTATTATTATTTTTTTCCTGAATTGTTCTTATTCTCACTCAGGATCTGTAATAATGTTTCATTTATCCTATTAACTAGTATAATTAAGGGAATTCTGGTTAGGGTTAAATTCATCTTTTGTATTTTTTATTTACCCCTGCTTTATTTTCCCTACATCTTTGTATGTGATGCGCCTCCATGAATATTTGCTTCGAGATATAGTTTATTGTTAATTTAAATCCTGGGTATGTTTTTTTGGGAACTATTTGTATTGATTTGTCTACATTTTAATTTCATTGAGTTTTTGTGACATTTCCTCATGTAGGAAGGAGTACATATCCCAAGTAGTCATCATACTCTAAATCCATACCACCATAACCAAAAATACCCAGTGCCATAAAAATTAATACAAAAAAATAAATAAATAAACCCATAAAAATAGAAAAATAATATACGATTAAATAATATATATAAATATTTAATCCAAAAAAAATTTATGCTTATATCCTCGAAAATGACTTTAAAAGTTTGAAAGCCTATAGGGTGTTAGTACATTTTTACGATTTACCAATTTTAAAAATTTATAATTCGAATCAAAAAAACCATAAATATATGGGGTCATAAAGGATATGAAATCCCGAGGTCGAACCCATGGAGAGAAGGTTAGGGAAAATCTTAATTCAATAATTAAGACCTAAGTTAATTAATATATGTTGTAATTGAATCTAAGATACTTAGCTTATGATTAGTCAAAACAATGGAGAATAAAATTGAAATAGGGTCTTTGGAAACAATGAATCTAGGTTCATGGGTTATAAAGGTATGGAATAATTAATTGACAATCATGTAGTCTGTATAATCATGTCACAATGTGTCTAATAATCATGGAAAACATTCTCCATCATAAGAACAATTATTCACATGTTATGGTACTATAGATTAAAATTAACGAGAAAAAAAACATTATTTAATCAAAGTGTAAAAACAACACTAATGGTCATAGTGGAATTCTAAACCCTCTATCTCACATTAAATAAAGGAATTAAATAAACTAAGGAAATGGTTGTTCTCAAAGATAGAATGAAATTAAACCCACTTCGTAACCCTATATACAATGGTCATGTAAAATGAATCAAGGAAGAGATAGTATTGATGAAAAAATATGAAACCAAAACATGAATTGAAATCAAAAATAAAATTTCATATGCATTCAATCCCTATTCATCACACACACCACAATACAAATAAATCAGCTACCCCCCCATGATATCCACAAAAGGGTGAGAAAAATAATAGACAGAACCTATAGAATAGTGATGAAGCAAGGCTTCACTGTGGTGCACATGTCTCAAAAGTAATTCATGTCCCACATGATCCTTGAATGATTCTTCCAATGTATAGTCAAAGGTGTCTAAATATATGCCCCCCATCAAAACCCTTGTATCAATAATATTAAATTTTAGTATTCTGGTAAGTTTGCAATATGTAAGGTTTACATGGTGTGTATGAAGTAGTGTTGGTTGATTCACTGAATTTTCTTATATCCTAAAATGTATATGTCATGTATTTAGTTCATGTCATGTAATGGATTCTCACATAATGAATCCACTACATGACTTGAAATGGATGTGGAAATGATTTCTATTTCGATGAATTAACATCCATAATGGATTATATGACATGTAAATTCCTTTCTCCAAGTTCATCGTCATGGTCTACCTTTATGTAATGTCTGTATTTGGATTCATGAAATCACTTTCACAGCTCCTAAAATCATCTATTTCTTATCATATCCCAAATAAAAATTGTTTCCTTCTATAAAACATAAAACAAGTAAAATAGTATAACAAATTGGAATGATTGTCAATTAAATTAAATGAGTCAATTTATTAAAAGACCCTAAAATTAATGCATAAAATACCCATATCAAATACATCAACACTTGAATTCAAACTTTTACTCAAGGTTGGAATCTCAATATACAACCATGGATGCTCATGATACCATTATTTAGATTCAATATCAATGAATATAATTAATCAAAATGGAGAATCAATATTCATTAATCACATAATAAAAATCTTTAATTCCTAATTTATTTAGGAAAACTACTCTACCAAGTATTTTAATTTTTCTCTTTCGAAACATTAAAGCCTTTTAAATCATAGATTATCATTTTTAAATTTATAATTTATATGCATTCCGTTTCAATTTACCTCTAATTAATTTTTCTTCTCCTCATCATGGTACAAATGTCAAAACAATTCGGGGCATACCTAATTGAAATTTCACTTACCATGGGCTATCAAAGTATTTTACATCTCCATCGCGTAAAGGTAGATATCAAAATTAATCACGAGGGAATCATTGTCATGTTCAAATTACTCTGGATCTTTGGTCATTCATGTAAATGATGTAAAAAAGAAAATATCAAAAACAATGTTTTACAATATAGTATAGTGGATGGATAAAAATAATATGATCAATATATATATATATTTATATATTTCATCTCTCTCTACCCCTAAAGAAGCTCAAATCGGTCTCACGATAAATGTAAGGACAACGAATTCACCCTCTCTAAATCTTTTTTTCATTTTTTTATTTTTTTATTTTTCAAAAATAATTATTAAGAAAAATATCACAACCATAACATAATCACATACGACCAAATTTTCATTGGAATTGTAGTGGTTATTTTTTGACCCCCCAAGAAAAAACATATTTTTTAATTTATTTAATAATGTTTATTGTGTAAAAGAGATGTGAATATTAAAATATGATGAAGTATATCATGGCCTCTCTAAAGGATTCAAGGAACTAATAAAACATTCTTCTCAATGAATATACAACCTTATTCAAAATATAAGGTTTCTCATCAACACTTATACTATTAAATAATCTATAATTTATTAATGGAATAATGGAATGGATAAAAATGTCATATAACATGGCTCATTTCCTAAAAAGTTTTTTCAATGATTCTATGGGATTAAAAATGATTAAATTTAGGTGGGTCTAAGTATAAATGGTGAAACAAAATATGTGTCGAAGATATTTAATGTGATTATATTTAGTTATATATTCTATTAGATGCCAAAAATGTTCTATAATAGAATATTCCTATGTTTCAAAAGAAATATACTATAAAAACAATGGGAAAAATTGGGTTCTGAGGATACCTTCAGAATGAGATGAATTGTTCAAAAAACTAATCATGGAAATTAATATGAATAATTAAATTAGTTAATGAAAATATCAGACATCCAAATCTTGATAAATATTAGAAATATTTTATTTACCAAAATTAACACGCTCCCCTAAATCATGATTTGTCAAATCCCTAACCACATGTTGATCTCTATTATTATTTTCCCCATTATACTCATTCAATATTAACAAAAAACATTAAAATCATGGAATGGTAATTATCCTATACTATTTATATCTCATAATTAATTTTAGTGGAGTGAGAATCATTTTCAGGCATTCCGTTGGTATTTAATGATATAAAACAATTAAATGTGGGGAATAAAACATAAAATTATATTATTGAAACACATAATCCCTTACATAATGATGTTTTTAATTCAAATATGTAGGTTATAAATACACCAGTTTAAAATGATTATATCATTCATGAAATGAATTTTTTAAATTTAATTATTTGAACCTGGTTCATGATGTGTAATGGTTGTGTATCCTTTTTTTCATTTCCACAATGATAGTTTATTGGTGCTTCTATCATTGGCGAGAAAAAAATTTAAAAATAATTGAAATTGAAGGCTCTTTTAATAATTCTCAAATATAAAATGTTGATATTAAATCCTAATATAAAATTAAATCCTAAGAAATCAATAATCTAAATTTGTTTAATGTGATAAAAAATTAAGTCTCTGCCTGAAAAATGATCTTTTTTAATGGTTTCTAAACTCAACCATACCAATTTTAGCTAAATTATGTGTGGTATAATGCTAAACATCATGTGTTAAAAAAATATTGGTGTTGTAATTCACTCAGTTTAGATTTTAATCTACTCATTAAAATTGGCATGGAATATATAAGTGGTGACCAAAGACCGAATAGTAAAAAAGACATCTAATAAGATGTCAGTATCTATCCATACTCACTGAATTATTCATTTTCAATTGACGTCTTCATGTGTTGAGTATCTTAAATAATCATCCTTTGATCCATATTTATTTCCAAAACTTCTTATATTATTGTTTCTCTATTTTGTTCCTCTTTATAGTAATAATAGGGTGAAACTAGTTCTTCTTATTATTCTTTCTTCATTTACTATCCTATTTTTCTGATGATTCTTTGTATTATCCTAGTATCTAAGGTTCATTTTACATCTATTTATTCTTTTTTTTGGTTTTTAAATTTTTATCCATCCAAGTCATGTTTTCGAGAAACTTATCCTTTTTTTCCTTTGAACATTAAAAATTGAGGGAATCATGGTTAGGATCAATGACCTCTTCAGAAGTGGTACATAGTTATTATTTACTATCATTGTTTATTTTCTCATTATGGTCCTTATAGAATTTTTTCACCAGGATTTGTGGTTTTGTGTATTCAAATCATAGGTTTGGTTGTGGGAACTCCTTGAATTTATTTTTCATCATTCTAATTTCCTTAAGTTCTTATTCCATATCCTGTAGTGGGAAGGAGAACATATCCTTTTTAATCATCATTCCAAATATGCCATACATCACAGCATTAAATACCCAATGTGGTAAGATGTAATACAAAAAAAATATCCTACAATAAAATCAAGAAATAGAAATGATAAGAATTGAATTTGTATAAATTATTCAACCAATAAATGTTATGGTCCTATCTCGGAAAACAGGTCGAAAATTTTGATATACTTTTGAAAATAGTTAATTCCAAAAAGGTTACCAAATTTATAAATTTATAAAACAAATCAAAAAAATAATAAAACTATAGGTTAGTATAGGATATGTATGTTTGTGGTCAAACCCAAAGTGACAGGGTTATATAAAATATTAATTCAATAACAATGGCCTAAAAAATTGTGATATTCAACAATTGAATCTATTATAAGGAGAAAATTATTGGTGAAAAACATGGAGAAGAAAATAGAAAAAGTGTTTAGGAAAAAATGAATAAAAGTTCCTAGGATAAGAAAATATGTAATAAATAATTTAAAATGATACAATAATTAGAATCGGGTCCTAGAAATTCCAATGGTAATTGAAAATTCTCTCCATCCTAAAAAATACTTATCTCATGTTCTAATACGTTAGTTGATAAATATTCGGTAACCGAAAACCTTCTTTAAACATAGAATAAATACAAACCCATCGGTTATATAGAAAGTCTAAACCCTAGATCCCACATTAAAAAAGGAATTCAATCAACTCAGAAAATGGTCATTCTCAAAGAAATAATGAAATTAAACCCACTTCCTTGCCCTACATATAATTTTATAGAAAAAAGATTCACATAATTGATATTAATGAAGAAAATTATTAAATGAAAACATAAATTAAAATTATAAAATAAAATCCATTATAAATTCAATCCATAGTTAACACACATTTCACAAAACAAAGAAATCAACCTCTATTTCTAAAAATAATTGTATGAGAAAATACAATAAAAAACTTACATAGTGGTGGAAAACTAGGGCACAATGGTGCTTCACGTTCCTATGTAGTTATCTGTGTTACTCTATATCATTCATAATGCTTCCAATGCGTGGTTGAAGGAATCTAAATATATGCATCCCATCAAAACCCTTGTATCTATCATATTGAATTCTATCCCTCTAGTAGGTTCACATCACATATAGTTTACATAGAATAAAAGTAGTGACATCAACATATTCTTCATATTTTCTTCCATCCCTATACTTACACATCATGTATTGAGTTCACATAATTTAATGGATTCTCACAGCATTCATCCACTTCATTGATAATAATGGAGGTGGTTATGGATTTTCATTCGATGACTTTACAGCTTGTAAGAATTATATGGCATGTAAATGGCTTCCTCCATGTTATGCAGCATGCTCTGCCTTTATGTAATGTCATCGTTTGGATTTAAAAAATTAGTTTTGTCACACCAAAATACATCTATTTTAACTCATTTCCCGAATACCTATTGTTTCCCGCCATAAAACATAAAAAAAACCAATACAATCCAAATATTTCCCATATTGTGAAGTAAGTTGAATGAATTGATTTATTAAATAACCCCAAAAAGCATGCATAAACATCATATATCAAATACCCCCACAGATGAATTCAGACTTTTCCTCAAGGATGGAATATAAACACTCTATAAATTATTCTCACTTAAACATACTTCAAATTTAACGTCATAAAAACTAATTGATCAAATGGGGGATTGGATGTACAATAATCACATAAGAAAACTCATCAATGCCTCATTTTTTATAGAAAACAAATCAACCGTGTATTTTTATTTTATCCTTTGAAACAACCAATCATGTTCCAGCATCCATTACCTTCTTTCAATTTACTATTTATATGTATCCCATTTTTAGTTTACCTCACTAGAAATTTTATACTCATCCCCAGGTTGAAAACCTATAAGTAATTCATTACATAACTCAAAAACATGTATCTAATCATAGTATTTCAAGGAATCCAACATAATTATCATATATAGATTAATATAAAAATTAATCATGAGGGAATCACTCTAATATTAAAATGAATCAAAGTCTTAGAGAATGTAACAAAATAGTTAAAAATAAGTAGTGAATGGAAATGAGGTTCCACTCTAAATCACAGTGCATGATATAAAAGGATAAGCTCAATGAAAATATCCCTTTACAAGTATCATCTATTTATCCCCCCCCCCAGAACTTCAATGTCTTCTTATGATAAAACTAAGCACAATGAAATAATCATCTTCTCAAGAACTCTATTTTTTATTTTTTTTAACTTTTTTAGAATTTATGTTTTATAAAAATCTCATATCCATCACATCACTAGGTAAGATCAAAATATTATTTGTCGAGGAGTGGTGATTTTTTATCCTCCCTAGAAATTACATATTCATTCATTTTTTATAATATTTTAATGTAATAAAGTTGAATATTAAAATATATTGAATGATATCATGGACACCCCCTAAATTGAAAGGAACTCCATGTATATTCTTCTTAATGAAAATATAACCCTATAAATCATAAAAAATCCTTCCCCCGCACATGTTCTATTAAATATCATCAAATACATTAAGAGGAATATGTGAACGGATAAGATAGCCTTGTAACACATATCATTTTATAAAAGGGATATTCATAGATTATGTGGGCTTAAAAAAGATTAATATCAGGTGGGTACAAGGATAAAGGGTTAAAAAAAATATGCCCCAATCATATTAAAATATATTATGTTTAGTGATATATTTGATAAGATTTTAACTCAAGTTCAAGAAGAGAACATATCTATGTTTCACAAGTAATATACTATAGAGATAATGGGGAGATTCAGGCTTAGAGGATGTCTCTAGAATGAGATGAGTGGTTGGGAAAAATGCTCAGGGAAACTCTTATGAATATATAAATCCATTAATTAAAATATTAGACATACAAAGTATACCAAATATATTAAAAGCTTCATTTAAAAATAATCATTATCCTGTAAATCCTTATTTTTAAAATAGAAAACTACATGATTATATGTACTAATTATTTTCCCAATTTTCTTATCAAAATTTAATGAAAATTAAATTTAAAATCAGGTCATTGTATTTATCCGAGGAAGTTCATGTGTCATAGTTCAGTTGGGTATAGTGAGAATCAAATATGGGCATGCAATTTTTTTGTTAATAATCTAACACCATTAAATACGGTTAATAAAAAAGAAAATTACTGAATTGAAACACATAACCAATTATTATATCATGTTTTTAATTCAGATATGAATGTACTATTTTAACCATTTCATTATGGGAATACCTTTCATGACAAGAATTTTTTATTTCATGATGTTAATTGGGTTCATGAAGTTTAATGGTCATTCATATTTTCTTTATTTTACTTGTTTCGTTCCTACCAATTCATCAATCGTGGGTCTGAAAAAAAAATATTTCATGTGAAAGTGAATACCCATTCAATAATGATAAAAAAAGTAATATATTAAATCCTAATAATAAATTAAATCCTAATTAATAAATAAATATAAATTCCTAAAAAGGAATAAAAATTGGGTTTCCTCCCAGAAGCCTCTCTTTTTGAAATATCTATTTTCTTGAACATACCAGGGGTAACAAAATAGAGTGTTTTATAATGACAACTATTTCATGTCCACTGAATCTTTACATTGAAATATACCTAGATAAGGTCTACATCTTGTCATTGAAATTACAATGGAACTGATAGGTGGTAACCAGTGTATGAATAGTACCATGAAAACTATTAGGATCTAGGAAAATATAATGACTTGGTTAAAGTATTATATATAAATGTCTTGATTTTATTAAATGATCATAACAGGTTACACATTTAACTCCTTATATTCTTATGTTGTTGATTCCTCTTTTTGTTCGTTTTTATATTCTATTTTGGGTGCAGTTGGTTCTTCATCTTCTTCTTACATCTTCTAAAGACTTATTTTTATGATGAATAATTTTCACCATCTCAGTAGTTATGCTTCCTTTTACTTATATTTATGCTTTTATATTGTTTAATTGTGCTTCAAACTAATCTTGTTCTGCACTAAGGACTCCTCCATCCTATAAAATTGAAAAATTGAGCGAATTATGGCTAGGTTCAAAGACAGATTCTGTAGTTGTACATACATATACATCATTGTCCGTATTTTTTGTTAGTTATGCTCCTCAAATAATTATTTCTCTAGGATATGGGTGTTTTGAATCAAATCTTTGGTACGATTTTAGGAACATGTAGGATTGATTTTTCATCATTCTAATTTCATTGAGATAGGGAAATATATCATCTAGTAGAAGAAAAACATATCCCTGGTTGTCATCATGCCCTGTATCCTTGCCATCATAACCAAAAATATCATGTGTGTTAAAAAGTTATAAAATAATTATATTAAAAACCTAGTCTAAAATCAGGTAACAGAAATGATGATAAAAAAAATTATAAATTAGTCTACCTATTAATTCTTTACACGTATCCCTAGAAACAGTGCCAAATAATATATATCCCATTGGTCATAGTTAATTTCTATAGGGTTATCAAATTTTCAAACTTATAACACAAATACAATAAACTACTAACTTACTATGATGTATATGATATGAAGCTTTGGGGTCGAACCAATAGAAAACGGGTTGAAGAAAATATTAATGTAATAATGAAGAACTAATCTAATTATGAAATGTAACAAATGAATCTATTCTACTAAGAATATAATTCTTGAATAACATGGAAGAATAAAATAGAAAAAAGGGGTTATCATTGAAATAAATCTAGGTTAATTGGATATAATGTCATGGAAAATTAATTAATAGTCATTAAATCATCAAAATCATGTCTTAATGAGACCAATGGTCATGGTAAACATTTTCCATCATAAACAATACTTTTCCCATGGTCAGCCACTTCAGATTACAAATAATGGGTAACCAAAAAACATATTAAAACCTATGGTAAAACAAAACCAATGGTTGTGAGGGATTTTTAAACCCTAGATATCACATTAAATCAAGGTATTCAGTCAACTCAAAAAAATTCATCCATAATTAAAGAATAAAATTTAACCCACTTACTACCCTACTTACGATGGTTATGAAAAAAGAATCATGGAATATATAGCAATGAATAACAAATTTTAAAGCCCAACATGAATTGAAAACAAAAATTAAAGTACTTATACATTTAATCCCCATTTATCACACACCCCATACAAAAATAAATCTTCCCTCTTGGTAGCCATGAGAGGGTGAGAAAAAAAGAAAAATAAAAACCTATATAATAATAGAAAAGTATGTCTATGTGGGGGACTACATGTTTTAGTGGTCATTTGTGTTTCTCTTGATAGTTCTAATATTCTTCCTAGGAGTGTCCAAAGGTGACTAAATAATAACCTCCATTAAAAACCCTCATATGATGAGTATTAAATTTAATTCTTCTGACAGGTTCATAAAATGTAATGTTTACATAGAGTGTAAGTAGCGATGTCAGTGGCTTCATCAAATTCACTCCTATCTAGATACTTACATGTATTGTATTGATTTCACATCATTTAATGGATTCTCATTTAATTCATATACTTCACAACATGCAATGGTGGATTCTTTGTATTCTCTTTTGATTACCTCACATCGTGTATGGATTACACCATGTATAAATGGATTCATATATGTTCTAAAACATTCTCTTCCATTATATAATTTTGGAATTTGATTCCAAAATCCAGTGTTGAAGCTTATAACTTATTATCTTTTATATCATTTCCAAAATACATATATTTTCAATCCATAAAACATAAAACAAGTAAAAATGTCCAAATATTGGAAAAATTATCTTTTACGTTAAATGAATCAATGTATTAAAACACCGTAGATTTCATACATAAAATACACATATCAAATACCCACATAAAAGAATTTATAATTGTCCTAAAGGATATAATCTAATTATACTACAAAAGATGCACACTTTTCCATGATTTAAATTCAATGAAAATAAAAATAATTGATCAAATGGGAGATTAGATATTCAAAAATCACACTAGAAAATTCATTATTACCTCATATTTTCAAATTAAATAAATCTACTACATATTTTAATTTTATCCTTTGAAATTTCCAAGCCATTCCCATCATCCATATCCATTTTTTAATTTATTATTAATTTGAGATACAATTTGAATTTATCTCACTTGTATTTTTATACTCATCATCATGTTATAATTGTAAAAATAATTCATCACATACCTCAAAAACAAGTCGCTTACCATTGTATAGTATGACATCTAACATCACCACTGCATAAAAACCATATCAAAATTAATCTTGATTGCATCACTTTGAGGTACAAATGAAAATAGATCTTTTGGAATGTAGGTAAATGATGTAAAAAAAGTAAAACTCAAAAAGTATGTTCAGATCTAAATAGTAGGGAATTATATAAAAATATAGAATTGAAAGAAATATCCCTTTGTAGATGTCATCACTATCTTCCCCCTATGAAGCTCAAAGTGGTCTCTCAATAAAAGGAAACACAATGAATGAATAATCCAATCATTATCTATATTTTTCTTTTCCTCATTTTTTTTTTGAAAATTGGGTTTAACAGAAATCTCACATACCTCACTTAACCACATACGACCAAAAGGCCATCGGTCTGAAAGTGGTGATTTCTATTCCTCAAAAGACACAACCTATTTTTTATTTTATTTTTTAACGTATTTCAAACAAGAGAGGTTAATATTAAAATAAAATAAATAATAATATAGCCTCTCCCCAAATCACAAGTGACATCCATCATAGACGTATCATGAAAATATTACCTTATCAACCATATAAAGTCTCTTTTCTACACTTATTCTATTAAATATCTTTCAATACATTTATATAATGGTAAAAATTGATAATATAGGCTTGCAACAAGGTTAATTTCTTAACAAGACTATTCAGGGATTCTATAGACTTAACACAGATCAATATTAGGTCGGTAAATGTATAAATAGTAAAAAAATGGTTTCCAAAATCATATTAATATTGATTCTATTTAATCATATATTTTATAAGATTCCTAGAACAATCTAGAAGAGAAAATGAATTTGTTTCACATGAAATATACTATTTAAATAATGGGACAAAATGGGGTGAGAGGATGTCTCAATAATTAGATAATCATATGGGAAAAATAATCAGGTAAATGCGTACAAATAGTTGAATCATTTAATGAAAATATTAAAAAATAAAATAATCCTAAATCTAAAAATGATTTCATTTAAAAAAAATCAACATACTCCCCTGAATCATGATTCTTCAAATACTAAACTAAATATTTATCTCTACTAATTGTTTTCCTTATTTTTATCATTAACATTTATTGAAAGTAAATTTTAAAATGAAAAAATGGTAATTATCCTATATAGTTTATGTCTTCTAGTTCAGTTGAGTGTAGTAAGAATAAATTTTGGTCATGAAATTTATAGTTAATTATTTAGAATAATTAAATGTTGAATATACGATATAAATTTTCAAAATTGAAACACTTACACCCCTATTGTATGATTTTTTGAATTCGACTATATATTTTCTTCTTTCACCTATTCAAGACTTGTATATCTTCCATGGGATGTATTGTTTTTTTTTTATTTCATGATGTAAATTGGTTCCATGAAATGTAACAGTCTGGTATCTTTTCTTAATTTTTCTTGATCCTTACTTTCTAGAGCCTCTGTCTTGGATGTGAAAAGATAAAAATAAAATAAAAGGGTAACCCATTCAATAACAATGAAAACAATATATTGATATTAAATCCTAATATTAAATTTAACTCTAAGAAAGAAATTGATCTAAAATCCAGGAAAGGTAAAAAACTAAGTTTTCTCTCAAGAACTATTATTTTTAATGGTCATTTCGCTAAACAAAACTTGTGATAGATGATAGGAATTTGATATAATGATAACTTTATCATGTTAACAGAATATTAACATTTAAATCCACCCTTATTATATCATATTATTCTCATTGAAATTAATATAAAACTCATAGGTTGTAACCATAGTCTAAATAGTATGAAGACTACCAATAGGATCTCAACATATATCTAGAAATGGAAAAATTATTATTTTTAAATGTTGGGATTCATGTGTTGAGTTTCCTAAATGATCACCATAGGTTCCATAGCCAGCTCCTCAACTTCTTCTATTATTGCTACTTCTTTTTTGTTCCTCTTCATAGTTATTGCATGGAGTAGCTTGTATTACTTCTTCTTTTTTACTTCTTCTATTTTTTATTTTTTAGGATGAATTTTAACATCTCAAAAGCCATGGTTCCTTTTATTTCTATTTCTTCTTATTTTTTTTAGGAATTGTGATGTGGCCCATTCAATTTATCTATCAATTCCAAATTTATTCTTTGAACCATGAAAATTGAGGGGAAATTGGTTAGGGTTAATGTCATATTCAGAAGTGGTACATACCTATGCCTTAATATCTCCGCTTCTTTGTTTGGGATGCTCCTAATATAATTATGGATTCATGATATGGAATATTGTGCATTTATTGATTGAATATGGTCACATGAACTCTTTATATTTATTTTTCATCATTATAATTTCATTGGGTTGTAGTTCCATATACTCTAGTATGAAGGTGAATTTATCCTTGGTATTCATCATGCCTTATATCCCTTTCATCACAATGAATAACAACCAGTGGTGAAAAAGAAATAAATTTTTTTTAATTACTTATGTCTTATTATAAAATCATAAAATAGAATAGATAAGAAAATAATTTTTCTAAATTATTGAACCAATAAATTCTCTAATCATATCCCCAACAATGAATCCTAAAATTTGATAGCACATGGGGTGTGGTTAATTCTCATAGAGTTACCAAATTTATAAATTTATAATATGTATCATAGATACCACTAAACTATAGGGTAATGTAATATATGTAATTCAGATGTAGAATCCACAAAGATAGGGTTGGAAAAAATATTAATTCAATAACAGTGACCTAAAACAATTATGATATGTATAAATTGAATTTATTATACAGAAATTATTATTAGTGAGAAAATGGGATACGAAAATAGATAATGGGTGTCGGTTACAAATGAGTCTTTGTTCATGGGATAGAAAGGCAAGAAATAATTAATTAACAATCATTTAGTTGATATAATTAGGTCATATCAATTCTAATAGTAATGGTACATTCTCTCCAGGAAACCATGACCTTTCTAATGGTCAGATAGCTTAGATTATAAATAATGTGTAACCAATAACCTTATTTAATCATTGGGTAAAAAGAAACCCACTGGTCAAGGAGGATGTCTAAACCCTATATCACACATTAAAAATGAATTAAATAAATTATGGTAATGTTAATGATCAATGAAATAATAAAATTAAACCGACTTATGTACCATTATTATAATGATCATAAAAAAAATCATGGAAGAGATAACAATGACGAACAAATATAAAACCCCAATATGAATTGAAATAAAAATTAAAACACCTTATAAATTAAATCCTGATTCATGAAAAATTCCCAAACATGATGAAATATCCCCCAAATTATATCTATGAGAGGGTGAAAAAAAACTAATAAACAAAACCTAGATAATGATGGTGAAGTAGGGATCTATGGTGATTCACATGTATCGTTAGTCATCAGTGTCACTCCTAATCATTCCAAGATGATTCCAAGGTATGGAAAAGGTGTATATATATAGTCCACTTATCAAAACCCTTTATATGCCATAATAAATTTCATTCTTCTGATGGGTTATGACATTTAGAATTTACATGGAGAGCAAGTAGTGACATCGGTGGACTCTTTGAATTTTCTTTTATCTCGAACCATACACATCGAATATTGTGTTCAAATAATTTATTAGATTCTCAAAAAAATCATCCACTTCATAGCCTAGGTTAGAATCAGTGATGTATTCTTTTTTGATGACATCATGTCATGAAATTATTGCACATTGTGCAAATGGATTCATCTAAGTTCTACAGCAATCTCTACCTTTAAGTAATGTTGGAACTTAGATTCAAAAATACAATTTCATGGCTCCTAAATTCATCTCTTCTAACTCATTTCAGAAATAACTTTGGTCATATTCAATAATACATAAACAAAGTAAAATGGTAAAATTTTAGGTATGATTATTATTTAAATTAAATGAATCAATGTATTAAAACTCCCAAAAAGAAAGAATAAAATACACATAACACACAAAGTAATGTATGAATAACTTAAGGTAATGATTTTACACAACATGAAAAAAATACATGACATATATTTATACATAGTGGAAATAAGTAGTGTGACTCCCTAAAATCCTAAAGAATGAACCTCGTGTTTGATAGCGTGTACAACATGCAACAACAAGTGTGTAAGGGAATATAATATCCTTATAATTTATAATATATTTACTATTTAAAATATATTCTATATATTTTACCACTTTAAATACTCAGTTATCTTGAAATTCATGTGAAACTATGTTAGATTACATCATTCACAATATTGACCTTCCTCTATATCTTACATTACATGAAAAAATTATCTTCTTTAATGGAATGAGCTATACGCAATACCAAGTCTTACCGAGAAAAAATATATAATTGAAACATTATTATTTAATATAATAATATATAAACAATAAATTATTAATAATGTTAACTAACTTAGGAAAATAACTAATTGAATATCCAAATTCTCATACAACGGATATTAGTGTTGCCTAAACTGTATACCATTTTTCATATGGTGGTTACATTGATAATTATTTGATTATTTACGGAATTATTGTACCATCCATATTTCTCATTAAATAAGGTTATTTAATAATGAATATTATTTATTTTGATAATATAGTATGCGTAATGATTTGGACTGGAAATGAATGGTGGATCTCGAGCATTGTATATCTCCTCGATGCATCGATAGGTTCTCATGAGACGAATAATTGTTCAAATGGGATTCTAACCTTATATTTAAACCTTCTTGTGAAAGGCCTTGATGGTAATAGGTTTTCATGTTCTTGAGATATGACATCCCAAATGAAAGAAATTTCCTTCATAGTTGTTTCATCTATTATTGACCCATGATATTTTTTGTCGACATGTATACGGATGCATTTCATTTCAGTTCATTGATTAATGGATTATGTTTTAGTTTCATACATTACCATATTTATATTTCCTTATCAAGTTATTTGAATAGAATTGGTTTTCAGTTATTACCATTCCATATTTCTTATATAATTTCATTCGGTTTATTGATTACATTTAATGTTCATTTAGTTCATTACCTTTTTATATTGACTATTCACATTGATTCTTTATTTCTTCTGCTATATTTTTCCCTAACTGAGTATTTAATCTCACCAAAAGTATTTTTATTTTCTGAAGAATCCAATAAAAATACTATGAAATAAATAAACAAATATACAAGATGGATTACTGTTATCCTTAACCTATTTTTTTAGATGAAAACAATTATGTTCAAATTATTAAATCCATTTATAATACAACACTCATTTAGGTATCTAGTTTTCCAAGACTATTAAACTGATTTGTCCTTCGGTGCTTTATTCCTTGTAATCATGTCAATATAATTGGTAGAAGACATTATCTAAGTGTTATCTGGTGTTGGGTCTCAATAGTTTATATCAACAGAAGTTTAGTAGAAACCTTAGGAACTAGATTTAGGAATACCTAGATTTTAGAAAATAAACCTAAAGAATAAATTGAACAATTATAATGAGAACCCTTTAATTTTGGTAAGTTATAGATTATTTGGGTCCTCATAGAAATACATCCCTATGTAGATACAACATGTGGAAATGGTTCTGGAACATATGTATCTAGGAGTAAAAAATCTGACAAGGTGTTTCTTCCTTGATATAGGGAAACATAGTACCTAACAATGGGCCTCATTGTACACCTGTTTGACAGTCCCTAGGAATATGCATAGGATAATCCAATTTTTCATTACCACTGTGAAGAATTTGGAAACCTAATATGTAAACTAGGATAAACCTAAGGAGTTTTATATTGAACATATGGTTTCAGGATTTTGAAATCGAACTAATTATATTGTAGATAAAACCTATACCAAGGAAGTACCTATGTGTAAATAAAATGGATGATGTATTTATGTATTGAGTGTGTATTTAAAACCTTACTTGAAATTATATTTAGAAATTAACCTAATTTCAAGTATGTCCATCATATTTATATTTTTAAGTTATAATAATATGGTTTTAGGAAAGGAAAACCTATTTGACGGGTGAAGTCCAATAAAATCATACAAGGCAACGGTATTCAAACCGGTGAACTAAGGACGATAAGGGTTAAACACCAACCACTGACCTACACAATTTCCTTGTTGATTTTAATTTTTTTTATTAAATAATTTAATGAATAATTATTAATGATGAATCATTAATAACACTTTTGAGGATTAGAAATTAATCTATTAGCCATACTCATTTTGGTAGATAATTTAAGTAAAATAATAAGTCTTTTCACTCATTTATAGGCCATACAAACCTTTAAAAGTTTCTTTTAGTGCTTCAAGAATCAAAAAACATTCATTGTTGATAATTAATTTTTTTGGGAGAAAAGGGATGAATTATAATTTAAAAAAAGCACAAGAAAAATTTATAATTTTACATATGATATTGAAAATTATCATGTAAAAATTTTTCATTGTATTCTTGGTCAGTAAATGTATTATCCTACATTGGAAAAATAACTTAGAAAAAAATTCCTAGTACCAAAATGTCAATTGAACTAATGGCCTTCTAAATCATCAATGATTTATGTATTTGAGGCCCTCAACATTCCATTGATCATTAACTTGTTTTTGATTGCTGACCTCAGTCAATCACTATAAATTTTTTTATTTTCCTCAAAAATACATATCTCCACATTCCACTAATGCTCTCCTACTTTGAGACCTATTGACATGGTATTTCATGTGACCTTTTTACTTTCAATCCTATTTCTATAGAAGACTACTTATGAACTATTTTCATGATTTGGGATTTCAAACATAGGAATTATCAAACAATATATCACCATGATTGATTTTAAATTATGAGGACACAATTTAAATAAGGTGGGGAGAATGTGACGCACCGAAAAACAAAATTAAGAACCTTGTGTACGATATCGTGGATAACACGCAATCACATGCATGTAATGTAATATAATATACATATACTTTATAATATATTTACTATTTAAAAAATATTCTATATATTTAAATTCTAGAAACATCAAATTATCTTGAAATTCATGCAAAACCGGGTTAGTGTACATCATACACAACAATGACATTCCTATATAGGATGTGTTACACGTAAAAGTTATCACCCTTGATGGCTTGCGCTATATGAAATACACATTCTTACCGAGAAACAATCTATAATTAAAACATTATTATTTAATAAAATAATATATAAACTATATTTTATTAATATTATCAATGAACATATGAAAATATATTATTTAGACAATTGAACCATCAGTTACAAATAAATTAGGAATGAATATAAGAACAAATTAAGAACTAATTGTATATTAAATAAAATTAATGCGTGATTTTAAATTAATAAATATGTTACATATTCAATCAATTATTTTTTATATTTATCCAATATATTTTATAAAAATTATATAAGAACAAACACAATGTTTTTCGTAAAAACCCTATTTTATTATAAAAGCAATTTTACCACCTTTTAATGGAGAACATATTTTAAATATTAATTTTTACACTTTTATGAATATAATTTTATAAAATAAATATAATTTTCTAATTCATAATTTCAAAATTATCTTAAAATTTATTTTGGGTATTTTTCCGAGAAACGTGATTTTTTATTGAATAGTGAAAAAAATTGTTAAAAACTGACTTTTTGTATAAATAGTAATTAATGATATATTATATTATAAATTTTTGTTGAATTAAAATTGGATCAATTAAATATATATATATATATATATTAATTTTATGTAGTTATTTATAATCAATTGAACTTTAAAATTGAATAAAAAAATATTTTGATCATTTTTCTTCTAAAACTAGTTAATATGTTGGTCTATAAGATTAGCATAAATCTTAATGTTTCTTCTTCTATGAGTAGAATTTTGATAATCCAACAGAAAAAATTGTATTAAATATAACATTTTTGTTCTAATAATATCAAATTAATGTTTTGACAAAAATGATTAGTGAAAGTGAAGAAAAATAATTATTATGATTATTATGTAAATAGGATTAAAATGGAATTAAACACAAAATTTAAGGACCCAAATAAATGATCTACTTGTCCAACACTAATTTTTAGGAATGTTTTCAGAAATTTACTTTCTAGCTATTGGATTTCTTTGTTCTTTATGACTTTTTTAGGTAATAACATGTGCACTCCTAACTTCTTTTCAAGAATGCCAAGTCAGTCCTTTTCCTTCCCTATAAAGGCCATTGCTTCTACCCATTCCTCACACCCCTCAAACGACTTATGTTTGACCATTACCTACCCAAATATTCTTCCATGATTCCTCTCCTATACCTTTAAAAAACCATTTAGGGATAAACCCTTCCAAGAAATACTTTTGGTTCAAACTAAAAGAAGTTACCCGATTAAAAGGTAACGTCTTTTCTCAATCTGTCTAGTTTCATTTCCATTCTCTAACCCCTCAAATATATTTATTTTATTATTTTATAAAAAAACAGTATCCAAAATATAGTAATATTGTTTATGATAATATTTTATCATACACTTATATAAACCACCATCTAATGGGTAAGAAAGATAATGATTCTATGGATGGCGAACTATTGCCTCTCAATAGGATGATTGTTCAATTATCCATTACCGCCTCTTATGGTGTCCATTATGATGGAAACTCTTTTTATATATGATATATATGTCATTTATAATGTTTTCCCTTTCTTTAATTTTTATATATAACATAAATTTATGCTTTCCATTTTGTGTAAATACGATAATCTCGTTTGAGGAAGTGTAGACTACTACCCACTCAAATCAATGTGTTTATTTCGCATGATACCTAGAATGTATAAATGAATGGAAATTATTAAACATAACTGACATAAAAAAAATATATTCATGAAATAATTTTATTTCTGAAATAATATATATATATATATATATATCATCTCATTTATTACCCCATCACATACTTTAAAAGAGATAGTGTCGTTCGTGGACGTGTGGACTACCGACTCCTCGACATGATGTGATCCATTTTACATAAAATAATACAATATAAAAGTAAAAATGATTAAAAAATATGATATTTATTATATAATTATCATTCAATAAATATTTTGGCCACTCACCTTCTTCCACAACAATCATTTAAAAATTGGAATGTTACTCATGTGTATGTACGGCCTACCGTCTCCCTGATTGTAAAATATTCTAATTTTTATAAACTTATTTATTTATTGATTTTCAAATTATAATTAAAAGAAAAATATGATAATTATTTTATGGTTATAATTATATATATATTTTATATAATGACCCCTTTGAAAATTTTTGACCAACAATAGTTGATTTGAAACATAAACAGAATTTTGTAAAAAACACACAATGTAAACTTAATTGTTTGAGAAGTTTTACACAGCATGGTAATAAGTTAAATAAATGTAATTATAAAAATAAAAAAATTTCTTATGAAATTATAAAATTAACATATGTTTATTTTACATATCTTTAAATGACGTTCACCTGAAAGGAAACACAAGGTAATGGATTGTTGTTTCATTTTTTTCTGCGAGGCATACTAATTTATTGTACACCTAATTTATTATATATATGTTACTCACTACCACATTGGAATATAATATAATGAAATATATTATCTTCATGGTATTTAAATTTTTTACTTAATGATAAATATCTCTGGGATTTTCAATTCATTTGTTACCACATTTGGTAAGGTATTTTCATCTCTTTTTTTAAATTATTGAGACTAATGTCATATTCTCTACATACTTATTTTGTGTTACATAAATACATCCCCTTTTGATATATTTTATCATGAATAATATTATTCTAAATATATTATAAGATTAATTTAATGTCATAAATTTTTTTGTTACTATTATTTAAATGTTTCATAGTGGTATGGGACACTTTGGAAAGTTTAAAAATTATTCTCCTCAAATGTTTGTAATATCACTTTATTTTGACATTGTTAACATCCATTGAAACAAACACTTCATTATAATCCTTTTACATTAGAAATTTACTTGAATCTCCAAATTCTTATACAATGGATATTATCATTTCTTGAACCGTATACAATTTTTCATATGGTGGTTACATTGACAATTATTTAATTATTTGAGGAATTATTGTTAAATCTGTATTTCTCATTCGATATGGTTATTTGATAAGGTATATTAGTTTGTTTTATTATTCAATATGAGGAATGAGTTGGACCTATAATGACAGGTGGATCCCATACTATATACTTCTATTTTATGCATCGATAGGTTCTCATGGGACGAATAGTTGTTACAATAGGTTTCTACCCTTATTTTTAGACCATCTTGTGAATGGTCTTGATGGTAATAGGTTTTATTGTTCCTAAGACATGAAATCCATATAAAAATCAATTTATATCAATGTAGTTTCAGTTATTATTCATCCATGATATTTTTCATCGACATATCTATGGATACATATCATTTTAGTTCATTGATTAATTGTATTTTTTTTGTTTCATGCCTTTATATATTTATTTTCCCTTGTCTGGTTATTTGAATGGAATGTGTTGGCAGTTATAGCCTTTCCATTTTTCTTATTTACTTTCATTTATATTATTTTACTTTTCATGTATGATAATTTATTTACCATTCTATATTTACTATTCACATTGATTTAGTGTTTCTTCTGCTATATTTTTTCCTTACAGAACATTTGAGCTCAACCTTAATTTTTCCCCCAATAATCCAAGAAGATTAATATGAAAGAAATACATGAATATACTATATATATTATAGTTATCCTCAATCTATTTATTTGTTTATAAGAAACAATATGTTGTAATTATTGTAACAATTTATAATGAAATACACATTTACGAATCTAGTTTACCAAGACTATATAAATGATCAGTCCTTCAGGGATTGATTCCAATTAATCATGCCTTTGTAATTGGTATTAGACACCGTCTCTAGGTTATCTAGGGTTGGGTCTCTACAGTTGTTATCAAAGGATGATTAGTAGAAATATTGGGAACTAGATTTAGGAACACATAGATTTGATAACACGGCTATAAGGTATAATGGGAAGAACTATATATGAAAACCATAAAATTTTGTTAAGGTATAGATTATGTCAGTCTTCCTATAAATACATCCATGTCTGGATACTACAAGTGGGCATGGTTTGGGAATAGATGTACCTAGGAGTAAAAACTCTAACAAGGTTTTCTGGGCATGACTTGGGGTAAACTGGTACACAACAACATGCCTTACTACACACCTCTTTTGACTCTCTTGGACCTTTTCCTTACAAACCATTATGATGGATTTGGACACATAATAAGTAACCTACAATAAACCTATGGATTTTTATACTGAAGATGAGGTTCCATGATTTAGAAATCCAACTGATGATATTATAGATAAACCCTAAACCAAGGAAGGACCTATGTGGAAATAAAATGGATGATGTATTAATGAATTGTGGTTGTATTGAAAACCATAGTTAAAATACTATTTACAGATTAACCTAATTTCAAGGATGTCTATCATATTTATATTTTGAATTTATATTAATAAGGTTTTATAATAGGACTACCTATAAGCTAGGGGACAACCAATCAAATACGGAAGGGCCACATGACATGAACCCTTGACTGAAGGACGATAAGGGTTTCATGCCAACCACTGACCTATATAATGTCTTTATTAGTTTTTGGGGTTTTTACTTCAACAATATAACGAATAAATATTAATGACGCACTAGTATTAACACTTTTTACGATTAGAAAATAATATATTAACCATATTTATTTTTTGATATAGTTAATGTGAAATAGTAAGACTTTTCACTCTTTTATTGTCCTTAAGAACCATTAAATGTTCCTTTTTGTGCTTCAGTCATACAATGTCATTATTCATAAATAATATTTTTGGGAGTAAAAGGGAGAATTAAAATTTGATCAAAGAACATCAAAAATTTAGGATAATTCATATGATAAGAAACTTATCATGTAAGAATATTTTGTTATATTCATTGTTGGTAAAAAGATTATCCAACATCGGTAAAATGATATAGAAATAATTTTTTTCCTAACACCTAAATTGATGTTGAACCGATGTCCTTCTAAATCATAAAATATTTATTTCCTTGAGTCCCTAAACATTCCATTGATCAGTCACTTGTTTGTGATTGATGAACTCATTAAATACCTATAAATATTTAGGTTGTTTCCATCATTCACATATCTCTACTTGTCACAGATTTTCTTCTACATAGAAACCTAGTTACATGATATTTCATGTGACCTTTTTACTTTCAATTCTCCATTTATAGAAGATTAATTCTGAACTATTCTTCTAAAGTTAGATTTTAAACATATAAAGTATCAAAAATTATATCACCATTATGGATTTTATATTGCGAGGATTCAATTTAAATAAGGTGGGGGAGAATGTGGAACCCTGAAAAACTAATGTAAGAACAACGTGTTCGATAGCATGTATAACACACAATAGAAATCGTGAAAGATAATATAATATACATATAGTTTATAATATATTTTCAATTTAAAATATATTCTATATATTTCATTGCATGAATCACCGAGTGAGGATGAAATTTACCCGACATTGTGTTAGTGTACATCATATAAAAAATGACATACCTCTATAGTTTGTGTTACACGCAAAATCGATCTTCTCCAATGGGTAGTACTATACGCAATACCAACTAATACATAGAAACAATATATAATTAAAACATTATTATTTAATAAAATAATATATAAAAAATATTTTATAAAAAATATTAACTAACATATGAAAATATTTGGTTTAGAAAACAAAATCATTGGTTGAAAATTAATTATAAATGAATATAATAACATATTGAATAATAAGAGGATACTTTTATATAGAACTATTTTTATGCTCACAAAGAATTTTACCCTAATAGATTAAATTAATAACAATTAGTTAGAAAGATTATGGTAATAAATATGTTACATATTAAATCATTTAAATTTGATATTCATCCAATATTTTTGAGAAACATAAGATACATACAAACCTGATGTTTTTCACTCAAATGATATATTTTTATAAATGAATGGTTAATGCATATTAATGTATAAAAAATTTTAAATACTAATTATAAAACATTAATGAATTGAAATATATAAAATAACAATCATTTTTGAATTCATAATGTCAAACTTTTCACGGAATTATTTTTTGGTGTTTCTCTGAGAAATGTTATTTTTTTAATGAATACTGAAAAATACTATGTTTTAATTAAAAATACATTTTCATTTAAATAATTTTTAACATTATATTATATTATTAATTTTTTATAAATTCAAATTGGATCAATTATATAAATAAATATAATATAGTTCTTTAGAATAAATATAAATTTTAAATTCAATATAACAATATTACAATCTTTTGATCATTTTTCTAGTAAAACTAATTAATATATCTGTCTGTGAGATTATGATTAATCTTAATTTTTACTCTTATGTAATTTTAATTTTTAAAATCAAACATACATCATATTAATAAAGATAATATTTGGGTTCTAATAAGATCAACTTCTTTTTTAACAAAAAATTATTAGTGAAAGTGATTAAAATTAATTATAGTGATTAAGGTGTAATTATTCATAAAATAGACTAAAACCCTATGTTTAAGGGCCCAAATTAACTAGCCACATATCCAACACTCATTGTATGGAAATATTTCGGTAATTAACCTTTCATTCAATCGTTTGGTGTTTCTTATGAATTTTATTAGGAATGAAGATGTTCACACCTAACTTCTTTTTAAGAATACCAAGTGAGTCATTTTCCTTCCCAATAAAAGGCCACCACCTCTAACCATTCTTCACACCTATAAAACCACTTAGATCATACAAGACCTGAAAAATAGTCTCCCATTATTCCACTACTAAAACTAGAAGCATACTTTTGGGCAGAAACCCTTCCAAATAATCCTTTTTGTTCAAACCAAAAGAAGTTACCCGGTTAAAAGGTAATGCCTTTTCTCAATCTCTCTAGTTTCATTTCCATTTTCCAACCCCTAAAATATTTTTATTCTATTATTATATAAATACACTACAATCCTAAATATAATAAGATATTGTTATTATATTATTTTAACTTACATATACACACACTACCATCAAATGAGTAATGAACATAATGTTTCTATGGAGAGTGAACTAATGCCTCATGAAATGATGGTTAATCAATTCCCCATTACTGCCTCTTATAGTGCCCATTATGATAGAAACTATATTTATCTATGATATATATGTTATTTATAATGTTTTATAATTCTATAATTATTGTTTACCATATACATTTATTCTTTCCAAGTTATGAAAATATGATAATCTCATTTGAGGAAGTGTGGACTACCGCCCCCTTAAAGAGACATAATTCATTCACGCAACAAATGGAATGTGTAAATGAATGGACATAATAAAAAATAAATGACACACAATAAAATCAATAGTATATTCATGAAATAATTATATTTCTGTAAATATAATATCTATATTTATATCATCTCTTTTATTACCCATTCACACACCTTAAAAGAGATAATGTCGTTCGTAGACATGTGGACTATCGCCGCCTCGAAATGATGTGATTCCTTTTACATCACATATTTATATATATAAGTATATATGATTAAATAATATGATATTTATTATATAATTATAATTTTGTAAATATTTGATATAATTAATTTCTTTCAACAATTATTATTAAAAAATTGAAATGTTACTCATGCATACGTACGACCTATTGTCTCCATGATTGTAACTTATTCTCATTTTCATAACCATATTTAATGATTGATTTTAAAAGTATAATTGATGTAAAAATATTATAATTATGTTATGGTTATAATTTTATAGATGTTATATAATGTCCAATATGCTCATATTTTAACAATAATATTTTTTACACATAAACCAAATTTGGCGAAAAACACCCAAAGTAAGCATAGTTGTTGAGTATTTGTACACAACGAGTTAATAAATGAAATAAAAGTAATTATAAAAATTAAATATGTTTTCAGGAAATTAATAAATAAATATAATTTTACTATATATTAATTTATGGGATGTTTACCCGAAAGGAATCACAATGTTAGGGATTAATTTCACATTTTCCTTCTGTGAGGCATACTTAATTATTGTACACCTAATATCTTCGGTATGGTGTACATAGTACCACATTGACTTATAATATAATCAACTATATTATCTTCATGGTATTTATATTTTTTATTTAATTATAAATTCCTTTGATTTTTCCATTTCATTTGTTACCACATTGGTAAGATATTTTCATCTCAATTTTTAAATCTATGAGACTAATTTAATATTCTATACTTACTTATTTTGTGTGCCATACCTACATCTCATTTTAGTATATTATATCATTAATCCTCTAATTATCATGATATTATAATGTTCACTTAATATCATTCTATTTTGGTTATTATTATTTAAATTTTTCAATGTGGTATGGGACAGTTTGGAATGTTTTAATATTTTTATCCAAAACATTCCTTAATCTCACTTCGTTTTTTGAATGTTATCTTCCCTTGAAAAAATAACTTTGTTATAATTATTTTTATTGGAAATTTAATTTAATATTAATATTCTCATTCAATATATATTATTATTTCCTAAAAGATATACCATTTTTCAATCAGTGGTTTCTTGGAAAATTATTGGATTATTTGAGAAAATATTGTAAAATCTACATTTCTCATTCAATATTATTATTTGCTATGTAATATTAGTTATTTTGATTATTAAATAGGGGGAATGCTTTAGACTATAAATGATGTGTATAAAATGAACTTTATATATCTCCTCTAACCATTGGTAGGTTCTCATGGGATGAATTATTGCACAAATTGGTTTCTACCAATAGTTTTAAACCGTCTTGTGAAATGTCTCGACAGAAATTGATTTTTACGTGCAAGAGAAATGACATCCATAAAGAAATAAATTTCCCTCATACTAGATTCATTTATTATGCATAAATTATATTTTTTATGGAATCCCACCTTTTTATAACATAACTTTTTATTACATCTTACAAATATAGGATCTTAAAATTCTAGTGTCTTGGAAATCAGGACCAATAAAACATGAAAACATAAAACAATATTTTAAATCCCCTTAAAAAGATTCTTTAAAAGTTAATAATATGTACAATTATTGTGTCCCACAACCAAGAGACATACATCCAAGGAAAGGGTTAGCAGAAGGCGCAATAAAAAACAAGTGAACCAGTTTACATGTGAACTTGAGCGATATCAATTAAAAAATGGGGGATATAATAAAGGAATTATAAATAGGAATATAATAGAAACAATATCCTGAAACATAACTTTAAAATTTTGTTACAACATTTAATTTATACATTCATGAACATATCACCAAGGTTCATCCCCAAGGTGTCATAAAAATTAACGAGGTTATTCATCAAGGTATCGTGAAACTTGTCATCTCTAGAGATTAAATTTTTTACCCAATAAATTGGATATTTATCAAGGTGCACCCTTAAAATGTATTTATTTTCACATGATCCACATATATCATAATCAAACATTACATAAATAACCAATATAGAATAAATGAAATGTGTTTCATTTCAAAATCGTGACTTTTTAAAAGTGCGTAAAAATAAGATCATTATGTCATTTATAAACCATGGAAAGGGATTGAGGGTTATATGTATGTAAATTCAAGTATAAAATATATCCAATTTATGACTTAACGATTACCTCTGTAAATTAAAATATATTTGGGTGTTCACATAAATAAGTCAAAATAATTTCTTGAGAAAAGAGAGATATTTTGAGATGAAATTTCAGCATAATAACGACTATATAACATGGGTCTAGAAAATATTAAAAATAGAGGATAAAAGGGTAACCCACTCATAAATAACTCCTGACACAGTATATGGAAAGAATAAAATTTAAATAATATCATGATATAGATGTTTTAATGACATGCCACCTAAAATGGAAACATGAATGAAAAGAGATGATGTGATTTCATTTACCAAAATTTGGCTTTCTAACGGTGTCTCTTAAAAAATTAGAAAACAAGTTTATGGGAGTGGAAAGGGTCTCTAATAAATTTAAAATTAAATGGAAATTACTATAGATATATATGAAAAACCCCCCACAGAAAAAATGGAATCAATAAGACATAACATAAAGGAAGTCTTCACATAAAAGATAATGGTGAAAGGTTCCCTTACCTTGAAGAGTGACTTCGAATGCTCAAAGTTTGGGACCATGGGGGCATGAGGGAACCTTGGGAGAACTCCTTGGGAGTTAAAACGACTATAAATTTGTTGAGGATGAATTTGGAATAAAATTAATGATGAAATGGGTTGGTATTTATAGAAAAAGTGATGGAATATTTAATTAATTTCCAAGGGACACCTCATCATTGGTATTTTCAAAACCATGGGTTTGTCCATGGTATTTTCCCATGGTATTATCTACTTGGGACGCATCATAAAATATCATAAAATTCACAACTTCATAAGAATTATTACATCATTATTACATCATTAATGGTTTCATTAATCACACTGAAACCCAAAACTGTATTTTTATTATTCACAGAATGACAAATCATTTTATAAATATCTCATAAATTAACCCTAAACTAATATAGATTCTATGAATTCAAAAATGATCTCCATTTTATGAAAATAATTTTCTAAAATAAATTATTACTATTTAAATAAAATCATATTTTATATAAAAAACGACTTTAAATCTAATACTCATTTTATAACCCCTTGTGAAAGTAATCAAGGTTCCATATAATTATCTTATAACCATAAGATAATAAAGTAATAATTTAATATTTTATTTTATGAAAATACATTTCCATTTTAAATAATTAAATTAATCATGAAATTGTAATTAAAAAATTTATGACATACAAAAATACCCATACTTATTTTATTACCATTTTTTCACTTTCATGATGTCTAAGTTATATTTATACAATCATGGTTGATGTTTCTTTTTTTTGATGATGTAATATTCATTACTACTCATAAATATTAATAAGGGTAATATTATTATTCATACTTTACTATTCTCTATAAATTATGTTTATCTTATTAGAATCTAAATTTATTATTGGTCACAACTGTAGAATACCATTTATGAAAATCATTTCTAATTTTTAATTATTTAATGTTTACTAAAACTTATTAAAATACGCTTTCTTCCAAAATTCATCATTTATATTCATCTTATATTTATCAGGACATTTGAAAATCACTAATTTTACAATAATAATAAGTAACAATTTTATTTATACAAAAGGATTACACAATGAAACAATGGTCTCGTTACATAGCCCCTTATAAAACCTACATAAGACATAAGTTTAAGGTGTTCTATGATGATAGAATCTTGGGAAAGCTCATCAAAAATTGCTTGGGTGGTGATGTATATCATCTTGAACTTATCCTGTAGGTGATATTATTCAAGCTTTACATATTTGAGTTCGGATTGGGCTTGGTCTAGGGTGAAGCCCTGTGATGCTACCACTTTCCCAAGCTCTGACATATGGGCTTCGTACGGCCCGATTCTATTGGATGAGGCTAATGACTCTTCTTTATGTAATAATGTACCAGGATAACTTATATTTATAAACAATAATCGTAATGTTAAGATTTTAGTTTCCAATGGTCATATTGACATACGGTCATGTAACAATCGAAACCCCATATGATCTTTTTAATTATAAACACATTATTAATTAAAGGATATAGTTTTGTTGAGTATAAAATAAAATAACACACAAATTTAGAAAAAAATATTATTCAAAAGTTTGGGTTGTTACATTTTGCATCGACATATCTATGGCTACATTTCCTTTTAGTTCATTTATTAATAACAGGTGTTTTTGTATCAAACCATTCCATATTTATATTGCTTTATCTAGTTATTTTAATGGAATATGTTTGTTGTTATTACCTTTCCTTATTTCATCTGTATTTTTATTTGGTTTATTGATTACATGGCTTGTGTGTTCAGTTATTTACCTTTCCATACTATTCACATTGATTCATTATTGTTTCCACTATATTTTTTCCTTAATAATCATTTGATCTCGCCCTTATTATGTTTATTTTCCCGTGAATCCAAGATAAATACTATAAAAGAAATATAAGAATATACTTGATAGGTTGGATTTATCCTCGGGTTGATTATTTGATTAGAAGAAAAAAATATGTTGTAATTATTGTATCCATTTTTAATGAAATACTCATTTATGTATCTATTTTTACCAAGAATACTAATATAATTGGTCCTTTGAGGCTTGATTCCTTGTAATCATGATAATGTAATTTGGAGAAGACAACAGTTCTAGGCTATTTGGGGATGGGTTACTAAAATCAGTGGAAATAATAAATATACCAATATATTCGATAAAAAATAGAGAAAATTATACAAATACAACTCCTAAGCAGCAAGAAACCCTCCAATGTTCTTTTATAACAAATAAAAAGGATTGGTAAAATAGTAAACATGTGCTCTATGTGATATGTGAGAAATTCCCCACTATTAAATCACTAGTTATCCATACCCAATTGATATAAACTCTACCACCTCACTATGGTGACTTTCCTTTTCCTACATCAAATACTTTACTTATATGATAAATTTTTAATATAATGTTTAGTGTTTGAGCTTAACAGGATAATTATTATCCCAACTAGGTGTTTAACATAATTTCTATATAACACAGTCCCACTATTCTAAATTTTATGAAAAACATAGCATGATAATCATTTGAATTTTTTTATCAAAATCATTATAAGAAGTTACCGTTTTTCAAATCTCTAATACATGAAAGGTAAATCATTTTTAAAGAATTATTATTAAAAAAATCAATTATAAAATCATGTAAATAAAATAAAAACAAAATCTACAAATAAAAAATCATATAAATAAAATAAAAACAAAATCTACAAATAAGAACAATGGTATGTTCTTTGAGGATAATAAAGGATGAGCTATCCAATTATCTCATACTGAGATAATAAATAACAGATAGTTTGCAATGGAGTCCTTATGACATAGGGAATATTGAACATAGGATCACACCCTGATTAAACCATATAAAATTTCAAGTTCATGTCCTTAGGACACAAATCCTAAAGAATAAAATAACACCCCATGAGTGTACTTCCTATGTAAACAATAAAAAGGCCTAATAACAAACCTTCCACCCATGCACCCAAGGCACCCATGTACTTCATTTATCAAATCACTTCAATATTTATTATCACATTTCATAATATTTTTCAATACAATAACCTATACATCAAAAACATTTTTGGAAATACATTCCCAAAATCAATTTCACATTGCTTTGAGAATTCCATTATTTTACAAAAAAATGTGGAGAACCTATATTTTTAAAAAAATCACATACATGAAAAAATTAATCATTCATATTAGATCAATTATAAAACAATTTAAAAACCAATATAAATTATGGTTCATCCAAAATAATATATAGATGAATCCATCTACCTTATAATTAGGTAATAAACCACCCATAATAGGATAAATATACTATAAGGGACACATAAATAATGACCCCTAATTCCCTTAAGAGACCCACTTGTCAAGCCACAACAAGTACATGGACCTACCTAAAAATATGACCACACAATAGTTCTTGAAGGGATTAAAAATCATAATAACAAGATAAAAAACATATAAATTCACCATGACTCCATTTCCAAAACATAAGAGATGAAACCAATGATATGAAAAAAATTGTACTTACTGATAGATAAGAAACAAAACAATGTGGATATTTTTTTATCAAAATGAGGATCTTGGAAGAGAAAAAACCATAAATAATTGGCTGGGAGAGATGAATGGTTTTTTACATGGATGAGGAAACTACAAAACATGAGTCATATGCATGTATCGTGATGAAACACACTATGAATAAATAATTCATGTCATGAGTCACAAATTCCCGACACGAATTCAGTAGGTTTCATGTACTAAAAAATTCATCACCAAGATATTTAAAATTAGTCAAATTATTCCTGATATGAATGGTATTACATTCGTGATTCAATTTCATGTCTTTTACCCATTATAAGGTTTCTTCCCAACATTAGAATATTGTCCTGAATTAATTTTATGGCATCAACTGGTTTGAAAACCAATATCCATCACACGCCCAGAAAAAAAATACCAAATAATTTATATATTACTCCAAACCAAATAAATACATTCATAAACATTAAAATATGTAATATAATTAACAAAGAGGCAATAATATCCCCACAATAGAACTACTAATCCCCATAAAATCGTGTGGGTGAAGCGTGCTCTTTGTAAAAGTGAGGCCACCACTCCCTCACTAACTACTCATGCCCTAAAGTCTCAAGAGAATCTTATTCATGCCTCTATAACACATTGAAAATAATATAGACTTACTATAAAATATTTTCATATAAAAAATTACCACCATGTGTTTCCATATAAAAACCTACCTTTAACTCAATATCCTCCCAACTAAGAACATTGTTATGATCTAGATGTACTTTCTAAGGTGGGATATGAAGAAAATATCTCATATAACAATATATTGAAATGGAAATTCCTAATGATAAGAAATATTCCCAGGCTCCTTATTGACCTCAAATGTTCCAACATAAATTTGGTCTACATATTCCTATTTTCCATGATGATAATGACCTAATTGAGGAGAAACATTCAAGAAAACCTAGTCACTAATGGGAAACCCCAAATGAAAATGTCAATGATCAACAAACAATAGTTGAAAACTATGAGATACAACCAATCATTGATCTATATCCTGATTCCTCACCAAATCCTTCAAAATGAGATTTGTCCTAAAAGAGAGGCATCACCTACCTCTGCCAAAATAATTAGTGACCTTCTCAAGGGACCATACCAACCCTCAAAGAGAATTTTTCTAATCAATGAATAGTTATTTTTATTATATGAAAACATGACTAATCCAATATGGGTATCCCATTATCCAAAATAATACATAAGAACAAATAATATCCTCTATAATTTGAATAGAGTGATTTGTTTTAACTTCCATCTATGGATGGTATGCTATTTTCAAACTAACCTGAGTCCCCATCACATCTTGGATACTCTTCCAGTGCATGAATGTAAACATGGGATCCATTACTAAAAAATGTAAGAGTGAACCCCATATAACCTTAGGATCTTATAAAAATATAGCTAACATGGATCATTCAATTTTGTGGTGACCCTTATTAGAAACAAATGGGTTCATTTCATCAAAAAAAAATCAATAACCATCCAAATAGAATTATTTCCTCAAGGTGTTCATGTAAATACAAAACATTTTCATCAAAAAATCATTCCATTTCCTTACGATCACCAAATGGTATAGAAGAAAAAAATAAGTTTTAAGTTTTGTTCCCTTATCTACCAATATGTTAAACAATGATACATATAAATTGAAATTTCATGCTTAATACCCAACCATCAAAAAATTGTCTCATGTCATAATACATAGTTCCATAGTGAACATACCATGAAGAACTATAAAAAACATGAATCAATTAATTCCTCAAAGATGATGGGATGATAAAACTGTCCCCAAAAAAATAATAACATTAGTATAGATACCATATTGAAATGGTCCCCAAACCATAAAATTATTCACTTGTTCCTCTAAACTCATCATCATATTACTGGATCTACAAAATAGACTCATGGAAAGATGATGATAACTGAACACTGGTTAGAGCCATACCTGAATCATAGTTTTATTTTTCTATATGTAACTGAGTGGCAATCCCCATCACGATCCACTACCCTTTGATTCCAAAATATCCTTTAGAGTAATGATCATTCAGAGAGAATCAATAATGAAATTACCCTTCATCAGGGTGTATGTTATGTCAAAATAAAATTTATAAATATTTTCCACCCACCACCTCTATCCAATATTTAATACCTATTAAAAAAATTAGATAAAACTCTTATGATCTGAGAAGACCATGAACCTCCCCAAAAATATATAGTGCCTCCCATATTTAAGTGCATGAATAACCTTGGAAAGAAACCCAAACATGTGTGGGATAATTTTATCATGTGAATCATGTGGAAGAAAACTAGAGGGAAACATTTGATCATCCTATATAAGCATAAAACAAAGACTAGTAGTAAAAGCAGATTGTATACCACATACCCTATATTGGGTTTAATAAAGATCAAAATATGGGTTGATGGTAGAATCTATTTAAATTCATCAAATGAATTCTAACATTTAGCACCCCAATTTAATCACACCCAATTCTAGGAATGAGTAGTTAAGGTCAAAGTTAACTAAGGAAAAAAAATAAGAACCATTCATAATATCCATCCATTCTAGGGAATCTATGAATCTTGAAAATTTTCCATGGTTCTTACCAAGATATGATATCCTTCACTGGCCTTGGATCTACTAAAATTCCATATTCAAAAGTTACATTCCCTAAGAAATTTATATCCAGGATCTTTAAATTAAATTTTATATGCTTCCCACAAAGTTAGTGACTCCTTAGGATCATCAAAACTTGATTCATATGGATCTCTAATAAACAAGGATATCATCCAAGAACTCTTGGACAAAAGTTTTTAAATAAATATGGAATATCCATATCATTAATGCCATAAAAATTGTTGGAGGATTAGTCAGGTCAAAATAAATACAAAGATATTCATAATGTCCTTAATTACCATTGAATGTCATTTTTATAATATCCAAGTCTGAAACATTTATATAATGATAACCCAACTAAAGATCAATTTCTAAAAACCACATCTCTCCATTATACAGATCAAATAGGTCATTCACATGGGTTAAAGGGTTTTTATTATTAATCATCACCCGATTCAAAGTTCAATAGTCTATGAACAAATGAAGTGAACTATCATCCTTCTAATCAATGAAAATGTGGTATTCTCACAGTGAAACTCTATAGAAATCAAAACCTTCCTCCACTAGGTCATCCAATTGGATCTTGTTCTATTCATCTCATCTGGTACCATGTGATAAGAGGGTTTTGTGACTTTCTATGTACCCAAATATTTATCAATCATAAACTCTACAAACATTTCTTGAGTAAGAAAAGATATTAATTTGGGGAGACATTGAGGATGTATTAAACAACCGTTAAATGGTTTCTAAATGTAGTAACATAATTATTCTTAACTAAAATGGTAAAAAATAAACACTTGATCTCTGGTAAATAAGGTCATGCATGATCATAAGATAGTTCACACTCCCCTTAGCATACATAAAGTCTCTCATCAAAATAAAAGATTGAAACTCACTGATGATAAATATCAATCTCAATATGATAATAAACGTTCTAATTCATCCTAATAATGATGTAGAACAGATATAGATCAAGAACAAAGAAATCCCAAACTATCTTTGTGTTAACTATCGATAGAGAACAAGAATCTCATTAAATCCTCTTCTATTTTATCTTTCAGATAGGCTTCTCTATCTCCCTAACAAATAACATGAGCTCCATTTGATATTTTAATACATGAAAAAATTGAAGGATATAAATGGGTATGAGGAACCAGTATCAAATAAACTAGTTTATATAGAATATATAATAACTATTATACCTCTCATTGCTTTATTTCCATATCAAAGTCCATCAAAAAACCATCCACTACATGTAGGTGATTAATTCTTGATGCTTGTGGATGTAGCCTTGTGTACATTGAATCATCAAAATACACAATAGTGGCATTTGTAACTAATGTTTCCTTAGAAAAAAATGGGAGATAAACATATCCTTGAAGAAACTCAGATGATGGACTCGGTGGATACAAGGACTAAAAGGATTCATGCGTTCATGATAAGTATGTCATGTGTTTCCTACCATTCCACACTGATTGTAATACGGGGGTATACTACTGGCTACCATTGATAGTTCAGACAAGTCCTACTACTATGAGCCACATCTTACACCCTTATAATTATCTTTCCACTTCCTCTTATTCCAATTATATATACTAAAAAAACCACTATGTAGAAAAGGAGGTGCATGGAAGAAAATATTCCACACCATATCAATCTATTCCATCATAACCCTATCTACTATCTATATATATGTCAAAATATTAAATATAAATACTTATGATTAGATATCTAGTCATAAATCTTTGACTTAATTCTGAACATTTAGTTAGTCATTTATCACTACCTCCAGATAAAAATGAGCCAAATCCTCATACAAATTGTTATACTTCGACACTTATCACTTTACCTTGTTTTAAGGGAGAAATTATAAAGGATTTTCCATCATTAGAAACATTATTAATAAATTCTAAAACAAGAGGGATTATAAATACTTCCAATCCAATCCTATATACTGATTTTATTGTATCATGGATTCCATCTACTACTTGTTGGGAGCATCATTTCTAAACATCCTGCACTTCACCTTGATATCATTTGGTGTCTCTAAGAATTCATCGAACAGATTGATCTTCTTCATCCAATATTCTTCCTCCTGGAGTTGATTCATAACTTTAATGGATGTGGTATTTTCTCTAAAGAATAATCAAGATTGATGTTTTTCTCCCCTACCTATTGTTTGTTCCTTAACAATTGGTTTCTATACTCATGGTAAATTCTGATCCATAATAAAAACTAAATTTATGATAGACTCTAAAATATTGTGATCTGATGGAGGATACCCATGTGGACCACCTCTCATTGCACCCTCCTATTGAACCCATGGTAAAATAATCAAAGGTGTGTTACTGCATACCATAACAAAAGAAAACAATCAAAGAACAACAGAATTTCAACATAAATTAGAAAAAACCAAAATAAATAACATAGATTAAGGATAAAAACTATTATATGAGACACACATAACAATAAACCATGGTAACTTGAGGCTCATCATGATAATAGTTGGGTTGGAACTCACACAATCCTTATCCTCAAGTTCTAATAGTTTTTCTTCATAATTTCTATACATCCCAAGATAAGTAATCATGAGAATATACCACCTATAATACTAATTTGTAACTAATTGACTTGTGATACTTTTAAAAAATCTCACCTGAAATGATTTACTAAAAGAAAAAAAGTCCATTCCCCACCCCATGTTGTAGACTAGCACTTATGAATTTTTTAGTAACTAGAGATTATGATATTGAGAAACCATAAACAAGATACAAGGAATATATATGTACACATAGTAAATGAGATGTTAAAATAATAACTAGATCAATATGTTCCAATAACAAAGAGACAAAGCGGTAGTGATACTACTCATATGTAGCACAAAAAACTCCAAGTTTCAAAATCCAATAAAAAAGTAAACTGAAATAGGAAATATATTATATTTGATTCATGGTAAATGTCCCACTATTACACCACCAGACACATGTACCCATCGAACATAAACCTCATCACCTCATATGGTTATCTTTCCTTTTCATGTATCAATAAAAAATACAAGGCCTATAAAATCCCAAGAGAACCTATAGGGTGTGAGATAACCTATATATATTGGATCCAACAAAGGTATTCTATAGAAAATCTATTTAGAAAAATCCAAATATAACCAATTTTAAAAAAAAATGGGTATGATAAGCATTTGGCCACTTTTAATCAAAATCATGTGAAATTGTTCCCCTTATTCCAATGTTTTAAAATAATCAAGGTAAAAAAGATTCAATACATAGTAAAAACGTTATATATAAAAAATCATGTATATCAAAGAAAAAAATCAATGAAAAAACAATGGTATCCACTCCAATGATAACATATTTTAGGCTATAAAGGTCACTCATACCATTATAATAAATAATAACTAGTGCACCCTTGAGTCCTCAAGAAACGTGGCCTCCAGAAGAGAATAATTCCATATGCGCGAACCCTCTACAATTTTAGGATCAATATCTTAAGGAATATTCAATATCGAATAGGTAAATACCCAATAACTAAAAACTATAAGAAAAAATGATCAAGTCCCATTACTAAACCCTCCACCTAAGTCCCAAAATCTCCCATGCAATGCATTAATCAAATAATTTCAAAAGCGTATATCATATTTCATAATACAGTTCATAAAAACCATTTTTTCCATGAGTATCCTTATTCTGACCCTATTGCAAAAATAAATTTCCCAATTCTTTGATAATAACAATTTTTTAATAAAATCAGAAGAAACCCATATTTTATACAAATATCAATTACATTTTAAAAAATAAATCAATCTTGAATATTTTTTTGTGAAATAATTTATAAACCAAGAGAAATTATAGATCATGCATCATATTCAAGAGATGGACCAACCTACCCCAGAATCTAGAAGCACACCACCCACAATAGGTTCCAAAAACTAGAATGAATTTAGAAAAAAAACATATGAAGGCCCTCAAGAAACAAACATGTAGCACCATAACCAACCAAAAGACTAGAATCTGTAAGATTATCACACAATAGATCTATAAGGGAATAGAGAAACATCACCACATGGTAAAAAATCCTAAAAATTCATCCCAACATCGATAGACAATTGAGAGGGTTAAAACCAATGAGAATAAAATAAACACACTTATTGAAAGAGAGGAAACCAAACACATCATAGATTAGGTGTTGAGTGGAATGCATTTTATGATTAGAAAGCACCCATAATCTCTTGGTAGAGAACTAAGGTTCAAGAAAAGTAGGAGGAAATTTAAAAATTGGATATATAGGCATGAATCATGATAAAATTAACTTTGTATAATGAATTCATTCCATGGGTCACGAATTCATAACTAGAATCCACCGGGATATAGGTATGAGAAAAATTTCATTTCCGTGGATAATTAAACCCATTCAACACACTCATGGTGTGGAATTCATATAGTCAATTTCGTTTCTATCATAATCTGATATTATAGCATCTTCTAAGCATCAGATAAATGTTGGAAATCTGATTTTAGACATCAACAAGTTCTGTAGCCAATTCCCATCACAAGCCCTATATAAAAACACCAAATCTTTTATGAAACCCTCCAAACCCATGAAAAAAATAGTTTATCATTGTATTATATATTATAATTAACATGGATGTCAGATATTTTCACCTCAATATGTTATAAAAGAATCACCAAAATGTTTTCTCCATCTCGTCATCCTTGGTCCATGACCCTCAATACTTGATTCAAATAACCCCTAATACAACTACTCATGTTTATTCAACATTCGTGATGTCACATCACTAAGTACCATACTAATCCTCAAGTAATGTCAATGTTACCTCATTCTTATTCTATGATTTATGATTATAAACTGAATAATCCATTTTATAAGGTATTTTATACTCTATATTGACCAATAATTCATTATGGGTTTTCCCCCAATTTCATATAAACTATATATGTGATTATAGCACCCTAATGGGATAAGATTTTCTCTACACCACCACTTAATTACACAAGAATTTAAATCTCCACAAATATTCCATGTCCCTTGTTAATAATAATCACCACCGTCCAAGGACCCATCTTCAAGACTATGAAAAACATAGATCTTCTTATGAGATTTTATCCAATCAACCATACATGGTTTTTCCTCCAAAAGAATATCTGATCCTTTTTATCCCTTACAATATTTTAAGAGATTTTAGCTCAGTGTGATTTGGTAGAATACCTAATATTTGTTCCTCATTTCATCATCCTTGGATCAATATCCTTGTAATGTTATTTAGATAACCAATAATGCAAATATTTAAGTTGATTAAACATCCTCAACATTATATCATCTAGTACCATACCCATCCTTGAGTTATGTGTGTGGTATGAAATTATCAGTTTATTATTCAACACTATAAACTAAATCCACCTTTTTAGGTTGTATATATAGGAAATAGACACCTCGTTCATGATGGTTGTCCCCCTTTTCCAAAAGAATTGTCTATGTGGTGATTCAACCCTCATTAGATATCCTTTTCTCCAAACCCCACTTCAATTATCAAGTGTTTGAATCTACAAAATATCCCACGACCCTTAGTAAAAAGCATGAAAAGTATTATGGGGACCTTCTTCTTTACTATGGATCAGTTGGATCTATATATAATCCTCTATCCGATCAACTATAGGCATATTTTCCATGAAAATATTCCTCTAATCCCTATGATTCCAAAAACCATTATAGGTAGAGATCTTCACCTTCTAATGATATACAATAATCCCTTACATATATGTCTCATCTCAACATTGATGGTTTAAACTCCATGGGAATAATTTACATAGTCAATTGTCTGAATATCTTAGTGGACTTGACAGCCTCAAAATTACACACCCATATTACTTACTATAAATTTAATCATTTATTTCAAGAAGATCATTTAAATAAAAGTAGGAAAACATCATATTTCAGGCTACTGAAAAGAATCAAACCCCATACGAGATATTCAGGAAATTCAAAAAAATTATTAAATAGTTGGATTAATTAACCCCATGTAAACACCATTTGATAGATGTTACCTTTATGTTGGGATTTTCCTAGATGAGGTCTTTTAAGTGATATTCTATCTTTTCAAGGGTCTGTACATATTCCTCCAGGATTAATTTCACATTATTAATTCCATAAATCAAAATCAGCTTTTTTATCAATCCAAGAGGTATATTCTTTATTTATATCTATTCATCGGCATCTTTCTAACATTAACTATTCATCCATCTTTGATAACCTTTTTAGGAAATAATCATCAAGCATCGTTTCATTATAATGTAGGAGAATCTCTTAGGTTTTATCTATGTATGATTGCTTCTTATCTACACTTTTCATAATTTTATCAGTTGATTATAGCTTTTGGTCTACGATGATTACACTATCAACCTATGTTTCAATAGCCTCATCCCTTAGATTAGTTGTTTGATCCTATTTCAATCCAATACCATGAGACTTACATGCTTTATTATATGATCCTATAACTAGTGGACTATGTAGATTTGAGAAGTTAATCCATCTATGTACCCTACACACACGCTGGGTGAATCCATCAAAATCCACATGGGTACTCTTGAATTTATATGAAGGGGAACTAATATACTCTTCTGTTAGTTCTAATTCCTTACTCTCATTGGATTGAGTTTCGGTGTTAAATTCTATATCAACTTCTGTATTATCCATCCTTCCTCCTAGAGGGTTTCTCATTTCATGACTTGTATACACTACATCAGTCATGTTCACTCCACTATATAGAGAGAGTTCAGATGACCATTCAAACCTAAACTATGTCAATGTTTCCTCCAACAATGAAACTAAGATGTGAAGTTGAATCACTGTTATAGTAAAAAAAGTCGTAATAAATTTTTTAGTATTGGAACTCTTAGTAATCTAACCCTCTTCCATCACATATCATTTTACATTAATAGCCTTAGAGATCTACGAGACCACCATATTCATCATATTCAATCCTAGCGGAGCTATTCCCCTTTGATAAAATCTCTATGTTGAATTCCCATAGTGGAGTAATGAGAATAAATAGTGATTATATGACTCATAAATGATATGATATTTTTATAAATATTATACCAAAATCTCAATACATATAACATCCAATGGGGTGTAGATGTTTCAACCTCCATTCAAATACTTGGTTCAATGGGGTGGAAAACCACTTGGGTCTTGAGATCTACAACAATGAAGTGACAAACAAGATTACACAACATCTAAATGATTTAGGGATTTTGTAAAGAGAGTGTAAAACATGGGTGATGAACCTAAATCACTATATTATCTGGGTTTCGATTAATATAAAGATTAAAATACTAATAAAGGAGGATCATATTGAAATAATTAATAGAGCTTAAGCCACTAGACCATGCAGGAGAAATATTTTATTTGGATAAATAAAAATGGAATCTTCATTTCTGTTAGTTGAAAAAGAGAATGACCACATGATACCAAACACCCCACTTTTAATTGATCAATATTTGAAAAAAATCCACTGAATTCATATGTCATGTAATGTGAGATTCTAGGGTAATAATTTACAGGGAAGATGCTTCTCAAAATTGTGACTAGGATACCAGAGGTGATGGTATTCCATTAGAAAATCCTAGAAACATTGGGTATAACACATTTCCCCAAAAATGGTGGAGAAACCTCAAGTTGGTAAAGGAAACAAATAGATGATAATGTATATAGAGAGAATAAAAATTAAAAACATTACCTCACATCCCCTCAGAAGGAGGAGGGGGAAAAGGAATGGCCAATGCCTACCGAACCCTAAAGTCACCTATGATAGAGCATGTAAGTTTCTAATCACCCATATTATATACATGTTCTTGAAATAAATTATAAATAGTTCGTTAACTCCTTCTCAGATAATTATCCACCATGAACTAACTCACATATTATGCATTTGAATCACCATTAAATCACCAATATTCCTAGTATAGAGTGTTTTCCACTTCAAGGTGCCCCTCTTCCTTCCTAGGCATGTAAACCCATATTGGTCACACACAAAAGGGCCCCTAGACCATTAACTTGAGGCATATTTTTCTCCCAAAAGTTCCTCTGATCCAAGTGACACATGATGACATTACAGTAGAACTATTCACCCTAGAGTGACTGTGAGTATCCATGTCATGTTTACCTCATCACCCTTAATAAAACTGTTTAATAAATGATTCCCTGATCCCATGTGTCTTTTATTCATGAGACAACATTTTCCCCATCGTATAAGGTAAAATATGTATATACTAAATTATAACAAAAATAGTCCAAAGATATATATTCTTCAATCCCTAATATATAGAAACATAGAGTTTTTTTATAAAAAAATAATCCTTTTCATTATTGGTTAAAAAATGTTTTACCTAAAACATTTATAACTCATTGGTATATCTTTCATGACCTTAATATTCAAGAGGAAATATACATAGTACTTGTCTAGAAAAAATGATAAAGGGAGGTATGGATAAAATTGGAATATCCTATTTTTATACATAAACCATGTGTGATCTAGGAAATATTGAGAATTTTAAAAAATAAATGTCCCAATACATGTCAGGTTAAAAACACATAAGGTGTAACTTTAGAAAAATTGATTTTACAATCACTAAGAGTTTTCCATAATGGATTATTAAGGAGACATGCATTTTTATTTCATATACCATTCATTCCATGGTATGACATTTAAAAATAAAAATTATACCTTTTGATTTAGTGTCTTGTAAATAGAAATATGATACATAAAATACATAAAAAATTAATATAAAAAAATTTGAATAATTATTTTTAGGTTTATCATATGTTACTATTATTTCATGTCATATCGTGGGGCATACATCGAAAAAATGGTGATAAAAATACCAAGAAAAGGAATAATCAAATGAGATACAAAGAATGTGACAAAAAGGCATATAAATAAGGAATCATCATATGAAAATGAGGCATATCATAAAATAAATAACATGAATCATAAGATGGAAATTTGGATAAAATATAAAAAATATACATTCTTAATCATGACATCATGGTTTATCACTAGGGTGTCATAAATTATAATTACCACCTTTTTTCACCTTGGTATTATAAAACATATTTTCTCTTGTGATTAATTATTTTCACAATTAATTTGAGCTCTATTAGGGTACACCCATCATATTTATTAATTTATATGAGGCGCATTGATCATAATATGTCATTTCAAAAATAACAAAAGGAAAATAATGAATGGGTTTCAGATGAAATCATTATGTGCATAAGTGTATATGTAACGCCCCGACCCCAGTTACCCAGAGTCGGTGCATTATTGCATAACATTGGCATGATCATAAAGATCAAGTCTCAAAATTCCGATTAGTTAAGTAGCCTTAGAAACACTAGATACATTCATAAATGTTACATTACATCATAAAGTGAAAAATCACAATAACAGTCTCCATAGTCCAAACTTCTATCCCCTTCAGACTATCCCTGTAGGTCAGTCATAAAATATTTCTTCACATCCTGGGAAAAATAAAACATTGAAAGGAGTGCGCTCAGATGCTCAGTAAGGATAACAATATAGAGGAAGCTTTAATAAATAAACATAAACATTTAAGACAATGTATGACTAAAACAAAAGCCTTTTAAACTTGAACTTCAACATAATATGGCAAAAGTAAAAAGAGATAATGCCATTTACTTATTCACATTTATATTCTACTGGTCGAATAATCACATGAAATATCAATAACAACTTTCATAATGATGGAATGCATAATTCCAGACTATCATAACCACGTAGCCAAGGCCTCGTGCCAAGACCACAAATAAGATTTTTTCAAGGCCTCATGCCAAGACACTAGTTTGTCTCATGAGACCTACCGATGCATCTGGGAGCTATATTGGGCTCCACCCATCACTTATTAAGTCCAATGCATTCCTCATATGAGCAGGTTTAAATATATCATAAACCATAACATAATTGAATCACATAAAACATGCATAAAGGAAACATAAGATTTCCACACTTCAATCACAAGATATCAATACAACACATTGATATAATAAAAACTTTATCAAAACAATTTTCAATACCAAAATAAAATAAAAGTAAAACATGGTATTTATTTTTCTTTTAAAAAAAGTTATGGCATATAGAGGAAGCCAAAACTCAAATAATAGTCATGGTGGCGGAAAAGTCATTGTCGCCGCATACGTAAGAAAAAAAAATTCCTTTTGTCATTTAGTAAAAATGCTTCATATAAAAATATTCCTTTTGAATAAAAGTAAAAGTCAAAGGGGTTTATACATCGTATAAATGAAAGTTGTGTATAAAACCAAATATGCCTCAATGAAAGGAGATTGAGACGAAGTCCTTAAAAAGAACATTTTTTAAAATAAAATTGAACTATTATGTGTATTCACTATATTTACACATAAATTAATTATAAATACAAGATAGGAAATAATAATATCATGACATAATTTGAAAGTAGGAGATTAACCCAAAGAATGGAAATCGGGTTAAGAAATTCCCTTACCTTGTGTCCGACTTGACTCGACCGTTCTTTAACCTCATGAATAATAAACTAGAGTTAATATTTACTTGCTTAAGATCCTTTTTCAAGTTCATTATTCCTTTTATATCACTTATTACCATGTTATGAACACTATGTAATTATTTAAGTTAATAACGGTCGTTTTGTCGATATTTGGTACTTGAGTCAACAATAAACTTCTTATAATTACAAGTTTTTTATGTGTTAGAATATCCATTATCTCCAGAATTATATTCATGATGTAGATATCATATATATCATATATATCCAGTATATACATTCATTCATAATATTACGTAACATTTAGAGTTAAGAAATGAAATGCACTATTCATGGAGACGGTTAGCCGTACGTACGCATGAATGCTACTTTCATTTCTATTTCATATTTAATGGAATGAAATCATAATTATATAAAGGTATATTATAATTCCAGTATAATATAATGTATAATACCATTTACTCCATCCTTTATGCATCCCACATATGGTATTAACGATTCAAATCACTTCGAGGGGGCGGTAGTCTGCACTTCCTAAAATAAAAATATTGCGTTTACCCATAATGGAAACCATAAAGGTATGCCATATATGAAAAATACAAAAGCTTAAGTAAAAAATAAACATATTATATATCATATATAAATATAGTTACATCTTAATGGCCACCTTTGATGGTGTTATATGAGTGTTGAACAATCATCGTTTCGTGAGGCAGAAATTCGCCATCCACAGAAACAGTATGTTATTTAACCATTAGATGTAGGGGTGTGTAAGTGTAGCTAGAATCCTTATTATAACAACATCCTAGTATATTTAATATACTGGTGTTGTTACAAAAGAAATTAATAAAAAGATTTTAGGGGGTTGGAGAAGCAAAATAAAACAAAATAACATAAGAGAAGACATTACCTTAAAATCGTGTAACTCTTTTTTATTTGAGCAAAAGGATTCCTTGGGAAGAGTTCCTCCCAAAGTGAGGCTTATAGGAGTAATATAGGGAAGTTGGGAGAGTATTTGGGCAGATTGTGGCCGAGAAAAATGGCTTGAAGGTGTGAATAAGGTGGAAGAGGTGGGGGCCTTTTATAAGAGGAGAGAAGGGGCACTCTTGGAAAGATTGAAATGTTACTTTATTATGAAATGATTTTTCGGATTATAAAGGTCCCGAACTTATATATTTCTAGGGTAAGGTGATAATGGTTCGAAATATACTCATAAAATAGGTTTTTGACAAGTGTAAGTCCTGGATTTTACATTATCTTTTCATTTTGTTTAAATCGTTAATTAATGAGGTAATTGTTGCATCATCATGGTGTCATAAATAATTTAATTTATTTAATGTTTAAAATTTATAAAAAAAATATCAAGATGTATTAAATCGTTTTAGTTTTCTAATAAATATTTATAGTCAAAAATATGACTTGTATAACCCCATTTAAAATATTTTTTAGTAAAACAACTCATGTTTGTGTCATTTTTATTTTAAAATTAAATAAAAGGTATTTATGTCATTTTCCTACCAAAGTGGCTCCATGGGGTCCCCAAGTTGACCCATGGATTTTCTTGGTCGGCCATGACACATCCAATAGGGGTAGGACAAATGTAAAGGTATTTTTCATATTTTTATAATATCGTTTTTACCTTAAATTTCACTAATTACCTTTAATCGGGATTAATTAAACTTAAAAGTTACTATTCACCAAAAATTATTTTAATCCCATTGAACCACATTTTACTTCCTAATCACAACAATGTATGTTGGATTTTTTAAATTCAAATCACAGATGTGGTAATGTTTCATTTAAACGAAAAATCAGTTTTTTAACTACCACTTAGTGGTTTCACTATTCATCAAAAATTGAAGTTTTTCAGAACAATGACAAAATTTCACCCTAACCTATAATTGATATTCCGAATTCAAAAATGATGTCTATTTTAAAAAATTCCAAACATATAAGTTGCATTAATTAAATTTATAATTAATTCTCATTGTCACAACAAATAGCGTGTTTTTAAGAAACAATATATATCAAAAGATTGACAATTGTTTATGTCCAATTTCAAAGTGAAATTAATTTTAATGACCACAATTGGATAAAATGATAAAAATATATTCTAATTATACTTTAAAACCACTCAATAGTATAATTTATCACTATAAATTATTTTGACTAAAAAGGTTGTTTTTAAGTATTTTTTACTATTCATAAAAAATTGGAAGTTCTCAGAAAAATACCAAAAATTCAACATAGGATAATTTCGATATTCTGAATCCATAAATGAATTCCATTTTGAAATATAAAATATATATAATTTCAAAAAGTGGGTATTAATATTCATAACTACTACTTTGATTGGTCGTGGTGTGTTAGAATCTCGAACTTGCGTACAATGCAAGCTATTGCATTATTGAAAGAGAAGCATATCGTGGAAGCTCTGGGTGTTACATTCTCTCCTCCAATAAATTGCATCCTCACAATTTGAAATTTTTCATTGAAAATAAAAGTTTTAAAATAGAAAATACCTTTGTGGAAAACCCACATCGGAAATAAGGTTAATAAAAATATAACTTTAAAAGAAAGAAATATAAGTACAAAGGCCACCCAAGATAGCCCATACTAGGATTCTATGAAAATATGGATATGGAAGAAAAAAAACCATCAAGGTTTGATGGAGAGTTGTAGAAAACTTGATTAGGATAAAGTTAACCATAAGAAAATTGCAAACTTGTGATTGGTTAAACGGTCATTGAATCCCCAATTGGAAAAGTTAACCGGCAACGTTTTTGTTTTAAGTTACCTTTAATAAAGTTGAGGAATTTATTTAGAAGGTTTACTAAGAATGTAAGGGAATATACATACTGGTCATGTAGACTTTCATTCTTTAATAAATGTTTACCACAAACCCATCTTTCACTTTAAAAGGTAATAGAACTCGAAAATATTCTATTTATCATAATTGTATAAGGTTCCAAATATTAACACATACCATTTAGAATATGAAAACTTTTTGTAATAACCAGGGACTTCCTGTTGGCTAGTGGTAGGTAATAAAGGCCTTTCACACTATGGTTCTAGGTTTGATTCCTGCAGCTTTGTCCGACGTGATGGGTTATCCCCCAACCTGCAGGTTGTCCTTTTCCTAAAACTATAGTATTATAATATTCCAAAAATAATCTTCAGAAATGTTTTAACCTTAAACAATACTATCCAATGTTCAACTTAATCCTTTCCAACCTTTATAGTTATCCAAAATACCTCCATCCGGACTTTCTCTAAATGGTCTCAAAATTCCAAAATCAATTTATCAGATTCCCCAAACAAAGTAAAGTTTCTCTTATTGTCACATACTAAAAATATGATTACCTTCATCATATTAAAACCTTAATGAAAAGAACAAGTATTGCAGTATAATCCTTATATATATCACTTATTCTTATAACCAGAATATAATCCTTGAGTCCAAAAGAACCAATACATTAATTAATCCACTTCAACTTTAGTAATAGCATAAGATAGTCCTCGATCCCTTGGCCTTTTCTGAGGTAAGTTTTCCGGATGCTTAGGAAATTCATTTTCATAATGCCCCATTTCCCTACAATTGTAGCATTCAACAATGATAGCCTCTTTGTTTCCCTTGAAATCACGAGCCTAGTGACCTTTTTCTCCACATTTATAACAAACTCTCATTCCTCTTAGGCAAGTACCGGGGTGATTCTTCCCACAATTACCACATAATGGAAAATCCTTCTTTCCCTTTTTACCTTTATCTGTCTCTTGTTCCACTGTTCTCTTCTTCTCTTGCTTTACTTTATTGTCATAAGATTTAGAGAATTCTTTTTCTGTCTTGATAGCACACGAGACTATATCTTCATACGACGAGAAAGATTGTGAGACTAATGCTCGACAGAGAAATGGTTTTAACCCATCAAAGAAACGATCAATCTTACTTCTTGGGTTATGTATATAATCTATATCATGCTTTGCTAACCTTGTAAAGTTAGCCTCATACTTTGCGACATTCTCATCCTCCTTTTATCTAAGACTCAGAAATTGCCTTTCCATATCTGCTCGATGGTCATGAGGAAAGTATTTTTCTAAGAAAAGCTCTTTGAACTCCATCCATTCTATATTTGATATTTCATCATCTACCTTTGTGTTTTCAATCAACGACCACCATTGATCGGCATCTTCAGTGAGGCGGTAGACTGCCATGACAACCTTCTCCCTTTCGCTACTCCCCAAGGCGTGGAATATTTTCTCTATGGAGTTTATCCATTGCTCAGCTACTAATGGATTTGTACCCCTATTAAATGTTTGCGGTTGTTGCCTCATGAAGTGGTCTAACATTGATCCTCCACGTTGCGGATCAGGGTGCTCCATACGAGTAAGGTTATTATTCATAACCTGAGTGAGTTTTCCCAGTATGGTAATAAGTTGATCAGCACCAGTTGTATCTCCAGCTCCACAATAATTATCTTGAGCAGAAGGGAAATCCCTACACGGAGTTCGTGCATTGATACGGTTTCCATTCCTCCCATTAGGCGCCATTTCTAAACAATGGCAACAAACTAGATTAGTTTATGAATTAAAATACATAATTCCATACTTGTAAAATACTTAACATAAATTGAACTATTTATGGATATAATCCATAATAATTAAAATGTTTTCATTGAGGAAGAATGTACTCATAACCCTTCATAGTGGTTTGTAAATAAAATGAGAATTATCCTAAGCATATCCCCTGGGAGTGTCGTAACCAAGAGTGCAGCAAGGCCCATTGTCATGCACCAGTTCCCATTCGAGTCTAGCTCAAAGCGGTGTTTTCGGGTTTTACCCCTAGGTACATCTGTGCCAGAGCCACCTCTACCTTCTCGTATCCAGACAGGTATGTATTTCTTGGAAAACTCACAAAATCTCTATAATACCAAAATTCTAGGATGTTCTTCTATACTAATCCTCAAAGTCTATATTCGGGCTATGTGATCTAATCAGAGTTTATCTAAATCTAGCTTCCAAGGTTAGTACTAAACTGCCTCTGATACCAACTGTAACGCCCCGACCCCAATTACCCAGAGTCGGTGCATTATTACGTAACATTGGCATGATCACAAAGATCAAGTCTCAAAAGGACGATAAATTTAGTAGCCTTGGATACACTATATACATTCATAAATGTTACATTACATCATAAAGTGAAAAATCAAAATAACATAGTCTCCATAGTCCACACTTCTATCCCCTTCAGACTATCCATGTAGGTCAGTCATAAAATATTTCTTCACATCCTGGTAAAAATAAAACATTGAAAGGGGTGAGCTCAGATGCTCAGTAAGGATAACAATATAGAGGAAGCTTTCATAAATAAACATAAACATTTAAGGCAATGTATGACTAAAACAAAAGCCTTTTAAACTTGAACTTCAACATAATATGGAAAAAGTAAAATGAGATAATGTCATTTACTTATTCACATGTAAATTCTACTAGTCAAATAATCACACGCAATATCAATAACCACTTTCATAATGATGGAATGCATAATTCTAGACTATCATAACCACGTAGCCAAGGCCTCGTGCCAAGAACACAAATAAGATTTTGTCAAAGCCTCGTGCCAAGACACTAGTTTGTCTCATGAGACCTACCGATACATCGAGGTGCTATAGCGGGCTCCACCCGTCACTTATTAAGTCCAATGAATTCCTCATATGAACAGGTTTAAACATATCAAAAAACATAACATAATTGTATCACATAAAACATGCATAAAGGAAACATAAGATATCCACACTTAAATCACAAGATATCAATACAACACATTGATATAATAAAAAACTTTATCAAAACCATTTTCAATACCAAAATAAAAGAAAAGTAAAACATGGTATTTATTTTTCTTTTAAAAAAAAGTTATGGCTTATAGAGGAAGCCAAAACTCAAATAATAGTCACGGCGGCGGAGAAGTCGTTGTCGCCGCATACATAAGAAAAAAAAATTCCTTTTGTCGTTTAGTAAAAATGATTCATATAAAAAGATTCCTTTTTAATAAAAGTAAAAGTCAAAGGGGTTTATACACCGTATAAATGAAAGTTGTGTATAAAACCCAATATGCCTCAATGAAAGAAGATTGAGACGAAGTCCTTACAAATATCATTTTTTAAAATAAAATAGATATATTATGTGTATTCAATACATTTACACATAAATTAAGTATAAATACAAGATAGGACATAATAATATCATGACATAATTTTAAAGTAGGAGATTAACCCAAAGAATGGACACCGGGTTAAGAAATTCCCCTACCTTGTGTCCGACTTGACTTGACCGTTCTTTAACCTCCTGAATAATAAACTAGATTTAATCTATACTTTCTTAAGATCCTTTTTCAAGTTCATTATTTCTTTTATATCACTTTTTACCATGTTTCTAACACTATGTAATTATTTAAGTTAATTACGGTCGTTTTGTCGATATTTGGTACTTGAGTCAACAATAAACTTCTTATAATTACAAGTTGTTTATGTGGTAGAATATCCACTATCTCTAGAATTATATTCATGATTTAGATATCATATATATCATATATATCCAGTATATACATTAATTCATAATATTACATAACATTTAGAGTTAAGAAATGAAATGCACCGTTCATGGAGACGGTAAGCCGTACGTACGCATGAATGCTACATTCATTTCTATTTCATATTTAATGGAATGAAATAATATTTATATAAAGTTATATTATAATTTCAATATAATATAATGTATAATACCATTTACTCCATCCTTTATACATCCCACATATGGCATTAACGATTCAAATCACTTTGATGGGGCGGTAGTCCGCACTTCCTAAAATGAAAATATCGTGTTTACCCATAATGGAAACCATAAAGGTATGTCATATATCAAAAATACAGAAGCTTAATTAAAACATAAACATATTATATATCATATATAAATATAGTGACATCTTAATGGCCACCTATGAAGGTGTTATATGAGTGTTGAACAATCATCGTTTCATGAGGCAGAAATTCTCCATCCACAGAAACAATATGTTCTTTAACCATTAGATGTAGGTGTGTGTAAGTGTAGCTCGAATACTTTTTATACAAACATCCTAGTATATTGAGGATACTGTTTTTGTTACAAAATAAATTAATAAAGATATTTTACGGGGTTGGAGAAGCAAAATAAAAGAAAATAACATAAGAGAAGACATTACCTTAAAATCGGGTAACTCTTTTTGATTTGAGCCAAAGGCTCCCTTGGGAAGCGTTCTGACCAAAGTGAGGCTTCTAGGAGTAAGAGAGGTAAGTTGGGAGAGTATTTGGTCAGATTTTGGCCGAGTAAAATGGCTTGAAGGTGTGAATAAGGTGGTAGAGGTGGGGGCCTTTTATAAGAGGAGAGAAGGGGCACTCTTGGAAAGATTGAAATGTTACTTTATTATGAAATGCTTTTTCGGATTCTAAAGTACCCACACTTATATATTTATAGTTTATGGTGATAAGGGTTCAAAATATACTCAACCAATAGGTTTTTGACAAGTTTAAGTCTTAGATGTTACATTATCTTTTCATTTTGTTTAAATCGTTAATTAATGAGGTAATTTCTGCATCATCATGGTGTCATAAATAATTTAATTTATTTAATGTTTAAAAATTATAAAAAAATATGACAATTTAGGAAATATTTTTATATTTACAATGAATATTTATAGTCAAAAATATGACTTCTATAACCCCATTTAAAAATTGTTTTAGTAAAACAACTCATGTTTGTGACATTTTTATTTTAACATTAAATAAAAGTTATTTATGTCATTTTCCTACCAAAGTGGCTCCATGGGGTCCCCAAGTTGTCCCATGGATTTTCGTGGTTGTCCATGACACATCCAATAGGGGTAGGACAAGTGTAAAGGTATTTTTATATTTTTATAATATCATTTTTACCTTAAATTTCACGAATTACCTTTAATCGGGATTAATTAAACTTAAAAGTTACTATTCACCAAAAAATTATTTTAATCCCATTGAACCACATTTTACTTCCTAATTACTACCATGTATGTTGGATTTTTGAAATTCAAATCATATAAGTGGTAATTTTTCATTTAAATGAAAAATCAGTTTTTTAACTACCACTTAGTGGTTTCACTATTCATCAAAAATTGAAGTTTTTCAGAACAATGCAAAAATTTCACCCTAATCTATAATTGATATTCCGAATTCAAAAATGATGTCTATTTTACAAAATTCCAAACATATAAGTTTCATTAATTAATTTTATAATTAATTCCCACGATCATAACAAATAGCATTATTTTAAGAAACAATATATATCAAAAGATTGACAATTGTTTATGTCCAATTTCAAAGTGAAATTAATTATAATGAGCACAATTGGATAAAATGGTCAAAATATATTCTAATTATACTTTAAAACCACTCAATAGTTAATTTATCATTATAAATTATTTTGATTAAAAAGGTTGTTTTTAAGTATTTTTCACTATTCATAAAAAATTGGAAGTTCTCAGAAAAATACCAAAAATTCAACATAGGCTAATTTCGATATTCTGAATCCATAAATGAAGTCCATTTTGAAATATAAAATATATATAATTTCAAAAAGTGGGTGTTACTATTCATAACTGCTACTTTGATTGGTCGCGGTGTGTTAGAATCTCGAACTTGCGTACAATGCAAGCTATTGCATTATTGAAAGAGAAGCGTGTCGTGGAAGCTCGGGGTGTTACATTCTCCCATCCTTAAATAAATTGCATCCTCGAAATTTGAAATGTTTCTTTGAAAATAAAAGGTTGAAAATAGAAAATACCTTTGTGGAAAACCCACATCAGAAATAAGGTTAATAAAAATATTACTTTAAAAGAAAGAAAGATAAATACAAAGGTCACCCGAGATAGCCCATACTAGGATTCTATGAAAATGTGGATATGGAAGAAAAAAAAACCATCAAGGTTTGATGGAGAGTTGTAGAAAACTGGATTTGGAGAAAGTTAACTATAAGAAAATCACAAACTTGTGATTGGTTAAACAGTCATTGAATCCCCAGTTGGAAAAGTTAACTAGCAACGTTTTTGTTTTAAGTTACCTTTTATAAAGTTGAGGAATTTATTTAGGAGATTTACTAAGAATGTAAGGGAATATACATACTGGTCATGTAGACTTTCATTCTTTAATAAATTTTTACAACAAACCCATATTTCACTCTAAAAGGTAATAGAACTCGAAAATATTCTATTTATCATAATTTTATAAGGTTCCAAATATTAACACAAACCATTTAGATTAGGAAAACTTTTTTTAATAACCAGGGACTTCCTGTAGGCTAGTGGTAGGTAATAAAGGCATGTCGCACTATGGTTGTGGGTTCGATTCATGCAGCTTTGTCCGATGTGACGAGTTATCCCCCAACCTGCAGGTTGTTCTTTTCCTAAAACTATATTATTATAATATTCCAAAAATAATCTTCAGAAATGGTTTAACCTTAAACAATACTATCCAAAGTTCAACTTAATACTTTCCAACCTTTATATTTATCCAAAATACCTCCGTCCAGACTTTCTCTAAAAGGTCTCAAAATTCCAAAATCAATTTATCAGATTCCCCAAACAGAGTAAAGTTTCTCTTATTGTCACATACTAAAAATATGATTACCTTCATCATATTAAAACCTTAATGAAAAGAACAAGTATTGCAGTACAATCCTTACATATATCACATTATTCTTATAACCAGAATATAATCCTTGAGTCCAAAAGCACCAATACATTAATTACTCCACTTCAACTGTAGTAACAGCATAAGATTATCCTTGATCCCTTGGCCTTTTCTGAGGTAAGTTTTCCTGATGCTTAGGACATTCATTTGAATAATGCCCCATTTCCCTACAATTGTATCATTCAACATTGATAGCCTCTTTCTTTCCCTTGCAATCACGAGCCTGGTGACCTTTTTCTCCACATTTATAACAAACTCCCATTCCTCTTAGGAAAGTACTGGGGTGATTCTTCCCAAAATTACCACATAATGGAAAATCCTTCTTTCCCTTTTTCCCTTTATCTGTCTCTTGTTCCATTGTTCTCTTCTTCTCTTGCTTTACTTTATTGTCCTAAGATTTAAATAATTCCTTTTCTGTCTTGATAGCACACGAGACTATATCTTTGTACGATGAGAATGATTGTGAGACTAATGCTCGACGGAGAAATGGTTTTAACCCATAAAAGAAACGATCAATATTACTTCTTGGGTTACGTATATAATCTGCAGCATGCCTCGCTAACCATGTAAAGTTAGCCTCATACTTGGCGACATTCTCATCCTCCTTTTGTCTCAGACTCAGAAATTGCCTTTCCATATCTGCTCGATGGTCAAGAGGAAAGTATTTTTCTAAGAAAAGATCTTTGACCGCCCTACATTCCATATTTGATATTTCATCATCTACCTTTGTGTTTTGAATCAATGACCACCATTGATCGGAATCTCCAGTGAGGCGGTAGACTTCCATGACAACCTTCTCCCTTTTGCTACTCCCCAAGGCGTGGAATATTTTCTCTATGGAGTTTATCCATTGCTCAACTACTAATGGATTTGTACCCCTATTAAATGTTGGCGGTTTTTGCCTCATGAAGCGGTCTAACATTGATCCTCCACGTTGAAGATCAGGGTGCTCCATACGAGTAAGGTTATTATTCATAACCTGAGTGAGTTTTCCCAGTATGGTAATAAGTTTATCAGCACCAGTTGTATCTCCAGCTCCACAATAATTATCTTGAGCAGAAGGGAAATCCCTACACGGAGTTTGTGCATTGATACGGTTTCCATTCCTCCCATTAGGCGCCATTTCTAAACAATGGCAATAAACTAGATTAGTTTATAAATTAAAATACATAATTCCATACTTGTAAAATACTTAACATAAATTGAACTATTTATAGATATAATCCATAATCATAAAAATGTTTTCTTTGAGGAAGTATGTACTCATAACCCTTTATAGTGGTTTGTAAATAAAATGAGAATTATCCTAAGCATATCCCCTGGGAGTGTCGTAACCAACAGTGCAGCAAGGCCCATTGTCGTGCACCAGTTCCCATTCGAGACTAGCTCAAAGCGGTGTTTTCGGGTTTTACCCCTAGGTACATCTTTGCCAGAGCCACCTCTACCTTCTCGTATCCAGACAGGTATGTATTTCTTGGAAAACTCACAAAATCTCTATAATACCAAAATTCTAGGATGTTCTTCTATACTAATCCTCAAAGTCTATATTCGGGATATGTGATCTAATTAGAGTTTATCTAAATCTAGCTTCCAAGGTAAGTACTAAACTACCTCTGATACCAACTGTAACGCCCCGACCCCAGTTACCCAGAGTCGGTGCATTATTAGATAACATTGGCATGATCACAAAGATCAAGTCTCGAAAGACCGATTAGTTTAGTAGCCTTGGATACAATATATACATTCATAAATGTTACATGACATCATAAAGTGAAAAATCACAATAACATAGTCTCCATAGTCCACACTTCTATCCCCTTCAGACTATCCATGTAGGACAGTCATAAAATATTTCTTCACATCCTATGAAAAATAAAACATTGAAAGGGGTGAGCTCAGATGCTCAGTAAGGATAACAATATAGAGGAAGCTTTCATAAATAAACATAAACATTTAAGGAAATGTATGACTAAAACAAAAGCCTTTTAAACTTGAACTTAAACATAATATGGAAAAAGTAAAATGAGATAATTCCATTTACTTATTCACATGTAAATTCTACTGGTCAAATAATCACACGCAATATCAATAACCACTTTCATAATGATGGAATGCATAATTCCAGACTATCATAACCACGTAGCCAAGGCCTCGTGCCAAAACCACAAATAAGATTTTGTCAAAGCCTCGTGCCAAGACACTAGTTTGTCTCATGAGACCTACCGATACATCGAGGTGCTATAGCGGGCTCCACCCGTCACTTATTAAGTCCAATGCATTCCTCATATGAACAGGTTTAAACATATCATAAAACATAACATAATTGTATCACATAAAACATGCATAAAGAAAACATAATATTTCCACACTTAAATCACAATATATCAATACAACACATTTATAGAATAAAAAACTTTATCAAAACCATTTTCAATACCAAAATAAAAGAAAAGTAAAACATGGTATTTATTTTTCTATTAAAAAAAAGTTATGGCTTATAGAGGAAGCCAAAACTCAAATAATAGTCACGGCGGCGGAGAAGTCGTTGTCATCGCATATGTAAGAAAAAAACATTCCTTTTGTCTTTTAGTAAAAACGCTTCATATAAAAAGATTACTTTTGAATAAAATTAATATTCAAAGGTGTTTATACACCGTATAAATGAAAGTTGTGTATAAAACCAAATATTCCTCAATGAAAGGAGATTGAGACGAAGTCCTTAAAAAGATCATTTTTTAAAATAAAATATATCTATTATGTGTATTCACTATATTTACACCTAAATTAATTATAAATACAAGATAGTAAATAATAATATCATGACATAATTTGAAAGTAGGAGATTAACCCAAAAAATGGAAATCAGGTTAAGAAATTCCCTTACCTTGTATCCGACTTGACTCGACCGTTCTTTAACCTCCTGAATAATAAACTAGAGTTAATCTCTAATTTCTTAAGATCCTTTTTCAAGTTCATTATTCCTTTTATATCACTTATTACCATGTTATGAACAATATGTAATTATTTAAGTTAATAACGGCCGTTTTGTCGATATTTGGTAATTGAGTCAACAATAAACTTATTATAATTACAAGTTGTTTATGCGGTAGAATATCCATTATCTCCAGAATTATATTCAAGATGTAGGTATCATATATATCATATATATCCAGTATACACATTCATTCATAGTATTACGTAACATTTAGAGTTAAGAAATGAAATGCACCGTTCAAGGAGACGGTAAGCCGTACGTACGCATGAACGCTACTTTCATTTATATTTCATATTTAATGGAATGAAATCATAATTATATAAATTTATATTATAATTACAGTATAATATAATGTATAATACCATTTAATCCATCGTTTATACATCCCACATATGGCATTAACGATTCAAATCACTTTGAAGGGGCGGTAGTCCGCACTTCCTAAAATGAAAATATCGCGTTTACCCATAATGGAAACCATAAAGGTATGCCATATATGAAAAGTACAGAAGCTTAAGTAAAACATAAACATATTATATATCATATATAAATATAGTTACATCTTAATGGCCACCTTTGACCGTGTTATATGAGTGTTGAACAATCATCGTTTCGTGAGGCAGAAATTCACCATCCACAGAAACAGTATGTTCTTTAACCATTTGATATAGGTGTGTGTAAGTGTAGCTAGAATCCTTCTTATAAAAACATCCAAGTATATTGGGGATACTTGTTTTGTTACAAAAGAAATTAATAAAATGATTTTAGAGGGTTGGAGAAGCAAAATAAAACAAAATAACATAAGAGAAGACATTACCTTAAAATCGGATAACTCTTTTTGATTTGAGCCAAAGGCTTCCTTGGGAAGAGTTCTGAACAATGTGAGGCTTCTAGGAGTAATAGAGGGATGTTGGAAGAGTATTTGGGTAGAGTTTGGCCAATCCAAATGGCTTGAATGTGTGAATAAGGTGGTAGAGGTGGGGGCCTTTTATAAGAGGAGAGAAGGGGCACTCTTGGAAAGATTGAAATGTTACTTTATTATGAAATGATTTTTCGGATTCTAAAGGTCCCACACTTATATATTTCTAGGTTAAGGTGATAAGGGTTCGAAATATACTCATCCAATAGGTTTTGGACAAGTTTAAGTCTTAGATTTTACATTATCTTTTCATTTTGTTTAAATCGTTAATTAATGAGGTAATCGCTGCATCATCATGGTGTCATAAATAATTTAATTTATATAATTTTTAAAAATTATAAAAAAAATATCACGATGTAGGAAATCTTTTTTTCTTTCTAAGTAATATTTATAGTCAAAAATATGACTTGTATAACCTCATTTAAAAATTGTTTTAGTAAAACAACTCATGTTTGTGACATTTTTATTTTAACATTAAATAAAAGTTATTTATGTCATTTTCCTACCAAAGTGGCTTCATGGGGTCCCCAAGTTGACCCCGGGATTGTCTTGGTCGGCCATGACACATCCAATATGGGTAGGACAAGTGTAATGGTATTTTAATATTTTTATAATATCATTTTTACCTTAAATTTCACTAATTACCTTTATTCGGGATTAATTAAACTTAAAAGTTACTATTCACCAAAAAATCATTTTAATCCCATTGAACCAAATTTTACTTCCTAATGAAAACCATGTATGTCAGATTTTTGAAATTCAAATCACAGAAGTGGTAATGTTTCATTTAAACGAAAAATCAGCTTTTTAACTACCACTTAGTGGTTTCACTATTCATCAAAAATTGAAGTTTTCAGAACAATGCCAAAATTTCACCCTAAGCTATAATTGATATTCCGAATTCAAAAATGATTCATATTTTACAAAATTCCAAAAATATAAGTTTCATTAATTAATTTTATAATTAATTCTCGTTCTCACAATAAATAGCGTGTTTTTAAGAAATAATATATATCAAAAGATTGACAATTGTTTATGTCCAATTTCAAAGTGAAATTAATTCTAATGACCACCATTGGATAAAATGGTAAAATTATATTCTAATTATACTTTAAAACTAAACAATTTTATAATTTATCACTATACATTATTTTGATTAAAAAGTTTGTTTTTAAGTATTTTTCACTATTCATAAAAAATTGGAAGTTCTCAGAAAAATACCAAAAATTCAACATAGGCTAATTTTGATATTCTGAATCCATAAATGAAGTCCATCTTGAAATATAAAATATATATAATTTCAAAAAGTGGGTATTACTATTCATAACTACTACTTTGATTGGTCGCGGTGTGTTAGAATCTTGAACTTGTGTACAAAGCAAGCTATTGCATTATTGAAAGAGAAGCGTATCGTGGAAGCTCGGGGTGTTATAGTATAAGATTTTAAAATTCCATTATTTTATCACAAAAAAGTAAATTTATGTTTCATACATGTAAACTCCCTAATAATTGTATTTTATTTATATCTAGGTGAATTCACATGGGTAAGGAATAGATTTTGGTATTCATAGTATATGGATATTAAATGAAAATAAAATTATTCATGAAATTATATCTACTGAATGATGGTATACAATATAGATTAAAGGGAACGAATAATGATGGGGATATTAGTTATCCCATTGGTAAGAAATAAAATTTTAATTATTGGTAAGATAAAAAGTCCTTCAAAATGAATAATCTTTAATATTTATAAGAGTCACAAAAGGTATATACTTTAATGAAAAGGGTGGAAGAAGAGAATTTCATTACCTTGAATATTTTCTTACTAAAATATTAGGGTGGAACCATGAAATATTGAGGGAACATTTGAGGTAGTATTTTCTAGGTAAAATGGATAAAAATAATGTATTGTGAATTTGGAGTGGAGAGGAATGTCTAGTGGTTGGTATTTATACTTGATGATAGTGGGTTTCAAAGGATTAAATATTGGTTATTTTATGATATAAGCTAACAACATGTGGTTAAATTTAATTCCAACAAATTTTTATTGATAAATAATGATTTGTAGAATGTGTTTATATTTTTAATCCATTCAAAATCAAACCATACCTTCCATAAAACCTATTTAATACCCATAATTCATAAAATTAATTTTATTTCAAAAATTCGTTTTTTGTTTTTTTAGAATGATTAAATTTATATTTCAATTTTTATACAAAGAATATTTTTTTTGATAAATTTTATTCATAAAATTACTTATCAAACTTCCATTATAATGATGTCATAAAATTTCAGTGCTCATAATGCCGTATATTTAGATTTTTCACCAAAAATTCAACTTTGTCAGAAAAATTCCAAAATGTCACCCTAAACTAATTTTGGAATTAAAAGTCCATAAATGAAATTTATTTCATAATAATAATTCCTTATATATGACTATTTTAATAAAAATTAAAAATTTAATATGAAAATAAACATTTTCACAATTACAAATAATAATTATGGTTTCATTAAAATATATTAATCATTAAAAAACAATTTATATTATTATTTCATGAAGTAAATTTTAATTTAATTATTAAAAATAAATAATATTTTAATATAATAGTTTATAGTCTCAAAAAATATTATATCTTTTATTAAATCATTAAATACTCATAATGATCATTTAAATGCATCTAATTGACCAATAATAGTAAGGACAAACTATTTTATTAATGAATGATCTTATTATTTAACAGATATATTCTATTAAAATCACAAAGGCTGATAATAATATTTACTTATAAATAGTCCATCCTTCTTACACTTAGTAATTCACTTTGATTCGAATATACATTCAATATTTTTTCATAACAGGATACTTTATTACTTACTCTTTGTTCTTCTATTATAGTGATGTTTGTTGGTGAAATTATTATAGAGTATCAAATCAGCCAAAATTTATATATTTCACATTATTAATCTAATATTTTCATACCATTTTAGTATTTAGTATTATATTTGGTGTTTTTAAGACTGAATGTAGCATTACTAATAAAATAAATAATTTATTTTTAGTTTATTATATGTGTTTTCAATCACTATACTATTCCTAGGTGCTATTGTTCATATCAAAAAATGGTGTTCAAATTTTTTATAAAATTTATTAGACTTTATTTTTTATTTTATTATAAAACATAATAAAATTTTATAGGGAGGTAAATGTCTATTAATTAATGAATAAAAAAAATTAGCTTGTTACATTCTTATCCCTTTAAATAAATTTCACCATCAAATTTTCATTTTTCATACTAATGTGAAACAGGACGATGTTACTTGAACAACAAGGATTATTTTTGTTCCCAAGTGTCCTATTCACACTTTTTATTTCTCCATAAGACCTTCACAAAATGTTTTTCTTTTTCCTCAAAATATGTTCCCTTTGGTCTAGGATATGGATCGGTTCCACTTCATATAAAAAGGCGGTATTAAAATATACACCCTTAGTATCAAGCATATTTGATTGGGAATACAAAAACATTATTATTAGGTACACATATAAGACATCAAGGGATTTGGAAATATTTTTCGGTAGTGAAAATTGATATGAAATAACCCCAACATGCTCCATAATCTATATCAATCCATGTACCATAAAATTAGTTTCTACTTCTTCTCGAATATCAGGACTCCTTCCTAAAGTATCATGATACAAATATTATCCCTAATATGAATCTCTAATTATTTCATTTTTTTTGCATAATCATTTTCTATTAATTTTGATCATCCTTGATGGGTTTCTAAATCACTTGATTATTTTTTCTATTTTCCTTCACAGTGTATAGTTCCAATAGTTTCTCTTCTATATATTCATTCCAAAATGTTTTGTTTCTAATCCATTTATCATATAGATAATCCAAATAATCTATTTTTATTTTTGAGTGGAAACTATTATTTTTGAAGAATTTTAAATGCGGAATATGTTGATCCCAACTCTCTTGAAAATTCGATGAGCCAGCCCAGAACATTTCTTCTAATGATTTAATAGTACTATTAGACTACCCTTTAGATTGAAAATGTTTGGTTTTTATTATGTTTACTTCTATATTGATATCATTTTGAAGTATCCTACAGTATTTAGATGTAAATCATAGTTCTTGATCCTAAAAAATTATCAATGGTTATCCAAGGGATCTCACTACTTTATGAATATATATATATATATATTAGCTGGACACTCCATAGATATATCCAATATTATAGAAATGTAATGGGAATAAATTTTCAATATATTTATGATTATCCATAATGAATTTTTACCCTTGGGTGTCTTCAAAAGTCTTGTGAAATAGTCTATAGTTATGTTATCCCACTTCCATGTAGGTATGGGTAGTGTTTGAATACCCATTAAATAATGTTTTTCTTTTCATTTACTTATTGAAACACTGAGAACCTTTTAGTGTAATCTTATATCTTCCTTTTTTTATTTACCCACTAATAATGATCATAAAGTTCCATATACATTTTAGTGATTATAGGTTGTATATAAAATGTTGATCTATAAGATTCATCCATCATCTCTTTCATTATCTCCAGAATAGATGAGATACATATCTTTGTACCAAATTTCATTATACCTAGTTGATCAATAATGTACTTAGGAAAAATTACTTTTTAAGATCATTTATCTTCTTTTTAATTAAATGGTAAAATCCTTGATATTTTATCATCATATCAACTAATTTTGGTTCAGAAATCATTTGATATATGATTTATTATTTAGTTTCCCTTATCATTCTCAAGTCCAAATTTACTAGGCCATTAATCAATGGATATGATTCAATCCTCATCATTAGAATAACTCCAATATCTTTTCTTCTAATTGAATAATTGGGTTTTTTCAATAATTTAAGTGTTAGAGAATTGAAAAATCATAGAATTTAAGATGGTATAACCATATTCTTTATAACATGTTCATTTCCTTATATGTGAATATGTACTTCAATCATTGGTGGTTTTTTATATATCACAGTTTTACCCATAAATATAATTTCATTGTATCATAAAAGAAAAAATGATTGTATGTAACTTCAGATCATTCGTTATATAATAATTTTCATGAGAATTCAATTATCACAATGGATAGGAAATCACATTATCATTTTCAATGAGTACAGATAAAATTATATTTAATTATAAATCACTAATAATGACAAATCCTTCTCCATTAGAGGTTAATGTTAGAAGAGGTTCACTGACCACCCTCCTCATTAGTTCATAAAATAATTGTTCACACCTCTTTATCCAGATAAACTTAACTCCCTTTTGAGTTAACATTGTTATTGGATTATAGATCCATGGAAAATGATTAGAAACATTTTATAGTGTCCTGATAGACCATGAAAACAACCAATATTAGTTATAGTTATAGGATGTGGCCACACCTATATGGGGTTGGTCTTTTCTAGATCCACTAAGATTCCTTAATTGGTTATGATTTGTCCTGTAAATGTGACTTAATATTACCAAAATTATAATTTTATGAATCTTCCTATCAACATCTCCATCCTCAAAGTTAATGAGATAACAATTATATGATCATCATTCTCTTCATAGCCTTTGGAATAAACCACAATATCATAAATAAGGACTACAATGAAATTATGAATAATGTGCTTAAATATGAATTCATAAAATTTCATAACTATTCTCAAATAATTATTGAATACAATGAGAATAACAAAAAACATATAATTTCTATATCTTGTTTCCTTAACCTTAATTAATGATACTCAGTTCAAAGATCAATCTTGTAAAAGAATTATTCTACATGAATGTAATGCCCCTACCCCAGTTACCTGGAGTAAGTGCGTTATTACGTATCATTGTCATGATCAAAAAATATCAAGTCTCGAAAGATAGATTAGTTTAGTGGGCATGGAAGTACCAGATAAATTCATAAGGTTTACATTACATCATAAAAAGGAAAACTACAACAACATTGACTCCATATAAAACACTGAGATCCCATATACTATCCCAGAAGTTAGTCATAATATACTTTTTCGCATCTTGGGAAAAAGAAAACATATAAATCGGGGAGCTCAGATGCTCAGTAAGGATAACAATATAGCGGAAACTTTCAAAAATAAGCATAAACATTTAAGGCAATGTATAAGACTAAAACAATATCCTTTTAAAAATAAACATCATCATAATTTGGCAATTATAATTCAAAATAATGTCATTTACTTACTCAGAAAGATATTCTACTAGTCTAATAATCACATACAATATCAATAGCCCCATTCATAATGATGGAATGCATAATTCCAGACTTTAATAACAACATAGTTGAGGCCTTGTGCTAAGACTACAAATAAAATTTTGTCAAGGCATTATGCCAAGACACTAGTTTGTCTCATTATACCTACCGATGCATCGAGGAGATATATCGGGCTCCACCCATCACATACTAAGTCCTATTCATTCCTCATATGAAAAGGTTTAAACATAACATAAACATTCGTATTGAAGCTAGAATAAAAAATGTCAATACATTATCCATAAAACATGAATGGTGTAAAAATAACACATCCACAGTCAAACATTTCACAAAACCTTCAATACAATATAAAATTTTTGTATCATAATAAATCAACTTCAAGTAAGATTAAAATCCATCAAAGGATGTTGACATTGATGAAATGAAAACCTTTTTAGAGAAATATCTATTTCAATTTTGAAATCATTTAAAAGTCACGTAATTATAAAAGAAAACATTTATATTTGAAAATATTCTTATAAGATTGTATGGGAATCTTTGAAGATGTTATAACGGCGGAAAATAGTTGCACCCACTGCATAAGTTTAAAAAGACATTCTTTCCGTAATTTTTTCGAAAAGGTTATAAAGGACCTTGTTTGGAAAATTACGGAAAGATTCATTTATAAACATCTTATAAAAGTTAAAAAAGGGTATAAATGACTTTAAACCATAGTATATAAAATATTAAGAAGGTTTTGAAATATATTTTTATGAAACATGGATGTGGAAGATAAAGAGGTCCCAGTAGATAATTACATATAAACAACCTCGGAAAATGAAGAGATTGTGAAATTATCTCTTACCTTTTACTTTTCCTTAGTCAAGGGTAGGTTAACCTCCTTTATAATTATGATATAGTCGTTATTATATTATAAAATAATCATATACATTAATATGATATCATATATGATCTTTTAACATTTCTTTGTTAATAATATCTTAGTATTATCGTCATTTCGGGTGTTAACAAATTCGTTTTCCATTATATTATCTGTTATGTGAGTCATATTAGTTATGGATGGGATTTATCTTATTTATATCCAGAATGATATCAAGTCTTTAAATATTATTTTTAATCATCAAATGAAAATTATTTTTGAATGGATACGATGGGGAATGAATCTCATCACGTTCGTGGAGACGGAAATCCGTACGTACGCACGAGCGACAATATCATTCTTTTGATATAATAATAATATATAATTTTATGGTATATCATATATACAGAATCATTATAATTTTATATTTATTATTTAATGAAATTACACATCATTATTATACCCATCCAAATGATAATGTATTGAATTATAATTACACCACAACGTGGAGACGGTAATTCATACGTACGCATGTATGGTGACATGGTATTCAAGGGATGGATAGAATAATGAATTTGTTATTACCATATTTATAATAACATAAAATTATATATAATATACTGGATTTTTTATTTTAGAATAGAAACAAAAAATAAAGAGGAAGTGGAAGAAGAAAAGAACTTGAAAGATGTGATTAAATATTTACCTCTTCTTCGGGTTATTCCTTCTAATTTGATCAAAATGGCTCCTTAGGATGTATTTCTGACTAAATTAAGGCCTCTATGATGAATTGAGGATGGTTTAGAAGGTTTTTGGGCAGTGTTTTCCCTAGAAAAATGGATTTGATGGTGTGAATTAAAGAGAAGGGTGAGTTCCCTTTAATAAGAGGGGTGAGGGGCACCATAGGAAAAGCTAAAAATATTATTTTATAATAAAATACTTTTCGGTTTATAATGGCTCAAAAATATGTTCTTTAAAGGATAAGGTGATTATGGGTCGAAAAAAATTCAAATAATAGGTTTTATACAGGTTTGGGTCATTATATTAACATTATCTTTGAGATTAAACTCTTAGTAAAATAGTTTGACATTTACCGTGTCTCTTTGTATTTTTATAATATATGGTTAATAAACATACTATTTACTTCCAAGAGAACCCCAAGTGGTTAATTAATGATACACATATCATTTTATAAGTATTTTGGATGAACCGTAGATTTTTAGGAATATAATATCAATTAATAATACAATATTTGTTTTAAAAACTCTTTTATGTCTATTTTGACACTATTTGGTATTATGTTTTTGCGAAATTCACAACAGCATTATTACTTAGAACCAAATTCATATAACTAGCCCTAATATGTCATATTAACCTATTAAGGTATTTTAATTCATTAAAATTCGAAAATTACATTTATTTTGAAATTTATAATATCAATTATTTAAATATTTCATTAATACAATAATTACTGCATCATCATTGTGTCATAAATAAATTTAATTATGTAATGTCTAAAAATTATAAATAAAATACCATTATGTAGGAAATATTTTTATCTTTATAATTAGTATTTATAGTATAATTTAAATTATTTATAACCCTATATTAAAAATGTTGTCGTTATTAAACATTGATTTTAACTCATTTACTCTTCTTTAAATAAAATAATAATAATTGTCCTAATTTAATCCATGTGGACCTAAAGGATTATATTTTATTCCTAACGTTGTTTTTGGAAAAATTACACTTATACAATAAAATTATGAAATTTGTTAGGGTAATAATAATATCATTTTTACCCTTAATTACCCTATTTGCTTTTAACCGTGGTAAATAAAAGGAAAAAGTTACAATTCACCAAAAATTATTTTCATCTTATTGAACCAAGTTTTACATACTGATATCAACCATGTCTCTAGTATTTTTTAAATTTAAACCATAGAAGTGGTAAAATTATTTTTTATGTCATTTCGCAAATTCTCCTAGGAGGTGCGTAAAAGACGGTGAGAAGTTCTATAAACATTTTATATATCTAATATTATTATAAATTGACTTCAATGAATTACATTGAAATTATATTGGTATTGTGTATCTAATTTTACCTAAAATAAATTTCAATAAAATAAATAATTATTTAAACAAAATTTCGGTTTTAAACTATAACTCTATGTTATTCATCAAAAATTGAACGTCTTTAGAAAAATACCAAAAAATCACCCTAGGATAATTTCAATATTTTGAATCCAAAAATGAAGTCCATTTTGAAAGATAAAATTTATAAAATTTCAAAAAGTGGGAATTAATATTCATAATGGCTAGTTTGAATGGTTGTGGTGTGTTAGAATTCGAAGTTGCGTACAACATGGGTTACTCTATTATTCAAAGAGAAGCGTATCATGGAAGCTTGGGGTGTCACATTCCCCCCTCCTTCAAATAATTTCGTCCTCGAAATTTCTAGAATATTATTGCATAAAAGGACTCGGGTGGTTCTTCATCATAAGTTCCTCGGGTTCCCACATTGCCTCTTCCATCTTATGGTTTCTCCATAGAACTTTTACCAGATGAGTCCTCCAGTTTCCCAGCACTTGTTCTCTTGTATCAAGAACCTTTATAGGCTCTTCGCAGTAAGACAGATCGAGTTCCAGTTATAATTCTTCATATGTGAGTACATGTTTTGGTTCATGCATGTATTTTCTCAATAGTGATATGTGGAACACATCGTGAACTTTGGAAAGACTTGGTGGCATTTTCAAACGGTAAGCTACAGCCCCAATTCCTTACATAATTTCTAAAGGTCTGATGTACTTGGGACTCAATTTACTCTTCTTACTGAAAAGTATAACACCCTTCCATGGAGATACTATCAAGAAAACAAGATCTCTTAGCTGAAATTACAAATCATTCCTTCAGTTATCAGCATAGCTCTTCTGCCTACATTGATATTCTTTTATGTGATTTTGTATTACCTTCACCTTTTCCATCATTTCCTCCACAAGTTCTGGGCCTATGAGTTTTCTTTCACCAACATCATCCCAAAAAGTTGGTGTACGAAATCTCTTTCCATATAACGTTTCATATGGTGCAATCAAAATACTTGAATGGAAGCTATTGTTATAGAATGATTATACCAGAGGTAAATATTGATCCCCCATACCTTGAAAGTCAAGTAAGCATGATCTCAACATGTCTTCTAAGGTTTGAATAGCATGTTCTGATTGTCCATCAGTTTGGGGGTGGTAGCCAGTGCTCAAACGAAGTTCATTATCTAGGGCTTTCTAAAGACTTTTATAGAATCTTGATTTGAAACGTGGATCGTGATCAGAAAAAATTGATAGTGGTACTCCATGAAGTCTCACAACATCATTAATATATAGTCTTTCTAGACGTTCAAGTGGTAAATCTTCTCTTGTAGCAAGAAAATGTGTTGTCTTTTTAAGATGATCAACAATGACCCATATTACATCGTTCCTTCTAGGAGTCTTTGGTAGTCCCATGAAAAATTCCATCGTGATATTATCCCATTTCCACTCAGGTATGGGAAGCGGTTGCAAGACTCCCCTTGGTTGTTTCCTTCCAGCTTTCACTTGTTGACAAACCATACATCTTAACACAAAATCAGAAATCTCCCTCCTTATGTTTTCCCAAACAAATGTTCCTACAAATCTCTATACATCAATGTGCTACTAGGGTTTATAGAAAATTGGAACTATGAGTTTCATCCAACAATTCCCTTCATAGATGTAGTACATCGGGAACACAAAGTCTCTTCCCAAATTTCAAAATTACTGCTTCATTAGAAAAGTCACTCAATCTCCCATCATTCATAGCTTTAATATTCATTTGAAACTCATCATCATCGGTCTAAGAACTCTTTATCCTTTCTAGTAAATATGTTTTGTCAACAATTTGAAAAGGTATTCATGTTTCCCATTCCATAGTGATTCCCATATCCATATTTACTAGATCCATGTACATATTATCCTTTTCAACTCTCATCTTGTTAAAAACTCCATGATCATTTCAACTCAAAGAATCTTCCACCTTATTTTCCTTCCCGGGGTGGTAGTGTATCGTGCAATCACAATACTTGAGTAGTTCAAGACTTCTCATTTGCCTCATGTTGGGTTCTTTTGGTGAGAAAATACAATTCAAACTATTCTGATCAATATATATCTCACATTTTTCACCATAGATATAGTGTTTCCAAAAACTCAAATCAAAGATTACATCTGCTAACTCAAGATCCTGAGGGGGATACTTTTTCTCATGAATATTTAGCAGTCTTGATGTATATGCAACAACCCTATCATTATGTATAAAGACACAACCAAGTCCTTTCTTTGATGCATCACTATAAATAACAAACCCATCATTCGCCGATGGTAGAGTCAATATAGGAGCATTGACTAATCTTCTATACAGTTCTCCAAAACATTTCACATTATTTTGTCCAAACAAATTTAACCCCTTTTTATGTGAGCTTTGTTAATGGGTTATCCAACCAGGAAAACTTCTAGACGAAACATTGATAATAACCTACTAAACCAATAAAATCGCATACCTCAGTTATACTTGTCAGTTCTGGCCATTCTCAGATTTCTCTTGTCTTGGAATGATCAATGGAGATTCCATCCTTAGAAACAATATGTCCATGAAAAGAAATCTCCTGAAGCCAGAATTCACACATGCTAAACTTTCCATATAATTCATGTCTTCTATAGTCTTCAGGATAATGCGCAAGTGATTTTCATGATCTCCGTAGATTTTGGAGTATACGAAGATATCATCAATAAATAACACTACAAAGTCATCAAGATATTTCTTGAAAACCCTATTCCTTTGATCCATGAAGACAAAGGGTGCATTAGTCAATCCAAAGGCATTACTGTAAAATCGTAATGCCCGTGCCTAGTTTGAAATGTTGTTTTCAGAATGTCTTCCTTCTTCACACACAACTGAAGATATCCATATCGAATTTCAATCTTTGAAAAGTATTGAGATCCATGATGTTGGTCAAATAAACCATCAGTGCGAGGTAGGGGATACTTGTTCATTATTATTATATCATTGATCTCCCTATAGTCAATGCACAACCTCATAGATCTATCTTTCTTCTTAACAAAAATAAAAGGGGCTCCCCATGGAAGAACAATAGGGAGAATAAATCCCTTATTACTCCATTACTATAGTTTTTCTTTAGTTCCACTAATTATATAGTTTCCATCCTATAAGGGGTCATCGATATGGGCCTTGATCCAATAATTAAATCAATGGAAAACTCAATTTCTTGTTCTCAAGGATGTCCCGGTAAATCTTCTAGAAACACATCAACGAATTCATTCACAATAGGTACATAATCTATTTGAACATTATTTTCCTCACCCACATTTTTTTAATTCTCTTCCTCCCCAATAATTGAATTTAGTTGTGCTAGTGAGGGTGGATCTAGATACAAATTATGTGGTGAAGATTTTTCTCTAAAGATAAGGTGTTCATTATCATTGTCATCAAAAATAGTAACCTCCTTATTCTTACAATAATTTTTTTCTTCATGGTCCGAAATCCAATCCAAACCGAATATTATATAAAATGCAATCATGGGTATGATGATGAGATTAGCAGATAAAGAACATTTATATGCTCTAATGGGGACTGATTCAGAAAACTTTGTTTCAATGATACTTCCCTTAGGAGTTTTGACTAACAAATACCTTGTTAAATAAAATTCTAAATATCTAATTTTCATAGAAAACTGGGAAGATATGAAATAATGCGATGATCCAGAATGAAATAAATCATTTTCTAAACTTGAGGAAACTATTAAATTACCTCTCACCACATCTTTTGGAGCTTCAAACTCAGTACTACTAATAGAATAAGCATGGACTTGATCCCTTGGCCTTTTATGAGGTTATTTCACTGACTCTTAGGAAATTCATTTGCATAATGCCCCTTTTCTCTACAATTTTAGCATTCAACATCGACATCCTCTTTCTTCCCCTTGCAATTACGAGCTTGGTGGCCTTTTTCACCACACTTGTAACAGACTCCCATTACCTTCAGGAAAGTACCGGGGTGTTTCTTCCCACATTTTTTGAAGGATGGATATTCATATTTTCCCTTATTCTACTTATTTTCGTTTCCATAGTGTTCAGCAGATCTCTTCTTCTCTTGATTTTCATTAATGTTGTAAGACGTAGAGAATTATTTTTCGGTCTTGATAACACATGAGACAATATCTTCGTCAGATGAGAAGGATTATGAGACTAATGCTCGATGAAGAAATGGTTTTAACCCATCAAAGAAATGATCAATATTAATTCTTAGGTTACGTATATAATCTGCAGCATGCCTCGCGAACCTTGTAAAGTTAGCCTCATACTTTTCGATATTCTCATCCTCCTTTTTCCTCAGACTCAGAAATTGTCATTCCATATCTGTTCGATGGTCATGAGGAAAGTATTTTTCTAATAAATTTTTTTTAAACTCCCTCCATTAAATATTTGATACTTCATCATCATCCTTTGTGTTTTGAATCAATGACCACCATTTATCAGCATCTCCAGTGAGGCGGTAAACTGCCATGACAACTTTTTCCCGTTTTCTACTCCCTAAGCCATGGAATATTTTCTCTAAGGAATTTATCCATTTCTTAGCTACTAATGGATTTTTACCCCTATTGAATATTTGTGGTTGTTGCCTCATGGAGAGGTCTAACATTGATCCTCCTCTATGTGGATCAGGGTGCTCTATACGGGTAAGGTTATTATTCATAACCTGTGTGAGTTGTCCCTATATGGTGATAAGATGATCAGCACCAGTTGTATCACCAGCTCCACTATAATTATCTTGAGCATGATGGAAATCCCTACATGGAGTGCATACATTGATACGGTTTCCATTCCTTCCACTATGTGTTATTTCTAAACAATGGCATAAACTAGATTAGTTTATGAATCGTAATACATAAATCCAAACTTGTAAGACACTTAACATAAATTGAAAATTTTATACATATAGTCCATAATCATAAAAATGTTTTCTTAGATGATGTATATACTCATAAACCCTTCACAATGCTTTCTAAAGAAAATGAGAATTATCCTAAGAATATCCCTCAGGAGTGTTGTAACCAAGAGTGCAGCAAGGCCCGTTCTAATGCACCAGTTCCCATTCGAGCCTAGATCAAAGTGGTGTTTTCAGGTTTTACCCCTAGGTACATCTGTTCCAGATCCACCTCTACCTACTCGTATCCAGATAGGGATGTATTGCTTTGAAATATCTCAAAATCTCTACAATACAAAAATTATAGGATGTTCTTCTACACTAACCCTCAAATTCTATCTTATGGTTATGTGCTCTAATCAGATTTTATCTAAATCTAGTTTCCAAGGTCTATAATAAACTTCCTCTGATACCAACTGTAATGCCCTGAAACCATTTACCCAGAGTTGGTGCATTATTACATATTATTGTCATGATCACAAAAGATCCTGTCTCGAAAGATCGATTAGTTTAGTGTCCTTGTTAGTACTAGATACATTCATAAGGTTTACATTACATCATAAAATGGAAAACTACAACAGCATTGTTTCCATAGACAACACTGGGATCCCATAGACTATCCCTGCAGGTCAGTCATCATATACTTCTTCGCATCCTCGGAAAAATAAAACATATAATGGGGTGAACTCAGATGCTGAGTAAGGATTACAATATAGTGGAAACTTTCATAAATAAGCATAATCATTTAAGGCAATGTATAAGAATAAAAAACCCTTTTCAACATAAACTTCATCTGAATATGGAAACTATAAATCCAAATAATTCCATTTACTTACTCACATGGATAATCTACTAGTTTAATAATCACATGAAATATTAGTAGCCACAATCATAATGATGGAATGCATAATGTCATACTTTCATAACCACGTAGTCAAGGCCTTGTGCCAAGAATACAAATAGATTTTGACAAGGCCTTGTGGAAAGACAATAGTTTGTCTCATGAGAACTATCGATGCATCTAAGAGCTATAGTTGGCTCCACCTGTCACATACTAATTCCAATGCATTCCACATATGAAAAGTTTTAAACTTAACATAAACATTCGTATTAAAGCTTGTATACAAAATGTCAATACTTTATCCATAAACCATGAATGGTGTAAAAATAACACATCCACAGTAAAACATATCAGAAAACCTTCAATAAAATATTTATGTTTTGAATCATAATAAATCAACTTCAAGTAAGATTAAAATCCATCAAAGTATGTTGACATAGATTAAATTAAAACCTTTTTAGAGAAATATCTCTTTCTATTTTGAAATCATTTAAAAGTCACGTAATTATAAAATAAAACATTTATATTTTAGAATATTCTTATAAGCTTGTAAGGGATGCTTCAACGTTGTTATAACGGTATAAATTAGCTGCACCCACCGTATAAGTTAAAAATACATTCTTATCGTAATTTTGTCGAAAAGGTTATAAAGGACCTTGTTTGTAAAACGACGGAAAGATTATTTTCGAAACATCTTATAAAAGTCAAACAAGGGTATAAATGACTTTTACCCATAGTCTATAAAATATTACGAATGTTTTGAAATAAATTTTTAATAAACATGGATGTGTATCATAAAGAGGTCCCAGTAGATAATTACATATAAACAACCTCGGATAATGAAGAGATTGTGAAATTAACCCTTACCTTGTACTTTTCCTTGGTAGAGGGTAGGTTAACCTCATGTATAATGGTGAAATAATTGTTATTAAATTATAAAAGAATCATATACATTAATATGATATCATATGTGATCTTTTAACATTGCTTTGGTAATAATATCTTAGTAATATCGTCGTTTCGGGTGTTAAAGGATTCATTTTACTTTATATTATTTGTCATGTGAGTAATATTTTTTATGGATGGAATGTATCATATTCATATCCAGAATGATATCAAGTCTTTAAACATTATCATAAATTATCAAATGAAAATTAGTCTAGAATGGATACAATGGGGAATTAATCTCATCGTGTTTGTGGAGAGGGTAATCTGTGCGTACGCAAGAGAGACAATATCATTATTTTGATTTAAAAATAATATATAATTGGATGGTATATCATATATAAAAAATCATTATCATTTTATATTTATTATTTACATGAATTAAACATCATTATTATACCCATCCAAAAAATAATATATTGAAAAACAATTACACCATGATGTGGAGACGGTAAGCCGTACGTACGCACATATGGTGACATGTCATTAAAGGGATGGATAGAATAATGAATTTGGTTGTAAAATATTTATAATAACATCAAATTATATATAATATACTGGAGTTATTATTTTATAATGTAAAAAACAAAGAAAGAGTAAGTGGAAGAAGAAAGGAATTTGAAAGAGTTGGTGAAATATTTACCTCTTCTTCGGGTTCTTCCTTTTGATTTGAACAAAATAGCTCCATATGTTGGAATTATGACTAAAGGAAGGTCTCTATGATTAATTTTGGAGAGTTTAGATGATATTGGGGAAGTTTTTGGTCGATCCAAATGGCTTTGATGGTGTGAATTTGATAGAAGGGGGAGTGCACTCTTATAAGAGGGGTGAGGGGCACATTAAGAAAAGCTAGAAATATTATTTTACAATAAACTACTTTTAGGTTTCTAATGGGTCTAAAATAGATTATTTAAAGGATATGGTTGTTATGGGTTGAAAACCACCCAAATATTAGGTTTTATATAGGTTTTGGTCACTATATTAAGCTTATCTTTTAGATTTAACTCTTAGATAAATAGTTTGACATTTACCATGTCTCTTTGTATTTTTATATTATATGGTTAATAAACATACTATATAATTCCAAGAGAACCCCAAGTTGTTTTTTAATGATAAAACTATAATTATATATGTCTTTTGGCCGATCGTTATATTTTTAGGAATAGAATATCAATTAATAATATAATATTTGTTTTAAAAACTCTTTTATTTCAATTTTACACTATTTGGAATTTTGTTTTTTCTAAATATATAATAGCATTATTAGTTCAAAAAAATTCATATATACATCTCTATTATGACATATTAAACTATTAAATTAGTGTAATTCATAAAAAGAATCAAATTACATTTATTTGGATATTTATAATGTAATTTATTTTAATATTTCATTAATATGGTAATTACTGCGTCATTATTGTGTCATAAATAAATTTAATTATTTAATGTATGTAAATTATAAATAAAATACCATTATGTAGGAAAACTTTTTAACTTTCTAATGAATATTTATAGTCTAATTTATCTTATGTATAACCCTATATTAAATTTTTTTTAGTTATTATTCTTTGGTTTTAACTCTTTTAACTCTTCTTTAAATAAAATAATAGTAAATGTCCTAATCTAAACCAAGGGGACCTAAAGGATAATATTTTATTCCTAAGGTTTTTTTTGGTTGAATCACACATATCCAATAGAATTAGGACATGTGTTATTGTAATAATAATGTCATATTTACCCTTATTTACCCTATTTACTTTTAACCGTGGTAAATAAAAGTAAAAAGATAATATTCCACAAAAACTATTTTCATCTTATTGAACAAAATTTGGCTTACTAATATCGATTGTGTCCCTAAGATGTTTGAAATTCAACTCACAGAATCGGTAAAATTATGTTTTATGTGAATTCGCAAATTCTCCTAGGAGGTGAGTAAAAGACGGTGAAAAGTTCAATAAAATATTTATATATCTAAAATTATTATAAATAGATGCTAATGAATTAAATTGAAATTTTATAGGTATTATGTATCTATATTGACCTAAAATAAATTTAAATAAAATAAATAATTATTTAAATTAAAATTCGGTTTTAAATTATAACTCAGTCTTATTCCTCAAAAATTGAATGTTTTTAGAAAAATACCAAAAATTCACCCTTGGATAATTTCGATATTACGAATCCAAAAATGAAGTCCATTTTAAAGGGTAAAATTTATAAAATTTCAAAAGGTGTTAATTACTATTCATAACAGCTATTTTTATTGGTTGTGGTGTGTTAGAACTCGAAGTTGTGTACAACACATGCTACTCTATTATTCAAGGAGAAGCGTACTGTGGAAGCTTGGGGTGTTACAATGAAGCCAATATAACAAATTATTTACCCATCGAAGATAATATTTCTTCATTAATATGATCCCATTAAATTCATGATAATAAATACATAGCTTCATTGATCTATACTTTTTATTTATAAAAAGAATAGGTCATCCCCAATGAGACACACTTTGTTGAAAACAAAACCTTCTCCAGAATATCCCGATGTTTCTTCTTTAATTCATATAACTCCATGTATTCCATTCTATGTGGGGTATTTGATAATTTCTTGTATCATTGTATGATTTCAATTAAGATCTCTACATCTCTTTCTAGTGTAAGTCTTGTTAACTCTTCAATAAATACATAAATTTATTTCTCGACAATACGAACTTCTTATATCATTTGGATTTTACTTTCAAATTTTTCCTCACAAGTCATTTCATTATGGAAGAAAATAGGAATAGGTTATTAGGAATTCTAATAATGATTAAAATATCATCTAAATATGATCATATTTTTTCACTTTGATAATACTAAAATATCATTGCTTTTACAGTTTATCTTGGCATTATACATAGACATGAAATCCATAACAAATATTATGTCGAACTCCACCATTCGAATTATCACCATAATTTTAGGGAGATTGTAGACACCAATAATAATAATGGAATCCCTATATATATATATATGAATCTTAAATAGTTACTTAATGAGTTTTAACAAATAAATCTACCACTTTATGTTTAGAGTTTAACTTGATGTTAACTAAAAACATGAAATAAATAAAAAATGTGTAGAACCAAAATAAAAAAATGTACTTACCTGCTTTAAGTGTATAATGAGTTCACCTTTCACAATATCATTTGGAGCCTTTCCACCGTCCATAATAGTAGTCAAAGCATGACCTTCATCCCCTATCCTTTTTTGGGATTGATTGTTGTTCCCATCCGTAATATTAATATTTTAAAATTTGTTAGAAAAAGTCCCCAAGTTCACCACACTTGAATCTCTGCACAGTATGTCATTCAAGTACCATCTTCCCTTTTTCCTTGACATTTAGATGTTGTGGCTTTAAATCTCTATGATAATTTCAGGAAATATGTCCATCAATTCAATCCTCATACCACTTTATACTTATACACAATTCCACCAATTTATCTTCCCTCATTTATTTCCCATGGGATGTGGTACATTCTTCTCATTTGGATTCTTAAAAAAATTGTTTTCTATTTATCTTGTCTTTATTATATCCATGACTACATTGGGAAACTAAAAAATCCTTTTTAAATTTTAAATCACACTAAACTATCTCTTCGTAATTCTTATTTACTTTGGATTTATAATTATTTCTATAGATGGGGTCATAGTCTACCAATTAATTGATTTGTCTTTCAGTCATAATCGACAAACAATATTGAAGTGTATTGAAAAAATCCATGAAAATTTAATCACCTAATTCCTCAGTAAATCTTTTTCAAGTTTTTCAAAATGAGAAATTCCTTATAAATTTTGGTCTAGATGTTTTGAATAATGTAATTGATGAAAAAGACCTTTTTAAATTACTTTATTCCCTTCTAATCTACCTCATCTAATGGCTTCGTGTTCTCGATAAGTTTCTACAATTGATCCACTTCTCCATCTTGGTAATATAATTCAAATGTAACATTCTCTTGCTCAGTGAAATGGATTATAAAAAATTTAATTTTTATATTATTTAACTATTATTCCACTATTAATCGGTCATATATTCCATTAAAAATAGGTGTTCATTGATTCATGATTGATTAAATAGCTATTTATTCCTTTTTTGGTGAAGCAGGATACTCCACCTAGTTTTCATTTTACTTATAGAATGTCCTAATGGCCTTATTTTTATTTTCATTTATTATATTCCACATTTCAATGGATGAAGTGGAATCCCTAAAAGTCATGAATTCTTAAGTGACATATTACATGACTGATAGCTCTTAGATAAATTCATCTGAAACTGGACAACTTGGAATTTCTCTTTCACTACAAATATTGTGATATTAGCTCTCCACCTTCGCATGGATGGTTAGAAAGCTATCATGTGTATATCTTCATAGGCCTAGTACCAATGGAAATTACATATCTTCTCAATATTCCATGTCCTGTTAGCTCTAAAGTTTTGAATGTTATTATTCTGAATCATCATTTGGAGCCTTGTTATTTAAAATATGTATGGTTGCATCAGCATGTTTCATGTGGATTGAAGTCCTTTAGGTCACCCAAATGACTTGAGGTGGTCTAAATGCCTTGAGGCGGCATGAAATCTTTTTTTTCACAAAGCGATTGGGTGGATAGGATGCCTTGGAGGACTAGAGGACCAAACTAGTGGCCTGAAGGCCCAAACAGATGAATAATTCCAACTACTTCAGTGCCGGACAGTACCTACTATAGTACCTTCTATAGTATCTGCTAAATTTCATGCTATAGTAAAATTATAGTAAACTGGAAAATATTCTTCCACCCATATTTTATCTCAGGGCTCTTGTATACATCATCATCATGATTTTTTCATCTTCAGACCCCCCCCCCCAATATTGTGAAGGTCATCATCACATTTTTTATTACATTTCTTTTTCATGAGTCATTCTATTTTTTACATTTTTTCTGGTAAAAGAAAACCATAGTGAAAAATATATTATTATTGGGAATATTATAATTTTAATTCTCAAGTAAATATTAATCATAAAATTTAATAATATCATTCTTCTATAATGATATACTAAAATCATAATAAAAGTTTTACATTATATTTATATCCTTCAAAATGGTCAGTAAAATCGTGTGATTAACTAAATAATATCCCACAGGAGTGTAAAACTAGGCTGGTAGGAAGTCCCATTTCCATTCACTAGTTATCAATCTTGTCTAGCATAATATGGTGCCCTTGGGGTTTTTACCCCTAGGTACACTTTTTCATATCTATATCCATCTGAAGTATCCATACTATGAAGTATTTTCTTAGAAACCACAAACTCTATACTATATAAAAAGACCATATTTCATGCTATATTTAAGAAATTTCCTAGGGTTTTTACTATTGTTTTAGAAACCTTATTTCCAAAAGTTACAATAAAATAATTTGATACAAATTATGGAGAACCTCATTTTTTTATAAAACATTCCTCAATTTTAAAAAATATTTTTAAATACAAAGGATCTTTTGAGTTTTCATGTCCTAAAAATAGGAAAATAATACATTAAAAACATAAAATATTATTATAATCTCCTTTAGATACTTATTCATAGGTTTATATTGTGTTAATTATGCATTATCTCATATCCTAGGGACATATATTATAGAAAGGGGTTAGCATAAATCCCCACAAGGGAATAAACAAAGGAAATAATTAGCATGTGACAAAGAGGAATGTCCATTATGAATGATCTTATGATCAAGATGCATATAATAATAGAAATAAAATGAATCAAAACATTTGAGTTTTTATAAAATATAAAAAAAAGATACATTTGTAAGAATATCAATACAGGTTATCACTAAGGTTTCATAAATAATTATCACTATGTTTGTTCACCAATGTATCATAATACAAGTCATATATAGAGATTAAATAATTACATAATTAATTGTAGAACTATCAGGGAACTCCCTTCATATTTATTAATTCATGTGATTCATATTTATCATAAAAATTTATTTCATTGATAACATGATGATAATAAACAGTGAGTTTCATATGAAAACATTACGTACAGAAGTTATTAAAGACTTCAAAATTATATCATTTTTAACCCATGAAAAGAGAATGTGAGTTTTATAAATTTACATGAAAACTTATTTATATAAATTATTTATATCAAATTTAATTTCCAAGGGGAAGGAAGTGGTTTTAGAATTAATAATATATGAATATTCAAGAAAAATGTAAAAAATCATGAAATGGTTTTAGCAACAAAATTGTATATAACATAGATAAAAAGGATAAGATAATGAGAGGGAATGAAGGTATACCATTGGTAAATATAATTCTTGATATTAGGTGAAAGATAAAAAATACATGAAATGAAAGAAACATTTAAATTTAGAAGACTCACAAATGAGGATTACATGAATGAAAAATGGAGAATATAAAAAACCCCTTTTCCTTGAATATTTTCTTAGGAAAACATGGGGTTGAACCATGAAACCATTAGAAAACCTTGTTGGGACTATTTGGGATTGAAAATGAAGATAATTTCAGGGATTATGAATTTCTAGTTGATATAAAATGGATAATGTGTGGTATTTATACATGAGAATGGGTTCTGTTTAAATAATTGACAGTTTGTTATTTTATCACATAAGCCAACCATTGTGGGTGAATTGAATTAAAAACAATTTTTTGGATAATGAATGAGTGATACAGTGTTTTTCGATGTTAAATTCCTTCAAAACCCGAACCATACCTTCCCTCTAACCCAATTAATGTAGAGGATCCAAAAAAATTAATTTCAAAATTTTAAATTTTGGGTTTTTGAAAAATTAAAAATTAATAAATTATAATTGATATTTAAAAATTCATTTTTATATTTATTAAATTACATTTTTTTTGGTAAAGATTGTTCATAAATTTTATTAATCATTTTGACTTTATAATTATGTCACAAAATCATAGTGCTTGTAAAGTGAGAAATTTAACTTTTTTCCAAAAAAAACAACCTTGTCAAAAAAACCACAGAAAATAACTCTAAGAAAATTTTTACATGATGAGTCCAAAAATGAAATCTATTTCATCTAAATTATTCTCTATTTATGATTACTTAAATTCTTAAATAAGATATTATTTTAATAAAAAATAACAATTGAATATAAAAATAATCATTCTTCCCTTTATCAATATTAATTAAGGATTCATTAAAATATATTATCATTTAAAAATAATTTTATAATATTAATTCATGAAATAATGTTTTATATAATATTTCCTCATAAAACATAATTTAGTATTATATTTATATATTCTATGAAAATAATACAACATTATCTATATCTTTAAATAATCCCAATGATCATTTAAATGAATCTTTATAAACAATAATAATAATGACGAACTATTTTATTGACTAATGGTCATAATATTTATCAAATAGATTATTTGAAAAACATTAATCTTGAGAATAATATTTCCATATAAATACAAAAAAAAATCTTACGCTTCATAATTCACTATGATTCGAATCAAGGTTTAATATCATTTCTAAAATAAATATTGAATTAATATCTCTTAGTAACTCTATCGTAGTAATGTTCATGGGTGAAATGGTTCTAGGGGAATGAAGCATCCCAGATTCATATATTTTACTTTTTTATCTTATATTTTTTTTCATATTTTAATATTTTGTATAATATTGGGTGTTGTTATAGCCAGAGTGTAATGTTCTTAATTAATGAAATAAAGTGTTGCAGGTTTCTAGTATGTGTCTTATTTCCCTTTACTATTCTTATTTGAACTAGTTCATTAAAAATTATCACCAATGATATTATGAAATTCAAAATTTATTTTATGTTCTTTAGCTTTATAACATAATAAAAAGATATTGGGATGAAATAGATCCACTAATAAAATAATAACATTTATTGGGTTGTTACATTTCTGTAAATTTTAGGCTAAAAAAGACATTACAAATCATGTAGACACCATTATCTAACCCTAGAAAAATACAATCTATGCTCACTAGGTCTACTAACCTAAAAAATAGTTTGCATATTTATACCCTAGGACCCTTCTAAGGGTGCCTATTCTTCTCAATAACGAAGATACATAATACATGGTCTATCTTTCATGTCCTAAAAATACTTTGAGTGATCAAGCATTTGTGGCATGAAAGTTTGGCATGAGAGCCCAATCTGAGAAACAATACTAGTAAAACATTCATCCCTATCTATGATCCATGTAAAATTATTGATATAGCATCTCCAAAATATGCACTAGATCAATATTATAGATTTAAACATATAGTTACTAATCCATAAATCAATGTTCAAATTTCATTCCTCCTTTGTATGAGATTTATTTGAATAATAGTTTCTTTATCAAAACTATGTATGGCCTCATTCATTATTTTATATGATATGTTGTGACATCTATATCTTTTATCCATGATCCATCTATAAATTATTAACTATATCATCGCCTTTTATATACAAGAATGTATAGGTTTACCTTTTTTAGATATCTGTGACTTGATAATATCATTCATCTGGAAAAAAACACCTCAAGTCAATATTCCCCTCTTACTAATACCTAATATCCAAAATTCAACACACATCTCTTGGAAAATACTCTCACTGAGTAAAATATAGAATCTAATATAGTTCAAATTATATTTTCATGAATTTATAAAGTGATATATGTGTACCTTATAACTATGTTTATTTAATTCCTAATGAATAAAATTATATAGGTGATTTTACTTTCACTCATAAATGTGTTCCAAGAACATTTATGTGGAATATTTTAGAATTTTTGTATCGCATGGGAAAAAGAAGCTTTTACTTTTTCATAATGGATTTTGAGAATATTATAGGATATTTGGAAGTATAAATATTGATATTTATGTCTTGGGTTTAAAATTAGAGCTTTATATCCAATATTTTAATTTCATGACATGTAATATGTATATTTTATTTATTTTTATGAGTATATAAAATAAAAAAATTGACTACCTTATATGACTAGACAGCCATCTCAACCCTAAACATTTGGGTGATTCCTTAATAATTCTAGGGTGAAAACATGACCATAGTGACATCACATTAGAGTTTTGTTCATGTACATTCACACACATAGAGGGAAAAGAGATATGTTGTTGATCAGAAGTCCATATAAGGTGTTAGCATGGGGCGGTGTCAGTGGAAACCTGGAGAAGACCCCAAAACCTGAAATAGAATGGTCAAGGGAGTGGTTTTTCTTTTTCAATAAAGGTAAACCAATTATATTTTTATTTTCATATACAAGTTGGGCCATGTGATATTACTTCATTTTAGAAATAAAGGCTAAATAATATCTTTATAGTCGAACAAATCTTTGAAATTTGATCATCATATTCCACCACCTCGAGGGGGGTTTTGATGGTTCTAGGTATTAATGCTCAAAATTCATTTATATGGTCATCAATGATAGATATTCCAAGTGAATGAATCCATTACCTAACCACTATTAATGAAATATACATCTTTCATGCATGAGTATATGAAAAGAATGATCTACTTCCATCAGCAAAACATGAATATGTGGTAAGTCCTCATGCATTCAAATTCATGGTAAACATAATAAGGAGTTAATTTGTAGTTCATACTTTCCATTGGGATACATGAAAATGATACTTAAAGAATATCACATGAAAACCATCTGATATTCTACCTAATATTGAAGATATTCATAGTCTATCTTTATACTAGTTTGAACATTGAAAACCCAGATAGTAAGGGTGTTTATGTTTGGCACATGGTTTAAAAAATTGTATATCTATGTCCAACTAACCATATACTCAAACTTATATTATTCTGAAAATTATTTAAAAATTTCCCAAACCACTATTTAGAAGCCGTTTTGATTATAACTCACCCTATTTCATTATCTATCATTGACATAGATCCCAAGGACCCATTGTGGCTACTCTTAACCATCTCTATGGTGTATCAAAGATGTGCAGTCTTTGTTTAATCCTTTACGAGTAAGTTTTATCTCCTAGTTCCTTGTATCATAATATCTTCCAATCTTTTCTTGTCATTAGTGTATTGATAGATGTCCATGTTGTTGGATGATATTATCTCTATTTCATTAGATATTGAATCTATATTTTATTCTCTAATCATTATTTCTGATATTCTTCATTAGAGTTCATGTTTCGGGATTTGTGATTCATAATCCCAAGATATCGAGGTGGGTGGATCCATTTAATATATTCTAGATGATTTAACCCTAAATTGATTGGTTTAAATTGAATTAATTTGAATTGTTTTGTGAAAAACTATTTTTTTTAAATTGGGATTTATAATTTCTTTAAAATAAAATTGGGGAAAACCCCTGATTCAATTGAATCTGGCTCTGTTTGCATAATTGATACAAATTTCGTAAATTGAATTGTGGAATTTAAATTGTAAAAATGAATTGTGAAGTTGATTTTTGAAACTGACTTAAAATTTTTATTTTAGAATAATGGATTATTATTATTTTATAAGAACGCATTGGTGTTATCATAGAAAATGGCATTATTTGAGTAATAACAATTTTTGGTTTTTAATTTTAAATTTGAATATTGAAATGATAAATGGATTGATTTTATTTTGAACAGTTTTGAAATAAATTGCCCATTATTGAATGTTGTTAGAGCATATGAAATATAAGGCTCGAGACTTAAACATTAAATAATCATGTGATAAGTCAAAAATTTGAAATTATTTCACATTTAAGATCTTTTTAAATTTATACCTTTAGGGAATTTTGTCTTCACTAATACATAATAAATTAATTATTAAAAATTATACACTTCATGATCCCTATCTATTTTTTGATTAAACAAAACGTTTTAAAAAGAAACATGGATTCACTTCATGTTTAAACATCCTAACATTTTCATGATCCCATCCTTGACTTTATTTTCCTTTAAAATCCTATGAAAAAACAATTCAAACTTGGGATGATCATAAAAATATATGTAACGGATACATAAATAAGGAAAAATGTTAGCCTTGTGAAAACATGTAAACTATAAATACGTTATCATAAAGTAATACTTTTCACCTTCATGAATTAGTAAATACTCTTCACTGATATAAGTTCATTTCTTACCCTTTAGTAACCAAAACATTACCATAAAACCAATAAATATCATACATAAAATATAAAATGTAATATAATAAATAATCATACTTAAATGGAATAACCATACGGTCGAATTCCAAAAATCATTCTTACAAATGGAATAGTCATATGGTTGCCTTCCATACCCAATTCATTGGAGGTTATAAAGTAACCATCCATCCTTGGTTTATCTTTGAACTACCCATATTTGGTTTTCCACATAACCAATTATCATTGTCCAAGAACCATTATATAACCATAAATGATTGAAATTAAAATATTTTAATATTCAATCCACTTTCAAAACCATTTTCAATAACAAAATACCCAAAAAGGGAATAAGGGATTTAATTTTTTTTAAACATTTATGGTTATAGAGGTAGCCAAAAAACAAATAACAGTTATGGTGGAAGATAATTTTTTGTCACTGTAGATGTTAAAAACATTCCTTTTTATGATTTATTATAAGGACTTATAGAAAAAATATTCTCTTTTAATTAAAAGTCAAGGGAGTTTATTATACACTCTATAAAATAAGTTGGTGTATATTATCTTAATATGCCTCAAGAAAAGCATATTGAGATGAAGTCCCTTACAAAGATCGTATCATTAGATTAAGGATAAATAAATGATATAATTATGTGTGAAAAACATAAATACACCCAGTATAATTGGATATTAAGTGAAAAACAATTATAAGTCATTAAAACATTTTCTTGGAAAAAAACTATTGACATGGATATTTAAAACAATGAATAGAAATTGAGTAAATATTCTATTTAACTTAAGTCTACCTCATCATGTACCATTGTTATGTTCCTGAAATATAAACATTGTTTAATTTCTATTTACTTGAGAACCTTTTACAATTTTATTATTCCTTTTCTATCACTTATTAACATGTTATGAATATTACATAATTATTTATTTTCATATGGGATGTTTTGTCAGTATTTGGTACTTGGGTCAAAAATTAACTTGTTTTGATATAAATTGTCCATGTATTCAAAATTAAATCACCTCCAAAATATTATTCATGATTTAAATATCATATATATCCAGTATATATGTATTTTTAATATACATTATATTCATATATAACAAATGAAATGCACCATTCATCGAGATGGTAGGTCGTACGTACGCATGAACACTACTTTTATCTCTTTGTCATATTAAAATAAATATAATAAAATGATATAAAAGTATATCATAATAATATTATTATATTAATTTCATGTATGTCTCATATTTTTAATAAAAACATCATTTATATGTTCCATGTATGGAGGGAATGAGTCACATCGCTTTGAGGGGGATGTAGTCCCCACATCCTTAGACGAAATTATCATATTTACACAACATGGAAAGAATAATGGAATGTTATAAATAAAAATTAAATAAATAATAGATAAAAAATAAATATAATATATATCATTTGTAAAATATTTTCCATTCTAATTTCAATCATGAGAGGTGTTTGGTGAAAATTGAACAATCATTTTTTCGTGAGGTAGTAATTCATCCTACACAGAAACAGTATGTTATATATCCATTTGATAGAGGTGTGTGTGTGTTTAGGTCAAATAATTTGCATAAAAACCATTTATATTTACGATATTGGTGTTGTTATAAAATAATTGAATAAATAAATTCTATGGGTTGTAAAAGGAAAAAAAATAAAAGGAGCTTTAGAGAAGATGTTACCTCTAAATCAGGTAATTCCTTTGGATTTGATCCAAAAGGATTCCTTGAGTTACCTTATTCCCATGGTAATAATTATAAGTGGAATTTAGGGATTTGGGCAGCTTATTTGAGTATAATTTTGGTGATACAAGGGGCTTTATATATGTAAGTAAGTGTGTAAAGGTGGTGACATTTTATAAGAGGGAGGAGGGTCACATTAGGAAAGGATTTAAATATTATTTTATTATAACATGACTTAAGAATTATAATAGATAAAAAGTGATATATATATATAGTATATGATGATAATGCATCCAAATATTCTCAACCAATAGTTTTTAGACATGTTTAGGTCACAAATATAACCTTATATATTAGCATTAACCCTTAGTTCAACAAATTTACTCTTTCTATGTCTTCTTGTATTTTTACATTATATGGTTAATAAAGTTACTAGAAAATTACAATAGAACCTAAAGTGTATAATTAATGAAAATTTTAAAACTATATATGTCATTTGGCTAAATATTATATTTTTATGACTATAATATTATTTAATAAAGTAGTATTTTTTAGAAACCCATTTTTGTCAATTTTGACACTATTTAGTAATCGATTTTTTTTGAAGCAATAAAAACATGATTCATTCCAAAAACACTACATTTACTCAAAGATAACATGTCATAATATTTCGTAAAATTTTCTTATGGAATTAAAATTTTCAAATTACTTCTATATTAATATTTATAATATCATTTATTGGAATCATTCATTAATAAGGTAATCACAGTATCATCACTGTGTCATAAATAAATTTATTTATTTAAATTCTAAATTTTATAAATAAAATACCATGATGTAAGAAATATTTTCATATTTCTAATGACTATTTATATTCAAAAATATGAATTATATAACCCTACCTTAAATTTGTTTTAGTAAAAAGAAACATGTTTATGTTATATTTATCTTTACATTAAATTAATTATTATAACATGTCATTATCACACTCAAGTTGTTCCCAAATGCAAAAAGTTCATCCTAATGATTTTTTTTGTCACTCATGACTCATCCTATAATATTAGGACACTTTTTATGGTATTTGTATATTATTATTATATTATTTTCCTTTTATTATCCAAATTTACCCTTTAACCATGGTAAATAAAAATTATTACCGAAGTTGTTGTTCATAATTTCCCAAAATAAAAGGTACCTATTTACAAAATTTGGACCTTGTAATTATAAATTTGGAATTCATTTTTACAAATTCAAAACAAAAAAAATCCATTAATTTAAAATTAATTCATTTTGTCAATACAAGAAAACTATATTTTAAGGTGTAAAAACTTCTAAAAGATTGACATGTGTTTATATCCCATTTAAATGTAAAATTACTTAAAATGAAAAGAAAATTAAGATTAAATATTAAAAAATTAAACCCATTAATATTTAAAAACAATTAAAAATATAATCAAACTATATAAATAAATGAGATGAAAAGGCAGTTTTGAATTAAAATACAGTAATTTTCCCTATTTATAAAAAATAGATTTTATCATAAAAATACCAAAATTAAACCAAAGTATACTTTGATGTCCCTATTCAAAAGAATATATATATTTTGTTAAATACAACATATAAAATTAACAACATCTAGATTTAAAAATGGTTCACCGTCAATAGGGGTAAAATGACCTTTTAAAAATATAAGAGTATTGTATGATAAAATTGGATTTATTCACATTTTAAGCCTCTAACATTTATTAGATAAATTTAAAAACATTTAACAAACATGTATAGTAATATTTTAATTATTTCTATTCATTCCTGCCAATATAATGGCAAGGAATTAACTAACATATAGATTATTATTATTAGTATTATTGTTGTTTTATTTTTTGGTATAACTCAATGATGTGTGCAATTTAAGATTTCAGAGAAACTCATTGTTTCATGTCGAGTATGCTATCAGATAAAGAATCCCCTTTAATGTGAAATTAATCTCTTATTAATAAACATCAACAGATCTTAAAATGTCATATTATATAATTAATTGGTAAGTTACATCCTTCCCCCATTTTGGAAATTGTGTTCTTGTAATTTTAAAATTGGGCTAAGTAAATTCATTGAAAATACCAAATAAGAAAAAGAGTCAATAAAACCACCACGTTAAATTAAATAAAGAGAAGTACAAAGACCACCAGAGATAACACATCATAGGATTCCAAGTAGGAAAAGATTGATATGGAAGAAAAAATAACCATCTTGTTCTAATGGAGAGTTATAGAAAACCTAATCAAGAGAAAGTTAACAATCGGAAAACCAAAAAATTTTGAGGGGTTAAATGGTCTTTGATTTTACAATAGTAAAAGTAAATGGAGAAAATTTTTTAATTTAAATTTCATAATGCTGAGGAATTTATTTATGATCTTTAATTATAACATAAGGAAACATACTTACTTGTCAATTAGAGTTCTATCCTTTAATAAATTTATATCACAAAATCATATTTTCTCCAAACAATGAGTATTCAAGATGACATGGTCACACCTAACGTATTATAATCATCTTATAGATAATCTCAAAATCCACCAAGGATTATCTATCTATTCATCTTATCTAGAAACATTAACCAAAACCAAAATGGTTAGGATAAGATAAGATAATTCCCCAAAAATAATAATCACATATAAGAAAAAAAATAATACTTTTAATCTCCAAAAAATCAACAATAATTTCCAAAGTCCAACATAGACCATTTAATATATAAATTTCCTTAAAGTTAATTAAATAATCCAATCTAAGATTGAAACATACAATCTATAAGTATTTGATTACATAGCTTTCCTTGATAAGTTTTAGAACAAAATCTCCAAATAATATCAACAACTCCTAATGTCTCATACCAAATGCTTATTTCCTAATCAAATATCATCCATGATAGGTTAATCACTAACGTAAATAAACCAAATCACTATAAATCCACAATAGAAACATATATTCTTCGTAAATAAAATTCTATTATTATTCCTAAAATAAAATCCCATAGTGTTCTTTTTTTTTCTTAGGCATATAGGGTTCCCAATATAGAGAACATCTTCCAAAATAAACTTTATTAGTTAATCCCCATATCATTTTACAACAACAAAGATATCCCTTTGATATGAAATAATTTCTTAAAATAAACGTATTCATATTCCATCAACTATTTTAACCAAAAATTGTATGATACTAACTAGTTACTTCACGTAGGCAGTTGTAGGAGATGCACCCCTTTTTTTCCTTTAGTTCTAGGTTCAATTCCCCCGGCCTTTCTAGATGCAACGGGTTGTCACCCATCCTCCAGGTTGTCCTTATTCTAAAACTATATCATTCATATAATATTCTAAAAAATAAGATGTTTTCCTCAAAAATAAACATAACCTATTTTAACCTCAAAGGTTATCTTATAAATTTCATTTTTCAATGCAAAAATTAATAACCCTTAATCACCTCAAAAACAATAGTTCATATGATCCCTAAAGGATATCAAATACATTAATATTATGTCCACACAAGAAAATATAATTATTCCTTGAATAAAATTGTCATATAACAAACTTCAGGGTTACACATACTAGAAAAAATTATTCTAAAGGAATTACATCATAAAAAGAGCATTAATACTTTTAAACAATTAATAATCCAAAAATCTACAATAACTTTTAAATCCCTTATCTGGAGACTTCTAAATCATTCAGTGTTCTTCATTATCCATAAAATATTAATTTCCTCCTTATTTCTTAATACATTGTTCTTGTAGATGAAATATCTTCATCGTTTATAAATATCAATCGAATGATGTTTCATTTTTTATAGATAATAAAATAAATCATACCTTGATTCCAGATATAATGACCATATTGATGTTTCCTTTCTATTTTAGCATGTTATCCCACATTCTAAAAGTAAATGTTCACTTCACTTCTATAATTTCACTTTTTGATGGAGATAGACAAGTTGACATCTTGAAAACATGTGAAAAATATACCATAACCCATAAAAATGTTTTATAAATTAATATGTGTTGGATAACTCAAACAGTTTCATGTAGGTGATTTGAATACTCAAGAAGCTTTCAAAATCATTTGAATATAATTTTTTCATAATAGAAATCATCAAATCGTCTGGGAGGGTTATGAAGATTATGCAAGATCTCTTTCCTTCCATATTGAAAATTGATCATCAATCTTCTAAAATGAATCATTACATAAACCTAAAAAAAAATATTAATTTAAGAATCCTCTATATATTAAATATAACATAAAAATTTTATAATAATCTAATCCATCAACCTTATTATCTATCCATTGTTATGGTTTTTATCCAATCAACATAATATAATATAATCCTTTAATATTTTTAATATAATAATAACCCTCTTGGATATACGGGATCCTTAACCTACAACCAGATAACATCCTAACCTCTATAGTTGTATAAAATGACCTTTAATACTGACTATAAGGTTATATCCTTTAACATTACTTAATCTTGATTTAAGTCAATAATTTCACGTTATTTCACATTATGGATCTTTTCTGGTTTAGAGCTTTAGAGAATTTGGCCATAACTTATATATAACAACTTCATTATTACAAAGTAGAAACTTCTACTCAATATCCATTTTTTAATAAAATAAAAACATTAAAAAATAAATATGGTTTCTCTTCATGTTTAAACATCCTAAATCTTCCATAGTCCCATACTTGAATTTATTCTCCTTTAAAATTATGAGAAAAACATTTCAAATATGGGATGAGTATAGAAATCATAGTAAGGGATACACAAATAAGGATAACTATAAGCCTTAGTAAAATATATAACTCCTGAATACTTTATCATTAAGTAATACTTTTCACCATTATGAATTTGTAAAATTAATTCCCATTGTCAAAACTATAAAGTGGGTTTTTAAGATTTAAAAAACTATCAAAATATTTACATGTGTTCATGTTCAATTTAAATGTGAAATTACTTGCAATGAACGAAATTGGATTAAATTATAAAAACATAATACAATTAAACTTTAAAACCAATTAAAAATATAATCTAACTTTATAAATAAATGATATGAAAAGGACATTTTTAATTAAAATGAAGTCATTTTCTTTATTCATAAAAAATTAATTTTATTAAAAATTTACCAAAATTAAATCAAAGTAAGTTTTGATATCCTACTTCTGAAGAATAATTTTATTTTGTAAAATAGAAAATATAAAATTTACGAAAACTATATTTCAAAAGGGTTCTCCATAAAAGGGTATAAAACGACCTTTTAAAAATATTTGGGAATTTTATGTTTAAAATTGGATTCATTCACATTTTAAGCATATGAAATTTATTTGATAAATGTAAATATAATTAAAAAACATTTGTAATAATATTTTAGTTAGTTATTTTAATTTACTCAAAGAAAATGGCTATGAGATAACTAAAATTTAAAATAATAACATTATTATTGTATTATTTTTTTGGTATAACTCAATATTGTGTGCAACATAAGATTTCATAGAAAACCATTGCTATGTGCCAAGTATGTTATTGGAAAAATCATCCCCTTTAATGTAAAATTAATATCTTATTCATAAATATTAATATATATGAAAATGTTTTATTCAAAAATTAACATGGATGTTACATGAAAACCTTGGTAGTTAGTGAGTTATTTAAGATGACACACTTTTGACACATTACAAATATAATAAAACATATGTTGTAGGTAACATCCCCAATGGGATGGTAGAGATTCCTCTTTTACTAGTGTGTGAGGGACGTGTTTACACATATTTTCATGATCACCAATTCGACTGTATGAGGATCCTAAAAACTAGAACTATCATACCTCTTGGTAGATGACCATGTATCTCATTTGTGATTATTTTTATATATATTCCATTATTTTTAAACTAGTTTAAAAATGCCTGGTGAATTAAAATATACTATTTTATATAAAAATTTTATTAAGACAGTTATTTTAAAAATTTACATCATTGGAAATGAAATCATTGTTTGTTTTAAATAATATTTTTAACTACAATGCTTGTTCATTAAAAATTAAATGCATTATTTGGTTAATAAATTGTGGCATATTATTATGAAATCCTTGGTGAGACCCTACTGGTATTTTAGCTGACACCCAACCTATGCCTTTAGGGGTTTGTAGTGTAGTGACTTGGGTTTTTCCCTGTCAAAATTTGGAATATTTTTATGAATAATTCCAAACCTATGTGTGAAGACGACATGCGATTCTAAGGCCTGGCGTTCCTGAAATTAATTTTATAACAACTTTTAAGAATGTTTATACTATGCGCAAGGTGAGAATGAGTTATCAGATAAACAGTACCTCATATCGGAAATTTGAGGGCACTGTTACATCCGGAACATGCCGTTTACCATAGGTGGGGTGTAAAAGTTGCGGGCGTAGGCCTGTTGTGAGCGATGTCACCTAGGGGAAAATTCGTTATTTTGAAATAATGACTTAGGGATTTTTATCACTAGGGTTCTTTTCGAATAACATTAAAACAAAGACTCAGAATGGAAATCTGATACTCCCGTTGAGTTCGAAATAAGGTGTTTTTCCAAGGCGTGATATAAAATTGGTGAGCGTGGAGGTTTCAGAATCTGCGAAAGTCAGTGGCATTTCAGTGAGTTTTTACAAATTACACTTAAGTGTGGAATTAAGGGAAAGCCTTATTTCTTCCCTTATATATATATATATATATAGATATATCTTGTTCTTCGGCGTTCTTCTCTGTTCTTCGCTGGATTGAGGAGCGAACTCCGACGGATCGAAGTATGATCGCAGCGAGTGCGTCGCCAATGACGAACGACCGGATCGAGGTAGGCTGTCGTTTGATTTTTCCACTCCTTCATCAATTTCTTCAGTTTTTGTCAAAATCCATCATTTTAATTAAATACTTTTAGAATTGGAACGATGGCCTAACTAACACGGCCACCATCCGAGTCTCGTACTAAATCTCGTGTTCGACGTGTTCTTCGTTGTTCTTTGACCAAAATTTTGGACTCGCCAAAACCTTGATGGATCTTCGATCGAGGTTAGGCGCTACGAAGGCCTCATCCCAAGGATTCCAAATCCACCTACGGATTTGGAATCGGGCTTCCAGAATGGTTGTGGTGGCCGACGGAAGCCCCGGCTCAAGCAAGGTTGGTTGCTGGAGATCGGGGTGGCGCAGGGGGTGGAGCCGGCCGGAGCTGTTTGTTGCGGCGTGGTAGGCTGAGGCGGAGCTCGGAGATCCGGCGCGCGGAGGCCATCAGACGAGCGGAGTTCGGAGGGGATAGCCGTCACGTGGAGCGGCCGGGAGTTTGGCGCTCAAGAGAGGGAGTGGATGGGGTTCAAAGCGGGTGGGTGGGGTCGGGTGTGGACGGCACGGACGGGGTAGCTCCGGGGGGAGCCGAGCGGGTCGGCAGAGAAGGTTGTAAGCCGGATGGTGTCACGGCAGTTCCCCTATAGGCGGGAGTGGAAGAATCAAGCAGTGAAGTTCCGAACAGCCCTAGGTGTCTGTCGCGCTCAGCCGGCAGGAAGATCCCCAAGGTCTGTGCCTCGGGGGGTGCTACTGACAAGGACCTGCATTCTGCGGGTGTTGCTGGTGTGGCGTACGGACAAAGACCGGCCAAGTGGCTAGTATATTTGGAGGAACCATACCCGAGGGTTCTGGTGGAGTTTGGACGGGCCATGGCCAGTGTGTTGCGGTGAGCAGGAGCAGACCCACAGTTAGGTCGTGAGCTGGTGGTCTGGACCGGGCGGGCCGGGGTGGACCGGCCTAGTTGGGCCCCCCTTGTGTTCAAGGGGCCGTAAGTTTTAAACGGCACGTCCATTTGACGTGCCGTCTACAAAAATGGGTTTGTCTCATCGGGAAGGACTTTTTTATTTTGGTTTCGTGGTTTTTGGGTTCTGCGCCCAAGGGCAGGTTACCCAAAATGCTTTAATTTAATAATATTAAATTATTATTAAAACTTGCAGCATACGTACCTTGCGAACCAGACGTCTGATTGTCGCACCGTGAGTGGTAGCATGATCGTAGTTCTGATGAGGACGTTTTGAGATATTACTTTCAGTGTTCAGGATAAAGACAGGGTGTGGGCCCCATAGTGCTAGGTTTGCACGTTTTATGATGAAATGTCTCTTTTTCACCCGACATCTGTATGAAGAATTCAAGTAGTTGATCCCGTGTGTTTTTCCGAGGGGATCGAAATGGTGTGATCTTCATGTTGAGTTCTAGGAGCGTGGTGTGGCCCCCACCCAGGCTAGCTGTTGTGCATACTGCCTTTTTCTCTAGTTGTCTGTTTCGGGCGAGTAAACATCCTATCCTGCGTGTTTTTCCGCATGAATCCTGATGGTGGAATCAGTATCGGCCTTGGAGGTGAATGGTGTGACATTATGGCGGGTCTCTTAGGTTAGCGACATTTAGACCAGAAGTGGTCTACGGTACTCCCTTGGTTCATTCCTATGAGGGTTCGCACGACATCACAACCTTGGTATTGGTTTGTGATCCTCTCGATGGGATGTTTAATCTGTTATAGTTGTGGCATCCCTCTGGTGGCCCCGGAGTGGGATCCTCTAGAATCGTTTCCCTAGATTGGGTTCTTGGTATCGTAGTGACCACTTATCCACAGATGGTGATCCCCAATCTAGCAGGTTAACCCCATATGTTTTGTGGCATCATCGGGAATATAATCCCTTATGCAGTGGGTCATGCTCAGTAGGTTTTTGGCATCGTCGGTTATAAGATCCCCTACTCATCATGAGGATTAATGTAGGGTTATGGTATCATTGGTTATACGATCCCCAACTCAGTGTGTGGTATCAGTAGGGTTGTTGCCTCGTCAGTTCGATCCCCTACACCACAATTTATACCAGATAGGGTTCCGGTATCGTCGTAACCACCTTTACACGGGTGACGATCCTCTATCTTAGTTACGTGTTTCTGACGAGTTCTAAATCGGGTAGTGGTAACCCCCAGCAGATCCTAGGAGTGATCCCCTATCTGTGAGATCTTCGAATTCCAAACCGGGTTATGGTATCCCCTAGCAGACCCTGGGAGTGATCCCCTATCTGTGAGATCTTCGTATACGGGTGTCGGTTCTGGTATCCCCTAGTGGACCCTAGGAGTGATCCCCTATCTGAGGAGTTTAGTATTTCCATTGTTTTAGCGTGAGGTTCTCAATGACAATATTTGATGAGTGTACATCTCTTGGACGAGTGTCATATGGGATGACGGAGCTCATGGAGTGTGTTCTCTAAGTTATGTACATGTCGCAGGTTATGCGGTCGGAACCTCATGGAGCTTGGTGCGTGGTTCGATTATATCATGTTGTTCATGGTGTATTTTTTGGCATACACCTGAGTTGAGCTGACTAGTTGTGTTTAGCCGAGGATGGTCTCGAGATGGATTTCCTCTCTCGTTTGGTTTCCCTCTGGCTGGGATATGCTGATTTTTGCCTTCCAGTTTCTCCCTTTTTATTTTAGGGGTTTTGGGGTGCCTACTAAGTATTTATCAAATCACCCATGTATGGGCTTTTCCCGGACATGTTTGTGTCTTGTGCAGACCACAGACCTTTCAACGGAGTTCCAAGAGGACCCGAAACAAGTGGAGCTTACTGTGGATGACCGACCGGGGGGGTTTACTAGAGTTGGGATGAGGAGCTTACTAGCAAAGGATTTTGGAAGCGTTCTTCCTCCTTCTTCTTAGGTTGGATGTTTTTTTATTTTTCATTTGGTGGGCCCTATTTTTCCCTTTTGTACTTTTGTGGTACTCTGGTTTGGGATAGATGTATACATTTTTTCCCTTTTCAGGATTTATATATATCTCAACACTATTGCATGGAGGTGTATGTGGGTGTGTGTGTGTGTAGGTACCTTAGTCTAATGCCTCCCATGTGTGTGATAGCCTACTCGGCACTAGACTCTAGCCCCTAGATTATTAGAGGAGGGCGGGGGGAGTCGCAAATCGAGCCCCGTTGGGTTAGGCCGTGACAGAGTTGTATTAGAGGAGGTTCCACCTTTGGGATCTCAGGGAGTAGCTGGTCTAGCTGTGAGTTTGGTTTTGGTTGCATAGCGGCAGTGTCAAGATGTTTCGAGTTTGTCTTTCAGGATAGGGACTCTAGTGTTGGTCCGGTGGCTGATGTATCCTTCACTAGGACTCTAATAACCTTCCTTTTAACTCGGGACGTTTGGACACAAGTCGCTGGGACATAACGGTACATGCATCATCTAGGACGGGGGTTTGGGTTTACCTTGTTCATATTGAGTTATATCCCCAGATATACTCTTTGATTGTTGTGCGTATTGATTTTATTTTAGGATGCCTCCACAACGACAGCTAGTGAGGGTTCTGCAGCAGGATTGGGGTGACGATCTGCCCCATGTAGGGGTTGTAGACCAGCATCTAGGATCCGAGGCTGCACCTCCATGTGGTCCAGCAGTTGAGCCACCTCCTATCGAGTAGCTGGTTATTCCAGAAGTGTCGTATGAGGTTTCACATCGGCAGAGGGTGACACACGAGTTCCAGAGGTAGTGACCTCTTCTAGGGTGATCCAGACCCTCAGGCAGCTGATGGCTGGCTTGAAGTAGTCACCCGTTTTTTCTGCCTAGTGAGGACACCCCCAGATCAGATGGTGGTCCTAGTAGCAATCCTTCTGTATGGTTCGGTCGGGCGATGGTGGAGTTTGGTGACGTAGTCCCACGACGAGAAGACGCCCACATGGGTAGAGTTTGAGCGGCTCTTCATGGAAGAGTACTATCCAATGACACTGAGTTCAGTGAAGATTCAAGAGCTTCTACAGCTTCGACAGGAGGGCATGACTGTGTCGGGGTACTCAGCGAGGTTTACCGACATGTCGCTCTACTCCCTGGATATGGTTTGAGACCCATTATTTAAGGCTCAGACCATCGAGCAGGGACTATGTAGTGACATCTGGGCATGTGTGGTCTCCTTGTGTCTTCCCACCTATGCTAGAGTGCTGGAGAGAGCCTTGGTGGTGGAGATCTTTCTGGCTGAGTAGATTCAGCCCGTCAGTGTTGGGCACGTAGAGACATCGGTAACTTGTAGCCAGTGGCAGGTGCAAGGGTCTGGACGTGGACGACATTTCAGGAGGAGACACCAGGAAGGAGGATCTGAGGCTCAGGGCTCACAAGGCTCACAGGCCAGTTTTGTTCTGCTGTAGGAGAGGTTGGGTTACGCTTGCGACAGTCGGGGACATATTACTAGAGATTGTACGACTCGTCGAGATGCTGAGAGGGAGTTGGTCGATAGGCCGCCTTGGCATCAGCAACGTCATAATTTTGGCGGTCCTGAGGGTGGCAGATGAGGTGATAGAGACGGTGCAGAAGCGGGAGGTGGTAGGTGGTATCAGATTCCACCACCACCACCCTCAGGTTGTCCACGCCGAGCTCAGGGAGCTGGAGGGTGAGGGCGAGGAAAACTACATTCCCTAGAGTTTGTTGACCCATAGGCTCCACGGATTGATAGAGGTACACCGTGTGTCCTTTCTACTTTCTTCATTAGTTTCAATAGACAATATTTAGCAGTAGTCTTTCCTTTCCGTTGCTTTCTTGAGTTTTGTTCCGGGCGTTGGTAAGACCCTATGTGGGAGTTTTTTCAACGTGCTTCAAATTCATGAGGGAGAGGGATCCTTCCCCCACTGAGATGCATTTTTGCGACATGATTAGAACCATTCAGGTGAGTCAGTGCTGCCCAACTCGGATAGTGTTGAGGTTTAGTGGATGAGTCCCTCTAACTTATGTGTTCGGGTATGGGTGTTTGTTTGCGAACTCAGTTGCATGGGAGACCTAGTTGAGAGTCCAGTTTCATTCCTTGTGCTTATGGATTTTTGGGTACAAATGGTTCTAAGGTGGGGAGGATGTAGTGACTCGGGTTTTGGCCATGTCAGTCTTTGGAATATTTCAATAAATAATTCAAGAGCTAGGAACGAAGACGGCGTGTGATTCCGAGGCCTGGTGTGCCCAGAATTAATTTTATAAAAAACTTTAAGTTTGTTGATACAATGCGCAAGGAGAGAATGAGTTATCTCTTAAACAGTATCTTAAATCGATTATCCGAGGGCACGGTTGCGTCTGGAGCATTTCGTTTACCTTAGGCGGGGTGTAAAAGTTGCAGGTGCGGGCCTTCTATGAGAGATTTCACCCAGGGGCAAAATCGTCATTTTGAAATAATGACTTAGTGATTTTTATCACTAGCGTTATTTTCGAATAACATTCAAACAAATCCTCGGAATTGAAATCCAATACTTTCGTTGAGTTCGAAATAGCGTGTTTTGTGTAGGCGTGATATAAAATAGGCAGGCGCGGAGGTTTCAGAATATGCGACCGTCGGTGGCGTTTTATTTAGTTTTTATAAATTCCACTTAAGTGTAGAATTAAGGGAAATCCCTAATTCTTCCCTTCTTTATCTCTCTCTCTCTCTCTCTTGTTCTTTGGCATTCTTCGTTGTTCTGCGCCGGACAGAGAAGCGAACTCCGGCGGATCGAAGTGTGATCGCAGCGGGCGCGTCACCGATGACGAACGGCCAGATCGAGGTAGGCTTTTGGTTGATTATTATACTCCTTCATTAATTTCTTGAGTTTTTTTCAAAATACTTCATTTTAATTCTACAATTTTAGAATTAGGGCAATGTCTGAATGAACACATCCACCGTCCAAGTCCCGTTCTAAATCCCATTTACGACACGTTCTTCGTCGTTCTTCAACCAAAATTTCAGACGCCCCAAAACCTTTATGGATCAACGATAGAGGGTAGGCACTACGAAGGACTCTTCCAGAGGAATCCAAATCCAGCTACATATTTTAAATCGGGCCGCCACAGTGGTTGTGGCGGTCGATGGAAGCCCTGGCTCTGGCAAGGGCGGTGGCCAAAGATCGGGGTGGCGTAGGGGTGGAGTCGGCCAGAGGTGTTCATTGCTGCGTGGTAGGCCGAGGCGGAGCTCGAAGAGCCGGCACGCAGCGACCGGTGGACGAGAAGAGTCTGTAGGGGCCAGCCAGCACGCGGAGCAGCCGGGAGTGCGACGCTTAGGCAAGGGAACCTTCGGGGTTCGGAGCGAGTTGGCGGCGTCGGGTGTGGCTAGCGCGGATGGGGTAGCTCCAGGAGGAGACGAGTGGGTCGGTGGAGAAGGGTGCAGGTCGGCTGGTGTTGTGGCGGTGCACCCTATAGGCAGGAACAACGGCATTGGGTTGTGAAGTACCAAATATCCCCGGGAATCTATCGCGCTCATCCGACAGGAGGATCCCTGAGGTCAGCGCCTCGGGGGGTGCTACTGACAAGGTCCCACGTTAGGCAGGTCCTACTAGTGTGGTGTCCGGACAAAGAACGGCCATGTGGCTAGCCTATTTGGAGGACCCGGACCCGAGGGGTTTGGTGGAGTTTGGGCGGGCCGTGGCTAGCGGGCCATGGCGAGTTGGATCGGACCCGCGGCTGGGACACAGGACGACGGTCTGGACCTGGCCGCCCGGGGTGTACCGGCCCATTTGGGCCCCCTTGTGTTCTAGGGGCTGTAACTTTTAAACGGCGCCTCTGTTTGATGCGCCACTAGTGGACATGGGTTTGTCTCATCGGGATAGACATTTTGATTTGGGTTTCGTGGTTTTTGGGTTTGGCACCCGAGGGCGGGTGACCTGAAACACTTTAATTTAATAATATTAAATTATAATTAAAACTTGAAATGGGTGTACCTCGCGAACTGGACATCTCATGGTTGTTCCCTCAGCGGCAGCGTGATCCTAGTTCTCGTGCAGACTTTTTGAGATGCTTCTTTCAGTGTTTGGGGTAAATACAGGGGGCAGGCCCCACAGGGTCCGGTTTGTACGTTTTGTGATGAAATGTCTCTTTTTCACCCGACTTCCATATGGAGTGTTTGGGTAGTTGATCCCATGTGCTTTTCTGAGGGGATCAAAATGGAGCGATTTACTTGAAGAGTTTTGCGAGCGCATTGTGTGACCCACTAGGGCTAGCTACGGTGAATATTCTTTTTTCACCGGTTGTCCATTTTCGGAGAGTAAACAGCATATCTTGTGTGTTTTTTCGCATGGATCGCGATGGTGGCCTTAGTACTGGCCTTGTAGGTGTGCGGTGTGTCATTGGGGAGGGTCTCTCGGGTTAGCTACGTTTGGAACAGCAGTGGTTGAGGGTAATCCCTTGGTTTGTTCCTACGAGGTTTCGCATGACATCACAACATTATTATAGGTTTGTGATCCTCTCAATGTGATGTTTAATCTATTAGAGTTGTGGTATCCCTCCGGTGGGCCCGGAGCGGGATCATGTAGCATCGTTTCCCTAGATCGGGTTCTTGGTATCGTTGTGACCACTTATCCATGGACGGAGATCCCTTATCTAGCAGGTTAACCCCTTAGGGTTTGTGGCATCATCGAGAATATGATCCCCTATGCAGTGGGTCATGCTCAGTAGGGTTGTGGAATTATCGGGTATACGATCCACTAATCAGCATGAGGATTAAAGTAGGGTTGTGGTATCGTTGGTTATACGATCCCATACTCAGCGCGTGGTTTCGGTAGGGTTGTTGCATCATCGGTTTGATCCCCTATATCGTGAGTTATACCAGATTGGGTTCTGGTATTGTCGTAACCACCTTTACACTGGCGAAGATCCTCTATCTGAGTGAAGTGTTTTTGACGAGTACCAGATCGGGTTGTGGCATCTCCCAGCGGATCCTGGGAGTGATCCCCTATCTGTGGGATCTTTGAATGCCAGACCGGGTTGTGGTATCCCCCAGTGGATTCTGGGAGTGATCCCCTATCTGTGAGATCTTCGTATACTAGTGTGGGTTTTGGTATCCCCTAGCAGACCCTAGGAGTGATCACCTATCTGAGGAGTTTAGTATTTCCATTGTTTCAGTGTGAGGTTCTCAGTGATGATATTTGATGCGCGTACATCTCTCGGATGAGTGTCATCTGGGATGATAGAGCTCATGGATTGATTTCTCCTAGTTATGTACCTATCTCAGGTTATGAGGTCGGAACCTCAAGAGGCTTAGTGATTGGTTTGAGTGTATCAAGTTGTTCATGGGGTATGTATGGGTATACACCTAAGCTAAGCTAACTAGTCATGTTTAGTCGAGGATAGTCTAGAGATGGAGTTCCTCTCCCGTTTGGGTTCCCTATGGCTAGGATGAGCTGACTGTTGGCTTTCAATTTCTCCCATCTTGTTTTGGGGGTTTTGGGGTGCCTACTGAGTATTTTTATACTCACCCCTACATGGGATTTTCACGCACATGTTTGTGTCTTGTGCAGACTATTGTCCTTTCATCGGAGTTCCAAGAGGACCCGGAGCAGGAGGAGCTTAGTTTGCATGACCGACCAGGGGGGTTACTGGAGCTGTGTTGTGGAGCTTACCAGTAGGTGCTTTAGGCAGCGTTCTTCCTCCTTCTGGGCATGTTGGATGTTTTTATAGTTTTCCTTTAGTGGGCCATGTTTTCCCTTTTGTACTTTTTTGGTACTATGGTTTGGGAGAGACGTATGCATGTTTTTTCATTTTAGTTTTTTATATATATCTCTGCACTATTTCATGGAGGTGTATGTGGGTGTGTGTGTGTGTGTGTATAGGTACCTTAGGCTAATGCCTCCCATGTGTGTGATAGCCTACTCGGCGCTAGACGCCAGCCCCTGGCATGTTGGAGGCAGACTTGGGGAGTCATGGCTCGAGCCCCGTTGGGTTGGGTCATGACATGTAGATTATCACCTTCTAGGTTTGAGTAATTGGAAAGAATCACTTTTAGGTGGTAGTTTTTATTGATCTTTGTGATTTATGATGTTGTGTCCATTGTAACATGATTTATTTACCCTATTTTCTAGTACTCTATGTGTGTAATTTGGGTTAGGTACACTTATATTAATTCTAGTAATGTTCTATTTATGGATTTTTCATTCTTTTTAAACTAACATGTAACTATTTCATCCATTGTTTATGCGGAAAACACGATCCCAATTTTATATTTTATGTCGTCAGGTGCTATTCATAAGCCTGTGATGATTGGAAATTCCCATCACGCAATGTTAGGGTTGGCCTGGGCATCAGGGTACTATGGTGATTGGTCCGGTTCTTGAGAAATTTGTATCGCATGTTCAGTTTAAGAATCATTCTCTGATGTTTGATTATAGTTTGAGTAAACATGAAGGGATTTAGGAGGTAGTTATGATTTATTTCCTATCCAACTCTCATTATAATGTGCCTTAAAACACCAGGGTGGTTTGCGAATGATGTCATTATTATTGTTTCTAATCATTTTTCTACTTTAGATTTGGATAGGATGAAATCCAATTTTTATGTTCTTACCTGATAGAATTAATTTCCCATGTTTCTATGTTTTAGTGTTAATCATATGGCTATATTATGGTCTTCCAATGTTTTATAACATCATGACTCTGAGAAGATATGAAAATTAGAATCCGGATGAATCAGTTGATTAATCATAGTGATACAATCCCCTTGTGGACTAGAATATGATTGAAGTTATCAGGCATGTTTTCCATGTTCTGGGATAGGAACTATTACCCATTCCCATTATAGATTCAAGTGTGGAAAATCAAATGGTTGTTTTACGAAATCATACTCTATAGTTCCTTTTCCAAAATTCACCAGTGTTAAAAGGATATAATAATCATCAACTGTATGAATGTTGGTTAAGGGATATTAGGCTTCTATTTGAGTTGTTGGAAATTCCTGATGAAGTATAGGTGAAATGTGCCACCATAAACTAGAGTGACATAGAAGGAGATGGTGGGATAGGATAGAGATAGCCCATAATCATGAAGTCTTATATTATGACAACATTAAATAAATTCTCACCTACCATTTATATCAAAATTATTTGGATTTGAAAAGGAATTATATTTCTTAAAAATAAAGAAGGATTATATAACAATAAAATAATATACAAATTTATTTTCTGAGATTATGTAGTTCTCAATTAAGATTGTGTCCAATGGGAATAATTGGTAAGAGATTAGACATTGATATGATATTCTCTATTTCAGTTTCTTGTTGAAGCAACATTATTATAATGATATGATAGACAGAGCGTAGATGGTTGAAATGAACCTTGTTGGAAAGTTATGGATAAAAGGATTTCCTTTTTCTCCTATTAGAAGTTATGTGAGTTACCATAAAGGTAAGAGTATGCATTTTTATTATCATGGGGGTTTAATGAAGTTGGATCTTCGTAGACCTCCTAAAATTCCTGAAATAGGCCATTTGGTTTATTACACGGGTGGATAACCTGGAAACTCAAAATAGGTTTCCACTTAGGCACTGAAAATATATGGTTACTCTGGATGCTCAGGACACCTACAGAAGCTCTTCCATGTATATTGTACCCCGCATAATGGCACGAGATCATCAGTGCTCACTAAAACTATGGTGAAATTAGATGCTTTATTAAAAAGGGGTTCCAGCCACAAGCATCTAAAATTATTCTTCTTCACGCAGTGGAAGAGTCTCAAGATGAAATAGATATGGGGCCAGTGACTGTAAGAGGTACCATCACAATAGATTCGTCATTAGTGACTACTTTATTTCATACCTATATATCTTATTCATTCATTTCAAACCATATTTTCAATCATATTAATCCTCATACAAATATTTTATATTATGTGATGGGTATTTATACACCCCTCATAATAATAAGAGATCAGGCTCTCCATATTCCTACATCTATTTTAACATTATCATATATTGACCTTGCTTTGTATTTTTTGGTTCTCATCATGAAACCACTTGAAATAATTTTTAGGATGGATTAGTTCATTTTCATTAAATAGAAAATTGATTTTTACCTTTCATGGGTCTCCTTTAAGACACCTGATGAGGTGTGCCATATCATTTAAGGTTAATAAGATCAAACTTCTAGTAGATATGGACCTTCTTATCCATATTTGGGAAAAGTAATATTAGTGAAAGATATTATTTTGAGCAAGAATATTTGAGTGGTGACCTTCCTCTAGTTTTCATCATTTTTCTCGATGTATTCCATTTTGGATTATCTAGTTTTCCACCGGTAAGGATGGTAGAGTTCTCTATAAACATAGGGCCAAGTAACCAGATATTATCTATTCCTTATAACCACATGAATTGGGTAAAATGAATGTTTAAGACTCAGTTGGGTGATATTTTAATGAATGGATTTGTATGCCCAACTGTGTCACCTTGTGCAATGCTAGTTCCCGCATGGTAAGGAATAACATGGGTCACTTCACCTTTATTTTTGTTTCCAAAAACTCAATCATGTTTCGATAAAGAAAACATATCAATTTCTATGGATTGATGATATTCATGACCAATTTATAGGGGAAAAGGGGTTATCAGATATTGACTTCTGGTCCGATTACCATCAATTGATAATAAAACAATATTACATCTAGAAAACTAACTTTTGGAGCATGTATGGCCATTGTGAGTACCATTTAATGAAACATGATCAAAAAATTCACTTATAGACTTTATGGATTTAGTGAACATGATTTTTCATGAGTATCGTGAAGCCTTTTTGGTAGTCTTTGTGGATGACGTCCTTGTTTACTCTATGTCCAATAAAGATCATCTGATTAATCTAAGATTACTTTTGGAATTGTTAAAAAATCATCAGGATTGTGCAATGATATTGAAATATGATTTTTGGATTTCGGATGTGAATTTTTTAGGATACGTTGTATCCAAACATTATATTTTTGTTTATCCCAAATAGATTAAATCTATTATGAAATTGAAACAGCCATTAAACATTTTCAAGATTCATAGCTTCTTGGGTTTAGGTGGATATTACCAACATTTTGTAATGGATTTTTCAATTTTTTCTTCTCTGATGACTTATCTATCTCTAAAGGGAGTAAAGTTCACTTAAGATAAAAAGTGTCAAAATTATTTTGTTGAGAAGAAATTCATTTTGACTGATGTTCTTATTTTGAATCTTCTATAAGATGAAAAAGTTTATGTGGTCTTATATGATAAAAAATTGATTTTGGGATGTGTTCTTTGGCAAGGTGATTGTTTCATTTATTTTGGATCTCGGTAGCTCACGCCACATGAGAAGAATTTATTGAACCATGACCATGAACTCGTATCCATGACGAACATTCTTAAGAGTTGGTGGGATTAAATTTTCCGATAAATCTTTATCATGTTCTCAAACCACAACATCATGACATATATATTATCTCAAAAATAAATGAATTATTAAATATTGAATTGGGTGGAATACCCACAATCTTTTCACTTTGATTTCTCCTATACCTTGGAAAATATAATGTCCTCATAGATTCTTTAATCCATAAACATATGACCCATGCCATAAAAGAATCATCGAAAGAGTGGTACTTGATGGCTCATTTTTTAAAGTTTTATATTTTATTTTTGTAATCATGGGACAAAATTTTTTTTGGCCATCATTTAGTGGATCTCTACACATCTCAAGATGATTATTTAGAAACAAAATCCTCATGATGAGTTTCCTAGCATGATAGAATCTCTTTTTTCTGGGGGGAACTGCTGAGTGGTCATTCTCTATGGAGGTATTTTATATTTCTAGAACTGGTACATTGTACATTTATCCATCAAAAAATATGTGATGGTGGGTTCCCATAATTCTTAGTGGATAGCGCACAGAAAACCACAAAGATGTTCTATGACATTAGGCATATATTTTGGTGGCTAGGCATGATATGGGGAATTGCTAATTTTTTCTCTCATCGTTATACATTCCAAAAGTTCAAGGTCAAGAAAGATAGGCCATCAGGTTTTATTCAGCCTCTTCTATTTCTAACATGGAATTGTGATGATATCCCTTTGGAATTTGTGGTTGGCTTACATATACCTAGAGAAATAAGAATTTGATAATGGTTGTGAACGATATGATTACTAAATTGGCTCACATTACTCCCATTTATGATAAAACCAATGTTGAGGGGTTAGGATATCTCTATATAAAAGTTATTTTTCAATTTCATGGACTTCTATATGTTATAGTCTTAAATAGATATCCTGTAATTTCCATAACTGTTAAAAAAATCCCGTATATGATTTAATTAAATGTATTATTGTATGTTATAGATATTGAAAACACATTTCCTTCTTTGGTTTCAAATGACTGTCATATTTTATTATTATTAATAATATAGTTTTTGAATAGTGATCACATGATTAGTATAAATATAGGGTTTTAAAAAATCCATCTCACACGGACAAAGGAAGTGGTGGCCTCAACTGATAGGGTCATGCACTATTTAACCCATTTATCAAAGATTCCTAGGAATATAGAATCACTAGGTTTTACACTTTACCAATCCCAATATGAGATCTAACAACTTAATCATGATCAAAATCATTTGCTGGAGAAATTCAATTTCATTTAGAACACGGATCAAACCATTTTTGTCGAGCTAGACCATGAAAGTCTCACAATAACACACCTTACACTTAAGGAATTTTTTGGTGTATTAAACATATATGTATCAATACCAAAGAAATATAAGTATGTACATTATTTTGTTATATATTATTTATTATATTTTCATCTTATTATTATTACACCATAAATGATTTTCTTACAATTAAACACGAATTATATTTTTTGGTGAAATTAAAATTTAATAATGGTTTTTTTGGATGAATTAATGGATTTTTTAAATTAATAATATTTTATTAAAATATTATTATTATATAATTCTTATCAAATATAAATTATTATATAATTTTAACGAATTCAAATGTACTTTTTATAAGGGTTCAAAAACTGTTATAGCTAAAAAACCAAACATTTCTAAGTAAATGTCGATTCATATTTTAAAAGTGAAAATACATGTATTTAGAAAATTATTTTGATTAAAAAAATTTATTTTTGGAATCAAAACATTGAAAACATCCGATGGTTAATTTTTTATAATTTTTACGAGAAAATAAATATTTTAAGTAAAAATTAACTACTATATGGAGATATGGTGTGTATTATAACATCATAATGGCCCAAAACTGATGAAATAAATACTATAAATTGTATCAATGATAAAATCTATATTTTATATTTAAAATATTGATATTATATGTTTATTTGATTAATTTTAGAAATCCATTATGAATCCTCCAAAACCATTAATATATTTTAAGGTTTTAAAATTATTTCATTAAGAGTATGACTCACCTCCACATAATAAGGGGAATTATTTTATTAAGATAGGCCCTTGGGATTATTAAATAATGTAAACCACTCCTATTTGGTAGAAACTATGGGAAAACCCATGTGTATTTTTCTGGTTTGGGTAATTTAATTATATAGATTCCAATACCTAATTTTGATAAATATTAATGAAATACTCACTTATTTACAATACAAACCCTCCAAATTTCCCACTTATATTAACTAAAAATTCCTGGATAATGTATTTATTCTTCCATACCCTCTCTATATTCCTCCCAAGGTGCCCCTATTCTCTCATGAAGACCCTCTCAAGAATTTTGAGTCACTTACTTAAGTAAGGGTTATTTTCTTTCTCTTATTAATTAATGTTCATTTATTATCTAATGCCTTCCATTTCTGATTCCTGATGTTAGGACGTTACATTCCATATCTCTATTTTATGTTAAAATGATGAGAGATCCGTTTTTTTCTCATCAACCCATTTTATAAATATTTTTGTGACGTCGTTATGTTGTAGACATTTCACCATGATTTTCTCTAACAAAATAATTATATAGTGAATCCCCTAACCATTTACCCTCAAGGTTTTTGGATTTATAAACTTATATTTATTTGATTTACTACTTACATTTAATTATTCAACATTCATTTTTCTTGAAATAAATTATTATGTTTAATGAATCCATTTTGTATGATCTATGTAGAACACTTAATCATTATAATGAAATGAAAGTGAGAGGTTCACATAGAATTATATAGTGTTCCAATTTATTGGATAATATTTATTCTTAGGGGACACAATGTTATGATAGAGAGTGAACCTGATTCCTTTATGGGTCTTCTTCTATCATGATGTAGTGTAATTTATCATTGACCTATGTTTATGAAGTAGTGTTTTAGGTTGATTCCACATTTCTTAGGTTTTATTTGTAATTATCATGTTATATCATGCCTAACTATTCATGTTTATGGTACTTACTCCATTTATTCCCCGTTTATATTTGTATTGTCTAACATGTATAAACTTCTTCATGTTATTCCTTGTTTATTCACTTATTTTTCACTATAGATCACCCATTTCTTATATATTTCATCGGTTTATCGCATTCAGGTTTAAGTGCAAGCATGTTAAGGAAGTTTTCAATAAAGATTATATTTTTTACTATTTGAAGTTGTTATGTAATGTACCAAATTCAAAATTACACTATAAATATTGATCTTTTATGTTGTATTGAGTATAATTATATGTAATAAATCATGAATCAATGTTTAATAAAGAGAATGGTTTTCATAGTTGGCATCAAAGGAGATGTTTAGTTATTTTTTGGTTTTAGATTAGAAAACTCAAGAGAAAGCCTTTTGGATAAGAATATGTATAGTAAAATATATCTATATTTTGGTAAGTGTAAATTAAGTGGTTTATCCAGGAAATATATCCATTTCTAGACACTACATGTGGATGGGAATCTAGAACAGATTTACAAAGGGGTAAAACCTAAGAACACCACGTTGAGCTAGACTCAATTGAGAACTAGTGCACAAAAATGCACCTTGATGCACACCTGGATTGACACTATGAGGAGATATACTTTGGTAAATTCAAAATATCATTATAAACCATTATTAAGTGAAAACAAAATTCCAATAAGAATATATGTTGGGAAATAGATCATGGAAAACATTGATTGGGGCCCAGAAATTCATATGATAAGAAATGAATGTAATTTATATGTTATCTTTTAAATTTCATTAGATTATCCCTTTATATGTTTAATAGTTTAAAAATAATCATCCATAATTTTCCATTTATTCTATAAAATTATCACAAGTATGACGAATTGGGTAAACAACCAATGTGATTTCAATATGACGACTTCCCTAATGAAATTCCCAACACTATGGGATTGGGAATCGTTAACTTTATGATGGTACTTCCTTAGTTGAATTAGGTTCTAAATAAAAACATGGATCAGGAGGAGCACCTAAATTCCCATAATAGAGAACAATATATAATTGTGAGAATTATGAGAAAATGTCCTCTAACTTTTAATAAATCATCTGATCCATTAATCATAGAATGATGGATCAAATCCATTTAGAAGATCTCCTTTATCTTCAATGTTCCAGAAAATTGAAGGTTCTGCTACTTCTTTATCATGCGAACGGAGAATTGGATTAGTTGTGGACATTGATTAAAAATATGAAACACAATGAAGAGATCAAATAAATTCGGAGGAAGAAATTATATAAAATGTTTTTTGATAAATATTTTCCTCACACTATCTATATTAATGAAGAAAGTTATTTCCTTACCCCCATGAAAAAGAAGATGAATCTGTTGGGGTGTATGAGGAAAACATTGCAATAAATTCATGATACGCCTTTGGATTTTTTATTACACATTAATTCAACATTGAACATATCTTTGGTGGTCTAAAACCAAGTCAAAGAAAATCCCTGGTTATCTGAGACTTTGATAGCTTTGAGGAAATTTCCTAATGTACCCTTAAAGTATAACTAGATATTGGATAGTTTCATGGTTATCACATGGATAATAAGTGGAAATTAGTGATTAATTCTAGTGGTCCAATGGAGAAATCTAACAGTGCCAATAAATTGAAACACCCCACTTGTAAAATATAAGGGAAAAATCACCCTATAAAATGACGAAGGGGGTAAGGAAATTCTTTTGGTTTGGGAAGGAAAAACACCTAGCTAATGATTTATGATAGGGGAAAGCCACTAATAAAATAGAGTAAAAGAATTATCTAGTTAACCCTTAATTCATTTTTCATTTCTTCAATGTGAAAGGAACTAGGTCACTTTTGAAACCAATGTACTAAGCCAAGGGTTTTTAAAGATAAAAAATAACCTCTAAGGAAGTAAGGGAGAGCTTTTTCCATCAAAACCGCTGAGTTGGATCCTAAAAATGAAGTTGTGAAAGGTATGATAGTTATTAATTAAATAATATAGAATGTACTATTTTGGTTCAATATATTCCTTCATATCAATAAGGTTTATAAAACTATTCAAAAACCAAAACAAATCTTGGAATTAGAGTCATCGATTAAAATAAAAAATTTGAAGATTATTGTATACCAAGTAGAAAAATCCTCCCCAATCAAACCTTTCAAGATAAACTTTCCAGAAGCACTTTTCATAATCCCTTTGGAGTAATTTAATTCAATTCTAGGTATGGATTGGTCTTCCCTATGTAGAGCCATCATAAATATCCATAATAAGGAAATCAGTCTTTGTATTGTGAATCATCCATTGATTTTGTACAAGTGAAAGGAGGAGGAGGAATCTTATTTAGAACCAACATCTCATGAATGGATATTATTTCCATACAAGAAAGAATAAATAGATAAAATTATTACTTCTAAATAATTAATTATCCAAGAATACAAGAGCATAGTGAGGGAATATACTGATGTGTTTCTCGAGGAATTGTCTGGTCTTCCTCTTATTTGATAGGTTGACCTTTCAATTGATCTTATACATAAGATGTTTCCATTATCCCAGAATCCATATAAAATGTATTTTTTTGGAAATTTAGGAGCTAATGAAATAACTACCAGAGAATCTAGATAAAGTGTTCGTATTCCCAAGTACATCACTATGGGGTGCACCTATCCACTCCATCAGAAATACGGATTTGATGATGTACCTTTCCATAAGTTATTTTGATCTCAACAATATAAAAATAAAGAATAAGTATCCTCTTTCATGGATTGATGAATTTTTTGATCATCTACATAGAGATCAATACTTCTCCAATGTGGATATTTAGTCAAGGTATTATCTAATAAGGGTGAAGAAAAAATATATCCCCAAGAATTATTTTCATACAAGGTACAAGAACTATGAGTTCATAGTAATCCCACCCAAACACAATAATGCTCTAGTAATAATAATGGTCTTGATTAATAGAGTCTTTAGATATTTCCTCAATAAATTTTTCCTAGTCATTATAGATGATATTCTAATATACTCCAAAAGTAAGGAGGAGCATTAAGATAATCTGAGAATATTGCAAAAGACCTTATGAAAGGAGAATATTTATTCCAAGTACAACAAATTTGAATTCTATTTGAAGGATGTACCATTATTAAGTCATATTTTTTCAATTAATAGGACATTTATATACCCTTCAAAGACCGATACAAATTGACAATGTCCACAGACAACATCTATGAAATATATCCACAGTTTCCCTTGATTAGCGGGTTATTATTGTTGATTTGTGAGAAATGTTTCACGATTTTCAAACCCTCTAACCAAGCTAACTAAGAAGGTAGTCAAGTTTTATTTTAATGGTTAATGTAAAGATAGATATAAGGAAAATAAAAGGAGACATATCACTGCACCTTTACTCACACTACCCACGTGTGGAGAAATTTCATAGCGTTCAACGATGCGTCCAAGAATGGAATGGGCGGTGCATTACCGCTAAATGAAAAATTGATAACTTGTTATTCAAGGAAGTGGAAATTTAATGAACAGAACTACCCAACACTTGATCTAGAGTTAGTTTTTGTGATATTAATGTCAAAAATTTGGAATCATTACCTTTTTAGGGATAAGGGTGAAATATATACGGATCCCAAGAGACTCAATTATATATTCACAGAGAAAGAGATGAATATGTGCCAACGGAAATGGTTAGAGATGATCTAGTTTTATGATTTCTCAATTCAATAAAATCCTTGGAAATAAAATAAAGTGGAAGATGATCTAAGTATAAAGGATATAGAAACTGTTTCATTGATGATAATTGAGAGGGATCCAATATTATTAGATTTTAAAAGGATGGAAATGGGAATCATAATGGAAGGAACATAATTAATGCTTCCACAAATGAATTCTCAACCTTCTCATCTAGAGAAGATAAAGGATTCTCAAATAAATAAAGTCAGATTTTAGAAGAAAGTGGAAACTATAAGAAAAATAAAATCATAATAGTTTAATGTTAATGAGGAAGAATTTGTAAGATTTGGGTCACAAATATGTGTACCATAAAATCCTAAGATAAAAAAAAGGAGATTTTGGATGATGCACATAGTTTTACGTTCTTTATACATATTTGAAGCATGAAGATGTTTTGAGATCTATATGAGCACTATTATTGGGAAAATATAAAGAAGGAGATAATGGAATATAAATAAATAAATCTTGTATGTCAGCAAGTGAAGGTAATAAGGTAGAAATCCAAAGGAATGTTGCAACCATTATCCATACCTACATAGAAATGGTAAAACAACACCATTGAATTTTTCATTGGTCATCCAAATACATCAAGAGGAAATAATTCTATTTGGGATGTAGTGAATCGTCTTATAATGATATCTCACATTATCACAATTTTATATGACTTCTAACTAGATCAACTTGAAAAGATATACATCAAAGAAGTGGTACAACATTCTAGATTACCATTATTGCTCATATCTAATCAAGATCATACATTCACCATCAAGATCATGAAAAGTTTCCAAAATGATCTTAATTATAATATAATAATTACTATGGATTATCATCCTCAATGAAATGCCCAATATGAATGAACTACTCAAACATTGGAAAATAGGTTGAGGTAAGGTTCTATAGACTTCAATGGAGGACGGGACTAACATCTACCTCTGATTGAGTTATTTTAAAAAATTCCACTCATGCATCCAAATCGCTTTTTATAAAGACATTTATGGTAATAGAGGCATAACACTTGCATGTTATAATAAAATTGAGGAATGAAAACTTCTAGGTCCAGAAATGGTTAAGGAAAAGGTTGAAATGTTCATGACCATTGGGCATCACATCAAGGATACTCGTAGTCAACAGAAGAGTTATGAAGACAATTGTCGACAAGACTATGATTTTGATGTTGGATACAAGTTATTCCTACACATATCTCTATATAAAAAGGTGATGATATTTATAAATACGGGAAATATTTTCCCAAGATACAACAGTAACTTTGAGATCCATGATTACATCATAGAGGTAGCCTATAGATTAGAGATCCCACCTAACATATCCCAAGTACATGATATATTCCATGTATCCCTCTTAATGAATTACATACTGGACCCCTAAAATGTACTCAATCCATAGGTGGTACCAATTTATAATGATCTTTCCTATGAAAAGATTCTGGTGAGAATCTTATATCATAAAGACATATTTCTACGAAATATGGCAATGCACATTGTCAAAGTAATCTGTAGAAACCACATGTTTGAAGAGGAGACACAGGAGATAGAGTAGAAGATGAAACATAGTTACCCTCGTCTATTTTAGTGTGGGAAATAAAATTTTTCATTGTGAAATTTCTGAAGGGGGAATAATGTAATGATCCAAACAATTATAAATAAATTTACCCTTAGGATTTTATTTAATGTCTAATTATTTGTTATAGATATAGAAAATAGCTGAAATTCATTAGTTTTAAAATATCTTAATTTATCATTACTATTGATAATATAGTCCTTGAATACTGATCACATGATTGGTATAAATATATTGTTTTATCAAATGCAATTGACACAGACAAAGGAAGTGATGACCTCAGCCAATAGGATTGTACACTATAAAGCCCATTTCTCTGAGCTTCTGAGGGAGATAGACTCACTAGGATTTTCCCATAACTAGTTAAAAGAAGATATCAGACAACTTAATCATGAGTAAATTCATTTATGGGAGAAGTTCAAGATCATCGAGATCATGGCCCAAACCATGTTTGTAGAAAAATCCTATTAAAGTCTTGTAGTTTTGAACCATACACTTAGGGAGTTTATAGGTGTATTAAAGGGATATGTATCCAGAGCATATAAATATTGTTACTTATATTATTTTTTATATAATAATGAATATATTTTCATCATATTATTGTTACTTCATAGATGATTTTGATATAATAAGACACAAATTATAATTTTGTGTAGCATTCAAATTTAATTAATGAATTTATTTTTTTGATTTAATGGATTTTTGAAATAAATAATATTTAAATATAATATTATAATTAAATATTTTTTGTTAAATATAACTTATTGTATAATTTTTATGAAGTAAAATTTAATTTTTATAGGGGTTTGAAAATTTTTATTATAAAAAACCCTGTATTTCTCACTAAATTTCTATTCTTATTTTGAAGTTAAAATACAGTTATTCGTAAAATTATTTTCATAAAATGAATTTTTTTTGAATAATAATGTCGAAATCATTGAATGGTGATTTATTTATAATTAATTGAGAAACTTGAATTTTCAGGTAAAAATTAAATATCGTATAAATATATGGTGTTTATTATTGCATCATAAGGATCCAAAAGTGATGTAATACGTACTATAAGGTGTACTCATGAATAAATATATGTTTTATATTTAATATAGTGATATTTTTAGTTTATTTTACTAAATTTATAAATCCAATATCAATCCAAAAAAACCATTAATATATTTTAATGTTTTAAAATCGTTTCTTTAAGAGTATAACTCACCTCCATAAAAGAAAGGGTTTTATTTTATTAATTTCAAAAATTGTAATTATAAAATAATTGAATTCACTATGATTTTTAAGATACCATTGGAAAAACATGGTAAGGCTTGTGGTTTTTTTTATTTTTTTATGTAGATTCTAAAACCTATGTTTCAGAAATATTAAAGGAATTATCAATCATTTCCTATATAAACTGACCAAATATCCCACTTCTCTTCACTCTTAATTCTTTTATAATGTTCTTAATCTTCCCTCCCCTCTATATATACCTCCCAATATTGCCCTAATCTCTTAATAATCCCCTCCCATGCTTTTGGAGTAACATACTATAGTAAGAGCTCTTTTCTTTCTCCTCGTTGTTAAATTTTATTTATTACCCCATCCCTTACATTTCCAATTCATAATGTTGGGAAATGTCTTTAAATGTACCGATTTTATTTCCAAAATATTAGAGACCCATTTCTCTCTAATCAACCAATTTTATGATGTTTTAAGTGACATTGTTATGTTGTCGAAAATTCACCGCAATTTTTCATTCCAAAACAATTGGGTAGTGAACACCATACCTATTTCATATCAAGGGTTTTCAACTATATACACTTATAATTTTTTGACCTAGTACTTATATAAATGTATTCCACAACCCTTGATCATGGAATAAAATATAATGATGGATGAATCCATGATATATGATCGATTTTTCATACTTCATCATGAGAATGAGAAAAAAGTGATAAGGTGTGCCGGGAATTATATAGCACTCCAATGCATTGGGTAATGTTAAGTCTCATGAGATTCCTTGTTAGGATTGGGAGTGACCGTGATTCATTTATGTGAAATTTTTCTTTATTTTTTCTTGGGTGTTATCCTTGATCTATGTCTATGATGCAATGTTTTAATTAGTTTACTCATTTCCGACAATTCCTTTGGAATTATCATTTTATATCATGTATCATTGTTCATGTTTATGATTTTAGATCCTTTAATTCACCATTGATATTTATATTGTCTAAAATGTATTATCTTTTACATTTTATCCCATGTCTATTCCCTTACAATACTTTATATCTCACCCCTTTCTTATGTACATCCCTAGGTTATCACAAGTGGTTTTAAGTGAAAGCATGTTAATGAAGATTTCAATAAATATGATGTTTTTCCAATTTTAAGGTGTTTTATAATGTACATATTTCTTTAATACATTATATTTCAAGATATTATAGGTTGTATAAAGTGTAATATCATGAAATAAATCATGAATTAATTTGTATTAAAAATATGGTTTCTCATATATCATTTTTTACTTCTCTCTTTTAGAGATGCCTTTAGGATTCAATGGGATCTCAAGACAATTTGACCACAACTTATCATTCGTATTCAGATGGACAGATATATATATCTATATAAATTCTTAAAGATATTCTCTACACCTACATTCTAAATTTTTGTGGGTCTTGGGATGGCCATTTGGGGATGGTTGAGTTTACTTATTACAATAGTTACTAGTCTGTGATTAGAATTGATTTTTTCTAGGCCTTGTATATCCAGCCTTGTAAATATTTGTTGTGTTAGTTAGAGATTATTGAAAGTTCCTTGGTTAGACCGATATTGGTTCAAGAGTTGACATCCAATATTTTTTTGATTCATGGTATAATTTTTATGGCATAAAGCTATAATAAAACTTGTGTTGATCATCATGAAAGACTATTGTAATTTTCAATGGGTGACTAGGTATTGTTTAATGTTCCACCTCGATTGACTGATCGATGACTTGGGAGGAAAGTGAAACATTATCCTCGTTTTGTGGGTCCTTTTTATTATCTGGTTTCAAAGATGGATTACAATTTAGAGCATCCACCTTATATGACGACAACACAAAATGTTGTCTATGTATCACTCTTAGAAAGTGTCTTTCTGGTCAATCTCATGTTCTCAGCTAGAGTGATCTTGGCATTGAACATGATCTATCTGTGACTGAACATCTAGTCAGCATATTTGATTTTGAAACCAAGTTATTTAATGGGATGTTAATACCTTTTGATCAGGTGTTATGGAATCTTGGTTCTGATACTCATGAGACTTTGGAGAGAGAGTCACTAATGAGAGAGCATCGACCTCATCCTTTTGGAATTGAAGCATCTTAATAGGATTTATAAGGATATGAAGTTTCTATGTTTGGGATGTTTTAATATATTATTATGTCTTTAGGGACTCTTCCACTGATATTTCTTTCATCCTTTAGTTAGTTATTTTTTGGGTTGCTTCTGGTAAAATATGGGAACATTTCAATGGAACATGGGTTGTGCATGGTCGGTGCACAATTTTCCAAAACTGTGTGCCATACTAGTACAAACTGTGAAAACCCAGGTAGTGAGAGTATTCAATGTTGGAACATGGTTGGAAAATTGTGCTTCCTACAAGGAGAAACCATTAAACCCCACTAACTAGGGCATGTGGTTAGGTAACATGATTTGACAAACTGTGTGGCCCTGCTCAGCTGACCATGTACGTGGGAAGTTTTTTCAAAAAAATCGTTTAAAATTTCATGAACATATATTTAGAGCCCTGATCAACCCTAACACACCCTATTTCGTTTTCCAATGTTTAAAGGGATCAGAAAGACCCATTTTTTTCTTCTTTAACCCCTCTTCAAGTCGGATCTATGCTATTCGATCTTCTTTTGATTCTATCCTAGTAATCCCCCGTCATTCTTTCTCTCCTTATCTATTCCTATCTTTTCTCCTTTTTAAGGGTTTTATAGAACTCCATGTTGATGAAGGATCTAATATTAGTTTATGTAGATATTGAATCAATTTTTTAATCATGGAACTTCATTTCCAAAATTCTTCATTGGAGTTTAATGTTTAGGTATTTTTGATTCGTGATCTCGTGAACCCAATTTTTGTTACTATATCTAAGATTTTCCAATTAATTTGACCCTAAATTAATGGATTTAAATAAAATTCCTTTAAATTTTAATTTTAAAACATAATTTATTTTATATTGGGACTTTGGTTTTCTTTGAAATGAGATTGGGGGAAAACCCCAAATTCTATTGAATAGGGTTGTTTTTATGGAATTGATGTAATGTTTTGAAAATAAATTTTCAAATTGGAACATAAATTGGGGAGTTTATTTGTAATGTTGTTTTTTGAAATTTTTTTAAAATTCATATTGGATAACAGTTTCTTAAATTATTTTGATAAGAATAAATTGGTTTTATCCTATAAAATTGAATCATTTGATAAAAAAATTGGATTTTAAAAGGAAATTCATATATTGAAATGAGAAATGGGTTAATTGTATTTAATACAGTTCTGAAATATATTTCCTATTTTTGAATATTGTTAGAGAACATAAAAGCCAAATTAGTTATTGAGTTATTCAGGAAAATACACTTTTGATGATTTACTACTCTAAAAACCCATATACAATAGGGCACATCCCTAATTGAGTAGTGATGAGTTCTCTTTGAGCTAATTATGAGGGACTTGTGTACAAAAAAAATCTAAAATCCCCTTTTCTAGTGTGTATAAAACCCATAAACTGGAACTATCGCACATATTCATATATGATAAATTTTCCCATTTATGATTATTTTAATATATATTTCATTATTTATAATCTATTTTATGAATTATTTGTGAATTTATAGAAACTATTTTATATAAAATGTTTTTTAAGACATTATTTACAAATATGTTCATCATTTGAAATGAAAATAATGGTTTGTTTTAAATAATCTTTTGTACTAACATGCATGTTTATTAAAAATTGAAGTCATTTTTTGTTCAATAAATTTTGGGATCTTTTTACGAAAACCATGGTGAGACTCGACTATGATTTTAGCTCACACTATGCATGTGCCTTCAGGTGTTTCTAGATTTACTCAATCCAATTTTGAGCAAGGGGATGCACCACATAGATGTGTTAGTTGTTGTTGATATTTAGTCTTTGAGAAAATATGTCTATTGGGACATTAGTTGTTTACCATGTTTTCGATAACTTTGTGGTTTTACTTTTGGTTGTTTACACCTTTCTGAATTTTGGTACTATTTTCCCTATAGAGTTTTCTTTTGTTTATACTAACTTGTAACTATTTCTTCAATTGGTTTTTTGGAAAAAAAATCCAAATCTTCTCTTGTATGATTTAAGATACTATTCTCCAACCAATGGCGATCGTGAATGCCCTTCAGGCTATGTCAGGATCACCCTGGGAATATGGGTACTAAGGTGTCCAGGTCAGTTCATTATAGGAAGTTTCATGAAATCATGTGATACTTCCTAGGTTATGGGATTTTATTATTATGTTAATTTCATATGTGATAATGAGGCCATATTCAATATGGAGTCTCCCCCATCACCTCTTGATCTGTATATTTCCTTCTCACTATGGAAAAAGTTAATGTTCTCAAACCCCCATACTTGTATAGTCCATAAAATCTCATTAAAACACATGAATGTATACAAAGATTGGTAATATAGAGAACATTGGTATAGATATGATGAGAGTCAGTCAGTTTGTAACCCTCGGTGAAACCCTCTAAGAAATCATACGGCCACATGTCCTCTAATTTCGTACCTGATCACATGAATCTTTAGCCATCATGGGATTCCATCATGTAAACCCTTGATCGCATGACACATCCATACAAGCTCAACAATTATATATACCCTCTATGTTGTTCACAGAAGAAGATAATATATTCACAGTTCTTTTATGTCATGTGGATTCGTATGATACCCATTTATGTCCTTCTTCATGTCTTCTGGGTTATATACCCTTGGTTAAATGATGCCTCCATATAGACTCTCTTATGAGAACCCTTGGTCACAAGATGTGTTTATGTGGCTAGGGTATTTCACCCATTGTTATGTGAACCTTATGTTACAGATTCCATAATGTATGATGTCAGATAAGGTCATGTGACTATAGCTGACTACCTTTGGCATTTCCCAAAGTTAATTCTTCTAGGTTAAGTACCCTTAGACATTCAACATTTTCTTCTATGATATTATCATTAACTATAGATAATGGAATGTTAATTTATATTTCTCAGTTATGTGTTTGTGGTCATTAACCCTTGGTTATATGCCCACTTATGAGTGTAATACCCACTCTTGGTCACGTGTTCTCATGACCCCTACATGATCATAAGATATTCTAACCCTTACTGAAAAGTGGGTAGTTAGTTTATATCATTCCATCTTAGGGATTTTTTTCCTACAAGGAAATGCAAATATATTTTTAAAGGTAATTTGTATTCTTCCTTTAAAGTACAAATAATGAACATATGGCATAGGCATCAAATTTGGTGTATTCCCCTCATTATATAAGCTCATAGGGATAATTTATCGTCTTATTATGGTCATACAACCTCATCCATTAGTGTATTATCCATTGGTATACATAAGGGAATCTACATAAGGGTAATACATAATCATTCCCTCAAAACCTTATGTTTTCATGCCTCCTAGTTTTATCACATTTAACCAAGCCAATATTAAACCTTGTGAATTGATTGTCATATTTTTCCATTTTGAGATCTCTTTATGTGGATTCCCTTAAATTCCTTTGGTTGAGATGAATCATTTTTTCTTCATCATGAATAATGAGTCTAATATCATATTCTCTTATGCATTGATCATAATATTACAACCCATGTCGTGTAATTAAATAATATTTCAATGATTCTTAACATCGTTGGGAAATAATCCCCATGCATTTGTTTATCTTTCCATACCCATCAACAGGTTATAAACTTATAAACTATTAGGACTTTGATTCATATTATAATCAGGATACCTAGTATATATATTTATGTCCCGATCTCTATATACAATATTTTAATTGGTATTTTCTCATGGACATATTCCCTATATAGGTCATAATGTCACCCATATAGCTTTCACTTCACAATTCACCTTGAGAAAGATCATGTATTCTATTGTGGGTTCATATTCTATATGGGAATTAAAATCATGTTTCTCTTATGAAATACTCAATGTGGAAGGCCCATTAAAACCCAATATATTTTTTACATGGAATATTCCTAATCATCTGTCATATCTTCTTTCTCACTAGGTGGAATTTGATTTCATTCTTTAGAAGATATGTAGGATACCTCCCCAAGGTTCAATTACCCATTCATTATATTCAAATTTTCCATATTTCAACCTTACATTGTGATGTTAAATTTTATTTTAAGGTCCCATTAATGGACCAAAAACTATGTCACTTGTACAAGATGGGATTTTATTCCTATCTTGATGAGATATATAGGATTCTTATCAAAGGTTCAATCCCAACAACATTAACCATATACATCCATCTTAATTGGAATATTTTTCTTCCTGAGATCAATTTTTTTCCTTCCCTCTCTTAGGTATACATCTATGTGTCTAGACATCTTGTCTATTATGGATATATTACCAACTGACCATCCTCTCATCATGTCATATTCCTGATATTATCATCCCCCATGGAGGGATATATTTCTTCTAGGATCTATCATATCATCCTTATTGATTTATACTTCTAGTGGGGTCCATATTAATAGAGAAACATGATGGTACCATGGCATGTAGAGGAAGTCTGTGGGCAAGGATTTGAGAATTTTCATCACTATAATTATGAGACTTCATTATCTCCAGTGATCTAATCCATAGTAGATGTATGTGGGTCTTTAATTGATATTTCTAAGAAAAAATGTTAATTATTTCAATAACACATTAAATTTGGTGGTGAATTTGATTGTATCTAGTCATTGGCAGTCATTAAATGAAAGATTTGAATTTGAACCCATCTAGATCATCTATACATGCTCCAAGAATACATGTGCTCACTATTCATCATATTTCAGTAGTTAGTTCATGGATCAAAAAATATCATATTGTTGTGATGATAACATCGATCATATCCCATCAATACATCAATTATGTTCTTGTATTTGTCTCTCAAATGGATACATTATCTCTATAAGAAGTGGGAGGAGAGATAAAATATCATTCCAAATGAATGAATCATCACTAAACGGTTGTCTCTATCCAACATATATATTGTGTCTACAAAAAATCAATATTGGGTTCTAAGACCCTCATATATTTAACTTACACTAAATAAAGAATAAATAAATATTTATGAATAACTAATTATTTCATAAATATAATTGTATTTTATCCCAACTTTATAATATACAATAAATATATAATGTGATAAACCATAAATCATTAACTCGACTAAAAATACCCTCAATACTAATCAAACCATTAATATTAAACAAATATAAATTCATATAATATTATTTCTATATTCACTTAAATACCTTCTGATTACTTTTAATAAAAAAATCATCTATGTTATTATATACTTGAATAGTAGTGAATTTATTTTTTTAACATAAATTGCTAATTCTTGGGAAAATCTCAAACCCCGTGGTCAGTCCCACCATTTCCTATATACTTATTCACAAAAAAATATGAATGATTATTCAATATTCTATTGTTTTTGCCCTCTAAGAACATATCTCAGTAGAAATGCATAGTATTTACTACCTAAGAGTGGATTATGGGGACCTATCAAGGCCTCTATAAGGATGAGGAATAATCATATAAATGACAAAACCCCTGCAAAAATGTATTGTGCAATATAATCTATTTTTCTTGTGATATATCATAAATTTGGAAGCACAACATATTTCATTATCTGTTATCACATTATTACTTGTTGATATAACTAGAAAAACATACCTTTGACTTCTTTGTAAAAAGATTTATGAAGGTAATAACATCTAGAAAAACTAGACCTGAGTTATTACTTTCTCAATTCAGAAGCGGAAAATTATATCTTGTTCATTAAACCAATGTCATACTACAAATTACACTCCTAACACAAGTTACCTCACCATGAATTCATTGTCTTGGATTTTTCCCTGAATCTAATTACATGATCAGATATTACAAATTGATCATGGTCTCAGCATAGGAGTCCAATGTACATATTTTTATATAAGAACATACAATGACACCCAAAACATTTGATGTTCTTATTGGTGGGTAGTTCCTCTTTATATCAATTACTAGAGACCAACATGTGTAAACTTCATGAGAAGAACTCTCGATGCTTATGATCCCCCAACAGGTGATAGTCAGCATAAATTGTGTACATTTAGTATGATGTATCTAAACTATAGGAAATATATTTGAGATTAATTTCATAGTATCTCAAGGTTCTCATTATATTATAATAAAATATTTAGTATTTTGATTCAATAATTAATATATAAATATTACCATTCAAATAGTGGTTGAAGAAATATCAACACTATAATGGTAAGTGTAAATCATGTATAACTCATTGTATACATAGTATGACAAATAGATAAGTACAATCTACATGGTTCTATTGAAAAAACATTTACAAAGGCTACACTTCTTGTGACATAAAATAATACTAGTTAGGCCATACTCCAAACAAGGTCAACCAGAATGGACATCCCATGTACAAGTACCACACCAAGAATTATTAGGAACACTATTCTTAATCCTACATACCATATATTTTTAAACATCATGGATTATTCCTTTTAATATGACTATAAATGGTAACATTATGTCATTATATTGGTTCTAGTTACTTTCACAAGGATACATAGGGATCCCTTTATGGGATCAATACGAACACTATAAAACCCTACTACCTTCCAAGATGGAAACAATCGCTATAGAGACCTACTATAAAGATTTAAAAAATAGAAACCCTCAAACTGGAATCACCATGTTACGATGGGTAATAATATAGTAAACCTATAATAAGTACATACATTTACATTAATAGCATGCCTCTGATATGTACAGTTTCCCACATCAGTATCAAACTACCTTTTATAAAATGATAGTACATCCAGTCCAATATTAGGATCTATGAAAGATTTATGAACTTGAAAAAAAAATAACAGTGATAGAGAGTATGAAATAATTCACCCTAATAGGTTGTGGTTATCTTGACCTCCCATCATCTCATCCAATGGGGGTTCTAAATCATCATTGGTAAGGAACACCGATGGTCACATGTCTTTGGAAAGTAGGTATGTATCTTGTTGTGAATTTGGTAATTATTGGGTGTCTCTATACCCACTAATAAAACCTAATGGATACAATCTAATATAGTAGTTATGGATAAAATGTTGGGTTGCCCCATCACAAGTAAAAAAATATTCAAATATCTTATAAGAAGAAAGACAATGGAAAGGTAAATGAATTAATTGTTGATGTGGAGTCATCCCATGATTCATTATGTAATTGTTCCAAGAAAAACATTAGATGGATTTTTTCATTATAAATATGCTCTTTGAATTCCTCATTCACAAATATATATATATATATATATATTCAAACTATATGTTTAATCTTATGGTGATAGTGAATGTATTTACTCCCCAACAGATAGATATTATAAAGAATTCATTTCAATAATTTTTGCTAAGGATCCATGTACTAACGTTGGATCGATGATAGAATATATTAATTATTTAGGAAGTGATGGAGATTAACATGAACATAAAATAGAGTTAAAATTGAATAAATAATTTTAGGATTTAATCTCTATGATTTTCATGTTTGATAATGTAAATTATATAAAAAACATCAAATTTGATTTTCCAAATTACTAGTGTAGATTGAGGGATTATTGAAGAATGTGAAATGTGTTGTTTCTGAAGTGCGGAGTGAAGATTATTCTAACAAATATGTCCCAAAAATTTATTTATAATGATCCTATAGTCCCTAAAGAAATTTTTTACACATAAATTATGTGATAAATGTAAACATAATAACACAAGAGATAAAATTTTATAATTTATATTCTCTTAGAAAATATAGAGTTGGAATAGTATATGATGTTATTTGTTTCATCAATATATGTGAAAAATTTTCTAAATTCAATAATAAATTTTGTATTGTATCATATGTTTATTATTTTATAATATAAAACATATAAAAAATTTCATAATGATGAATTTGATGAGAAAACTATCACTTGATAGATTAGAGGTCCCGGAAAAATATTAGTCTTTTATTATCATTATTGTTTCTATAGAAGAATTGTAAATCTGATGAGATGATTATATATAAGGGTAAACACATTATAGTTTATGGATATATATGGATGTCACATATATTGGGGGTCCAATTCATTCAAACTAAGAAATTCAGTTAGTAGGTTATTCAATAAAAAACCCTAGATTTGATGAATCATTTTAAAGATAAGAATGATGTATGTGTGATATGTGACCAATAATTTCACATCACAAAGAAGTGTATTTTGATCATACTATCACAAAAAATCTTACAACTTTATTCAATATGAATATATAATATGTATGAGAAAAATTAATTTGTGGAGATTATTATGACACATAAGAAGAACAAAGAAGATGTTGAGAAGTTATTATATTTGATTCCAAATAGGGATGAACAAATTATATGATCAAAAGGATGGGTAATATGTGATATCATGTAAAGTATATAAAAAAAGAATAACTAATTTACTTTTTTATTTTAGGATATCAGTATCAATGTTCATAAAATAAATAAGTGAATAAAAGTAAAAAATGCTCTTTGGCATGTTATATTTCTAAAGTGAAGAAGAAGATGTGTTATATTGAATAAAAATGAGAGATAAAGAATATATGTTTATCAAAGTGGCTATTCAAAAATAGTGTATAATACCAATCCATGGAGGTTAATGATTAAATATCATCCTTCGCTCATTAAAGTATTAGGTATAGTGAAACTGTTACCACCCAAACTTATTCATTGGATATTATTTATAAAAGGGGAGTAAGAAAATATAATATGAATTTTTATAACCCTTTATATATTTACCTTTTCATAAAAGTGTGTGTATTAGTATGGGGGTCAAAAAAATATAGGGAAACAACCCAAAATTATATATTTAACCTTATGGGGGAGATATCTCTTTTTATGGGTAGAATACATTTTAAGGAACAATTTAAAAGGGGAAAGCATTGAATTTAGAATGTGTTTTGGTAGAATATATGAAATATTATAACCTGTCTATTAGGAATGATCATAGGTACTTTTTATATATTGGTTCATGAAATTTATTTGATATGAAAAAGAAGACTTGTTTTATGAATTTGATATCAATCAATATCAATAGTTGTACTAAAGTGGATATATGTCACTTTAATGTACAAAATTTCATTACTATTCAATTTTTTAACTATGTCTTTTCATTTGGTATTAGAATCATTTAATTATGGTTAATTACTATTTGGTCAAAATCTAAGAAGGTATATACATTAAATGTTTGATAAAAAATATCTAAAGGGGGATATTGTTATTACCGATAGGTGATTAAAGAAGATATTTGAAGTATTATTTTTTCTTACCATGGGAATTTGTTTGAGTCGCAAATATAATTTACTAAAATATAATGTAGAATAATAATTTATTTAATTTTGATTATTTGTAGATATTGAGAAATTTTTTAAATATAATCAAGTTGATATGTTTTTGTGTTTAATTTTTTTATAAATACATAAATAATTTCCATACCCATATAAAATAAATTTTTTATTTGAGCTGAAATTCATTTGGATTCTTATTGGTGTCTAAAATATTTTTGATGTTTTTTGGTGAAATCCAGGATGATTTTTGGTTCTGATTACTTTAGTTTTGATAAATGGAAATTCATTTGATGTGGAAAGTATTTCATTTCAAATATAAGGTTTTATATTTATTACCTTAGTGTTTACCATTTTTAACTTGGTTTTATCTTCAATAAATAAGATAAATATTTTATATAAAATAAATAAATAACATGTCTGTTAAATTTTTCATATTTATGATTTACTCTTTGACACATAATGTCTTTTACGATTCTAAAATAATTGAGTTTGATGAAAAACTATTTAAAAATATCTTTAAAATTGCATTATTTCATCCTGAATGTCTCTATAGGGATAAAAACTAATCTAAAATTGATATAAAATATTCAAAAAGTGACTAATAATCCTAGTATAATATGATTTCTAATATTTTAATAAGAATAAATTAAGAGATAACGAATGGTAGTTAATGTTTTGAATTATAAATTTAAAATTCCCTTGAAGAGGGAAAAGGTGTTATTGTTTTGTAAGAAATAGTACATTTTCGTTGCATGTTTTATAATAGAGAATAAGAAAATTGATAATAATAAAAAGAATATAAGAGAAGAGAAAGTAGAATAAATTATATGTACATGAATTTTATGTGTTTTAAGAGTCTTTATCACTCTATTGTTAGTATGTGTCTGTGTTTAAGAAGGGTGGGTGATATCAAACCAAATATGTGTTTATCAACATCTAGGGAACTATACATTGTTGTAAGTTAGTAAAATCATAGGAATAAGGATAATATATACCTTCTCAAAAAGAAATACATTATTGTAACTAATATGTTTTTTTTTTTGTGGATTATGTTTCAAAATTGGTGGAACCTAAGACCACCAAAACTAATAATGGTAATGTAAATTGTGATTTTTTTATAACTAATATTTTTTGGCAAATAGGATTTACAAGAGACATAATAATTAATTAAGGGTAGCTTTTTTATTTGTATCGTTTGAACATTAACAAGGATATATAGCGTGAACCATAAGTATATGACCCATTCTTTTTTATATATAGATATTATATCTATGTAGGCGAATCTTCAATATATAACATAGAAATATATGAAATAATCATATAGTTATTGTATATTTGGAAACATAGAAACATAATAAACTGGTTCAAAATACTTCAACAACATCTCCCATTTAGACCTTCATAACTATCACCCTTCTTATATATATTGTAAATAAAACCAATCTTCATAATCTGGGAATGTAGATGTATGAAATGGTAAAATCTGATGCTTGGTAATGTTAAAAAAAAGGAGGGGTAAATGATCAAATGATATTTACATGAGAACAATTATATGATAAAATGATATTATCATTTTAAAACCATACCATGTATATCATAGATACAAATCTTGAGTCATGACATAAATCATGACAATTTATAAGACTTTAATCGTTAAAGGATCAAAGAATATGATCTATGGTAGTGTAATATGGGAATAAGAAATGAAATTTTGGTATACACATAAGCATATAAAATCATTTCATTAGTAGTAAATGATCTTATCCTATACCGTCTTAGTGTAATATGTCCAGTACCCAAACTATCATAATCATTAAGGTTCACTCCTAGAACTATCATAATGGATAATGTCTCCTACTAAACTGTTTTCACTCCATATTATAGTCATGTTTATCTCATGAGATATAAATTTTTACCCTATTAGTTTAATGGATATATAGTAACCACATGTCACATACTAAAAATCATACAAATTTTTACATAAGATTATAAATCATTCGTCATATCATAATCTATAAAAATAAATGAGTTTCATAAACATTGAATCAAAACCTTACCCATAGAAAAGGTAGTGGATTCGTAAACCACATTCCATGAATATGGATTATATCCTTTTATCATATTGCTATTAAATCATAACAATCATTAAAGGGTTATATCACCTATGAATCAAAGGATCAATAAATTATTGTGGAAGAATATAACCTTTCTGTTTTAAATAACAAAATTAAAATCTAAAAATTTCAAAAAAAAGGAAAAAATTTAATTTAAAATATACATGGGAAAATTTAATTGAAGTAGATGTAGAATTCTATTGATGTAATATTTTTAAAAAAAACATTCCTTTTAATCTTTTTTTAGAAAAGTCACAAAGTAGCACATTTGGAAAATAAAAATAACGTTCCTTCAAAATTATTGTATAAAACTTCAAATAGGGGTAAAAATTAATTTAAAAACTCATAGGGTAATATTAAAACCCATATATAAAACATTTCTATTTAAAAATGATACATAATAAAAAAAATTGACCCAGGATAGAGATTAAGTTGATTTTTCTTAAAAACATATTTCGGTCTCTTAAGCACATAAAGAGAGAAACATTAAATAAAATAATGTATTTACAAGAAATAACAACAAGATAGGAATATTATTGATTATATTGGGATTTTATTCATAATAATTCATTATCATAACTTTTCATAAACAATCCTTATAAACAAAGTGATTTTAACATTAAACCCCTACTTCATGTTGGGTATCCAACATACATTTTCTAAAATCCTATATAATAAATATTTTTTATAACAAATAATATTATAGAAAATTAATAATACATTTAAAAGCATATAATATTTATTTTTAACCGTTTATAACCTTTTTATTAACAATTATTTTTAAAAATGACTATTTCTGATGATAATTTCTTCGTTTCTCACATAAGTTTTGGGTTTATAATTTCAGTCCATGAACATTGATAAAAACTCTATAAACTATAAAATGTTAATAATTGTATAATTATCAAATATTTTCATTTTATATATATATATATCCATTAAATTTTTAGATATAAAATGAATAACACCATTCATTATGATTTTTTTTCATACGTACGCATGAATGTTGTTTTCAATTTTCTATGAAAATAATACAATAAAGGTAAATATTAATTATCCTTCACAAGAAAATAATTATATGATATATATCATATATATTCATAAATTTATCCACATTACCATCTATCTAACATGTAAATTGAAAATTAATCACATAGCTTCATGGAGGTGGTAATCCACACATTTACATGGGAGATGTCATCAATTCCTAGAGGATTTCATGGTAAGAAGGTAGGAATTATATTATCATTATAGAAGTGAAATTTTGTCATAAATACAATATATAAATATTAAAACCTTCAAAATATACACCCCATAATAATGGTTTTGAAAATTAATTATACTACTATATTCAGACGGTAAATCGTACGTATGCATGAGCAATACTTTCACATCCCATTTTATGAGAAAAATGGTGTTTAATGGTGTTTTCATGATAATAATAACCTTTAAATATATTTATTCTACATAATATATTATTTTATTAACAATATAATATATTTAAATGTGTTTAGAGAAAAATATAAAAGAAATTGATTGGTTATATAGATTAAATATACTTGGAAATGATTTTTTTAGATCTCCATTAAAGGGCTCTATGGTTGGCCTTTTAGCCATAAATTCCCCTCTAGGATATGGATAGTTAATTTTAGAATATATATATTTTTAGAGTTTTTTTGAGTTATAGGTCTCAAAGTGGTGTTACTAAGATAACGTAGGGTCTTATTTTTTAATTGTGGGGAGGTGAACTCTTGGAATTTCATAAAATATTAAATAAATATAAATTAATTGGAATAGAAAAATGGTTCAAAATTGAAAATACTAAAAATAAAAAGAAGGATGTGTTTAAATCCTCTCTTCTAATAAAATTTTAACATGTTTGTATCACATTTTTACTCTCTTTTGATATTTTAACCACCCTAGTGCCCATTAACCCTTTTGACAATTACTGTAATATTTATGCTTTCTAAACTTTAGTGGTTAATAATGTTACTATAAAAAGAAAAACAACCCAAAAATGGATCATTGAAGTTTTTTACAATCATATCCCATTGATTATAATAAATATAATATTTTATTTATTTTTATATCATTTAATAAATTTTTTTTGAAAATATGATTAAATTCATTTTTAACACAATTCATTTAATTTGCCTTTAAATACATCAATAAAAATGTGAATTTGAATCTAATAATTTAACACACCATTTATATTTCATATAGATCTATAAAATATTTTTGACACATTCGATCATTAAAATAATATCAAATTTAATATTTTTAAAATAATTTGTTATATTTTTTATTAAATGGATAAATAATGCATCGGTTTTGAAAAGGCAATTAAGGTCATTGTATAATTAATAAAAAATTGAAAATAAATTTAAATCAAGATAATAATTTCAGTAATATCTAAATAGAAACATAGATTCGTTCATAAATTTTTTTAACCTATGTGGACACAAAAGAGATATTATCAACAAAGAGGGTGACTTTTTATAATATTATTTTATTTAAATACTATATATGTCATTTTCATGGAAAAGTTTCCTTTAAAATAATAGATTTCATGATTTAGTTTAACTGGTTCTAATTACCATCATAAAATAAGAAATATGATCATAAATAATGGAATTACCACTTTTTTACCAAAATTAACATAATTTACCCTTTATTGATATGATAAATCTTTCCAGGTTACTATTCATATTCACCCAAAATAAGAGGGGACAATTTAATATGTTTAAAAATCCTAATTTAAAATATTTAATACATTTTATCTTATTCAATTCCTATAAATGGTAAAATTTAATTTCATTGTAAGTGTGAAATATGCAAAAAAAAACCTTCTTTCAATAAAAATATATTTTTAACCACAAAACTGTATTTATTATTATACTATACTTAATAAATAATATTAGATTCATTTTTTCTAAAAATTTATTGAATATATGAAAGGTAAATTTCATTAAATTCATTCAACAATAGTACTAAATTAAATTTCATCAAATAAAAATTCATTGTGCACATAAATAATGTTTTTTAGAAAAACAAAGCCCACTTTATTTTCAAATGAATTTTATTTTCATTTATACAAAAATATAACTAATTAATTTAGTTTATACATGTGTAAACATTTCACCTTTATAATTCAGTTATTCCTAATCATTTCTACCAATCTAATGGTCATGTGATAATTATATTTTAATACTATATTGTGGTTCATCTAGACTCATTGTTTCATGTAATGCAAGCTATAAAAGAAATAAAATTTAATTGAAAAAAAATATTAACATTTTTGGGTTTTACATTATACCCCCTAAACAATTGACCTAAAAAATTTAGTACTTTGATAAAATAACTTAGGATACTTCTACCTCTTCAAATTTTTATGATCCCTCATAGCTTCCTAAAATATGTGGTTTCACCAAACAAAATTGACATGGTTAGTGGTCATGTTTCATAGAACTTTGTCTTTAATATACGTAATCCCCACTAGTTGTTCATCATAAAAAAGATATTTCTCTAGTGGTATGGAATCTAAGTATATTACAACTAAATGATCAGGTGTCTACTTCCTTGGTAAATATATGAGGACACATCCTAAACAAAAGAGATATTTATTAGAAGGACAAATCGATAATCTATAGTCCTTATACGATCAAGAATTTCAAAATGATAGATATACCTAGGGATTATATTTCCCTTATTTTCAAATATCATCAATCTATTATAAGTATATATTCATAAGAATACATTATCATGAATTTCTAACTCTATATTTCCAATGATTGTCTGCATGACTATTTTTCAACTCTGATATGCTCTGATGTGATGTTGAGTGGATCTAACCTTCACTTAAATTTTCTCTTCTAGATCATGTCTTAATATATTTATCTCACCAAAAAAGTCCCAAAAATGGGATATCTACACTTCCTACCATATAGATATTCATAAGGATCTATATAAATTATGTATTGAATGGTTTGTTTTATAAAAATTCAAAAAAAAAATAAGGTGTTAACCCCAACCACATTTGAAATTGATAGGGAAATATATCAATAACTATTATAGAGATTAAATATTCCTCCCAAGCTGACTATCTATCTTAGGATGATAGGCAGTATTGAAACATAACTTTGTATCTAGAGATAGCTATAAAATTATACAAAAAATACATGGTAAAACTTGATTCCTAATCAGATACAACTGATAGTGGTACACCATGAAATATTAACACATTCTTAATGTACTATAGTGTAAGTTGATCAAGAGATAAATATTATCAAAAGCTAATAAAGTGTTTTTAATACCTAACCCTATAGTGAATTATTCCCATAATATTTTTTGGGGAGTCTAATGACAAAATCCATTGTGATTTTTCCAATTTCCATTCTAGTATGTCGAATTTTAGTAACATCCCCTTGTAATTCTATCTCTTAGCCTTAAATTCTTGAAATACCAAGAATCAGGAAACATACTATGTAATATATCTCTTCATGACATCCCACAAAAAATACTTTTTCAAATATCTATATATCTTTATAGTTATAAGATGAATAGTGAAAGAAGAACTATAAACTTCATCAAATAGATACTTAAAATGTGGTAGTAAAGGGACACATACATGGTTCCTAAACAATATTATTCCATTACTATATAGGTTCAACAAAGTAATATTTTACACCTTATTTTATATCTGAGAATTTTCCATATAGTCGTCTTTAATATTCACATAGATATATGGTTGAACACTCATTTGAGAAATATACGATTCCTCCCCTTATTTTAATATTTCAAGACCCATCCTTTGTAATTCCATAAATATGTTATCTTTTATGATCCTCCTAATAGATAATGTATCGTGATCCTATCAACTTATAGTGTCTTCTAGCATTTAAACTTCTTAGTGTTTTAATGTATTGAGCGTTATTAATCTTTAATCATATCTATGTATCTTATTTCATGTACGTTCATCTATTTTTGAGTGAAAATACACTTTAAAATATTTTTATCAGTATATATGTTACACCTTTCTCCATAGATATAATTCCACTATATCATTATGGAATTAAATCTTGTATCTTACTCGAAGTCATTAGTTTTGTAGTTTTTTCCATGGAAATTTAATGCTCATGCAGTATAAACTATAACCATATCATTTTTCCCAAAGGATTCATCCCATTCCCTTCATAGGTACATCAAAATAGATTAAAATCCATTCACCACTTTATGGTAGTGTAAGTACATGTTTGTTAACTAAACTTCTATTCAGTTTCTTAAAACATTCCTCGCATTCAACTCCCCAAAGGAAATTTCCTCCCTTCTAAGTTAACTTAGGGATTGGATTCTACATATATTAACTATTATCCAAAAATAGACGATAATATCTCACCAAACCATGAAAAATACAAATCTTAACCATTGTATTTGTTTTGGGAAACCATTCAATAACATCTTTCATTTAAGGGTCTATTGGTATACCATCACATAAGATTATATGACCCGATATTGAGACTTCCAAAATAAAAAATTTAGACATGGTAAATTTTTCATAATTCTTATCCTTATTTAGGGTCTTTTGCACAATATATAAGTGATCTATATGAACTTCCTTTTTCTTTTAATATAGAAAAATTCTATCTATAAATACAACCAAAAAATGATCAGGGTATTCTATCGGCTATATTCATTAAATCTATGAAGATATCATGTCAATTAGTAAGACCAAATTCCATCACTACAAAGTCATAGTTTCCATAAATTTTATGGAATGATGTATTGGGTATATCCACCTTTTGGCCCCCAATATATGATATCAATATTGATTACCATTCTTTTAAAAAAATTATCTCTACATAGTTGATCAATATTGTCATCAATATCGAGTACGGTATACTTTTTCTTGATAGTGATCTAGTAATGTTCTAAATAATCAATTTATAGTCTTGTTAATCCATATTTATTTTTAATAAATAAAATATTTTCACCCTAAGGACACACAAATATATGAATGAATATATTTTCAAGATTCCCTTGATGTTTTTTCTTCTTTTCTTGAAACTCAATCATTTCTAATCTATATGGAGTATTAAAAATTGATGTAGCATCAGGTATGTGTTATATTGAAAATTTAACATCACAATTTGGTTAAAGACCATTCAATTATTATGGAAGGAAGTTAATAAAATCTTGTATAATATTCATATATTTGATTTTTAGTTTCTCTTTAACCATCTGAGATAAATTCACCGTTTTAATTGGAATCATAACCCATATGATGGATGTAATTTCCATCCAAGTTTTATGTTTTTAATAGACTAATCAATGATTGTATATTTTTTCAGAATATAAAAATGTAGCATCCCATTCATAGAAATTTATTTGGGATTTATGAAAATAAATTGAATCTATTCCCAAAATAACATTGAATTTAACTATAGGAAGAATGATAATATTCTCAAGAAACATATTCCAAAAAACATCAACAGGAGAAACATCATATACTTAGGAAGTGATTATCATACCATTAGGGGTCTTTACTACTAAAACAATATGGAAATTTTTATTTGGTACTATAATACTTTCAAAAACATCATTTGATGAAAAAGAGTGGGTATTTCAGTAATCAAGTAAAACTTAATTTTTTTCTAGAGTGAAGGGTTTTTTAACTTTAACCACATCGATATCATACACCTCATTGGAAATAGTAATTGACTGAGGTTTCCTATTATCTCTGGGATTAAGAGTTTTTTTATGTTGATCATTATCATGAACCATTGTATTTTGGCATAGGTTAGCATATTTCTCATTCTCCATGCATTAAAAATACTAGAGTGTGAGTGGTAAATTCTTTTGTGTTTTATCTCAATTAAAATAATTATATCTTTTTTTCCTCATCAGATCATTATTTTATTTCCCTATGAACATACTTTACACACTTGGATCATTTACTAATTTCCATGTGATAATTTATTTAATGTTTTCTTCCATATTTTGAGTATAAATGAACTATTTACTACTTCTCTTTATGGTTTTTAGAATTTCCTTTGAATTCTATTTTTATTTTATTATTAAAACATGAGATTGTGGGGTAACGCTAATCTTCATCTAAGCCTTGATAGCAGATAGAATTATTTTTTATAGACATTTAAGTCCCTTATTAATGATCTTATATATACAATTGTTTTTAAGACATTTAAGAATAAATACACATTATATACTAGTTGTATTGTAATACCATAAGCATACCTTTCATGTCTGGTAAAATTTCTACATTAGGTACTAATAAATTAATCATCATTTGGTTTCAACTCATGGAATTCCTTCTTTACATTCATATGAGTAATGGTAGGAAAATGGTTATTGATAAATAATCTCTTAAACTATTCACACTTCATACAGTAAATTTCTTCATTTAGCTTAATGATCTTGATAAGAGTACAACGTTGATATATTAATCCTTAAAAATGATGAATATCCATAATAACTGTATCATTTTCTGAATATTGGTGACCAAAAAATAACATTTCAATCGTACAAATTTATTTCTCTTTGACAAGTGGATCTGTGGACCCACTAAAAAAGGTTTTGGTTGCCTCATGAAGTGATAAATAGATTATTTTACCCTCCTTTTATCATTTTCAAGATAATATTGATTTATAGATTTTTATAGTTTTGTGGTAATATAAAAAATATTTTTCATTCCAACTCCACTAACATTCAGAATCTCATGAGGAAAATCATTTATTTATTCCTCCCATTGGGCATTGTCAAGATTCCTTCAGGTTCTAGCTAGTGAATAACACCAAAAGCATTGTGTTAGAAAAAATAATTATAGTGGTAAACCACATAATCATGAAAAAAAATTATAGTATATCTAGATTGTGACACCAACATTTATTAATACATTGGTTTAACCGAGTTCATTCATGATTGTTTCAAAAAGTATAATATTTTATCTTATACTTAGGCAAATATGATGGGTTCTCACAAATGTTTAATCATCCTATATTCCAAAAATTTATTAATCCTTGTTGTGATTCAAAATATAGTGACCCATACTTTTAATATATATATATATATATATATATATTATATCCATGTACATGAATATTTTTTACATTGTACAATGATCCATCCCAAAATCATATAGGTGTGGCATCATTCAAATCATATAAGCTTATAAAATGGTTCGGAATTGTTATATATAATCTCCCACTTATATCTTTATAACTATCACCCTCCTAATTTGTATTATACATAAAAAACTATTCATAACCATGTAAAGGAAACATAAGAATGGGTGATCTCTTAAGTTTAGTAAAGGTAAAAAATGATGTTATCAATGACCATATAATAATAACACATGAAACAAAACTTATGAGAACATGAGCATGATATTTTATAACTATACCATGCATATCATATATCCAAATCATTATTCATGATATGACGATTTCAAATTTATAATACATGAATCATAATGGAAACAAAGAACATGATTCGTGATGACATGATATAAGAATAAGATGAGAAATTTCTGTAATACATATAAGAATATAATATCATTTCTTTAATTGTAAATTTTCTTTTAAAATAATATCATAATGGAATGATTTCACTATTAAAACTATCTTAGTAGTAATGTATCACTCCCAATTCTATTATAGTAAACAAAGACCCTTATTGAACTGGGTTCACCAAAAATTATAGTATTGTTTATCTCATTAGATATTAATCATTACATAATTAATTAGTTAGACAAAAATTTCATTCCCATAATATAATTAAAATCATACATATGTGTCCCTTAAGATCAAAAATCTATTAATCATATCATTACCCATGAAATAAATGGGCTTTATAAAAATTTCATCTTATCATAACCCATAGAGAATGAATGGGTTTTATAAAACAAATTCATTATAAAAATAATCCATATAAAGAAATAATAAGTATGGCATACTTGGATCATATTACAAGTAAAACATAAGAACCTTTTAAAGTTGTTTTCATTTATGAATCAGGAGACAATTAAACTATTATTTTGGAAAACAACCTCTCCATTTGTATTGAGTTTTTCAAAAATCTAAAAATTTATAGAATATTATAGAAAATATTTTACTTTAATAAACCATGGGAATATGTAAATTAAGAATAAAATTATAGAGTTTTAATTATATAATGAAATTATATTCATTCTATTTATATTCAAAATAGTTCTAATAATAATGTTATTGTAAAAGTGAAAAGAGTAACCCATTTAGAAAATGATAAGAATATTATTTTCATGCCATTTTTTAAACTATCAAACATGGGGAAATATACCTTTGAAAAATAATATGATAATATTAATAACCTTATTTATTATAATTTTAAAAAACATGGTTATGGAAGAAAATGTTTTTTCAACCAAAGTTTGAAATGAAGTCGATTTTCCTTATACAATATTATTGGTATCTTGAGTATTATTGGAATCTTGAGTACATAAGGAGGGAAAAATTAATGGAAAACATATATCATATATAAATAAATATAGTATAATATAATTAATTTGTATATTTATTATTTCATCGTAAAATTTCAACATCATAACTTCATAATAAACAATCTTGATAAACAATATATTATAACACGAAACCCCATACCTCAGGTATGACATCATTCATAAGTTCTTCGACATCCTATATAATAATTATAAGTTTAATATAAATAATATTACAATAAAATAATCATATATATAAACCCTTATATGATTGAATTTAAATAATTAATCACTTTTTTATTAATAAATAATTATTAATATCACTATTCTGAGTGATTGTTTCTTTGTTTTCATGTATGTTTTGCTTTGGTGGTTTTGATCCTTGAATATTAACCATGGTTCATTGATATCCATAATTTTAATCTTGTCATAAAAATATTATATATTCATTATTTTTAAACACAAATAATTATAGTCATAAATAAAATTTAGGGATAAGAAAGTTAATTACACTGTTCTTGGAGATAGTAAGTTGTATGCCTGCATGAATATTGTTTTATTTTTTCATCATATGTAAAGAAAAAAATTTAAATTTTAATTAAACAACCTAATATAATTATAGTATATTATATATATTATATATTAATAAATTTCATCCCCACTACCATCAAAGTAAAATATAGAAAAAATCGAATCGGGTCGCTTCATGGAGGAGGTAATCCACACATACACATGAGCAACATTATTTTTTCCCAATGGCCTAAATAGTAAGAAGGTAAGCATGAAATTATCATTTTAAATGTAAAATATCTTCATAAATATCATATATAAATTTTAAAACCTTCATAATACCCATCAATAAAATATGGTTATAAAAATGAATAGTATCACTATGTGGTGATGGTAAGGTGTAAGTACACATGAGTGATACATTAACTTCGAATATGATGGAAATGATTATTTATAATGGGGTATTAATAATAATAATAATAAAATTTGCAGATATTTTTTATGCTGAATTTATTATTTTTATAATAATATAATAGATTTAGAGGTGGTAAAAGAAAAATTATAAAAAATGTTATTGGTTAAGGTGGTTACCTCTCCTTTCAAATGAATCCTTCAGATTCCATCTAAATTGCTATTAGGGAAGACTTTTGGGATGCTATAAATATCTTGGTTGAGAATGAGGAAGTATATAAGGGAAATTGGAAGAAGTTTTGAGTGATAAATGTCTCAAAGTGGTTAGAATAAGAGAAAGTATGGTGTCCTTTTATAATATATGGGAGGATCACTCTTGGAATTTTTTAAAATATTAAATTTATATAAAACAAATTTGAAATACAAATGGATCCTAAAATAATGATAATATAATATAAAATGAAAATATGTATAAATCCTCTAATATAATAAAATTATCACATGTTTTTATCAAATGTTTACCAGTATATTTTAGTTTTAACTCCCTGTTAACCCTTTTGATAATTACCATAATATTAATATTTTCTTCCTTTCATTGGTTAATAATGTTACTATAAAATGTAAAAACACCCATAAATGGAAAACAGTTGAATTTTTCAAGAATATCCCATCACTTTTGATGAATATAATATTTTTAATGATTTTTTATCATTTAATAAAATATTATTTATTATAAAATATTATTAATATCATATGTAACACTTTAATTTAATTTGTCATTAAATACATCAATAAAAATTGGAATTCGAATATACTTTTTTTAAAACTCTGTAATATTTTAGATATATCTAAAAAAATCATGATAAAAATTAAATAATTTAAATTCTATCAATTTCAATATTTTGAAAATGATTTTTTATATTTTTAGACTGAATGGAGAAATACTGCATCGGTGTTACATAAGAAATTATGGTCAACATATAATTACTAAAAATTAAAAACAAATTTCAATCAAGAAAATAATTTCACTAAGAGAAAATTTTAAAAAATTAATTTATTAATAATTTTTTTTTCTTAATTTAGACATATACGAGATATTGAAAATAAAAAGAGTGAAATTATGTAAATTTATTTGATTTAAATATTATATAGGTCATTTTCATTGAAAACAGAACATTTATGTCACGACCCGTCCTTAGGGTCCATGTCGTGACTACCACAAGCCCGCCTTCCATAGGCCAGGGGCTGGCGACTAGCACCAAGGTGTAAATCCCGGAAAAAGGGAAGGCATTGCCTTTGTAAAGTAAATCACAAACACCACGGAGCAAGCAGGTAGAAGTAAACACTAAGTAAAAACTGAGTACAACAGTAAGTGCGGAAAAGTAAGTGGGCCAGTATACAAACCCAAACTGAAAGTAAAGTACAACTGGAAAGGGAAAACAGAAACTGAAAAGTAAATCCGCAACGCTGAGCTGTCCACTGGAAATCCCACCTGAAGGGTGGGTACAGATATCCTCCACTACTCCTCGGGTCCAGCCGACCGCTCCGAGTAAGTCCCGACCAGTGGTCCACCTCCAGGTACCGTCCTGCTCCGCAAGCCTCAACCAAGATCAGGGTTGTCCATCGTCTGCAACCAACACAACGTAGTGCGGGCATAGCCCGTGCAAGGGTGAGTATAAGCTACTCAGTAGGGACCCCGAGACCCCCGAAGGTCTCCCAGAACCCACAAAGGATAATCCACAAAAGAAAGATACAATCACGAAGTAACATCCGGCACTGCTTTGGTATATTCCCATACATATACCTAAGTCATCAATTCTCGTTCGGCTCCAACATCCGAGCCCAAGTACAACCCAGTCTACACAAGAAAGCAAAATGTAATCCACACAGGATAGCACACCACAATCCACAAAGGAAAGCAAAACGGGATTCAGCTCACACAGGTATACTTCTTGGTATGACGATAGAGATGATCAGATATATCCACTGATTCATCTAAGTCGTCGGACCCACAAAGGATCGAAAGGTACTTACCCCCGCAATGACCCACAAAGGATCTGACCCACATAGGATCGATAGGTAATTAACCCTCGCAATGACCCACAAAGGATCTGACCCACACAGGATCGATAGGTAACTAACCCCCGCAAAAGACCCACACAGGATCGGACCCACACAGGATCTGTAGGCGCTGGCCCACACAGGACCGCTGAGCGCTGACCCACACAGGATCGGACCCACATAGGATCTATAGCACTGACCCATGTAGGATCGTTGAGTGATGTAGTCTTCGCCGTCGAATCCACTGAGGATCTCTGAACAGTTGTCGTCGTCGCAGTAGCAAACGCAGCCAGCTCTAGGGTCCCCGCACACAGCAAGCTCGTTCGGGAGGGTCCGCTCCACGAGCCGAGAGGCTGATACACCAACTGACACATAGCCCAGAGTTGATGTTTCCAAAAGTTCTGTATCGTCAACAGGAACTCAACGTCGCAGACGGCGCGTCAATCGGACGCCCGGTCTGAGAGTTATTGGCTTTTTCGTCCCAGGTGCCCGATTCTTTTTTAAGGAAAAACCAACCTGACCGTACTCTACCTGTGTCCAAACCTCGGTCGGAGTATGCCAAAAGATCTGTCCCACATAGAGGAATCTAACAAAGTCGACGGCACGTCAATCGGACGTCCGTAGCTCAAGATATCAGTGTTTCCGCTCAGAGGGCCCAGTTGGTTTTGTGTACGAACCAACCTGGACAAACCCAAAGTACTCCGAAACCTTGAGTGCAACATACCGAACCGACGGTCTCGATCCAAGTATCACATCTCCACTGACGGCGCGTCGATCGGAGGCTTGTAGGTCAAGATACGGCCAAAAGACCAAAAAGGTCCGAAAACGGGGGGTCTGGGCCCGGACCGACCCGGCCCAACCCCCCCTGGGTCGACCCGAACCGGGTGGACCCGACCCGGGTCCGGGTCTGACACGGCTGGGCGCGACCCGGCCCGACCAGGGTGGCCCGGCCTAGCCTGGGCACGAACCGGCCCGGCCGGCGCGGTCGCGGCCCGGCCGCCAGGGGACGGCTCGGCCGGTTACGGCCGAGCGGTGCGAGGGGCGTGCTGCCACCGCGTGAGAGTACCGTGGCCCCGCGTGGGGCCACACTTTGCCAGCGGACACGGAAGTCGGTCGCGTCCCGTCTCTCACCGGACACGCACGGTCGTGGGTCTGCCGGCCACCGCTGTGGCTTCAGCCGCGGTGGTTTTCTTCGTCGGTGCTCCGGGCACCACCGCCTTCCGCCGTCGGTGCCGCCGTGCCGGCGTGGCGCACCAGCGGTTTGCTCGGCAGACCACCGGATGAGTTCCGGTGGTCAGAAATCCTTGTCGTCTTCGCCAAAAGTCCTCCTTGGGTCTTTCCTTCACTGCGAGGTCCCCGCATCGCCCATGCGGCCTGCTTGGTCGAAGTTCGCCGTTTTGCATACCAAGAACGAAAGGGGCGGTGGGTTCGAACTTATTCGTTAGTCCGCACCCACCGCGTTAGCGGTTTAAAAGTCTCACAACAATTTAATAATGAAGATCTGCGGGTATAAATCCCAAAGATTTAATTAAACAAACCCCTACCTCGTCGTAGTCGTCAAACGAGAGTTCTTCGCGGAATTGATCGTCGCGGAAGAAGAGGATCATCGCATTGCAGAAGGGCGTCGCGTCGTCGTGGTATAAGGCATCGCATCGGCAATCTCTGAGGGCTTAAGAAAACACACAGATTTAATTTCACGAATTAAATCCATGTTAAGGATAAAAATCACAAAGGAAAATTAAAATATCTGTATTCCCCTACCTCAATCGGTGTTGATCGAAGATTGTTGTGGGAAAGGATCACCGCAGAAGAACATCGGGGGATGAGAATCATTGGCGTCGCGGTATACAGCATCGCGTCGTCGATCTCCGAGGGTTCGGCGTTCTTCGTCGCCTTTTTTCGAAGGCTGGCATTCTTCGCATTCTTCGTGTTCTTCGCGAAGGAGGATGAAGATACAGATTCTCCAAAACCTCTCAACAAACCGCGCCCAAGAAGAATGTATGTTGGTCTTATTTTATTATTATACCAACAGTTTGAAAATGAGTTAAGAAACGAACCATTAATTCGGTGAATTATTGGTAACGACTAACTATCCATTTAATATGAGCGTTTAAGATTTTTAGAAAATGCTTCAGTTGACTTTCATTAAAGAGGAGTTTTCACGGGTGCGTTACTTAGGGGAAAAGAAATGGTAGGGATCATGCGGGCCCCACCTTACAAATATCCTACCTAGAGGGTAGGATATATTGGGTTCCACCCTATCCGCTTCAACTCAGCTTAAGTGGCTTTAAGCGGCTTTAAGAGAAATAAAATAAAGTTGTCGCACCACTTTATTTTATTTTCTTATCTTAACTCCAAAAATTAAAAACCACACCCGAGCAAACGCAACTCCGGAAGAGGTGTTTCTAAGCAAATATTGGCACTGTGATTCCATCGGTGCCCTCGGAATTCGATTCCGAGCACCGGTTCAAAAGTTAGAAAAACTTGCTTGTTCGTTCACTGAATGTACCCGAGCCAACCTTCGGAAAATGATTCCGGGCACACCGGGCCTCGGAATCACGTGCCGTCAGAAACTGAATTCTTGTAAAATTCCAAAGAAAATTAAGAAAAAAAAATTCCTTGAATTTTACGGGTCATTAAATCACTCCCACCTCAGGAATTTACGTCCCCGTAAAGATACATCATAAACTAGGGAAACAAATGTGGGTACTAAGCATGCATCTGAGCCTCCCGCTCCCAAGTGCTCTCCTGGAGGTTCTCGTGCTTTCATCTGATGCGCACAAGAGGAATTGATCATCCAAGTAGGACCCGCTCCTGTCGATCCTCGATCTCCACTGGGACCTCCGCAAAAGTTGCCCCATCATCAACGTCCAGCTCCCCATGGTCAATGATAGGTGTCGGGTCGTGCACGTATCTCCTCAGCTGAGATACGTGGAAGACGTCGTGCACCTGGTGCAACTGAGGTGGTATAGCCAGGTGATAAGCCACCTCGTTGATCCTACTGAGGACCTGGAATGGTCCGATGAAGCGTGGAGACAACTTGCCGCCTCGGCCAAATCTCCATAAACCACGTCGAGGTGAGACACGCAAGAAGACGTGGTCGCCATCCTCGAACTCTAGTGGCCTCCGCCTCCTGTCAGCATAAGACTTCTGCCAGCTCTGAGTTGTCCTCATCCGCTCTTGGATGACCTGGACCTTCTCTGTCGTGGCCTGGACCATCTCCGGTCCCACAAGTACTGACTCCCCAGGGTCTTTCCAGCACAAAGGAGATCTACAAGGTCGGTCGTACAACACCTCGTACGGTGCCATCCCGATGGTGGAGTGGTAGCTATTGTTGTACGAAAACTCCACTAAGGATAGGTGGTCCTCCCAGTTGCGACAAAAGTTGAGTACACATGCGCGGAGCATGTCCTCAAGAGTCTGAACGGTCCTCTCTGTCTGACCATCCGTCTGAGGGTGAAAGGCGACGATCAGACGTAGCTGCGCCCCGAACGCCTCCGGTAACCCCTTCCAAATCCAGTAAGTGAAGCGATCATCTCGATCGGAGATGATAGATGATGGAACACCATGAAGCCGTACAATCTCTTGAATGTAGAGACGTCCCAAGCTCTCCACTAATCCCTGCTCTCGGATGGGTAAAAATGAGCCGACTTGGTGAGTCAGTCGACAATCACCCAAATGGAGTCGTGACCTTTGGAAGTGCGTGGAAGTCCAGTCACGAAGTCCATAGATATCTCGTCCCACTTCCACTCCGGGACCTCCAAGGGTTGTACCAAGCCAGTTGGTACCTGATGCTCTACCTTCACCTACTGGCAGGTGAGGCATCGAGAAACGAACTCCGCCACATCCTTCTTCATGCATGGCCACCAGTGCTGTCATCTGAGGTCCTGGTACATCTTTGCCACTCCAGGATGTACTGCCAAAGGTGAAGTGTGAAATCTCTCAGCACCTCCTCCCATAAAGCAACCGGTGCCAAGGTACGTCCTCTGAAAAAGACGTCGTGCTCTGCTCCAAAGGAGAAACCATCAGGTGCATGTCCTGAAGATATCTGTGCACGTCGCATCTCACAGTCGGCGTCCCCACGCTGTGCCTCTCTGACCCGATGCAGTAGTGGAGGAGAGGCTGTGAGAGACAGAAGGAAGGCTTCTCCATCTCTATCCATGAAGGATATCTGCAAGGCAGCTAGCTGCTCTGTCGCCTCCTCAAGTAGCTGAATGTCCGTCCTCCTGCTGAGAGTATCAGCTACCACGTTCCCCTTCCCAGGAGTATAGACTATCTCAAAGTCATAGTCCTAGAGGAACTCAAGCCATCGCCACTATCTTAGATTCCATTTCTTCTGAGAGAAGATGTTCCTGAGACTCTGATGGTCAGAAAAGACTCTAAAGCGCTCACCCATCAGATAGTGTCACCATGTCTTCAGAGTGAAGACCACTGCTACTAACTCCAGGTCATGGGTAGCGTAGTTCTGCTCATGCGGCCTCAACTGACGTGATACATAGGCGATCACTACCCACTCCTGCATCAGGACACATCCGAGTCCAGTCCCTGATGCATCGCAGTAGACTACATACCCTACTCCCTCCTCAGGCAACCTCAAGATAGGGGCGTTGGTCAATCTCTGTCTCATCTCCTTGAAGCTCTACTGACATCTGTATGACCACACAAAGGGTTTCACCTTCCTCGTAAGAGCTGAGAGTGGTGCCGCAAATCTGGAGAAGTCTGGCACAAATCTCCGATAGTATCCAGCTAGTCCAAAGAAACTTCGCACCTCTGTCACGTTCTTGGGGGGCTCTCAAACAAGCACTCCCTCGATCTTCGTAGGATCCACTACAACTCCCGCCTTAGAGATGAAGTGTCCCAAGAAGTGGACCTCACGTATCCAGAACTGACACTTCGAGAGCTTTCCATAAATTGGGTGCTCTCGAAGTGTGTCTAGTACAACCTGCATGTGGTAGGAGTGCTCCTCCTCAGTCGTCGAGTAAATCAAAATGTCATCGATGAAGACCATGACAAATCGATCGAGGTACGACTAAAAGATCATGTTCATGAGGCCCATGAATACTGCTAGAGCATTGGTTTTGCCGAATGGCATAACCAAGAACTCATAGTGGCCATACCGACATCTGAAGGTCGTCTTCTGCACGTCCTCGTCCCGAACTCTGAGTTGATGATAGCCTGACCTAAGGTCTATCTTCGAGAACCACCGTGCTCCCTTGAGCTGATCGAAGAGGTCATCAATCCTCGGTAGTGGATACTTTTTCCTCACTGTCACCTGGTTCAGGCAACGATAGTCGACATAAAGTCTCAAGCTCCCGTTAGCTTTTTTGGCGAACAAAATCGGGGAAGCCCAGGGTGAAACACTGGGTCGGATGAATCCCTTGCCCTGCAAGTCCTCCAACTATACCCATAGCTCTCGAAGCTCAGCGAGGTCCATCCGATATGCTGGAGTGGATATCGGGGCTGTCTCAGGGTACAAATGAATATAAAAGTCTACCTATCTGCGAGGAGGTAGTCATGGAACGTCGTCAGGAAAGACGTCCGCATACTGATCCACCACTGCAGGAAAACTAGGACTCCACACGTCAACTGCTCCTAGGATGAGGCTAGACAACTGATGAGTGATGGGATGTCCTCTCCTCTACGAGAGTCCATCATGTACTGCGAAGGCTCCCTTCTCGCCGGTGAAGGTGAACCTGCTCCCGTTGGTGCGTACACATCGTACCTTGCGCCTAATACAGTCAATCTGTGCATGGACTATAGATAACCAATCCATGCCCAAGATGACGTCGTAAGGCCTCGACGCCGCTATAAGAAGATCACAGCCGAAGCTCTCGCCTCCTAGAGTAAGCTAACACTGACGGAACCAGTGCGTAATCATCGAGTCTTCTCCTGTAGGAGTCTATAGCCGTAAGGATCGAGCAAACGGCTCTGTCGGAATCTCTGAGATCTGAACAAGGGCAGCAGATATGAAAGAGTGACTCGCTCCAGTGTCTATAAGAACTGCAGCAAAGGTGGAATAGATAGAGATAGTACCTCAAATCATCTCGGGCATGCCGTGGTCATAGGCCTCTGCTGCCTGGAGATGTTCCTATCTCTACCCGCCATCTCCATGTGGCCGGGGTAGACCTTTTGGTGGTGGTGGTGGTAGAGCCTCAAAGCGTCACCCACCACCTGCTGCTCGGCCAACTCCTCTACCTCGTCTGCCTGCTCCCTGCGGACCACCACGGTTGACCCTCTGCCTCTGCCTGGGTGGCCCCTCAACCATCTGCTACTCCTCGGCACGGTGGGCCGGGCAGTCACGAGCCATTTGGCCCTGCCCGCCGCATGTGTAGCACTGTCTGCCTCTCGAAAGACTGGCTCCACGCTGTATGCCCCGCACTGCTGAGCCAGTGTCCTGAGGTCGTCTGCCTAAGGGTCTGGTCTGCCTGGACCCCTGAGTCATCCATCGACTGCCTGCTACAGATGAGTCTGATACGTGCCGCCCCGCGGTAGGTTTCGGCGCTGAAGAAGGATCAGCAAGAAAACTCTTGATCAAAAGTGCTCGCTCCAGTACTCCTTCCTGAGTCGGAATGCTGAGGGAGATCAGTGACGCCCTGATCTCATGTCTCAAACCCTGCTCAAAGGTCTGGGCCCGGAAGAACGGGTCCCATACCATGTCTGTCGAGTAGCGCGAGAGATCGGTAAATCTCGTCGAGTACTGGGCGACGGTCAAGTTGCCATGCCGCAGCTGAAGAAGCTCCTGGATGTGCACCGCACGGAGGGTGGCTGGGACTAACTCTGAGCGGAAGAGGCTCTCAAAGTCTTTCCAGAGAAGAGATGCCTCATCGTGCACCTGGAGCATCAAGCTCCACCATCAGCCCACTGCCGCGTGCAGTAGGCTCGCTGTGAGGATCACCATGAGGTCTGCTGGTGTCCTCACTAACCAGAAAACTCACACCACTGCCTCCAGCCAGTCCTCGACTACCTGGGGGTCAGTCTCCCCGCGGAACCTGGGTGGCCGCTGGCGCTGGAACTCATGCAGCGCACTAAGGCGACGTGCATCGTCAGCGGCTGGGGTTTGAAGCATCGGTGGCTCGGCGGGTAGAGGTACCGCCGGTGCCTCAGCTGTCAAAGGGTCCTGTACCGAAGCCTCGTCGCTCGGCGGGCTGTCGTCATGCTCAACTCTCGGAACCCTAGTTGGATGCCATCGTGGGGCCATCCTGAAAAGGAAACAGGTGTGCCACGGTCAGAACAGTATACCTGGTGAGCTGACACAAAGTAATCACAAAGAAAACTTGAAACCCACACATGTAATCAATGTTTTCGTGCATTAAGTCGGAAATCAGAAGTCAGGGTCCTGGTGTATGGGTACGTCAGCCGCCGCACCAACACTGGACTCCCTAGACTGATAACCACACCCAATACGCTAAATACTATTTCTTCACATAGAAAAAATATCAGAGTCCCAAGTTCTGCGGTAGAACCGAACTCCTTTGATACCAATTTGTCACGACCCGTCCTCGGGGCCCATGCCGTGACTACCCCAAGCCCGCCTTCCATAGGCCAGGGGCTAGAGACTAGAACCAAGGCGTAAATCCTGGAAAAAGGGAAGGCATTTCCTTTGTAAGGTAAACCACAAACACCATAGAGCAAGCAGGCAGAAGTAAACACTAAGTAAAAACTGAGTATAACATTAAGTGTGGAAAAGTAAGTGGGCCAGTATACAAACCCAAATTGAAAGTAAAGTACAACTAGAAAGGGAAAACAGCCACTAAAAAGTAAAGCCGCAACGCCGAGCTGTCCACTGGAAATCCCACCTGAAGGGTGGGTACAGATAGCCTCCACTGCTCCTTGAGTCCAGCTGACCGCTCCGAGTATGTCCCGCCCAGTGGTCCACTTCCAAGTACCGTCCTGCTCCGCAAGCCTCAACCATGATCAGTGTTGTCCGTCGTCTGCAACCAACACAACGTAGTGCAGGCATAGCCCTTGCAGGGGTGAGTATAAGCTACTCAGTAGGGACCCCGATACCCCTGAAGGTCTCCCAGAATCCAAAAAGGATAATCCAAAAAGGAAAGATACCATCACGAAGTAACATCCGACACTGCATAGGTATATGCCCATACATATACCTAAGTCATCAATTCTCGTTAGGCTCCAACATCTGAGCCCAAGTACAACCCAGTCCACACAGGAAAGAAAAATGTAATCCACACAGGATAACACAACACAATCCACAAAGGAAAGCAAAATAGGATTCAGCTCACACAGGTTTACTTCTTGGTATGGCGATAGAGATGATCAGATATATCTACTGATTCATCTAAGCCATCGGACCCACAAAGGATCGAAAGGTACTAACCCCCGCAATAACCCAAAAAGGATCTGACCCACACTGGATCGGTAGGTAACTAACCCCCGCAATGACCCACAAAGGATCTGACCCACACAGGATCGATAGGTAACTAACCCCCGCAAAAGACCCACACAGGATTTGTAGGCACTGGCCCACACAGGACCGCTGAGCACTGACCAACACAGGATCGGACCCACACAGGATCTATAGCACTGACCCACGTAGGATCGCTGAGTGTTGTAGTCATCGCTGTCGAATCCACTGAGGATCTCTGCATAGTCGTCGTCGTCGCAGTCGCAAACAGAGCCAGCTCTAGGGTTCCCGCACACAGCAAGCTCGTTCGGGAGGGTCCGATCCACGATCCAAGAGGCCGATACACCAACTTACACATAGTCCAGAGTTGAGGTATCCAAAAGTTCTTTACCGTCAACCGGAACTCAACGTTGCAGAAGGCGCGTCAATCGGACGCCCGGTCTGAGAGTTATTGGCTTTTTCGTCCCAGGGGCCCGGTTGGTTTTTAAGGAAAAACCAACCCAACCATACTCCACCTACGTCCAAACCTCGGGTGGAGTATTACAAAAGATCTTTCCCACTTAGAGGAATCCAACAAAGTCGACGGAACGTCAATCGGATGTCCGTAGCTCAAGATATGAGCGTTTCCGCACAGAGGGCCCGGTTGGTTTCGTGTACGAACCAACCCGGCCAAAACCAAAGTACTCCGAAACCTTGAGTGCGATATACTGAAACGACTGTCTCGATCCAAGGATCGCATCTCCGCTGACAGCGCGTCGATCGGAGGCACGTAGCTCAAGATACGGGCAAAAGACTGAAAAGGTCCGAAAACGGGGGGGTCTGGGACCGGACCGACCCGGCCCAACCCCCCCTGGGTCGACCCGAACCCGGTCGACCCGACCTGGGTCTAGGTCCGACCCGGCTGGGCGCGACCCGGCTCGGCCAGGGCGGAACGGCCCGGCCTGGGCGCGACCCGGCCGCCAGGGGACGGCTCAGCCGGTTACGGCCGAGCGGCACGGGGGGCGTGCTTCCCCCGCGTGAGAGTACCGCGGCCCCGCGTGGGGCCGCCCTTTGCCAGCGAATGCGACAACCGGCCGCGTCACGTCTATCTTCGGACCCACGTGGTCACGGGTCTGCCAGCCGCCACCGCCGCGGTTCTCCTCGGTGGCGCGCCGGGTGCCGCCGCCTTCCGCCGTCGGCGCCGCCGTGCTGGCGGGGCGCACCGGCGCTTTGCTCTGCGGACCACCGGATGAGTTTCGATGGTCAGAAATACTTGTCGTCTTCGCCAAAAGTCCTCCTGGGGTCCGTCCTTCACTGCGAGGACCCCGCATCGCATGTGCGGCCTTCTTGGTCGACGTCTTCCATTTCGCATACCAAGAACGAAAGGGGCGGTGGGTTCGGACTTGTTCGTTAGTCCGCACCCACCGCGTTAGTGGTTTAAAAGTCTCACAAAAATTTAATAATGAAACTCCATAGGCATAAATCACAAATATTTAATAAAACAAACCCCTTACCTCGTCGTAGTCATCGAACGAGAGTTCTTCGTGGAATTGATCGTCGCGGAAGAAGAGGATCGTCGCGTCGCGGAAGGGCGTCGCGTCGTCGCAGTATACGGCGTCGCGTCGACGATCTCCGAGGGTTTATGAAAACACACAGATTTAATTTCACGAATTAAATCCATGTTAAGGATAAAAACCACAAAGGAAAATTAAAAGATCTATATTCCCCTACCTCAATCGGTGTTGATCGAAGATTGTCGTGGGGAAGGATCGCCGCAGAAGAACGTCGGGGGAGGAGAATCGTCGGCGTCGTGGTACATGGCGTCGCGTCGTTGATCTCCGAGGGTTCGGCGTTCTTCTTCGCCTTTCGTTGAAGGCCGGAGTTCTTCGCATTCTTTGCATTCTTCGCGTTCTTCGCGAAGGAGGATGAAGATACAGATTCTCCAAAACCTCTCAACAAACTGCGCCCAAGAAGAAAGTATATTGGTCTTATTTTATTATTATGCCAACAGTTTGAAAACGTGTTAAGAAACAAACCACTAATTCGGTGAATTAATGGTAACGACTAACTGTCCATTTAATATGAGCATTTAAGAGTTTTAGAAAACGCTTCAGTTGACTTTCATTAAAGAGGAGTTTTCGCGGGTGTGTTACTTAGGAGAAAAGGAATGGTGGGGCTCATGTGGGCCCCACCTCACAAATATCCTACCAAGAGGGTAGGATATTTTGGGTTCCACCGTATCCGCTTCAACTCAGCTTAAGTGGCTTTAAGCGGCTTTAAGTGAAATAAAATAAAGTTGGTGCACCACTTTATTTTATTGTCTTCTCTTAACACAAAAAATTAAAAACCACACCCGAGCAAACATAACTCCGGAAGAGGCTTTTCTAAGAAAATACTGGCGCTGCGATTCCATCGGTGCCCTCGGAATTCGATTCCGAGCACTGGTTCAAAAGTTATAAAAACCCGCTCGTTCGTTCACTGAACATACCCGAGCCAACCTTCGGAAAATGATTCCGGGCACACCGGGCCTCGGAATCACGTGCCGTCAGAAACTGCGTTCTTGTAAAATTCCAAAGAAAATTAAGAAAAAAAACTCCTTGAATTTTACGGGTCTTTACAATTTAACTGTTAACTTTAGTTAATAATATGATAAATATTGAATAAAATTATTTAAATAATAATATCAATTAATAATTATGGTGTTACCCAATAGTTTTATTCTATATTAACCTGCTTTACCCTTTATTGAGCTGATGAATTTTATGATGGTTACCATTCATATTGACCAAAAATAAAAGGGTCATAGGTACAAAATTAAAAGCGCATAATTGTAAATAATTAATTAATTTTATCAAATTTAATACCTATAAATGAAGTAAAAAAATTTAATGTAAGTCTAGAAAATGCGATGAAAACTTTTTTAAAAAAGTATTTGTAAGTATAAAACTGTATTTTCTTATTTATTCATAATAAAAAATATTAGTTAAATGTAATAATATTGTATTGAATGTATTATATATAACTTTTTTTAAAATTAATCAATATTATTAATGAATTTAATTTTTAGGATAATAATATACTACTGATTTAAGAAAAAAGTTTTCTATAAAAATATATCCTTTATTTTCAAATGCTGTTTATTTTCATTCATAATTAATTGATGAATAATGAATTAATTTTATGAATTCGGAAAAAATAAATTTTAAAAATTTGTTCCATCCAATTAATTCCTTATAATCAAAAGGCTATGTGAAAATAGAATTTTAATAGTATATCTTGATTCTTATAAACTCAATGTTTCGTGTAACACAAGCTATATTTGAAGATAAATTTATTATAAAACTATTATTAATATATAGTGGTGTTAAAAAAAGAATTCCACATGATACCACCCATAAACAAATTTCCTAGATGATGTTTCAAATAGATAATTCAAAGTTATCTTATAGAAAATTTTCAAACCATATATTAATGAATATAGCTAAAATATGGAAGACACTTTATAAAAATATATAATAGACTATAAAAGACTCATTAAGATTATTTAACCTAGAGTTGTTTATGGAAAGAGATTTTAAAAAATGTTGATTTTGATCACAAAGAATACAGGGCAGTGAGGGAGGTGAATTTGGATCTGAAAAAAACTACAAAATAATGAAATGTGACATTGTAGGTGTTAGAGGAAATCAAAAGAGAAAATTTTGAAAAATAGTTTATTTAAAAATAATGAACTATAGTGGATAATGGAATATTAATATTGAAAAGGGGATCCAATTTAGGCTACCAATTGTTTCATTACAATTTTAGACTCAAATTGATGCTAGGTAATATTTTTTCTATATGGGAAGGTCCAATTACAATCACTCATGTATATCCTTTTGTTGTTCTGTGTGGTATTATTAAAGGTAAAAAAAACACATTCATAGTTAATAGACACATCATAAAGATGTTATATTTAAATTTTCCCCAAGCTGTAGTGGATGAGATCACACTCCTCTAACATGTCTACTAATGAGAGAAAACAAGTTTTACCCTTCCAAAACACATGAATTATTACAGTGATACATTTATATTTGTTTCAATTGTGAAATATTGTATATTTAATTTAGTATATTAAATTACATTAGTGGGTGAATTTTTAATTTAATATATTTTAGTATTTTACTTTTTGTTTTTAATTTTTTTTTGTTTTCCTATTTCTTTTTTTGTTTATTTTCAAACCTACTAAACTCAATTTGATTACCCAAGAAACATTTGAATATACTCTATTGATAAGAAAATAATTTTAATCATCTACTTAACATAGCTGAATGATAAAATGAACTAGTTTTCAAATTCCAAGTTAGCGTTATTTAAGAAAAAAAATTTAATTAATATATAACATACTATCCAATATTTAAAATAGTTATCTAAGTTGATTTCAAAACCATATTGATATCTTTAAAAAAATTCCCCATTTCTTAAGAGAAGGAAGCCATGTTTCAATAACCTGTTTTTTAGTAGCATTAGAAAAAACCTAGGATCATTTAAGATCCATTACTATATATGATTGATAAATTATTTTGAATAATATCCATTTTTAGATAAAACAATTTTTTTCTTCCTACCATGACATTTAACATATATATCAATTTTAATCCAAGATTTAATATAACATAAATCAACATTTGAATATATAAAAAACAAAAATACCCTTCTCTAGATCCTAATGAATATTCTCAATTTTGTTCATATCTAAAAGAAGAATATGGGGATATAAAACAAGAAGATTTGAAATTAATATTATTAAGATGATCGGAGGAGGTGTTCTATAATATATGATATTATTATGGAAAATAAAATGTAATTGAAGGATAGATAAGTTTCACTCTAACTAGATTTAGATTAATACCATTTTTTTAAATTGATAGAGGTCTCTTGTTCCCTCATAAATTAATAACAACACTATAATTGTATATCTCTAAAATCTAGATAGAATATTTTTTAAAATGAGTTATGTGGAACAAAACATTTATACTTAATATGTTTATTATGATCCTATTACAAATAAAAATTAAAAAGTATGGAGTAAGTACTTGTTTAGTTCCTACTAAAGCAATGTGGACCTTATGATATACTATACATGTGTTTTTTCAACATGGTGTATAAAGTAAATCTTTTGAATAAAATGGGGATAATGAATGTTTGGTATTATTGGGGTGTTAATTTTTAGATATGTTATTTCAAAATAAATTAATGTGGAGCTAAATTAATCAACAGCGTAGAAGAAGGGCTCAATTGTTGTAGGAAACTATAAATATTTTATTGTGATTCAAAACAAATTTATACCTCTTAATCTATCTCAAAATTCTATCACTACATAACCCACTAACCCTTATAAATGGAACAACCCCAAAAATACCACATGGTATACAAAAATTGATGAATCATTGTGTGGAGATAATTGAATTAAATAAACCTATGGTGACCATTGTAAGAAAATGGAATTAGAATTATTTTTCCAAGAATACATAACTGAGTGATGAAGGAAATTAACCTATAAAGGTAGGTATAATGGAGAATGTGAAGTGACTGAAGTGATAATGAATTGAATGAGCATTATAAAAAAATTGTGAAAAAAAGGAACCATGATAATATTTTTTAACATTTTATTTATAAAAGAATCTCAAAAATGTAGAGTGTTTCACTATTTCATTGTTAATAATTTTGATGCCCACGTATCTGGGATTCCACATATAAAGTGAATAGTAATTGAAAGATTAAATTTACTCATTATATTTTATTTATATTAAATTAATTTTAATCCTTAATGTTCATTAACATTTGGAGTTTTATGTATTTTTTCATTAATATATCAATCCACCAAATTTTAGGAATACAATTTCAAATGTTTAAATTATAAATATCATTATATTTGTTGAATAAATTTATTAATTACTATTAATAATATTCAAGTTTATTATTATATTAGAATGTTAAGAAGTTATTACCTTATTTTGGAGAACAAATTAATTACCTAACCATTTATCACATTGGAAGGTACCCACATGTGACTTCAGCGGCTAGATGGCATGAAAATGGAAAGTGCGTTGTCATTTATAATTTTTTTCAGTGTATATTTATTTTATTGTATATTAAATTAGAATAGTTGATATTATATGAACTTAGATCTGTATATTCCATTATAAAGATGTATGGCATTGATAGACCATATTTTAATTCCTCGCCACATGTTAGACTATGAGGCAAGGCTGCATGACTTTGATCCAATGTGAATGACTTCCAAGACTAGTTATATGAATTATATTATGAATGTATTACTTTTTTATGTCATCCCATGTGTCTTTAAATGAGGTGTGACATTGTAAAACCATACATGGTATTTTCATGAGAATAAAACATTAGAGGGAGCATATGACTTTGAGTGAATTCCATCTATACCTCGCACAGAATCTATATTCTATGAAATGATAATTCATGAAATCCAATAACATTTGGATACATAGGTTATGTTTAATATCATTAATTATAATAATTTAAACATAAATATTTTGAAACAAATAATTTCTTGAATATTTTTAGGTCACAACACTTATGGGGATTATGAGGGTGAAATAAATATTTCATAAATCCATAGAGAAATGATCTCAAGTGTATTTGACCAACCAAGAAGGATGAATGGATGAATATTTTATAGAGGAAGAACAAGGTGATCGATGTCGTTTATTTGATTATTTAATTTTTTTCTCACCATATTTATAAAACAAATTATTATTTTTCTCTCACCAATTCTACCCTTAAAATAGAATTGTAAACCACTTTATTGATTATTGAAGAGATGTAAGTCTAATAGTAATCCTCAATTATTGTAATTTACATAATAATAAAATCTATCTTCTGTTCGTTGATTCCATTTTTCTATAGAAGTTTATAATTCTTAATTTTATTGTGTTAGATTGATGTCTATTTATTGTATAGTTATTTGTTCGATGGTAAAAAATCACCTTCCACTCTGTTTAATCTATATGAAATAAAATAGAAATAGGTTGAGTGGTGAAGTTCTTATAGATTCATTGAACATGTGAAAGGGATGGTGGAAACATTTGTAATTATTTGGAAACACATGATCGTATTAGGTATTTTCTGATAAAAAATGTGATTAATTTTTATAAATGAAATTAATAGAGAGGAGGGTAGAAAATTTTGAGATAATTTTAAGTTAACCATTTCCAATTCCATTAAATTGAGGTTGAGAGGAAAAATTATTCTGTAAAATATCATTCATCGATTAATATAAAGAAGATTTAATAGTATAAGACTTGGAAGAAGTCATTATTGGACAATTTAACCTGACCTAACCACTTCTTATAAACATTATTTTTATTATATTTCCACGAAATTGATATTAATCCCTTTATTATTTCTATTTAAATTTTATTTTTAAAAAACTAACTAAAGAAAAACAAGAAATTTCTTCTATTAATTAAAAAATAATTTATGAGAACCCCTCCATGGAGATAACCATAGGTTTCCAATATACAATAGATAACCAAGTAAAATAAAAATAGTATACCATGTAACATACATTATCAATTTTCTTCAACACTTCTCTTAGATAATTCATTACATTTAATATGATATTAAACCTATGGAACATCTAGATAAATGTTTTGTAATATCTTATATTTTAATCAATTTATTCAAACTAGATCATTATATGTTTCTTCTATTTCATATTATATGAGTTATGGTTATTAATTTGAAAAATTATTTGAACTTAATTGGTAGCTTTACGATGTGAATCATGACTAAAAATGATTTTAGTTATATAAAAATAATTAATATTACTGATATAAAAATTGAAGAAAAATTTATTTAGATTACTTCATATAATATATTTTGGGTCATGATATGTTAATTTATAAGGATTTACAATAATATTTAAATGATCTATGTTGACATACTTAAAATAAGATTACATTCAAGTCTTCCAATAGCAATAGACTTTACTATCAAAGTGAGGTTGTTTTGTGGAATTTTCCCACAAATTCAACTAATTACTACCATATTTTTTATATTTTCCATATATTGTTTTGTATTAAATATGGTAAACACCATGAGATGTATAAAAAATATCTTATAATACTCTTCAAGGACCTTATCTGATACCAAATATTCAATTTGGAATCGTATTAGCAAAACAATATCCTTATAATGAAGAGGTTTTGATAAAAAATTTAGGTCTCAACTAAATATGAACTATGGTCTATTGGGACGGTGGTAAATAAGAATAATTTTTTTATGAAATTAAAATAGAGTTATCATGAAAATCAGAATCATTGGAAAATAAATAAATAACCCAATGATGATTATTATATTTTGGCTCAAAGTGATCCTAATTCTATTATTCACATATCTCTAATTAGTAAGAGAAATGGTATATACTAAAACACATAATTTTTTAAGTTGTTTCACTACCAAAATAAAATATCTATATTCTATTGGATAAATAACCATATAGAAATTATGAATTTCAATGGGGAGACAAAACCAGATTACAACACTAAATGTTTTACCTAGATGGAAAGTTGAAGGGAACACTTTGTAGAGGTATAAATCGATAAAGGGGGTGAGTAATTTTTTTATTTAAATTCATAACCTAGAAAAACATTTAGGTATAAACTAAAAATATATATATAATTAATTATATAGTCAAAAAATCAGTTAGAATATGTTATTATAGAATAGAACCATAGAAAATAGTTCTTGAGTAATGAAATAATACATCTATCCAATGTAGTAATGATCATGCATCTTTATTTCCTCTTTAAGAGTAATAAAATAGTTTGAAAATTATTTTCACATTATCACATTAAAATATATAAATATTATAGGTCTAAATCTATAATATTTTTATCATTTTTCTACTAGTATATGCATGCTAAATTATTTGGACTCATTTTAATGGAATCTGTAATAGCTGTTCAAGTAGTCTAAAATGGTTATTATAATAATAAATATTGAAATTATTTTTTTGATAATATTATCTTTGATTATCATAATAAAACTCTAACATAGAATACCCAATAAACACTTTCCAAAGTATTTCTCCTAAAATAGAGAACAATATCAGAGTTATTCAAACTTTTGAAAACATTATTGAACAGTCCCAAAATACCATCCAAAAATCATTTAATAATATTAATTTGTAATAAAACAATAACTATATAATTTTCATTTCCTCTAGAAGGAATTTTAATTTTAATAATGAAAGATACAATAAATTTTTTGTTCAGAATAATTTAAATAATATGGATAATGATTTTCAAAAATTGTATGATTTATTTTCTTATAAAATAAAATATTTAATAAGAAATAAATTTTCATAAGATATAATATTTATAGGATGGATATTTGTAAGATGAAATCAAAATTTAGAAATGATTAATTCTTATAGGATATATAAATTTTTTTATGACAGAAAATGCATTTCATATAAATATTTTTATGGTTGACAAATTTATTAGATAGGAAAATCCTATAAGATGGTATTTCATAAGGGTAATTCTATGATTAAAAATAAAATTAAGTAAAAATAACATATAATTGGTTTCCTAATATTCATTAAATTTATAAGTATATCTATCTATTATGAATTCATATGAAACCAATGTAGTTGTTTTATAATTCTATGTATGAGTCATTTAAACTATATGTGATTCATCATTCATGTAATTGTAAATTTATTATGTTTCATTTTTTACCTAATCTATTTTATAAAACATGCATAATAGAAATGGACATTGAAAACACATAAAGAATAATTAATTAAAAAAACACTAATTTTCGTAAAGAAATAATTAAGTAATGTTGTGAGATATTATAATTATCCAATTAACCATGAGAGTCAAAATTATATCCTTCTTAGATTAATACATACTAATGTTAGAAAGAAAAAATAAATAACCACTATTAATTATTTTTAAATTATCAAAACTAAAATAAATAAAGTTTATGTTTTGGAAGAAGATATATAACTTAGAAAGTGGTTTAAAATTATAAATAACTGAATGTAATGAATAACACAATAGCATATTTTGAAGAAGAATCCTACTAACTGATTATATTTTTATTTGAAGGTAGATGACAGTATTATGATGAATTTGAATACAAATCAAATATGTAAAATTAAAATATGTCACTCCATAAATAAATAAGATTTAATGAATAAAAGTTGATACATTTAGGGTACAATTGAACCCAACCATAATATCATCTTATAGAGAAAGTCAAAAGGAAAAATTAATTTAATTATCTTTTGAAATCTTTTATGTTTTTGTGATCATCCTACACACATCATAAACAAGAGTCTCATAATGAAATTGATATATCTTGATAAAAATTTAAACTCTAAATTTATCAAGAGTTGTATCCAAGAGAAATATATGGTGGTTTACGTGGATTATAAGGTTTTAGATGATGAAATTATTTAGATTTTAGATAGTGATTTTTTTCACACATTGCTAATGAAGATAAGTATTTAAACGAATCCAAAATCATGATGAATGAGCTATTACTTCTATAAATTATGGATTACATAATTTTAATTAATTTAGATACACTAATTAGTAAAAATAAGATTACCTCAATTGATTTTATCTTTATGGTGGATTGACATACAATCTAATGATTTTTATAAAACATTTTTTATAATATTAATGAATTAATATTTTGAAGGAATGGATATATAATTAAGAGTGTAATGGATCAAAGAATGCTCATTAAGTAAAAAATGAATATGTGGTATCTTATTTAATAGTTCCATTGAATAAATATTTTTTACAAGAGTCAGAAAGATGAGAATGAGAATTTTCATATAATTCTTAGCAATTTTGTTCAAATGAACTTGGAAAAACAAGTCAAATATAAAGTGGTAATAAATCTTCCAAAGATAATTCATGAGAGTAAAAACACATGTTTTTTGTTTCATAAAGTATAGATGGTGGAAAAATTTCAAAAACTCCAGGGAAAAAATGATGGTGATACATGAATTCATTTACTTAATTCTAAGTTTGAAATAAAAACTAAATATAATTACATTATTACATTTATTAATGATGTTACTCAAAATAATAATGTTTAAATTATTTTTAGTTAATCACAGAATAATGATAATTATAAGAATAAATTTATTAAAAACATAATGGTATGTGTTCTCAATATATTTTGGTTTTATAATGATTATGAATATAAGAAAAAATATTTTTAATTGTGTTATGAAATGTATATAATAACAAAATAATATAGTTCTTCGTATATAAGACTTGTAAATTGGGTATAGTTGAAAGAATGAAAAATATTTTTTAAAAGATATACAGATCTATTTTATTAGATTTTAAGACTTCTTAATTATTTCTGAGACAACATGACATAATAGTTTTTGTTATTATCAATTTGTGTTTTCATTCACCAAATACAATTTATAAACCATCTATCATTTCGTTTTGTAAAAATAAAAATTTAAATATCTTAATAGTATTTTTTAGTCCAACATATGTAAATATTAAAGGAAAACATTTTTGAATAATTAATAAAATATCTAACGATAGTCTATTCCATTGATATACACTCAGTGGATGAATTTACCAATGTTAAAAAAACTGAATAAAAATATTATAAATGTTATATTACATTCATGGAGGATCATGGGGTCAACCATTTACAATTGATAATGATATTAGATATGATTAAGGGAACAAATACTAACTACATGTAATGGGTCAAATTAGAGAATTATACTTTTAGGGTTTCTATATTTATTTTAATATTTCTAGCAATGTAGAAGAATAAATATAAGAAGGTACAAAGTCTAAAAGAATTATAAATCATGTTGATCATAAAAATACCCTTAGAGGTTTTATAAAGGCTGTTTAAAAATGAAAATTTTTGAAAAATTCAAACTATACCAACTTGTCTTCCCAATTTGAACTAATGAATGTTGAGATATACCTATTAAAAGAACATTTTATGGTTCAAATACTCATGTAACCAAAAAAAATCATGAATACTGACAAATGGAAGTTAGTATCACATTCTAATATTAAAATTTTATAATGAAAAAGGTGATATTTGAAACAACCTCAATGGGAAGGGATATGAATAATAGAGTAAAGATCCTATTTTATGCAAGGTATACACTCAAATAGAGGTCATATAAATTGATAGTTATATTTTTTAGTTATATAAATTGAAATAATTCATATTTTTTGTTATATGTACAAACGTGATTAAAAATTATTCCAAATAAATGAGGAATTTCTAGAGTTTTTCCCCTAATAAAAACATAATTTCTATTTTTGAATTTCCATTATATTCACATATCTAAATACAAATATATATTTTATAACATTATTAGTGTTATATTATATAACATTTTTTACAATAAATTATTCTGATTATATATCACATTTACATGTCATATCGGTTTCCCAATATAATGAGAAATGTAAATACCATGATTGTATTCTAAAACATATTTCTGATAGTCTAGAGTAAATCCTTACAGTGGAATCATATGATCTTTTTACTATCAGGTTCTTGTAGTTTTAAGCTGATTAGTCTTCTTCTCAACAATTTTTTCATGTGGTAATTTCTGAGATAGGAGGTTATGTGGATGGAACCACCAATTGAAGATCCAAATGTTATATATGTCATTTCATAGTCCTTTATATAATTGTGTGTATTCAAACATATAAATGAAATTATTATTAATTTATATAACAAATCATATATTTTTATTTAATACAGAAAACAATGAGGACATATACTCATAGAGAATTAAGATATGTTTGGTGTTCTTATGTAGTATGATTTTTTATACATATGTGAAGAAAGAGTTTAACACTTATCAGAACCGAATATAATCTCTTACAAACATTTATTTAAATTAAACCAACTGATTGTGTACATAACTAGGTATGTTTATCAACGCATTTATTTTAGGAAGTCAGGGAAAGATATATAAATCTAATTAGTTGACAACACTAGTATGCAATATGCATAATAAAAAATGAAGACAAATGGATTATGTTAATCAATGGGAATCCATATGAGGTTATTTTCATTATGACATTGATTTCATTCTTTATGGCTTCATTCATGCATTTGTAGATGTTAATATTTGACTTCGGATAATGCCACTATGAATGTGGCATAATGGGTCACATATTACTTGTATTTAGAATACTGATTAAATTATATCTGAATTTGTTAAAAAGAAATGTTATTCTCAAGAAATTATATTTGTACTTATTATTGTTGTTTTAATCACATAAATTTAATACCTATATATTTTAATTGAAATATATGTGAGTTGAATATAAATAATAATTAATTACTTTGTTAATAAATATATTTTTTATTTTTTTATTTAGAAAATGAATAATATTTATTTTTTATGGATTCATAAATTCCAAAGTGGGTTGAAATGTTCAGATGGAAATGGATTATTTTATAAAGTATCATTTTAATAAACATTGATTTATTAATTTTGGAAAATGATATTTAAATAATCTTCCAGTTAGCTCACACTAAAAAATTATTACTATTACTTAGTGTGAGGTTTATTTATAATAATGATATAAATAAATGGATCATGTTTAATAACTTGTTCTCTATCCCTATGTATACTAACATAATTATATAACATCTATAAATGGATTGTTGGTAAAAACATTACTCTCTCTAATAATCTCTCGGGATTGAAGAGATTTATCTCATGATCACTCTAAATAATAAGAGATTCCAATCCTCCTACTCCCAGTAGATATTGAGAGAATAGGGAAGAATCCTTTGAGATTATCGATATTTTGGTTCCAATCAACAAAAAATGATGCAATACCATCACTACCTCCATTAAAGATCCTATAGTTACATTGGTGATGTTTATAGAATCATTAAATTCCTGTGGATACCACTATACGAGTTTTTCTTTCGACACTTCATTATAATAATGGTTCGATTAGAATTTTAATTATATTCACCAATGAATAAATAATCCCAAGTGATTTAATTCTTAATAATAAATTAATTTTAAGTTATTTATGAAATTATACTCCTCTTCAAATATTTTGGGGTTTCTATCATCTATTTATAATTATTTGAAAGTAACATATCGATGAAAATCATTATTACATTTTGGTCAAGCAATTTCCTCTATGAATCGATACCTCAAAGTGGTATCAAGAAGGTCAAATATTAATATATAAATATTTATTAATCATTTATTGATTACACATTTGTTCTTATAGAATTTATTTTTTATTTATTTTTTCATTAATCTAATTGGGAAGATATCATGATCATTATATCTCATATGTACAATGATATGCAAAGAATATGTGAATAATGATTGAATATCCCATTCAATGGTGTAATTTATTAAGTATAAGGGACTTAGATACATGTATGTAATGGAAATTATCACTCCATGTATCAATGATCATCCACACCAAGACCAAACCCACATATAATGACATATTCTGTGTGGATTCGGTAATTAATACCATTACACACTATATATTTACCACCTATTGGAACATAGTTTGGTATCAGTACATAATGTATACTTGGTTTACATTCCATATAACCCTATATAATAATTCTATATGGTAATTATTAAGACCATATGGTCAAAATTCTATTTTAATACACATCTTGTAATGTATTCCAGTAGAGTGACATGGAAATATGAAAAGTACACAATGTTTAGTGGGTTATACACATCATATAAAAATTTATAACTGGTGATATAAAAATGCAGATTCACAAGAGCAAATGATTGAGATAAACTAAACTAATATGTGTATAGCTAGATATAAAATTCATGTGAAATGGTTTTACAAAAAATATTACTTATCGATTATTTCATCAGGTTATGTATAGTATTAAAATCTTTAATTAATTATATTTTAATTATACTATAAATATAGTATGAATTTGTTTTCAAACAATATATGTACTTCATTGGATTATCCAGTGGTACCTGTTATGTATATTCATGGAATGTCATATATAATCTAATTTCACATAGACGGAGTGTATAGACTCATGGAGAAACAAACCACGTATATCAACATATTTCATGAAGGTATAAATTCCATATAAATACATTGTAGATCACAATGAGAACACACCATAATATTTTCACATTATGTCATGTAATGGAACACTTCTTATAAAATTTGAACTCCAAAAATGAATTTTATGTAGAAGCAGAACAATAGAACCTCTAGTACATGTCATGTACATATGAATTATTTTAAAATAATTTGTTAGTTGTTTTTTAAATTATATTTAATGTAAATCTCATTGAAGTTTTATATGTGTATGTAAGATAAATGAATGGATGAATTATTTATATATTTATATATTAATTCAATATTCTTATCCAGATAAATAACATATTTATTTGAATCCTATCTAGTTTAAACATGTACTTGTTGCATTCATAGATGATGATGTTATTGACCAACATATGTATGGGTTTTTTATTTAATTTAATAATTATTTCATAGGTTTTGTGATAATTTTTATTAAAACTAATATACTAATTTTTGAATCATCCCTTCCTCATTATGCATGAGTTTTTCTTTCTACAGTCTCTTTTATATAACCCCAAACCCCTAGTTCTCCTCACCTATGAGTGAGTAATAATATGTGATGTAAGGAGATATTTTATGAGAGGAGTGAGTTATAGATAGAGGAAGTATGAAAACGACCAAGTTGATACATAGGTTAAACGTTGAATGTTGCAACTCAATCCTTGCCTAGCTAAAAGAGTTATTCCCCATGGAACAATGGTTAGTTTGTCATCCTCTTGATAAATATTCAAGTACTAAAAGCTCAAGACCATACCATACATTTATTTTATTATATATAATACATAGTGAGTTATTATTCTTGTGATTCATGTTTTGTGTATGTTTAAAAAGGATCACATAAGAAAATAAACTAAATATCATGAAATAAGAAATAAAATATATTTATAGGAATAAATTATTTTATCAAGTCATGGTTAATTTGTTATGGGAAAACCAAATTATATTTACATCTATCTAAATACATAAAATAAAAAATATTTATGTATATGATAAATATAATATCATAAGAAAATCATAAGTCATACACCACCTTATATCATCAAAATTAAGATGCCACCGTAGTAAAAGTGATAGTCACACCATAGTTAAGGAAAACCTTTAATTATCTAGGATTCTTAAATAATATAATGATTTGAGATTACCAAATTTTTATTATTTGTAATGTCCACATTTTTTTAGTATAAATTAGAGGCATGTGTTGAGGAAATACTATATAATATTTTTTGATTTGGGAGTCTACTCCACATATTAGGGAACAATGATTTAATATTATTAGTTAGACTACCAATCGATGCACCTTTACATAATTTTCAAGTCTGCTATCAAGATTATGGGAAGGGAAATATGGATATGTGGAACTGAATTTTTCATTCTAGGTATATATGAAACTCCCTTAGATTATATAATATTTTATATATTTATAACTTTTTATTCATGAATAATCACTTATAGGGCATCATTATTTCCAATAAGTCTATTCAGATTTAACAATTTATATTTAAACTCAAACTAATTCTACTAACAAATTAAATATAGTTTGTGGTGTGTTCAAGGTAAAATCTATGTGAAATTGTTAAATTATATAAGTAATTTTAGCATAATAGAATGTAATTTCCAAAAATTAGTGATTAAATCAGATAAATAATTAATAGTTCTATAATTCTTGGGTTTTGTGATCATTTAATTAATAATTTAATGTCATTTAACCATGATCGTTATTATAGTTTACTCAAAGAGAATATAATGGTTATCGTATTACCTCTATAATACAATAATTCTCTATTCATATTGCCATATAATTGGGGTTATTATTGAATTAGGTGACCAAATACCTAGCTTAAACATAATTACTAGAATGTAATAAAATGTTCATGCATCATTCTTAGGTAATTTGTTGACGTATCTAATTGTTATTGTAATTTCATGTGTGAAATATTCCTTCCATGAGTAGAAAAAAATTTGGGGAATAAATTGTGAGTAAATAAACCCATAAAATGGCCTAATTTATGTGAGAGACTCTACTACACACACATAATATTTGTTACCTCACTTTGTATATGATGTATTACACTATCTTTTTATTAATGAGAAAAAATAAAACTTAAATAACCTCACAATAGACTATAACACTAGGTCTTGAGAAGAAATCCTATAATAGTAACCTATATCAAATATCATCATTCTAGTCCCCCTTACAGCTGGATCAACCCCTCTTTAAATAGTCATCGAGACCATGGATGTAGCAAGATCATCCTCTTCAAGACCTAAAGACCTTTGTTAATACGATCTTAAATAACTCATTCAATCTATGCCACATCCCTATGATCTAGATCTATAAAGCCTTATTCTTTTCATAGATAAATTATAATAGTTTATTTTCTATTTACTATGAATTCACATCCAAAACATGCTTCTGGATGTGAATTCTATGATTTTGTCACCGTATTCATGGATTTTTCATGATTCACAACATATATTTTCATTCAAGGAATGATCCATTCCTTATCCATCATATTATACTTCATGTTGATCTATTACTAGATTCTAAATGGGATTTTGGATTTTTTTTCCAAATCCATTTTTTTATTTTCAAAAACACTTTTAAAGGCTTAGTGTGAACCCTACAATTGCCACACAAAAAACACTATCCTGGATCAAGTTTCAAAATCAAACCCACTTCAAAACATCAAAAAAAATCAAAAGCACCCCACCTGCTTTGAATGACTCCAGTTCCAAACAAAAAACCAGATGGGATTTAGTATTTTAACTTGATCAATCATTCATTTAACTTCTCAATTATTTCTTCTTACATGCATAGACTTATTTATCCATATTTATTCCTTAGTATAGATTTATCGAACTCCAGTTGTCAACAAAATTTGTTTCTAGGATTCACAGTATTGGTGGATCTTATTCATGGTGTTTGCAATGGTGTTGAAGTTGTTCTCTAGTGATAGTATGAATTTTGAGGAGAAAGAAAGTGGTGAAGTGTGTATGAGGTGGTAGAAGCAATAATTATTAATAATGATAGTCATGTTGTAAGAGGGGAACAACACCCAAATAGCACACATCCCACATTAATAAATTTGAGGTTGACCTACTTCTTAATAAGAGAACTAGCTTGACCAACTGACACGAAAAAATTGGATTGCAGTTGAGGCACTCCATTTTTCAATTGATTCCCCAAAATACTAGTTAAACTTTCCCCCTCCATCAAACTAACCTGACCCATGTGTTATTGTGTACATGTACTTCTACTAGTCATTCATCAACTCTATATATTGCTCATTTCCACACAAAATCTGGATATCCACTTGGATTGGTTTTCATCCCCCTTGATTTTCCCATGTGATTTTCCATGATTTGATGGTGATCCAAGGCTTTGAAAAAATATCACCACTTAATTAAAAATTACATTGTTAAAAAACATGTAAGATAAAAAAATATCATTTTTTTCTTTTTTCAAAAAAATTGATTTCAACAAATTATTTACCCTCAAAATATAGACATCAAATATTATTTCAAAAAATTAATGACCTAATACAAAACATAATTAACATAAAAAATATGAATGAATAATAGACATCAAATTTCCCCACACATTGATTCATTATCTCCCTCAAGAATGGAATCCCTACATACTAAAAAGACACTCATCGTATTATGATTTAAATCCTTTTCCAAAACAATCAAGTTAAAATTAATAGGGGATAAACATTAAAATTACATATAAATAAATTTTTCTAACTATTTATTTTTAAATAAAATCATGTAAACATGTATTTTATTTTTTTATAATTCAAATTGATATTGTTTCCCCTTTCTTCTATTAATATATCTAAATTAATCAATATTACACATTTCTATCCTAGTTAACCTTGCATTAATTATTTTCTCTCAACACTAAAGGTAAATATAAATATAGTTATTCTCATAACTTAGGTACATTTCTCTTACAATAGGTTTTCAGGCATCTAACATTTCTACCTCATAATGAAAAACTCCAAAAGTAATAATGAGGGAATTAAATTAGGTTCATATTATTCTATGGATATAGAATACTGGGAAATGATGAAAAAAATACATTTCAAAATGAGGGTTTAAATTTAATGTATTGTTCCTAATAACCAATTAAAGGGAAACGATTAAGTTCCCCCTCTCTATATTTTAAATTTTTTGAATGATAATATCCAGGTATGTCTCATATCCAACACAGGACCCCTAATGGTCTTCTAATGATACTAATTTTAATAGTCATAACAAAATAACTAGTCTGAAAATGGTGACATTGGATTACCCAAGACACAATGAAATTTTTTTCTATTTTTTATTTTATTTTTCATTTAAATTTTTTGTAGAGGGGGGATAATATAATAAAATGAAATATAAACCTTAACCATATTTTAGAAACACACACCAATTCTCTATTTATAGAAATAATTCCTTTTCACCATGAAATTTCCCTCCCAAATAATTAAATAAATGAATATTATGAAAAAAATAGAATTGTAGGGTATGAAATGAAATATGGGTTCGTAATGTGTCTCTTCCTAAAAATATTCATCCATGGATTCAATGAGATAATATAATGATCAATTAAAGGTTAGGTACAAGGATAAAAGAGTTAATAAAAATGACTCAATCATTTTAAAATTGATTTTGTAGGTTCATTGGATAAAGAACATACTAAGAAAATTGAAGAAGATATCATTACCTGTGTGTCACTCAGAAACATAACCAAATAATTAATAGGAAATATTAGTTTATAATACTCTTAGGAATAGACCTGAAAATAAATGTTGAATGATTTGGGACATGTTTCAATATAGTTAAAAATATTTTTAAGGGATATTTCTAACATTGTAAATTACAAAATATTAATAAAACATTAAGATTCTAGTAAATTCAAAGAAAAACTATTTTTAATGAAATTTGATCAACCTTAACTCTTTATCTCGGGATATGGATAGTAAAAATATTCAACCTAGTTAGAAACTATAAATTGAATTATATGTGTCTTGTCTAAGTAAATATACATAGTAAATATACCCTTTTTCTTCCTCATAATATAGTTGTATACATCCTTTTGGTATCATTTTCTTCAAATCCATTGGATTAATCCACCAATGTATGTGTAGACCTCAAAATCCAACGGATTTAACATAAATAATCTTTTATGTTATTTGGATTAATACTTTTTCAAGATAACTACTTTTCTTATTTATTTAATTTTTACTTAGTGTTTTCCATACTTTTTTTAGTAGGTCCATTCTATATTTTTTCATTTATAAAAGTAACTAGCTCATGTTTTTATCAATTTTATACAATTTATTCAACTTTTAGCATACTTAATTCTTCAATATCATCATCTTTCACATCATAATTCTTCATTTCCTAATTAATATTCAAACACACATGATCTATACTAATTTTCAATCATAGATCCCCATTATAAATGCCAATTCTGTTTTTTCTAGTATCCAATAGTGATCATCCAAATATGATATGTGTCCTCACTTATTCTATGTATTTACCTAATAATTCCATCAGGATTTAATATTTAACAACATTTTTTAGGATATTTTCAATCATCTCTTAGGGATATTTTAAAATTGAATATTCCAATTACATCACAACTCGTTTGTTATTATTATTTTCTAAAAAAATACTTTTGAAGGTGGCTCATAACATGACATCGAAACCTATATCTAAATCACATATATTCATTCTAAATGTGTTATATCATATATTAATTTTAATTATAAATATATGTGTGTGTGTGTAATTTATTTTTTGGTCATTCTATTGTTACCACCACTTACACTCATGTGTGAGGGGAATGGTGCCAATAACCTTGAGTTTATTCTTATTTGACACTAGCTATTTCCTAAATTTAGAATTTATTTTCTTGTTAGATATGGATTATACAGCTTAGATATTAATTTGTAACTATTTAAAATGCTATAAAATATTACTTTTATATTTCTATTTTACATTTCATTTCTATTTCTTTATAGGGTAATATAGGATTTTATAATGGGGTTATTCTCTAGCTTCTTCTTCCTTGTATTTCCCTCAATCATAATATATTTAGTAACTTTCCTTCACTTTAATAACTTACCCTTTGAGATTTTCACTGCTTCGGATAAGGTTTCCATTTTTTCTTTCTTCTCATGCTAATAGGCTTCACATGTTTTCACTTTCAAATATCCAGATGGTATACATCATAGTCTCTCTTGATGTTGATCATTAATTTGTATGAATTTTCATTCAAAGTTCCTAAGTTAGGTAAATCGGTCTTTAGATTAGTTCTTTAGCTCTTTGATCTTTGATCCTTGGAATTTTTTGTAATTTTTTAGTTCCTTGATGATCATCATAGTGGGGGTCATAAACAAAGAAAAATTCTCCTCTAATGTGGGGATTTCTCTCCTGGTAATGTTCTTTTTTGTTTTTTATATCCTGATGTTCTTTTCAAATATAATTTCCCTTATTTTTGTTGTGGAAGCCAAACCTGAATGTTATTTTAATTGTTCTAGTCCTCATAAATAATCACTTTAGTGCACGGACAATGGGATTGTTGGTGGGCCATCGTGGTATCTATATTTTTTCTCAAATATTCCATCATTATTTCTATCAAATTATCATTTTTGACCATGTGAAATCCAATCCTCATTATTGTATCATATATTCATTGAAATTTGTTACATTTCATCACTTCTAGTAGGTTTTATCATTCCTTTAGTAACTTCTTCATCAGTGATCATCCTACGACTACATCAAAAATAAACCTTTTTTTCGAAGAAAAAACATTTGTAAAATGTTGAAATTAATAACCATATTTCAATTTTATGATGAAATAATTTCCTAGTGAAGAATATGAAATGATCATAGGCATTATAAATAGATTAATCATAATATTGATTTAAATACAAAATGTTGTTGTGAATAACCATTAATTTTATTGGGGAAGAATTGGGTTAAAATAATTCTTACCAACTCATCCCATGTCGTAATAGAATGATGTGGAAGAAATTTTATCCAAGCTCATGCATGAACTCATTATAAAAATAAAAATAAATGTAACCTTACAACATAATTTTAAATATTATAAAATTATAAAGTATTATATTCTTTAAGAGAACATCTTAGATTTGAATTTAAATATTCATAAGTTAGTCTAAAAAATTAATAGATTCAGAAATCATCTTAACTATTTATATATTGATATCAAAATATTTGGTAGCCACTGGTGGTATCTATATTCCCAACTTCAAACCCATGTTGGATATCCTTCTTTTATCCTTATTAGCTCACAATACATATTTCTTTGAGGTACTTCACCCACTCCATGTTCTTGGGGATTTTCTCAACTATTAGTTCTTTCTTTTCCATATACATCGTTCTATATTCAGGATAGAGATAATGATATACTTAATCCTAAATTGTATTGAGTAATCATGCATCAATATAATTAACCTAAAGTAAAAAATCAAAAAAAATGTGGAAAAAATGAAAAAATTAAAAATGATAAATTTGGTAAAAAAAACTATCATCATAAACGATGTAATAAATTTGATAGTGTATATTTATTCCTTAATTCATATGGGGCTGATAAAAATTTAAAATCTATATTTGAACTAAAACTCGTGATACTAACTCATTAAATGTATTAAGTGGGGATATTAGGTTCAAACCCAAGAGATAGTGGTAGAAGGTTTTTCAAATTTTAATGTGAACAAAATAATGTATGAAGAATTAGGGTTCATAGAATATACTTTGAGAAAGCATTATATGCTTGATAATGATGGTTTTTTGTTATCAGTGATGTAAAAAATATAATTTTTTTAATTTATAGTCATTTTTATTGTTCAGTCTAAGAGAACTAAATGGTCATAGTATTCCCTCTCTACTCCCATAATTCACCATTCACATGGTCAACCACAAGGTATTATTATGGATATTATGTTATCCAATATTTTTAAAAAACATAATTAACCAATGGTAATGTAATGGTCCTGCACTATTCATACGTAATTAGTTAGTGTATTTAATTGTAATTTTTAATTCAATTTTATAATGGAAATTCCATGAGTAGGGAAAGTATAATAAAATAGAGTGTGAGTACATAAACCAAAGACATGGACTAAGAAAAAAATATATATTATCCACATGAAAACTTTGTTACTTCACATAAAATAAGAGAAACTGTTATGTTATGCTATTCATGTGGTAGAATTAAACTAAAAATTTCTAGAAAAAGCCTCTAATAGTAGTTATTTATTTGAAATCTAACTACAGAAACCTCATTCATATCTCCCTATGTTACTTCCCCCATAAGTTTTATGGACCCCTCCTTAAATTTTCATGTAAACTATTGAGATTGGATAAGTCATCCCCTTCAAGCTGTGAAGATATTTTTTCAAACACACTTAAATTCATCATTCATTTTGTGAAAAATACCTAGTGTCAATGTCTAAAACACCTTTTCGTTTTCTCAACTGAATCATGGATAATTATTTTTTTACATGGAATTATCATCCTAGAATATGTTCCGGATATGAATCATTCTGGTTTAACACAACACGCAAGGTTTTTGTAGGATTCGCATCTTGTATACGAATTTGAGACATGAATTGTGACTCATCCATTCATTATTTCTTAATTTCATGATATAAATGCAATTTAAAGGGGATTCATGAGATGAGGTCATCTTATCTTTCCTCTTTATTTATAGTGGTATTATTTTTATATTCATGGTCATATTCATTCTTACTTGTTCTCTAGAGTGGATCTCCTAAGCAACAGTTGTGATCCCATGGTATTTATTATCTTTGAAGTGGTGGTGGAGTTTGACACTATGATTTTTAATGTTTTTCATGGTGTTATCAGGTAATATTAGTGGTTTTGATGTCATTAGGAAATAAAAAAGGTGATAAAGAAGTGTGTTCAAGGTGGGATATGTGGGAGTGGACACAATAGAGTGTCATTTTTTGTATGTGAGGAATAGTACACTCATAGCGTATATCGCACATTGAATAAATCTAGAGCAGAGATACCATATAATATGATTCCCCACTTCACCAACCATTCATAACATGTCTGATTAGAGGTGAGGTACACATATCTTTCATCGATGATGCACTGTGGTGCTGAAACCTTTCCCCACCATCACACAGACATGTCATGTGTGTGTTGGTGTACCTATGTTATTAATGGCCATGAATAGCCTCACTTCATTCCTAATTTCAAAACCTAAGTTATATCTCTTCATGGCATGTTTGGCTACCCCTTTGGGGGGTCTATGTGACCTTCCATGGGTTGAGAGATGGATATGGTGTTGTCCCTTTTTTTACTCCTCTCAACTAAAAATCATTTTTAAAATATTTTTAATGAAAAAAAAATAAAATTATTTTCTTTTCTAAAAAATATTATTTCCAAATAATATTTTCCGACAAAATGATTAAAAAAATTTTATATGGGAAAATCAATAATCCAATAACCAATTAGATAAATTAACTAATGAAAAATATATGTATGAATTTTAAAAATAAATGAAACACCAAACATTGGTGAATATTATTATATTAAAATATAAAATTCAATACATAATTAGTTAGTCATATTACATTGATTAAAATAAAGGTCTTCGTAATAATGGTAAAATTCACTTATGGAAATACAATTAATTCCTCAAACAGTTTTTAACGATTTTGTTAAATTAATCATTTCTAAAATTTAATACTTATAAGGAATGATATCAAGAAATATTATTGATAAAATAAAATTACTAATTACTGAAACCTACTAATTATATCGAAGAAATGATTAAGTAATGATAAAGAATAAAGTCTAATAAAACTTGGTTGAACAGAAATGTATTGTTTATAAACACTATTTTATTATATTTATTTAACATGAAAGTATATTCATCTTATTTTGAAACATTTAAAATATGATAAACTATTATTTATACCTATTTAAAATTGAATGAAAATTCGTACACTGATTATCCATTTCATATAAATAAATATGACATCATATGAAGGGGAAATGTATATTTTTTCAGAAAAACTTTTTTAATGTGGCAATGTATTTTGTCTTATTAAATTAAATTAGTCACTATTGATAAATGATTTTTATTAAATTTTTTGACAATAAATTGAATAAAATAAGTCAAATTTATCTCTTTTTTTCCTATGTATGAAATAATAATTAAATAATTTTTATGCATAATGATATATTTTTTGCTATAAAATAGTATTGATGTTATTTGGGTGTAGGTATTTGAATTAATTTCAACCACATTTTCCAATTTAATATAATAAAATTGATTATATATTTTTAATAATCAGGTCTATATTTTTCTTCAAGTTTAGTTTCATTTCTATTCATAAAGTATCGTTTACAAAGTAAAAGTTAATTTATCATGATAAATGTTAAAATTTGTTCAAAAGGGTAAACCAAGGGATAAGTCTTCAAATATCACAAAATTTTTATTATTATTGGAATTAATGAGTTTATTTTCACCTCCCCTCACAATATATTCTATTTTGGGCTTATTCGGTCAAACTAAACCTAGAATATTAATATATATTATTGTAGTGTTATGTTTTTTTACAGCGATGTCACTCTACTCACTTATTAAAGGTAAATCTATATACTCAAATATTTAAACATGAATTAAGCATTGTATCTCAACAATTATCTACTAAAATACTGTAAAATCTATCTTACCCATGTCGTAGAGGATCTGGACTAACCAAAAGACTATATTTTGAAGTATTTTTGTATAATCCGGTGGAGGAAACCTGTGGAAGATTTAATTGTCTAAACCGAGTTTCTTATGTTTACTTATTCTTTAACCTCATTCAGATATATTATATGAATCATTATAAGAAAAAATTAGTATCAATAATAGAAATAATGCTATTATATTTATTTAATAAATAGTATCCACTTTTCATCCTCCCAATGAAAAATAAAAGCATCACTCTAGTATACTTGGAACTAATGCCTCTATGGAGAAATGCAATTTGATTTTTCATCGCTGAATCTCATATATTATAGAATAGATAGATTTAATGAATATATATCATTTATAATTTATTTATTATTCTTATATAAATAAATTATAGCTTAAATTCGTTTATTTTAGTACATTTAAAATGAATCCTTCACTCATGTGTATTTTCATACTACCATCTTTCTAAAGTGATATAATTCATATTTCTTAACTAACATTAATACATGGTACTAAAAGTGTTTATAATGAAAAAAATATTTATTATATGATTATGATTTTGAAGATGACGAAACCATGATCAATTTATATGGACCAGAATTTGTAAACTGAAACAAATGTGGAAAACCAAACAGTTGATACCTGAATATTAAATTTAATGAAGAATCATTAATAAATTAGTAATGGGAAATTAATATTTAAATATATTTTGGGATATAATTTTGAATATAGTTTTTTAATATAGTTATAATAAATATAAATTTATTACATAGTTGGTTTGAGGGTATATGTAGTAGTTCTGTGGTTGAGGTAATGGTTTTTCATCTAATATTTCATTCTTTGGGACATTTGTCATATAATTCACCTATATTAATTTATAAAATCTATATGATACCAATTTTAAATAATATATCTCATTTAAAAAAATATTAATTATATTTAAATTTCAAGTTCATATTATTTCATTTAAGGGGATTTGATTCAAAGGTTTCCAAAGTTGTAAGGTTTTGTGTAACAAATTCACTTCTTATATAGATTGTTTAATTATCAATTTCAATTGTGTAAAATTATATATTATTTATCTACGAAAATACTTCTATTTATTATCCTTTACTTATTTACAAGGTTTTCATTTATTTCTACGATTCCCCCTAGAAATTATAAAAATTTAATAAAAGTCAATATTATATCACCTTTTTGGTCAGGAATATTTTCGACCATATCCAATTTCTTAAAAATTGTTATATAGAAGTTATTATATATATTTATTTATTTTTGAAGTTATTTTTCAATTATATTTGAGAATATTTATTAATATTTTAAAGGAATCTTATTGTTGTTTTATAAATAGAAAATTTTGAATTTCATTACAAAGGTCTGAAATTAATATTTTTTATTGATTATATGTTGAAGGTATATTCCCACCATCATGAAGTGTACATTATAATTTTTAATGGTTTTACAATGAAAATATAATTCCCATTTTGAACACAATTTTATGTTTTTAAATTTAAGAATAAAATTTTAATTATATTTCACTTTCAAAACAATCATTTATCGCAGGAATAAAAGTATATTTCGTCTATGTAAATATCCATTAATAGTAGTTTTGATTCACTGAGGATATGATCTTATGATACAATCCAATTTTATTACTTGGATATCTTGTGACGATGTTGTATTTATGAAACCTGTTTGATTCTCAGAGTTTAATTATTCTATGAAGTAATAATGAATTCCCTTGTTTTCTTATGGAATATATATGAATGATTTATGTTATATATAGGAGGGTAAGTTATAACCATACAATGCATTGGGTAATATTTATTATCTTCTAAGTCCAATGGGTACTTGGTTGAATTACCCATAACTAAGAGGGAACACAGGTTATTAGCTTAGTCCTAATAATGTACATGAGAAATTTTCCCAAGCATATGAGGGTACACGAGAGTTTAGCCCAAACCTATGAATGTACAAGGGAACTTATGTCACGACCCGTCCTCGGGGCCCATGTCGTGACTACACCAAGCCCACCTTCCATAGGCTAGGGGCTGGAGACTAGCACCAAAGGCAAAAATCCCGATAACTGGGAAGGCATTGCCTTTACAAAACATAAACACATCCAACCAGAGTACAAGAAAAAGTAATACACTAAGTACAAAAGAAAGTGTTGAAGGGTAAATGGTCCAGAATAAAAACCCAACTGAAATGTATAGCTACAACTGAATAAAAGTACAATAGAAAAGACAAATAGCTAGAAGATAGAAGCAGCTCCTGGTTCGTCCACCTCGGATCCTACCTGAAGGGTAGGTAAAGATATCCTCATCACCGCTCTCGCCCACCAACCTCCTCCGAGTACCGTCTATTCGTGAAGTCCCCCTCCGTGTACTGACTCTTCATGAGGTCCACTTTCGGGTACCATCCAGTCCTCATACACTCGGCCTATGTCAGTGATGTCCGTCGTCTGCATCCAACACAACAAGGTGCGTGCATAGCCCGTGAAAGGGTGAGTATAACGATACTCAGTAGGGACCCTAAGACCCTCACGGTCTCACTAAATCCAACAAGGATTACCACAAAGAAGGATCTCAACAGATAACCATTACTTAAGTATAAGACCATACTTATACCAACGTTATCAAGTAACCCATCTCAATCATGAGGAAACACAAAGGTTATGAAATCAACGGATAACCAGTACTCAGATATATGCCCATACATATGCCTAAGTTATCAAGCGACCCATCTCAATCATGAGGTAAACACAAAGGTTAAAGAGTCAAATCAAACCAGGATTTTCATTAACGAAACCACAACTGCTGGAGAACTCCTCCTCTATCGAGTACAGTAGCCATGTCACGACTCTAAGATGCTACTCACTAACCTTAGAGCGCTGAGGTACTCCTCCTGTCGAGTACTGGGGGTCTGCTACCAAATATTGGCCGCTCCGTCCGTTGAGGGTCTGCCGCCAAATACCGGGCGCTCCGTCCGCTGAGGGTCTGCCACCAAATATCGAGTGCTCCCCCTAATAGCCTACAGAGGTACTCATCCTATCAAGTATCGTGGGTCTGCTACCAACTACCAGGCGCTCTGTCCTCTGTGGGTCTGCCGCCAAATACCGAGCGCTTTGTCCACTGGGCTAACCGAATCACTACGAGTAGAATCGGTCAAGCAGTCAATAGGTCTACAGCTACTAGGTTTCTGCACTTCGTACGCTCGTCTCCTGGAGGGTCCGCTCCACGAGCTACAGGTAGATACTACTAAGTGTCATTAAAAATCACGTTGAAATATCTCAAAGGACCACCTCGTCCTAGGGGTCTCAACGCAACAGACGGCGTGTCGATCGGACGCCCGATCTGCGAGTTATTAGCATTTCCCCTCCAGGGGCCCGGTTGGATTTCGGGTACAATCCAACCGGGTCACACTAAAACTGCGTCCAAACCTCAAGTGAAGTATTCAAAAATAATCGTATCATCAAGAGTAATCCAATAAAGTTGACGGCACATCAATCAGACGTCTGGAGCTCAAGTTATAAGTGTTTCCGCTCCGAGAGCCTGGTAAGTTTCGAGTTCGAACCAACCTAGACCTATGCATACTAAGCTGAAACCTTGAGTGTAATATACTGAAACGACCGTCTCAATCCAAGAAATCCTACACAACTGACATTGCATTGATCAGAGGTCCATAAATCATGTTATGGGTGCTTAACTATAGATGGTCCGAATATAGGGGGTCTGAACCTGGTCCGACGCGGCCCAATACCTCCTGGGTCGGCCCGAACTGGGTCGACCCGACCCATGTCTGGGTCCGGCCTGTTTGGGCGTGGCCCGACCCGGCTGGCGTGGCCCATCCTGGCACTGGAGGCCCGGCCGAGGTGGTCTGGTCTACGTGACCCACACGGTTGGACGCGTGGGTGGGCGACCAGGTGGGAGCTGGTGGCGGCCAGTGGGGCCCACCCTAGCCATAGGTCCGGGGGGTTACGCCCCCTGATTTCTTCAAAACGGTTGGCCTTAATGGTCGGCCCTTGAGTAACAATGGGACCCCCTTGGGCCGCGCCTCTAGGTGGCGTCGGCGGCCGTCACAGCCGGCCGCCCCTTTGAGATCCGTCGCGGCCTTAGGTCGCGGCTCTATTCGACCGGCACGACGCGACGACGTGTAACACCCGAGACTTTTATGTTATATAAATCATCAAAGGAATCTTTTTCTACACAACACTTTCTTGGCTTGCTTTACACGCAATCGCGACCTTCCTCGATAGCTTGCGTCGTACGCAATACCGAGTTTCACTAAACAACATTATGCTATTAAAACTAGCCGTTATGAATAGTAATAACCACTTTTTGGAATTTTATAAATTTTATTTTTCAAAATGGACTTCATTTTTGGACTCAGAATATCGAAATTAGCCTAGGGTGAAATTTTGGTATTTTTCTGAAAACTTTCAATTTTTGATGAATAGTGAAACCACTAAGTGGTAGGTTAAAAACTGAATTTTGCATAAAACTTAATTTTACCGCTTCTGTGAATGGAATTTCAAAAATCCGAGAGACACGGTTAATATCAAGGACTAAAATGTGGTTCAATGAGATGAAAATAATTTTTTGGTGAATAGTAACTTTTTACTATTTTTACCGCGGTTAATAGTAAATAGGGTAACTAAGGGTAATTATGATATTAATATTACCCTAACACATGTCCTCATTCTATTGGACAAGTGTAATTCGACCAAAAACAAACTTAGGAATAAAATATGACCATTTAGGCCCACTTGGATTAGATTAGGACATTTATTATTAATTTATTTAAAGAAGGGTTAAAATAGTTAAAATCAAAGTTTAATAAGTAAATCATTTTTAATATAGGGTTATACATAAGATAAATTCGATTGTAAATATTCATTAGAAAGCTAAAATGATTTCCTACATGATGGTATTTTATTTGTAATTTTTAGACATCAAATAATTTAATTTATTTATGACACAAAGATGATGCAGTAATTATCTTATTAATGAAATATTGACAAAATTGATAATATAAATACAAAAATAAATGTAATTTGAGACTTTTTATGAATTCCACTAATTTTCTAGGTTACTATGATATATTAGTATTGATTTAATCAACTTGGTTCGAACATATAATTCTGTTATGACTTTGACAAAAATCATATATCAAATAGTGTCAAAATTGACACAAAATAGTTTTTAAATCAAATATTATATTATTAATTGTTATTTTATTCCTAAAAATCTAAGGTTCCGCCAAATGACTTAGATAAGGATATATATATTTTAATAATAAACAATTTGGGGTTCGTTTGGCATGTTATAGTAAGTGTATTAACCATATAGTGAAAGAAAACAAAAAGTCATGGTAAAAGTTAAATTATTTAACTTAGAGTTCAATCTAATTGATAAGGTTAAAATAATACCCTAAACTTGTCTAAATTCTATTGGTTGATAGGATTTCGACCCATCCCCACTTTGGCTTCGAAATAAGACCCTTTTGAACCATTATAAACCGATTTTTACTTTAATATAAAATAATATTTTGAGATATTCCTAAGGTGCCCCTCTCCTCCCTTATAAAAGGGCACCTCCTCCCCCTCCTCCTCACACCAATTTGAGCACTCAAGCTCTGCCAACCCCTGCCATTTTCCCTTCTCCACTTCCCTAGAATAATCCTAGAGGTCCTGGTCTTCTCCAAAGACCAATCTTAGTTCCTTAAGTGGAGGATTCAAAAAGGCGTTCCAAAGAAGAGGTAATATCCATTACCGATCTTTTCAATTTCTTTCTTCTTCAACTTCTTCTTCTTTAGTTGTTTCATGATAAAGTAATAACATCAGTATTACTTACATACTGATATGTTATTATAAATATGAAACAACCCTAATTCACCTTCTATCCATCCTACGGAAAAATGAAATCACCGCGCGTGCGTACGTACGGAATACCGTCTCCACGCCGTGGTGTAATCTATTTTCCACCATCACCTTACAAGGATGGGTATAATGGTGTAATCAGTAACTATATATGATTATTATTAAGTAATATTGATACTGAAATAATATATATATATACTCCAATACAATTCCACGATCATAGGAACGATATCATCACTCGTGCGTACGTACGGAATACCGTCTCCACGATGTGATGCGACTCGTTCTACATGATCTTCATTTCATAATGATTATATAAATGAATTGAATGAATGAATATGGTATATAATACACTAATACCATTCTGGAAATGAATTATCTATAACCTAAAGATAAGAATAAGAATTTATTCGACAAAACACGCATAAGAACAAAAAGTTATAAAGACCCGAGTAACAAGTAACAATGAAATATTACTAACAAGAAGCTAATAATATGACCATATATGATCTCATATCAATATGTATGATTCTGGAATAAGTCAATAACATTATTTAAACCATTATACAGGAGCTTCGGATACGAACAAAGCAAATCGGACCTAAGGTAAGGGAAATATCACAATCTCATTTTTATCTGAGATTGTTTATTCGTAAGTATTTACTGGGGTGTATTTTATCATCCACGTCCATGTTCCCTCAATATGAAATATTGTTTCCATCCACTTGCAATAGTTTAAATCCAATTTTACCCTTAGGTGAGTTTTTAGTAATGAATATGAAAGGAATATTTTGTCGTTTTTCCGTACGAGGTACTTTTTGACTTTTCCGACAAAAGTACGAAGAATGTTTTTTTAACTTATACGGCATGAATGGATTTATAAAACATTATTTCAAAGAATCTTCCTTTACAAGTTTTCAAGTTTATTTTTAATCAACTTCTTTTATTTTAAAGTTATATGACATGTTATGAAAGTAAAATGTTTTTGAAGAAGAAAGGATATTTTCCTCAAGAATGGAGTTCAGGTGTTTTATCAAAATTATTTTCCATCTAAGATAATAAAGGGTTCTGTTTTTATCCCTATTATTACATTGATTTGATCATGTTGTGATGGAATTATTTTTATGAATTCCTTTATCTTATATGAATTGATTTATGATGTCATGATGTTTCAAGAATCCCATTTTTGTTACATGTGTTATGCGATGATGTATGTTTTATGATTATGTGGCACACATAAGAAAGGATTCATTATAAGATGGGTGGGACCTATATCTCCCTCCAATGCATTGGGTAATGATTTTATATCTCATGAGATAGACATGGCTGGAACGGAAGGTTATTTCGGTTCAGTGATACAGGACTGAAACGAGGAGTGAACTCGGTTCAGAAAGGGACTTTGTCCACTAAGATAGTCTTGGCAATGAGTCATGACTAACAAGAAATGATTTTCCATGATTATGTGTGCATGCCACAAAGTTTCAAGTTTTATGTTATGATTTTGGGGATCTCATTTTCACTTCTATGATTTATTCCATGTTAAGATATTATGATCTCTTTTGCAGGTTTTGATTTTCAAAAAGATATGATATGATTTTTATTTCCTTTATTTTCCCTTGCTGAGCATTTGAGCTCACCCTTTTATGTTTTCTTTTCCCCAGGTCAGGAAGATGGATATTAAGTAGAATATGCTAAAAGGGACCCTAGATATGATGAAATAAATGGGAGACACTGTAGAAGATTTATGAACCAGTTGTTTATGTTTCCCAGTTTCTTAAGACACTATACCTATACGGTCCTTTGTGGTTTTGTCATATGTTGTAATAAGTGTGATTAAATTTTGAAGTATTAACAATGTATGTAAAGTGTGGGTCGTTATAGTTGGTATCAGAGGAAAGGTATAGTCAACCTTTGGAAACTAGGATGTGAAATCCTTAGTAAGAACCCTAAGGATAAGTCTAAGCATAGAACACAATTTTAGAAATGGCCTTGAATAACCTAGGATAAGACCTTAAGCATGAAAATTTTATTCTTGAATTATGTGGTTTCCTATTATAATTAGTGTTGCTCACACTATTCTTCTTGGTTTTAGTCAATGGCTGGAACCCGAAGGAACCGTGTTAATGCGGAATGCGATGGGCAATGCAATGATTGTCCCCCTGAGCAACCAAACGATATGGGAGCTGGAATGCAAAATCTTGTAGCCATGCTCACACAACTTTCTCAAGCTATGAATCATGCAGGATTTCCAAACGAACAAAGAAGGGAGCAACATTCTGTTGAATCCTTCATGAGGCAGCGTCCACCATCTTTCAGCGGGTCTACTGATCCATTAGTTGCTGAACAATGGATTAGTACTACTGAAAAGATATTTTCAGTTCTTCAATGTTCTGAGCATGATAAAGTCATCCTAGCAGTGTATCGTTTGGAAGGAGATGCGGATCAATGGTGGAATCTTGTTAAGAATACGAGGCAAAGGGATGAAATTGAGTCTATGGAATGGGACGAGTTCAAGAACTTATTTTTCAATAAGTACTTCCCTCGTATTCTCCGAACAAAGATGGAGAAAGAGTTCCTTGAACTGAAGCAAAGGGATGATGAATCTGTTAGTACCTATGAAGCAAATTTTACAAGACTTGCAAGGTACGCTTCTGGTATTATTATCCAACCTGAGAGTAAGATCGATCGATTCTTTAGTGGCTTAAAACCAAGTCTTCGAAGGGTGTTAGCCATAAGGGACTTCAATAGCTACGAAGAAATCGTTCGATGTGCTCTCAAAGTCGAGATGGAGATTGGAGTAACCCATCAGTCACATGGGTTTGATAAGAAGAGGAAGATGGAATTCAAAGAAAAATCTAAAGAGCACACGGAAAAGAAGATGAACTTTCCCTTATGCTCAAAGTGTGGAAAGAAACATGGAGGGAGTTGTCTTAAAGGGACAAGTAAATGTTTTAAATGTGGAAAGGAAGGTCATCGGGCATTTGAATGCCGTGATAATGGGAAGAAGATGTCTAATGATGCAAACAAAGGAAGGGATACACAGAATGAACCTGCTACACTTCAATGTTTCAAGTGCAAGGAGATGGGGCATTATGCCAATCAATGCCCAAATCCAAGGGTTGATGATGATGGTCGACGTCAACAAACTCTTAAGGCTAAAGACAAAGGAAAGTCACATGCAATTTCTATCAGCGATGTGGAGTACGATAACGATGTGGTGAAAGGTACACTTACCATCCACTCTAAAGTAGCAAATGTTTTATTTGATTCTGGATCCACCCACTGTAACGCCCCGACCCCAGCTACCCAGAGTCGGTGCATTACTTCGTAACATTGGCATGATCACAAAGGATCAAGTCTCGAAAGACCGATTAGTTTAGTAGCCTTGGAAACACTAGATACATTCATAAGCCTTTCATTACATCAAAAAGTGAAAAACTACAATAACAAAGTCTCCATAGTCCACACTCATATCCTCTTCCGACTATCCCTGCAGGTCATTCATAAAATACTTCTTCACATCCTGGAAAATATTAAAACATTGAAAGGGGTGAGCTCAGATGCTCAGTAAGGATAACAATAATGCGGAAGCTTTCATAAATAAACATTAACATTTAAGGCAATGTATAACTAAAACAAAAGCCTTTTAAACATGAACTTCAACATAATATGGCAAAAGTAAAATGAGATAATGCCATTTACTTCTTCACATGGATATTCTACTGGTCGAATAATCACATGCAATATCAATAACCACTTTCATAATGATGTAATGCATAATGCCAGACTATCATAACCACATAGCCAAGGCCTCGTGCCAAGACTACAAATAAGATTTTGTCAAGGCCTTGTGCCAAGACACTAGTTTGTCTCATGAGACCTGCCGATGCATCGAGGAGCTATAGCGGGCTCCACCCGTCACTTATTAAGTCCAATGCATTCCTCATATGAATAGGTTTAAACATATCATAAACCATAACATAATCGTATCACATAAAACATGCATAAAGGAAACATAACATTTCCACATTTCAATCACAAGATATAAATACAACACATTGATATAATAAAAACGCTTTCAAAACAATTTTCAATACCAAAATAAAAGAAAGTTAAAACTTTGTATTTATTTTTCATTAAAATAAAATGATGGCTTGTAGAGGAAGCCGAAACTCAAATAATGGTCACGGCGGCGGAGAAGTCATTGTCGCCGCATAAGTACGGAAAGAAAAACATTCCCTTTTTGTCTTTTAGTAAAATGCTTCGTATAAAAAAGATTCCTTTTGAATAAACGTAAAAGTCAAAGGGGTTTATACACCGTATAAAGGAAAGTTTTGTATAAAACCAAATATGCCTCAATGAAAGGGGATTGAGACGAAGTCCTTAAAAAGATCATTTTTTTAAATAAAGTACATCTATAATGTGTATTCACTATAAGTACACATAAATAATGTACAAATACAATATAGGACATAATAATATCATGACATAATTTAAAAGTAGGAGATTAACCCAAAGAATGGAAGTTGGGTTAAGAAATTCCCTTACAAAGATCATTTATATAAAATAGATATATTATGTGTATTCACTATAATTACACATAAAGAAAGTAAAAATTCAAGATATGACATAATAATATCATGACATAATTTTGAAGTAGGAGATTAACCCAAAGAATGGAAGTTGGGTTAAGAAGTTCCCTTACCTTGTGTCCGACTTGACTCAACCGTTCTTTAACCTCCTGAATAATAAACTAGAGTTAATATATACCTTATTAAGAACCATTCTCAATTTCATTATCCTTATTATATCACTTATTACAATGATATGATCATTATGTAATTATTTAAGTTAATAACGGTCGTTTTGTCGATCTTTGGTACATGAGTCAACAATAAACTTCTTATAATTATAAGTTGTTCATGTGGTGAAATATCCATTATATCCAGAATTATATTAATGATGTAGATATCATATATATCATATATATACAGTATATAAATTCATTTATAATATTACGTAACATTTAGAGGTAAGAAATGAAATGCACCGTTCATGGAGACGGTAAGCCGTACGTACGCATGAACGCTACTTTCATTTCAATTTCATATTTAATGGAATGAAATCATAATGATATAAATGTATAATATAATTCCAGTATAATATAGTGTATAATACCATTTACTCCATCCTTTATACATCCCACACATGGCATTAACGATTCAAATCACTTTGAGGGGGCGGTAGTCCGCACTTCCTAAAATGAAATTATCGCGTTTTACCCATAATGGAAATCATAAAGTATGCCATAAATGAGAAATACAGAAGCATAAGTAAAACAAAAACATATTATATATCATATATAAAAATAGTGACATCTTAATGGCCACCTTTGGAGGTGTTATATGAGTGTTGAACAATCATCGTTTCGTGAGGCAGAAATTCGCCATCCACAGAAACCGTATGTTCTTTAACCATTAGATGTAGGTGTGTGTAAGTGTAGCTCGAATCCTTCTTATAACAACATCCTAGTATATTGAGGATACTGGTGTTGTTACAAAAGAAATGAATAAAAAGAGTTTAGGGGGTTGGAGAAGAAAAATAAAACAAAACAACATTAGAAAAGACATTACCTCAAAATCGGGTAACTCTTTTTGATTTGAGCTAAAGGCTTCCTTGGGAAGAGTTCTGCCCAAAGTGAGGTTTCTAGGAGTAAGGAAGGAATGTTGGGAGAGTATTTGGGCAGAGGTTGGCCGAGCCAAATGGCTTGATGGTGTGAATAAGGTGGGAGAGGTGGGGGCCTTTTATAAGTGGAGAGGAGGGGCACTTTTGGAAAGTAATGAAATGTTACATTATTTCAAAATGCTTTTCGGATTCTAAAGGTCCCACATCTATATAATTCGAGGCTAAGGTGATAAGGTTTCGAAATATCTTCATCCAATAGGCTTTGGACAAGTGTAAGCCTCGGATTTTGCATTATCTTCTCATTTTATTTAAATCGTCAAATAATGATGTCATCGCTGCATCATTATTATGTCATAAATACTTTAATTTATTTAATGTCTAAAAATTATAAAACAAATACTATGATGTAGGAAATCTTTTTAGCTTTCCAATGACTATTTATAATCAAAATTTGGACTTGTATAACCCCAATTAAAAATTGTTTTAGTAGAACAATTTATGTTAGTGTCATTTTCACTTTAACATTAAATAAAAAGTAATTTATGTTATTTCCCAACAAAAGTGGATCCATGGGGTCCCCAAGTTAGGCCATGGCTTGTCTTGGTCGGCCATGACTCAACCAATGAGGTTGGGACATGTGTCTAGGTCATTTCATATTATTAATGTATTATTTATACCTTAAACTACACTAATTACCACTAATCGCGATTAAGAACTTAAAAGTTACTATTCACCAAAAAATTATTTTGATCTCATTGAACCACATTTTACTTCTTAATGACAACCATGTATGTCGGATTTTTGAAAATCAAATCACAGAAGTTGTAATATTTCATTTAAACGAAAAATCAGTTATTTAACTACCACTTAGTGGTTTCACTATTCATCAAAAATTGAAGTTTTTCAGAATAAGGCCAAAATTTCACCCTAAGCTATAATTGATATTTCGAATTCAAAAATGATGTCTATTTTACAAAATTCCAAACATATAAGTTGTATTAATTAATTTCATAATTAATTCCCGCTGTTACAACAAATAGCGTGTTTTTAAGAAACAATTTATATCAAAAGTTTGGCAATTGTTTATGTCCAATTTCAATGTTAAATTAATTCTAATGACCACCATTGGATAAAATGGTAAAAATATTTTCTAATTATACCTTAAAACCACTAAATAGTATAATTTATCTGTATAAATTATTTTGATTAAAAAAGTTGTTTTTATGTATTTTTCACTATTCATAAAAAATTAGAAGTTCTCAGAAAAATACCAAAAATTCAACATAGGCTAATTTCGATATTACGAATACAAAAATGAAGTCCATTTTGAAATATAAAATTTCTATAATTTTAAAAAGTGGTTATTACTATTCATAACGGCTATTTTGATTAGTTGCGGTGTGTTAGAACTCGAACTTGCGTACAATGCAAGCTATTGCATTATTGAATGAGAAGCGTATCGTGGAAGCTCGGGGTGTTACATTCTCCCCTCCTTCAATAAATTGCGTCCTCGCAATTTGAAATTTTTCTTTGATAATAAAAGGCTGAAAATAGAAAATACCTTTGTGGAAAACCCACATCGGAAATAAGGTTAATAAATATATAACATTAAAAGAAAGCAGGATAAGTACAAAGGTCACCCGATATAGCCCATTCTAGGATTCTATGAAAATATGGATATGGAGGAGAAACAAACCATCAAGGTCTGATGGAGAGTTATAGAAAACAGGATTAGGAGAATGTTTAACCACAAGAAAATCACAAACTTGTGATTGGTTAAACGGTCATTGAATCCCCAGTTGGAAAAGTTAACCGACAACATTTTTGTTTTAAGTTACCTTTTATAATGTTGAGGAATTTATTTATGAGATTTACTAAGAACGTAGGGGAATATACATACTTGTTATGTATACTTTCATTCGTTAATAAATTTTTACCACAAACCCAACTTTTACTCCAAATGGTAACGGAACTCAAAAATATTCTATTTATCCTAATTGTATAAGGTTCCAAATGTTAACACATACCATTTAGATTAGTAAAACGATTTTGTAATAACCAGGGACTTCCTGTAGGCTAGTGGTAGGAAATAAAGGCCTGTCGCACTTTGATTATGGGTTCGATTCCTACAGCTTTGTCCGACGCGACGGGTTATTCCCCACCCTGCAGGTTGTCCTTTTTCTAAAAATATAGTATTATAGTATTCCAGAAATAATCTTCAGAAAAGTTTTAACCTTAAACAATACTATTCAAAGTTCAACTTAATCCATCCCAACATTTATAGTTATCCAAAATACCTCTGTCCAAACTTTCTCTAAAAGGTCTCTTAATTCCAAAATCAATTGTAACATCAGATTCCCCAAACAAAGAAAAGTTTCTCTTATTGTCACATACTAAAAATATGATTACCTTAATCATATTAAAACCTTACTGAAACCAACAAGTACTGCAGTACAATCCTTATATAGATCACATTATTCTAATAACCAGAATATAATCCATGAGTCCGAAAGCATCAATACATTAGTTATTCTGCTTCAACTGTAGTAATAGCATAAGATTGTCCTTGATCCCTTGGCCTTTTCTGAGGTAAGATTCCTTGACGCTTAGGACATTCATTTGCGTAATGACCCATTTCTCTACAATTGTAGCATTCAACTTTGACAGCCTCTTTCTTTCCCTTGCAATCACGTGCCTGGTGACCTTTTTCTCCACATTTATAACAGACTCCCATTCCTTTTAGGCAAGTACCAGGGTGATTCTTCCCACAATTATCACATAATGGAAAATCCTTCTTTCCCTTTTTCCCTTTATCTGTCTCTTGTTCCACCGTTCTCTTCTTCTCTTGCTTTACTTTGTTGTCATAAGACTTAGAGAATTCCTTTTCTGTCTTGATAGCACATGAGACTATATCTTCGTATGATGAGAAGGATTGTGATACTAAAGCTCGACGGAGAAATGGTTTTAACCCATCAAAGAAACGATCAATCTTACTCCTTGGGTTACGTATATAATCGGCAGCATGCCTCGCTAACCTTGTAAAGTTAGCCTCATACTTTGCGACATTCTCATCCTCCTTCTGCCTCAGACTCAGAAATTGCCTTTCCATATCTGCTCGATGGTCACGAGGAAAGTATTTTTCTAAGAAAAGCTCTTTGAACTCCCTCCATTCCATACTTGATACGTCGTCATCTTCCTTTGTGTTTTGAATCAGCGACCACCACTGATCGGCATCTCCAGTGAGGCGGTAAACTGCCATGACAACCTTCTCCCTTTCACTACTCCCCAAGGCATGGAATATTTTCTCTAAGGAATTTATCCATTGCTCAGCTACTATAGGATTTGTACTCCCATTGAAGGTTGGTGGTTGTTGCCTCATGAAGCGGTCTAACATTGATCCTCCACGTTGCGGATCAGGGTGCTCCATACGAGTAAGGTTATTATTCATAACCTGAGTGAGTTGTCCAAGTATGGTAATAAGTTGATCAGCACCAGTTGTATCTCCAGATCCACAATAATTATCTTGATCAGGAGGGAAATCCCTACACGGAGTTCGTGCATTGATACGGTTTCCATTCCTTCTACTAGGCGCCATTTCTAAACAATGGCATAAACTAGATTAGTTTATGAATCAAAATACATAATTCCATACTTGTAAAACACTTTACATAAATTGAACTATTTATGGATATAATCCATAATCATAAAAAGAAATGTTTTCTTTGAGGAAGTATATACTCATAACCCTTCATAGTGGTTTGTAAATAAAATGAAAATTATCCTAAGCATATCCCCCGGGAGTGTCGTAACCAAGAGTGCAGCAAGGCCCGTTGTCGTGCACCAGTTCCCGTTCGAGTCTAGCTCAAAGCGGTGTTTTCGGGTTTTACCCCTAGGTACATCTGTGCCAGAGCCGCCTCTACCTGCTCGTATCCAGACAGGAATGTATTGCTTGGAAAACTCACAAAATCTCTACAATACCAATATTCTAAGATGTTCTTTTATACTAATCCTCAAAGTCTATCTTCGGGCTATGTGCTCTAATCAGAGTTTATCTAAATCTAGCTTCCAAGGTTAGTACTAAACTGCCTCTGATACCAACTGTAACGCCCCGGCCCCAGCTACCCAGAGTCGGTGCATTACTTCGTAACATTGGCATGATCACAAAGGATCAAGTCTCGAAAGACCGATTAGTTTAGTAGCCTTGGAAACACTAGATACATTCATAAGCCTTTCATTACATCAAAAAGTGAAAAACTACAATAACAAAGTCTCCATAGTCCACACTCATATCCTCTTCCGACTATCCCTGCAGGTCATTCATAAAATACTTCTTCACATCCTGGAAAATATTAAAACATTGAAAGGGGTGAGCTCAGATGCTCAGTAAGGATAACAATAATGAGGAAGCTTTCATAAATAAACATTAACATTTAAGGCAATGTATAACTAAAACAAAAGCCTTTTAAACATGAACTTCAACATAATATGGCAAAAGTAAAATGAGATAATGCCATTTACTTCTTCACATGGATATTCTACTGGTCGAATAATCACATGCAATATCAATAACCACTTTCATAATGATGTAATGCATAATGCCAGACTATCATAACCACATAGCCAAGGCCTCGTGCCAAGACTACAAATAAGATTTTGTCAAGGCCTTGTGCCAAGACACTAGTTTGTCTCATGAGACCTGCCGATGCATCGAGGAGCTATAGCGGGCTCCACCCGTCACTTATTAAGTCCAATGCATTCCTCATATGAATAGGTTTAAACATATCATAAACCATAACATAATCGTATCACATAAAACATGCATAAAGGAAACATAACATTTCCACATTTCAATCACAAGATATAAATACAACACATTGATATAATAAAAACGCTTTCAAAACAATTTTCAATACCAAAATAAAAGAAAGTTAAAACTTTGTATTTATTTTTCATTAAAATAAAATGATGGCTTGTAGAGGAAGCCGAAACTCAAATAATGGTCCCGGCGGCGGAGAAGTCATTGTCGCCGCATAAGTACGGAAAGAAAAACATTCCCTTTTTGTCTTTTAGTAAAATGCTTCGTATAAAAAAGATTCCTTTTGAATAAACGTAAAAGTCAAAGGGGTTTATACACCGTATAAAGGAAAGTTTTGTATAAAACCAAATATGCCTCAATGAAAGGGGATTGAGACGAAGTCCTTAAAAAGATCATTTTTTTAAATAAAGTACATCTATAATGTGTATTCACTATAAGTACACATAAATAATGTACAAATACAATATAGGACATAATAATATCATGACATAATTTAAAAGTAGGAGATTAACCCAAAGAATGGAAGTTGGGTTAAGAAATTCCCTTACAAAGATCATTTATATAAAATAGATATATTATGTGTATTCACTATAATTACACATAAAGAAAGTAAAAATTCAAGATATGACATAATAATATCATGACATAATTTTGAAGTAGGAGATTAACCCAAAGAATGGAAGTTGGGTTAAGAAGTTCCCTTACCTTGTGTCCGACTTGACTCAACCGTTCTTTAACCTCCTGAATAATAAACTAGAGTTAATATATACCTTATTAAGAACCATTCTCAATTTCATTATCCTTATTATATCACTTATTACAATGATATGATCATTATGTAATTATTTAAGTTAATAACGGTCGTTTTGTCGATCTTTGGTACATGAGTCAACAATAAACTTCTTATAATTATAAGTTGTTCATGTGGTGAAATATCCATTATATCCAGAATTATATTAATGATGTAGATATCATATATATCATATATATACAGTATATAAATTCATTTATAATATTACGTAACATTTAGAGGTAAGAAATGAAATGCACCGTTCATGGAGACGGTAAGCCGTACGTACGCATGAACGCTACTTTCATTTCAATTTCATATTTAATGGAATGAAATCATAATGATATAAATGTATAATATAATTCCAGTATAATATAGTGTATAATACCATTTACTCCATCCTTTATACATCCCACACATGGCATTAACGATTCAAATCACTTTGAGGGGGCGGTAGTCCGCACTTCCTAAAATGAAATTATCGCGTTTTACCCATAATGGAAATCATAAAGTATGCCATAAATGAGAAATACAGAAGCATAAGTAAAACAAAAACATATTATATATCATATATAAAAATAGTGACATCTTAATGGCCACCTTTGGAGGTGTTATATGAGTGTTGAACAATCATCGTTTCGTGAGGCAGAAATTCGCCATCCACAGAAACCGTATGTTCTTTAACCATTAGATGTAGGTGTGTGTAAGTGTAGCTCGAATCCTTCTTATAACAACATCCTAGTATATTGAGGATACTGGTGTTGTTACAAAAGAAATGAATAAAAAGAGTTTAGGGGGTTGGAGAAGAAAAATAAAACAAAACAACATTAGAAAAGACATTACCTCAAAATCGGGTAACTCTTTTTGATTTGAGCTAAAGGCTTCCTTGGGAAGAGTTCTGCCCAAAGTGAGGTTTCTAGCAGTAAGGAAGGAATGTTGGGAGATTATTTGGGCAGAGGTTGGCCGAGCCAAATGGCTTGATGGTGTGAATAAGGTGGGAGAGGTGGGGGCCTTTTATAAGTGGAGAGGAGGGGCACTTTTGGAAAGTAATGAAATGTTACATTATTTCAAAATGCTTTTCGGATTCTAAAGGTCCCACATCTATATAATTCGAGGCTAAGGTGATAAGGTTTCGAAATATCTTCATCCAATAGGCTTTGGACAAGTGTAAGCCTCGGATTTTGCATTATCTTCTCATTTTATTTAAATCGTCAAATAATGATGTCATCGCTGCATCATTATTATGTCATAAATACTTTAATTTATTTAATGTATAAAAATTATAAAACAAATACTATGATGTAGGAAATCTTTTTAGCTTTCCAATGACTATTTATAATCAAAATTTGGACTTGTATAACCCCAATTAAAAATTGTTTTAGTAGAACAATTTATGTTAGTGTCATTTTCACTTTAACATTAAATAAAAAGTAATTTATGTTATTTCCCAAAAAAAGTGGATCCATGGGGTCCCCAAGTTAGGCCATGGCTTGTCTTGGTCGGCCATGACTCAACCAATGAGGTTGGGACATGTGTCTAGGTCATTTCATATTATTAATGTATTATTTATACCTTAAACTACACTAATTACCACTAATCGCGATTAAGAACTTAAAAGTTACTATTCACCAAAAAATTATTTTGATCTCATTGAACCACATTTTACTTCTTAATGACAACCATGTATGTCGGATTTTTGAAAATCAAATCACAGAAGTTGTAATATTTCATTTAAACGAAAAATCAGTTATTTAACTACCACTTAGTGGTTTCACTATTCATCAAAAATTGAAGTTTTTCAGAATAAGGCCAAAATTTCACCCTAAGCTATAATTGATATTTCGAATTCAAAAATGATGTCTATTTTACAAAATTCCAAACATATAAGTTGTATTAATTAATTTCATAATTAATTCCCGCTGTTACAACAAATAGCGTGTTTTTAAGAAACAATTTATATCAAAAGTTTGGCAATTGTTTATGTCCAATTTCAATGTTAAATTAATTCTAATGACCACCATTGGATAAAATGGTAAAAATATTTTCTAATTATACCTTAAAACCACTAAATAGTATAATTTATCTGTATAAATTATTTTGATTAAAAAAGTTGTTTTTATGTATTTTTCACTATTCATAAAAAATTAGAAGTTCTCAGAAAAATACCAAAAATTCAACATAGGCTAATTTCGATATTACGAATACAAAAATGAAGTCCATTTTGAAATATAAAATTTCTATAATTTTAAAAAGTGGTTATTACTATTCATAACGGCTATTTTGATTAGTTGCGGTGTGTTAGAACTCGAACTTGCGTACAATGCAAGCTATTGCATTATTGAATGAGAAGCGTATCGTGGAAGCTCGGGGTGTTACACCCACTCTTTTATTTCTGAAGACTTTTCTAAGGGTATCACCGTACTACCTCAACAATTAGATGTTGAGTTAGCTGTGACAACACCTAATGGCACATCAATCGCATCAAAAGTTTATAATTCTTCTCCGATCGAAGTTTGTGGGAAAGTGCTTCCTGCAAATCTTGTGATCCTTCCTTTAGTGGAATTTGATGTGATTCTTGGCATGGATTGGCTTTCTCTACATGGAGCTCATATCAATTGCCAAAGAAGGGAAGTCACATTTCATATTCCAGATCAACCTACGATCGTCTATCAATGCAAGGATGAACATAACCTTCCAGTGGAAATTTCTTCCATCTTATGGGTATTGATTCCACTAAATGAAGGTTATTTATCTCAAATGGTTGGTGAGAAACTCACGATTAAGAATATGCCCATTGTACGGGACTTTGATGATGTCTTTCCGGAGGAATTGCCGGGTCTTCCACCAAATCGTGAAGTTGAGTTTTCAATAGAACTCGTACCGGGTGCTTTGCCTATTTCAAAGACACCTTATAGAATGGCCCCAATTGAGTTGCAGGAATTGAAGAAGCAACTCCAAGAGAATCTTGATAAGGGATTCATACGCCCTAGTGCGTCACCTTGGGGAGCACTTGTTCTATTTGTTAAGAAGAAAGATGGATCAATGAGACTCTGCATTGATTATCGAGAACTTAACAAGATCACTATCAAGAACAAATATCCTCTCCCACGCATTGATGACTTATTTGACCAACTACGCGGAGCTCAATACTTTTCCAAGATTGATCTTCGTTCAGGGTATCATCAATTAAGGGTCAAAAGGGAGGATATACCAAAGACGGCTTTCCGTACAAGGTATGGACACTATGAATTTATAGTGATGCCATTTGGTCTTACTAATGCCCCTGCTATCTTCATGGATCTAATGAATAGAGTCTTTAGAGACTATCTTGATCAATTTGTGGTAGTCTTTATAGACGATATTCTTGTCTATTCAAAGAGCAAGGAAGAGCATGAAGATCACTTGAGAATTATATTGAAGACCCTGAGAAAAGAGAAGCTTTATGCCAAATTTACCAAGTGTGAATTTTGGCTTCAAAAAGTTGCATTTTTGGGTCATATAATCTCAAAAGAGGGGATATCTGTGGATCCAGCAAAAACAGAGGTTATCGAAAGATGGTCAAAACCAACAACAGTAACTGAGATCCGAAGTTTTCTTGGTTTGGCTGGATATTATCGACGTTTTGTAAAAGATTTTTCACGATTATCTAATCCACTCACCAAGTTGACTCGGAAAGGAGTTAAGTTTGTCTGGACAGAGGAATGTGAAGAGAATTTCAAGGAGTTGAAAAGAAGGTTATCCAGTGCACCTGTGCTCACACTGCCTTGTAGTGGAGAAAGGTTTGTGATCTACAGTGATGCATCCAAGAAGGGATTGGGGTGTGTTCTTATGCAAAATGATATGGTGATAGCTTATGCCTCACGACAGTTGAAAATCCATGAACAAAATTACCCAACACATGATTTGGAGTTGGCTGCGGTAATCTTTGCATTAAAGATTTGGAGGCATTACCTTTATGGTGAAAGGTGTGATATTTATACTGATCATAAAAGTTTAAAGTATATTTTCACACAAAAGGAGCTGAATATGCGCCAAAGAAGATGGTTGGAGCTGATTAAGGATTATGACTGCTCAATCCATTACCACCCTGGGAAAGCAAACAAGGTGGCAGATGCATTAAGTCGACAATACCATGCTAGTTTATCCATGATGAGGATCACAAAAGATCCAATATTTATGGATTTACAAAGGATGGATCTTGGAATTATAATGGAAGGGGAAAAATCTTATCTTTCTCAAATGAATGTTCAACCATCTATACATGTGAAGATTAAAGAGGCACAGAAAGAAGATGCCGAGTTACAAAAGAAGGTGAGAAATGTTCCTGAATTCAACCTTGATTGTGATGGGATAATAAAGTTCAGGAATCGGGTTTGTGTTCCTCCCATCCCCGAATTAAAGAAAGAGCTGCTGGATGAGGCTCATAGTTCTTCATTCTCTATTCATCCTGGAAGCACGAAGATGTATAGGGACCTGAAAGAGTACTTCTGGTGGGATGGCATGAAAAGAGATGTTGCTGAATATGCTTGGTTTGCCAACAAGTTAAAGCTGAGAGACAGAAGTCTAAGGGGATGTTACAACCATTACCCATACCCGAATGGAAATGGGAAAACATCACTATGGACTTTGTCACAGGACTTCCTAAAACATCCAAAGGCAATAATGCTATCTGGGTCATAGTTGATCGTCTTACAAAGTCTGCACACTTCATTGCTATTAGAGAGTATTTCTCTCTAGATCAGCTTGCCAAGATATATGTAAAGGAAGTGGTAAAATTGCATGGAGTACCACTTTCTATTATATCTGATCGAGATCCGAGATTTACCTCGAAGTTCTGGCGAAGTCTTCAGCATACTCTGGATACAGAGTTGAGTTTCAGCACTGCTTATCATCCCCAGACAGACGGTCAGTCTGAGAGAACAATTCAAACCCTAGAAGATATGTTGAGAGCTTGCTCTATGGATTTCAAAGGAGGTTGGGATCAACACCTACCTTTGGTGGAATTTTCATATAATAATAGCTTTCACTCCAGTATTCAGATGGCTCCTTATGAAGCTCTCTATGGAAAGAAATGCAGGACTCCAACTTGCTGGGATGAAGTTGGGGAAAGAAAGCTATTAGGACCTGATCTCGTTGATGAAATGGCAGAAAAGGTCAGATCTATTCAACAACACATAAGAGCAGCTCAGAGTCGACAGAAAAGTTATGCCGACAACTGAAGAAAAGACCTAGAGTTTGAAGTGGGTGATAAAGTGTTCTTACGAATATCTCCCTGGAAGAGGGTTATGAGATTTGGAAAGAAGGGGAAGTTGAGCCCTAGATATATCGGTCCTTTTGAAATACTGGATCGTGTTGGGAAGGTAGCTTACCGATTGGCGCTTCCACCGAATCTCTCTCAAGTTCACGATGTGTTCCATGTATATCTCCTGAGAAAGTACATACCAGATCCTTCACATGTACTCAGCTCAGAAGTTGTACCACTGGAGCAAGATCTTTCTTATGAAGAACAGCCGATAGAGATTCTGGATCGTAGCGAAAAAGTCCTACGAAACAAGACCACTCGCTTGGTGAAAGTTTTATGGAGAAACCACCAACTTGAAGAAGCTACATGGGAGCTTAAGGATATGATGAGGGAGAAGTATCCTCATTTGTTTGTTGCAAAGTGACGAATTTCGAGGGAGAAATTCTTTTTAAGGGGGGTAGAATGTAACACCCGAGACTTTTATGTTATATAAATCATCAAAGGAATCTTTTTCTACACAACACTTTCTTGGCTTGCTTTACACGCAATCGCGACCTTCCTCGATAGCTTGCGTCGTACGCAATACCGAGTTTCACTAAACAACATTATGCTATTAAAACTAGCCGTTATGAATAGTAATAACCACTTTTTGGAATTTTATAAATTTTATTTTTCAAAATGGACTTCATTTTTGGACTCAGAATATCGAAATTAGCCTAGGGTGAAATTTTGGTATTTTTCTGAAAACTTTCAATTTTTGATGAATAGTGAAACCACTAAGTGGTAGGTTAAAAACTGAATTTTGCATAAAACTTAATTTTACCGCTTCTGTGAATGGAATTTCAAAAATCCGAGAGACACGGTTAATATCAAGGACTAAAATGTGGTTCAATGAGATGAAAATAATTTTTTGGTGAATAGTAACTTTTTACTATTTTTACCGCGGTTAATAGTAAATAGGGTAACTAAGGGTAATTATGATATTAATATTACCCTAACACATGTCCTAATTCTATTGGACAAGTGTAATTCGACCAAAAACAAACTTAGGAATAAAATATGACCATTTAGGCCCACTTGGATTAGATTAGGACATTTATTATTAATTTATTTAAAGAAGGGTTAAAATAGTTAAAATCAAAGTTTAATAAGTAAATCATTTTTAATATAGGGTTATACATAAGATAAATTCGATTGTAAATATTCATTAGAAAGCTAAAAAGATTTCCTACATGATGGTATTTTATTTGTAATTTTTAGACCTCAAATAATTTAATTTATTTATGACACAAAGATGATGCAGTAATTATCTTATTAATGAAATATTGAAAAAATTGATAATATAAATACAAAAATAAATGTAATTTGAGACTTTTTATGAATTCCACTAATTTTCTAGGTTACTATGATATATTAGTATTGATTTAATCAACTTGGTTCGAACATATAATTCTGTTATGACTTTGACAAAAATCATATATCAAATAGTGTCAAAATTGACACAAAATAGTTTTTAAATCAAATATTATATTATTAATTGTTATTTTATTCCTAAAAATCTAAGGTTCAGCCAAATGACTTAGATAAGGATATATATATTTTAATAATAAACAATTTGGGGTTCGTTTGGCATGTTATAGTAAGTGTATTAACCATATAGTGAAAGAAAACAAAAAGTCATGGTAAAAGTTAAATTATTTAACTTAGAGTTAAATCTAATTGATAAGGTTAAAATAATACCCTAAACTTGTCTAAATTCTATTGGTTGATAGGATTTCGACCCATCCCCACTTTGGCTTCGAAATAAGACCCTTTGGAACCATTATAAACCGATTTTTACTTTAATATAAAATAATATTTTGAGATATTCCTAAGGTGCCCCTCTCCTCCCTTATAAAAGGGCACCTCCTCCCCCTCCTCCTCACACCAATTTGAGCACTCAAGCTCGTCCAACCCCTGCCATTTTCCCTTCTCCACTTCCCTAGAATAATCCTAGAGGTCCTGGTCTTCTCCAAAGACCAATCTTAGTTCCCTAAGTGGAGGATTCAAAAAGGCGTTCCAAAGAAGAGGTAATATCCATTACCGATCTTTTCAATTTCTTTCTTCTTCAACTTCTTCTTCTTTAGTTGTTTCATGATAAAGTAATAACATCAGTATTACTTACATACTGATATGTTATTATAAATATGAAACAACCCTAATTCACCTTCTATCCATCCTACGGAAAAATGAAATCACCGCGCGTGCGTACGTACGGAATACCGTCTCCACGCCGTGGTGTAATCTATTTTCCACCATCACCTTACAAGGATGGGTATAATGGTGTAATCAGTAACTATATATGATTATTATTAAGTAATATTGATACTGAAATAATATATATATATACTCCAATACAATTCCACGATCATAGGAACGATATCATCACTCGTGCGTACGTACGGAATACCGTCTCCACGATGTGATGCGACTCGTTCTACATGATCTTCATTTCATAATGATTATATAAATGAATTGAATGAATGAATATGGTATATAATACACTAATACCATTCTGGAAATGAATTATCTATAACCTAAAGATAAGAATAAGAATTTATTCGACAAAACACGCATAAGAACAAAAAGTTATAAAGACCCGAGTAACAAGTAACAATGAAATATTACTAACAAGAAGCTAATAATATGACCATATATGATCTCATATCAATATGTATGATTCTGGAATAAGTCAATAACATTATTTAAACCATTAT